>OZ018380.1:72138810-73434557 GCA_963969555.1 Polydrusus pterygomalis | reverse complement strand
GAATTAGAAAAATGCTAAGGAATCCTTTAATACGGCTAAAACACTTCTTTTTTTAGGGGCGTCACCCAGTTTGAGTGCACAACGGCTACTCCCCCGCCGTCAATTGCCTCGAACTCGATAACCTGGTACATTTATATTCGTTTATAACAGAAAATATATAGAAACCATGATAGAAACTAAATCAAAATCACCATAAACTTTTCACTTTCACTTTGCCGAACTGTCGACTGCCTGACTGCTAGCGCCAACAACACAATACCAATGCGTTCTGCGTTCTGTCAGTTAAGTCAGACTGCCAATGTCATAATACGGAGCGCGGGTAATTTAAATTTGATATTCGCAGACTTTTAATGACAAAATATTTTTGTAAATTTTACATACACGAATGGTTAATTTGAAATGGTAATATTTTAAAAGTTTTATGATACGTACGTGCCTTTAACTATAAGAAAAAGCTATTCTCAGGCGTTTTACTTATATAAAAGTCTGTCCCACTATATATTCAAAAAACTTGGTCACTTAGATACTTTTTAATGATACGTATAATTCAATAAAATGACTAAAAATTGACGTTTTTATTACGTAAATTTATGACGTATAATACACGTGTTAAAAACTACGTTATTTTGACGTCATCTTGCGACCAAAAGACGTCAAGTGACTAAAAATCCCCAATATTCGACGTCATAAAGACGTCATCCTGCTACCTGGGCCATGAGAAAAATAAATATTATAAAAGCGAGACTGTCCCGCCCGAATCGGGTAGTCTGGTAATCCTAGCCAGATCCCCAGACCTTTTGGATTTTTACTTGTGGAATAATTTAAAAACGTGTAGCGGATGATTCAATAAAAAAGGCAGCCGGCTATATCTCGAAAGCCGTTTATCGCACAACTTTCGGAATTTTTTTTTATGGTAAAATCGGCAATGAAAAATCGCTGGAAATTATTTTTAGGTTTCTACGACGGCCGCTAGAGGGCGTAACAACCATAGTCAATTAGAATAATATGAATTATTTCTGGAATTTCTCCAGTAAAAAGGTGTTGAAAATATTTGCATCGCAATTCCAAAAAACTTGACAAATTTGTTTTCAAGATTTTTTTTTATCCCCGCAAATAAAATGGTGGGGGCGTCAATTGTTTCTTGTTATTTTGATTGATAACTTCGGTTAGGTTTAACCGACTTCGACAAACTTTGTCTCGTTGAAAAGAGCTTTTCTTGTTTTATCGCTTGCGTTGTAAACTCGATCTTAATTCTCTTTACATTGACCGCTAGAGGGCGCTCTATGACAACTTAATAGTAACTACGAGTTTTATTATAAATTTTAAATAGTATGGTATGTTTATTTTCACAGAGTTAAATAAAGGCTAAGAAAATCATCGATAAAGTGTTGCAATTAAAATTTCATTGGCCATATCTCCGGCTACAAAAGAGTTAGAGAAACGAGGTTTTCACTGGTTGCTTAGGATTGTTAGCCTCTATTTTACTCTGTAAAAATAAACACACCATATCGTTTAAAATTTATAATAAAACTCGTTATTACTATTAAGTTGTCATACAGCGCCCTCTAGCGGTTAATGTAAAGAGAATTAAGATCGAGTTTACAACACAAGCAATAAAACAAGAAAAGCTCTTTTTAACGAGACAAAGTTTGTTAAATTCGGGTAAGCCTAACCGAAGTTATCAATCAAAATAACAAGAAACAATTAACGAACCCCCAACATTTTATTTGAGGGAATAAAAGTTAATTATTTGAAATTTGTTTTCCCATGTCATTTTAAATAGTAAATCCATCAAACCCAATATTGTTGAATTTGTCTTTTAAGGAAATATTTGAATCTTAAAAAGTATTTAGGATGTTTTATTTAAAATAAAAAGTTAATACTTTTCTGACTAACCCTGTACAATTACCGGAGCGGTTTTATCCTTGCTAAGTAGCGATGTTTAAATATATGGCTCTGCCAATAATTTTATAAAAAATTATATTTAGTAGTTTTTAATATCTTTACAAAATTTCAGACAAGTCGCTTTCCACATAGATACCGAGCGAGCAAAAATTATTTGCATCAAAGAGGGATTTGATTAAAAAACGTAGGGCTTTGTTTAGATCACAATGATGTGGGGTCGATATATCTAACCAAATCTAGGTTAAAATTTTGTCAAATTCATATTATGACATGATATGCCAAACTAATGAGTAATAAAATAAGTAGACAAATACATATTTATTTTTGTTGTTTACAAAATTAACAAAGTAAGAATATACAGAAAGAAAAAAAAAGAATTACATAAATTGCTGAAATTTGCCACCGCCATGCTCCAAGCATAAATTCACACGTCTCTTCATATTTTCGAAAGTGTTGACCAGCATCTCTGGAGAAATGTTATCACATTCTTGGATAATAATTTCTTATAATTATTGTTCTAAATTTGCAACTGGTGTTTTAAAAATAGTGTTCTTTAAATGAGGAAAAACGAAGTAATCCATAACCGTTAAACAAGGTGATCTAGGTAAGAATTCATGTTTGATCGAAAATTGATCAATTTGTGGTCGAAAAAATTGCGTAAGTAGTTAATAGTTTCGGCGGCTGTATGGGCGGTTGCACTGTCCTGTTGAAAATATCCAAAACGTAGTTCGTCGTCCAGTAATTACTCCACAAATGGATTCAAAATATTGTCTCTATACCGCTGTCCTGTAACTGTGTCATGGAAAAAATAGGGCCAACAATAATTCCTCTTCGGGAAACAGCTAACCAGACACCAATTTTTTGAAGATGCAATGTGGACTTTACAAAAAAATGAGGATTTTCACTACTACACATGCATGTATTCTGAGAATTTACATAACCGGAGAGGTGGAACCAGGCTTGTCAGGTCTAATAAATAATTTCTTTCCAATCAACTTTGGGTAAACCATTGAGAGTAATTCCCGCGTCTTTCAAAATCTGCGGCTTGTATTTCTCGGAACACTTGCACTTTATAAGGAAATAAATTTAGCTGCTTCTTAAGAATAGTCTTGCATGTTCCATAAGATCTTCCCACCTCTTGGGACAGGCGTCTTATACAACTTGTTGGCGTATTTTGCGTTTTTTCACTAACGTTTGCAACAAGTTATTTTGTTCTTACAGATGGTCTTCCTGCTCCTTTTTGTGTTGTATAAAGAACCTGTTTCCCTAACCACAGCCATGGTTCTTTTCAGGCAATGATAAAATTCCCCAGCAATAAAAGCAACGTTCGGAAAATGTTCGTGAAAATCGTCCATGCACAAACCCGGATTGTATTGCCACTCACCAACCACAAACCCAAACAAACCCCGTTTCAAAAATACGCTTTAACCATGAATGTTTTGTGCTGTTCCGTAAAGCCCATTGTGTGAATTGTTCAAGAAATTGGAAAAATTAGCGATGAATCAAATTACTTGTAACGACTGTCAAAGATGACGGAATAACTGATTGATTGTTAATTCAGGTAGTTACTGACACCCAACAGGTATTAAGCTCCACAGCACCACAGCTAAGCATTACGTCCTTAGATGCAAGGCCCTCTTTGATGCAAATAATTTTTGCTCTCACGGTATTAACAAGGCGATAAGTACAGTGAAATCCAGATTAAAAGAGTACGGTTCACACACACACACACTTCTCCAGCCAATTTGTACCATAACCATAATAATAGGGTTATTGTTTACCACTAAATTCTCTTCGTGGGATTTAAATAATGTAGTAGAAAACTTTTAGGAGGATGGAAGGAAGCTGTAATTACTTACCTTTCCAAAAAAATTGTTTTTTATCTCCTCGGCAAGTGTAGTGAAGGGAGATTCCAGAATGAGCCCTTTTGGTACAATATTTCTTTCTTCTTTTAAGAGTTTTAATACATGGCAGCTTAAAGCTGATCCCAGAGAATGTCCCCAGTAGTAAATATCATTAGTAAAATTTTGTCGTGTTAGCCAATTGTGTATCTGAAAGTAGTCATGGGCAATCCCTATTTCAGTAATTTCTACAAATTTACCAGAACCACCATAACCTAAAACAATAGTTAATGAGATTTTTCCTATATTTTGTCAAATACAAATCGATTTTTAGACGTAAATATTATGCTAGAAAATATTTTTCTAACCACCTGAAAAGTCCTTATACAATAAGGTTGCGTTTCATCTAACACAGTTAGATATCAAAACAAAAATTCAGATTGCAAAGTACTACTAAGAAATTAAAAGTCAATCAGCTCAATATGATTGCAACCTGCAGACCGGTTTTGGACTCTTTTGTTCTCATCAGTACAGAGTAGAGTAGGTGTTCATACTTTCGATCAGACAACTTTCGTACTAAAAAGTATCATATCAACCTTTGTTGGTTGTATATAGCCTTTAGTGCCATCTCTCAGTAGTCCATACAATATAAGCAGGTCTATATATATATGTATAAAGGGTACATTGTCACCTCGAAAATAGATGCACAACATACGGTGTCACCTCATATATAACGCTCAGACTTTCGAGGTGACAACGTTTTGCGTGCATTTTAATTTTATAGGGTTCTCTTTCGTCATATCTTTCATTTCACAAAAAATGGCATTGAGGTGACAACGTTGCTTCAGTATATGTAACCTTGTCTTAGATCTGGCATATATGATTGGCGCTAGTGTCGCTTTCTCGTTTAACTTTAAGGAGACTGTACGTACGATGTCACCTCACACCACTCTAAACTTATATGCGGTATAGAAGCCATGCTTTGTCACCTCAGAATATTGGCAACATTGCAATTATTTAGCGCTCAGCAAATATTATCGGATTGTGTGGTAATTACATTGAAAATGTCGCAAGAACAAAATTATTATTAAGATTGGTCAAGGTATATTTGTAAAATAAATAATACAAAATACATCTTGTTGAGATTAATTGCATATTACCACTTTCTGTTAAGTTCAACTTTTTAACAATAAAGTACTATTGAAGTTTTCTGTATTATATTTTTATAAATACGAATTATTATTATAAAATTAGGAAAAAGAACTACACTCAGTTCCAAAAAAAAAGTGATGCACCTAATTTTTGTTGCAACTTTGAAGCTTTGTTATTTCTGAACAAATGGACCGATTTTTATTTGCTTTCCAATTATTGGTAGGTAATTCCTTTACCTTTAAGAAAAAAATAAACTGGTAGAAATTTTTTCAATGATGGATGATAGTAGAAAAACTCAAGCCATGTTATCTTCTTAATTTTTGACTCACCCTGTGCGTTAATCAAGTAAATGTAAAGTCGCATTTTCGTTTTTTGGTCATTAATTTATTTCTAAAGTTGTCTAAATTACAGGTTTTTGGCTGAAACCTTACGTTTATTCCACAAATATAATTCATTGTAGGATCACATTGCCAAAAAAACAATTATTGCCCTTGCCATAGCAATTAATCCATATTATTTGACCCTTTGTCGTTGTGTCATTAAAAAAGTCAATGTCATAAAAGTTGTAGTGGCTAAAATTAAATAAAATGCCTCAAATAAGTTCAGAACAAGTATCAGCATTAGTTACTATAGATAACGATGTGCGTAGTAAACGTTACGCCGCCGCTCGTGCAGTCCACAAATACTCACAAACAGGAAGCACTGCTCGAAGGGTCGGTTCTAGTCGCCCTCGAAAAACCTTTCCAATAGATGATTGCTTCTTGAGATTGAGGATATTACGTGATCGATTAAATACTGCAGTAAATGTTCAGCAAGATATTTGCCAAATTCGGGGTGTTGCAATAAGAAAGCAAACGGTATGTAGACGTCTAAACAAAGTTAATTTAAAAGCTAAGAGACCTGTAGAAGGTCCCAAATTATTGCCACAACATCGTGCTGCTAAAAGAAACTCTTCTGAAAATTATGGACAATGGAATATTCGTGAATGGTCGAATGTCTTGTTTACGGATGAATCACGGTTTCGCCTTAACAAGGTGGAAGGAAGGAAAAGAGCATGGAGAAAGACTGGTAAAAGGTTTAATCAAAATTTAATAACAGAATTTGAAAGGGGTAATGGTGGGTGAGATGTTTTTCCATTGAGGCAGTCGATGACAGCGCTCATCTATATTGACATTTTACAGCCGTATGTCTTACCTCGTGCAGAGTTAGTGGGCAATAATTTTATATTGATGCAGGATAATGCCCGACCACACACCACAGCAATTGTTCGAAACTTCTTAGAAGCTACGGATATAACCACATTACCGTGGACTGCCAGAAGCCCCGATATAAACCCTATAGAACATTTGTGAGATGAACTAGGGAGAATAGCATATGCATTAGTGGAAGAATGGAATCGTATACCAATGGAAACGATAAGAAACCTAATTTCTAGTATGCCGCGTAGATTAGAAGCTCTTAGAGTTGCTATGGGAGGCAATACATGGTATTGAGCAGTTATCCTAGGTTATAATTTTGTGTTTAATAAAAATGTTTTTAAAATTCGTATCTGTTAAAAACTGTTTCTCGGTAAATTCACAAACTTGGTAAAATGCAAGGTTTCAGCAAAAAAGCTGTAATTTTGACAAATTTAGAGAGAAATTATTGACCAAAAAATCAAAATGCTCGTAAAAGAAGTGACTTTCATATAGAGTGTAGGCGCTTTCTATACATTTACTTGATTAACGCACAGGGTGAGTCAAAAATTAAGAAAATAACATGGCTTGAGTTTTTCCACTATCATCTAGGGGGCTTTAAAAAAATGTCTACTGGTTTATTTTTTCTTAAAGGTAAAGGAATTACCTACCAATAAATGGAAAGAAAATAAAAATTGGTCCATTCGTTCAGAAATGACAAAGCTACAAAATTGCATCAAATATTAGGTGCGTCACTTTTTTTTGGAACTGAGTGTAGTTCTTTTTCCTGATTTTATAATAATAATTCGTATTTATAAAAATATAATATAGAAAACTACAACTATTTACTTCTATTCTATCTTCCAAAAAAATACATAATAAAATTAAGACCCTCTTAAAGAGTTTAAAAGATGGTGAAGGCGAAACTAAAAAATCTAAATCCGGCTCTGTCTCCATAGCCAACGTCAGACCCGATTTCAACAGGGTGCCATAAGTGACATGTGACTTGGCCATGATAGGGAGGATCTAAGAAAAATTTGACTTTATTTCAAAATGATAACAAGAAATCAAATTGCCATTAGTTGTTTGTTGACCAACAGATAATGATTGTTATTGTGAAGACCATGCAGAAGACCTCTATTATCTGTTTAGTCTTAGTTCAAATGGCGCCAATACGGTATGTAACATAAAACCTGGGAAAATAAGAATAAAAATAAAGATAACCAAGCAGATCTAGTATTTAACAGCACGTGTTCACGAATTTTCGAATTAAAAGTGCGAAAACATTTCTTATAGTTAATCCTGAACCAGGTATGTACTAATGCTGAGAATAGTTTTTTAGGTCACACACTGAGAAAAATACTTCTCTTCCACTCCTAAGAATTCACATACTTTTTATACAACTGTTTAATACTATATGTACTTTCCTACTGTAAGATAACGAAAATTGCTAGACTGTTATGTAGTGACTATTCCACTTATCATAATTTGGACCAATCAAAATGTAGCATTTTTAGATATTTACCTGTTTTTAATCGGAAAAGCCACTACCTCCATAATTTTGCCGACCCCACTGACCAATCAGAATTTCAGAAAATAGTAAGCAGGATAGTTTTTAATCGGCAAAATTTTGTTACCTTAGTTAAGTACATTCATTGTTAAGACTGGTCATTAATGACTGACAGTAGATTGTCACTGTTACTTTTGAAAGGTTGTAATCTCACGTAAATTTATTTATTTTTAAATTCACCCATATACCTAGTTTTAATATTATTCGTGAAATAGTCTTGACGAATTACCACTCGAAAAAAAATTTTTTAGGTAAAATTTTCCTCTTTTATATTCAAGTTTGTTGCTTTTTGCAATTTTGCTCGTGACATTTTTCAAAACCACTCGCATAACGGCTTGTGGTTTTGTAACAATAATGTCATTCGCAAAATTGCCAAGCAACAAACTTTCATAACAATCGGAAAATTTTGCCGGCAAAATTTTCTCTCTTTTGGTATTATGTACGACTATTTAACTAGAGTGTTTTACACTGGCAAAATGTCATAGCAACGGCCGGTCTTCTACTGGCAAAATTACTACCTGCACCTACCTGGACAAAATTCACATGTGATTTTTGCCGCGGCAAAATTTTAATTTTTGATTGAAAGAAGTTTTGTTACCATGGTTCTGTTAATTATTTAAAATGTCATTGTATTATTTCTTGTTAACAAACGTCAAATTATTTTAGTTCAAAAATGAGTGTTTCTGAAGAAAAAAACAGATTTGGAATACAATCCATTACAGAAATTAAAAAGGCAGTGTCGGAGAATATACCTCCAAATACGCGTATCTCCAAAACTTCCATTTGGCGACAGTTTTCGCAGTTCTTATTGATAAGAGATTATAAGCTTGAAAAGCATACTCCAGCCGAAGAATTAGCAAAAATTATGGAAGATTATGCTTACAACATGAAAAAACAAAATGGAGAGGACTACAAAGAGTCAAGTATCAAAAGCATATGGAATACCACGGCGCAGATGCTACAAGAAAAGTATTATCAAGAATTTAATATAAAAATAGACCCATTTACCGACATTATTTTTAAATCAGCCCGTTTGGCAAAGGACTTAAAACGAAAACAACTTCAAGGTAACCAAGAAAAAAGAAAAACAAGTTCGAAAGCCCTTACAACACAAGAATTATTGGAAATGATAAAAATTCATGACGAAGACACCCCAGACGGCCTACAGAAAAAAATATTTCACTTATTTTCTTTTGAACTTGCGTGGCGAGGCAACGAAGCAGTGAACTGCAAAGTACATTATTTTCACCAAGAATTAGACCTAAATGAAGAATTTACGGGACGTATCGAATACAATCCCATATTTTCAAAGACTACACAAGGAGGTGCAAAAGCCTTGGCCAGTAGCAAATGGTTGGTAAAAAACAACATTAACAAAGATCTTTGTCCTATTCGTCTATTTTTAAAATTATTTGAAAAAAGAAATACCAATCCAGAAATTACAAGTGACAGGCTCTTTTTGACAGTTCATCCAAATTGGAAAAAAGGAATTTGGTACAAAAACATGCCTATTGGAATAAACAGCATGTCGAAATGGACCAAAATCTCAGCAGAAAAAATCGGCGTAAATACCAAAAAATTTAAAGTAACAAACCATTCACATCGCTCTTCCACTATTTCTGCCCTTGCAAAAAATGCCGTTGGTGAGCAAGAAATTATCAAATTAACAGGACATTCCCACGCCAATTCTTTGAAGCCTTATTTGCAGTTAGACTCTGAACATCATTTAATATTAATTGCAAACTTAAGAGAAAAAGCACCAGATCAAGTAATATCATCAAATCAAAATCAATCAAATAAAGCACAAACGTTTAATTATCACAACTGTAACTTTTACATCAATAAATAAGTAATTTTTTTGTTTTATTCTTAAATAAAAGTTTTCTAATTTTATTGTTCTTTGTCTTTTTTCTAGTTAAATAGTCATGTCGAATACCACTCGAGAAAAAATTGTGTAAGCAAAATTGTTCTCAAGGATTTATTTAAGTTTGTTGCTTTTAAGCAATTCCGCTCATGACATTTTCGACAAAATCACTCGCCTGACGGCTCGTGATTTTGTCAAAAATGTCATTCGCGAAATTGCCAAGCAACAAACTTTCATACCTTTCGAAAATTTTGCCGACAAAATTTTATCTCTTGTGATATTATATATGATAATATCACGGCAATTTAGCCAATGGGAAACATGAGTTAATGGCTACCATAGAACGATTTATAGCCGTTATTGCTTACAGTAGTTATTAAGTTCTATTGGGAGTATAATATGATTTTATATTCTGCATTAGCATGATTTTATAGACTGGCAGTTGTAATGAAACTTGACATTAATAATAATAATATTTGTTTGCTACGGTTAATAAAGCATATACTTACCGGTTGTTGTAAATTAGGAAAATAAAATGATAATTATTAAATAATTAATATCGGTATATAGGTTTCTTTGAAACGTCAAGTATGCCAAAAACACTCGCCTCCTCAATATTCTCAAAAGTTCATAACACAAAAAAACTACAAGTGTTGTGAAATAACACCCTGTATATTTAAAATTTTTAAATATTTATTAATTAATTTCCGAACAATAGATTGACTTTCCAATATCCTGTGATTTATTCTAAACAACTTTTACAAAAATAGTTTTTTAAAATCATTACAGTTTCTTTTCATCCGTCTCAGTCGTTCACTGATTATCTCTCTTTCAAACGTCCGTAGCGGTCACTACTCTCGAAGATGCGATACCGACCAGTGGAACAAAAAAATGAAAAACCCTGAAAATGCGGGTAGCTACGGAATCCTTTTAAAAGTCATAGTATTTTTTCTTAGACCTGTTCTAATTACCACGAAAACCTGCAATTGTTTAAAATTTATTGATTGTCAAATCTATCGTGTTTCGTGTCAAAAAATTTACGATATTTTGCTCAAGTTTGTCCATTACCATAATGTCTGATAGCGATAGAAAGACACCTCAAAAAATAACGGATGCGGCGAAGATCTCTGTATCAAATTTATTTTTATCAAAAATACAATATGAGAAAGTGTACACTCAGTTTCGTGAATGGCGTAACATAAAGAAGGTAAAAACCGTATCAGACAATGTTTTTCTGTGTTATTTGGAGGAAAAATCGAAAATAATAAATTGATTTATTTGATTATAAAAAATGGTAATAAAAAAATGTTTTGGGAATTAATTTTTCTAGCCGAGAAAAAATATCATTCTTTACGGTGATTATTTCATTCCTATCAATTTTGACCAATCACTAACAAGAATTTGTATGTCATATTTAATTTTCAAGTGAAAAAATTGCATGACAGCTCCTGTCAGTAATTTTTCCGGAAAAATGTTTGATAGGTACTGTCAAAATAAATGGTAACTTTAGTAATAGTACCCACTAAAATGCTTTGTACGTTGCTTTGATTGATTAAATTATCATATTAACATATCATTATAAATAGGCTTTTTTGTTCAGTCAGGAAATAATCTTGCCAAACATTCGTGCATCTAATTTTTCCTATAAACAATTCAAATAACTCGAAACAAAACACTTGTCAACTCGTTTTTTCAAATTTTTTCGGAAAAATTAGATGCACGAATAATATTACCCCCGAAAAAAAGAGGTATCCATAGCAACAAAAAAAAATCCATAAATCCATATATCGTGCTAAAAGACTATACCAGAGTTAAAAAAATATACATTTTACCACAGCAACAGCAGATATAGAAAAATTCTAGTTTTTCAATCAAATTAATTTCTTTAAAAAAAAATGTTGGTAGCTTTTTTTTCTATCACTATTTTTTCGATCGAAAGTCGCCTATTACAATCTATACAGGGTGTTCGAAAAATAGACGGAGATATTTTAGAGGGTTATTCCTTGTTAAAAAATATGAAAAAAAGTTTCTATAAACATGGGTCCGGAAATGCAGGGTTTTCAAGATACAGGATGTTAATAGAAATAAAAAATGAAATTATTAATTAAATTAAAAATACGTACTCGATGCTGTTGAAATTTGGCAATGATATTTGTTGTATTAAGAGGCTAATTTAGCCCTAAATAGATTAAAATTATTGAGTTCAGTGGCGTCCCGGGGGGCACCTGAGCGAATATTATTATCAAAAAAATGTACGCCACTGTCTTTTTTGAAGCTTTAATATTTTTTGTTTAATTAAGCATCTAAAGATCCAATTTCTTTGCTTCTTGTATTTTTTCCTATCTCACTTAATTTTCGAGAAAAAAAAATAAAAACCGTTTTATTGTATGTCATTGGACAAAATTGGTTTATTAATTATTGTCAAAAACATCACAAAAAAGAAATAAGAAAATTTACCTCTTTCCCGTAATCTACGGTCTACGCTTTCAAAGGTATTACTATCTGGAAGTTGCCGATTGGGAAACGCTTCTGCATACAGGCGCCTCGCTGCATAACAGTTACTATAGGCACGTGCATACATTACATACATGTCTGCCATTTCCTCAAAAGTGTAATTTTCCATCACAAAAACGAGACAAAAACTTTTTAGAACAATTTCGCCAAAAAAAGTGTATAATTCTTTTCTAAAAGAACTAACGCGCAAATGTAAATCCTTCATGCAGAAATGATTATTTGTTTTCCAATGCACTTGTGATTTATTTTAGTAGAAATTAATAAACCAATTTTGTCCAATGACATACAATAAAACGGTTTTTATTTTTTTTCTTGAAAATGAAGTGAGATAGGAAAAAAATACAAGAAACAAAGAAGTTGTATCTTTAGATGCTTAATTAAACAAAAAATATTAAAGCTACAAAAAAGACAGTGGCGTACATTTTCTTGATAATAATATTCATATATAATATATTTAGGGCTAAATAAGCCTCTTAATACAACAAATATCATTGCCAAATTTCAACAGCATCGAGTAAGTATTTTTAATTTAATTAATAATTTTATTTTTTATTTCTATTTTTTAACATCCTGTATCTTGAAAACCCTGCATTTCCAGACCTATGTTTATAGAAACTTTTTTTCATATTTTTTAACAAGATATCACCCTCTAAAATATCTCCGTCTATTTTTCGAACACCCTGTATACTTCAACTTCCCCCCCTCTTAAGACATTTTTGGAGCGTTGTTTCCCATGCAAAAAAGCTAAATCCGCCCTTGATTTAATACCTAATTGAGGGTTTGCTTGCGTCCCTCCCCCCAAAGAACAAATTTAAAATACGCCCCTGGACCATGGTACTGTGGTTCCACTGAAAAATGTTCAAAAATAACATATTTATATCAAATTTCCAAAAATCACATTTTTGATAAATTGTAGTTATTACTATTTAAATCTTATTGTTAATTAAAGCAATTTAGATAATAATCTTTATTATCGGCCAAGTTTAAACGGCGGTCGACCAATGGACATTTTGCTGTAAGAAATGTTATCAGTAAATTTGGCATTAAAGTTGTTAATATAGCTGTGAATACAATAAAATATATTATTTATGTGAGTATTTTCGATACTTCACATTTCCATTACGGCAATAATATTCTATATTAGAATTTATTTTCAAAGTGGACGGTGGCCTAGTGGTATAGGTTACGACTTATGGTCACGATGATCCCGTGTTCAATTCCATCAGGCGCGTCTTTTTATTTTATTTTTTTATATTTCGTTATTTAGGTACTGAAAGTGTTTTAAGTTTTGGGTTCTTACAGCGACAATCCTCGGTACGAAAAAAACGAACTTGGGTTGTGAAGAAACTAAATTTATTTTTTATCGCGAATTGAAATGCTTTACAATTAGAGGTTGCTAACAAATGGTTTTGTCAAGAGTATGAAAAAAAAAGGAAATGAACGAACTCAAACAGTGCCGTGCCCGAAGGGCTTAGCACGATAACATTTTCACCAATTTCTCAGCTATCAATGTAAGAACAGTTTTTTTCCTTAATTAATTGAATACATATTTTTATAGGACAAACTTGGAAAGTATATCCCACGTTGCACACCTTTGCTGTGCGATTTTAAAGAGCCGGTACTGACAGGTTCAATGTCAATATCAATGTCATAATATTAAATATCAAATCGAGCGAGACGGCATTGAATTGTATTAGGTTTCTTGTTAGGCAGTTTACAGTGTAATACTTAACTAAAGTATTATTTAAGTATAATTAAAATACTAGACGATCGTCGATGGTGAATGGTGATGACAAAAATATAATAGAAAAATTGGTTTTATAAAAATTTGTTCTTCACAGCAAGGTCTCATATCAACAGCGCGGGTAAGTAATCAGTTTTTTATTTTATGTAACTGGTATAATTTGTGTTCGAACTACATGCCTGGTTTTTATAGGCCGGCCAAGAATTATTAAAATAATTCTAAATATTAATAATACTTGACAATGTATACCTACCTATTTTATAAATACTTACCTAGGTTAGGTTAGGTTAGGTTAGGTTAGGTTAGGTTAGAGTGACATACTTCTGGCACTGTCCAAATAGTCTCACGTTGCAATACCACCCTTGTTCCGCGGAACCTATCGTCATCAGCTTTCTGTTGGTTATCATGACGTAGAACTAAAAGAATTTTGTCAGCTTATTCAAACCAGCCACTACTGTTAATAAACTAAGTAAGCCGACCCAATGGTAAGTTGCTTACTTCGTCAAGATCATTAAATAATGGTTCGCCCAAGGCATTGAACCTTCTTCTTGCGAGGCCAGGGCATTCATACAAGAAACGCTGAATACTTTCGTCCTCTTCTTCATCTCTGCACTTCAGCGGAAGTCGTTAGCTGGAATCTGCATATGTTCGGCATATCTACCGAAATGGTAATGTCCGGTGACGACGGCAGTGATATTTCTTAGGTCTTTCCGACTGTGCTTTAATAACGCTGCGGTTTTCCTGTTATCAAGTATTGGCCACAATTGCTTTGAGATGCCACAGGTTATTAGTTCTCTCTATCTGCTTTGCGCAAGTTGCTCAGCTATCCGATCTATCTCCTCCTTGACTGATCTCCGTGGTCTAGCCACATTATTTTCTGCTAGTTCGACAGACATGCCTGCCCCATCCCTGGCGAGCGCATCAGCCACCTTGTTGCCATGTATATTGCAATGACCAGGAATCCAATACAAGGTTACTCGATGCTCAGCATTAAGTGTGCAAAGATTGTTGCGACAGGGCCTTACTAATTTTGTTTTAATGCTAATTGCCTTTATCGGAGCTTTACTGTCTATATAGATAGCTATAGATTTAACTCCCTCTCAGGTCAGGATGATCCTGAAAAGGAGATTGATTGCTTTACTACTGCCAAAATTTCTGCTTAAACATGCTGCAGTAGTCTGTGAGTCTATACGACCTCTGTATTTGCATGCTCGCACTCGGAACTATTTCATCATTAACCTGAACCGAAAACCTTACCTCACAAATATTTATGACTCAAATTCCAGGGGCAAATTTACAACGACGTTTATATTTATTTAAAATTAGGAATTTTGATTTTAACTAATGTAATGTGCAGATATAACAATAACGGAGAAATAAAGTAAAAAAAAATTAATTTATAGTATTTTAACATAATATCAATATGTCCGAAGCACCACCAACATTCTGCGTAACGTTGTAACGACCAAATAATTATTCTTTCGTATGTAAACCGTTATCTTTTCGGTGATAGATTTATTAGTGCAATAACACCGGGCATCTCACTCAGTGTATTACGGGAGGTGTATATTTTTATAGCTTCCAATTCAACACTTCGTTTCTTAATATGTTCGTTGTTTGTAGGGTCCAAATACTCAAAGAATAACACCGCACCTTTCATCAGCATAATGATAACCATGCGACCAAGCGCCGCGCCGCCCTCATGTTGCAACGGGCTATTTTCTTAACTACACTGAGAAAAATGTCTTCTATTCCTTTTAAGAATTTACATACTCTTTATACAACTGTTTAATACTAACTTAACAGCAACACGGTTTTCTACTGTAAGACAACGAAAATTGCTAGACCGTTGTGTAGTAATTATGTCACAATGTCACTGTAATTTAGCCAATAGGAAATAGGAGTTTTATATACTGTATTAGTTCCGACAAGCAGTTGTAATGAAACTTGACAATTTAATAATAATAATAATAATAATAATAATAATAATAATAATAATAATAATAATAATAATAATAATAATAATAATAATAATAATAATAATAATAATAATAATAATAATAATAATAATAATAATAATAATAATAATAATAATAATAATAATAATAATAATAATAATAATAATAATAATAATATTGCCTTGCTACGGTTAATAAAGCATATACTTTCCACTAAAAATCAGTGCTGCAGTTCTCAAAAATTTAAATAGCTTCTAGTTTGATACCTATTGTTATTGCCGTTTAACATTGCATATAATAATTATCTATTATGCAACATGGTTTACTGAGATGGTTAAATTTGTCCATAGCTTATAACTAATACTTATAATGGGTTGTGCGCAGGGCCGGATTTATGGTAACCGCTGCCCTAGGCCCAAACAAATGTTGCCGCCCCCCCGGCGCGTATTCAGCTGTCAGTTTTGGAGGGGGGGTAAGGGAAAAAACAGCGCCGCAAGCGAAATTTTTTTGGGTACCATGCCCTTTTTTCAACGATGTGACGTGGTTTTAAAGCAGAAAAAAGGAATAGTAGCGAAAATTTTTTGGGTGTTACTCCTCTTTTTACTGATTTGTCAGTGTTTATTTTTTAGGATGGGGGGGGGGTAGCTACCCCAATTACCCCCTCAAATACGCGCCAGCCGCCCCAACCTAGAATATCATATTAAATGTTTAACAATTTACTACAAATATTAAAAAACACAATAGGTACCTCAAGAAATAAAAAAAAATTCTTCAATTTCTTTGAGTTAACTATATATTTCTAAAAACAATATTTCAACCAAAGAAACCAAAAAGCACAGACAGAAATATGAAAATTGTTCAAAAACGAATGCTGTGTTACGTCATTAAATAACATAAATTGGTCTTTATGTTTACAATACTTTGACGATACCATTAATAGCATCATACAGGCAAAGGCAAAGCCAAAAGTAAAAATTATTAATTTTATGTTATGTAAATGCAAATTTACAAAGGTTTGCGACATACAATTATATTTTAATATGTTTTCTTGTAGGGAAAATTTAAGTCTAAAACAAGTTAAAACAAAAGAATAAACACAAGCAAACGCAGCGCGCAACCGGCGCAACTCCTGGTACCGTGCACGTAAAACCAACACGCGAACGCAAACTCAGTCGTGTCGCCATGCGGTAATAATTATTGCAATCCGCAGCGATGGCGGAAAATTAGACGAGCGGATTTGAATTAGATTAGGTGAAATTAGGTAATAGGCTAGAGGGCAGCGCGGGTTGTCATTTTTGTCAATCGAGCTGTAGTTAAAATGTGTAATAAGACTCAGTGATATTCGAATTGTCTGGAATTTGCCGCCCCTACGAAATTTGCCGCCCTAGGCCTGGGTCTAGTGAGCCTAGGCATAAATCCGGCGCTGGTTGTGCGAAATAAGAATCTTTTATTGCTTTATCTGACATGCAAAGTTTAAAAAACTTAAGCGCAAAGTAAAAATTAATCAATTGAAACAGGTATTGGAACGATCAATAAAATTCAAATTCAGACAGGACAGCTAGAAGACTCCTAACAATGATGTGACCTGCGCAACAAATACGTTTAAAATAATATTAGGGCGCGCTGCGATTGCCGATCGCTACATACCCCAGCAACGTCTTGGTGGATTATAGGTTCTAACGGATACAATTCGTTTTTGGGGACGCTGTTCTGCTTTCTTAATGGTAGAGAAAGCGCTTTACTGGGAACAAAATGCGTCAATACAAACTATCTCTTAGCACACCTGTTGTATTAGATCATTTTCCTCAGTGTATCGTACCGTCCGGCCGGGTTTTTACCACAGGCGCCATTTATTGAACATGAACCCTTTAACTCCGTCCATTAAATTAATTATAATCTAATAAGTTAGCTTTTTTGTTTTTAGATTCTCTAGCAATATCCCTAAAAATGAATGATTATATGAATACTTTCAATGACAGCCTTCTGAGACATGGAACATTATATGGTGTAGTAATTTATTCTCATCTGACGCTTGAACCACTTTTCTACATTTTTCATTTTGTTTTATTTATTCATCTTCTTATATATCTGCTCGGCGTGGCTATTGATCTATATTTAATAATAATAATAAGTAACTTTAAAAACCTTCGAAACAGAAGTAACTGCTTCATACTTCATTATGCTATTATTAATACATCGTTTTTTGTTTTGGCAGTTTTACTTCTTATTTTATTAATTATATCATATTCAAGGGATCAGAGAGACTTGGCCACTCACGAACATAATTTATATTTTATTGTTAATTTAAGTCATTTATCGGTGACTTTAACATATTATGTTTTATTGACTATGGCTATTGACTGGTATGTCGTAACATTCTATACTAATTTCTTTAACCGATACCCCAAAGTCCTCAGTTCTGGATTTTATATAGCACCCTACATATTAGCTCTACCTAAGTGGATTGTAACTTCGATTCATTGTTTTGGAGATGTATCAACGACAAGAAAGTATCGAAACTATATGGAGTTGGGCTCCTATTTTCTTTGCGTTGTTGTTATTGTTTACTTAATTATAGGTAGCAAAATAAGAGCAATACAAGCTGGTACAGATATAAAATATAAATACGCCTTGGCTATTCCAATAATTGTATTGGTATGGTCAACACCCCTAAATGTTATGAATGTTGTTAATTTATTTTTTAATTTTCACCCCTATAATCCCAGATTTACTCCTAATTTTGAAGTGGATAGTTTATTTATATTTAATTTTATATCGTTGGGTGTGTTTTATGCGATACCTATTGTGATAGCTTATCTGCTAATAAAACGTGATGAACATTTTAAAAACGCATACTTGATAATAATATGTTGTAAAAAAAGAAGGTTAAATAATGATGCCGAAACTGATGTTCAATGAAATAATGTAACTTATTTAAGAAATACTGAGGTTGCTAATTTATAATGTTTTACAAATAAATTTATATTAAATTTCTGTTTCCTTTTTCTTGTGGATTTCACAAATTATTAAAACGGCTGTGAAGAAAATAAACGGTATCCACCAACGATGATAGAGCAAGATAGACATCTCATTCTCTTTATCATAACATGCCGACAAGACGTCAAATGCCAAGGTCCACCAGGTTCCTCGCGAGCTCCACAATGAAACCATGTAAAAATAAAAAGCGTCTAGAGTCTGACTATGGACTTTCCAACCAGCCGGGGTCTTAAAGAAAATAATTTTGAGGTTAAGCGATGTAAAGCCGGTTGTTGTAAATTGGGAACATAAAATGCTATTTATTAATATCGGTATATATTTACCTAGGTTCCGTTGAAACGTCACGTATGCCAAAAACGCCCATTTTCAGAATTCTCAAAATTTCATCACACAAAAAACTACAAGTGTTGTGAATGTAATAAATCATTCAACAATAAACAGTGTCTTCAAGGCATAAAAGGAAGCAACATAATATTACATACGTGAGGAATAATCAGATTTACAAGTGTACATACTTCAACTATTAACAGTACGGAATAAATACAATACTTGACCATTTAACATTTATATATCACAATTTGAATTTAACCCCAGAAGATAAACAGTTTCAATGTTGTTACGTAACGAGAATTGTTTAATAAAATAGCATATTAACGTACACGTTTTATAAAGCATCATTTTATAGCACGCGTCCATGTTAAAAAACGAGCCGCTTGCGGCGAGTTTTATAACGGGACAAGTGCTTAAAAATGCTTTATATAACACGTACGTTATACTATTTTTTCCAATTTGTAGTTTTTTCAATAAAACATTTATTTAAAAAGAAAATAAATCCTTCAAATCTAGTAAATTTTTATGTCTAGATTTTATGTTGGTAATACTATTTTTTATCATAGTAGCCTCTGAGCAACAAAAATTATTTTGCGAACTGTCATTTTTTGATTTATTGACCCATTTTCACCACGAGATTCTAAAGTTATTTTAGCGATATGAGATTTGAAATTGGACGAAATACGTTGTGTGATCCTTGCACATTCGGTACATATACAGAGCGTTCGGAAATTCGGGCAATTTTGCTACTTTTTTTCGAATTTCAAAAGATGTGATTTTACGTCACGGCATTGCAATTTAGTAGAGGGAAGATGGAAAATTCAAATAAAGTTGTAGTTAAAATCGACATTGAAAGGATAGTAGATTGAATTTTGGATAGAATTTGGCAGAAAATGATAGCTTGAAGCATCTACAAAAGCAAAATAGTTCTCCGTCAATAAAGTTATTATTTAATATGTGTTTTTTAATGAACTAAAACAATACATACAGATTTGTAGATCTAGGCAACCAAACATACATACGAGGGTTCGTGTAGTATTTTGCACATTTGGACTAAAAAATATTAGTTATCTAGAATGCTATGATAAACGGTGAAAAAAAACATGTCATGTAGGGCCAACCTTTAAATAATAAAATTCGGAGTTCGAAATAGATCTGTTTCGAGACAAAATTAGAAAAATATTTTTAAAGAAATCGAAAAATGTGTTCTTTTTTCTTTTTATTAATTATTGTTGTATTTTGCAATCAGATTTCTCAAAACAAAAAAAATCAAAACAAGTAAAAGTAGTGAGTACATTATTAACGTAGGTGTCCCATTTAAAAATAGAAAGTTTATGTCACTTCCGGTTAAACCGGAAGTTTAATCAATGTTGAGTCACCTGTCAAAAAATGCAGTTTTATGTCGTATACAAATCCCCCGAATTTTATTTCATTATCTTGAAAAACATATAAGTTAGAGGGGCGAGCCACCTTCCGTGGACACCCGGTATATACATATTTATTTATTTATTATTTATTATTACATTTGGGATGCAGACAGAACTAGAAGTTCCAAAGAAGCATCCACTATATACAACAAACAGTTTATGCGGAAAACATTTTACTGATTAACATAGCAATAGGTACTTAACCCAACTAACTCTACCTACGGCTATCCAAACACTTGCTGTATAAAATGTCCTTTTATAAGTCTTTTAAAACTCTGCAAGGTTGCACTGAAAATGTCAAATTCATGGCAGTATGAATTAAAAGTTTTTTGCAGTCTATCCAATGGTATATTTAAACCCAAGTTAGTTCGTCTGTAAGGTAAATTAAATAAGGTTGTATGTCTTAATTCTCTGGTGGGAATGTTAAAGCTTAGTGCTGATAATAGTCCTGGGACGCTGAAATTCGAGTTAATTATTTTATATAGAAACGATATGTCAGAAATTTTTCTGCGGTCAGACAGAGGAATAAATTTATATTTTTCTTTTACAAGATCTATTGCGCAATGCGCTTTAAATGCAATGGTTTTGAGAAACCTGTTTTGTACTGCTTCCAGCCTATTAACATGTGTGACGTATTAAGGATTCCAGATGACAGAGGCAAAAGAGAGCTTACTATGAACAAAAGCAAAATATAGTGAGATCATTGTTTTGGGATTTCGAAAGTCTTTACAGATTCTAGTAATGAAGCCCAGCATTTTGTTTGACTCGGTAAAGATTTTATTAAAGTGTTCTTGAAATAACCATTTGGTGTCCAGAATGACTCCTAAATCCTTTATTTGATTTACCTTCTTTAAATTTGAATTATTTAAGCTATATGAGTATTCCCAAGTTTAAATATTTTTAGTGAATGTTATAAAACAACACTTTGTTACGTTTAAGAAAATACTATTCCTATCACAGTACTCGGACAGGCGGTTGAGGTCCGCTTGTATTTTCAGACAGTCATCCAGCCCCCTTATGGGACGATATATTTTTAGGTCATCTGCATATAGTAAGAACATTGTGTGATGAAAGCACTTTGCAATATCGTTAATATAAATTATGAAAAACAAGGGACCCAGATGACTACCCTGAGGAACCCCCGAGCTGACCGAGAAGGTCTCGGACTGGAAACCGTTTACAGAAACAATCTGGGAACGCTTTGAGATATAGGACCATATCCACCTGAGCAGACGCTGGCAGACACCAACCTCAGCAAGTCTCTCAATCAACCGCTTATGGTTAATTTTGTCAAAAGCCTTACTGAAGTCGGTGTATACAGAGTCTACCTGAATGCCACGATCTATTAAGCTGCAAATATTTTAAGAGTAACACATTAAATTTGTTTCTAGAGACCTGCCAGGAAAGAAGCCGTGTTGTTGATTAATAATGATGGTTTTGACAGTTGACATAATATCGTTATAGACTGGTGTGAAGTTGGCAGAAAAAAGTTAGCAGCCAAAATGCCGAACATTTCCGAATGGGCAGTGGCGTCGGATAAATCAAATGGAGAATATTATACATATACTCACAAATCATAAGTATGGCAATGGATAAGTATTAGGATTACTTAAATTTATAATCAGTAGCTTTCAATTGCAAACTGTCGCAAACATTAGTTCCATTTTTGTTTGCTAATTTTTCTTAACTTCTGAGAAACTGAACATAGCAACAGATTCATATTTACAGGGTAAGTAGGGGACTACTAGAGCTACAGTTTGCCATTAGTGGCATTACTCGCAATGCAGTTTCAGTTTTTTTCATTTTCGGCTGCTAACTTATTTTACGTATTTTCTCGGAAACTAAACATAGCAACAGATTCATATTTACAGGGTAAGTAGGGGACTACTAGAGCTACAGTTTGCCATTAGTATCATTACTCGCAATGCAGTTTAAGTTTTTTCCATTTTCGGCTGCTAACTTATTTTACGTATTTTCTCGGAAACTAAACATAGCAACAGATTCATATTAACAGGGTAAGTAGGGGACTACTAGAGCTACAGTTTGCCATTAGTATCATTACTCGCAATGCAGTTTCAGTTTTTTCCATTTTCGGCTGCTAACTTATTTTACGTATTTTCTCGGAAACTAAACATAGCAACAGATTCATATTTACAGGGTAAGTAGGGGACTACTAGAGCTACAGTTTGCCATTAGTATCATTACTCGCAATGCAGTTTAAGTTTTTTCCATTTTCGGCTGCTAACTTATTTTACGTATTTTCTCGGAAACTAAACATAGCAACAGATTCATATTAACAGGGTAAGTAGGGGACTACTAGAGCTACAGTTTGCCATTAGTATCATTACTCGCAATGCAGTTTCAGTTTTTTCCATTTTCGGCTGCTAACTTATTTTACGTATTTTCTCGGAAACTAAACATAGCAACAGATTCATATTAACAGGGTAAGTAGGGGACTACTAGAGCTACAGTTTGCCATTAGTATCATTACTCGCAATGCAGTTTCAGTTTTTTTCATTTTCGGCTGCTAACTTATTTTACGTATTTTCTCGGAAACTAAACATAGCAACAGATTCATATTTACAGGGTAAGTAGGGGATTACTAGAGCTATAGTTTGCCATTAGTGGCATTACTCGCACTGCAGTTTCAGTTTTTTTCCATTTTCGGCTGCTAACTTATTTTACGTATTTTCTCGAAAACTAAACATAGCAACATATTCATATTTACAGGGTAAGTAAGGGACTACTAAAGCTACAGTTTGCCATTAGTATCATTACTCGCAATGCAGATTCAGTTTTTTCCATTTTCGGCTGCTAACTTATTTTACGTATTTTCTCGGAAACTAAACATAGCAACAGATTCATATTAACAGGGTAAGTAGGGGACTACTAGAGCTACAGTTTGCCATTAGTATCATTACTCGCAATGCAGTTTCAGTTTTTTCCATTTTCGGCTGCTAACTTATTTTACGTATTTTCTCGGAAACTAAACATAGCAACAGATTCATATTAACAGGGTAAGTAGGGGACTACTAGAGCTACAGTTTGCCATTAGTATCATTACTCGCAATGCAGTTTCAGTTTTTTTCATTTTCGGCTGCTAACTTATTTTACGTATTTTCTCGGAAACTAAACATAGCAACAGATTCATATTTACAGGGTAAGTAGGGGATTACTAGAGCTATAGTTTGCCATTAGTGGCATTACTCGCACTGCAGTTTCAGTTTTTTTCCATTTTCGGCTGCTAACTTATTTTACGTATTTTCTCGGAAACTAAACATAGCAACAGATTCATATTTACAGGGTAAGTAGGGGATTACTAGAGCTATAGTTTGCCATTAGTGGCATTACTCGCACTGCAGTTTCAGTTTTTTTCCATTTTCGGCTGCTAACTTATTTTACGTATTTTCTCGGAAACTAAACATAGCAACAGATTCATATTTACAGGGTAAGTAGGGGATTACTAGAGCTATAGTTTGCCATTAGTGGCATTACTCGCACTGCAGTTTCAGTTTTTTTCCATTTTCGGCTGCTAACTTATTTTACGTATTTTCTCGGAAACTAAACATAGCAACAGATTCATATTTACAGGGTAAGTAGGGGATTACTAGAGCTATAGTTTGCCATTAGTGGCATTACTCGCACTGCAGTTTCAGTTTTTTTCCATTTTCGGCTGCTAACTTATTTTACGTATTTTCTCGGAAACTAAACATAGCAACAGATTCATATTTACAGGGTAAGTAGGGGACTACTAGAGCTACAGTTTGTCATTAGTGGCATTACTCGCAATGCAGTTTAAGTTTTTTCCATTTTCGGCTGCTAACTTATTTTACGTATTTTCTCGGAAACTAAACATAGCAACAGATTCATATTTACAGGGTAAGTAGGGGATTACTAGAGCTACAGTTTGCCATTAGTATCATTACTCGCAATGCAGTTTCAGTTTTTTCCATTTTCGGCTGCTAACTTATTTTACGTATTTTCTCGGAAACTAAACATAGCAACAGATTTATATTTACAGGGTAAGTAGGGGACTACTAGAGCTACAGTTTGCCATTATTATCATTACTCGCAATGCAGTTTCAGTTTTTTCCATTTTCGGCTGCTAACTTATTTTACGTATTTTCTCGGAAACTAAACATAGCAACAGATTCATATTTACAGGGTAAGTAGGGGACTACTAGAGCTACAGTTTGCCATTAGTATCATTACTCGCAATGCAGTTTCAGTTTTTTCCATTTTCGGCTGCTAACTTATTTTACGTATTTTCTCGGAAACTAAACATAGCAACAGATTCATATTTACAGGGTAAGTAGGGGACTACTAGAGCTACAGTTTGCCATTATTATCATTACTCGCAATGCAGTTTCAGTTTTTTCCATTTTCGGCTGCTAACTTATTTTACGTATTTTCTCGGAAACTAAACATAGCAACAGATTCATATTTACAGGGTAAGTAGGGGACTACTAGAGCTGCAGTTTGCCATTAGTGGCATTACTCGCAATGCAGTTTGCAGTTAGCAGCCGAAAATGGAAAAAACTGAAACTGCATTGCGAGTAATTATACTAATGGCAAACTGTAGCTCTAGTAGTCCCCTACTTACCCTGTAAATATGAATCTATTGCTATGTTTAGTTTCCGAGAAAATACGTAAAATAAGTTAGCAGCCGAAAATGAAAAAAACTGAAATTGCATTGCGAGTAATGCCACTAATAGCAAACTGTAGCTCTAGTAGTCCCCTACTTACCCTGTAAATATGAATCTGTTGCTATGTTCAGTTTCCGAGAAAATACGTAAAATAAGTTAGCAGCCGAAAATGAAAAAAACTGAAACTGCATTGCGAGTAATGCCACTAATAGCAAACTGTAGCTCTAGTAGTCCCCTACTTACCCTGTAAATATAAATCTGTTGCTATGTTCAGTTTCTCAGAAGTTAAGAAAAATTAGCAAACAAAAATGGAACTAATGTTTGCGACAGTTTGCAATTGAAAGCTACTGATTATAAATTTAAGTAGTCCTAATACTTATCCATTGCCATACTTATGATTTGTGAGTATATGTATAATATTCTCCATTTGATTTATCCGACGCCACTGCCCATTCGGAAATGTTCGGCATTTTGGCTGCTAACTTTTTTCTGCCAACTTCACACCAGTTCGTTATAGACTATTTTTTCTAATATTTTGGCAAAGATGCAATTTTTACTTATTGGTCTATAGTTCGTAACGTCGTCTTTTGGGCCACTTTTAAATATAGGAGTTATATGAGATATTTTCCATTTTTCTGGAAATATTCCTGTTTTTAACGACGACTCATATATAATTCGAAGTGGATAAACCAAGTTCTCCTTGCAGGATTTTATAAAAATAGGTGGTAGGGTAAAGGATACAGTTGTTGGCCAGGTGACAGTTATTGGCCAGAAAAAATATAAGCGATATTTATAAGAAAGTATGCAAATATATACATCTCAGCTTAAGTGCAAGTTACTCTGGCAACATTGCTGAAAATTACTGTCATTTTTTATAATTTTTCGCCAGAAGTGACAGCGATAATTAACGGTTAAATTTTACAGTGCGTGGACGTTGTTAGTATCTATAGTTTTCTTAACAATTGCGTTATTAGAAGGTCACCTGAAAAGTAAGTAAAATATGCCTTTTAGGCAATGTTTATAATTTTTTTTTATTAGGTATTGGCAAGAGTAAAGGTATTTTTGGATTATGCATGTTAAAACCAAGGTTAGAATTCTAAATAAAAAATATTTAGGGTGGCCAACTACTGTATCAAAAATATTACCCAGAACATAGTGATTGGCCGGGTGGCCAATCACTGTATATTTACAAAAATAATAAATGGAATTAAAAATCTTAGTTTTTTTTAATGTCTTATGACTATTTATGCAATTTTTTCATATATTATAATATTTAAAGCAAGTTAAACAAATATTGGCCATGGCCAATCACTATAACATAGACATGGCCAATAACTGTAGTAACTATTTTTCTTTTAATTTTTTGCTTATTAAAAAAGGTTTTATGCGCTAATTGGGATTTCTTAGCATATTAACAAAAAGTTTGTTTGTTTTACAGAGATGCCAAAAACCAAAAAAAATAAAATTTACCAAAAAAAGTACACCGAAGATGACATAGCAAAGGCCTTAGAAGCTATTGACAAAGGTTTAAATGCACGAAAAGCTGCTATTCAATTTGGAGTTCCTCGTTCTACATTACAATTTCGATCAAGTGACAATTTTAACAATAAAATAACGCATGGCCCAAACCCTGTCCTTACCGCTGAAGAAGAAAATCTTATAAAGAACTGGATTTTAGTCAGCCAAAGAAAGGGCTTTCCTATTCGCGCTGAAGATTTACAAGCAAGTGTCAAACAGTTCTTAGACGAAAATCCCCGGCCCAACGTTCCATTTTTGGAGAACAAGCCTGGCAAAGGCTGGTATAAGGCATTCCTTCGAAGACATCCAGATATAACTCTGCGAACAGCAGAAGCTGTAACTGCGGCCAGTTCTAATGTATCCGAAACCGATATTCGAAAATGGTTCGAAGGCGTTGAAAATTATTTAACTGAAAAGGGTTTTGATGCTATTTTGAAGGATCCGTCCCGAGTTTTTAACGGAGATGAGACCTGCTTTCTTCTGTGTCCTAAAAATAAAAAAGTTTTAGCGGCTAAAGGGTCGAAGAATGTGTACCAAATTGAACATAATTCCAAATACAATCTCACAGTTATGTTCACTTTTTCTGCAGGAGGTGAAATTACTCCCCCAATGGTGATCTATCCTTACAAAAGGTTGCCATCTGACGTACTTCATTCTGTCCCGGATAATTGGGGTGTTGGATGTAGCGACAACGGATGGATGAAAAACCAAAATTTTTATGAGTATATTGGAAATGTCTTATATAAATTTTTAATGAAAAAGCAAACAAAATTTCCAATCATTTTGTTTGTTGACGGGCATTCGACACATATTACATACCAAACCAGCCAACTTTGTTGTGATTTAAATATCATCCTGATTGCTTTATATCCAAATGCAACTATGATTTTACAACCAGCGGATGTTGCAGCATTCAAGCCGCTTAAATCCAGTTGGAACAAAGCTGTCCTTAACTTTTATAGAGAGTATCCAAAGGCTATACTGTCGAAAGAAAACTTTGCACCTGTATTAGCTACCGCTATAAGTGAACTGAAGCCTGAGGTTATTAAAAATGGTTTTCGAGCATGTGGACTTTGCCCTTGGAATGCTTCTGCAATTGACTATACAAAATGCATTGGCAAGAATATTTTGCAACATAATTTGCAGAAATTCCGCTCTGAAACTGATGAATCCACATCTCTGTCCTTTAAAGAATTTATATCAATAGTGGGAGATGAAGAAATAGAAACGTTAAAAAACTTCGAAAATATAAAAAGTCCTAGTGATGAACTAAAAGCATTTTTTAAAATATATAGTATATTTAAAAACAAAACGTGCCCCAATAAACAAGAATCTCTCAGTGAATTAAGCTTAATAAGAACAAGCGATAAACCAATCACTATTTCAAGAGAAGAAAGTCCTAACGCAAAATTTGTCGGTGGAAAAAATCCAACAGTGGTTAATTTATCAAGTATTGAAGACATAAGCTCAACTGTTGATATAGAATATCTTCCAATTATTTTTGAAAAGAAATGGGAATACACAGCTGACCCTAAAAAACCTACTGCTTTAGAATCTGATCTTCCTAACTCTCTGTTACAACCTGGTCCTTCAACTAGCAAACAGTCAGAATGTTCTCTGGGGCTTACATCTAATACTTCATTGGATAATTTTTTTTGTTTGGCCATTAACTCCCGAACGCAAAGGTAAAAAACAATCAGAAAAACTTCCATTTGTGTTAACCTCAACTGCACGAAAAAATGCTGAAAAATCGAAAATGGAAAAAAAACTATTTGAAATAGAACAAAAAGAACAAAGAAAGGTAGAACGTTTGGAAAAAATGAAACTTAAGGAACAAAAAGGTAAATCAATATCAGGTAAAACATTAAAAAAATCTTCCAATAAATCGAAAAACAGAAAACAAGATTGCGATAGCACAAAAAATTACAAGGAAAAAGCCGATTCAAATAATGATACTTTGATCAATAGTGAAGCACGCAGTTTATCGGCATCGGTCAAAGTTTTTGAGAAAATATTCTCGCCAGGGCAAAATTTTGATCATGGAAAGATTTTAGAAGTAATTGACAGCGATTTTTCAGACAACATAAAAGTTACTACTTTAAAAAGAGGTATTAAGGTGCATTTGCCAGCAAAGCAAAGTTTCGTAAAGAGCAGTAACAAACTAGAAGTAAGTAAAATAAAAGTATTATTGCCCAATACATGCATAGAGCCGGAAGAAGCAGAATACAAAGGGACAGGTTTTATATATTCTGAAAAATCTCCCTTAGCACCAATAATACCAATTATTTATAACCAAGATAATATAGCATTTTCACCTGAAACAACAAACTCCATAGTACCGGAAAGTACCAAAAGAAGATTATTTGTAAGCGATTCACCTACAAAATGCAAAAAAACCCAGATCGAGGAAAGAAGTAAATTTCTCGTTGAAAACAGTACAGGACATATTCGAGTAAATACGGGCTTGTGTTATGCTTGTTTATTTAACATTACTTTCAAGAAAGTAGGACTACGTTGTTTTAATTGTACTAGAGCATTTCATATAACATGCGTTCCAAAAATAAATGAAATAAAAAGCAATAAGTTTATATGCACTAACTGCATGTCAAAATAGTTTTAAACAATGGATTGACTTTATGTGTAATATCTAAGTAGAATTATATACTTAATATTACCAATATTTTGTTTGTGTTTTGTATAATATATTTTTTAAATATTCTTTAAGTAAGTTGCACCCAGTACTACCTAAGAAGGTACCTGCCTATAAGTTTGGCGTAGGTATGTTTATTATTGCGTTATAATAAACACTGGCCAATAACTGTATTATTTTGTGGCCAATAATTGTAGCTGACCGGCCAATTACTGTATTTTTTGCAATATTTTTTATTTTTGTATATTATAAGTTCTTTAAGTTAGTTGTTATTTAAAATAGTTATTGAAGATTGTTGCTAAATAACCTGACATACCTGAAAATATATAAAAAAACTTATTTTAGATATGAAAACATTTATTTTAATACCCTCATGTCGCGAGGAAGGCTTGTTGTTTACAAAACTAACAAAGTAAGAATATACGAAAAGAAAAATAATTACTTTCATCCGAAAAAATATCAGGTCTAATAAATCATTTTATTTTCAATAAATTTTGGGTAAACCATTGAGGGTAATTCCTGCGTCTTCCAAAATCTGCGGCTTTTATTTCTTGGAATACTTGCACTTAATAAGGAAATAAATTTAGCTGCTTCTTAAGAATAGTCGTGCATGTTCAATAGGATCTTCCTACGCAGGCGTCTTTTACAATTTGTTGGCTTATTTTGCATTATTTCACGAACGTTTGCAACAAGTCCTTTTGTTGTTACAGAAATGGTCCTCCTGCTTCTTTTTTGTGTTGTATAGAACCTGTTTTTCTAAACACAGCCACGGTTCTTTTCAGGCAATGATAAAAATCCCCAGCAATAAAAGCAACATTAGGAAATATTCGTGAATTCACTCACCATTTACTCTAACCCCGTTTCGAAAATACGCTTTAACCATGAATGTTTTGTGCTGTTCCGTAAAGCCCATTGTGCGAATTGTTCAAGAAATTGGAAAAATTAGCGATGAATCAAATTACTTGTAACGACTGTCAAAGATGACGGAATAACTGATTGATTGTTAATTCAGTTACTGACACCCAACAGGTATTAAGCTTTACGGCTAAGCATTACGTCCTTGGATGCAAGGCCCCTTTTTTGATGCAAATAATTTTTGCTCGCACGGTATTTTAAACGATACGTAACTAACCATACAACTCTGAATGTGATATATAAGTAAATGACATTGACAGACAATAGTTACTCACAGTCCAAGTCGCATGATTAATATGAATCAAAAATTACTATAAACGGGATACTCTGGTTGTGAGGGAAACATTCACGTACAGTCACTTTAATTAGCCTTTTTAATTTTGTCGACATTTTGACTTGGTTTTTTTAATACAAAACAAAGCGCTTGTAGAGATAGTTTCACAATATTTTTCAAAATTATGTATGTTATGAATATCGCTGTTAATAAAACTGCCAAAACATCCAACATATAAATTTTCCAAAATGGCATGTCCAATAATGGATTCCTGAAGTGCCTTGCTCCCTTATGACGTATGACGTATTCGGTCCACCATATTGCCTTTTCGACGTTTGATATGTCGACATCGCGAAATAGTTCCCCATATTCTTGAGCCTTTTCAGCATATCTGAAACGTAAATAAATTTCTACCTTACAAATAGTAAAAGGGCTAGTGTTGGACTAGATGGAACCACTACAAATTTACATAGTAAAGCGGATAAAAACAACGATTTGGAATTTTATTTAGTTGGTGCCTAATAAGTTATAGGGGAAGGAGGGGCACAGTCTTACACGGGGTACAGTGTTATATTCGGAATTATAAACTTACCCGAAACAACATGGCGCTGGAATAATTGCCACTTCCAGTTAAGACTATTACCTTCAATTATACGAACGCGTGGTGAAATGTGAATTGTTTATACCACCCAAGTAAGTTTTTTATATTTTTTTAGTCGAAATGTAAATTTTTTATACAGTTTTACAATTGTCTTGTTTTTCTTGACAATAATATATCGTAGACTTTATGGTATAATGTTTAAGGAACATGTTTGTAGATTAGCATGACATGTAAAACATAACCTAAAAAAATTTTGTTTCCTAAAAACTAGCATATTTTTGGTAAAAATGTGATTGGGGCACAGAGTTACACACTATACTGGGGAAACAGTGTTACATGTAAAACAATAATAAAATATCAGAAATGTTAATTTTTTCTGTTGATTTGCACATAAGTATACTATAATGAATTAAAATAGTGTTTAATGTGTACACTTTTTTGTTATTTGATACCTACTAATTTAAATATTCTTAATTGAAACATTTGAGTTTTTATTTTTTAAATTATTACATTTTGAGATTCTGTCTGAGTTTTGACTTGTTTTTTATTGTTTAGACTGATGTTTATTTGTTTACCTGTTATTTTTTTGTATTTGTAAATGTTCTGAATAAAAAGAGCACTATTAGTAAAGGTAATCTAAATTTATTTGAAACGTTAACATTGTTCCCCCCCTTGTGTAACAGAGTGCGCCGCTAGTGGGGTTCAGTGTTACATTTGACACTTGTAGAGATAATTATTTTTTTATAAAAAACCTATATATTTAGGGCAACAGACGCTTCGAAAATCAGTTGCTAAACATCACCAAACCTAAGCAAAATTAAATTGTTATTTTAATTTGACAAATAAAAAAATTATTAATCAAAATGTTTTTTGTGTAACACTGTGCCCCACCTTCCCCTACAGTGTGTCCCAGGATGGAGTTGACAAGAGGAAAAAGATCATTATTATTGATTTTACGACGAAAAGTCATTCTTTATAAAAAATTCTGCTTGTCGAAAAATTTAATTTTTTTTAGATCAGATGTAAATGATAAAGTAAGAAAACATGAAAATGCTCGAAAAGAGAAGTACCATTATTTATTATTTTAGACAAAATGTTTATAAAACAAAGTTGTTTATATTCCAAAATAAAGTCTAAATACAAAATTTGAAATCTGAATTCTAATTTTTTTTAAATTTTTTTACAATGGAATTTATGAACATTCAAAATGTACAGGGTTATCCAACCAAGACTAGACAAGGCGATTTTTTGACTTTTCCTGTACTTTTATAAAAAAACTGAAATAGCCATCTTAAGTCATTTTCTCCCGCGAATTCGAATATCTTCATCAAAAAACAATTGAACATCAAACAAAAGTACTAGGGGTCACTTTGATATTTTTTTAAATGGGATGCCGTATTTTTAATGAGCTTATCCGATTTCTCATATAAATTTTGATATAAAATGTTGGATTTTTAATTTAAAAACGCCTTTTTTCTTCAGTTTTAAATTCGGAAAATGTTCGTCTACCGTACGATTAATACCTGATAGATGGATACCCGTTTCACCTGTTCACCCTTTAACCTGCTTTAAAGTGTCCGTCAGTTAGACAAAATAATCAAGTGTCAAATTTCTATATATTTTTCACGAATTAATTATAAATAATGAAATATTCTTTAGAAGAACTAATATGTCATACTTTTTTTATACGTAAGCAATAATAGATTTGCAAAAACTACTAACTTTGTAATTAATTCGTGAAAAATATATAGAAATTTGACACTTGATTATTTTGTCTAACTGACGGACACTTTAAAGCAGGTTAAAGGGTGAACAGGTGAAACGGGTATCCATCTATCAGGTATTAATCGTACGGTAGACGAACATTTTCCGAATTTAAAACTGAAGAAAAAATGAGTTTTTGAATTAAAAATCCAACATTTTAGATCAAAATTTATATGAGAAATCGGATAAGCTCATTAAAAATACGGCATCCCATTTAAAAAAATATCAAAGTGACCCCTAGTACTTTTGTTTGATGTTCAATTGTTTTTTGCTGAAGATATTCGAATTCGCGGGAGAAAATGACTTAAGATGGCTATTTCAGTTTTTTTTATAAAAGTACAGGAAAAGTCAAAAAATCGACTTGTCTAGTCTTGGTTGGATAACCCTGTACAATAATTGTGGAAAAAGTTATTGTTCTACATATTCTTTTCTTCTCCAACCTGCACACATTTCTCCAAATTATAAATAAATTAAATTAATAGGTCAGCACTATCAGGTTTTCATTTTGAATGTTCATAAATTCTATGGTAAAAAATAAAAAATAAAAATTAGAATTCAGATTTCAAATTTTGTATTTACACTTTATTTTGGATTATAAACAACTTTGTTTTATAAACATTTTGTCTAAAATAATAAATAATGGTACTTCTCTTTTAGAGCATTTTCATGTTTTCTTAATTTATCAACATCTGATCTAAAATTTTTATATAGTAAATTCATTTTTTCGACAAGCAGATTTTTTTTTTATAAAGAATAACTTTTCGTCGTAAAATCAATAATAAAGATCCTTATCCTCTTGTCAACTCCATCCTGGGACACACTGTATAATTTAGAGATCTGTATTTGTGTAGATATGTACTGGGTGTTTCATTAAGGTCGAAGAGCGGCCATATCTCGGAAACTACTGGGCTTAGAAACTCGGGAAAAGAAAAATGATAATAAAAGTGGCCATGAGAAAATTCTGGAAATAATTTTCAAGTTCCGAATTTTGTCGCAAGAGGGCGTAATTGAAAAGTAAATTTTTAAATTTTACATAACTCCGAAAATTCCACATTAAGGTATATGTTTGATTACACCATTTTAAAGCTTGGACAATTATGCATCATTTTGGTCTTATGCTCATTGGCGTACCGACTTTAATAAGAGTTGGGGAAGCTGTTGAAAGTGTAATCATTTAAATCGCTGTAACTTATAAACGACTTATCCGATTTTAGCAAGCTAAAACTGTTTGGAAGAGAAATATATGCACTTTCACCAATCGAATTTAGTTGTCAATAATAGTTCTCAATAAAATTGCTAGAGGGCGCAATTTGTAATAATAATAGTTTTTTTGATTTTATTCTGAAAATTCAAATCATACGGTATAATTATGATACCATAATCAAAAAGTAGATTAAATTTGCTAGAAGAAATATTAAAACCCCTGCAAAACATTAATTTTTAATACAAATTGCGCCCTCTAGCAATTTTATTTGAAACTATTGTGTACCATTGAATATAACAATTAAAGGTACTTATCTTTCTTTTCCAAAAAAGCTTAAATTGAGTAAAATTGGATAAGTCGTGTAGAAGTTACAGCGATTTTAATATTTTCACTTTCACTTGATAAGAGTGGGAGAAGCTATTGAAAGTGTAAACATTAAAATCGCTGTAACTTCTAAACGACTTATCCGATTTCACTCAATTTAAGCTTGTTTGGAAGAGAAAGGTAAGTAACTTTAATTGCCTTATCCAATAGTACACAATAGTTTCAAATAAAATTGCTAGAGGGCGCAATTTGTATTAAAAATTACTGTTTTGGCAATAACTCTGAAACGAACAAAGATATCGAGCAGCGGTTTTAATATTTTCTCTATCAAATTTAATCTACTTTTCGATTATAGTATCATAATTATACCGTATGATTTGAATTTTCGGAATAAAATCAAAAAAAACTATTATTATTACAAATTGCGCCCTCTAGCAATTTTATTGAGAACTATTATTGACAACTAAATACGATTGGTGAAAGTGCATACATTTCTCTTTTAAACAGTCTTTAGTTTGCTAAAATCGGATAAGTCGTTTAGAAGTTACAGCGAGTTAAATGTTCACTTTCAACAGCTTCCCCCACTCTTACTAAAGTCGGTACGCCAACAAGCATGGGACCAAAATTATGCAAAATTGTCCAAGCTTTTTAATGGTGTTATTAAAAATATACCTTAACGTGCAATTTTCGGAGATATCTAAAATGTTAAAATTTACTTTTCAATTGCGCCCCCTTGCGGCAAAATGCGGAACTTAAAAATTATTTCCAGGATTTTCTCATAGCCACCTTAGTTAATAATATTTTTTTCCTGAATTTCTATGCCCAATAGTTTCCGAGATATGACCGCTCTTCGACCTTAATGAAACACCCTGTATAGGGGTCTATTTCATGAAAAATGAACGCAACATGCGACATGCACATAAATAACACGGCGGTGAAGTCTAAACAAACATCCGAGCAACACAGGATCAATGACATCATCTGCTAAGTGTTAATATTGTTTTGTTTTGGGTTTTGACATTTATTATTATATTTGTTGATATTAAGATATGGCCGGGAGAGAGAACAGTTATAGTAGTTAGTATTGAATCGGCCAGTACCTACTTTCATGTTACGGGATCTCCCACAAGCCACAGCTGCACACAAGCGGCGTCGGCTTTATCAGGATGTTTATTTAAACTAAATATTATTACTATTTAAATATTATACTGTGTGTTTGAATTTTGAATATACCTTTATTTGGACATAATAAAATGTAGATTATCTTTATTATTCCATATTCTTACATTATAGTTATTAATGATACTAGTTCGATGAACACTATAATGAAACGTGTGCAACGTTGCACAAGTTTTATTAACAAAGTTCATATCGAACGTGTATCATTCAAAATGTAATCTACGACAGTGCAAATAGATTTTATTCGTCTAAATTTCATTGATATCAGATAACGTTTTCGTAATTTTTAAAATTTTCAGGTGTCCATATTAGTCGATATCATGGTAACCGCATTTTTGATTATTTCAATTTCGATAAAATTGGAAAAAATAAACAGTGAATGTCGCTGAAACAAAGCGAAATAGCGCTGCGATCTTGGCGTATTACACAGAAAGTCAGGGGAGAATGGATATACCAATCCAAAACATTTCATAGCCGACTTAAGATTTAGACATTTCATGAACAAAGAGTACAAGGACCAGCAGGTAAATGGCTGTGTATAGCTAAAGAAATAATTTTGTCGCTATTTTTGAAATGGTGGTTTTGAGCTCTCTTCAATATGTACTAATATACAGATTATCCTATATTTTTTATTTTAACAAAACAGTCAAATTTACACATTTTAAAGTATAATTTACACATTTCTAAGTATAATAATTTTATTATTAATTCAAACTAAATCGGAGCATCCATGCCGTCATAATAACGCGTGATAGCGGCACGTTACATACTCACAGATAGTAATCTGTGCTGTGACATAATGGTTTCCTTCTCGCCACTGTATGTGGTAGGTATTTTCAATACGCCTATGATACTTGCGTAAGATGCAAGATCTGTGAATTTTTTAGTAGGTATGCCTTTAAATAAGCAAAGTGCTTACCTGTGTACCCACACTTCAGAAAAAACAAATTCAACGGTATAGGATTTGATGTTTATGCTTTAAAATGATATAGGATAATACCTACATTTTTAAATAATTTAACAAAAATACAATCTAAATAAAAAGTAATTAAGGTGTGCGCTTTAAAATCTCTTTAAATCTAACATAATCATGATATGTAAAAAACGTATAGTTTGATATACAAGGTTTTTCAATAAAAACTCCCAGGCCAATTATTTCGAAAACTAAAAGTGACATGTAAATTCTGTAAACGTTAGTTTTTAGGCTCTATGATTGGCTTCACAACTGTGTAAAAAATGTGCTTAAATAATACAAGATGTAGGTGGCGCCAAGGTGCAAAGAATTTTTTCGATGACAGGGACTTTTAAATGTTGTGGATCCTAAAAATAATTAATTTTTGATCAAATTATATCCCATAAAAATATTAGATAACTCCAACATGAACGGAGATATTTGGGGTTGAGTTTTTTTTAAATAATTTTAACGAGTATTTTATTATAAATATTTTTAATATCCTTAAGCAGATTTTAATTTAATTTTGGTCATGATAATTCTAGTGATAAAACGCTCGTGTAGCGCTAAATTATTACGTCCAGTGACGTCTCAGGGGGCGCTTTAACAAATAATATTGGCAAAAAATAAGACGCCACTGAGTTCTTGGTAATTTTCATATTGTTTTCGGATACAGCAACTAAAAATATATTTTCTTGTTTGTTAAATTGTTTTCAAATCTTGCTTCGTTTTCGAAAAATAATAATAAAAACAATTTTATTGCAATCTCCGGAAAACAAAAATCAATAAATAATTGATACGTTGTATTTTTTGTTGTTTTAAAGCAAAATTAAACATTAAAGCATAATAAAATAAAATTTAAAAATGTTTTAAATTTTATGAAAGAACTGATGAGAAATTATACAAAATTATTAGTGAAAATTAGAACAATACGAAAAACTAGGTAACTATTTCTCGAAAACGAAGCAAGATATGAAAACAATTTAACAGGCAAAAAAGGAATATTTTTAGTTGCTTAATCAGAAAAATATAAAAATTACCAAAACTATTTTTTGCCAATATTATTTGTTAAAGCGCCCCCTGAGACGTTATTGGACGTAATAATTTAGCACTACACGAGCGTTTTATCACTAATATTATCATTACCAAAATTAAATTAAAGTCTGCTTAAGGATATTAAAAATATTTATAATTAAAATACTCGTTAAAATTATTAAAAAAAAAACTTAACCCCAAATATCTCCGTTCATGTTGGATTTATATATATTTTTATGGGACATAATTCGATCAAACATTAATTATATTTAAGAACCACAACATTTAAAAGTTCCTGTCATCGAAAAAATTCTTTGCACCGTGGCGCCACCTTTATTTTGTATTATTCAAACACATTTTTTACACAGTTGTGAAGCCAATCATAGAGCCTAAAAACTGACGTTTACAGAATTGACATGTCACTTTTAATTGTTTGAAGGTGGTAGACAATGAAGTAATATCAAAAAAATAATTACCTTGTCGGACTTCCATTGTCTTTATTTTGTTACTTAACACAACGTTTCGGTTAGTTAGTATCTCTAACCGTTTTCAAGTGTAGACTAAATTATAATTCTAAGGCTACTGTCTTATATACTATACATGTGCAGTGAAGCTTGATGACTACGCCTACGTGCTTATTGGAGTGTGAAGTTTGAGCTGCTGGTTTTGGACAAGAAGTGGCTTCCAGATATTGGGGATATCTATACTTGGTTTACTAAATATATGGGTATTTTGATTCATGAAAGCTGCTTCTTTGAACTTTCGTTTTCTCCAGTGCTGTTCCTTGTCCAAAACCTTGGCTTCTGACCACTGTATATTATGCTGGTTGGTCCATACATGTTCCGCTATACCTGATCTCGAAGTTTCACCTCTTTGAGTATGTTTCAGATGTTCTTTAACTCGTACGGGAAGAGGTCTTTTTGTTTCTCCAATGTACGATTCGCCACACTCGCAAGGGATTTGATAGATACAATTTTTTGTGTTTTCATTCCTGGGAGGTTTTACGTTTGTAAGAAAGCTTCTAAGCGTATTTCCGGATTTGAAGGCTGTTTTTATATTATAGTTTTTGGTTATTCTTCTAATTTTTTCAGAAATCCCCTTGACATAAGGTATTGAATGAATTGAAGAAGAATAACCAAAAACTATAATATAAAAACAGCCTTCAAATCCGGAAATACGCTTAGAAGCTTTCTTACAAACGTAAAACCTCCCAGGAATGAAAACACAAAAAATTGTATCTATCAAATCCCTTGCGAGTGTGGCGAATCGTACATTGGAGAAACAAAAAGACCTCTTCCCGTACGAGTTAAAGAACATCTGAAACATACTCAAAGAGGTGAAACTTCGAGATCAGGTATAGCGGAACATGTATGGACCAACCAGCATAATATACAGTGGTCAGAAGCCAAGGTTTTGGACAAGGAACAGCACTGGAGAAAACGAAAGTTCAAAGAAGCAGCTTTCATGAATCAAAATACCCATATATTTAGTAAACCAAGTATAGATATCCCCAATATCTGGAAGCCACTTCTTGTCCAAAACCAGCAGCTCAAACTTCACACTCCAATAAGCACGTAGGCGTAGTCATCAAGCTTCACTGCACATGTATAGTATATAAGACAGTAGCCTTAGAATTATAATTTAGTCTACACTTGAAAACGGTTAGAGATACTAACTAACCGAAACGTTGTGTTAAGTAACAAAATAAAGACAATGGAAGTCCGACAAGGTAATTATTTTTTTGATGTCACTTTTAGTTTTCGAAATAAGTGGCCTGGGAGTTTTTATTGAAACACCCTGTATACAGGGTGTCGGGAAAAAGAAGGTCAATTCGTTAACTATATTAAGTATATTCCTTGAGCAAGAATATTATGACTTTTAGAATGCCATTTTTCATTTTTGACCCTCATGTTTAATATACAGTTCGTCAAAGTTTAAAATTAAAATAGCTATTTATGCCATCACTTACGAAATGCCTAATTTTGTGTAACGCGTGAGATTTTCGCAAAAACTCACAAGTTACACAAAATTTCATTTCGTAACGTATTGCATACAAGATTTTTTCTAATTTTGAAGAAAGTAATAAAAAAATAAAATTTAATATAATTGATAAAAATTTGGAAAACATAAATTTAGTTTTTCTAATTTTGACATATAACTGGTATGGCATAAATAGCTATTGTTGCTGTTACTTCATGTTAGTTGTCAGTTTGACATTTTGTAAAAAAGTCTAGACGGAAGGTTTTTGGCGAGATTGATATATTTTTAGTTTTATTTAAAAAAAATGAGTCATTCAAGTTCTGAAGAGCTACCAAGCGATATTGAAGAGGCAGCAGGTAATGCTCTATTATCAGTAATTCCCAAAAAGTCAAAGGCAGTTTATGATTTGGCATACGAAAAATTTGTTACGTGGTGTGATGAGAAGAAAATTAAACATGTTAATGAGAAAGTTTTACTTGCATATTTCGAGGGTAAGAAAGATCTAAAAGTTTCCACATTATGGATACTTTACTCAATGTTAAGGTCTGAACTAAATCTGAAAAGGAATATTGATATTAAAAAATATACAAATTTGGTAGCATATATTAAAAGGCAAGCGGACGGGTACAGTGCTAAAAAGTCAAAAGTTTTTATTAAAAAAGATTTTGCCAAATTTTTATTGGAAGCTGATGACAAAGAATACTTAATGGCTAAGGTTGCAATGATAATTGGAATGGCAGGAGCATGCAAAAAAGCAGAATTAACTTTTCTTCCAGTTGAAAATGTTATAGACAAAGGAAGCCATTTTCGTGTTGATATCCCACCTTCAAAAACAAAAGTTATACGGCAGTGTGCAATTACCACTGGAGACATTGAAAATACGAATCTTGTTGAAATATTAAGAAAATATATTAAATTGCGTCCCCAGATTCTTAAACACAGCAGATATTATGTAAAATATGCGAATGGAAAATGTACCAGAAATCCTGTGGGAATGAACACATTTAGCAGTCTGCCAAAAGTTATTGCACAATTTCTTGGTCTTTCAAATCCTGTTCTATATACTGGCCACTGCTTCAGAAGAAGCTCTGCCACTTTCCTAGCAGACAGTGGCGCTGATCTTTTAAAATTAAAGAGGCACGGAGGTTGGAAATCTAGTTCTGTTGCGGAGGGATATGTTGAAAATTCCATGAATAATAAAAAACTTATAGCGCAAGAAATATTTGGTGAAACATCTAATGCAATGTGCGTCGCTTCCCAAATAACAGCAAGTTCGAGCAATGAAAAAAATATGTCGTCGGGAATTAATTTGAATAATTGCAATAATTGTGTTATCAATATTTATAATAATTAATTAATTTATAATTTATGTTTGTAACTTGTATTATAACAGTTTAATAAATAGAATAATTCTTTTTGTCACTAATTTTGAAATACATTTTTCGTCACCAATTGCATAAAATTTTACTTTATGCAACTAGTTACAAAAAGTAAGACGTTTCATAATGTCAATCAGTTTTAAAAAGTGTCACTTTATATGTCAAAATTAGAAAAACGATTTTTTTGAATAAGTCGAGTATTTTATAAGATATAAAGTTCAAATTTCGTACATTGCTTCACTATAAAGAGTTACATCTTTTGAGAAAAACAAAACAAGTACGTGCGCCAGTGACTTCCGAACTAGATATTTTCAGGTAAGTAATAATTTAATTTTGATTATTTTTTGACTCCTATAAAATTTCGATAAAATGATGCGTTTTGGAGATAATTTGAAAAGTATGGTTCCTTAACTGATCCCAACTCGGTTTACGCTAATCTCATAATTTTCAAATGCTAAATGATATCAGCCGTTTTGGCATTACCATCGATACAAAATTTGATTAAGTAAGACTTTGCAAAAGGTGACAATACCAAAAGCAATGAACTAATGTAAAGACGGTGGCGTACAGATAAAAACATGTTGTACTAAACCAGTTAAATGAAATTATTTAATTAATTATTAACACCTCACTTAAAATATAAATGCCCACTAACTTTGGATTTTTCATTACTTCATCCAGTGCTTCCCGTACGGAACTCTTAGTTATATTATGTTTATTTATGGAAACGCCATAGCCAAAATGGACCATTTTTTTAACATTCATATGCTGATCTCCGAAAAACGGAATGCCAATCATTGGTTTGTTAAAGTAAATTGATTCTTGCATCGATTGCAATCCGCCCTGTGTTATAAAAACCTTTACATTTGGATGGGCTGAAAGAAAGTTTAGAAGTTACTGAAGTATTTTATTCTAACACATTGTTCTATTTGAAATATCAAAGTTGGTTATAAATTCCGGTGTAACCGGAAATAACAAAAATGTCAAAATATATTTCTTGAAAAGTTAAAACTCAAATATGCCTGTTACCAAATTCAACAAAAAATTACTTTACTCGATTCCGAGAACTTGTAATACCGTGCGAGCAAAAATTATTTACATCAAAGAGGGCCTTGCATCTAAGGACGTAATGCTCAGCCGTAGAGCTTAATACCTGTTGGGTGTCAGTAACTACCTGAATTAACAATCAATCAGTTTTTCCGTCATCTTTGACAGTCGTTACAAGTAATTTGATTCATCGCTAATTTTTCCAATTTTTTGAACAATTCACACAATGGGCTTTACGGAACAGCACAAAACATTCATGGCTGAAGCGTATTTTCGAAACCGGCTTAGAGTAAATGGTAAGTGGCAATACAATCCGGATTTGTGCATGGAAGATTTTCACGAACATTTTTATAATGTTGCTTTTATTGGTAGGGGTTTTTATCATTGCCTGAAAATATCCGTGGCTGTGGTTAGGGAAAGAGGTTCTATACAACACAAAAAAGCAGGAAGGTCATCTGTAAGAACAAAAGAACTTGTTGCAAACGTTCGTGAAATAATGCAAAATAGGGGAGAGCAAGGCATAATGGCATAGCAGGCAAAATGACATATTAGCTGTTTTCGGCCCAGTTCGATTACATTCATGTTGAGTTCTCTACTACAAAACACATCTTAACACCGCTAAGATCGTCAGTCGTAATAAAATAACATAGTCGATCGTTTGTTGTTTTCTAGAGAGTTTGTGTATTTTCTTATGTAAAATATCAAAGTAAGTGATTGTTGAAATATTTTTGGTTAAAATATATAAGGTCGCTGCCAATGTTTTAGTGTTAACCCACAACTATTAGCCCTCTAATTTTAATATTACACTAACATTTAAATGATTGAATAAAATTATAACCTAGAAAATATATTTATTCTTTATATTGCACATTGGGCAAAATGATATAGCAGTGTGTCGTTTTGCCTGTATAGCAGTATGTCGTTCTTAATTTATTCATATTTTCTTTCAATATATTTTTTTTTTATTTCGTTAATGTACAACAAACATAAAATATAAAAAATAGAAACTACATTTTACACTTACGTTGTTATTTTTTTTTACTCACTGGACAGTTAATTTTATACAACCATGTCATTATGCCTTTAAGGGAAAAATTTGGTATGTCAATTTGCCTTACACTATAAAGTTAAATGGTTTTTGTAATGCTTGTTATTTTTTGAAATTTTTCCTAAATGTTGCAATTCTTACAAGTAAAATATTTTAATTCACTTAAAACGTTAAGAGGCCATATTAAAAAAAAATAATAAAACCTAATATACCTTATCGTTTAGTAAAAATTGATTTTTAAAAGATAGTATGTCATATTGCCTTGCTCTCCCCTACGCCAACAAATTGTATAAGACGCCTGTCCCAAGAAGTGGGAAGATCTTATGGAACATGCAGGACTATTCTTAAGAAGCAGCTAAATTTATTTCCTTATAAAGTGCAAGTATTCCAAGAAATACAAGCCGCAGATTTTGAAAGACGCAGGAATCACTCTCAATGGTTTACCCAAAATTTATTGGAAAGAAATGATTTATTAGACCTGACATTTTTTCCGATGAAGCCTGGTTCCACCTCTCCGGTTATGTGAATTCTGAGAATACATGTAATTATTTTTCTTTTTCTTTCTGTGTATTCTTACTTTGTTAATTTTGTAAACAATAAAAATAAATTTGTATTTGTCTATTTATTTTATTACTCATCAGTTGGGCATATCATGTCATAATATGAATTTGACAAAATTTTAACCTAGATTTGGTTAGATATATCGTCCCCATATCATTGTAATCTAAACCAAGCTCTACGTGTTTTAATCCAAGCCCTCTTTGATGCAAATAATTTTTGCTCGGTATCTTGGCCAATGTTTTGATTTTATTTTAAACTAATTTTTGGACCACTAACAAATTTAAGTTTAAAAATTGAAAAAATCTGTTTGCAGCTTCTTTATTACCTACCACCAATATAAGGAATATACTCTTCAAAAATATCTAAACCTTGTTCACCTACCTAAAACATCCTGTTGTGAGAACCATTTTTCTGTTCTCACATTTTTAGGTAAATTTTTGAACACGTGATCAATTTTCCAAAGAACTTTATACGGCAGACCATCAAATGTTTTTATTAGTTCAGCTTTGGTACTATCATTTAAATTTTTACCCTTTATATTGCTTCCTAAACTAAAGTATATAGCTCCGTCTTTGGCAGTATTTAAAAACTCTTCAATTTCCTAAAAGTTTAATAAAATAAAGTTCTTTTTCTACAACTGTCAAAAAAAGATGACTTTTTTTGGTTACTATGGATGCACAAAACGTCGCTTTTTTTCACCGTAAAAAAATGTCATTTTTTCACCGTGAAAAAATGATATTTTTTCACGGCAAGCTCAGCTGATTGATGTTATCGTATAAAAATGCAAAAATTAATTTCCAAAACATTTTTTATAAAAAAATTTATTATTAAAGTAAATTAAATTACCAATCTTTATTATAACAGTAATTAACGGTGAATTTAGAGCAATCGTTTCCTATATTAATTCCAATAGGCGATGTTACACATTGTTGGTCGGAAACGCAAGAACTATTAGGTATTTTGTGCGATACATTTACTGCAGATGAACTTTCTAAGATTTTATTGGAAGAACTTTTTAAAATTTTATTGGAAATCTCAACTTTGTTCACCAAACTATCCTCTATGTAACCCTCCGCCACTGAACTAGATTTCCAACCCCCGTGACGTTTGATAGAAATTAGGTCGCCCCCTGCATTAGCTAGTAGCGTCGCAGAACTTCTTCTGAAACAGTGGCCTGTATAACTTTTGAACATTTCTTTGCCGAGCCATTTTGCAATAAGGCTTGACATTTCTCCTATTTTATTGACTCAAACATGTTGATTTACACATTTTCCTTTAGCATATTTTAGGAATAATCGGTTACTTAAAGTGTGGGACGGTCGCAGAGATTTATACCTTCTGTAGATATCGATATATTCCAAATTGGATATAGTAAAGGTTCGTTCACATTAGGTTTTTGTATCTGGTATTTTTACAATTAATATAGTTCCAACATCTTCAATGTTATCAATGGTCATCTTGGTTAATTCTTCGCGACGGCAAGCGCCACTTATCCCGAAGATTAAAACAACCTACAATAAAATAGTTAAATGAGTATTTAAATTACTTAAATATTTGCTTGTAAATGTTGTATACCTTCATAAGTAAATGTATTTCATCATCGGATTCCTTTATAAATCTTGCTACATCCTCCTTTGGTAATACTTTAGACTTCTTTCCTCTATATCCAATGGATTTGCTTTTTAAAAATGGAATCAATTTAGTAAACCGCTGCAGATCAATATTTTCCTTTATGTTTAGGGTACTTTTAAGCATCGAATAGGTACTCCATAGTGTACGTGGCTTTAAAATTTTCTACTTTTCCTCCAAATAACAGAGCAAAACATTTTCTGTTACTGTTTTTACTTTCTTTATATTGCACCATTCGCGAAACTGAGTGTACACTTTCTCATATTTGATTCTTGATTTCACGGGCAAAAGATTTGATATAACGATTTCTGCCGCTTCCGTAATTTCGTGAGGCGTCTCACTATCACTTTCAGACATTTAAATGGTATCAAACTTGAGCAAACAACTATAAACTTTTGACACGAAAAACGACAGATTTGACAATCAATAAAATTTAAACAATTTTAGGTTTCCATAGTAATGGGAACAGGTGTAAGAAATAATACCTTAAATGAATTATGATTTTAGATTTTTTTTCTAAACACGATAAAAAAATAGTTAACAACAAACAGTTGTAGAAAAAATGTTGTTTTTATTTCGCGCGCAAAAGTGTTTTTATGGCACACACATTTGATTGAATTTTTAACCTCGACCTAACGGTCTCGGTAAAAATTTACAATCTCATGTGCCATTAAAAAAACACCTATTTTGCGCACTTAATACAAAAATAACTATTTTTTTTATAATTTTTTTTTAATCAATAAGTTTCGATTATGTTAATAAATAATGCATATTTAACAAGGGATTTAAAAAATATGTTTATAATATGTTATTTTGTGGTTACTTATTACGGTTTTCATCAAAGAGCAACGAGCAAGATAGATATATTAATATACCGGGTGACAACAAATGTTGTTCCCCCCCCCCCCTATTTTTTCCGTAGTTTTATTAATACAAATTTTAAAATTTCAGGAGATTCTAAGTGTATATTTTTTCTTTTATTTTAAATGGAAACCTATTATTTTTATTTGATATTTGAATTCTACGGCCAATTTCTTTTAAAATGACATATCACACATTATCATTTGTTTTTAAAATGGCTTCCAGGCTAACTTTTCAAGGAAATCCTTAGATGGCCATGGATTCGCCAATACAACATGATTCTTTGAGAGTGGGCCATGGAAGTTTTACAGTGGTCTATTTTAACCTGTTTTATGTTGAACAATTACATTTTTTGCAAAAGATGCTTCTGTCAAAAATATTTTAGATATGTCATATTTTTTTAAACAATGAGGAAGAATTACTCAATATTTTTAAATGGCAACAAGACATTTTTTAGGGCCAATAAATAACTTATTAAATTACCTTTTTGAAAATGTATCATAAGTATGGTATTATACTTAAAGGAGCGGCCAAAATTAAAAAATAATGGAGATAGGTCATATTTAAAAAAAAATGACATATCTTAAATATTTTTGACAGAAGCATCTTTCGCAAAGAATGTAATTGTTCAACATAAAACAGGTTAAAATAGACCACTTTAAACTTCCATGGCCCACTCTCAAAGAATCATGTTGTATTAGCGAATCCATGGCCATCTAAGGATTTCCTTGAAAAGTTAGCCTGGAAACCATTTTAAAAACAAATGATAATAATAATAATAATAATAATAATAATAATAATAATAATAATAATAATAATAATAATAATAATAATAATATATATTATTTGTTCACAATGTTTACAATAAACAGTAATACAGTATAACCCCTAAGGGTGTCGAACAGTGTCAAAAGGTTGACAATAATTATGATGAGTGGGTAAAACAACTCTAATGCCCATTTGCACCGCATACCATAATCCTAGATTAGAGCTTAATAGTGGATTAAAGTAATAATTTTATTTGCACGGGTATTTTAATCCTAGATCTTTCTCATAACCTGTGATTAATTTTAATCTGTCAAAAATGAGAGATTATTTTGGAGTTAAACCTTGATCCTCGAATTCTAACCTAAAAAATATTTGTTGTCTTGTATTTTTTGTTTGGGCTTTTGGACACAACTCACACAACCACGTACCACGTTTTTATATTATATGCTTTTGGCGAATACCATTTATAATGGACCCTCTACTGGAGTTCATCTTGGAGGAAAATATATTTGAGGACGACTTAGAAGTTGAGGAAGTTCTGGATATTGTAAATTTTGGTTTTCCTCGGAGAAGGTATGAACGAAGCATGTATTTTGAAAATTTGGATAATCTTCAGTTTTTTCAAAGATTTCGGTTGACAAAAAACACAGCATATAATGTCCTTACTGAAATAGAAGACCAACTGGAATACCCCCATGACTGGTAGGTAGTTAATTACTAGAGTAGTAGGAAGCTGAGAAAAGTGTTACATTTTAATATTCTTTTAGGAATGACAGTGTTTCGCCAGTAAATCAGTTGTTAACAACATTAAGATTCCTTGCTACTGGTGGCCACATATCATCGGTGGCTGATTACATGGGGATGCATACATCCACTGCATCAAGGATAATTTCAAAGGTTTCCGGAGTTATTGCTAGTTTAAGACCTAGATACATAAAAATGTCTGAGGGAAATGAAATCCTGAATGTTCAAACGGAATTCTACAATATTGCAAGGTTTCCCAAAGTAATTGGCTGTATCGATGGGACTCATATTAGGATACAATCACCAGGTACAAAGATAATATTTAGAACTCGATTTAGAACTAAATGAATTTTAAAAATATTAATTGTATTCAATAAAAAAACAATTGAATTGTCTTTTTTCTATTCTATATCTCCGAAATACTTTTGCAAAGACCAAGACCCTTAAAATATATATATATATTTTGTTAAACATTGTAACTTAGCGATCGAGTAGCACACTTACCTTTAATATTAATTATTGTATAGGTGGTAACGATGCAGAGCTGTTTAGGAATCGAAAGGCATATTTTTCTATTAATACCCAAATTGTTGGAGACAGTACATTAAAAATCATAGATCTGGTGGCTCGGTGGCCTGGGTCAATACACGATAGCACTATGTATAATCATTCTAGAATAAGAGCAAGGCTAGAGGCAGAAGAGTTTCCTAATACTGTACTTTTGGGTAAGCAAAATTACAATTTTTCTTTCTTAAAAAATAAGCTTTATTTATTGTACAAGATAAAATCTCATTTTCTCATTGACAAAGCAAACAAAAAACAAAGGAACAATCTAGTTTAACAGTAAATCATAATATTCATTAAATGTTTAACCTCCTTAGATAGTTTATAGAAATGTATTGTTATTACTTATAGAGCCCACTGCCAATATTTTTTATTAAGATAATTATTGTTATAGTTAAAATGTAACTAAAGGCCTTGGTGCCAGTATTATGTCAACCAAGTTTAAAAAATAAAATGCCAAATTATTCACTTATTGTTATTATTATATTATTGTTATAATTATTTTTGTATATCTATGTATTGTTAAATCATAGGCCTTATTACCAGATTCGTCTGTTTAAAGGTCATTAATAAATAAATTATGTACTGTTTTAAGGTCTGAAATAAATACATAATAATAAGTAAGTAGTAAGTATTTGTATTTTTTTAGGAGATAGTGGATATTTTCTTTCACAAAATTTATTAACACCAATTTTAAATCCGAGAAATAGAGCCGAACAATTATATAATGAATCTCATATCAGAACCAGAAACAGTATCGAGAGGCTTATTGGGGTATGGAAGCGCAGGTTACCTGTACTGGCATATGGTATGAGAATTAATGTCAGGACTGCATTAAAAGTAATAGTCGCAGCTGGTGTTCTCCACAATATTGCAGTTGATATGAATGATGGTGAACCACCTATTCCAGAGGAGCTGGATGTTAACCACTTAAATTATCTGATACAAATGGGACAAATTCCAAGATTTGGAGAAGCAAGAAATGAACGAAATGCAGCATCTTCGAGAAACATTTTAATTAACAATTATTTTGCCAATTTATAATAATTTTTTGTAATACCTATGCAAGTTTTTATTTTACATTTATATTAAAACATGTTGTATTCTGAATTTTTAAGTTTTCATAACTATATATTTTTTAAATAATTAAAATGTTTCTTCTATTTTTACATAAAATATCTTGCATGCATTTATTTTACGTAAAGGTCATTACAATTTAAGTCGCCTAAAGTTATCAAAGTAATAATCATAAAAGCAAAAATCTAACATATTGTTATGTTTTTTAAGTTTTTGTCGAGTCTAAAGAGGCTATATTAAGGATGAATTTTATTTTTATTTTCTTTGGTACGTATTAAACACATACAAAAGTATATCTGTAAAAAATCCTAATATTAGGTAAGTAAATAAAATAAACTGCTTTAGTAAACTAAAATACTTTTATTTCTTCAAACATCACCAATCATGAAATATACCACATCTCTAAGTGGCTAGGTAAAAAAGGCAAATACATATTTACAAATTCCTTTTTCTATAACAAAATTAACAACATCCACTAAAGAATGAGAAAAATCAGAAATAACACAAAAACCGCATAATATATAACAAAGTTATAAAAAAAAACAAGTATTGTAACTTTGTCTTTAATTGACAAGTAAATTGCATCTGCTACAAGATTATAGCAAATATATTTGACTTTTGACTGACTACTCTAAAGATTCCAACTGTTTTTGTTTAATTTTAACTTCAAGTTCTAGTGCCTTCATTCGCAATTCATGTTCATTTTTAAAACAGTTGGCTAGTTCAAGTTTTTTTTCAGCTAGTAATTTATACTTCTCTCCTAGTTCAGAAGAAGTAAATGTTTTTATTGTTGCTGGTCTACGTCTAGCACTGTTTTTGGTTTGTGGAGTTAAGACTTTCTACAATAAAAAAAATTCTTATCTTCATGTAAATATATCATAGAAGTATGGATAAAATACAAGAAGTTGTTAAAAGAAAAATGTTAAAAGCTAATTTTTTTGGATTTTGTGAAAGGTAACATTCTCATATTTTTTAGTTTTAAATGTACAAACATATTTTTGCATATTAGGCAGATTATCACAAGATCTTTCCAACAAAGCCATGTTTAATGTTCTTTTGACTTTGTATTGGATTTCTTAATATTGGCACACCATCAAAATAATTAAGAATAATTCTTACAAATTTAATATGCATTTCACTTTAGCCATGACGATCCATACGATGATCAGTATATTTCTCGTGTCTGCATTAAACTAAGATAATATCTCCTGTATGGACTAAATTTAAATGGTTTTAATTCCAGAGTTTGATCCTATACTGATCAATATATTGCTAGTATGCTGGTTTAATAAAGTGTGTAAATAAGTTTATAACACTTTTAAAAACCTACCAACCTTATTATGTTGATATGATGTTGCTTCTGAAGGTATGTCATTTTTTTGTAACTTTCTTTGTTTTTCCCTATTACATAATATATTATTATTGTTTTCTTCAGGATCATAAATTATTTCAATGCTATCTGCATTGAGATTTGGGAAAGTATCCTAAAAATAAAAATAAGGAAAATGAAATAAATTGATTAAGTAGGTATAGGAGCAAAGTTATTGTTTTAAATAAAGAGACAACAATTTTCACAAAAAATTTGTTAATATATGATCAGGTTTTTAGCACCATTTTGTTCATTTATGTAATATCTGCTTACAATATTATCATTTAAAGCACTGGTAATAGGTCTTCGTAGATCTGCTGCTGAATAGTTTTTCCAGCTCTGTTTTTCATTTATTGTCTAAAAAAGAAAAATTATTACAGCATGAGCATAATAAAGGGTTTATAAATCTTTAAAAAATCTACTAACCTTATTATGTTGAGATGAGGGATCGGAAGGCATGTCAATTTTCCGTACTATCTTTTCTGAATTATTTTTTTCTTCGCACTCATTAATTGTCACAATGCTATATGCATTAAGACTTGGTAATGTTTCCTAAAAATAGAAATAAGGGAAATGAAATACCTACATTGATCAGAGGCACTAGTTTACATTTTCATTAGGATATGTGTCGCAAATTTACTTAAAAACTACAGGTATGTTCTTGCAGTAAATTAGAAATGTATAGGTACTCAGTGACAACCGAGGTTTAAAAAAATATTTTGAACGCATTGAAAGAAATTTGGTTTGGGGAGTGAATTAATAGGAAACTAGACAAAAAAAATTTATTAGGTACTTAATAATTACCAACTTCTTAAGTGAACAGACCAAAGCATAGATTATTATGAAACTTACCTTTGAATTGTACTCGACGCTCTCCATTGCACCTACATGTGCTTCAAAACTGTGTTCATTTATTTCAAATGAGTTATCGATTGCGTCGCTATCATAAGGATTTTCAATCCCAAATACAGTTTTTTCACTTAATAGGGACATTAATTTGCTATCTTCTTCCAAAAAGTTTGGAGGTTTTGGCCCACCTCCTGTCAAATAAATTTCCCTCTTATGATCGGCCGCCTTCTTTCTTAAGTCTTTCTTCATATTTTTATAAAATATTTGAAGTGTTTCCCCACTGCGATATATTGAACTTGGATTTTGAGCATTGAATTTATTGGTCACATTACTCCAAGCTTTCTTTTTTTCTTCTACAGAAACCCCGTCCGTTTTTTTATTTTCTATTATATGTTTATATTCCTGGACATGAGACACCAGGATTTCCTTTTCCGCAGCTGTAAAATTTGGTTGGCGCTGTCTTTTCATTTTCACTCAAGGGAGACACAGTGATGCACAGCTTTTTTGTTAAATTTATTTATAAAATCAAATAATAACCACCGTTAGAGACGCAGACACAAAAAATTTAAAAAAACACAAATAAGTAGTACGAGACAAACTTCAAAAACAGACTGACCACCTAACTACCACCTACCTAATTAAAATAAAAATCCCCAGAAAATACATCGTTGCCAGATCATCAACCAGTCTAATTTCAGATTTAATAATCCCTGATAAAATTTTGACAGTGCAAACAAAAAATATCTAATCTCAGATTAAAATTTTAACGCGAATTAAGTAATCCAGTGTTAAACAAAATGCGGTGCAAATGGGCATTAAAGGTTTACTTACGTCTTAATAATAAAATTCATAATAAAAAAAAGCCATAAACGGCAAAGACATGCACAGAAATCAACAATACAATTAAAAGATTAATTTTGGCAAATTTCAACACAAATAACAATCAATAAATGGGATATAAGAAAGACCGAAGTGGCATCATAAGTACATACATAATAACATTTAGCAACATATTGTTTCTTTATCAGGATCATCAAAAAATTCCTTAATACTATAAAACGCCTTACTCACTAAATAACCCTTTAAAACACACTTCAGTCTATTCTTTGGTAATGTTTTAATACTATCTGGAAAACAATTATTATAGATCTTCATAACACAGTATTTAACATTTTTTTGTAGGTAAGTAAAATTGTATTTTTTAGGTACCAAATTACATTTATGACGAGTGTTGTAATCATGCCTTATATCATAGTCAGCAAACAATTCTCTGTTCTCATACACAAACAACACCGAATCGAATATATTCATCCCGATTACTGTTAGGATATGTTTGTCAATAAAGATAGGTTTACAACTATCTTGTTTCATTCCAAATATACTCCGAATGCACCTTTCTTGCATTATCATAATTCTGTGCATGTCGCATGAACCACCCCAAAAAATAACACCATATCTTAACCTGGACGATATACGCATGAAAGACACTTATGGCCGCCTCTGTACTTACGTGATCCGATACCACACGCAGGGCATAGCAGTATTTAGATATACCGCAAGCCAAACTCTCGATGTGCGCTCTTTTGCAGACCCCGAAAACCCATACTCTCCAGTGTCTTTAGCTCCTCACCATTATACAGGAATTTACCTTTATTATGTGTGATACGTCATTTTAAAGAAAATTGGCCGTAAAATTTAAATTTTAAATAAAAATAATAGGTTTCCATTTAAAATAAAAGAGTTGAAACCAGTTCCGGTCAAACCGGAAGTGATTTTGAAAGTACGATTTCACTGAAAAGTAACAAAATATACACTTAGAATCTCCTGAAATTTTAAAATTTGTATTAATAAAACTACGGAAAAAATAGGTGGGGTAACAACATTCGTTGTCACCCGGTATTTTTAAGCACAATCGACCAGGAGCTCAAATGCAAATCTCCATTCTAGTTCCTTTACCATACAAATTTTTAATTGGCAATGATGCGCTGTTGCCAAAAACATTCTACCCTTATTATTATTCCAATAATGGTATCCTTAGAAGTTATCTTTTAGTTAGTGTTAACTTATACAGGGTACGTCCTTCCTTTTCAATGCATAAATTAATTCTTCTTAAAAAAATTCGACGAACTCAATTCTTTCTCTTAGCTTTTCGAAGTTATTCACAGGTGTCCTGTATACAAGCGTCTTCAGATAGCCCCAAAAAAGAACTCCATTGGGTTTAAGTTAGGGGATTTAGGGGCCCACTACACAAAACCACCGCGTCCTATCCACCTTTAAGAAAAAGTTTTATTTAAGATTTGTATGACTTCTAAACTAAAACGCGGTGGCTCGCAATCTTGAAGCAGCCACATTGCATTTCTTAATCCGAGGGGTACATCTTCCAATAGAATAGGTAAGTGGTTACTTAAAAAATTCAAGTAAACTTCACTATTGAGTATGTGGAAAGAAATGTGGCTCAATAAGGCAGTCCCCCAAGGGCGTCGCCAGCCAGTGAGCTAGGGAGGGGCAGCATAGAGGAACTGAAGATAACATTAAGATAGAAAAGTTTTAATTAAAAAAAAAATTGAAAACGAATAAAGTATTTACATACAAAATCAAATTAAACATAATCGTATAGGGTTGCTAGCGAATTTGTTGGTTACTTTGTTTATAAAATCGTCCAAGTTCTTGAAAATGTGTTGCCTGTGTACACTTATCATGGCGAGGCCATTGAGACGAGTTCCAGTCATCGTGCTCCTCAACCAGGTTTTGATTCTCCCCAAGCTACTGAATAACCTTTCAACTGTACAAGTGGTACAAGGTAAAGCAATAACAATCCTCAAGGCCTTCTTTATCGCAGGAAAAAAATCGTCAGTTCCTTAAAGACTTCACAACTCTTAGTTTGGTCGATTCTGGTTTTCCTCCCATATTTTTTTCCAAAGTTCTATCTTATTCTTGATATCCAAAATACCGTAAAATTTTCTGAATTCCTCGCATGCTTCTTTAAGGTCTTCCAAAGATATGTTTTTCATTTGCGCAGGGTGTAGTTTTTATTGCAAAGGATGGTCTATTTTCTTCAGAGAACCTTATTTCGAGGGAATTTATAATTGAGTCCAAATAAGAAATTGTCATAGACCTCCGCCAGAATTCTGAATGGCTTTTTGCCGGGTGGTTGCTGCGGTGTTGTTGTCTTTCAACAGTACGGGGTATGGATTTCATATCTGCCGTCAGTCCAATTTTTTCCGCAATAGCAGTAGCATCTTTGATCAGTTGCAAAATGCGACTAATATGCTGGGATGCCTGAACCGTGTCCAATGATTTTGATTGGAGCACGTTTATTGTGGGTTCTATAATACCGGAATATTTGGATATCAATACGAGGCTAAAAATAAATTAAGGTTTGGAAGCTGCCGCATGGAGCTGATACGCATGTTTCCTCGTCGCATTATTGCTATCTCGAGACAATGTTTCTAAAGCCTCCATTATAGCACAAAAATTCTCTTTAAAAACTCTGATGCTTTTGTGTTTTTCGCCTCACCTTGTTTCGCATAACCGGGAAATATTGGGTATTAATTTCCGTCTTAGAACCGATTCTCGAAAAAATGTTATTATATCCTTGATGGTCCCAACGGTATTTCCGATGTCGGGCAGGGCGTTCAGATCATTGATGACCAGATTGAGCTTATGTGACGAGCAATTTTCGCGAACCGATGCAGTGTTGCCGTTGATTACCGGAAATTCTCGGTTATTGTTTCGATTAGCCGGGTGCGCGTAATTTTATTTTTAATTCCAGTAAGCCGTATTTTTAGAACCTCTAGGGGGGGCAGCTGCCCCCTGCCCCCCCTCTGGCGACGCCCTTGCCCATACAATACCGGACCACACGTTGACGGAAATCTTATTTTGGTAACCACGCTCAATTGACAAATGAGGATTCTCATCAGACCAAAAATGATTATTGTGGAGGTTTATTACGCCATCATGCCCAAATCCAGCTTCGTCCGTGAAATAGTATATAAGGCATTTTACGCACGAATGGAAAACTTGCGCACGAGCCGCGTAGCTGCGAGTGTAGTAATTACATGAGTGCGTAATTGCTATACAACACGCAATACGTACTATACTTTTCTACGACTCTTACATACCGGGTGATGCGTTTGTTTAAGCCTTAAGTAATAAAAAAAAACATAGGTAACTAACGAACTTTATGGTTTCATTTTCAACAACAAACTAAATCTAAGAAAATATAAATCATAGTAAGTATATAAATGATGAATTACTCCATTCCATAAATTTTTGATAAGCCTTTTCATATCTATCCTTTGATTTTTGCGGCAGAATATTCTCTACAGCAGAAGCAGCCTGAAGAACAATGTCCGGTGGCGTTGCACTCATTTCAATATCGGAGTTGCTCATATTGTTATTATTCAAAGAATACCAATAAATTAGGGATTGGTTTTTAATTTATACACTTATACAGAATCGGTTTCAACTTCAAATCTCAAACAATAACAATGTCAAATATTCAAAACGCCAGAAAATAAATGTCACGATTTGAGTAGATCAAGGCTAACTTGATTGTTATATTAGATCTCATAACGCACAACTGTGTGGTAAATGCATCCTTACGCACAGTTGTACGTAAGAATGGATTTACTTATAGAGTGTAGTGTGAGTACGTAAAACCATGTTTACTAATATAGGAGTAGAAAAAGGATATTACGAACAAAATTTTGGTCACCATTATGAAATATTCTAATTTTATTGCAGAATTGCAGAAATTCACACGAGCAGCAGGATCCTCTGCAGATAGGGCTTGCACCTTTTGGTAGTGGTACGGATAAAGGTTTTCCTCGTGTATTGTTTCATAGTAGGTGGTTTAATTTGCTGTTATTTACGTATTTAATTTTGGTTTGTAAGTGTGAAGAAAGGTAAGGTTTTTTTTACTTGATATATTTTATTATCAGCAATGGCTTTTTGGCGGCCATTTGAAACTGCTGATCAAGGTGAATTATCGGTGCCGTGGAGTCGGCCATCGAAAGTGAAACAAGTCCGGAATTGAGAAACAAGGATTTACATGTTCAATGTCAACGTATCATTTTAATATACCCGTTCATACACTTACCTTTGGTAAAGATTTTGAAGAACTTATATGCATCCCATTTCCAATTGTAATTGTGTTCGGCATAAGAGCCCTGACTGAGTGAAAAATCGGATTGGTTGCAACAAAAAGCATACTCATATTATTAAGTATTTCCTTTACAGGGGGTACCTCCTTCCCGAAAAAATGTTTCAGTAATAAGTGTTCTTTTGGAAATGTTAGATAATTAATTATACCCCTAAATATGTTTATGTACAAAAAACTTTGAAGGCGTTCCAAAAATGACATTTCATTAAATTTTTCTATTGCAAAATTGTTGTCTGGATTAACCACTGGATGAGTTGGGTTGCCAATGGCATCGTGGAAATAGGTTGCACAGTCTAAGGAGCTTACCCCTAGAATATAATATGTCTAATTTAAAGAAATGAAATTCTCGGCTACTCTTGACTATTTTTTAAATATTGTGATAAAAATTGTTTTCCATCACATCATAGGAAACGTTTAACGGAAAAGCTCAAAAATAAAGTTTAAAATATCTATTTACGTAACAAGTGCGAAAAATGAATTTTTCCGCACGAGTCTGCCGTTCACCGAACGACGCGTAGCGGAGTTCGGTTAAGCAGCCGAGTGCAGGGAAAACATTTTCCGCACGTGTCAGGTACAATAGTTTTTCTACAGACGTGTGGAAATAAGTAATACATATTTCAAATTAACTATAACAATCACATACATATGTAACAGTAACTAATTCTGAGAAAAAAAGTAATAACTACAAGTTATAATTGATAGATTATTGATTTTGACATAATTGTGCCGAAAATTTTTCCGCACTAGTGTGGAAAAACCAATTTTTCGCACGGATTTTTGACATAATCGTGCCGAAAATTTTTTCCGCACTAGTGTGGAAAAATCAATTTTCCGCACTGATATCCGTGCGGAAAATTGGATTTTCCACATGTCTGTAGAAAAAGTATTTTACTTTTCAGGAATAACCACAATTTTTTTAAGGAAAGGTCTGAAATAATTTATTTTAATGATTTATTGTTACATATTATTAAAGCCGGACTTTTATAAAAGAGCGAAAAATATTATAGAAATATAAATTTTTTATTGAAGCATAAATATACAGTGTGACCAGTAAAGTCCGCATAATATGTGATTTTTTTAATTAATAGCTTTATTCGAAATTTGACTTTGGTATCAAGTTTTGCTTCGATTCGATCGAGACGAAAATTAAGCAAAAAAAAAAAGTAGTCACGTGATTCGCATTATCTGTCAAATTTCAATTTTTTTTTTAAATAATTCAAAAGTGGGGTTATTTCAGAAAATATCGAAAAAAGTTATAAGAAAAAGTTTTTTTAAATGCAGTTTCTAGCCCACATGCATTTCAGCTGCATAAGATAATTTTGATTTTTTACCCACCACTAAAATTTATTTTCCACTTCATGATGAACACTTCACTGATGACACTGTGTTCTTTTTTGTCTTAATATTAAGGTGTATTACTTTCACACACAAACTAAGTTTTTAAAAATACTTATTTTATGAAGTTACCTTATTCAGGGTCAAAAACAAAAAACTTTGCATCACATGCGATAATATTTTTATAGCCCAATTTCGATTTTATAGAAAAACACTAATTTAATATTGCGCTACTTTAAGTTAAATGTATTTGAAATAATGCATTGTCAAAACTAAGAAGTTTTATGTAGGTTGTGTTGAGTCTTATTTTGCAAAAGTGGAGCAATTTACAAAATATGGGTAAAAAATCAAAATTATTTTATGCAGCTGAAATTTTGCAAGTGGGCTAGAAACTGCATTTAAAAAAACTTTTTCTTTTAACTTTTTTCGACACTTTTAGAAATAACCCCACTTTTGAATTATTTTCTGGAAAAATTAAAATTTGGCAAATAATGCGAATCACGTGGCTATTATATTTTGCTTAATTTTCATCTCGATCGAAGCTAGTGATGCCGCGAGACGAGACGAGACGAGAATTGGCCCATTCTCGTCTCGTCTCGTGAGGCGAGAATTTTTTTTTATCTCGTCTCGACGAGAAACGCGTTTTTCTCGCTCGAGAGTGCCATTGTCTCGTCTCGTCTCGTCTCGTCTCGTTTTTTCTCGTGAGTCGGGAATCATAAAAAATATTTTTTTATACGAATTTTAAAGGGGGTAAACATTTAAAAGTATCTGGTCGTCTCGCAGAAGGGTTTAATATAAAGTCGGTTTGTTAATCATGTGACTTAGAAACTATTTTTCTTAAATCAACAAAATATTGCAAGCGGCCATAAGACATAATTCACGTAATGTAATAGGCTTGGCACCGAGGTATTTTCAGTCCAAAATATACTGGGTGGTAAAAGATACAGAATAGAGAACGATTTATAATAATAATAATTGATTCATAATGGAACTACCCTTCTTTTATTATTTATTTTTTGGCATAATTCGGGGCATAATTAACTGCAATAGTTTGGAAAATATTCGACTAAATAAAGGGATCAGCCCAAAATGTCATCCGGGGAAAAACCTTAATTTTTTTATTACATTAATAGAAAGTGCAAGAGAAAGAACTTAAAGAAGTATTTCCGAAAATGCTCTATTTGACATATCAAAATTTTAAAATTCACTTTATTTTTTGCTCCTTTTACCCAAAAAATACAAAAATTTATTACGAACAAGCTTAATTTTACGCAATTAGGAAAAATATTGTAAGTAACATGTGCGAAAAGTTCCGTTTCCACCCTCACTTAGTTGCATGCCCGGACTTGCTTCGAGCCGTTCGTGCAACTGCCACCTCGTGCGGAAAAGTATCATTTACCGCACTTAATAATTATTTTCAATAGCCAAATTTATGTCTGAGACCTGTGTAATAAAATGAGGCAAAATAAGGCATACACTTAAATCATTCGTACTGAATGTCACTTTACCTATTATATTAGACTTTTTATTTTTAATTTATTAACTAATGTCATAATTGAGACTATTAACTTAATGCTATTGTTTCAATAACACTAGTTTTGGACTTTTATTGTCTTTATTTGTTTTAAATAACAACGTTTCAACTATTATTCACCTGAAGACGACTGGAGATACTTACCAGTTGAAACGTTGTGATTTAAAACAAATAAAGACAATGGAAGTCCAAAACTCTTTCATCATTCAATACTTCCAAAAGATTCCCTTACAAATTTAACCCTAAGCCCGATGATGCTAACGTAAATATTTCCATAATATGTTATAACACTAGTCAAAATTTAAAAATATAGAAATATCCACGATTCTTCAGATCAATAACGGCATATACAGGGTGTTACAAATTCGAGGCTAAGTACAGGGATCTCCGAAACTACGAGAGATACAAAGTCGGTTAAATGGGGGCAAAGTTCCGCAATATGGAGCTCAAGAAAATGCCGCTATAAAAATTTCAAAGTTCCGACTACCTTCGGAGATATCCGAAAATAAACGAAAATTAGCAAATTCGTTTTTATTTTTTCCTGATTACATTTGTTGAAATAATTTCAAACAAATGTCACATATCCATTGCCACTTTTTCTCCTCTACAAGATGACATAATTAGTTTTTAATTCCAACGTTTCGTTGGCGGGCCACCATCATCAACTTCATTTTTTTAAATACGGACCTGGAATTTAAATTGCGTATTTTTGATCCTCATACCTCTGAAACCTAATATTTGATGTCTTCTAAATGTCATGCAGACGTTTCGTGTCCCAAAAATGCATCAGCAAGGTTTTTGGATTTAAAAAAAAATTCTACCCTAGTGAAAATACCAGTATTCATTTGAAATTGAGCAGATGAGGTGTATAAGAGAAAATTAAAATATTTTTGTCTTTAAAACACTTATTTAATAATAATAAATGTAATAAATTATGGGTAAAGGAAACAGAACAAAAACAAATTCATATTAGATAAACTTACTTAAATAACCACATTAAAACAGGATTAACGCACTGGTAATATCATAACAAAATTAAGAAAAGGTGAGAATATCCTTCAAACTTATCTCAAATGTTCGAACAGATTGCCGTTTACGTTTAAACACTTTAATGCTTTGGTATTTACTTTTCTTACTGCCCTTAAAATTGATCTTTTGCGTAAAGATCGGCATGAAGTTAAAATTTTTTGACGTAACTCCGCCAAGTTTTCAACAGGCCCATTTTTATATACTTTATTTTTTATTGCACCCCATAGAAAAAAATCTAGGGGTGTCAGATCGGGCGATCTCGCTGGCCACTCTACCACACCTCGGTTTCCTATCCACTTTTCTGGGAAATTTCGATGTAAATATGCACACACATATCGACCATTATGGGGAGGTGCACCGTCATGTTGAAACCAGAGATGTGGAAGGGTTGCCAACGGGACATCCATTAAAAAATCTTCAAATTGGTTATTTAAAAAATTAAGATACATATCTGCGTTTAAATTATGGTCATATAAAAATGGACCCAAGATTTTGTCCCCACACAATCCTGCCCAAACATTAATGGAAAACCTGATTTGAGGACGAAGTTCTCTATTTTCTCTTGGGTTCTCTACAGCCCAAACATGTTCGTTATTTCTATTAAATAAACCACAATTTGTGAATTTTGACTCGTCCGTCCAGATAATGCGATTTAAAAAATTCGGAATTATTGTAGCCTGATCTCTCATCCATTGGCAAAAAGTAACTCTTCTCTCGGCATCTCCAGGATGTAATGTTTGAGAAATATGAATTTTGAAGGGCTTGAAGTCATTTGATTTTAATATTCGCCAACATTTAACATGGTGTAAAGAGTGCAAGTTTGCTTCCGACTTAATTTGTCTGATGGACACAGAAGGGTTTTGGTTTACCTGTAGATACAATAGACAGCATTTATTAAAAAGCATATATTATCATAATTTATAAAAAATACTAACCTGGTTTAGAACTGTATCAATTTCCCCATTTTCGAATTTATTACCATATTTCTTTCGTGGTTTTATAAATGACCCATATTCCTTCAAATTAAACTCCAACCTTTTAAAGTATGTGTAGTGTGGTTGAGGTTTTTCCGGATATTGCTCAAAATACATCTGAGTGGATCTATAACAATTTCTTTGGCATAAAAAGTAAATGCGAAGCATATCACTTTTTTCTTGGTTGGAGAATGGCATTTTGTGGCATTAAAATAAAAAATCCACAAACGTTATCACCGCAGTGCCCCAAATGTCATTAGTTTTTAATTTTTCATGGCACTCTTATTTATTTTACACATACTTGCTGTTTCAAAGGTTGGAATTTAATAATGGTAAAAGATAAATATGGTTCAACGCCAAAATTATTCAGTCAGTGTATGAATACACCTCAGCAATATTTGTAATTTCGTTAATCCCGTATTAAAGTAAGTTTGTCTAATAGGAATTTGTTTTTGTTCTGACTTTCACTAGGGTAGAATTTTTTTAAATCCAAAAACCTTGCTGATGCATTTTTGGGACACGAAACGTCTGCATGACATTTAGAAGACATCAAATATTAGGTTTCAGAGGTATGAGGATCAAAAATACGCAATTTAAATTCCAGGTCCGTATTTAAAAAAATGAAGTTGATGATGGTGGCCCGCCAACGAAACGTCGGAATTAAAAACTAATTATGTCATCTTGTAGAGGAGAAAAAGTGGCAATGGATATGTGACATTTGTTTGAAATTATTTCAACAAATGTAATCAGGAAAAAATAAAAACGAATTTGCTAATTTTCGTTTATTTTCGGATATCTCCGAAGGTAGTCGGAACTTTGAAATTTTTATAGCGGCATTTTCTTGAGCTCCATATTGCGGAACTTTGCCCCCATTTAACCGACTTTGTATCTCTCGTAGTTTCGGAGATCCCTGTACTTAGCCTCGAATTTGTAACACCCTGTATAAGCTAATTTTTTATTAAGTCGATGATATCGATAAGGCGATAATTTTCCCGAATGCACTACGCACGTGCCACTGATTGATAATAAACCGTTTAGGCGTTTGCGATCTATTCGGAGGTGGAAAAAGTCCAAGATCACTTTTTTATCGGTTAATGAGCACATGAAATAGAAAAAGAGTGCATCAGGTTAATAGAGAAGAACCTATTCTGCTAGGGTTTCAAAGTTTTGTTTCTCTACTTGTCTTCAAATGTTGAAATAAATAAAGTTCTCATTATTTTATTTCAAGTACTTGCATTTATTAAATTGGTAAAATCTTTATTTTTGCTTAAATAATGTTAAACTTGTAACAAAAAAAATAAAACGACTTGTAACATTTAAAACTATAACATTATTACTGGTGAAGTATGTATCGCAGCTATACAGGGTGTTACAAATTCGAAGTCATAGCATTGCTATCTCAGTAACCTTAAGAGATAGAGAGTTGGTTAAATTGAGGCAAAGTTGCGCATTTTTGTGCTGAATAATTAACTAAAAAATAAATTTAAAAATTCCGATTACTTTCGGAGATATCCGAAAATAACTGAAAAAATCAATTCTGGTTTTTATTTATTTACGGCCCAATACCTACTAGTTATTTCCAAAAACCAAGAGCACTTTTTAATTGCACTTTTTTATGCTATTTAAAAAATTATTTTGTTTTTTAGATGCGACGTTTCGTTTCTTAGATACCATCATCAACTTAATTTTTTTAAATACTGACCTGGATTTTTTATTCTATTTTTGAGTAGCTTTTAACGTTCCAAAACTAATGATGTATCACACTTGTCAGTATTTTGTATACTGTAGGAGTTTTTTTTAAATATTGTAGAGTAGGCATTGACATTGAAACATTAGAAGTAGTGTGCTTTGATTTTGACAACAGAATTTCATAAAAAGTCACCTTTCTGTAACAACTCAAACATTGAAATTAAAAGGTGTGGTCGTTCCACCGCCAGATTCATCCCCAGACGAGTTTCACCGATCATCAATTTAAATTTTATTTATAAAATTAAGTTATAAAGACTGACAAAAATATTTTGTATTAAATTTGTAACTTTCAACAATGTTTAATTTCCTAGATATTCAAATAGATTGCCGTTGACGTGTATGCACTTGTTAATTTTCGTTGATATTTTATTTATTGTCCTCTGTAAAGTACGCCTTGTTATGATGCGAAATGCATTTCTAATGCGAATTTTTAGCTCTTCTAAGGTATTTATTTCAGTTTTATAAATTAAACTTTTTAACGCGCCCCACAAATAAAAATCTAGTGGCGAAAGATCGGGAGACCGCGCTGGCCAGGCAATATAACCACCATTTCCGATCCATCTTTGTGGAAATTCTTCATTTAGAAAGTTCCTTACGGCCCTTGTGTTGTGAGGGGGCGCTCCGTCCTGCTGGAACCAAATTCGGCGTAGTCTGTCTAGGGGAATATCACTTAAATATTCCTGTAGCTGAGTATTTAAGAATTCGAAATGTCTGTTACCATTTAAATTTTCTTCAAACAGAAATGGTCCAATTGCTTTATCATTATATATCCCAGCCCACACATTAACACTAAATCGGACTTGTTTTCTTATTTCTCGGTTTTCCCTGGGATTTTCAATGCTCCAAACATGCTCATTTTGTCGATTGAATATGCCGCAATTTGTAAATTTACATTCATCTGACCATAAAATGTTTTGCAAAAAATCATCGTTTGTATTGACTTGGCCTCTTAACCACATGCAATAATTTAATCTTCTTTCCGCATCACCCGGGTGCAATTGCTGTGATATGTGGATTTTAAATGGTTTGTAGCTATTGCTCTTTAAAATTCTCCATGCTTTTACATGGTTCATAGTTGGTTTATTCAAATTTACCTCAATTTGGCGGGTAGAAACACAGTTATTGTTATTTACCTGAAACATTTTGTTTCGTATTAGAATAATATTTTAGTTTTTTAAATAGTTTTAAAATACCTGAACCAGAACCAACCCTGTCTTGTTCACAAACTTTACTTCCATATTTCCTGCGCTTTTTTTGAAATGTACCATCCTCTCTTAACCGCCTATCTAATCTTGAAAACAATTCTGGGGTAGGTTGCCGGCGTTCGGGATATTGGTGAAAATACATTTCCGCTGCATTTCTTGTATTTAAGTTACATAAGTAGTAAATATTAAGCATATCGCGTTTTTCCTCATTAGAAAAATACATTTTTAAAAGGAAACTAAATAATTAAAGATATATCGAATCTAAGGAACACTGTTGTCTGTTGTCAAAGTCAAGGCACACTACTTCTGATGTTTCAATGTCAATGCCTACTCTTCAGTATTTAAAAATCTTCAAAAAACTCATACAGTATACAAAATACTGACAAGTGTGATACATCACTAGTTTTGGAACGTTAAAAGCTACTCAAAAATAGAATAAAAAATCCAGGTCCGTATTTAAAAAAATAAAGTTGATGATGGTATCTAAGAAACGAAACGTCGCATCTAAAAAACAAAATTTTTTTTTAATAGCATAAAAAAGTGCAATAAAAAAGCGCTCTTGGTTTTTGGAAATAACTAGTATTAAGGTCGTAAATAAATAAAAACCAGAATTGATTTTTTTTAGTTATTTTCGGATATCTCCAAAAGTAATCGGAATTTTTTAATTTCTTTTTTAGTTAATTATTCAGCATAAAAATGCGCAACTTTGCCTTAATTTAACCAACTCTCTATCTCTTAAGATTACCGAGAGCGGGTAGCTGAGCTTCTACAATTAACAAATCAAAATGGTTATCCTTATTGTTAATTAAGTTTTGTCCTTCTGGACTTTCAAAAAATGCGACGTTGGAGTCATTTGTTGCTTGTCTTATTACCTGAGCCATTTCATAGGAACTTTTTGTGTCATCACTAACGGTTTCTACAAGATTACAGATAACTTTTATGTGGTAAGGTATAAATATTTTACTCGAAGACCAAAATCAAGAAAAATAGTTAAATTAACTTTTATTTCTATAAAGGAAACCAGCAAAATATAGTGTCGGGCCAAAATAACTTAATATACAGGGTGATTTAAAAGTATTTTGACAAACTTTGAGGTATGGTTGCTGATATTATTTTAAGAGGAATAGTTTTAATAAAAGATTTTCTTGCACAGCTTCATCTCGTAAATATACAGGGCGTTAAAAATTTAAAAAAAGTAGTAATTTTTAAATAATTAATAAACGAATGGAGATTTTTGGAATAAATTTGGTGAATTAAATAAGCACTTAAACATGACTAATCTAAAAGTATAATTTATTCTTAGAGACAACCCAGTGGTGTCGGTACAAAATTATTCTTTCATATTTTTTGTGAAAATTTTATTACGCTACTGACTAATTTTATGAATCCTTACTTACTTTAATAGTAATGAAAACGCTTTCTTGTATTTTTTTTTGATACGGTAAATGGTTTAAAGTATAAAATCATTTTTTTTGTAAAACATAACACTTATCAAAATTCTTAGCAATTCTGTATTTTTTCAAGTGGGCTCAGAAATCACAATTTGACATTTATTTAATAATAATAATAATAATAAATTTAATTGTTTTTATTGTGGAAAATAGTAAAATACATTAAATCATTAAGGCAAAAAGATGTATAAAAAAGAGTTATACAATTTTCCCGCAAGGGCAGAGTTCGCACTCATCTGTCTGAACAGTGAGCAGCGCTTTTACACTCAACCCAGTACTATATTATAATAGAAAACTATTTTAGATTTCCTATCAAAAGGAAAGGCTTATAACTAATAAAAAAAATATATATATATATAACATATTAACATTAAATATGGCATATTAACAGTAAAGGTACGTATGTTATTTTAACTATTAATTGAAAAGTATATTTATTTCAGTAGCATTTGTTTTAGTTGACGTTTAAAGTTGACTAAATTCAAGGATTTTAGAGATTCAGAAAGTTGGTTATATTGCTTGGTGACGTTATAAGAAAAAGATCCACGAAATTGGGTGGTTTTGTGTTGTGGCGGAGTTAAAAGATTTCGATACCTAACATTTAGATTACGGACAGAGGTTCTAAATTTCAGTTTTTTAAATAAATAAGCAGGTTTTTGATTGGTAATAATTTTATGATAGAATATCAAACAGTGTAGAAGTCTCCTCTTCTCCATATTTAGCCAGCCTATATTTTTTAGAGAATAAGTAACATGGTCTTTTCTTTTCAAACCGCACACAAGCCTAACGCAGGAATTCTGAACGAGCTGCAGTCTGCGTGCATCTACATTAAGCAAGTTTGGGCCGTAGACTATATTATCTCCGTAATTAAGGTGCGACAGGACCAACATTTCACAGAGCATGGTTCGACATTTTTTGTTAAGTAAATGGCGATTTGAATATATTAGTTTTAAATTGCAGAATGCTCTTTTAATTATAGTAGTTACATGTTTCGAAAACTTAAGTTTGTAGTCCACAATAACGCTTAAATTCTTTGGTTCATCGGTAAGGGTAAGCTTTTCATTATTAAGAATTATATTAACATTTTCTAAGCATCTAGAACGGGCAAGAGCTCTACCAAACAACATCACTTGTGACTTTAAAGGATTGAGCGTTAGACCGTACTTGTTAGATATATCGCAGAGAGCCTCGAGGTCGCGATTAATTAGGTTGTTGCAGGACGCAAGTATTTCATTAATAAAGAATGACAAATAGAGTTGCGCGTCATCTGCGTAAAAATGGGAAAGACAATAACGAAGTACCTTATAGAATTGAGATGTGTACAAGGTAAATAAACGAGGCCCCAGGACCGAGCCCTGAGGGACTCCATTAAGAACAGGAGCAAAATCAGACAAATTTCCACCAATTCTTAGTGCTTGGAATCTTTCTGTCAAGTAAACAGCAAAGAAGCTAGTTGCATCCGTAGAAAACCCCAAATAACCTAATAAAACAAGCAATAGTTGGTGATTTATAAGGTCAAAGGTTTTAGAATAGTTAAGGAGCACTAAGATTGTCAGTTTATTGTTATCAATGTCTGTAAGGATATCATCAGTAACCTTAGTTAAGGCGGTTACACAGCTATGTTCTTTTCGAAAACCAGACTGTTGCTAGGGAAGGATGTCATTGTCATCAATAAATTTTGTCATTTGCCCCTCAACTATATTTTCTAAAGTTTTGGAAAGTACACATAAAACACTGATAGGTCTTAGATCTTTGAATTCATTGGGCGCTGCAGTCTTAGGTATAGGTACAACATGCGATTTTTTCCAAACAGAAGGAAAATTATTGCATTTATGCAAAGAATTGCTGCTTTTTGATGGGATGCTAATAGATATTTTTTTGCTATTTTGTAATAGTTTTATTCGGTTTTTTAATAGTTTTATCTTTTATTTTGAGATTGATCATCTAAGAATTAATAGACGTTTCTACCAAGAGCGATATCCGAATCGAGTGCTGCCTTCTGCACCAAGTAATCTTCAATGTCATTTGGCGGAGACAGGCAGGTTTGGCCTACTTTTATCTCATTGAATTTGGCATAAAATTGTACATAAGATACGTTATTTTAGTTTGGTAATTTATACAACCTTGCCAAATGATTCATTTTTTCCTAAAATTTTCGCGGAAACATCATATCAAAAAAATGATTATAAAATATTACTTATCTAAACTAAAAAAGAAAATTTTATCTTCTTAACATAGTATAAAACAAAGTCGCTGTCGCCCATCTGTCCCTATAATATGTGCTTAAATCTTTAAAACTACGCAACGGATTTTGAAGCGGTTTTTTTTAATAGATAGAGTGATTCAAGAGGAAGGGTTTCATGTATAATACATGCATAATATTGTAGAGAAACACTGATAAATTTAGAGGTTTGTTCGGGTTTGTATTTATAAATCTTGACGTGATGGTGAACTCGCCTTATTATCTCAGAGAAGGCGACGTCGTATAATGCCGGGCTGCAACGCAGGCCGGGTACACGATAGTATTTTTATAAACCCTAAAGGTGTCCGAATAATTCTACCAAAACAAAGCATTAATATAGCATACAGGGTGTTTTTTACATCGGTACAAATGTAGCAATCTTTAAATAACTATTACTCGTTTTTTAAATGGATCCCCAATGTCAGTTTACAGATAATTTCAACCTCTTTAAATATGCAATTACAATAAATGCTCTAAAACGCAACGTTTCTTTAATATTTTATGTTTTATTTAAAAAATGAAAAATATCGGCACTTTCATTAATAGCTCGTAAAGCTAGGAGAAACACGACTTGCCAATTTCTTTTCAATTTTTTTATTCTCTACTGAAAAATACCATATTAAGGTTCATTTTAACCCTTAACCGAAGTCAACCGGAAGGTAGCACTTTTGGTAAAGCATAAAGCCTAAAATAAAAATGTGCAAGTCATTGTTCTCTCTATTATTTTACCTACACATTACCCCTATGCAGTGGCGTAGCTAGCATGGGTGACACCCGGGGCGGAATTCGTGGTGTCACCCCAAAAATGAAAACTGATTATTATTTTTTTCCATTTAAAATATAAATGAGTAAACAAAAATATGTAAGTACCTTAAAAGCTCTTTTTTCTAGATTTAACAGCTGCAAACTCACTAATTACGTCCTCAAAATTTATTTTTGCGTTGCCTCGTGTTCTATTGTTAACATGCTTAGACTGTTGAGTCTTCTTTCGCTCATTGTAGCCCTCAAATAGTTTTTTATTAATTTGAGTTTGCTGAAACTTCTTTCACACGAGGCTACCGATACGCAAATTGTTACAAATAATTTGAGAGCGACCACAAGATTTGGCACAGATTCTATAAAATCCCATTGCACAATAAACTTTAAAAAGTCTAGAGACAACCAATTAGACACTGATATATTGGCCGCTTGAATATGTCGGCGGAGTCTTGGTATCTCCAAGAGGAGTTCGGCTTCCGATACTTCATCGTCATAAAAATTACAAAATTTTTTGTGTTTATTTTTATAAAATAAAATTGTGATTTGTAAAGTAAAATGAGCCGCATATAAGTAAATAACACACTTTGTATGTATGTTAATAACCACTGAATGATCTTAAAAAAAAAATAAAAGTTGCTTTACTCAGTGATTATTATTGTTGATAAAAATTGTCATAATTATGATTTGTGTATTTTTTTCATCACTGTCGGGTTATCGGGTGGGTCGGGTGTCACCCCTAAAAGGGTGAAACCCGGGGCGGTCCGCCCCCCCGCCCCCCCCCCCTAGCTACGCCACTGCCCCTATGTAATTTTTTATTTGAGAAAATTAAATATTGTTTATAAGAATTGAACCTTAAACAACTCAACATTTTCAATAAAACAATTTCTATTTTACTAAAAATCTTAAATACACGCGAAAAAAATTATGCGCAAACAATCAACAAAATATTTATACATGCCGAATTAAGAACCGTTTTTTTTAAATCGGTTAAAAAGAGTAAATACTTACCAACAAATTTATGCTTTTTCAAATGCTGATACGCGTAGCTCATATCAATTTCGGTAAGATTCTTCAAACTAGGATCCCTTATGGGATCTGTAGTTACCAAAGTCAAATTATGTCCCCGTAAAACCAGTTCCTTCCATAGAGGTCTGAAAGGGACCTGGTGACTGTAGGAAGCCGTCGGCATGATAGCTAGAATATTTGCTCCATAACAACAATTTTCTAACGTTGCAAAAATTAATATTAAAAAAATTATGTTAATGTAAGGAATCATCTCGTGTAGTTCAAAGAAGGTAATTTTAGTTGCTTATTAGTATCATATAGGTATGTTATCTTACTAAATGTTGTGTGTATGTTCATAAACTTTCTATCGGTTCTAATCAATTTTCACAGGTGTATTGGTAATAATTTGATAAAATTTTAAGTGGGTACTTATGATAGTCAGTTGATGATTTTCTGTTTTTCTAAAATAATCATAATCATATAAATACAATCCACAATAACAAGAAATAATCATCATTTTTAAAATTACCGATTTTTCAACCTTTCTTTTGGTTTGTTTCCTATCTTCGCCATTTTGGATAAAGCGATAAGAACTGCAGTAAGAGCTGTCTGATCTGCTGATTTTCATCTTTTTAAGACACTTGGGCACTTATATGTATCCGCGAAATAAACTGTACTTATTTTAGCAGTACCATCTGAGGCGCTGGCGGGAAAAACGATAAAAAAATGCGTTAAAATGAAATTTCTGAGATATTTCACTTTAAAGATTCAAAACGTTAAGCTGGAAATTTGAATACGGATTTAATGTCAAACTTGCAAAATACTTATATTTTAACATTATGAAATCAACATGGATAATATTTTACTTTTTCTGTTCGTTTAAAAAATTTTTTTTTTGAAATTAACTCAATAATTTGACGGGAAGAACAAGGATGACGCTATTTAAACAATACCAAAAAACAAAAAATGTTTATTACACATTGCAATACAATGTAAACGAAATAATGAACATCTGAACAAACATTTTTTGTTGCATCTTGCAATTTTCAGAAAAATACAAAACTTATTTTTTTTATAACATATCGGTATTTTCTTTCAAATACGGCAACTTGGTGTATAATTTAACGGAGGCTTCCTTTTGAAGAAACTTCATCAGCTCCTAAAATTTTCACTATGTAAGTAGATGGCAGCATGAAAATGAATAAACCGCAGAGAACAACAAAATAACATCTCGGCCCTTTTCTGTCACGACTTGAAAATATTGGACTCTCATCAGTTTTAAGACAAACACACGTCACGTTTATCAGTTTTCCCGCAACCGCCCAAACTATTTTGCTCTGTGTAGTCGGGACCGTCATTGATATCAACGCAAACAGTATTTGCAAATAAACTATAGATATACCCAATGATCTGCTAGCTATAGATGAAGCAATAACAAACGAACCTATTGCCAAAATCGTATACCATTCTGAAGTAACTTTTGTCGCAAATTGCGCCCCTCCACTTTGTTTGCCAAACGTACCTCTTAAAAGTAGGTATTAACACTCTTAGAGTACCAATATATAAATTACGGCTATAACAATATTTTAAAGGTAATAATAACAACACTTATTTAATAATTTTACATATTATTCATCCCTAAAGCCATAAATCTACAGGTTTTACCTTCCAGAAGAGAAAAAAATATGACGTTATGTGGTAAATTTAAATCTTTGTCTAAAAACCCATAGACATTTCCCTTAAAAATTATGCAGTTTGGCAAACACAGAAGACGTTGCGTTCCCATTGGTCAGAAGAGAGCCTGCCTTTTTTCATTCATAATTTCTTTGACGTGTGGTCCACAGAGAAATTAAGGGTTTAGTTTGGTCGTTCTTCGTTCGAAAGTTGTTTGAAATTTGTTTCGGTTTATCGGTTTTGTGTATTAATTGCTGTGTTGTTAGTGTTTTGTGATATTTTTTTCAAGGCTAATTAATATGGGTCACAGGTTTGAAGTGTGCAAGACTGCGAAATATAATAATAATAATAATTCTGCAGTTACCATTCATAGGTGAGTACATAAAAAGTTGGGTTATTTGTAGGTTAGGTTTAACTATTTATAGGCGTGGGTAGGTGGGGAAAAATAATTAAAACTTTACATTTTTATTTTATTAAACGTATTATTTATTTAAGGAATATTATGGATAGACTGTATAGGTATAACTTTTGCAAATGGTTTGGCTTATTGAATTCTTTAAACAACTCAGATACACTCTTAGTCTAAAATAAACAAGGAGGCCACTATTTGACCACCTTTAACCATAAACGTCATTTATGACGTTCGTGGGTTCGTGCCTTTAACTCTTCAATTTTGCATAAGATTTCATAATATGTTGTAGGTACCAGACAAAATACTTGTGTAAGTTTTCCATATGCGGCCAAATTTTGGCCGGCCACTATATTATTATTTTTAGCCCATTATTCAAAAGTATGTGGCAACAAATATCGTATTTTGGAAAAATACTGATTTTGTTTCATGGAATAGGACATTATTATAATAATTTACAGTCAGAGTCTCACGAATATTTATTTTCCAAACAGGTTACCTACATGTTTCGCTCATACCTGAGCATCATCAGACCAATGTTAGGCTTATTTTGTTCTGATGCTCAGGTACCTACGAGCGAAACATGTACCTAACCTGTTTGGAAAATAAATATTCGTGTGAGACTATGACTTTGTGAAATTTATTAGTTGTACTCAAATCAGGTCTCTTAAAGAGAGAACTTTTTTGAATTAGATATTTATGTAGGTATCTAGTACCTAGATAATGTTTGTTGTAATAAGTTGTTAATTCTTGAACCTACTTATTATTTGTTAAAAATACTTTATTTGGATATGTAAGTTAATTCCTGTAATAAACTATAGTTACTTGAGAATAAAGATATATACCTACCTAGGTTACCTATGATTATTATTATATGCTGGTTTTATTTCTAAATTTTTTAACATTAAGTTAGCCGACATACAAGTTTAGAAATATAACCTTATCAATAAATTGCATTTTAAAGAACAATTTCCATAAAAACCACTTTTGGGTATACGTACCTTATACGTAATAAGTCAAAAACTGTTAAAGTAGAGTTTTCACTGACAGAAAAATTAATCCCTGGCTAAATTGAAGCTTTTAACTTTATGCTAGCCCACATAAAAGTTTAGGAATGTAACTGTATCATAACCAACAAATTCTATAAAAACCGTATTTGGGTCTTCGTACCTTACGTAAGTCAAAAACTGTTAAATTGGGGTTTCCATTGAGAGAAAAATTAAATCCCTGGCTAAATTGAAGCTTTTAACTTTACGTTAGCCCACAAACTAATTTAAAAATGTAACTGTATCATAACCATCAAATTTCATAAAAACCACTTTTGGGTCTACGTACCTTATGTAAGTCATATATGGGGATTTCCTCGACAGTAAAAATGTAATATCTGACTGAATTCAATTAGTTTATGTTGAACTGAGGTATTGTATTTTACCTATAGATATGTATAATCACAGAATATTAGTTGGCTCTGAGTTCTCTGGGTATAATATGAAGAAATAAAACAAAAAAAATTCTGTTGTAAATATGAGTGACAGAATCCTATTTAAAGTTGCGTTTCAGTTAATTTAGTATTTTCAAGGTTTGAATAGGTAATTGTAATATAATATAGTTAAGTCGTAGTCGTAGTATAGTAAAGTCGATTCAGCCAGTAAACCTGCAAGATGGCCGGCATGTCATATGACAAAAGTCATATTCCAGCTAAATAAAATGGATTTTTGCATTTTCAATTACTTTTGTCATATGACAGGTCGGCCATCTTGCAGGTTTACTGGCTGAATCGACTTTACCTACCTTAAATTATAATATTTATAGAACAAAACTTTCAAAATAAATTATTATTATTATTTGGCAATATTAAAGCGGTAAAACCGATGAGACTATTGCATCAATTGTTTTAGAAGGTATCACATGTTAAATTTTCAAGTCCAGTCCTGGAATTCATGCCAACTTATAAAAGTTTAATGGAGCAAAATTGAAAGAGTGTCACTTGACTTTACCTCCATCTTGCGAGAGTATTCAAAATTTTGACTTTACTTTCCATTTGCTGCTTTTAAACAGCTAAGCAAAGTAAATATCTTTGCTTAGCTATGTTAAAGGAAGTTTGCGAACAACTTCGTATAGTTCGTAGGCATGATGGGAAATAAAAAGAGGCATCCTGCTTGAGCGCGGCTAGGGGGAAGAAAAAATTATTGTTGTGCTTTTTCGCTATTAAAAAGTACCTAACGTAAAAGGAACTTTGCTTTTCTTTTAAATTTCAATAAAACCGTAAAACCCGTGTTTTAAGTATACATAGTGTAATTATTTTTAGGTCAGCTCAGTTCACCAAATGTTATAATTATAGCTATCCAAAGTTTCTCTTATAATAATTATTACAATAAATAGTTATTAACTTACATTAAATTTTACGGCTCCGCGGACCATTCTTTCTATCATACATTAAACTTTACTGTTCTACAAACCCTTTTTTTCACAAACGTTAAAAAATATTTGATTTCAGATTGGATAATTATATTTTATTGTGTACCCTGACACGAGACGCCGCTGTGACCATTGTAGCATTTCAAAAGTTACGTCAGACCTACCTTAAGTTTGTACCTTAATATACTTTATTTTTGACAATATAGTCGTCGTATGAAATAAATAGTTGAACCTGTACCGCTATTTCGATTTAGATTTTCGGTACTATATAGCATCTCTAAAATTAACATTAGTAATTAGTAGTATTTAAAATAGTAATGTATATAGTAGGTATTATTAAGTGTAATTTTATGTACTTAAATGGTGTTTTTACAAACCCCGAAAGGTACTTTCTCGACAAGTACATTTAGTTGCCAACAGTTCAGGCGAAACCGCGTGTTAAAGGTAGGGTTTTGATTGGCTACGAGGTTTACTGGACCTTGCGGGAGTCGATTGCCAAACCGATGCAATCTTGTTCAAATCTATGGGTATTTTCGGAGGATAAGCGAGTCTTATTATACGTTGTCTAGAACAAGTACCTACAGTCGTTTTTAAGGCCCGACTTTGTTGAGAAAGGAATTTATTTGCGACAAAGACTCATCCGAGCTGGACATATTCGCGATATCACGCCGTGTAGGAAAATATTCCGTAAACACCGATATACACTGAAATCAGAAGTCTTCACCGCGAGCGAGGCGATCGAATTCCGAGAATTTGTTATTTTCATCGATTTATTTCTAAATAAATGAAGATACATTTGACTTGATTTTATTTCGGAAACGAATTTTATTTTATAGAAAATAGGTAGGTACTTCTAAAATTAGACAAAATAATATGCCTAATCCTATGGATAGTATGATTTTTATATTTTTTTGTTGTATTTTATTTTATTAATGAAATCAAAGAAAATTTGTAAGTTTCATAGGTATCTAAAAAATAAAATTTGGGATAGCAAGAAGTTTTGTGAGTAAAGATATGTTATGATTCTAATTACCTACATATATTAGGTATTATGAATTCCCTGGAAAACTCTACCTATTATAATGATTTAAAAGAAGGTAGGTAATAAAAGTTTTGAAATCTTGGCCCATCCTGAAACTAAAGGTGCCAACTTAAATTGTATTTAGGGGATAACTTCATACATAACAAAATGTAGAAACTGTCATTGACTCTCGTGCGTTATTTTTTCTGTCGCGTTCCGTTATATTTAATTCTTTAGAGCATTTTATTTTTGAGGAACCGTTGTGCTGCCTGCCCCTCAAAAGAGAACAAGGTAAGTAATCGTTTTACATTTGGCGACCTTTTTTTAAACAAGAAAGAAGGTACCGTATTCTCACACTTACGAAAATGGAATAAAGCATTCCAGTAGCAGTGTCGATTCAATACAAAGTCGCGGTATTTTGTTGCGGTGTTTTTCTGGAGTTATTGCAAAAGTAATGCGACAATAGGCGGGAACCGATGGATATTCCCGTCTATATAACTGCATCATAATGAAAGCGTCAGCGAACATTTGACCATGCGGCGAAAAGTCTTGTACTTACAATTTAGCTGCTAAATTGTACTTTTCGTCTAGAGAAGTAATAAAAATGTTCCTATGTTAAAAACCTAAACCGCAAAAGATCACATCAGCTACAAAAACCGGGACAGAGCATCAACAGCTATGGAATCCGAAATCATTGTAGAAGGATATTTACAAAGTAAAAAATTACGTAAAAGTACGTTACGTAAAAGCCATTCTTTATAGCAATTTCACAGGCAACAGTGCTACAAATTGGGGCAAATAGGATTTCTATAAAAAAAAAAATAAAGTTTAAAAAAAAAATTTCTGGGCTCTCGGTAGGTTTACCTATACGTTGAAAGATTTTCCCAGCTCTTTTCTTGTTTTTCCATCATCTCGTAGCTCCGTTAGAACTGTTTGCACCTATTATATTTTTAAACTCCTTATTGTATTCTCCTGATGCGTTCGAAACATGTAGAGAAACAGAATTACCCTGTATTAAACCTTGAAGCTTATGTTTTTTAATATACCAATGGAGAAAGACTTAAAGTTTATTTATTTTCCTTTAATAATAATTATTTTGTTTCTTATACAGAGATGACCGGTTTTGGCAAGGAAAAATGGAAGAGCAGTTAAAATTTTTTTTTTCAGTTGCCTTCTTCCCGAAATAATAAATCCACAATACTCAAACAAGAGAAAAATTAAAGACAATTTTCATTTATTTCTGCTGTCTAATAGACTGTCATTGTTAAATCATATTTTTAATAAAAATTTACTATAATATTTATATGTGCCTTATTTAGGGTATTCAACCTAATAATACCACTTGACTGCTACATTTCAGAAGGGGGCAGCCAAAAAACCGTAAAACTTCTCCTATTAAAACCTGGCTGTAAAAAATATAGACACTGTCCCCCTCCCTGTGAACGGCCATGCCTACCAACGCAATGTCTTTTTATACTCTACATGACATACTGTCCAATTTATTAGTGGTGGGCAGAGTCGGATATTCTCATGAATCGGATAGTTTAAAATTACGTACTTTTAGGAATCGATTACTTTATTGAGTAGTGATTATCAGCTCGCAAGGGGCCAGAACTTCTAAAAAGATGGTCGTCAATGCCGTATAAACATCTTCCATTTCTTGAAAAAAATCCACAGATCTTGCATCTTACGCAAGTATCATAGGCATATTGAAAATACCTACCACATACAGTATATTCACTTTTGAGTTTTTTTCGGTTTTTTTTGAAATATTCTCCCCCGACTTTCTGTGTAATACGCCAAGACCGCCGCGCTATTTCGCTTTGTTTCAGCGACATTCACTGTTTAGTTTTTTCCAATTTTTTCAATTCTTTACCCCCAACTTCCTTTGTAATATTTCAAGATCGCCGCGCTATTGTTCTTAGTTCCAGAGATATGCATTTTTTAATTTTTCCATCTTTTTTGCAATCTTCGCCCCCGACTTTATTTGTAATACGTCAAGACCGCCGCGCTATTTTGCTTTGTTTCAGAGATATTCACTTTTTAGTTTTTTTCACTTTTTATTATTTCTTTGCCCCCGACTTCCTTTGTAATATTTCAAGACCGCCACGCTAATATTCTTAGTTCCAGAAATATTCACTTTTCAGTTTTTTCTGCTTTTTTGAAATCTTCACCCCTGACTTTCTGTGTAATACGCCAACACCGCCGCGCTATATCGCTTTGTTTCAGAGACATTCGCGGTTTATTTTTTTTTCCACTTTTTTAAATTATTTACCCCCGTGCAACCTTGACCTACCCACACCGCCAAGCCGACGCGGTCTCTAGCGTGACGCTTGCTGTTGTCGTTCATTTTTCATGAAATGAACCCGTATTTACGCGACCAGTTAGTATTTTCAATACTAAAAATTGCTTCTTAAAGAATCTAAAAGAAGGTCGCCACACATAAAGATCTCCTACTCGAAAAAGGTATTTGTAATAAAAAAATCCATTCCAGAGAATTACTGATTATCATTATAATCGATTCCGAGCGGTATTCGAATCCCATTGATTTTTTTGGGAATCGAACTTCACTTCACTTCTTGTACTTGAGTACTCCCATTACTAAAATTGATGTTTAGTATAGCTTTTTAGCCGCCTTGTCAATACACAGGAATCTCGCTACACCAAAAATTGCAGCGCTGCGAGTCAATAAAAAGGCCAGATAAATATGACCGACGCCGGATTTGTGCCTCAAATGTACTATTCAGTCGTTAAACCATGGAACGCGCAGCCGAGTCGGTACATGTGTTGTTAATTGGCGCAAAATACACACAAAGCAAATCATTTTATTTAATTAAAAAATTAACCTAGATTTGTCTTTCCAAGGCCGCCGCCTTGACAGAAACCGCGCCGAACCCATAACGTGTGTCTTGTCACTGCTGAAGCAGCGTCGGCCGCCGCTTCGGCAGAAACCGCTACAAAAACGCCGTGTGTGTCATCGCCCTTACAGTTCGTTTTCTTTTTACGCTCCCGTACCAACTAAGAAAGTTCATAAATAGCTTAATTTTATTGCACCTGTGAACCATTACCAAGGCACATGAAACTTTTAGCAGTTAATATAGGGTTTCCATACGTCCCGGTTTACCGGGACATATAACCAGTTTCAATGGCTTTGTCCCGATGTCTGTTGCGATCAGCTATTTAACTTTATATATTTGTTTTACTATCGAGAGACTTCACTCACTTCGAGGAAGAACGCAACATAAAAAATTAAAAATCCGATAGCCCATTTTTGATTTCAATACACAAACAAATCGGCTGCATTTCGTTTAATTTTTATCCTTTACCAAACATTAAAAACACAATTTTAAAAGTTAAAACATCATTTGTTGAAAAAATGGCGAACGCGCTTTGTAACTTTTGGTCCTGTGTCACGTTATAAACCGTTCCGGTCTAAGCCGAAAGATGTATGCTTACCCAAAATTAATAGGTACGCCTTTAGTGGAGGCGAAACGAATCACCTCCTTCCTTTACTACCTCTCTAAAATTAACGCTCCTATATTCTCTTATTGGCAGACAATACAAAAGAAAATTACAATTAGCACGAAATCATCTCCAAATTATTTAACCTATGTAACATTTTCTCAGTGTATCATGATTTTATCTAGTATCACGTCGGCAGGAAATAAATAAAGCTATAGATAGGCAACTTCTAACACATTTTAACAAAATTTACCTGAAACACGTTTCGCGCGCTGCAGGATAACGGGCTTATTACGCGATATTTAAGTCTCAATTTTTGGAATAGTAAACATAAGACATAGAAGCTCTAAGGTATAGAGCGATTTTTTTGAAAAAAAAATTATTCGCGACGGTATTAACCCTGGAAAATGCCTAAAAATACGTACTTTCAGTGAGCATTTTTTCATATATTTTCTTATTTTTTTGCAAAAAGGGCTCTATACCTTAGAAATAGAAACATTCCTTTACTAAAATAGGATTCGTCCCGACAGTCATTTCAAATAGGCTTTCCAGAATCCTGCAGTAGCGAAACAGTGTTAATCATCCTATAATTTTGCCCATTGTAGAGCCTTAAGCTGACCATGCATTGGAATGCAGAGGTCCCTTTTCGATTTGGAGCGCCCAACCAGCAGCAGGGCGAAAAATCTCTCTGTTTCCGCGAAGTGAATCTTAAATTTTACCGTAGTAATATCGCAAAAGTATATCGATAAAAATACCGCTAAAGAAAGAGATTTGTTGAGTCCCCGACAAGCATCTGAGGCATCTCCCGAAGCTGTTTCCCGGACTCTCCATCAGAAAGCAGGAGGTAAATTAATCTATTCTTTTCTATTTCGATTTCCATGAGGTAATTGGGAACATTCTTTATAGGGTCGTTTCGGTGACGCTGCATCGTTTCGGCGACGCTGCATCGTTTGGACGACGTTTAAGCATCGTTTCGGCGACTGAGCATCGTTTCGGCGACGGAACATCGTTTCGACGTTACGCCACGACGTTTCGACGACGCCACGACGCCGCTGCCTATTAAGCAGTGACAGCACAGGTTCCCGACGCCGATATGGTGGGCGACGTTTCCCGACGCCGTCATTAATGGGTCCTGGATCAAAGCAGTTATCGTAAATTTTACATTTCTATTTATTATCGACTCTATTACCGAGTATCTTTCGCGTAAATTCGATAATTCTATTTATTATCGGCTATTACCAAGTATCGTTCCTATTTTTAAACTTATTGAACTTTAATTTGACGCCTACAACTAGGTATATAGTTGGACTGGCGTTAGGGTTAAATGCCCAATTTAAATATTTTCTTTAGTTATACCGCAATGCTAAATGGAAGCATTCTATTTACTACCGTTATACCGCCATGCTAAATGAAAATTGATAATTTTATTTTATTTTATAAGGTATTTTCATAATATGCAACTTTCAGTGTACTGTATTTGTAACGACAATCTTCGTAGTAATTAGTATTATTTTATTATCGAGCAATCGTATCAAAGCGTCAACAAAATCATGATTTTTTGAACGTCCTTATCTTAGGCGATTTATACTAGTATATAACTTTTTATAAATATTTTCGATATGCAAAATATTTTACGTTTTGTTAAAATGAGTATTTAGGCACTCGTGATAAGTTTATTATTTTCGATTTCCGATTTGCTAATTAACCACTAGCACAGGATGTTGAACAAATTACTGGGTTTTATTTAAGAATAGTATTTTGTTACACGTACTTACTAGTACTTTCATAGAAATGTATTTCTAACCCTTTTATTTGCCAACATGCCCATGTTCGGTTGATACTTAGCATATTTAGTAGTAACAGAAGTGATTGGTCAACTTTCCCTTCGATTTTTAGTCGATCAATGTTAAACCGTAACATGATGTTTAATCTACAAATTTTTTATATTAAAGTTTAGTAAATTAGAGGCTTTTGTTTCATTGAGCAACCATTTCTGCATTTTCCCTAAATAAAACTTAGGCATATCGTCAGGCTTAAAATCTGGGTTTTTTAAGTCTTGATTTTCAAAATCAACCCAGTGGCGCCCATGAGCAAGTAGTGTTAAGAAAAAGGGGAACAACCGACACCCATGACCATAACTCACCAGACGAAGAGCTGCCGTGCACTTGTGACGTTTGAGGCTGGTAATTCAGCCGAAGAACGCCGCAAGTAAAGTGCCGCCCAATAACGTGGGGCGCGAAAATTTTCTTTTATTTTAGTTAACCTTTTTTCTCAACACTACAACATTTCTTTTTCTTTTTCCTTTTATAAAAGCAGACGTATTTGGTAGCCCAATGAAACACATTCCTTATCTTTTTCGATTCGAAACGTGTTAGTGACCTTAATTTTTTCTACCTACAAGTTTCTGTTATCTCGAATACCTTTATAGATTAATAGTTTTATTTGCAGGATATTTTGCCTAAAACATTAACTTTATTTAAAGCGGAAAAATATTAGTAAAAATTTAAACATGGATTACGAATTCTCGCCCCGACATCTCTTGTTATCTGAAATAGAATACGAACTAAAAATCCGGAACGTGAATAGTAGAAAAGATCGTACCGAGAAAATTAAAATTTTAGCGCGACTTTTACAGAGGGAGGTTCAGGGAGCAAAAATTATCGACATTGAAAATTATGAATGTACTTTTGACGGAGAACGTGACGCGATTAATACAACCATTGTTAACATTACTAGTCTAATTTTAGATTTCGAAGGTAATCCGGCGGATACACTTTTCCATAGAATAAAATCACGCATAGCGCATGTCACTGGGCGCGTACAAAGACTTGACGTTCCCGCCGAGGGTGACCTTAGGGATGAGATAAAAAATTATAAAGAAGAAACGTACGCTACGTGTCTTGAACTAGATGCCGACGTTCACGATAAAATCATTACCGATACCCCAAATACCGACCCCAATCAAAGCATTACGGGGAGACCCTCAATAGTAAATATTGCGCCGCCCATAGTTACGTGTTCAAAAAAACAAATTTTACTCTCGGATTTAAATGTTAAGTTTAACGGTGACCCAAAATTGGTCTATAATTTTATAGAACGAATAACTGAAATCGCACAAGCGCGTGGTGTTACTGAGGATGATTTATTTAAGTCTGCTGTGGAATTATTTGTCGGTGACGCTTTTGTTTGGTACCGCAGTATAAAAAATATAGTTTTAAATTGGCCTGACTTATTACAAAAATTAAAAAAAGATTTTCTTTCGCCGTGTGTCGAGGATGAGATCTGGGATCAGATTAAATCGCGTAAACAACGTAGAGATGAAACTATTATACTTTTTGTCGCCCAAATAGAAAACCTTTTTACTAGATTGAGCCGAGCGCCATGTGAAGCCACTAAAGTTAAGATTTTAAAACAGAATCTTCTACCTGAATATATTAGTCAGTTAGCCTTAAGTATCACCGATTCGGTACAGGATTTGGTAAACCTTGTCAAACGCTTAGAGGAAGCAAACTATATAAAAAATAAAAATCGTAACCTCGCTCCCCGACAATCGATACAAACTTGTGAAATTTATCGACAAAACAATTATAACGCCAATAATTTTAATAACGAACAAAGAGAGAACTCTCCAAATTTTTCGCCTCGTGTTTTTGAACGCAAAGTTCCAGCACAAAATACCACCACTGGGAATAACGCGATAAGATGCTGGAATTGTAACAAAACCGGACACGTATACTCAAATTGCAAATTAAGAAAAAATAAATTTTGTTTTCGTTGCGGTACGGCTAACGTTACGGTCAAAACTTGTTCGAAGTGTAAAAAAAACTAGCTTATAGCGGCATACGTCATGGCCTAGGCTATGTCGCAAATTTTAATGTCACTACCGAAATTAAAACTTATCCTTCCCTTGAACAATCGATTTATCTTGAGTCTCTTAAAAATATATCCTCATCATTTTGTTTGCAAACAAAAAATGAAATCTCGCCTATTTTTGTACAAAAAACTTTCGATAATAGACCTTATATTTCAGTGCAAATTTTCGATACGGGGATTACCGCTCTTTTTGATTCAGGTGCAACCACTTCAATTATCGGAGCCGGAGGCCTAGCATTTATAAAATATTTAAAAATTCAAATTAATCCAGCGCTGACAAAAAATATATCTGTTGCAGACGGTTCACCACAAAAAGTGAAAGGTCTTGTCGATCTGCCGGTAGTAATTAATAATGAATGTCGAGTTGTTAAAGCTTTAGTAGTGCCATCAATATGCCACGGATTTATTTTTGGTAGCGATTTCGCACGTCAGTTTTCTTTAGTTTTGGATTTTAAAAATAACATTTGGTCTACACAAATTGATCCAACTACTACTCCTGGGAGTAATAAAATTTTGTGTAATACTTTAGTAACTTTAAATGAGCTTGATTCGCGACAACGAGCAGAAATTCAAAATGTTATCGATTCCTTAAAAGAAATTTCTAGTGACACGCGTATCGGCCGCACAGACAAAATTTCAATGACCATAGATACCGGCGATGCGCCGCCTTTTAAAAAAAAACAATATCTTATGTCGCCTTATATGCTAAAAATCCTTAATGACGAATTAGACGAAATGATAAAGTTAGATGTTGTCGAACCATCAAACAGCCCTTATTGTTCGCCAGTCTTGTTAGTAAAGAAACCAGACGGTGCTCACAGACTATGTCTTGATTCGCGCATGCTCAATATGCAGACACGCCATGACTCATACCCGTTGCCTAATATCGACCGGATTTTAAATATGTTAAGAGACGCAAAATTTATCTCGACTATTGACCTACGCAAGGCGTTTTGGCAAATACCTCTCGATGAAAGTTCCCGGGAAAAAACGGCATTTAGCGTCACAGGTCGAGGCCTATTTCAATTTAAAGTCGTTCCTTTTGGACTTTGTAACGCTGCCCAATTACAGCAACGTTTAGTCGACCAAATTTTCGGGCCGCGTTTTGAGCCAAAAATATTTACCTATCTTGATGATATAATAATCTTAGGTTCCACTTTTGAGGAGCATGTAGCACTTTTAAAAGAGGTTAAAGACCGTCTTAAAGACGCGAACTTAACCATTAGTATCGAAAAATGTAAATTTTTTAAGACGACCCTTAAGTTTCTTGGTTACGTGGTCGGCGCAAACGGTCTGCGCACGGACCCAGAAAAAATTTCTTGTATGATAAATTATCCCAGACCCACGAATACAACCGAGATTAAACGTTTTATCGGACTTTGTTCGTGGTACCGCCGCTTTATTAAAAATTTCTCTACTTTAACGGCCCCTATTAATGACTTATTACGTGGAAAGAAAAGGAAAGAGTCCACGAGGTGGACTAATGAAGCCGAAGAAGCTTTTACAAAGATTAAGCAAGCTCTCGTTTCTGCTCCTGTTTTGTGTCAACCCGATTTTTCTAAGCCTTTTACAGTAGCTAGCGACGCGTCAGATTTCGGACTAGGAGGTGTCTTGACCCAGGTACTTGACGGCGAAGAAAGAGTTATCGCGTACGCGAGTCGATCTCTTAGTAGGACTGAGCGAAACTATACAGTCACGGAAAAAGAATGCTTAGCTTTACTGTTTAATTTAGAGCGATTTCGTCCGTGGATTGAAGGTGTTAAGTTTACGGTTATTACAGATCATTATTCTCTTCTATACCTTAATAATTTAAAAAATCCTACCGGTAGACTTGCGCGTTGGGCAATGAAGTTGCGCCAATATACTTTTGATCTGGTTCACCGAAAGGGTCTTTTAAACGTAGTCCCAGATGCATTAAGTAGGACACCCGAAATATCTTTAATAGACATATCCCTGGATAGATTGGACCCGTGGTACCGTTCTCTAAAAGAAAAAATAGGTAATGCGCCAGATTCATACCCAAATTTTAAAGTTGAGGGTGACGTTATTTACAAACTAGTGTTGTCTAGGTCTAAAGTAAAAACAAATATTAACGAATGGAAAATCTTAGTCCCTAAATACTTACAAAATAATATAATCAGTTCTTGTCACGATCCGCCAACCTCAGGACATTTCGGGCTTTTCAAAACTTTAGGGAGGATTCAGGAAAATTATTATTGGCCGCGTATGAAAAAAGATGTCTTACGGTACGTTAAAGCGTGCAAGATCTGCTCTGCACAAAAGTTAGCGAATAATCCACGTATGGGATTTATGGGCGCGGAAAAATCAGTACAGTTTCCTTGGCAAATAATCGCGGTAGATTTAATGGGACCTTTTCCTAGATCTCCTAGAGGTTACGCTTATTTATTAGTAGTGGGCGATTGGTTTACAAAGTACACTCTTGTTCACCCGATTAGGAAAGCGACTGCTAAAAGTATTATTAAATTTATAGAGGAAGAAGTATTTCTTGAGAGAGGAGTTCCGCAGTTTATTTTATGTGATAACGGCTCACAGTTTGCTGGTACAGCTTTCAAAAATCTATCCCGTCAGTACGGCGTACAGAAAATTTGGTTTAGTCCTAGATACTCTCCCCAATGCAATTTCGTAGAAAGAAATAATAAAACAATAGGCACAACGATACGTTGTTACATAAATGAGCATAGAGATTGGGATAAAGAGCTACCTAAAATTAGACATGCAATCAATACCGCAAAACACGAAGTAACCGGGTACTCCCCAGCTTTCTTAAATTATGGTCGATACGTACCTATTTCTGGACGTTACTACGGTGACATAAACTCTACCGAAGGTTATAAAATATTAGCGGGAGATCGCGATTCTTACGTGAATGATATTAAAGGTCTTTCTGACATATTTGAGGAGGTTCGAGGACGTTTGCACGCAGCGTATCAACGCAATGCCAAATCTTACAACTTACGAAAGCGAGACGCTACTTTTGAAGTAGGTGACCGGGTTTGGCGACGCAATAAGGTTTTATCGGACGCAGCAAATATGTTTTCTGCGAAATTAGCTCCAAAATACGTCCTTTGTACGGTCGAAAAGAAGATATCGCGGTTAGTTTACGCATTACGTAACAGAGATGGTACATATGCAGGCGAGTGGCATATTAAAGACTTAAAACAGTATTTCGGCTCTAATTCTGACGTCTCGGTTAATTAAAAGTTACCATGTATTATCAAATCACTTTAAATTCGCGTATATTAGATATGCAATATGTATATATGTATAATGAGTAAATTCATTAATTAATACGAAAATAAGTTTTGTAGTACTTTATCGTATAGTTTAAGTTTTAATAATAAGTTTCCGCAGAGGTTTTCTTCCCACTTTTATGTGTTTTCTGCCGAAAGTTTAAATCTAAGCGTGCAAAAAATTATGTAAATAAAATAAAATTAATACCTATACATTTTTTGTGTCTTTAGAATCGGGTTCTGAACAGAAATACTAACTGAGACTTTCCCCTATCTGTGACTATCCCCTATCTGTGACTTCTCAATTTAAGGACTCCTTTAGGACGTTTGATACGCGTTAGATATCAACTCATAACCCGTAAAGCGCAAAAAAAAAATTATCTTAACGGTAGTTAAAAGAATTTTTTTGTTTTTCCGAAGGGGGTGGTGTAGCATTTCAAAAGTTACGTCAGACCTACCTTAAGTTTGTACCTTAATATACTTTATTTTTGACAATATAGTCGTCGTATGAAATAAATAGTTGAACCTGTACCGCTATTTCGATTTAGATTTTCGGTACTATATAGCATCTCTAAAATTAACATTAGTAATTAGTAGTATTTAAAATAGTAATGTATATAGTAGGTATTATTAAGTGTAATTTTATGTACTTAAATGGTGTTTTTACAAACCCCGAAAGGTACTTTCTCGACAAGTACATTTAGTTGCCAACAGTTCAGGCGAAACCGCGTGTTAAAGGTAGGGTTTTGATTGGCTACGAGGTTTACTGGACCTTGCGGGAGTCGATTGCCAAACCGATGCAATCTTGTTCAAATCTATGGGTATTTTCGGAGGATAAGCGAGTCTTATTATACGTTGTCTAGAACAAGTACCTACAGTCGTTTTTAAGCTGACCATGCATTGGAATGCAGAGGTCCCTTTTCGATTTGGAGCGCCCAACCAGCAGCAGGGCGAAAAATCTCTCTGTTTCCGCGAAGTGAATCTTAAATTTTACCGTAGTAATATCGCAAAAGTATATCGATAAAAATACCGCTAAAGAAAGAGATTTGTTGAGTCCCCGACAAGCATCTGAGGCATCTCCCGAAGCTGTTTCCCGGACTCTCCATCAGAAAGCAGGAGGTAAATTAATCTATTCTTTTCTATTTCGATTTCCATGGGGTAATTGGGAACATTCTTTATAGGGTCGTTTCGGTGACGCTGCATCGTTTCGGCGACGCTGCATCGTTTCGGCGACGCTGCATCGTTTCGGCGACGCTGCATCGTTTGGACGACGTTTAAGCATCGTTTCGGCGACTGAGCATCGTTTCGGCGACGGAACATCGTTTCGACGTTACGCCACGACGTTTCGACGACGCCACGACGCCGCTGCCTATTAAGCAGTGACAGCACAGGTTCCCGACGCCGATATGGTGGGCGACGTTTCCCGACGCCGTCATTAATGGGTCCTGGATCAAAGCAGTTATCGTAAATTTTACATTTCTATTTATTATCGACTCTATTACCGAGTATCTTTCGCGTAAATTCGATAATTCTATTTATTATCGGCTATTACCAAGTATCGTTCCTATTTTTAAACTTATTGAACTTTAATTTGACGCTTACAACTAGGTATATAGTTGGACTGGCGTTAGGGTTAAATGCCCAATTTAAATATTTTCTTTAGTTATACCGCAATGCTAAATGGAAGCATTCTATTTACTACCGTTATACCGCCATGCTAAATGAAAATTGATAATTTTATTTTATTTTATAAGGTATTTTCATAATATGCAACTTTCAGTGTACTGTATTTGTAACGACAATCTTCGTAGTAATTAGTATTATTTTATTATCGAGCAATCGTATCAAAGCGTCAACAAAATCATGATTTTTTGAACGTCCTTATCTTAGGCGATTTATACTAGTATATAACTTTTTATAAATATTTTCGATATGCAAAATATTTTACGTTTTGTTAAAATGAGTATTTAGGCACTCGTGATAAGTTTATTATTTTCGATTTCCGATTTGCTAATTAACCACTAGCACAGGATGTTGAACAAATTACTGGGTTTTATTTAAGAATAGTATTTTGTTACACGTACTTACTAGTACTTTCATAGAAATGTATTTCTAACCCTTTTATTTGCCAACATGCCCATGTTCGGTTGATACTTAGCATATTTAGTAGTAACAGAAGTGATTGGTCAACTTTCCCTTCGATTTTTAGTCGATCAATGTTAAACCGTAACATGATGTTTAATCTACAAATTTTTTATATTAAAGTTTAGTAAATTAGAGGCTTTTGTTTCATTGAGCAACCATTTCTGCATTTTCCCTAAATAAAACTTAGGCATATCGTCAGGCTTAAAATCTGGGTTTTTTAAGTCTTGATTTTCAAAATCAACCCAGTGGCGCCCATGAGCAAGTAGTGTTAAGAAAAAGGGGAACAACCGACACCCATGACCATAACTCACCAGACGAAGAGCTGCCGTGCACTTGTGACGTTTGAGGCTGGTAATTCAGCCGAAGAACGCCGCACCATATGATAGCGCATAGTAACGAGGTAAAATTCTAATGGCCCCAACGTAATCCCCACTCCCGGCCGGGGGGAAGTACTTCACCTCCTCTCTCCTACAAACGATTTTGGCAGCAGATTTAAATAGCGTTTATGAATGGCGTGCGGCATCTATAGGTAGCAGATCATTGGATATACCATTATAGCTACCGATTGCGCCATCTAACTCAATTTCGATGAAACGTGCACCTTCATCGTTTTTTCCCGCCAACGCCCTACTATCTTGAAGAACGAAGAATAGGAGGTAATAACCCCCCACCTAGGGAATCACGGTTTCCCCCCGCTCCGTAGTAATTAAAAAAGTATACTCCGCTAAAAATAGGATATTTACATCTTTGATTTGTAGTTTTACCTAATACTTGTTTGATTGTTATTTTAATAATTCTTTCAATAAAATATTCGTTAAAGACTTTACAAGGCTATTTACTCCTTTTTTTTTGACATGAGAACTATTAAAAATATTATTATGATTTATTTTTTTATTTATACTTCTTTATTTCAAATTAGAAATTTGTTTTATAAAATACAAACTGAAATGACGTTAACAAAGAACACAATTAAATTTACTTATTCCTAAATGGTTAGCTGTAATATTACAACTAATGAATGTTACTTCAAAAAGTCATCCACACTATAGGGTCCCAAGTCAATTAAACGCTTTTTTCTACTGACGTTTTATAATAACCTCTTTTCGATTGTCATTATGGTTTTTTAATAACCTCCTTTTAAGCGCAGCGTGCTTAAAAAACTTTTAAGCACGTTACCAGGAGCAACGTGCTTAAAAGTAACGCAGGTAATTATTACAATTAAAACGTAACCACAGACTAGGTATAATTTAATATTTTTTGGCAAGTGTGAATTTTTGAAAGGGGCAAATGAAACAGCTAATAATAAAAAATTATTTACAAATAATAGCTATATAAACACGGACTATAGTTTTACCTATTTATTATAAATATTAACATTACAGTTACTTATATTATTAAAATTAATGCTGGGGTAACCTAAAACAGTACGTTGAGATATTTCTCTTTGTAAAATTGATAAGGAATTTGAACTTAAAATAGAAATAGAATCTGCAACAGCAATATCAATTAAACCCATGCCACTATAGTAGAGCTGGTAGAACACTCGGATTCATTAGATTTAACACGTTTGTTGTTAGCGTCCAAAGATTTTTCACCAAGAATTTTTTTGGAAATTTTTCTTTTATTTTCTAAAGAATCGTCTACATACCACTCAGCCACGGTATTTGACCGCCAACCTCCATGTCGCTTTAGCATCAATATATCCGCTCCAGAGTCAGCTAAAAAAGTTGCTGAAGATCTTCGAAAGCAGTGGCCTGTATATTCTGTAGCGTTTGGAAACTCCAAGAACTCAGCAATTTTCTTTGGTGTTGCTCCATGTTATTAATACCCACTGGAAGTCTGGAACATTTGGAGTTTCTGTATGCGATAAAAAATCTTTCATGGGTTATGTGTGCTGGACGTAACTGCGCGTACTTTCGGAAAATATTCAAGAAGTTGATGCCGTCAATAGAGCCTTCGCTAATTACAAAGTTTCTTGCAACATTTGTTTTAGTGTTTGGAATGGATATTTTAATTAAAGACTCCGAAATTTCGATAATATTCATATTTAAATATGTGAGTTCTTCTCTGCGACATGCTTCAGAGATTCCCACAATAAGTATGACTTTGTCCAATAAATAGTTCTTATCGTCTGCTTCTTTGACAAACCTTTCTATTTGTTCTTTAGAAAAAACTTTCGACTTTTTGGGTTTATACCCCGTAGATTTTCTTTTCAAAAATGCGATTAGATTTGTAAATGTCTTCATGTCAACATTTTTATTCAAATAAACCATCGTTCGAAGCATTGAGTAAGTACTCCACAAAGTTGATGGCTTATAGGCATCGGATAATACTGAAAAATATGTCAAAAAGACTTTTTCTGAGAAGTTTTTTACCTTTTTTTCTTCACACCATTTTTTGAATTTTTCGTATGTGCCCTCATACAAACTTCTTGATTTTTGGGGAACAAGGGACACCATTGCCTCATTTGCGGCATTTTCAATGTCTGAGTCCCCTAAATCACTCATTTTTACTTTTATATTTGTCGCAGTCATAGACAAGCGAGTTGCGCGCTCTCAAGGTTAGATAGCCAACTTATCATACTAAATTGGTTCCCTGATAGCGCCACATGCGACCGGGGGCGAAACTAAATATAGTCGTGGTGGGGGTAGGCGCCAAGCAGAAAAATTGAAATTTTATTATTACTTTGAATTCAAATTTTCGCGCTTCTAACTTAACGGAAAAGTTTGAAGCGCGAAACATCTGATTCAAGTTAAAATAATTTGGGAGAACGAAAGGAAATTATAACAACGTTTCTGATATGGCGACAAGATTTATTAATAATTAGATATTTACATAAATAGGTTTTTAATAAAAAAACAGCTTATATTATTATATTATTATTTTCTGTAGATTTTTCTAACAATTCCGTGTTATTTTCAAAGTTTTTATTTAATAAACTAGTTATTGTACCTTGTAGTTCATTAAGTTGTGAAGTAAAGTTTCTTTCTATATCTTTAATAGCTTTCTCTCTACTTTCCAATCGTTGGGCGACATTAATGAAGTCTTCAGGAGGTTCCACGCTTTTGTTAATTGCCTTGGTTTTTCTTCCCGATTTCTTTGGTCGCGACATATTAAATATATATGATTCTCAAACTACCGACTGCGCCATGTTAAGTTTATAAATTATATATGAATAATTATTTTAATAATAACTTTATTTTTTATATATTTTAAAAATCAATCATAAAATGACAATGACAATCTTTCACCAGTCCAGGTAAGACTTCAGGATCTGTCACAATAAGCCATATTTTTATCTTTCTCGCACATATGCTGGTACCTACAGTTTAATACAGAGAGAGAGAGAGAGGTACAGAGTGTTGGCCATGCTCATTCTAAATGAATATTCTGTTCCTACCAACGTTAGGAGATGAACAACCTTATAAAACAAAATTCCTACAATAGCGCCACTAGCGACCGGGGGCTAAATTAAACGAACAGGGGACGACCTTCACCATTTAAGTTATCCTAGCCTGGTCGCAGTTTTTGACAAAAAAATCTTTAGAATTTTTTTGACAACTGTCGATTTTTTTGACATGAAAGGTGTAAATGAAACATAGGTAATAAAATGTTAGTAAAATTAAGTTTTTTATTATAAAACCTCAGTAGAAAAAATATTGTATACTTTGACGTGTTGTCCAACTCGGCCTTGCCTCGTTGGATAATTTTCACGTCGCGTGCCTAAAAGACACTCATTTCGCAACTTATTGTATAAATAGCTATTTAGGTTCCCGTTTGAAAATTTTTAAACTTTTTTTTTTAATTGTTTTGGAGTTCTCGGGTAGCTTATTATAAAATTACCACATATAGCACATATAATGTGGACTTTTTACACACAAGTGTAAGACGATGTATAGGATATGTTACATTTCTTGTTCTGGTGGTATACCGGGTGTCCACGGAAGGTGGCTCGCCCCTCTAACTTTTTTGTTCTTCAAGATAATGAAATAAAATTCCGGGGATTTGTATATGACATAAAACTGCATTTTTTGACAGGTGACTCAACATTATGGAACTTCCGGTTTAACCGGAAGTGACATAAACATTCGATTTTTAAATGTGACACCTGGTATATTTTTACTTTTTTTGACTTCATATGACATTCTAAATACAACGATGCGACTTGTCACTTTTTGTCACCAAGAAAATATTTTTTTTTCCAAATTTATTGTTTTATCTAGAGGGCTATGAATACCTTAAAATCACTTATTCAGTTCTTTAATCTTGGGAAAAATACAATTTTACTATTTTTGGTCCAATGCTATGTGCTATGTAAAATTTAATTTTTAAAGTTGTATAACTCATTTTTTTTGAATGGCAACATGGTGGCTCGTCGGGTTAAGAAAAATATTATTTTATTACGATTATTTTGATACCATACACTATTAGGTTCTAGAAAAGCTGCCATTAAAAAACTTTAAGAAGTTAACTTAGAACTTTCCTAAAATAAAGTATATTTTTAGAATAAATTTAGATTTAAATGCATCAAGTAGCCTGTGACCAGCAAAACTAATAAAACAAAATCATGCCTTGAAGAAAATTGACATGCCGACAGCTTCTGCCAAAGTAAATTAGGTTGTTGTTTAAAAAGCATGGAAAATAATAGTTTTACAAGGTGTGAAAAAGTTGATATGTTATTAGTGTTTGGAGAATGTAGAAATAATTCAACCGATGCTGCACGACTTTACGCAGAAATATATTTTAATGGGCGTCATCCAACCAGGCACTATTAGGTACCCAAACTGGTTCCGAAAATGCGAAATGACCCTGACAATAATAACATATCAACTTTTTCACTCCTTGTAAAACTATTATTTTCCATGTTTTTTAAACAACAATAGTAATTTACGTTACAAGACCGGAAAGTAGTGTTTTTCAGGTCGAGACAAGCATTTCCAGGGCGAGCCATAGGCGAGTCCTGGAAGCTTGGAGAGACCTGAAAAACACTAATATTCGGTTGCGTGACGTACAATATTTTTTTTAAGACCGACACTTCGATATATTTTATAATCTACGCGAAACAAGTTTGACATAAAGAACAAAATTAAAAATCAACGAACTGTCACTCGACAATACATCGAAATGTTGTTGTCATAATAACGAAATCAAGGTATCTTGTATTATCAAAGAGCGATTGGAAAAACAAAAAACAGGGTGACAGTGACATTAGAGACCGGAAAAGTGACATTAGAGTCCGGAAAAGATTTTTCCGGTCTCTAATGTCACTTTTCCGGTCTTGCGATCGGAAAAACGTTATTTTCTAGACGAAAAATTGTCCAGAAAGTGTAAATTTTCTGGTCGGTTTTAAAAAAACTAATTTACTTTGGCAGAAGCTGTTGGCATTCCAATTTTCTTCAAGGCATCATTTTGTTTTATCAGTTTTGCTGGTCACATGCTACTTGATGCATTTAAATCTAAATTTATTCTCAAAAGATGCTTCATTTTAGGAAAGTTCTAAGTTAACTTTTGAAAGTTATTTAATGGCAGCTTTTCTAAAACCTAATAGTGTATGGTATAAAATTAATCGTAATAAAATCCTCTTTTTTCTTAACCCGACGAGCCAACATGTTGCCATTTAAAAAAAAATGAGTTATACAACTTTAAAGATTAAATTTTACATAGCACATAGCATTGGACCAAAAATAGTAAAATTGTATTTTTTCCAAGATTAAAGAACTGAAATAAGTGATTTTAAGGTATTCACAGCCCTCTAGATAAAACAATAAATTTTGAAAAAAAATATTTTCTTGGTGACAAAAAGTGACAAGTGATACATTGTTGGATTTAGAATGTCATATGAAGTCAAAAAAAGTAAAAATATACCAGGTGCCCCATTTAAAAATCGAAAGTTTATGTCACTTCGGGTTAAACCGGAAGTTCCATAATGTTGAGTCACCTGTTAAAAAATGCATTTTATATCGTATACAAATCTCCCGAATTTTATTTCATTATCTTGAGAGAGAGAGGTTGTAGAGATGGAAATTCAAAGCAATGTTTATTAAAAAAAAAAGAACATTAAGCATTTACAATTTACAAATATAGAGACCATATATGGTTAGAATACCAGCGTCCTTAAATACTGTCCTACACGATTCATAATTCTTCATTTTTTAAATTATTTTTAACAAACGTTTTTAAATAATAAAGATACTTTGAGCTTGACTGTGTATACCCCCAAAAATAATGCCTCAGTGAACTGTCTATTTAAAATTGGAGAAATACATTGTCTATAAAGTTTTTTCTTTCGCGTATTTACTAGTGACTCGGATTCCATATATGAAAAGACCAATCCAAAAATTCATTACCTAATATAAATATCCAAAAACTAAGTATATTCCGAAAACGTCATGGAATTGTCCCTTTCGTTTTTAAAAATAGTGGTTTCTTCTTTTGATTGCTTTGTTTTAAATAGTATAACATTCTTAGACTGGTTGAAAATTAACTTTTTTGGCTAAACCAGGCATTGACCATATTATCTAGAAAATTCTTGCCGCTGATATCATTTAAATTACTACCCCCAATGAGCAAGTTAGTGTCATTAGCATATTTTATTAAATTCTTCCATACTCCTATTAACAGGACCTTTTTCCTATAATTGTACCATAAACGGTAGCATGTCAAGGAGTCAAATATGTATCTTTTTATATAGTAATATCTGAAAATGGTAGGATTGTAGGTATATGGGGAAATTATAGCCACTTGGTTTAATTATTAAAAATGCTACAAAATATAATAAGGTATTTTATGCACATGCTTGAAAAAAAATCCTATAATAACAGACTAGGAAGAGAATTCCAATTATATTAATCTCCCCAATATTTGTAATGGCGTTGGAGTGTTTCTTAAATAGCTCAGTTGATTTTTTCTTGACCAAACGCTGATATTTTTAACATCACGATGTGGTGAAATTTCTACAAACTGCCTTAAACTCCCTAAAAAAAATATTTTATGTTATTGGCTAAAAATTTTGGAAAAATGCCGTGGCACTACAGCTGAATCGGCATTAATTACGTAAGTATTAAATATCTATATATTTTTTTAAATACAGTTCAAGTCAATATAGGAGGATTTACCAATTACGTACAAGTAATACTTAAATATCATTATTAAGTAAAGTCTGTCTGTTGAATGATCGCTGACCGTTACGCAGTTTACGCAGCACAGCGCTGCGCCCAGTCTCCAAACATTCTCATCGATCAGTAAATTGTTTTAACCGTTATTAAAACCTAATATTATACTACAGTGTGGCCAGTAAAGTCCGCATCATATACGATTTTTTTTATTAATAGCTTTATTCGAAATTTGACTTTGACATTAAGTTCTGCTTCGATTGAGATGAAAATTAAGCAAAAAATAGTAGTCACGTGATTCGCATTATCTGTCAAATATTAATTTTTTCCAAATTATAATTCAAAAGTGGGCTTATTTCTGAAAATATCGAAAAAAGTTATTAGAAAAAGTTTTTTTAAATGCAGTTTCTAGCCCACAGCTGCATAAGATAATTTTGATTTTTAACCCATATTTTATAAATTGCACCACTTTTGCAAACTAAGACTCAACCAACCTACATAAAACTTCTTAGTTTTGACAATGCTTTATTTCAGATACATTTTCTTTAAAGTTGCGCCATATTAAATGTATGTTTTTCTACAAAATCCAAATTGGGCTATTAAAATTTGGTCGCATGTAATGGAAAGTTTATTTGTTTTTGACCCTGTATAAGGTAACTTCATAAAATAAGTATTTTTGAAAACGTAGTTTGTGTCTAAAATTAAAAAAAATAAAAATAAAATAAAGCGGTTTTAAATTAAATCGTTGAAAATAGATAAACTTTACGTTAAGTTAAACTAAAATTAATTTTCCACTTAATGAACACTTTACTGATGACACTGTATTCTTTTTTGTCTTAATATTAAGGTGTTTTACTTTCAGACACAAACTACGTTTTCAAAAATACTTATTTTATGAAGTTACATTATACAAGGTCAAAAACAAATAAACTTTGCATCACATGCGACCAAATTTTAATAGCCGAATTTCGATTTTGTAGAAAAACACAAATTTAATATGGCGCTACTTTAAAGAAAATGTATATTCTGAAATAAAGCATTGTCAAAACTAAGAAGTTTTATGTAGGTTGCGTAAAGTCTTATTTTGCAAAAGTGGTGCAATTTACAAAATATGGGTAAAAAATCAAAATTATTTAATGCAGCTGAAATTTTGCATGTGGGATAGAAATTGCAGTTAAAAAAACTTTTTCGTATAACTTTTTTTTGATATTTTCAGAAATAACCCCACTCTTGAATTATTTTTTGGAAAAAATTAAAATTTGACAGATAATGCGAATCACGTGACTACTATTTTTTGCTTAATTTTTATCTCGATTGAAGCAGAACTTGATGCTAAAGTCAAATTTCGAATAAAGCTGTTAATCTTCTTTTTGCTGTCGCTTTTGTTGGCCGTGAGAGATCTGAATTCTGGTTCGGCCGCCTTAATATTGTTAAGTTGCTGTTGCTGTAATGCTATACGATAAATAAATAAAAAAGCTGTTAATTAAAGAAAATCCAATATGATGCGGACTTTACTAGTCACACTGTATATGAGTATAAGTCGATCTTACACGATCAATAATTTTGACAATATCAGTATACATCTTTTAATCTTTGTGCCAACAAGTCATAATAATGCCTTTATGAAATAATTTAACACATCATATTTTTGTAACTTTTTTCGCTTATTATGTAACAAAAATTCGAAAATAATAGTGTGATATATTTCGCAAGCTACAAAAATCCATTATGCATTTTAAAAATAGGTGGTTTCCATCCATGCACGAAAATAAACTATTAAATAAAAAAGGTAGACGTGTTTTTGGATTTTTTCTAGAAATTGATAGAATCCTTGTTACTAAATTTGTTTTAGTGAAATGATTCACCCCGTATTTTTATAGAAATATTGTATCTTAGCTTGTTGCGTTGCAGCTTTGAAAAAAAGTTATTTCGCATAATTTCGTGACCAAAACTCCAAGATCTCCAAGAAGGAAATTACTATTAATTTTTTGACACCCATTTATCTCAAGAATCTCGCTTCGCCATAATATTATTATTTATATACATTTAAAAAATTCATACCTAATGTATTGCGGAACACGCAGGTCCCTGAGAATATTATCGTGATTATATCCAAGAGATGCTTCAAAGGAGTGGAATGTTACGTTTCCTTGTTTGGACATGTCCCGTTGATCCGTTGCAATATCGGCTAGCTTAAAAAATAAAGGATATGAATTTTAGTGGTTAAACATTGACATGCAGGTTATTGCTGAGTCCCCGGAACATAGGAAATAGTATGCATATTTTGACTCTTGGGTACTTTTTTGAACGACAATGTTCATTAAAAGGCAATTATTCGAACGGACAGCTTTTCGAACATACAATGAACCGAACGAACTGATTTCAGAATACAAAACATTTTAAGAAAAGAAAAAAAATATATTTCAGAAGTTTAAATTTTGTCATAATTCTGCAATTATTTAAATGGCAACAAAAATATACTTTTTGATCAATGGATTTGTCTTTAACAATAGAAAGGATTAAAAGTAAAATTTTTGCAAAAACAAATAAATATATAAGATATTATCATAATTATTAACGTTCTTCAATAAAACAAATGTTTCTTTGTAGGTAAACGAGATAATTAGTAAAAAATGTTAAACACAAAAGTTTTGGGGATTTTTAAAGTCTATTAGAATAAAGAAAAATTAAGAATAAAGGATAAAGAAAAAAGAAAAGCATAAAGACTTTCTCCACAATTTTTATTAAAAAAAAACTAGGTGAACCTAGAATAATTCAAAAGATATAGAATCGACATGTTTCGAGTGTAGAAACACTCATCATCAGGAAAAACAAGTAGATAATAAGAAGCTGATGTTATTAGCAATAGAGAAAATAAGTATAGTGGTACTAAGCCGTAATGGATCCTTCGATGGTATACATGAGGAGTGAAAAAACTTAATATAGCAGAAGACAGGAAATATCACAGCACACTGAAAGGTCAAGGAACAGTGTCAAGATACTCTGGGTGGGAAAATGAAGAGAAAAATAGGAACATTTTTTAAAAAAAACTTTGTAAAAGTCATTCTAAATGTATGTGATAAAATATTTTTACTTTTGATTCAGTAAGGTTGGAGATATGTTTGTGCATGGAGGTGGTCAAAAAAGGGGGGAAATAAATTTTTTTTGGTTCTTGTATAAAAGACGTGTGGGTGCTTTCATTTAACTTGAAACAAAATGCTGTCGGGGTACCAAGCTTGTTACGGCTCAGTTCCACAGCAGGAGTCGAAACTAACACATTTGGTGCAAAAATATGTATTAAAACATTTTAAAATTTAAATAAAGAAGTAAAGTTTTTAGTTTTTCAAGAACATCTTTAAAATAAGTTTACTGCTACCAGCACGTGTCAGACCCAGACGGGAAAGGATAAGCCAAAAAGTCAGAGAAAAACAATGTAATGTCTATAGTTAAGTCTTTTCAAAATTAAAAATAAAATAATTTCATACTACATAATAATAACACCTTCATTAACCCAACAGAATTACATTGTTATATTACATAATATTCCTTAAATATATATTTATGGATATCCTACCTTGAACTAAGTAAATATACAGGGTGTTTCAATAAAAATTCCCAGGCCAATTATTTCCAAAACTAAAAGCGACATGTAAATTCTGTAAACGCCAGTTTTTAGCTTCTATGATTGGCTTCACAACTGTTTAAGAAATGTGTTTGAATAATACAAGATGTAGGTGTCGCCACGGTGCAATTAATTTTGCAGAGATTTTTTTTGGTGACAGGAACTTTAAAATATGGTCGCTCTTAAAGATAATTAATTTTTGATCAAATTATGTCCCATAAAAAATGTTGATAAATCCAACATGAAAGAAGATATTATTTTGGGTTAAGTTTTTTTTTTTAAATAATTTTAGTATTTTAATTATAAATATTTTTAATATCCTTTAGCAGATTTTAATTTAATTAGGGTAATGATAATTTTAGTGAAAAACGTTCGTGTAGCTAAATTATTACGTCCAGTGACGTCTCAGGGGGCGCCTTAACAAATAATATTGGCAAAAAATAAGACGCCACTGAGTTTTTGGTAATTTTTACATTTTTTTCGGATTAAGCAACTAAAAATATCATTTCGTTAAATTGTTTTCATATCTTGCTTCGTTTTCGAGAAATAAAAACAATTTTATTGCATATCTCTGGAAAACAAAAACCATTAAATAATTAGGTAAAACGTTGTATTTTTGTGAGTGTGTAAGAGAATTTAAAAAACTTTTACCTTTTTTCCAAGAAACCAGGGCACTATTTGATCATCTCCTGCGTGCATAATCATTATTGGGCAGTCAATGTTCAGAATGTAACTGGATGAATAGAAGTGAAAACCATTGTCATCTAACGGTTTTAATATTGTTGCATTGAAATAAAGTAACCATTTAAAAACCTAAAATGATGGATATATATTATATGGGTCTTTGTAAATTTAAATACGTTAATTAACAAAATAAGTGAAATTGCCGAATAGTTAATTCACCGAATTCATAAAGTTAGAGTTTCACACGAGGGGTTAACCGCGTAGGAATTTTGGTGTACAAATCTTGGGAATTAGTGGCATTACTGAAGGAAGCAGTAGCAGTGGCGTAGCTAGGATATTGTCTTGGGGGGGGGGGGGGGCAAATAGTTGCAAAGAGGCGTAAAGCGGCGAAAATTTTTTTGGACCACGCCCAAATTTTGCTAAATTTTTCTATTATCTATAATTGTTACGTAATCGCCTAAGTACAATCCGCAACTAAAATAATCTAGAAGTCCTACAAACAAACCACAACCAAACGTAATTACCTAGGTTTTCCTACGATGTTTATATCTTACTTTGTCTTATTTACGTAAATAAAAGAGAGAAAACGAAATTGACACCACCAGACACCAGATCCGCGAATGTCACACAAAACAAGACGGTCAAGACGACAGGGATATGAAGACCAAAACAGACGCGTTGTTTCTCAAAGTAAGCCTACCTACGTTAAATTTAAAAGGGCAAAAAAATTAAATTTAAATATTGTTTTTGAAATATTGTTGATAATTACTTTTTTTCATGGCTCTTGGGCCCCGATGCCCCCCCCCCCCCCCCTAGCTACGCCGGTGATTAGTAGGCATTATGGAAATTAGTCGAGGCATTGGGGGAATTTATAGAGGCATTAGAGAAATTAACCACGGTGTTAGAGATATTACTTTGAAAATCAAACTTAATTTTACGTGTTATTTCATAAATTTTCTTAACCCATATAACACTGAAACATTTTTTTTTTTCAAAATGTTAAATTTTTTTCTTAAAATTTATTTAAATGAATCATTTTAAAGATGAAATAAATATTTTAAAAAATCTTGAAGCATTTGAATTGGGACAAATATACCGTCCTTTTAAAAGGGTATATTACTCTGATTCGATAAATAAATCAATCGCATGTACTGCAGTAAATAATATATTTTAAACGAAAAATACAACCAAATATTATGCTGTGTGATAATTTATGAAGCATTCTTTTGGATGTAATCCAACATCACACTTAGAGCAAATAAAATTTGCCTTCTTGTGGCATATCGCACAACGTCTTTGTTTTGGACTATGTTTTATTTGGTGATCCAACCTGTCATGACGAGAAAACTCGTGCAAGTTTGTTGGAGGCTTGGAGGGTTCTCTTTTTGAAATTTTTCTATTTATTTCCACTGATCGACGAACCTGAAGATGGTCAAGCTTCCCTTCCCACCGTCAAGTTTATTTAAACGCCAAGCATTTTACTCGCTCATGTCAACGCAGTGCGAAAATTGCGGGAAGTACCACTTCATTCCTCTTACTGCTACTCTGGTGTCACTTATATTTTGATCGCCGCGATCTACACCTCCCATATTTTCATTATAGAATTTTAGGAGTTGAGATTGATCTACGGAAATGTGTTTCTTTTCCGATTGTGATAACCTTTTTACTTTATTCAATGGTAAGACTGCTAAAGCATTTGAAGCAACAGTCACTGCGTTGTTGCCATTCCACTATGCAATAACGATTTCATTATCTGCTACAACATATTCAAAATATCCTCGATCTTTTTTTTTAACTTTAACGGCACTGGATAATGGTGACCGGGGAATGCGGTTTTCTCTGACGGTTCCAGTATCTTTTATTTTTCCAAGTTTTAATTCCTTGAGGAGCGACAATGATGAACTATCAAAATATAAGTGAAATGACTGGTACGGCATTTTCATAAGAATATCTGTATATTATTGTAATACTACAGATGCCCCAAGACCCATATGTTTGTATTTCTCCGGCAGTGTTGTCGAGGCACCCTGGTAGGGATCAAAATACACAATATATCCCAGTCGCAAAGCACCAGCCCAAAACTTGTAGCCCCACCTTATTGGTTTTCCGCGAATAAATTGTTTTCCGCCATGACGACCAAAGTAAGGAACCATGGATTCATCTATAGAATGATTTTCCTCAACTGGGGAGTGATCAAAAAACTTCTTGTTTAGTATGTCAAATAGGGGTCTGATTTTAAAATATCTGTCCGCTTTGTTTAGTTGGGTATTGTCATTGAAGTGGATATTTCTCATAATATACTGAAACGTGTCACGCGATATTGCATCACAAACTAATTTATTATTAGTGTCGGAACTATTTTGCCAAAACATCACCTTTCGTGGTAAAGGGACATAGCCACTCAGTAGAAGAATTCCAATAAAGCAGAGTAGCTCATCCCTTGTTATATCTCCGGCACGATTTTTTTGTTGTGCGTATGTATTTACAAAATGAAGAATTAGGTTTATCACATCGTCATTGAAAAATAAACGGAAAAGTGTGGCAGGTGAACGATTGTTTGGTACGTGAGCTATTTCCTTCCAATCAGGAAAACCAGATAGTTTCAAATCCTGTTTTTGGTAATGAAAGTTTTTTATTTGCTTTGGTCCACAAACGATAATAGGGGTTTGTCGTCATCGCTATCACACTCCACTATTGCCTCAGCTCTAAGCTGCCCACCAGGTAAATTATCCAGTACCACTAAGTTTTCGTCGCCCGAATCTTCGTCAGTATCGATTTTTCGTTGGCATTTTCTGGTGAAAAAATTGCTATCTTGTTTGGTACTTCAGCCTTATCGTCTTCTTTCGACTCTTGCAAGAGCTCAGCCAATGTAAGAGGCTTATGTCTATAACTAAAACAAAAACATGGTATTTTAGTCAATAGTAGTATATAATCCTACCGTCCTTTTAAAAGGACACCCCTTTTTTTGAGGTTATATTTTGCAAATGTTTATATAATATTTCAAGCTATTACCTTATATGCATTCATAGGTCCCTATTGAATCGAAATATAAGAAATTCGCAAACAAAACTACTAAAAATAGTAAACAATACTTACTTCCAGTCAGCCATATTGCAAATAGACCATAAACAACGCTATAAAAACATCTGTTCACAAAAACATATCTAAACAGAATGGTTGTGCCTGCGGTGCAATTGGGTTTCAATACTTAAAAGTGTAGTATAAACTAGCGGCACCTATATTTTAGTAGCTTAACTATATTAAACATGGAAAAAATTCCGGCGTCCTTTTAAAAGGACGGTAGGGTTATATGGGTTAGGGTCGGTTTAATAATGTGCTGGCAAAGCCTCTGGCATAGTTATCCTGCTGTTAATGAAAAAAATCTGTTTTTCAATCTTCTGGTAGCGTTAACAGCAAGATAAACAATTATTGCCAGCAGGATAATTTACCCAGCGAAATATTCGGCTGTTAACGGTTTACCAGTGGGTTAAATCAAAAGCCATAACCTCAAATTTGATCATTTTTGGCATTCTTTAGGTAGAGTTCACTGTTTTTAGCAATTGTAAAAAAATGAATGTGCTTTTTGATGTTAAAATGTTTTCAAATGAATCGGATTCAGATGATGATTTGGAAGATTATGTAAATATTTTATTTAAAAGGCCAAGGATTTTTCACGACCCCCCAAATCACATAAATTACTAGGATGATACAGGGATTTTGTCAATCGTTTTAGACTGTCTAACGATACGGTACAGCTTTTTTTTTTTACATCGAATAGAAAATATGATTTGCTATCTATCCTACAGACTATTGTTATAATAAACTATATTTGAATTTGACCATTTTTTTTATTTTATAGGAACTGTGCTCTAAAAGCCCCCTTGCAACAATTCCTGCTGTGTCTGTGTAAAAAATTTGCAACCTTTTATTTTAATTTTTCGTTTTCCTTCTTTATATTCATTTTCTTGAACTTATTATAGAATAAACTCAAACGTATATAATATATAGAATGAATGTAAAACACATTCAAAACATAACGTACCATGATATATAACCCTATAATATCTTCTTTAATTAGGTGGATTTTGCTACCACATGTTGCCAAATTGTATAGCTCCGGTTATCTGTCCTTTGGTTAAAATTTTGTTGATAAACTGATCAGAAGTTTTCCGGCGGTTTACCAGAGAGATAAAATTTATTCTCTTGGTAACAACCAGAGACCTTATCAGCACATTATTAAACCGGGCCTTAATGGTTTAATACACGAAAAAGTTACAGTTTTTAAGATAATTCGATTTATAATGAAAATTTTGCATTTGCAAGCATCTCGTTGTTGTAAAAATGCTACTTAAATTTTGATACTAAGCGATTCATAATTTTTATACTTACTAAATAAAGTCAAAAATACATATTCACTATGATATACTTATTTTATCACATAATATTTTTATATTAAGTGATAAGATTTATCTAACAAAATTAAATTAACCATTACTTCTTTGAAAATTAGAAAGAAAGAAAGAAAGATAGAAACACCTCTGTAATAGGCAGCTAATAAAGAGACCGTTATAAATTTTCATTCCTAAGCATTCAAAAAATAGAAATTATGATGGCAGCCTTAATTGAAAGAGAAAAATAGATATTAAATAATCGTTGAATATGTTGACCGCAGGAGAACAAAACAGGAAGTAACTGTGAGTTATTTAGTCAGACCTATCATAATCGGCCTGCAATAATCCAGTCATAAGCTACTGGTTAAGAAATTTAACGGAACGGAACGCGTAAAAGACAAACATAGGTCAGGCAGACCAACAATAGCTACTGGTAGTGATAAGGCTCTGGATATTTTAATTGATCTACAAGATAATTAAAGAGGACCAATTTCACCGTTTGCCTTGTCAGGGTGTCTAACAAAATTCGAAAACAAAATTCCCGACTAATTCCCGGTTTTCCCGGTCGGTTTTTGAAAATTTCCCGGCTGGGTTTTCCTAAATTAACTACACTTTCGTTGTTAAATTTTAAAACATTTATTTGAAAAACACATGGTTTAAGCACTAGGCTGGGCCGAAAAAGTAAAAAATTGGAAATTGCAAATGGTATATTTGCCAATATCTGACTATACATCTAAAAGTAATTTGTGGAAAATTTTATTAAAGTCGGTAAATGTTTCGCCCGCCCCTGTGAACTTGAAAATTAGTAAAAAGGGCGATTTTTCGAAATATAATATTTTTTTAAATCCAAAATAATAATTTTTTTGTGGCTTCTTGTGGATGTGGGAATGTGTATAAAAATAATTTTTCCAATAAAATATTTTTCTGTTTAATTTAAATTACAAATTTGTCTCTGAAAACGTTAAAATACGTGTAAATGAAGATTTTGAGGACAAATTTGTAATTTCCATCCAACAGAAAAATATTTTATTGGAAAAATTATTTTTATACACATTCCCACATCCACAAGAAGTCACAAAAAAATTAAAATCTTGGATTTAAAAATATTAGATATCGAAAAATCGGCCTTTTTACTAATTTTCAAGGTCACAGTGGCGCGGCGAAACATTTACCACAAATTACTTTTAGATGTATAGTCAGATATTGGCAAATATACCATTTGCAATTTCCAATTTTTTACTTTTCGGCCCAGCCTATTAAGCACAACCAAAATAATATAGTTACTTTTTTAATTTTACGATTTCTGTTCTATAGCTGCCAAATCTTTTTGTGATCGTTCGATAATTTTTTTCTTTTTAGTTTCCAGTTCTTCTGCTTGCTTTTGAAGCTTTCTTTTTTCTGCTTTTTTCAAGTCGCTGTCAACCTCTTTTGCCTTTTTATCTTTTTGTGCTGTGTTGTACCTTGAATAGGAATTTCTCATGGAAAGTATCATGGATTTTGTAATGTCCATAGTTTGAACTCCTTCAATTTTTTGTAGTGAATCGTACACTTATCTTTGGCCTATAAGTGACTCTTCTTTTAAATTTTCCACCGAAATCTCCTTATTAACAGAAAATCCCCTTTCTGTTGTGGCATTTCCATGAGAAATTGTTAGAAGAAGTTGCACCACGTTTTTTAAACTGTCATTTGTAATATGGTTTCCATCCAAAAGTCATCTACTCTGTTACATCTGGAATAATTTTTCATTTTATTTACCATAGTCTGATCAGTAAGAATGTCTCTAAATGCTCTATCTGCTTCTTCCAATTTAGTCGCATTGCATCTGTTTAAATTTAACAAAATGTCAAATGCTTTGGACATCAGTTGCAAGGATTTTTTTGGATCTCTGCCAATTTTATTGGGGTTACTATACTGTTATAAACTGGTTACCTAAAAAACCAAACGCCAAACAAAACTTGGCTATTTAGGGAAATCCCAAAACAAATTAAATTACAGTTGATATGCAACCATAAATATACAGCTAAACAACGCAAGGTGCCGATGCCGCCCCGGTTACAGGGGAGATTTAAAATGTTGTTTCGAATGCAGTTTATATGAATAAGTAGATACCTACTTTAAATTTTTAAGTTCGAAATTATTTGCTCATTCAAAATTCCCGGCTTAAACTTGATTTTCCCGTCGAATTCCCGGTTTTTTCCGGCTTTGTAAAATTCTCGTCTTTTTCCCGGATTTCCCGGTTTTCCCTGCTCATAGACACCCTGCTTGTGCAATAATGTGTGTCACCAGTTGAGAATTTATTTTAAAGCGCAGCGATTCACCTTTACAATCCCCACCTAGTTCGGGAACTGACTGAAGATGATTTAGATAGAGTAAATAAGGTTTGTGAAATTCTGATGAATTTATGTAAGGCGAATCCTTTTTTTGCCCATGCAATTCTGTTTTCTGATGAACCTGCCTTTATGCCTAACGGTACCTTCAATAGGAAAAACTGTAGATATTGATCTGCCTTTAATTCTTGGTGGATAGTGCAAGTACACACAAAAATACTAGAAAACCCTAAAGTATATGCAATAACATTATTGCACCATTCTTTACTGATGGAAACCTTTCGTTTAAACGTTGCTGCAGATATTACGTAAACAAGTTATTCCGCAATCAGTAAGAAGTTTGTTATCCAGACCGAAGGAATATCATGATTTCAACAGGATGACGTCCCTGCATATTTTGTTTTAAAAGTGTGCATGTCAATTTTTAAACCAAATATTTTGAAATCAATGAATTTGGAAGAGGGGAGATAGTGAGTAATCTGCCAGATCTAGGATTGCGGGACAAAAAAAAAGAGGTATTTGATAAATTAATTGAAAAATAAAATGGAACACTTTTCCATGCCAAGGGACAAAACAACATAAATTTCCGTAGAAAACGATAAAACACAAATATATTTAAATTTATCGATATTTTTGGCTGCTTTTTACCTCATTCAAATTTTTTTTGCCCATTATGGGTACGATTTAGAAACGTTTTAAATTCAACTCAACTTACATTATTACTATTTTATGGATTAAAAAGAAGTAAAATATTTCAGAGCGGGAGATTCAATATTTGCGGCAAGACAGCAGGACCCATGAGAAAAATAAATATTATAGAAGCGAGACTGTCCCGCCCGAATCGGGTGGTCTGGTAATCCTAGCCAGATCCCCAGACCTTTTGGATTTTTACTTGTGGAATAATTTAAAAACGTGTAGCGGGTGATTCAATAAGAAAGGCAGCCGGCTATATCTCGAAAGCCGTTTATCGCACAACTTTCGGAATTTTTCTTTTATGGTAAAATCGGCAATGAAAAATCGCTGAAAATTATTCTTAGGTTTCTACGACGGCCGCTAGAGGGCGTAACAACCATAGTCAATTAGAATAATATGAATTATTTCTGAAATTTCCCCAGTAAAAAGGTGTTGAAAATATTTGCATCGCAATACCGAAAAAATTTGACAAATTTGTTTTCAAGATTTTTTTTTATCCCCGCAAATAAAATGGTGGGGGGCGTCAATTGTTTCTTGTTATTTTGATTGATAACTTCGGTTAGGTTTAACCGACTTCGACAAACTTTGTCTCGTTGAAAAGAGCTTTTCTTGTTTTATCGCTTGCGTTGTAAACTCGACACACCAACCACAAACCCGAACAAACCCCGTTTCAAAAATACGCTTCAACCATGAATGTTTTGTGCTGTTCCGTAAAGCCCATTGTGTGAATTGTTCAAGAAATTGGAAAAATTAGCGATGAATCAAATTACTTGTAACGACTGTCAAAGATGACGGAATAACTGATTGATTATTAATTCAGGTAGTTACTGACACCCAACAGGTATTAAGCTCCACAGCTAAGCATTACGTCCTTAGATGCAAGGCCCTCTTTGATGCAAATAATTTTTGCTCGCACGGTATTAACAAGGCGATAAGTACAGTGAAATCCAGATTAAAAGAGTACGGTTCACATACGCACACTTCTCCAGGCAATTTGTACCATAACCATAATAATAGGGTTATTGTTTACCACTAAATTCTCTTCGTGGGATTTAAATAATGTAGTAGAAAACTTTTAGGAGGATGGAAGGAAGCTGTAATTACTTACCTTTCCAAAAAAATTGTTTTTTATCTCCTCGGCTAGTGTAGTGAAGGGAGATTCCAGAATGAGCCCTTTCGGTACAATATTTCTTTCTTCTTTTAAGAGTTTTAATACATGGCAGCTTAAAGCTGATCCCAGAGAATGTCCCCAGTAGTAAATATCATTAGTAAAATTTTGTCGTGTTAGCCAATTGTGTATCTGAAAGTAGTCATGGGCAATCCCTATTTCAGTAATTTCTACAAATTTACCAGAACCACCATAACCTAAAACAATAGTTAATGAGATTTTTCCTTTATTTTGTCAAATACAAATCGATTTTTAGACGTAAATATTATGCCAGAAAATATTTTTCTAACCACCTGAAAAGTCCTTATCCCAGGTATCAAGGTGACGTATTTAAGACGTCGATTATTGATCATCAGCGACGTCATAAATTACGTAAATGAAACGTTAAAAACACGTGCTTAAGTCACAGACCAATAACGTATTTTTTGACGTAAAAAATACGTCATCTTAGGACGTCTTTTTGGGTGTAGAAAACGTCAATAAACGTCATAATGTACAAAAAACGAACATTAACTAAAAACTTCCTAAAATAATACATAATAGGGGTAAAAAAATACATATAAATATTTTATGCAAAAAATCCTTTTAATGATAATAAATTGACTATTACAACTTTCATGTGTACGCAGAATTGGAAAAATGCTAAGGAATCCTTTAATGGCGGCCAAAATACTTCCTTTTTTCGGGGCGTCTTCCAGTTTGAGGGCACAACGGCTACTCCCCCGGCGTCAATTGCCTCGAACTCGATAACCTGGTACATTTATATTCGTTTATAACACAAAATATATAGAAACCATGATAGAAACTAAATCAAAATCACCATAAATTTTTCACTTTTACTTTTGCCGAACTGTCGACTGCCTGACTGCTAGCGCCAACAACATACCAATGCGTTCTGCGTTCTGTCAGACTGCCAATGTCATAAAACGGAGCGCGGGTAATTTAAATTTGATATTCGCAGACTTTTAATGACAAAATAGGTTTTCGCTTTTGCAAATTTTACATACATGAATGGTTCATTTGAAATGGTAATATTTTAAAAGTTTTATGATACGTACGGGCCTTTAACTATAAGAGAAAGCTATTCTTAGGCGTTTTACTTATTTAAAAGTCTGTCCCACTATATTTTCAAAAAACTTGGTCACTTAGATACTTTTTAATGATACGTATAATTCAATAAAATGACTAAAAATGGACGTTTTTATTACGTAAAATTATGACGTATAATACACGTGTTAAAAACTACGTTATTTTGACGTCATCTTGCGACCAAAAGACGTCAAGTGACTAAAAATCACCAATATTCGACGTCATAAAGACGTCATCCTGCTACCTGGGATACAATAAGGTTGCGTTTCATCTAACACAGTAAGATATCAAAACAAAAATTCAGATTGCAAAGTACTACTAAGAAATTAAAAGTCAATCAGCTCAATATGATTGCAACCTGCAGACCGGTTTCTGACTCTTTTGTTCTCATCAGTACAGAGTAGAGTAGGTGTTCATACCTTCGATCAGACAACTTTCGTACTAAAAAGTATCATATCAACCTTTGTTGGTTGTATATAGCCTTTAGTGCCATCTCTCAGTAGTCCATACAATATAAGCAGGTCTATATATATACGTATATGTATAAAGGGTACATTGTCACCTCGAAAATAGATGCAAAACATATGGTGTCACCTCATATATAACGCTCAGACTTTCGAGGTGACAACGTTTTGCGTGCATTTTTATTTTATAGGGTTCTCTGTCGTCATATCTTTCAATTCACAAAAAATCGCATTGAGGTGACAACGTTGCTTCAGTATCTGTAACTTTGTCCTCTTAGATCTGGCATATATGATTGGCGCTAGTGTCGCTTTCTCGTTTAACTTTAAGGTAGGAGTATCAACATGCTTGCCAACCTATAACCTATTTTGCGTCGAATTATTTATGTTTTCTAGCTTCTACACAAAATTTAAATAAAATCAGTATCGACTTGATATTCTATAGGTAATAATTGACAATATTTAATAAATATCAAGGAATTTCATAACTTATTTTAGGAGAATTGTATAGCGAAAAATATCGGGTAAGATTTTTTTTAACATTATTATGTCATTGTCACTCATTATTCTTTCACTATACAATTCTCCCAAAATTAGCAATGAAATAAATTGATATTTTTGTAATATATCAGATATTACCTAAGTAATGTGCCTGCGATACTGATTTTATTTAAATGTTAGTAACTAGATTACTCGAAAGCTTTCGACAAACTTAATCATGCACTTTTACTGCTCATTTTGGGATATCTCGGCTTCCGTGAGAATTCGTGTGCTCTTCTTAAGGAATATTTAAGTAATAGAAGTCAAAGGGTAAAGGTAAATGGAAAATTATCAAATTCAAGAGGATTAAAACACGGTGTACCGCAGGGATCCATTTTGGGACCGCTGCTTTTTTCTCTGTACACGTCGCAGTTGATAAAGTTCGTAAAACACTGTAAAGTCCACTACTATGCTGACGATACCCAAATCTACCTATCTTTCAAACCCAGTGAAATTATAAATAGTAACGACATGATTAACTCCGATTTGGATGCTATTTTAAAAGCCTCCAGGGCTCATTGTCTTAATATCAACCCTGGTAAGTCCCAAGTTCTTCTGTTTGGAAGACCACAAGCACGAAATCTTTATTCCGGCAATGTTTCTATTAAGGTTAATGATGTAACCCTAGAACTTGTTAACAAAGCAAGGAATTTGGGACTTATGATTGATACAGATCTAAGATACACCGAACATGTTAACATGTGCATCAGGAGGGCATTTGCCAACCTTAAACTAATTTATGGCCAAAAAGGTATCCTAAATGAAAATCTTAGAAAAAAGCTTTGCGACTCCATTGTTTTGTCACATTTTAACTTTGCCGATCCCGCCTATGGGCCTTGTCTACTGGCTGCTGACGCATACCGAATTCAACTCATTCAAAACTGTTGTGTTCGTTTGATTGGAGGCATAAGAGGCAGAGAGAGAGGTGTGTCTGCTAAACTTAGAGAGATTAAATGGCTTAGAATGGATGAAAGGCGAATGTTGCACTCCATTGTTCTATATAATAAAATTCTTCTTGACCACCGCCCTCAATATTTACATCAAAAAATTAAATTTCGTAACGAGGTGCACAATCTGGATATTCGACATAAATTTACCATTACCACCCCAGCACATTTCACAGCCCATTACGAGCGGTCTTTCAGTTTTAATTTTGCTAAATGCTACAATAAAATTCCTGATAATATAAAATTTTTAACAGGTTTAAGGTTTAAACTGGCCATCAAGAAAATTATAACCAACTTTTTTTGATTTTATTAACTTACCCGAAGGTATCTGCGCGTGTCAGGCTGAATATTGGGATAGATAATCGATATGTTTGATTTGGAGCTAAATGACATACAGTACCTATATATTGTAGTCTATTAATGTGTGCAAACAGTAGTTGTAGAAAATAATTAATAATTCATTAATATTGTATGTATGTACTATATATAGTGGTTAGGTGAGGAAGCTTGCTTCAACTTCGCCCTTTGTAATTTTTTCTGTATTACAATAAAGTAATATTATTATTATTATTATTATTATTATTATTATTATTATTATTATTATTATTATTATTATTATTAAATAAAATAATAAACTTAAAAAAGTAACGCGAAATAGGTTATAGGTTGGTAATAGATTAAATAACGTTGAGAATGCTACCTTAAGGAGACTGTACGTACGATGTCACCTCACACCACTCTCGACTTATATGCGGTATAGAAGCCATGCTTTGTCACCTCAGAATATTGGCAACATTGCAATTATTTAGCGCTCAGCAAATATTATCGGATTGTGTGGTAATTACATTGAAAATGTCGCAAGAACAAAATTATTATTAAGATTGGTCAAGGTATATTTGTAAAATATATAATACAAAATACATCTTGTTGAGATTAATTGCATATTACCACTTGCGGTTAAGTTCAACTTTTTAACAATAAAGTACCTTTTAATTTATTTACTTACATGTTTCTATTTTTTACGGCATAGTGATTTCTTATAAAGAAAATCTATTGAAGTTTTCTGTATTATATTTTTATAAATACGAATTATTATTATAAAATTAGGAAAAAGAACTACACTCACTTCCAAAAAAAACTGACGCACCTAATTTTTGTTGCAACTTTAAAGCTTTGTCATTTCTGAACAAATGTACCGATTTTTATTTGCTTTCCAATTATTGGTAGGTAATTCCTTTACCTTTAAGAAAAAAATAAACTGGTAGAAATTTTTTCAAAGCCCCCTGGATGATAGTAGAAAAACTCAAGCCATGTTATCTTCTTAATTTTTGACTCACCCTGTGCGTTAATCAAGTAAATATATAGAAAGCGCCTACACTCTATATGAAAGTCGCTTCTTTTACGAGCATTTTCATTTTTTGGTCATTAATTTATTTCTAAAGTTGTCTAAATTACAGGTTTTTTGCTGAAACCTTACGTTTATTCCACAAATATAATTCATTGTAGGATCACATTGCCAAAAAAACAATTATTGCCCTTGCCATAGCAATTAATCCATATTATTTGACCCTTTGTCGTTGTGTCATTAAAAAAGTCAATGTCATAAAAGTTGTAGTGGCTAAAATTACATAAAATGCCTCAAATAAGTTCAGAACAAGTATCAGCATTAGTTACTATAGATAACTATGGGTGTAGTAAACGTTACGCCGCCGCTCGTGCAGTCCACAAGTACTCACAAACAGGAAGCACTGCTCGAAGGGTCGGTTCTAGTCGCCCTCGAAAAACCTTTTCAATAGATGATTGCTTCTTGAGATTGAGGATATTACGTGATCGATTAAATACTGCGGTAAATGTTCACCAAGATCTTTGCCAAATTCGGGGTGTTGCAATAAGAAAGCAAACGGTATGTAGACGTCTAAACAAAGTTAATTTAAAAGCTAGGAGACCTGTAAAAGGTCCCAAATTATTGCCACAACATCGTGCTGCTAAAAGAAACTCTTCTGAAAATTATGGACAATGGAATATTCGTGAATGGTCGAATGTCTTGTTTACGGATGAATCACGGTTTCGCCTTAACAAGGTGGATGAAAGGAAAAGAGTATGGAGAAAGACTGGTAAAAGGTTTAATTTAATAACAGAATGTGAAAGTTATAATGGTGGGTGAGATGTTTTTCCATTGAGGCAGTCGATGACAGCGCTAATCTATATTGACATTTTACAGCCGTATCTCTTACCTCGTGCAGAGTTAGTAAGCAATAATTTTATATTGATGCAGGATAATGCCCGACCACACACCGCAGCAATTGTTCGAAGCCCCGATATAAACCCTATAGAACATTTGTGACATGAACTAGGGAGCATATGCATTAGTGAAAGAATGGAATCGTATACCAATGGAAACGATAAGAAACCTAATTTCTAGTATGCCGCGTAGATTAGAAGCTCTTAGAGTTGCTAGGGGAGGCAATACACGGTATTAAGCAGTTATCCTAGGTTATAATTTTGTGTTTAATAAAAATGTTTTGAAAATTCGTATCTGTTAAAAACTGTTTCTCGGTAAATTCACAAACTTGGTAAAATGCAAGGTTTCAGCAAAAAAGCTGTAATTTTGACAAATTTAGAGAGAAATTATTGACCAAAAAATCAAAATGCTCGTAAAAGAAGTGACTTTCATATAGAGTGAAGGCGCTTTCTATACATTTACTTGATTAACGCACAGAGTGAGTCAAAAATTAGGAAAATAACATGGCTTGAGTTTTTCCACTATCATCTAGGGGGCTTAAAAAAATGTCTACCAGTTTATTTTTTCTTAAAGGTTAAGGAATTACCTACCAATAAATGGAAAGAAAATAAAAATCGGTCCAGTCGTTCAGAAATGACAAAGCTACAAAATTGCATCAAATATTAGGTGCGTCACTTTTTTTTGGAACTGAGTGTAGTTCATTTTCCTGATTTTATAATAATAATTCCTATTTATAAAAATATAATATAGAAAACTACTACTATTTACTTCTATTCGATCTTCCAAAAAAATACATAATAAAATTAAGACCCTCCTAAAGAGTTTAGAAGATGGTGAAGGCGAAACTAAAAAAACTAAATCCAACTCTGTCTCCATAGCGAACGTCAGACCCGATTTCAACAGGGTGCCATAAGTGACATGTGACTTGGCCATGATAGGGAGGATCTAAGAAAAATTTGACTTTATTTCAAAACGATAACAAGAAATCAAATTGCCATTAGTTGTTTGTTGACCAACAGATAATGATTGTTATTGTGAAGACAGAAATTATGGTAAACTTTAAAATGTATACTAAATATCACGAATAGTCTCGTTTTAAAACAGATGACAGCGGTTATTTGTCATCGATCAGCTGATATTGGGACATAATAATATCCCTAGATTTGTAGCGGACCGTAATGAGCCCAAACACTGAGTTATAAACTGCGTTTTTGTTACATTTAATTGTAAGTACCTACAATTATTATTCATTTGACCAAAAATTTAGATACAGGTTAAAAATTTTTATTTCTTTTTCATTAGGGATCATAATTATTAATGTGTGCCTTGCTCGTTAGTTGATTTCATCGATAAGTAATAAGTTTTATTTCATCTGAACGCCGTTTTTGTCGAAAAGTTAGTTTGTAAAATTTTTTTTCTTAAAATGTTTGTTCGTTAAGGTTAGGTTTCTAATGTATATTTTTTGCATTTTACATTATCTATATATATTCTTTTCTGTTTCAAGAAAAATAAGTAGAAATTAAGTATTTCCCTTACTTAGGTAGGTAGGGGAGAGTTGGACAAAACCGCGTAGGTTGATAAAACCGGGTATCGCCTAGTTCTACCAAATGCCAAAACAGCTTTCCATATTATTAACCTTTAAAAAGCAGCTATTTGATTTTGGAGGAATTATTTTTATTATTGTTATTAGTAAATATTATTATTGTTTGGCAATAGTAACGTAATACTTAGTAAGTAAAATTATGTTACTATAATAGTTAAAATAGCTAACCATATTAATATGTAATGGGATAGCGAACAAATATATAATTCTATTTTCTGTGTCTACGTACCTTACATAAGTGAAATTATTATTTGATATTACTATTATTATTGTTTGTATGACAATAAAATAAAGTTTTTAACATAAAGTTAGCCTACATACAAGTTTAGAAATGTAACTGTATCAATAAATTGCATTTTAACAAACGAATTCCATAAAAACCACTTTTGGGTCTACGTACCTTACGTAAGTCAAAAACTGTCAAAGTAGGGTTTCTACTGACAGAAAAATTTAATCCCTGGCTAAACTAAAGCTTTTAACTTTATGTTAGCTTACATACAAGTTTAGGAATGTAACTGTATCATAACCAACAAATTCTATAAAAACCGTATTTGGGTCTTCGTACCTTACGTTAAGTCAAAAACTGTTAAATTAGGGTTTCCATTGACAGAAAAATTAAAACCCTAGCTATATTGAAGCTTTTAACTGTATGTTAGCCCACATACAAGTTCAGAAATAATGTAATTGTATCATAACCAACAAATTCCATAAAAACCACTTTTGAGTCTACGTACCTTATGTAAGTCAAAAACTCAAGTAGGGTTTCCACCAGAAAAATTAAATCCCTGGCTATATTGAAACTTTTAACTTTATGTTAGCCCACATACAAGTTTAGAAATGTAACCGTACCATAACCAACAAATTCTATAAAAACCATATTTGGGTCTACGTACCTTACGTAAGTCATATATGGGGATTTTCTCGACAGTGAATGTAATAACTTGAATTCAATTAGTTTATGTTGAACTGTAGGTATTTTACTATAGGTATAATCTGAACAAATAAAACAAAAAAAAATCTGTTCTAAATATGAGTGACAGAATCCTATTTTAAGTTGTGTTTCAGAATTCATGCTTATTATATTACCTACCTTAAATTAGAATATTTATAAAACAAAACTTTCAAAAGAAATTATTAGGTACCTATTACTTATTATTTGGCAATATTAAAGCGGTAGAACCGATGAGGCTATTGCATAAATTGTTTTAGAAGGTATCACATGTATAATTTTCAAGTCCGGTCCTGTAATTCATGCCAACTTATAAAAATTTAATAGACCAAAATTGACAGAGTGTCACGTGACTTTGCCCCCATCTTGCGAGAGTATTCAAGATTTTTACTATAGTAATAAATCAAGTTTTATTTAAATAATAAAAAAGTTGTTTTTGTTGTTATTTAAAATCATATTTTTAATACAAGCATGCAGAAGACCTCTATTATCTGTTTAGTCTTAGTTCAAATGGCGCCAATACGGTATGTAACATAAAACCTGGGAAAATAAGAATAAAAATAAAGATAACCAAACAGATCTAGTATTTAACAGCACGTGTTCACGAATTTTGCAATTAAAAGTGCGAAAACATTTCTTATCGTTAATCCTGAACCAGGTATGTACTAATGCTGAGAATAGTTTTTTAGGTCACACACTGAGAAAAAGGCTTCTCTTCCACTCCTAAGAGTTCACATACTTTTTATACAACTGTTTAATACTATATGTACTTTCCTACTGTAAGATAACGAAAATTGCTAGACTGTTATGTAGTGACTATTCCACTCATCATAATTTGGACCAATCAAAATGTAGCATTTTTAGATATTTACCTGTTTTTAATCGGAAAAACCACTACCTCCATAATTTTGCCGACCCCACTGATCAATCAGAATTTCAGAAAATAGCAAGCAGGATCGTTTTTAATCGGCAAAATTTTGTTACCTTAGTTAAGTACATTCATTGTTAAGACTGGTAATTAATGACTGACAGTAGATTGTCACTGTTACTTTTGAAAGGTTGTAATCTCACGTAAATTTATTTATTTTTAAATTCACCCATATAAAGTCGCCACAGTGGTTCTTTTCCCGTGCGTCATCACTTTTACGTCATCAAAATCGTATGAATCAAATCAAAATTACGAGACGAAAAAAGTCAAAACTAAGTTAAGTTCATAAAATGGACGTGCCTGCCTATACCGTTTGACGTACCTACATAATATCACGAAAAATTATTATTTATTTTAAGTTTTGCCCGGCATTCTCTATTATCTAAAAGAAATTGACAAACAAATGTTTATACATTTAATACTATTTTTAAAGCTTAAAATCTACAAAAGTTTGGTGTTTTATTGACTATTAAAATCGCAAAAGTCAAATTTTTAACATCCTTTCATTTAAGGGAATTTAGCCACTGCCGTAAACGTTTCAAATGACTTTCACGGTTAGAATATTTAAAATAAATAAATTAGTTATTATAAAAATCCATAAATACTTACCGCCAATACAGATGGTGGGTATAATTACCTCTAAAAAGAACTATTTTTAGAAACAGGAACAGTTCCAAGGCACACAGATTTACAAAATACGAATTAGATTGGCAGATCAAAATAAGGTTGACCATGACGTTCTAAAATACAACGGTTGTCAACTAAACAAATAAAGAAAGTAATTAACTGACGTTTATAGTTTTATCCTTGTCTAGCAAGTTATATTATTGCGGAATTTTGGAGACGTTCTTTTATGCTTTTATTCAAACTTGTTACTGTAATAAACAAGGATGCAGAGTTATTAACCACGTCGAGTCCTGATCGTTGATTGATGACAGACAATGTTTTTCTGTGTTATTTGGAGGAAAAATCGAAAATAATAAATTGATTTATTTGATTATAAAAAATGGTAATAAAAAAATGTTTTGGGAATTAATTTTTCTAGCCGGGAAAAAATAACATTCTTTACGGTGATTATTTCATTCTTATAAATTTTGACCAATCACTAACAAGAATTTGTATGTCATATTTAATTTTCAAGTGAAAAAATTGCATGACAGCTCCTGTCAGTAATTTTTCCGAAAAAATGTTTGATAGGTACTGTCAAAATAAATTGTAACTTTAGTAATACTACCCAGTTAAATGCTTAGTACGTTGCTTTGATTGATTAAATTATCATATTACTAGTAAATAGGCTTTTTGTTCAGTCAGGAAATAATCTTGCCAACATCATTCGTGCATCTAATTTTTCCTATAAACAATTCAAATAACTCGTTGACAAGTAATTTGTTTGAAACAAAACACTTGTCAACTCGTTTTTTCAAATTTTTTCGGAAAAATTAGATGCACAAATAATATTACCCCCGAAAAAAAGAGGTATCCATAGCAACAAAAAAAAATCCATAAATCCATATATCGTGCTAAATGACTATACCAGAGTTAAAAAATACACATTTTACCACAGCAACAGCAGATATAGAAAAATTCTAGTTTTTCAATCAAATTAATTTAAAAAAAAAAAAAAATATTGGTAGCTTTTTTTTCTATCACTATTTTTTCGATCGAAAGTCGCCTATTACAATGTATATACTTCAACTTCCCCCCCTCTTAACACATTTTTGGAGCGTTGTTTCCCATGCGAAAAAGCTAAATCCGCCCTTGATTTAATACCTAATTGAGGGTTTGCTTGCGTCCCTCCCCCCAAAGAACAAATTTAAAATACGCCCCTGGACTATGGTACTGTGGTTCCACTGAAACATGTCCAAAAATAACATATTTATATCAAATTTCCAAAAATCACATTTTTAATAAATTGTAGTTATTACTATTTAAATGTTATATATTAAAGCAATTAGATAATAATCTTTATCGTCAACCATCAGTAAAGCCGTACATTATCAGAGTGATTTCCGGAAGTAAACGAACACTTTATTTTATTGGAAAATAAAATACTTTACCTGCCGCAAATGCGGCAGATAAATACTTTTACTCTCCGCAAATTAGTGACTGACATTTATTAATCAAAAATCGTCTGTCACTGTCACGCCTTTCCCTATGACAGCTCGATAATAGTTTTCTCGCGATTTATTGCGATGAGTTATACCTCAATTTTTTATATTATAAATTCTGAATGGTTGGCGATAAAATTTTGTATGCACCACGTCAGTAAAGTGTCTTTATCGACTCGCCTGTTATTCGCCTCGCTCGCTTCGCTCGCTCATCTCATAATTTCAGACTCGTCCGATAAAGAATCACTTTACTGCCTTGGTACATAAATAACTATTATTATCGGCCAAGTTTAAACGGCGGTCGACCAATGGACATTTTGCTGTAAGAAATTTTATCAGTAAATTTGACATTAAAGTTGTTAATATAGCTGTGAATGCTGATTTAAACATACAATAAAATATATTATTTATGTGAGTATTTTCGATACTTCACATTTCCATTACGGCAATAATATTCTATATTAGAATTTATTTTCAAAGTGGTCGGTGGCCTAGTGGTATAGGTTACGACTTGTGGTCACGATGATCCCGTGTTCAATTCCATCAGGCGCGTCTTTTTATTTTATTTTTTTATATTTCGTTATTAAGGTACTGAAAGTGTTTTAAATTTTGGGTTCTTACAGCGACAATCCTCGGTGCGAAAAAAACGAACTTGGGTTGTGAAGAAACTAAATTTATTTTTTATCGCGAATTGAAATGATTTACAATTAGAGGTTGTTAACAAATGGTTTTGTCAAGAGTATGAAAAAAAAAGGAAATGAACGAACTCGAACAGTGCCGTGCCCGAAGTGCTCAGCACGATAACATTTTCACCAATTTCTTAGCTATCAATGTAAGAACAGTTTTTTCCTTAATTGATTGAATACATATTTTTATAGGACAAACTTGGAAAGTATATCCCACATTACACACCTTTGCTGTGCGATTTTAAAGAGCCGGTACTGACAGGTTCAATGTCAATATTAATGTCATAATATTAAATATCAAATCGAGCGAGACGGCATTGAATTGTATTAAGTTTCTTGTTAGGCAGTTTACAGTGTAATACTTAACTAAAGTATTATTTAGGTATATAATTAAAATACTAGACGATCGTCGATGGTGAATGGTGATGACAAAGATATAATAGAAAAATTAGTTTTATAAAAATTTGTTCTTCACAGCAAGGTCTCATATCAACAGCGCGGGTAAGTAATCAGTTTTTTATTTTATGTAACTGGTATAATTTGTGTTCGAACTACATGCCTGGTTTTTATAGGCCGGCCAAGAATTATTAAAATAATTCTAAATATTAATAATACTTGACAATGTATACCTACCTATTTTATAAATACTTACCTAGGTTAGGTTAGGTTAGGTTAGAGTGACATACTTCTGGCACTGTCCAAACAGTCTCACGTTGCAATACCACCCTTGTTCCGCGGAACCTATCGGCATCAGCTTCCTGTTGGATAACATGACGTAGAACTAGAAGAATTTTGGCAGCTTATTCAAATCAGCCACTACTGTTAATAAACTAAGTAAGTCGACCCAATAGTAAGTTGCTTACTTCGTCAAGATCATTAAATAATGCTTCGCCCAAGGCATTGAACCTTCTTCTTGCGAGGCCGGGGCATTCATATAAGAAACGCTGAATACTTTCGTCCTCTTCTTCATCTCTGCACTTCTGCGGAAGTCACTAGCTGGTATCTGCATATGTTCGGCATATCTACCGAAATGGTAATGTCCGGTGACGACGGCAGTGATATTTCTTAGGTCTTTCCGACTGTGCTTTAATAACGCTGCGGTTTTCCTGTTATCAAGTATTGGCCACAATTGCTTTGAGATGCCACAGGTTATTAGTTCTCTCTATCTGCTTTGCGCAAGTTGCTCAGCTATCCGATCTATCTCCTCCTTGACTGATCTCCGTGGTCTAGCCACATTATTTTCTGCTAGTTCGACAGACATGCCTGCCCCATCCCTGGCGAGCGCATCAGCCGCCTTGTTGCCATGTATATTGCAATGACCAGGAACCCAATACAAGGTTACTCGATGCGCAGCACCAAGTGTGCAGAGATTGTTGCGACAGCGCCTTACTAATTTTGTTTTAATGCTGATAGAACAAATTGCCTTTTTTATTGGAGCTTTACTGTAGATAGCTATAGATTTAACTCCCTCTCAGGTCAGGATGATCCTGAAAAGGAGATTGATTGCTTTACTACTGCCAAAATTTCTGCTTAAACATGCTGCAGTAGCCTGTGAGTCCATACGACCTCTGTATTTGCATGCTCGCACTCGGAACTATTTCATCATTGACCTAAACCGAAAACCTTACCTCACAAATATTTATTACTCTAATTCCAGGGGCAAATTTACCACGACGTTAATATTTATTTAAAATTAGGAATTTTGATTTTAACTAATGTAATGTGCAGATATAACAATAACGGAGAAATAAAATAAACATTTTTTAATTTATAGTATTTTAACATAATTTTTAATATGTCCGAAGCACCACCAATATTCTGCGTAACGTTGCATCGACCAAATAATTATTCTGTCGTATGTAAACCGTTATCTTTTCGGTGATAGATTTATTAGTGCAATCACACCGGGCATCTCACTCAGTGTATTACGAGAGGTGTAAATTTTTATAGATTCCAATTCAACACTTCGTATTTTTAAATACACATTTTGTTATATTGTTTTTTTTTAAATCCAGATTCAGTTAAACATTGACAAAAAAATAAGGCATAGTTACATTCCCATGAGAACGCTCTAGTCTGTAGAATAAGCAGAATCGTTATCTCTTTTCTTAGATTTTCTACGTCTAGTTCCCATGCCGAATCAGCATTGTGAATGTTATAAATATATGTAAGAATCGCAAAAAGCTCAGTTCTATTGTATCACGCTTTGCTTAAAATAAAATTTTTTAAAAACTAACTTCTCTTTTTCGAGTTGTTAACTGGCGCAGTCGGATCGGATTTTGTTAGCGGTTCTGCGCATCGTGCGTGTAAATCGTCTTCGTTTCAACGATTAATAACAAAAACGAACAATTTTAACAAAGTGCCGTGCAATAAGCTCACCGACCAGGGAAGAACGGGAACAAGCATCGTCCCACGTCCTATTGGTGCGAGAATAGGGAACAAGCATCGTCCCGACGCTCATAAGTAATCCAGGGGGAGGACAGCATCGCCGAGCCTATTGGAACCCTAGTTAAGGAATGAAAACGACAAGAATCATCGCCTTATTGTAAGTGCATCCTTTTAAAAATATCCTTTCAATTTTACCATTTTGATTATTGAGTTGTCTCTGAATAACGTCTGTCTGTACGTCTGTGCGTACGTTATATACATATTAGTTTATTTCTAGGGAACAGCTTTCGTCTGATCTCATTTTAGTATAGTGTATTGTATATTTTATTTTTATTTTTCATTTATAACACTGGAAAACCCGTTACAAGACTTTTTGAATTTTATCGACATGGCACAGCCAAATTATCAATTGATTAGATATCAAGCCGATAATATTCCCAATTTTGACGGGAACGCGAAACAAATCAATCGTTTTATTAATGCTTGCGAAAACTTTTTTGAAAATCATAAAGACAGAACAAATAATGGGGCACCCATTAACATATGTCTTTTCGACACCGTTTTAAATAAACTTGTAGGGCGAGCAGCAGATTTAATTGCCTCCAGAGTTGAATTAAATACCTGGCCTTTACTAAAAGTTGCAATTGTTAGCACATTCTCAGATCAAAGATCAATTGATTGTGTTTTACAGGATATTATTACCCTAAAACCGGAACGCAATGAAAATCCGCAACAATTTGGCCTGCGTCTACAAGATGCGCGTAGCTTACTATTTTCAAAAATTAATATGTCACAAGACACACCCGAAATTAAATTACTAAAAATAAAAGAATACGACAATTTAGTATTAAAAACTTTTATAAACGGTTTGAGCTACCATATGCAGCTCGTAGTACGTTTAAAAAATCCAAAAACCCTCGAAGAAGCCATGAGTCACGCGTCGGAAGAAGAAAATTTCCTTTATTATAAAAACCGAGGAAATTTTAATACTACTAAAACAACACCAAATTTAAATAATTCAAAAATTACCCAAAATGTACCCCAAAAAACGCATTATTCTGCTAATGCACCACAACCACAACGATTTATTCCTCAAACGAGTCAAAACTTTTATAGACCACCACTAAATAACCCAAATCCATATAAACCCCAATTCATGGGCTATGGACAATTTAGGCAACCCTCGAATATTTTTCGACAAGGACCACCAAATCAAAATTTCCAAAGACCAAATTATCCAAACCAAAATTTTGTAAATAAACCCAATTTTAACCCCAGACCATATAATCCAAATATGCAAAAAACCGTTATGTCTAAATTTAGAAAACCGGAACCAATGGATACATCATCTGGTTATATACCAAACCCCCAACATAATCAAAATACGCAACCAAGACGCGACATAATCGTCGAAGAATTATTTAACCAATCTGTCGAAGATGTAAACAATTCTAATAACCCTGATAATCAATATTACGAAAACCCTGAGGATGACTCTCAATATTATTCCGAGCACAACGAAACGTCGCATTACTATGACCAACAAAATTACTCCGCAGGAGAAACCGAATATTCATACGAAAACGACTTCTATGAACGCGATCCAAACTTGCAAAATGAAAATTTTCACCAGGACCAGAATTTCGAAAAAATAACGTAATTTGTTTAAATAATTATACAAATTCAGATTTACCCGCCATTATCATACCAGAAATAAATGCAAAATTTCTTATAGACACTGGCAGCGGTAAAAGTTTTATAAAACCTGACCTTGCTTATCAATTGTACCCAAATTCTATTTTTTCGGAACCTTTTTCAGTAAGATCTGCGCATGCGACCTCTTTTCACAACTAAATAGTAAATATACCTATATTTCCATCATTTAATTGTTCAGGAAACCATAAATTTTATTTATTCGATTTTTCGCCAAAATACGACGGATTAATAGGAATGGATTTTTTAGAATACGTCGACGCGAATATCGCCATTAAATCGCGTAAACTAAAAATGCCAAATGCAATTTTACCCCTATGTCAAGAAAACAATGAACAAACCTTAAATAACATAGAAACGCGGACGGTAGAAATAATAATACCCCCTCGTACATGTCAAAAAGTAAAACTACCTGTTAAACAATCAAACGGTATAGGTATTCTAAAATATCAAGATTTTGGCAGCGCCGTAGTCAAAGTTATTGATTCTTTTGCAACAACCCTCGTAACTAATACCCGCGAAAACCCAATAAAAATCACTATTAATAAACCTTTCGATATTGAAATTTTAAACGAAACAGAAATAAATTTTATCGAAAAAATGGAAACGGATACCGAATTAAATGAATATCTAGATAACCTTCAAAAACAAAATTTAAAAAATTTGCGCTTATCGCATTGTAACGACGAAGAGTTTAAAGCAATTCGAAAACTGTGTTTTGAATATCGAGATATTTTTTATAGCGAAGGTACCCCGTTAACTTTTACTAATCAAATTAAACATAAAATAAATCTTACAGATGAAACACCTATTTTTACTAAAACTTATCGGTACCCGGAAATACACAAAAACGAAGTAAAAACGCAGATTAATAAAATGCTCGAAAACGGAATTATTCAAAATTCAACTTCACCGTGGAGTAGTCCAATTTGGATAGTACCCAAAAAATTAGACGCATCGGGCGTGCGCAAATGGCGCATCGTTATCGATTATCGTAAAATTAACGATAAATCAATACCAGATAAATTTCCACTTCCTAATATAAGCGATATACTAGACAAGCTAGGAAAAGCCCAATATTTTTCAACGTTAGATCTCGCGACGGGATTTCACCAGATAGAAATGGAACCGAGCGACATTCAAAAAACCGCATTTTCAACAGACACGGGACATTTTGAATTTAAAAGAATGCCCTTCGGACTCAAAAATGCCCCCTCCACATTTCAAAGGGTCATGAATAACGTCCTACGCGGTCTCCAAAACGAAATTTGTTCAGTATACTTAGATGACATCATCATATTTTCCACCTCTTTGCAAGAACATATCGATAGACTAAGAGCAGTATTTGATAGATTACGTCAATCAAATTTTAAAGTTCAACTAGACAAGTCAGAATTCCTACACAAAGAAGTTGCTTATTTAGGTCACAAAATAACAAAAAACGGAGTGAAACCTAACCCCGATAGAGTAGATGCCGTCAAGAATTTCCCAATACCAAAAACGCCAAAAGACATTAAATCATTCTTAGGCCTCGCCGGTTACTACCGCAGGTTCATTAAAGATTTTGCAAAAATCACAAAGCCACTAACATTATGTCTAAAAAAGGGAGCAAAAGTTGAGCATACACCCGCTTTTATTAAATCCTTTAACCAGCTTAAAGAATTACTAATAAATGCCCCCATACTTAAATACCCTGATTTTGAAAAACCCTTCACCCTTACAACGGACGCATCAAATATAGCCCTTGGAGCTGTACTCTCGCAGGGAGATCCTCCAAATGACCACCCTGTAGCTTTCGCATCCCGTACTTTAAATGAAACGGAACAAAGATATTCCACGATAGAGAAAGAACTCTTAGGCATTGTTTGGGCATGCAAATATTTTAGGCCATATTTATATGGTAGGAAATTTAAAATCTATACAGATCATAGACCCCTTGTTTGGCTATTTAATTTAAAAGAACCAAATTCTAAACTTGTACGCTGGAGACTTAAACTTGAAGAATATGACTACGAAATAATTTACAAAAAAGGTAAACAAAATACCAACGCAGACGCACTAAGTCGTATTTCCCTCCATGCTATCGAATCCGAATCAATCATCAATAACCCAGGTGACATAAGTCAAGATATCGACAAATTCTTAGAACAAAGTTATAGCCAATTTAACCCTGAAAATTTAGACCCCAACGACGCAAGTCGACAGCTTGAAAATAAACAAAAAACCCGCAAAATAAACATCGTACAAAATATACAAATTAAACCCCCAGAAAAAATACCCATTCCCTCAACAAGCACAAACCCCACCAATCTTGACAACCCTGTAAATATTATCGAAGATCGTATCAACGACGATAATACAAACAACACAGTACACAGTACAAACGCGGAAGATAATTATGCTAATATGAGTATATTAGACGATATTATTAATAACAAGCCACACCAAATTATTATTAAAAAATCACCCTATGACGCGTATATCAAGACAAACCACGAAAATTTTGACGACCATCAAATCATCCACGCAACATTACCCACTAACATGGCAGTAATTACAAATTTTCTTAAAGAATTTTTAAACGCCAAAAATACGTATATTTATTTCTTTTCGAAAGAACTACGGCCTTATTTTCAACAAGCCATGAACAACCATTTTAAAAATTTGAAACTTATAGAGTGTTCAAAATTATTAAATAACGTGGCACCAGAAGAACGAGAATTAATGATTAAATACCGACACGAAAGTAAAACCAATCATCGCGGAATCAAAGAAACATGTAGATTTTTAAAAGCCAATTATTATTGGAAATCATTAAAGTCTGATGTTACAAAATATATAAATAATTGTGAAATATGCCAACGATCAAAATACAACCGTAAACCACCCGATCAACCCTTAGTTTTAACAGAAACACCGAGTAAACCATTCGAAATAATTCATATAGATACCTTTATAGTAGGAAAACAAAAATTCTTAACAATCATTGACAAATTTTCAAAATACGCACAAGCGTTACCCTACAGCGGAAATGCAGTTTCATGTTGCGACCAACTAATAAATTTCTTTTCATTCTTACGTGTACCAAAACAAATTGTTTCAGACAACGGATCAGAATTTCAAAACGAAGTAGTAAAAGGCTTATTAAACACACACAATATAAAAATCCATTTTACTACCCCTTATCATCATGAGTCCAATTCTCCCGTAGAAAGGTTACATTCAACCCTAATCGAACATATTCGAATTTTACGCGAATCAGACCCAAATGCTGACGTAACAAAATTAATGCCATATGCAATTATTGCTTATAGCAATACAATCCATTCAAGTACAAATTTCACCCCTTACGAACTCGTATTTGGACACACCGATTCTAGAGACCCTATGGATTTAATACCATCTCATGTATACACCGAATATCTAAACAATCATAAAAATAATACACAAGCCTTATACGAAAAAATCACGGAACACACGAAAGAACTTAAACTAAAATCTATAGACCGGGCAAATAAAAACAAAACCCCTATAGAACCCAAAATTGGTTCCCAAGTCTATAAAAAATCAGATAACCGATGAAGCAAAATTAAAAAGAAATTTTTAGGCCCTTATTTGTTAACACGTGTCCTAGAAAATAATAAAATCGAAATCGAAAATCCTAAAACGAAACGCAAAGAAATAATTCATATCAACGAAACTAAAATTATGCCCCTTGTTCCAGATGGAGCTGGACAATCGTCACAGGAACAGTAAAATTCCACGACCTTAACAACCACCCTGGAATGCTACCCTTTAAACTAGGAATTGCACAACTTGAATCTAACAAATGGTCCTTTATTCAAAACTTTGACTTAACCCCTTTAATACTTAAATTCGAAACTATTAAAAACCAAACCGAAAAGTTAACTTTTAGTATTAAAAATAAAACCCAGTATTATAACGGCTATCACAATTCATTAAACCCTGTTCATACGCTTGAACTAAAAATAGAACATTTAATCGAACAAATATTACCATTTAAAACCACCCATAGAAATAAAAGAGGAATATTTGACCCCTTAGGCACCTTTATTAAAAGTATAACAGGAAACCTAGACCAAAATGATGCAGAGCAGATCGATGCAAGAATAAGAAAAATTGAAAACAATCAAAATAAATTAAGAATTGATGCTATCAATCAAATCACACTTTTGGATTCTACGATCAATAAATTCAAATCGATAATATCCAATATTACGCACAATGAATTGATATTAAAAGGTCATATCATGCAAATAGAGGAGACAATTAAAAATGTTGAAATAGGCCAAACCAACACGAATCAATACTTTCTAATCCATATTATACTTAATCAAATTACATTACTATATCAATCAATTTATAATATGCTCGATAAAATCGAAGTGGCGACTACTTTTGCTAAAATGAACATTCTTCATAATTCAATTATTAACCCAAATGAACTCTTACAAGAAATACAAAATATTAAAAATCACTTAAATACGGACAAGCTTCCCTTAGAAACTAACATTCAAAATATACTTAATTTCGAAAAAATAATAACAATTAAAAGCTTTTTAAAGGGATACAATGTTGTATTCATATTAGAACTACCCCTTGTGGAGTCAGAGACATATCAATATTTCAAATTATTCCCTTTACCAATCCCCGATAACCAATCATTTTTCGTCAACATACCCTACAAACCCTACCTAGCACTTGGCAATAATAAGTACACTTATATGGACGAAGAATGCATGGAACTTCAACCCCAACATCACCTGTGTAAAGAAACACGCACCTCCCTCGTGGAAGACAGCCCCTCTTGTGCAGTTCAACTTATTACGCACCATAGCAACGTCACTTCCTGCCACCCTTTCAAGACGCAGTTGCACGAGCCGCAGATAACAAAAATAGTCGATGGAAAATGGTTAATCACAATTCCAAATCGCCTAATCAGTACAATCAATTGTCAAAAATCAGTTGATAACGTACCCCTGTTTGGATCCTACCTGTTAGAGTCTCCGACCAACTGTAAAACGAAAATCAAATCAATTACATTGGAAAGCTACAAGCCAAGCCGCATCAGCTACTCCGAAGTCAGCCTACCTGTGTTAAACTTAAGCCTAATCGAACCACATCGATTAACATACAACCCTCCTTCCATGGACCTCAACTATGTCAACCTTAAAGCCACCAAAGAAATTGAAAGCCAACTACAAGACCAGAAGAAGGACCTCGAAAAAATGACGTCAACCGTTTATATCAATCGGACAAGTTTTTGGACTATATTGATTTACATTATTCTCGCCCTGACTATAATTTTTATCATATACAAAAGATTTGTAAAGAAATCTAAGAAAATAATTCATATTAAAACTAATTCAAACAATGAAATAAATAATGCAATTATTTAACTACATTTTAATCAATCACAAATATTGATTTATTTTAAAAAATAATAATAATAATTAATTTTATATTTTTCGAAATCACGCTCTTTAGAACGTGCTTTCATCTAAGAGGGGAAGAGTTACATTCCCATGAGAACGCTCTAGTCTGTAGAATAAGCAGAATCGTTATCTCTTTTCTTAGATTTTCTACGTCTAGTTCCCATGCCGAATCAGCATTGTGAATGTTATAAATATATGTAAGAATCGCAAAAAGCTCAGTTCTATTGTATCACGCTTTGCTTAAAATAAAATTTTTTAAAAACTAACTTCTCTTTTTCGAGTTGTTAACTGCATGGTATTAAGCACCATTAAAGCCTTTTATTAAATTATTAGTGAGTGACAATAGAAGTATATTTTTCCAAACTAAGACGTAAATGTCAGCTAAAAAAACATAAGATTTCAACATCGGGTAAAAAAATGCATTGTATGCTTTTTGTGATATATTATTATATTATGTTACGTTTTTTTTTCATTTAACACAGTTAAACTATTTTAATTTTAATAAAACAAAAAATAAATCCTTTTATTATAAAAACAAGTACCAAACAATCAAAAATAAACACAAACCTAAAAATATTTTAATATTCTGACCTTACTCAACTTCAATCAAAAATTTAAAAACTGTTTTTTCGATGTTTTTCTATAACTATTAAGCTATTCGACGAGTCTTAAGGCTTTTGAAATCATCTAAAACATTAGAAAGATCTAAATTTTTGACATAATCACTTTCTATGTTTAATATAGCTATGTCCTTTAATCGTTGTTCCGTCATTGTCGAGCGATTATAAGTTTTAATATTTTTTAACCGATTAAAGGACATTTCCGCATTGGCACTGTTCGTTGCAATACTTAGTAAGGTATACGGTATACCGTGTAAATAATGCATATATTTGGGAATAAACCTTCAAGCTTATTTGTAATAAGATACGGAAGTATCTCATCTGTTTTTAGGGTAATCTTTTCTTTTTTTAATTGTTGAAACAAAGCTCAAAAGGATTTATATTTATCGATTATTAAATTGCCATTTATATCAGATTCATAAAAGGCTGGCAGATCCCTAAGATATTTTATATTATCTAGTGTCGGAGAGATAACGTCTGCCTCTAAGCAAATAAATCTATTTGCAATATGAAGAAAATCTTCAAACCTCATAGCTAGTGTTTGTATGAAAGTATCTAGTGCAACGTAGATAACGCTTGTTTTAAATTTTTTGCGCGGGCAATTTTCAGTGTTAGCATCTTCTTTTTTCGTGAAATTTTTAACTTTTTTATGTCTTTTGGACATATATTCATCTAAAATACCACATTTTCTTACCAATTGTTTTGCGCCCGATTCAAATTCATTAAAACAAGTATCGTCACTTCGTAATTTTTTTAGATCCTCTGTTGTGGATTTAATTAGCGTAGCGACGGTATTTAAGAATAACTTTTATTTTATTTTAAAACGGACATTTACAGGCTTTGCGATTTTTTGGTATTTTGTTCTGTGTTAAGTTTATTAAAATTCAAATAAGACCGATTTTTTAATTTTATTTAAGTAGCAAAGGGGCGCCAAGCCAGGGGGGGCGGACGTGTCAACCGCCCCCCCCCCTGACCCCCCATGGCTACGCCACTGTATGTTCGTTGTTTGTAGGGTCCAAGTACTCAAAGAATAACACCGCACCTTTCATCAGCATAATGATAAGTGATAACCATGCGACCAAGCGCCGCGCCGCCCTCATGCAACACGGTTTTCTACTGTAAGACAACGAAAATTGCTAGACCGTTGTGTAGTAATTATGTGACAATGTCATGGTAATTTAGCCAATGGGAAATAAGAGTTTTATATACTGTATTAGTTCCGACAAGCAGTTGTAATGAAACTTGACAATATAATAGTTAAGGAGCTAGCGTGCAAAAAACGCCATAGTTGGCTGCCCGTCAGTCGAGTTTGAAAAAACGTTGCCATTACTCCACTGAACACCCTCGTGCTTGAAGTTTTGCTTTTACCCATCAACTTTAAGATTTATTGGCAATAATATTATAGGGCGATTGGCCATAGTGAGGAGCCCGTCAGTCAGGTTGAAAATTAGGTTCTGTAGGTTGCCAAGATCATGTATCTAAAATTTCGTTGCGATCTAACCACTAGATCGTGAATTAGGCCAAATGGAAGATTATAATTTGTTTTTTGACCGCCATTTTGTTGGCCATAGTAAGGAGCCCCTCCAAAACTTGTTTCTACCTCTTCGTTTGGATAAAATGACAGCAAAAATGCACTTGACTGACAAATCGAATCACGACGTTCTTCCCTGGGTGACCTACAAAATCTCGAAAAATCCAATTTTTACAGTCTTTAGCATGGCTTTTTCAGAAATTCAACCAAAATCATCAGTCAATCATTTTTCCTGATTTTTAGACATCCAATTAAGTAGAAATCATAAACGACTGGCATTTTCCTCGAATATTTTCAATTTGGCCATACTTTGAAAATTTTCTGATTTTGGACTTTTTTATAATGAAATTGAAATGTTACTAACACAACCCAGCTTGCTCAACCCAAATATGCCAACAATTTCATTCAATAAATAATAACCATTTAATTTTTGATTTTCTTTAGTAATTATTCATTTCTTACTGCTGAAATTGGTTATCGTATCTTTTTGTGGCAAAAATTCTATATTTTTTGATTACTGAATCCAATATAATATAACATAAATTCAACGAATGAATAGGGGTGGAGGGTAGCAGAGGGGTGGAGGAAGGTGTAAATAGGTGATAGTTATGTATTGAAACGTTTTTTAGGTCATGAAACATCATCGTCATACATTGTTTTACTTTTAAGTCCATTTGGAACAGCATTATTGAGCCATTATAAAAAAGTCCAAAATCAGAAAATTTTCAAAGTATGGCCAAATTGAAAATATTCGAGGAAAATGTCAGTCGTTTGTGATTTCTACTTAATTGGATGTCTAAAAATCAGGAAAAATGATTGACTGATGATTTTGGTTGAATTTCTGAAAAAGCCATGCTAAAGACTGAAAAATTGGATTTTTCGAGATTTTGTAGGTCACCCAGGGAAGAACGTCGTGATTCGATTTGTCAGTCAAGTGTATTTTTGCTGTTATTTTATCCAAACGAAGAGGTAGAAACAAGTTTTGGAGGGGCTCCTTACTATGGCCAACAAAATGGCGGTCAAAAAAACAAATTATAATCTTCCATTTGGCCTAAATCACGATCTAGTGGTTAGATCGCAACGAAATTTTAGATACATGATCTTGGCAACCTACAGAACCTAATTTTCAACCTGACTGACGGGCTCCTTACTATGGCCAATCGCCCTATGTTATTATTGCCAATAAATCTTAAAGTTGATGGGTAAAAGCAAAACTTCAAGCACGAGGGTGTTCAGTGGAGTAATGGCAACGTTTTTTCAAACTCGACTGACGGGCAGCCAACTATGGCGTTTCTTGCACGCTAGCTCCTTAACTATAATAATCATAATAATATTGGCTTGCTACGGTTAATAAAGCATATACTTTCCACTAAAAATCAGTGCTGCAGTTCTCAAAAATTTAAATAACTTCTAGTTTGTTATTGCCGTTTAATATTGCATATCGTGGGCTTACAAGCAAATGGCACTAAGTCAAAGCTTTAGGTGTTACGAGCAATTTAAAGTTTCAATAATTGCCTAATTTTTTTATAGATTATTTAAAAATAACCAACTGCTACAAACAAAAAATGCATGCTTTAGGAAGACAATGCACTATTTTTTACATGATTTACTAAAATTATAATTAACAAAAATTAAAAATAAAAGTAAAAAGAATGACTTAGTACGTTTTTCTTGTAAACTATTATTGATTTTAGGACTTGGTTGAAACTCATCATTGTTTCATTACTAAATTATTTTATTCAAGGAAATCTAGCAAAAACTAATCAAAAAGAAAAAAACAATAAGCAACAGAATAATAATGTTACCTAAAAAAAAACAACATTTAATCTTGTTCCTCTGAATCAGAAGTGACTTAGTGCAATATTTTTACCACAATTGTGGAATAAAAGTACAAGCAAAAAGCACTAAGTGACTTAATAAGTGACTTAATGTGTTTTGCTTGTATTATTCCTAACGCAATGCTCTTAGTGCATCTTGCCAGTTGCTGTAATTCCTATATTAGTGTACCAGGGGCTTAGTGCGATTTAGCAGTACATAAATGATCAAAAACTAATGTTAGAACCGATAAATACGCATTTTGAGAAATTCTTGACTTAGTGCCTTTTGCTTGTAAGCCCACGATATTATGATTATCTATTATGCAACATGGTTTACTGAGATGGTTCAATTCGTCCATAGCTTATAACCAATACTTATGATGGGTTGTGCGCAGGGCCGGATTTATGGTAACCGCTGCCCTAGGCCCAAACAAATGTTGCCGCCCCCCCGGCGCGTATTATAATAATAATAATATAATAAATCGACTTTTATTCTTGATAAATTGCAAATTATAACAAATATATTCAACGTATATATGGTAAAGGCACAGCCATAGCAAGGCGAGATTTAGCTGCAATAGCTACTCTTGCATCGAACCGTGCATGGCTGTGTAAATACAAACGAGCAAAAAAAAACAAAAATACTATCTACATAAGAAGTACTTAACTACTAAAATTGTAATATAAAAATCAATAAACATAAACAAAAACACATATTTACTTATATAATGATTATGATACAAGTTAATTTTATAGCAATAAAAAGCCAACATATTTGAGGACTAAGCAGCGTTGGTCATTTGAGAAGTTAGCAATACATTCCTATATCTTCTTTTAAAATTCTCGGGGCTTAACAGTTTAAGTTCGCTTTCCAAACTATTATAAATATGTGGCGCCCGATAGCTAAAGCATCTCTGTAACAAGGCTGTCCTATGTTGTGGAATATAAAAGAGGAACCTGTAACGAGTACTTCGTTGATGGATTTGGCTTCCAGGAACGAGCAAGTTATACAGAAAAGAAGGAGACCCAGTAAGAACAATTTTATGGACGAACACTGCAAAATGAAGTTTCCTTCTGTTTTCCATATTAAGCCACTTAAGCTCAAGCAATGAGTTCGATATGTGATCATATTTTCTTAGTCACATAGCGACAACATGAGTTTTGCACCCTTTGGATCCTTCTCCTCTCTAGAAGGGTAAGGAAAGAGTCATAAACAAATGAACAGTAATTAAAATGTGATAGCACCAATGATTCAGACAAAGTCCTCCTAAGACTTTTGGACAAAATATGCCTGTTTGCATATAATATTTTTAGTCGATAGAAGGCTTTTTGGATGGTTTTATTTACTTGCTCATTAAACTTTAGCTTTGAATCAATCATAATGCCTAGTGATTTCGCAACATTTTTCACTGGTAAAGAAATTCCATCAATCTGTAGTTGTACTCTTTGCTATGTCAGGCATTTTTCGGTCACCAAAAAACAAAACCACTGACTTGCTTGGATTTAGAACCAAGTTATGTTTTTCCGAGCATTCAGAAATTTTATTGAGTTCTTCATTTATTATAAACTCACCAATATGGTGTTCGATAGGGAAAAAGCTGTAAACTATTTGGGTGTCATCAGCGTAAGCCTGGTAGGAACAATCTTTAATACCATTCAATATATCAGCCGTGTATATAATGAACAACAGCGGTCCCAGAATAGAACCCTGAGGCACACCTGACAACACCGGTTTCGCCGATGATCTCCCTCTGTCCAACATCACAATCTGTTTTCGATCACTTAGATAGGAAAGTACAAAATCAATGGCTGACTGCAAAAAACCATAATGTTTAAGTTTTGAACAAAGATCATGGTTGATAGTATCAAAAGCCTTTGAGAAATCTAGTAACACCAGAGTCGACACCCTACCAGAATCCAAATCCTTTCCGATTGTGTTCAAAACTCCTAAAAGGGCAGTAGCTGTACTATAGCCCTTTCTAAAACCAGATTGCGCTTCGGGAATAATTTTATTGTCTGTAACATATTTATTAATCTGTGAATAAACTATCTTTTCAATAATTTTCGATAAAACAGGGAGCAGGCTTATCGGCCGCAGATCCGTATAGGCATCAGGGTTAGTTATCTTTGGGATAGGCTGTATAATTGAAGTTTTCCATTCCTTAGGAAAGTAACTACGTTCAAGACATACATTAACTATGTGAGTGATGTATGGATCAATAAATGGTGAACAATACTGAAGCATCGACGGCGTTATGCCATCGGATCCGAATGCATTTGATTTGATACTGTAAAGTGCCTGATTAATTTCCTGAACTGTTACAGGGTTAAAATTATTCAGCTCTCAGTATTGGAGGGGGGGTAAGGGAAAAAACAGTGCCGCAGGCGAAAATTTTTTGGGTACCATGCCCTTTTTTCAACGATGTGACGTGGTTTTAAAGCAGAAAAAAGGAATAGTAGCGCAATTTTTTTGGGTGTTACTCCTCTTTTTACTGATTTGTCAGTGTTTATTTTTTGGGATGGGGGGGTAGCTACCCCCATTACCCCCTCAAATACGCGCCTGCCGCCCCAACCTAGAATATTATATTAAATGTTTAACAATTTACTACAAATATTAAAAAACACAATAGGTTCCTCAAGAAATAAAAAAAAATTCTTCAATTTCTTTGAATTAAATATATATTTCTAAAAACAATATTTCAAAAAAAGAAACAGATAAGCACAGACAGAAATATGAAAATTGTTTAAAAACGAATGCTGTGTTACGTCATTATATAACATAAATTGGTCTTTATGTTTACAATACTTTGACGATACCATTAATAGCATCATACAGGCAAAGGCAAAGCCAAAAGTAAAAATTATTAATTTTATGTTATGCAAATGCAAATTTACAAAGGTTTGCGACGTACAATTATATTTTAATATGTTTTCTTGTAGGGAAAATTTAAGTCTAAAACAAGTTAAAATAAAAGAATAAACACAAGCAAACGCAGCGCGCAACCGGCGCAACTCCTGGTACCGTGCACGTAAAACCAACACGCGAACGCAAACTCAGTCGTGTCGCCATGCGGTAATAATTATTGCAATCCGCAGCGATGGCGGAAAATTAGACGAGCGGATTTGAATTAGATTAGGTGAAATTAGGTTATAGGTTAGAGGGCAATGCGGGTTGTCATTTTTGTAAATCGAGCTGTAGTTAAAATGTGTAATAAGACTCAGTGATATTCGAATTGTCTGGAATTTGCCGCCCCTACAAAATTTGCCGCCCTAGGCCTGGGCCTAGTGAGCCTAGGCGTAAATCCGGCGCTGGTTGTGCGAAATAAGAATCTTTTATTGCTTTATCTGACATGCAAAGTTTAAAAAAACGTAAGCACAAAGTAAAAATTAATCAATTGAAACAGGTATTGGTACGATCAATAAAATTCAAATTCAGACAGGACAGCTAGAAGACTCCGAACAATGATGTGACCTGCGCAACAAATACGTTTAAAATAATACTAGGGCGCGCTGCGATTGCCGATCGCTACATACCCCAGCAACGTCTTGGTGGATTATAGGTTCTAACGGATACAATTCGTTTTTGGGGACGCTGTTCTGCTTTCTTAATGGTAGAGAAAGCGCTTTACTGGGAACAAAATGCGTCAATACAAACTATCTCTTAGCACACCTGTTGTATTAGATCATTTTCCTCAGTGTATCGTACCGTCCGGCCGGGTTTTTACCACAGGCGCCATTTATTGAACATGAACTCTTTAACTCCGTCCATTAAATTAATTATAATCTAATAAGTTAGCTTTTTTGTTTTTAGGTTCTCTAGCAATATCCCTAAAAATGAATGATGATATGAATACTTTCAATGACAGCCTTCTGAGACATGGAACATTATATGGTGAAGTAATTTATTCTCATCTGACGCTTGAACCACTTTTCTACATTTTTTATTTTGTTTTATTTATTCATCTTCTTATATATCTGCTCGGCGTGGCTATTGATCTATATTTAATAATAATAATAAGTAAATTTAAAAACCTTCGAAACAGAAGTAACTGCTTCATACTTCATTATGCTATTATTAATACATCGTTTTTTGTTTTGGCAGTTTTACTTCTTATTTTATTAATTATATCATATTCAAGGGTTCAGAGTGTCCACACTCACGAACATAATTACTATTTTATTGTTAATTTAAGTCATTTATCGGCGACTTTAACATATTATGTTTTATTGACTATGGCTATTGACTGGTATGTCGTAACATTCTATACTAATTTCTTTAACCGATACCCCAAAGTCCTCAGTTCTGGATTTTATATAGCACCCTACATATTAGCTCTACCTAAGTGGATTGTAACTTCGATTCATTGTTTTGGAGATGTATCAACGACAAGAAAATATCGAAACTATATGGAGTTGGGCTCCTATTTTCTTTGCGTTGTTGTTATTGTTTACTTAATTATAGCTAGCAAAATAAGAGCAATACAAGCTGGTACAGATATAAAATATAAATACGCCTTGGCTATTCCAATAATTGTATTGGTATGGTCAACACCCCTAAATGTTATGAATGTTGTTAATTTATTTTTTAATTTTCACCCCTATAATCCCAAAATTACTCCTAATTTTGAAGTGCTTAGTTTATTTATATTTAATTTTATATCGTTGGGTGTGTTTTATGCGATACCTATTGTGATTGCTTATCTGCTAATAAAACGTGATAAACATTTTAAAACCGCATACTTTATAATAATATGTTGTAAAAAAAGAACGTTAAATAATGATGTCGAAACTGATGTTCAATGAAATAATGTAACTTATTTAAGAAATATTGAGGTTGCTAATTTATAATGTTTTACAAATAAATTTACATTAAATTTCTGTTTCCTTTTTCTTGTGGATTTCACAAATTATTAAAACGGCTGTGAAGAAAATAAACGGTATCCACCAACGATGACAGAGCAAGATAGACATCTCATTCTCTTTATCACAACATGCCGACAAGACGTCAAATGCCAAGATCCACCAGGTTCCTCGCGAGCTCCACAATGAAACCATGTAAAAATAAAAAGCGTCTAGAGTCTGACTATGGACTTTTCAACCAGCCGGGGTCTTAAAGAAAATAATTTTGAGGTTAAGCGATGTAAAGCCGGTTGTTGTAAATTGGGAACATAAAATGCTATTTATTAATATCGGTATATATTTACCTAGGTTCCGTTGAAACGGCACGTATGCCAAAAACGCCCATTTTCAAAATTCTCAAAATTTCATCACACAAAAAACTACAAGTGTTGTGAATGTAATAAATCATTCAACAATAAACAGTGTCTTCAAGGCATAAAAGGAAGCAACATAATATTACATACGTGAGGAATAATCAGATTTACAAGTGTACATACTTCAACTATTAACAGTACAGAATAAATACAATACTTGACCATTTAACATTTATATATCACAATTTGAATTTAACCCCAGAAGATAAACAGTTTCAATGTTGTTACGTAACGAGAATTGTTTAATAAAATAGTATATTAACGTACACGTTTTATAAAGCATCATTTTATAGCACGCGTCCATGTTAAAAAACGAGCCGCTTGCGGCGAGTTTTATAACGGGACAAGTGCTTAAAAATGCTTTATATAACACGTACGTTATACTATTTTTTCCAATTTGTAGTTTTTTCAATCATTTTTTTATCATAGTAGCCTCTGGGCAACAAAAATTATTTTGCGAACTGTCATTTTTTGATTTATTGACCCATTTTCACCACGAGATTCTAAAGATATTTTAGCGATATGAGATTTGAAATTGGACGAAATACGTTGTGTGATCCTTGCACATTCGGTACATATATACAGAGCGTTCGGAAATTCGGGCAATTTTGCTACTTTTTTTCGAATTTCAAAAGACGTGATTTTACGTCACGGCATTGCAATTAAGTAGAGGGAAGATGGAAAATTCAAATAAAGTTGTAGTTAAAATCGACATTGGAAGGTTAGTAGATTGAATTTTGGATAGAATTTGGCAGAAAATGATAGCTTGAAGCATCTACAAAAGCAAAATAGTTCTCCGTCAATAAAGTTATTATTTAATATGTGTTTTTTAATGAACTAAAACAATACATACAGATTTGTAGATCTAGGCAACCAAACATACATACGTGGGTTCGTGTAGTATTTTGCACATTTGAACTAAAAAATATTAGTTATCTAGAATGCTATGCTAAACGGTAAAAAAAAAACATGTCATGTAAATTAAATTCGGAGTTCGAAATAGATCTGTTTCGAGACAAAATTAGAAAAATATTTTTAAAGAAATCGAAATTGAAAAATGTGTTCTTTTTTCTTTTTATTAATTATTGTTGTATTTTGCAATGAGATTTCTCAAAACAAAAAAAATCAAAACAAGAAAAAGTAGTGAGTACCTACATTATTAACGTAGGTGTCCCATTTAAAAATAGAAAGTTTATGTCACTTCCGGTTAAACCGGAAGTTTCATCAATGTTGAGTCACCTGTCAAAAAATGCAGTTTTATGTCGTATACAAATCCACCGAATTTTAGTTCATTATCTTGAAAAACATAAAAGTTAGAGGGGCGAGCCACCTTCCGTGGACACCCGGTATATACATATATTATACAGGGTGTTTCTTAATAAGATGCAAATATTTAAGGAGCTTATTATAGGGCCCATTTTAAGAAAAAAACTTCATATAAACATATGTTCTAAAATTCTTAACTGTTGAACTACAGGGTGCTAAAGTTTTAAGAAAAAAATATTTTTTTATGATAACTTTGGTATGACCCTGTATATTTTTGTGAAACGGGGTACGCATCTTCTATAAATCAAAAGGCGTTTACTGGTGTACAACATAACTTTTTATTCTTGCCAATGGCGTTCGTGCGGGGTTTAAACTGCATCATAAGTTACATAAATTGTTTTTTTTGGTAAGTGGTCTTGCGAGATGCAAATCAATGTATAATGTATTTTATTTTTTTATGCGAAAACCATACGTCATATGAATCAAAATGAAGAGACCAGATTTGCTCAGCAAGGAATAAGGATTTAAAAAATAATTTTTATGTAAAGAAAAAGCAGTGGCGTAACACTTTTCTCTTTAAAATGATGCAGTTCAAATCCCGCACGAACGCCACTGGCAAGAATAAAAAATTATGTTGTACAGCAGTAAACGCCTTTTGATTCATAGAATATGCGTACCACGTTTCACAAAAATATACAGGGTCATACCAAAGTTATCATAAAAAAAATATTTTTTTCCTAAAACTTTAGCACTCTGTAGTTCAACAGTTAAGAATTTTAGAACATATTATGTTTATATGAAGTTTTTTTCTTAGAATGGACCCTATAATAAGCTCCTTAAATATTTGCATCTTATTAAGAAACACCCTGTATATATTATATTGTATATAATACAAGACCCAACAGGATGTCTCATCAGTAGGACTACGATTCGACGAAAAAAAAATGGGATTTGTGAATACTATACCTATGTAGTAGACAGTACCGTGCGAGCAAAAATTATTTGCATCAAAGAGGGCTTGGATTAAAAAACGTAGGGCTTGGTTTAGATCACAATGATATGGGCGATGGACGATATATCTAACCGAATCTAGGATAAAATTTGGCAAGTTCATATTATGACATGATATGCCAAACTAATGAGTAGGTAATAAAATAAGTAGACAAGTACAAATTTATTTTTGTTGTTTACAAAATTAACAAAATAAGAATATACAGAAAGAAAAAGAAACATAATTACATAAATTGCTGAAATTGGTCACAATTGCTCCAAGCATAAATTCACACGTCTCTTCATATTTTCGAAAGTGTTGAATAAATAAAATAAATAAAATAGGACCAGCAATTCTTCTTCGGGAAACAGCTAACCAGACACCAATTTTTTGAGTTTGCAATGTGGACTCTACAAAAAAAATGGGGATTTTCACCACTCCACATGAGTGCATTCTGAAAATTCACATAACCAGAGAGGTGGAACCAGGCTTCATCCGAGAAAAATGTCAGGTCTAATAAATCATTTCTTTCCAATAAATTTTGGGTAAACCATTGAAAGTAATTCTTGCGTCTTTCAAAATTTGCGGCTTGTATTTCTTGAAATACTTGCATAAAGAAATAAATTTAGCTGCTTCTTAAGAATAGTCCTGCATGTTCCATAAGATCTTCCCACTTCTTGGTACAGGCGTCCTATACAATTTGTTAGCGTAATTTGCATTATTTTACAAACGTTTGCAACAAGTTCTTTTGTTCTTTCAGTTGGTCTTCCTACTCCCTTTTTGTGTTGTATACAACCTGTTTCCCTAAACACAGCCACGGTTCTTTTCAGGCAATGATAAAAATCCCCAGCAATAAAAGCAACGTTAGGAAAATGTTCGTGAAAATCGTCCATGCACAAACCAGGATTGTATTGCCACTCACCATTTACTCTAACCCCGTTTCGAAAATACGCTTCAACCATAAATGTTTTGTGCTGTTCCATAAAGCACATTGTGTGAATTGTTCCAGAAATTGAAAAAAATAGCGATGAATCAAATTACTTGTAACGACTGTCAAAGATAACGGAATAATTGATTGATTGTTAATTCAGGTAGTTACTGACACCCAACAGGTATTAAGCTTTACGGCTAAGCATTACGTCCTTAGATGCAAAGCCCTCTTTGATGCGAATAATTTTGGCTCGTACGGTATTAGTAACCAATAATGCAACGGTAAAAGAACATACTTTTTGATAACCTAGCCTACTTGTTACAAATAATTTAATAAACATTTTAATTTAAATATTGTTTACCCCTGTATTTCGGTAACGCCCGGGAATTTGACCCATGTTTACAGGAACTATTATGTTTGTCTTGGGTCCCCAAATACGTACTTAAATATTGATTTTCATTCTAAATCACCCTGTATTTTCATCTTATTTATAAAATCATAAAGAAAATTAATCAAAAATGGCAACACAACAAACTACTATTTTTTAATAATTAAAATAAATCATGATGTGTTACATCATTTATCCATTTTTTCACTGTTACATTTTCTATGGCTTCATTCCACAGACCCAAAACTATGTAATTTGTTACAGGATGCATAAAACTTATTTTTGCTTTATAATTGCGTTTACATACCGAGCAAACCATTTCAATAGGATTAAAGTGTTCATGAATTTTGTGAAGTTGTGGATCACGGGATGATAAAAAGCTACATTATTGCGATTCTTAACATCTCCATCCTTTTGTATCCCCTTTGCTTTAATTCGTTGGATTGTTAAACACGAAATTCCCAAAGCATCAGAAACTCTCTAAACAGATACATTAGCTCTTTACCTAACAAGTGCGGAAAATTAATGTTTTCGCACGAGTCTGCCGTTCAACGAACGACGCGTAGCGGAGTTCGGTGAAGCAGCCGAGTGCAGGGAAAACATTTTCCACACATGTCAGGTACAATAGTTTTTCTACAGACGTGCGGAAATAAGTAACACATATTTCTAAGAAATCTAATAATTTTTAATTAACTATAACAATCACATACATACATATGTAACAGTAACTAATTCTGAGAAAACTACATTAAGTTATAGGAAACTGTTAAAAAAAACTTATTTTTTATTAAAATTAATATGGTAGGTAACCGAAAAGTAATATTGATATATTATTGATTTTGACATAATCGTGCTGAAAAATTTTTCCGCACTAGTGTGGAAAAATCAATTTTCCGCACTGATATCCGTGTGGAAAATTGGTTTTTCCAGACGTCTGTAGAATAACGTATTTTACATTGCCATATTATATCTTTTATGTTTAGTATTTATGTTTTCACAATTTCTGCTTTATTATATCTACTTCCCTCGTAAACTGCGTTAAAGGGTAAAACACTCTTTCCGGCATCACTTTCTCTTTGAAAATTATCGACTAATTTTAAAATTAATGCTTGTTCTTTTTCACAATATCGTGACATTTTTGAAATAATATTGATTAACAATGACAATAAAACTTTTTTGACTGGTAAAATTATACGATATTTATTAGTGACGCACATTTACTATCTCACCTAGTTCACGAATGTTACAAAGATCAGCACTAGTCGTGAAGTTACAGTCAGCGGTCATTGAACAGACTTTACCTACATCTGTTTATGCGGGATTCTCTACTAGTAACAACATGTATAAAGATAATTGTTAAATATAACTAAGCATGTGGGTTACAAACTGCACTTAGAAAAACTTTTTTTTTTCGAAATTTCCATCTCTTGTAAACAAACTAAGCTTTACCAACTTATAGATTCTAATTTCCCTACATCTGTTTTATAACAGTAATCTTTACTAGGGCTGGAAAAACATTCGATATATCAATAAACGATATTTAAAAAATAAAATATCGATATTATCGATATTTATCGATATTCCAATGAAATTTCAATATCGTCCTTATAACACATTTAAGGACCAATATTTAATGTAATCTTTTTTCTTCATGTTTTCATAATTAGAGTCTCCCCTTGAAATGAAGGTACGGAGTTTTACAGGGCACATAATTTTTTTTTTTTTAATTTAATCCAAATGATATCCCAAAAACATTCGTTTATGCGGGATTCTCTACTAGTAACAACATGTATAAAGATAATTGTTAAATATAACTAATTAAATACAAAGTAAGTCAAAATAACAGGTACTTAAATGTTAATCAATAAAAAATAAAAATATTCAAATATGTATGTATAAAATTATTCAATTATTATTTTTTTAATAAAATAATATAATGAATAATATCGTTGAGATATCATTTATAAATATTTATGAAAGTAATAGTTAATCATAAAATAAAATAAGTGCATGTTTAAATATTTTTTAATTTAAAATTTAGCTTCCCCTTTTTTAAGTATTTTCTTTGTTATCATTTTAAAACGTTTTATATTTAAAAATTTCAATTCTTTGGGTATTTCGTTATAAAATTTCATACCTTGATAATAAATGGAGTTCTAACCTGCCCTAGTGTGTATTAAAGGTAAATCAATATTGAAAACAGTTCTAGTCAAATGATCATGCACGTCACGTCTGTAATTTAATTTTATATTAGAATGTTTATTTTTTGATATGATTTGGTGAACAAAAACAATATTTTGCATTAAGTGAATATCCTTAATTGACATAATATTAAAATTTTTATATAAAAGTTTAGTTGAATATTGTCTATCCAAGCAATATATATATATGTTCAGAACCAACATTTGACGAGGTCGGACGTATACGCTCAGCCGGTCAGTTCGTTCGATTAGCAGTGCAAAAAATAATTTTATCTACCTAAACAAACATTATTTTATAAACAACAAATACCAAATAAAAGTGCTAAAATAAACATAGTACAACAAAAAAGTGCTAAATGTACACTGGCGTGCAGTGACAACACTACAAAATACCATTGTACATAATAACACATAACCGAATTCCACACATACCTGGGATACCACTAAATCATAAGAATGGACAATACAGGGGGTGCCCAAGGCACCCAATTACAAAACCAAACCGAAAATGAGCAACAGATCGACAAAGATATTGACAATGACTCAATCAGCATTGCAAGTAGCAATCCAAGCTTAAGCTACCCGCTAAAAAGACAAGGAAAAACGCTGATCAAATATCTCCAGACCCACAGGTCGTATTGTGGTACATGTTCCGATTATTTTAGAGTTTGTAAATCCAAAATAGAGAGAGATCGAATGAGGGTTGAAATAATTCAGCACCTCAAAAAGAAGCATGCGGTCAAAAATACCATTCCACTTTCCCCACCCCTACCAAAAAGAAGTACAAGGGCAACTGAAAAAACAACTGAAAAAGATGACAAAAATCATTATATCCCGCCAGTCATTCAACATCAACAAACCCTAGAAGAAAGGATAAGAAACGAGAGAGAAAACATCATCAAAGGACAAGAAGTCTTTATTAAACCTAAAACGCCAATAAAATCCAGATTCAGCAATATCCTACACGAAAGACCACAAATAACTCTCAAAAACAGATACGAGGCGCTCACAGACGAGTCGGACATAGACGATATAGACATGGAAACCGACAACGAGTCAACAGCTCAATCAGAAATATCGACCAAAGCTAAACAAACCCTCTCAGCTACCAAGAAAACGAAAAATGTAACGGACACACCAAAAACAACACCGAAAAATACGCCCCAGCAACCTAAAAAACAAATCAAACCGCCGCCTATTATTTTAAAAGGAATAATAAAAAACAAAATTGCCTACGACGAACTTACAAAAGACCTGAACCAGCACATCAAGCAGGGATATACACTGAAATTCACCAAGAACAATACTATAATTTACATAAATAACAAGGAAGAGTATAACAAATACAAACAAGTATTGCAGACCGAAGAAGAACTCGAATGGCATACATACGCAACGGAAGAAGACAGAACACACGCATTTATCATCAAGGGACTGGACCACCTACCCGACGTAAATGACATAAGAACAGAACTTCAAGAAAAACATAGACTACAAATAAAAAACGTACACATAATGAAGACTCTGTTTCGACCACTGTATATGGTTATTACCGACACGACAATCAAACTACAACAGTTGGAAAAAATTAAGTACCTAAATTACGTAAGAATCGTATGGGAAAGACGAAGACAGAACACGCTAGTCATTCAGTGTAAAAAATGTGGTCAATGGGGGCACGCGACAACCAACTGCTTTCGACAACAAAGATGTCTGAGATGTGCCGGCAATCATCCTACAGCACAGTGTCAGCCCGACAATGCAATAAAGTGCATAAACTGCAGAAAGGAGCACAAAACAACATCACCAACCTGCGAAATCTACATTTATAAAGCTCAGCAAATACAAGCTAACAAACAAAAACAAACAATCAGATTCAAACCTGCACCTATCCCAACTACAAACCCGTGGACGCAACAACAGGCCAGGACAAGTGTCAGGGCAAATGGCACCAACTTTAACCACCCTCAACAAGAAAACAACCCTACGGACAACGAAATTGAAACATACGAGGAGGCATTCCCCGATCTACCTAGGACACGCCCACAAGGCAACGCTCACCTAAACAATGCCCATACGAGCAATGGTCAGCAAACGCATGGATTATCACAGGCAAGTAGTCTTTTTTCAGCCATGAAAGAGTTTAATAATTTAATTAACATAAATGAATTTATTCGTTTCTTGAATGACTGCACAAAAGAATTGAGGAAAGCCAAATCCCAGGAAGAAAGAGTCTCAACTATGATGTCCCTCATGGGAAATAATTTAAACAACTACAACATTTAGCTTTCCTGGATTCTCTAAAAATAACTACTTGGAATGCGAACGGCTTACGCAATAAAATTGAAGAATTAAAGCATTTTCTGTCAGAGCACAAAATAAATATCATGTCAATTAATGAAACCAAACTAACACCTCAAGTTAAAGTTAAAATCCGAAATTATCAAATATACAGGGTTGATCGAAATGCTTGGGGAGGAGGCGTAGCACTTGTGATTAAAAACAACATACCTCACATAAAACTAAATAACACAAATTCTAACATAGAACATGTTTCAATAAAACTGAAAAATGGTGTTGTGATCACAAGCTGCTACGCGCATCCCAATTTAAATTTTAACGATAATGACTTAAACGTAATATTTAATCAAGCAAACAAAGTCCTAATATTGGGTGACCTCAATGCTAAACACATAACAATGAAAGCTACCAGAACAAACCGACACGGACATACACTAATGCAATATCTAAACAATTACGACATACAGATTATATTGCCACCAGTGCCGACCTATTACGACCCCAGACGACATGGAACTTCTTCATATATTGACATTTTCTTGTACAAAAATTTAACAAACTTACCAAACTCGACCGTTATAAACGAACTTTCTTCTGACCATTTACCAGTCTTAATAAACTGGATAACAGACACCGAAAATGAAACAAAACAAACAACATGGATATACAACAACGTAAACTGGAACCAATACAGACATATATTAAACAACAGCACCGAAATAAATAATAATATAACAACAATAGAACAACTAGAAAACGAAGTAGACAAACTGACAAAAAACATAAAATTAGCAAGAAACAGCATAGCTAAAAAAGTAATAGCCGAACCAAAAGAGGACAAATTACCAGAAGTTATACTTAATTTAATAAGATACAAAAATGCGGTACGAAAAAGGTGGCAAAGACAAAAAACAATACAAGACTTAATAACATTAAGACAATTAACAAACGAAATTAAAATAAAAATAAAACAGCATAAAAATCAAACTTGGACAAACATACTAACAAACCTAACAACAACAAACAACTCACTTTGGCAACTAATTAAACGAACAAAAAAGACAAAGACAAAAATTCCATCTTTTGCACAGTTTCCTCAAAGCAATTAAGAAAAAGCACAGACAATGGCAGACTATTACGGACTAGCATGTGCAGGGAAACCCAATATTAGTAACGAACAAAATCAAATTACCAGTTTAGTTAACAAGTTTACAAAAAATAAATATCCCATTCCACCAACCATGTTACAAAAACTCCTCACTAAACCATCTGAAGTGGCTAAAACAATAAAAGAACTTAAAAACAAGAAGGCACCCGGGGAAGATGAGGTTGCTCCTATTTTAATAAAGAACATTCCTAGAAAAACTTTAGTCCAATATACTTATATAATAAATTCAATATTTTTGCTACAGCACTTTCCGAGTGCATGGAAGAGAGCAATAATTGTGCCAATTTTGAAACATCGCAAACCTGCAAATAGGCCTGAATCATATAGGCCAATTGCTCTCTTAAGTGTACTCGGAAAAGTCGCTGAAAAAATCATTCACCAAAGAATAAAAACCGGTCGGTTGGACCAGAAAATACCTGGCGAACAGTTCGGATTCAGAATCGGCAGGGGTGCTGTACTGCTGGTAGCGCATGTTGCGCAGCAAGCCATAAAAAAGATGAACCAGCAGCAAAACACAGTACTCCTGTCTCTGGACATAAAACAGGCTTTCGACAGCGTCTGGTATAACGGGCTGATTTATAAACTAATTACTTATCACGAATTTCCACTATATCTTGTTTCATTACTATATTCTTATATAACAAATAGATCCTTAAAAGTTAGAATAGAGAACAGCCTATCGGAACCGGTAGCTTTGCACGCAGGCCTTCAGCAGGGCACAAACCTAGCAGCACCATTATTTAACTTATATACTGCTGATATCCCCCGCTTCCCAAATTCAAACTTTGCAATTTTTGTAGACGATGTTTTATTATATGCAAACTCATTCTACGCTAACGTTGCAAGGCAACATCTAACTAATCACTTAAATATCTTACTACCGTGGTACAATAAATGGAAATTGGAAATTAATGAAAACAAATGTGAATGCATGGTCATTTCAAGGAAAACGACAAACACACATATTAATCAAAATATTAAAATTAACAACACAGAAATTATACCCGCACAGACCTTAAAATACTTAGGGGTAACACTGGACAACAGGCTTACATTTAAGCACAACACAGCTAAAATATCAACAAAGTTCTTAGCAATTACACACATATTATACAAATTATTAAATCATAAATCTCCACTCTCCCCACAAAATAAGCTAATCATATATAATCAAATTATAAAACCATCATTAACTTATGCAGTTCCGGTCTGGTGCAGTATGGCAAATTGTCACTTTAGAAAAATTCAATTACTGCAAAATAGAATACTACGATTCGTTACAAAATCTCACCGCCTAACAGCAATCCGCCATCTGCACCAGGCAACACATTCTCCATACATCTTTGATTATATACAAGACATTGCAACAAAATTTTATCTAACACAGCCGCAACACTCACCACTGACACAAGACATAATACAATTAAGACATGATAATAATAACGACGTGCATAAACCATTGCATTCACGACTACCTATTTACTTTCAATAATGCAAAATTTCAACTTTTCCAAAAATTTCCAAAAATTCACTAATATTATATAATTAACAAGAAATAAACTACAAAATCTACAAAAATTGCTATACAATCCAATCTCCTCCCTAAAACTTATGACACGCCCACAAAAATTTTCGAGCCACTGGGCAAAATGTGCTACTGCTACATGTACCTGACAGAAATCAAGCTGGTTTTTTCTTCAATTTTTCCAGTTAACATTCCATTATAAAATTAAAACATTTTTAAATAACAATCAGCAAATATTTTCAAGTTTTTTACAAACAAAATAAACTCTTTCATGGCAGTAAAGGACTACGGAACTGACCAACTAAAGCATTGCTAAACATCGATCAGTTTAACCAAAGGGCTAAGAACAACCCCACCGGCGTTGCCAGTGCGCTTCCTAGGTAGCTAGAGGACAGTTACGCAAAAACTGACCTACGAAACCTAGAACACAAATAAAAATATTTATTGTATTATATAGTACTATGTATTGTATGTATATATAAATAAGTTAGACTATTGATATGTAAAATACCTTGAACAATAAAGAAACTTTGAAATCAATCAAATCAAATCAATCAAATCAAGCAATATATATTTTTAATTGCTTTATTTTGTAAAACTTGTAAAGGATTAAGCAAATTTTGAAAAGTTGATCCCCATTTTAAAGTTAAATATTGTGAATGAGAGTGAATAATAGCAAAATAAATAGGACGTAACATATAATTTGGAGTCAAAAAACTGAGTTTTTTTAAAATCCCCACTGGTGCAACTATTTTCTGTTTGATATATTCAATGTGTTCACTCCAATTAATAGCTTCATCTATTATCAACCCCAAAAATTTAATTTTATTTATTATTTTAAATGCCCGACTTTTAATTTTAAATCACTTCTGTATAAATTGGGTTTCTTTCCTATACATAAAAAAGATAATTTTTCCAAATTTAATGTTAATTTATGACTACACAATACTACACATCCATAATTCAATGATTTCCATATCATGATTTATAAAATTTTGTATAATTTCATATGAATCAGCGATGTATAAAATAGTTTTATCATCAGCGAACAATCTAATTTTCACATAAGAAAATATTGATATACAGTGTCACCAGTAAAGTCCGCATCATATGGGAGTTTTTTTTATTAATAGCTTTATTCAAAATTTGACTTTGGCATCAAGTTCTGCTTCGATCGAGATGAAAATTAAGCAAAAAAATAGTAGTCACGTGATTCGCATTATCTGTCAAATTTTAATTTTTTCCAAAAAATAATTCAAAAATGGGGTTATTTTTGAAAATATCGAAAAAGGTTATTAGAAAAAGTTTTTTTAAATGCAGTTTCTAGCTCACATGCAAAATTTCAGCTGCATAAGATAATTTTGATTTTTTACCTATATTTTGTAAATTGCACCACTTTTGCAAAATAAGACTCAACGCAACCTACATAAAACTTCTTAGTTTTTAAAATGCTTTATTTCAGATACATTTTCTTTCAAGTAGCGCCATATTAAATGTGTGTTTTTCTACAAAATGAAAATTGGGCTATTAAAATTTGGTCGCATGTGATGCAAAGTTTATTTGTTTTTAACCCTGTATAAGGTAAAATAAGTATTTTTGAAAACGTAGTTTGTGTCTGAAAGTAATACACCTTAATATTAAGACAAAAAAATAACACAGTGTCTTCAGTAAAGTGCTTTTTAAGTGGAAAATAAATTTTAGTTTAACAACGTAAAGTTTATCTATTTTTAACGATTTAATTTAAAACCCCTATATTATAATTTATTATTAAGCTATGTCATAATAACGTTCTTGTAGAAAAACACACATTTTATATGGCGCTACTTTAAGGAAAATGTATATGAAATAAAGCCTTGTCAAAACTGAGAAGTTTTATGTAGGTTGCGTTGAGTCTTATTTTGCAAACATGGTGCAGTTTACAAAATATAGGTAAAAAATCAAAATTATCTTATGCAGGTAAAATTTTGCATGAGGGCAACAAACTGCACTTAGAAAAACTTTTTCTAATAACTTTTTTCGATTTTTTCAGAAATAACCCCACTTTTGAATTATTTTTTGGAAAAAAATTACAATTTGACAGATAATGCGAATCACGTGACTACTATTTTTTTGCTTAATTTTTATCTCGATCGAAGCAGAACTTGATGCCAAAGTCAAATTTTGAATTAAGCTATTATTAAAAAAAATCCCACATGATGCGGACTTTACTGGTGACACTGTATTTATAATAAAATATTTTTATGTTTTATCGATAATATAATAATATATTATCGATATATCAAATACCGATATTTAAAAAATAAAATATCGATATATCGTTATATCGATATTTAAAAAATAAAATATCTTTACTACGATACTTACGATATACCGATATATCGACATTTTTTTAAATATCGATATTCGATATTGGAATTTCAATATCGGCCAGCCGTAATCTTTACCACTAAAGAACCCCGCACTTCTCTTATGGAAAATGGCCCTCGGTTAAATTTTCTAAATTTTTAGTATGTTGTAGAGAATATCATTTTTATCAAAAGTGTTCATCGCCACAACAATTTCTGCCGACCAGTTTTTGAGATACAAGTTGCAAAATATGAATTCTCAATACATTATATTTTCGTAGTTAAAAATATTAATTCGTTTTGTTTTTCTAAAGTTTTGTTGGCCCTGTCGTAGATAGGATAGAATACTATAAAAATAGTTTAAATTTTTTTATTATATACCGGGTGAGTAACGAAAATTATTTAATATTTTTTGTTAAATCATTGTATTTTCGGCATTACATTAAATGTTAACAAAGTAATACTGTAGATGACACTAGCTTGGAGCAAGCTATCAGCATTTACATTATTTATATTTATATAGGGTAACTCAAAAAAGTTAATATTTTTTTTATTAGTTTGGAAAGAAATTTTGTAGAAATTTTTTTATGTGGTACTTGTCGTTTATTGTATGCTTTCTAATATATATAATTATCAAGGTTATACAGGGTGTTTTCGAAGATAAGCAATAGAAAAATAACATAAAAACGCATGTATTTATAAATCACCCGTTATTTTAAAAATGAATCGGTTAAATTTCCTAATTTTTTAATATTTTTTGCTTGAAGTGTCTTACTTACATGTTTGCTATTGATTTCCCTATTCCTACGACCCGTTCTGAAAATATACAGCGTCGAACAGACTCAAAACTCAAAAAATGAGCAAATAAAATAAGACCTTTTTTAAAATTCATTAAAATTTGTTTTGTAAGTTCATTTTATGGTTAAAATAAATATATTTAATGCTAAACAGGGTGTTTCGAATAAGTAGGGTGTTTTTACACTGTATTTCAAATAAGAAATATATATAAAAACTATGAACAATTTATTATAAGTAGGGGAGGACGGGTATCATTCGGCCGGGGGGAACATTCAGCCATTGTGAATATTTTCTATTTGATTTGAAATTCGCGCGCAAATTAAGCGAATATGTTTGAAATAAACGGTTTTGCATCAGTTCGTAGTAGTTACTCCATGTGATTGTTGTCGTGAAAAATTTTAAAAAATAAAGTGTGAAAAAACCGTTCTGGAATAAGTTTTTTGATATCAGCATTTGTGCTGGTATTTTGTGTATATATGACATAAAGAAAAACCTGAAGTTTTATAACGTAAGTATACATATTGGAGCTATTATTGCATGTGTGCATTCTAACCTAAAAATATTGTGGTCATTGAATTTCTCAAGGTTTTTGTTGATAGTTCGCGTGGGGAACATTCGGCCATGTGGAAGGGGAATCATTCGGCCAGGGCCGAATGTTCCCCTTATAAATATTAATATGAATTCATTTTTTTATTTCTTTGTTTCAGATGCCTAGAAAACGAGTTCTTAAAACAAATAGAGTAAACATCGATGAAAATTTAATTACACGTGCTGTTGTATATGTTTTTAACGGAACTTATGGAACTAGAAGAGCTGCTATAGTGTGTGGTATAAAACGAACAACACTACAAAGCCGTATTAAAAAGATTTTGGAAAAAGAAACTAAAGATAAGTATCTTTCTAAATATTATCAACAGCAAGATGACTCGGGGCGTGAAAGTGATTCCACTGAAAACTCTCCGAAATACTCAAGTAAATACACTAATAATGTAAAACAAGTCTTTACAACTGAGCAAGAAAATGAGTTGGAAAAATACATAAAGAAATGCAGTGATATAAATTATGGGCTTACTTATGAAGGTATACAAAAGTTAGCGTTTGAGTATGCACAAGCTTTACCTGATTGTAACATACCTCCTCAATGGCATCAGAAACAGCAGGCCAAATTAGGCTGGCGCAGAGGTTTTATGGCCAGGCACAAATCTTTGAGTCTCCGTAAGCCAGAAAGTACAAGTTTAAGTAGAAGTACGGCGTTCAATAAACATACAGTTGGAGTTTTCTTTGACAACTATAAATCTGTCTTAGATCGTTACAAATTCACGCCAGAACGTATCTTTAATTTAGACGAAACAGGAGTTACTACTGTCATGAAACCCGTCAAGATTGTGTCTACGTTAGGAAAAAAACAAGTATCTCAAGTGGCCTCAGCAGAAAGAGGAGAACTTGTAACATTTGTTGGCATCATAAATGCTGTTGGCCAAAGTCTACCGCCCGTGTATGTTTTTCCAAGGGTTCGTAACCTAGACGATTATATGACGGATGCACCTGCTTCTAGCTTAGTCTTGGGAAATAAGAGTGGTTGGATGACAGCTGAGCTGTTTCCTGAGGTTCTAAAGCATATTGAAAAACATACTAGTTGTAGTGTGGCATCTCCTATATTATTAATCGTCGACAATCACGAATCCCACGTAAATATTTCAAGCGTGAGATTTTGTAAGCAAAATGGGATAATTCTCCTTACTATCCCCCCCCCCACACATCACACAGACTACAGCCCTTGGACGTAGGTGTTTTTGGACCGTTCAAGGCCTATTGCTCTACCTCTTTTAATGATTGGCTCACCACTAATCCGGCAAAAACAATCTCGATAAAAAATATTCCTGAATTAACTAAATTGGCCTATCAAAGAGCCTTTACAATAAACAACATAGTTAACAGTTTCCGAAAGCCTGGCCTTTGGCCTCTAAATAGGTTGGTTTTTGGAGATGAAGATTTTGCTAGCAGCTATGTTACTGACAGATTACCAACCAACAATATTGCATCGCAAAATGCGGACGAAGCTGCCACTAATATCCCTACAGTGGATGTAATGGAAAAAGAAAACGCTGGACACGTTGCTCAGAAAATAGTTTCTAACCCTCAAGCTAACATTGAAATAAAAAAACAACAGAATATGTTTAAGACAATGGAGATCACAGGTAAAAAAGCTGATTGCGAGGATGTTTTAAGACCATTAGAAAATATAAATACACCGTCATGTAGTGGTATTAACAAAAATGTCCCTAAAAAGTTAAAAATTACTCCTGAAGATATAAGACAATACCCTAGAGCAGGCGAGAGAAAAACAAAAGGTAAGAGGAAGTTAGGCGGTTCCAAAATTTTCACTGATACTCCAGAAAAAAACCTATTAGAGGAAATTGAAAAAGAAAAAGAAATGAAGAACGAAATTAAGAAGCAAAAAGAAGCGACAAGAAATTTATTCGGAAAAATGGTTCGGAATAAACGTCAACCTAAAAAAATCAAGATGTCGCAATACCTTTCCGAGTCATCAGATGACAGTGGTGATCTTTCGCTCCATGATGATTCAGGGGAAGATCTGAGCGACGAATTCGAAGAAATATCTGAAATTAAGGACCAATCAGAAGTAGCTCAAAATGATTTTGTGTTAGTGCGCTTTAAGGTAAAAAATTCGATAATCCACTTCATTGGACAAATTTTGGACGGCAGTGATACTATTACGCGAATCAAATTCCTTAGGAGAAAGGGACGTTCCAATACGTTTTATTTTCCTATAATTGATGACGTCTCAGATGTTACTAATGACGACATTATAGCGAAGTTAGTCACTGCGACAAAAACTGGTACTGCAAGAACCTCGTCCTATTTTACGTTTTATTATAACTTTGGTAGTTTAGTTGTTCAATAGGAGATAAAAATCCCGCAAAATATGCTTCTTTAAATAAATATTGTAAGATTTGTTAGTGTTTTTCTGTGTAGACGAATCATCCCCCTCTGGTGGGCGAATGTACACCTCGTGTGGGAACATTCGGCCAAAAAACAACAAAAAACTAAATATGATTTTTTTACATTTTTAACATTTTTTTTTGTACAACCACTGTTATAAAATGTTAGAGAAAGTATTATATTTGGTCATACTCAATGTTAAAACAATATTAGGACGTTATTAAATGCCCCATTTCAAAATAACCTCTTAGGTGCCGAATGATACCCGTCCTCCCCTACCTCTTTATCCAAAAATAATAAGTAGGCCCCTAATTATTCGAAACACCCTGTATAGCATTAAATATATTTATTTTTAACCATAAAATGAACTTATTAATATATCAAATTTTATTGATTTAATAAATTTTTTATTTTATTTTACTTGCTTATTTTTTGAGTTTTGAGTCTGTTCTACGCTGTATATCTCCAGAACTGGTCATAGGAAAAGGGAAATCAATAGCAAACATGTAAGTAAGACCCTTCAAGATAAAAATATTAAAAAATAACGAAATTTAACCGATCCATTTTTAATATACCGGGTGATTTATAAATACATGCGTTTTTATGTTATTTTTCTATCGCTTATCATCGGAAACACCCTGTATAACCTTGTTAATTATATACACTAGGAAGCATACGATAAACGACAAGTAGTACATAAAAAAATTTCTACAAAATTTCTTTCCAAACTAATAAAAAAAATATTAACTTTTTTGAGTTACCCTGTATAAATATAGATAATATAAATTCTGATAGCTTGCTCCAAGCTAATGTCATCGACAGTATTGCTTTGTTAACATTTAATTTAATGCCGAAAATACAATGATTTAACAAAAAATATTAAATAATTTTCGTCACTCACCCGGTATATAATAAAATTTTTTTAACTATTTTTATAGTATTCTATCCTATCTACGACAGGGCTATGAAAAATTTAAAAAAACAAAACGAATTAATATTATAAACTACGAAAATATTTGTATTGACAATTCATATTTTGCAACTTGGACACCCTGTATCTCAAAAACTGGCCGGCAGATATTGTTGTGACCATAAACACTTTTGATCAGAATGGCATTCTCTACAACATACTAAAAATTTAGAAAATTTAACCGAGGGCCATTTTCCATAAGAGAAGTGCGGGGTTCTTTAAATTTAAAATTTTCACTGCGAGATTTTCTGTTCTAAAAACATACCTCTATGATCAAAAGCGATAACCATAAACTCCTTCCTCATAACACCATACTGCATAATTCGTTTTGCACGATTACAATAACTACCGTGCAAAAAAATCAAAATGTCATGTTTCGTATCTCTAATTAGGGCTAAAATGTCTTCCGACGTGGTTGTGTTCATTTCATCTTCTGGTAAAACCAACCAAGCCCAAATACTGGTTATTGTTCCGTTGTTGTGGTAATCCTGCACTCCCAGGCGAAAATTTATCACTCCCTTAATATTGTGAGCTTGGGGGTCTTCGAAATTTGGATTTTTTGGTACATCATCTGAAGCCAGGTGAAAATAAAATGTTATAATAGTTATTATCCCATTAAACGAGCTATTAAGCTATTCCTAGGACTATTGGAAATTAGACTAAAGTCTTTAAGGTTAGTTGGGGTAAGTGCATACAGAAATTGGACTACTTCAACTTTAAAGTTGCATTATTTCGTTATTTGCAATCGAAAATCCTACCTGTGATAATAGTGATATATATTTTCGAGGATTACTTTTTTCAGAAATTTAAAATTTGTATTTAATACAAGAACTTTCTTTCTTTATTTATATATACAGTGTCACCAGTAAAGTCCGCATCATATGGGGTTTTTTTTTTATTAATAGCTTTATTCAAAATTTGACTTTGGCATCAAGTTCTGCTTCGATCGAGATGAAAATTAAGCAAAAAAATAGTAGTCACGTGATTCGCATTATCTGTCAAATTTTAATTTTTTTCAAAAAATAATTCAAAAGTAGGGTTATTACTGAAAATATCGAAAAAAGTTATTAGAAAAAGTTTTATTAAATGCAGTTTCTAGCCCACATGCAAAATTTCAGCTACATAGGATAATTTTGATTTTTTACCTATATTTTGTAAATTGCACCACTGTTGCAAAATAAGACTCAACGCAACCTACATAAAACTTCTTAGTTTGACGATGCTTTATTTCAGATTCATTTTCTTTAAATTATCGTCATATTAAATGTGTGTTTTTCTACAAAATCAAAATTGGGCGATTAAAATTTGGTCGCATGTGATGCAAAGTTCATTTGTTTTTGACCATGTATAAGGTAACTTCATAAAATACGTATTTTTGAAAACGTAGATTGTGTCTGAAAGTAAAAAATAAAAAAAAAAATAAAGGGGTTTTTAATTAAATCGTTGAAAATAGATAAACTTTACGTCAAGTTAAGCTAAAATTTATTTTCCACTTAATAAACACTTTACTGATTACACTGTGTTCTTTTTCGGTCTTAATATTAAGGTGTATTACTTTCAGACACAAACTACTTTTTCAAAAATACTTATTTTATGAAGTTATCTTATACAGGGTCAAAAACAAATAAACTTTGCATCACAAGCGACCGAATTTGAATAGCCCAATTTTGATTTTGTAGAAAAACACACATTTAATATGACGCTAATTTAAAGAAAATGTATCTGAAATAAAGCATCGTCAAAACTAAGAAGTTTTATGTAGGTTGCGTTGAGTCTTATTTTGCAACAGTGGTGCAATTTACAAAATATAGGTAAAAAATCAAAATTATCCTATGCAGCTGAAATTTTGTATGTGGGCTAGAAACTGCATTTAATAAAACTTTTTCTAATAACTTTTTTCGATATTTTCAGAAATAACCCCACTTTTGAATTATTTTTTGAAAAAAATTAAAATTTGACAGATAATGCAAATCACGTGACTACTATTTTTTTGCTTAATTTTCATCTCGATCGAAGCAGAACTTGATGCCAAAGTCAAATTTCGAATAAAGTTATTAATAAAAAAAATCCCATATGATGCGGACTTTACTGGTGACACTGTATATGTATATAAATGATAACGATAGGGATAAAGTAAAGTTTTGAAATAATGCCATTTTTTTAACAACATTTTTTTTTCTGGTAACCAGGTGACGCACTTACCCTGGATAACAGGGAAAGTGCGGCACCAGTTGTTATTGTTGTATTATATTACAATAGCTTTAGTATGGGGATAGTGCGTTGTTCATAAAAAAAACATTTATGCTTTTTACAAAAATAAAAAATCTTTATTATTAATAAAAAAGTTACAAACCTAAATAACCTTAAAACTAACTTGTCATTGAATAGAATAACCTGCAAATGATACTGAAAATTTTATTTTACCACGTCTACAGATCTTAGGTTGAGGAAGTAAGTTAATAATATCATTTATTAAGATATGGTCGATGTCGTCTACAAGTGGGAACTTGAAAATGAATTGTTCAGTAGAAATAATTTTTCTTGTGAACTTTATTCGCGCTTCGTGTGCTTCGGCATCAGAATCTTTGGGTAAAACCTCGGGTAAAACTTTACAAACATAATATTTAACACTTTTTGTTCCTGGGAATTTGCCGATCAATTTTTTGAATTTCTTCATCTTCCATTTGGTAAATTATTTCGTCTAAAGACACATCAGATTCCTCTTCACACATATTAAATTCTTCATCTTCAGTTTCTAGTTCTTTAAAAGTTTTTGGCTGGGATTTTTTTTTTTTTTGGTATTTTACTTCTAGGCTCTATGAGTTCGTTTTCGTCTTCAGCGTCTTTTTCTTTACAGTCTTATAAAAATGCTGAAATCTTCGTTATAAACTGACATGGGGTAAGAGCGTCACTTGGTGTCAGTGGCGGCTCGTGGGGTAGAGCCACAGTGCCATGGCACTACCTGCCCTTATGTCCAGCGTCCTGCCCTTTACAAATTACCAAAACCTATTAAAATTAATATTCTCGTTTTTAAAGCAATTAGCAAAATAATTTTAAAAATGGAACACAGTCGGGTGCAAATTTCCATTTATTGAGGAAGCGATTATGCGTAAAACGGTAACGTAGCTTTCGCGCCAAGCGACGGAGGCCCCAAGTTATGACGAAATTGCCATAACACATTAATAAAAAACATTGGAAAATGACCTTGAATGCAAGCAGGAAAAAATCTCCGTGTGGCCAGGCCCTTTGACCCCGTTTGACCGTTTGACGTTAGACGTTAGACGTTTCAAATTCAAACAGTTGTTTGTCCGCGTCGCGTCGCGTATTAGGTTGTTTGTAAACTTAATAATTTTCGTTCGGCAGGCTGATTTAATAGAAATATTTATGGAAAAAATACTTGGGTGTGCGGTTGTGGTAAATCTAATAAACTATTTTGTTTTATGTGTGTTTTATTTGGTCGGGAGCAAACTTGGTCCCAAAAAGGTACAGATGATTTGGTCCATATCTGGAAAAAAATGAAGACACATGAAAAATCGAAGGTACATTTAAACAGTATATTTAATTTCAGTATGCTTGGTAAAATTAACATTAAAACTCAATTAAATTCTGCATATCACAATAAAATAATGAAGAAAAACGAACAAATTAATAAAAACAGATACATATTACACCAAATTATAAACTGATGAGTTCGGTTTGTGGTTCTTTCAGTCTATATAGTACACTCTACCTACAGTATTTAAAAAAAATTCAAGATATGATTGTAAATTCATAAATTAAATTAGGTGCCATTTTGCCTATTTTTCCTATTTCAAAAGCAGGAACTATTAACAAAAAAAGGCGTGGCACCCAAAAATTTGGGGGGCTATGGGTTTACCTGGCCCCACTTCACTAAAATGGCACGAGCCGCCACTACTTGGTATACGCACTTACCCTAGCGGCTATAAAATTGGGATAAGTGCGACCCCCAGGTTTAATATTTACAAATATTAAATTTATATTTTTCTTAACGCTTCACACGATCCCGTAACTATTACAATCTTAAAGTAATATAGAAATTATTTTAAGATCTTACCATTATAAAAAAAATATTGATTTATAATAAATACTTACCAACCCACCTATTCACTTTACACAAATACGTTATGTTAAAATTTCAACTGTCGGTTTTCTACACATTGCACATTTGCCAATTCAATTCAAATCGTTGGGGCAATATTGGAGTTAAGTAACTGTCACATATGCAACTTTTAAAAACATTTTTACTCCTTGGACGAATAGGGGGACGCAGTTACCCCTGTCACGCACTTACCCCAACTAACCTTATTGCAATAATTGTAATGAATTTCCATCAAGTAAAAGCCAACACTATTCACACTTTATTCCTAAGACATTTCATGGACGTCGTATTGTTTAAAATATGGCAAAGACGTTCGTATTTACTATGGTACGTTTGCTGGAACGTCTCAGAAAGTACAGTTTAAGTAAGAAAAATAGTAACGTTTTAACATTTTAACAATATAAGCAGTGTTACTTAAAGAATTAAGTTCTGGCCCGCATGTTTTAATGAATTACTTACATGGCATAAATATTATCAGTCTTTGAAAAGGAATAGACAACATGAATACCACTGGAACAACAATCCATATAAGAATAAATAATATAAAAGCCAATATTAACCTAAAATAGAATACAAATATTATTTGATTTGTTTTATTGGTCCATAATAAAACTTTTATTTCCGCTACAAAAGGATGGTTCTGATTTTAAAAATTTGGTATTAGGTAAAGTTAAATGACATTTAAGCGCATTTTGACGCAGCACAAGTTTTATTTATTTATTTACTTATTAACGAGCTTAGCTCATTTTTTAAATTACAACAATTGGCAAGTAATGCATATTTTAATATAGGTAAATACAGTAAAATTAGCTAACTCAAAATTAACAATGGTATTAACACCAATAACAAAATATCACAGTAAAGAAAAAATCAGCAGGGAGCAACCTAATATCAGGTAACGAGACGCAGATCCCTACAAAAATTTGAAGCATATGAAAAAAAGTCCAAATCGTTAGCATAATACTTAGCCAACCTGATAGACCTCTACAGAGAAGAGTTTGAAGCATAATTTGTGCGATTAAATGACTGATAGAAAGTAAAATTAGAACGTGTGGTTCTGGGTGGAACAAAAAGTGGAATCTTAACCAACAGATTCGGACAATGGTAAACATGGTTCTAGATATTGTATAATAATTTCAAATCATGCCTCTTACGGCAAACCTCCAGTGAAACCAGCCCCAAAACAGACTCAAGTTCAGGATAAGACATTGCATAACCATCTGGGACTCTAAATGCTTAATATCTTAAAAAAACTTGTACTGGACAGTTTCTAAGCTATTTACATGTGTTGCATAACATGGACTCCATACTGAGGATGCATGCTCCAGATTGGGTCTCACCAAAGAACAGTACAGAGTCTTTAAGGATTGTGGACTCATAAAATCTCTCGAAGATCTCTTTATAAACCCTAACATTTTTAGTGCCTTTCTCTTAATATTTGTAATATGTGGAACGAAACCAAGAGAGCGATCCAATACTATCCCCAAATCAACCACACTATCCACAAGTTTCAGTGCATCCTGCCCAATAACATATGACATATGTAGGTGGAGTGCGAGACCTTGAGAATCAGCATCAAGTGACATTTTGAAGCATTAAGTTCCATTCCATTCAATTTACACCAGTTCATGAGGTTGATCAAATCCAATTAATCTTGGGAAGAGCGATACGAGAAAACAATTTGAGGTCATCGGCAAATAAAATATAGGAAAATTTAAAACATTTATGAATGTCATTAATAAAAAGGTTGAAAAGTAAGGAACCCACATGACAACCCTAGGGCACCCCTGAAGTAACCTTAATCACTCTCGAAGTGAAAATAACTTAAAATTTCATGCATTTTTTGTTTCACATAACTCTTAAAACTTTACAGCAATTTGCTTTATTAAATCAATCGTTATGTATTATTTTCGTTGTAAGTAATTGTAATTTACAAAACATTATTTTAAAGAACCGTTGTGTTAATTATGGCTTTGTAGAAGACACAATGGTATAATATTTGTAACTTTTTGGTTACAAATATCGTTTTAAAACGTCGTCTTCTATGGAGCTTATTTTTTTTATCTTCAGTTTAAAAAAATATATTGAGCCTAATGACTAAAAATTAAGCATTACTTAAAGCATTTACTTTTTAGTAAAAGCTTGCTTGACTGATATACGTAAAAGCAATTGGTAGATCTGGATATGAATAAAATTTTGAAGCAATTGCTGTTTTTCTTACACCTCTGTAGCAAATGCTTATTTAACACAAGATCAGACGTAGCTTATCCACTTGTTCAGATCAGTGGCGCAACCAGAAATTTACTTCGGGGGAAGCCTCAACTTCTTGCGCCGAAGGCGCTCTTTTGCGCTCTTCTTCTTCTTCTTCTAAATTTTTTTGTGTGCCACGCCCTTTTTTGGGTAAAATACGTATAATAATTGACGAGAGCGACAGCCCCCTAAAACTTCTGCAATAATACGCCGCTGGCCCTAACTAAATATTTATGAAAAAAAATTACAGATTTCATTTTAATTAGTATCTAAAAATGTATTTAAAATAAGTAACGCATATATTAATCATACTTATACTAAAACAAAACAAAAACCTTATACAATAAGTTGTAAGTAATCATTAATAATACTAATATGTATTAAAGTAAAATTCTTCGTTTTGTTTTTGCCTTTTCGTCCACGGTAATATCAATATCGTGGTTCGCATAAAGAACTTCCAAACCATTTAATCTGTCCTCTTCCGTGGTGCTAGGCAGATATGTCTTTAAATATTTTAAATTTGAAAAGGACCTTTTAGATGTGGCGGTTGTAATAAGCAAAGTTAAAAAAATTTGTAAAAGCCTTTTTATATTAGGAAATATATTGGCATCACATTCGGAATACACTTTGTCCAAATCTGCCTTCAGTTTTTGTTTTTGCATTTTTTATACCACAGCTCAAGTTCATCTTTTAACATCGTTTTATTGGAAAACTCTTCAAGGAACTTATTCTTGTAGAAGCTGTGAAGTTTCAAAAAACATTTAAATTGACTATCAAAATCTTGATTATCATATGAAAAAAATCAAAATTTTGAATGGTTTCTCGATGTTTTAAAAACCGATCCTCGAGATTTGCCATGAGGCCCATCTAAAAACGGAATAAAAATTGTTATTTTAAAATACTCAGCAGCGGAATCGGTTTTTATAACCAATCTTTGTGTTTGTCTTGGCGGTAGTCTAGGTACTCTGATTTCAATATCGTATTCCGAAAGTAGATCTTGAGCTTCCTTAAAAATATTTTGAAAACTATCATCTGCCAGGCCTCTTATTTCTTTAACTTGATCAGACGTAGTATAATTTTACTATTGATAACATGATTGATGTAAATTATGTGGCTGGTTGCGCCACTAGTTCAGATTATAGATTTCATGTTCGGTTTGGTGCCTAATTTGCAAAAGACTTGACGTAAATACAACAACATTGGTCTACTTATTTAGTATAGTAATCTGTTACGTTTTGTGGAAAATAGGAACTTATATTTGTAATATGGCAGAGGAGGTTCTGCCTCAACTTCGCCTTTTGTAACTTATGTTTACAATAAAGTTTTTTATTAATATTATTATTATTATTATTATTATTATTATTATTATTATTATTATTATTATTATTATTATTATTATCTTTCTTTTTCTCACATAATTGTGATTGATATTCTATTATTACTATTCTGAATTGAGAAATGATCTAACAATATGGCATGTTTTTAGAATAACTGATTTCTGAAAGTTTCGTTGTATATTTGTGTTGATTCCTAGTTGTTTCAGGTGTGATTTAAATGTTTCTGGTGTGAGGCCTGTCACTGACATAATAAGAGGGGTAATAGTGACTTTTTCTTGCTTCCAAAGTCTTTTTATTTCCATTGCCAGGTCTGTGTATTTGGAGATTTTCTCATTGTATTTCGTTTGGATGTTTTTATCACTAGGAACAGCTATGTCAATTAGGTATGTGATTCTTTCCTTTTTTTAACTGAAGAGTGATATCTGGTCTATTTGCGGATATTGCTTTTTTTGTTTGAATATTTATATCCCAGTACAGTTTGAAATCTTTCTTTTCGAGTATGGATGTTGGTGTATATTTGTAGTATGGTTCTGGGTTTTCTACGAGCTTACACGCTATGGCCAGTGCTTGATGAACTACTTTTGCTGCTGCGTTGTGTCTTGCTGTGTATTCTTGGCCAGCAAGAATTTTACATCCACTTGTAATATGGTCAATTGTTTCCTTCTGGAGGTGGCATTTTCTGCATGTGTCGTCTGTTATAGCCGGGTCTTTGATTATATGTTTTTGATAATTCCTTGTTGCTATAACTTTATCTTGAATAGCGAGTAAGAACCCTTCTGTTTCGGGAAAGAGCTGACCATCTTTTAACCATGTATATGATGATGCTTTGTCGATGTAATCTTGTTTCACGTGGTATCTATGCTGTCCATGGAGGATTTTCTCTGACCAGGTATTGATTTTATCTTGTTGTAATTGTGTATCATTGTATGTGTCTGCTGGATGGTTTGTTTGGTATAGGTTGAGGGGCGTATAGTTTTTATCTGCATTGCTTATCGCTGTGTGGAGACTGGTATGTTTAGTATGAAAGCATTTTCTGAGTTTTTGGATTTGCCTTGTGTGCAGGGATGTTACATCTATAATTCCTCTTCCTCCTACATTTCTTTTCATTGTTATCCTTTCTTTACATGAATTGGGGTGTAGCTTTCTGTGTTTAGTAAGTTCAGAGCGTATGAGGATGTTAATATTTTCTAGGTCTGTTTGGGACCACTTGATAATACCGAATGAATATGTGAGAGTAGGTATGGCATACGTATTTATGGCCTTAGTAAGGTTCTTGGAATTTAACTTGGTTTTTATCAGTTTGGTAAGTCTATTTTTGAATTAACTTATAAGCTCTGTTTTGATGTGGGTATTGGTTTGGTGCCTTGATGGAATCCTAGGTATTTGTATATTTCGTCTCTGAGCATGTTGTCTACTGTTTTATTATTGACTGCTTGAACCTCATGATATTTTTTCCACTGACCTTTGTTTATGTGGAGTACTCTGCATTTACTCATTCCAAACTCCATGCAGACGTCTGAGGTGAATGTTTCCGTGATTTTGAGAAGGCCCTTCAACTGGGTTTCCGTGGCTGCGTAGAGTTTAATGTCGTCCATATATTATAATATGTGGTTTATTTGTTGTTGGTTTTCTTTATTGTGCCTGAGATGAAAGCCATGCTTTGTACTATTAGGTATGTTTGAGAGTGGGTTAAGACAGAGACAGAACCACAGGGCGCTAAGTGAGCCCCCCTGGAAAATACCACACCTGATATGGAGTTCGTCAGTTTGGATATACTCGGTTTCTGTGTTTAATCGGATATTCGTTCTCCAGGTTTTCGTGGTTTGTATAAGGAATTCTCTGATATTCTTGTTGATTTTGTAGATTTTAAGGACCTTTATTAACCAGCTATGAGGTACGGAGTCAAAGGCCTTTTTATAATCTATATACCCAATGTGGAGGTTTCTATGTTCTTTTCCAGTTTGTCCCATGATGACATAACCAGTGTTCCTTACAGCCCTGGCTGTTTTTTCTGCATCCTTTTTGTTCCTCTGTGGGTATGTTGTTGATCGTTAGATGTTGTTGTATTTTATTGCAGATTGTGGCTGTAATGATCTTATATAAGGTTGGTAGGCAGGTGGATAGTTTGAGGGATTTTTAGTGTCCGAGTTTTTGGGTTTTATGTAGGTTATCCCTTGAGTCAGGAAGCTGGGAAGCGCCTGAGGTTGCTGCATAATTTTGTTAATTTGGTGTGTAGTAGTAAACTGTTTAAACCAGAAGTTTTGAATGTTATCTATGCCAGGGCACTTCCAGTTTTGTGTGTATTTAATTGTGTCTGTGATTTCTTCTATTTTAAATACGATATCTTCTTGGTCTGTTATGTGTTTGTGTCTATCTTCTTCGGCTTTAATCCAGGTGTTGTTATTGTGTTGTTTTGATTCCGACCATATGCTCTTCCAATAATTGGTTAGTTCTTGTTTGTCTGGTGGTTCTGTTAATCTTATTTCCTGGTTGGCCACGGTTCTTTGGTAGAATTGCTTTTCATTTCGAAGGAAGAGGTTGTTGGTATCTTTTCTTTCGTTTGACTCTTTGTATCTTCGGAGTCTTGCAGCGTATACTGCTAGTTTTTGCTTAAGGGTATCAAGGATCTCTGACATTGTTTGGGTGGGATATTTGCATTTTATTTTTTCTGTTGTCTGTGTTACATGTTTTGAGGTATTCCCTTTTGTGAACTGGGTGAGGTGTCCTAGACTTTTCCTGATTTCATTATTTCTGTTTTCTAATCTTATCTGCCATTTGAATTTAGGTTTTGTTTTGTTGAGATTTCCTTGTCGTTGTGGTAGTTTTTGATCATTCTGTACGACTGAGGTGATAGCTGCTACGTAGATTATCGTATGGATATCTTCGATTGTACTTAGGTTTGTTATGTATTGTGTTATTATATCTTTGGATTTGTTGTGTGTTTTGCTTAAAGATCAGCCAAGGAATTGGGTTTCTCAGTGTAGGATCAGAGCCTAACCATTGGGTTAGGTATTCATCCATTTTCGTTTTAAGTTTTTGTAAAAGAGGTGATTTGGGAGGATGTTGTGTGAATGTGGTAAGGTGTGAAGATTGGTTTATTGGTGTGTCTATGGTGTTTTGTTGCTGTGTTCTCGCCTTCTGTGTGTGAATGTTGGGGGTTGTGCTTTCATTGGAAAATTAGTGAATTAATGCTTCTTGTGTTTCATTCTACAGGGTGTGTTCTGGATGTTCGTTAGTGTTTCTAATGTGGGACTGATCTCTGTTAAGTTCGGCAGCTACTGTATCTTTGAGCATTTGTAATTCAAATGGCGTGAGGCGATTGTTCTTAGTTATGGTTCTTTTTTGATCTATTAGTCTCTGTTCCGTGACATGTTGTTGGAGGTATGGGTATTGGGCTAGAAAAAGTCTTCGTAATTCATGCCTGTAGCCTGAATTTATTGTTTCAATTTTTGTGGCAGTGTAGTAACAGCGCATTACTGGTTTATTCATTTCAACTGTCCAGTGTAGGCGCTGTCTTTGTTTGCCAGCATTGGTGGTTGCAGGTTGTTCCTGCAAAACATCCGTAGCCGGGTTTGGATCTATATTTTGTGGGGTTAGGAGCTCAAAGTGTCCTGATGCTGAGTTGCCTGTCAGAAGCAGGTATATGTTCTTGTCGCGTTTTATTTTACTTATCGTTGTTGGTTCGCTTACGACTGTAAAACTTCTTGTTCTTGTAGCCCGTGGTCTGGTGTAAATGTGAAAGTTCATGCTTAGAATTTCGGAGAGAGCAAGTATTTCAAGACTAGTTCCATAAACATTTGTCTTCTTCGTGTTATTATAGTAGATTTTAATATCTCTCATCCTGTCGTTTTCAATTAGAGCATGGTTTTGGAGTAAGGGCCAATTATATTTTATATATTCTAGTGCGTTTAGTCTTAGCTGCTCGTGGCACTCTTGGTGCAAGGTACAAGTTTACCGCTCTAAATAGGCAGCTTCCGTCGCCCACAATATCGGATATAGTGAAGGTCAGAAGTGTAGCCGGGTCGTCATATTTTTGATCGGGCTGAAAATTCCCGCGTCGCACCCGATCGTAACGACGCTCGTCCGAGGCTTTCATTTTTGAAAAGTTCTCCATTAGTAATGGGTGTGCATTTTTTAGCTACTGCTAGCTTACAGGGTGAAAGGTCCATCTCAGCAGAGCCCTGCCGTACCACTACTAATTTCATGGTAGTACTGAGATAAGGGGATTTTTACTTCCAGTGGTCCCCTGGCCCACTGTGAAGTGCTCGGGTCCTTGGGGTCGCAACACCCAAGTATACCTAGATATACCCTGCGGTTATTATTATTATTATTATTATTATTATTATTATTATTATTATTATTATTATTATTATTATTATTATTATTATTATTATTATTATTATTATTATTATTATTATTATTATTATTATTATTATTATTATTATTAGGAAGGAACATAAATAAATCTCTCTGACCACAACCGTTTAGCTTTCACAGCAGCTTCAGCACTTGTAGGAAATTTAATAAAAATATTGGAATTCTCCAAAACGGCATCCATTACAGAAGTGTATGTCTTACTTAAAGACAGTAGTTTGGTAAATACCGAGTTCTTCACCTACAGAATTTTGAAAGCCCTGATCCGACAATTTTCGCAGAAAGACTTTAATCTTATTTAAAGGCGACAGTGCACCCCTCGCCTTTTACCAGTATCTGTCAAAAAATAATTTGCCGACCACTCAACATTTTCGCAGTCAAATCGATATAACTTTCTGAAATCATCATATCTGCAATTTTTACGCACACTGTAGATTTTTCTTTTACGGACGTTTATATATTCAGCCATAATTGAAGACACAAATTAAGAGCAACGCACGTGCTTGCCGCGGAGAACAAAAGTTGACTGCTACCAAGCAAATGATGCAGGGGTCGACCTACCTTAAAAAGTTTAAAGCAATTGCTACAGTAAAAAAAGCAATCCCTTAATTTATTCATCACATTTTAAACAAACCATAGCAATTGCTTCTATTTTTTAAGAAAAAGCATTGACTAGAAGCAATTCCTGCACTTTTAAGCAATTGCTGGACGCAAAAGCAATTACTTTAGTTTTTATTCATTGGCTTTCAAGAAATTACATCGATTTTATAAGAAAAAGCAATCGCTACCTTTTATTCATTAGGCTTAAGGACTTGCGGTTTTCACAGATACACTTTTATGCTTACATTATAAAATATATATCGTTACATTTAAAAAGATAAATTTTTCATTCTCCTAAATAGCGCCCTATAGCAACTGACTTGGATAAAACACAGAACACAGGAAACTCTATTTAGCGAGTTTAAATTTGTCAAGTTCTGGTAAGCCAAACTAAAGGTCTAAACAATTTTTAAATTAATACGTATCTCCTCCGATTCCCCTCATTAAACAAAAATGTAGAGCAAAAACTTAAAAATATAAGTTATCCAGAATTTTCATTATTAAAATCTGCCCTTATTTTTCTCGTTAAATTTAGAGAGCGCCACCTACAGTACCTTGCACACAAAACGAAATAACTTTTTTGCGCCACTCTATATTGAACTTTTAAATACACATTCTTATTCTCCAACGTCTTTCACCTAAAAAAAAATACGTGGTAAGAGTTGATTTGAGCAGCAGTTTTTGAGATATCTGGATTTAAAAAAATTACTTCTTGTAGGGCCAGGTCTAAATTATTGTAATAATTGATCACACGTTAAAGCGAAGGCGTTAAATTAAAACCAATAACATATCGCGTGTTCGCGCGATATGTAATAACTGTCACTAAAAACGAAAAAAAAGTTCCTTTTTAAGATATGACAAGAATTATAATTTATTACAAGAGCCATGTACCGTGCGAGCAAAAATTATTTGCATCAAAGAGGACTTTGCATCTAAGGACGTAATGCTTAGCCGTAGAGCTTAATACCTGTTGGGGGTCAGTAACTACCTGAATTAAGAATCAATCAGTTATTTCGTCATCTTTGACAGAACTTGTTGCAAACGTTCGTGAAATAATGCAAAATACGCCAACAAATTGTATAAGACGCCTGTCCCAAGAAGTGGGAAGATCTTATGGAACATAATAATTTAATAATAATAATTTATTTAATACAAAATTTGTTATGTACAAGTAAGCAATTAATACTACTTAAAGATGTAAAATAAACGTTCTTGACTTCTGCCGAAATATGCACAAAAAATGTACGTATTTGTATGGCAGTCTTTTTTCCTTCACTTCAATGCAGTTTTTGTGCTCCACTTTTCATTAATTTCTAATTTCTAATATCTACTTTGATTTTGATTCACAAAACTGTCAATTGCTTCTCGAGAACACACTTTTAAAATCCATTCTGACATTTTTTTCTTGAAGCTTATTAAACTTCCACAAGATTTTATTGCACTTGGAGCTATATTAAAAAATCTTGCAGGACTATTCTTAAGAAGTAGCTAAATTTATTTCCTTATAAAGTGTAACAGTGGCGTATTTAGGGGGGGGGGTCCGAGGGGTCTGGACCCCCCCCCCCCGTGGGCTCAACATTAAAAAAACTCAGAACAGATCAGATGCCTTGATGCATTTAATTTCTAATTTAAGTGAGTAAAATAATATATACATTGTGATTGATAATTCGATTAATTTCTCGCAGGAGGTAATTTGTGATTTTTTCTTAAGGTGGGAGTATCAACATGCTGGCCAATCTATAACCTATTTCGCGTAGATTTATTTACGTTTTCTAGCTTTTATACAAAATTTAAAGAAAATCAGTATCGACTTGATATTCTATAGGTAATAATTAACATATTTAATAAATATCAAGAAATTTCATAACTAATTTTAGGAGAATTGTATAGCGAAAAATATCGGGTAAGATTTTTTTTATCATTATTATGTCATTGTCACTCATTGTTCTTTCACTATACAATTCTCCCAAAATTAGCAATGAAATAAATTGATATTTTTGTAATATATCAGATACTACCTAAATAATGTACCGACGATATTGATTTTCTTTAAATGTTAGTTATTAAAATAATAAACCCAAAAAATAAACCCGAAATAGGTTATAGGTTGGCAATAGATTGAATGACGTTGAGAATTCAACCTTAAATATGACCTATTCCGAAAATGCTTGGTTTTCGAGTTATTTCAATTTTTTTCTTGTTTTTTACCTGCGTGTCTAATTTATTTAATTTTAAAAAATTGAAATGATGTTCACTTAGTTTTGTAATTTTTTTGCAAACTAGAACTATTAGCAATACTTTGTTTTTACAAATAATTAAGTAACTGTGTCACAGATAACAAAACAACATGGCCAAACTTGGCAAAAAAAATGGCAAAAATAACTTGAAAACCAATCATTTTCGGAATCGGTCATATTATGTAGAAATATATATTTTTAAACATAAATATTTAAAAAAATATATATTCCCATTATTGCGTTTATATTTAAAAATTTCTTAATTTCTTTCTTTTTTGGGTTCAGCTATCAAAACATAGAAATTATAAATTCTGATAGTTCAAAATAGGGCATGGCACCGAAAAAATTTTCGCCTGCGGCGCTTTTTTAAAGAAAAAAGAAAGGAAGATAAAACGAAAGGTATAGACCCCCCCCCCCCCATGGCAATATTCTAAATACGCCACTGAAGTGTAAGTATTCCAAGAAATACAAGCCGCAGATTTTGAAAGACGCAGGAATTACTCTCAATTGTTTACCCAAAATTTATTGGAAACTAATGATTTATTAGACCTGACATTTTTTTCGGATGAAGCCAGGTTCCACCTCTCCGGTTATGTGTTTTTAGAATACATGTAATTCTTTTTGTTTTTCTTTCTGTATATTCTTACTTTGTTAATTTTGTAAACAACAAAAATAAATTAGTATTTGTCTACTTATTTTATTACTCATTAGTTTGGCATATCATGTCATAATATGAATCTGACAAAATTTTAACCTAGATTTGGTTAGATATAACTATGGAGAACTATAGGGTAGGAGGCCGATCGACAATGGCAGCATTTTCAAATTCTTTCCCGGTTTTTTGGTTAGTTCGCTATTGGCCGATAGATGGCTCTCGCGTCCGAAGTGGGCTGATGTTGTCTTCTTCTTCTTCGTTTTTAATATGGAAAACTAGATCCTCCATAGTTTTTAACTTTTACTTAAACCCTTTATTTTTCTGTGCTTTTACTTTTGACAATTGACATTTTATTTTTCGAAATAACAAATAATGTTTGAAGGCAAGACAAGACAAATAACGTTGTATTGTAATTAATTTTCATATTTATAATAAATAATGGTACAATTTATGTAAGTAGAGTTTGCTTTGGGTCGGGGTGTAAGACAGGATCTTTTTCAGAGAGAAAACGCAGCCAAATAAGTCTCTTTCTAGCTCCAAAGGTATAGCTAGAATGTTTAATACCCTGTATTTTAAAAACCAAGCATCGTTGGAACTTTATACAGGCCGAGTTTACTAATAAGTATAACAAAGTAAGTGTAAATTCATATAAAAGTCCTTATTTGTTCCTTAAGGGACTAATTTAAATAAAAATAGTTATTGCGTCCATAAGAAACCATTATTTGATAGCCCACTTCGAACACGCGCGCCATCTTACAGCGACTCGTAAAGCTGAATTACCGATGCTAATTTGGGACCGAATCCAATGCATTGCGATCGGCCTCCTACCTCAAGTCCTCCATAGATATAACCAAGCCCTACGTTTTTTAATCCAAGCCCTCTTTGATCCAAATAATTTTTACTCGCATGGTATTTAAATAGTTACTTACATTGTTACCAAACTCCAAACTAGAATTTTTTTCCACAACGGCCATTTTATTTTGTCGGGTGCATTTTCTGGATCCGAAGATAAGAAGTCGCCTGAGTCGCTCTTCTACAATTTTTTTTATGACAATAACTAGTTTCCCACTTACGTGTATGTATATGATATATTATACTTATTTGTATATAGGTAAGTATTTTGTATATTGTAATTTATTTTACCAATACCCCCATCTAGTTAAGGGGATTGCGTGGTGTTATTTTGTTGTGAAAATTTCAATGTTCTCATGGTATGTATAAGCGAGACACAATCATGTAAGGATCCTCTTAACGTACGTGAATTAGAATAAGAGGAAACCTTAACCATATTTGCGTAAAACCGGCTTATCGCATGTTAAAGGTTATTAAAAATGCAAAGCATTGGCGTTGGGCGTTAGTTCAATAGAATATCAAAAATATTTTTTTTATTTTATAATATATCTTAACAATTTTATAAAAATTACAATAGAAACAAAAAACTTTTAACAAGAATAAATAAAATCTAATATTTGGTCATATATCCCTGTTTTTCTATTACTTGAGACAGTCTATTCGGAATTGACTGAATTATATTTAATACAATATTTGGATCAAGCTCCTCCCAGCACGCATGTATTATTTTTCATAAATCTTCTGAATTTTGTGGCCTAAAATTTCGATTATATATTTTTTTACGATTATACCCGAAATATTTTCAATTGGATTGATTTCGGGACTATAAGCGACCCAAGACAGCACTTCCACATTATGGATTTGAAATCAATGGGTTACAACATTGGCAGTGTGGACTGGACAATTATCTTGTTGAAATATGAAAGTATTATTGGGATATATTTGCTCAGCAGATGTTGACAATATATTTTCTAAATGTTAATGTAATTTTCGGCATTTAATCTTTCCTCTATTCGCCAGCAAACACCAGGTCCATGAACACTTATCCAGCCCCATACATTTACAGAGAAACGCCTGTCTAGAATTGAAGGGGTGAGTATATCGCTCTTCAAATCTGGTATTGTTTGGACGGGACACACAAATTTGTCCGTTATAAGTCGACTGGAACGTCTTTTCATTAGTAAAAATGACCCTGTTCCAAAATTAGAGATTGCAGTATATATAATTTAAAGCAAAAATACTCCTTGATTGTCGCTGTTCTTCGGTAAGAAACATTTTTTTCGCAGCTGGGCTACATTTTAGTTCTGGTTCCTTAACTCTGCCTGGGAGGCAGGCAATGCTGTACCAATAACAGCATTCCCTTGCAGTTGCAAATGGATTATTTCTTAAATATCCCAAAAAAGTAGCCTCCCGTTTAGGGTTGGAACGTTTAGGACGACCTGAAGAGGAAAATTGCTCTTTAGGGATTCTTCTTGTTCTTAGCGTTGTTTAATTTTCAATATATTTTTTTATTTGTATTATACTGCGCTACAGCACGGATTGACCATCATTCTTCGATTCTTGATACAATTTGAGCCTTTTCAACTTCAGACAACGGACGAGGCATTTTTTAAGGTCTTCTGTCAAAGTTTATCAAACGTTAGCACCATGCAGTCTCAAAATTAATTACACCGACGCCAATGTTTTGCATTTTTGATCATCTATGACGTGTGATAACCTCCAATAAACAATCATTTAGACAAGCCGGTTTTAAGCAAATATGACAAACTTACCTCTCATTCTAATAATTCTTGTACGCTTTTTTTTTAATACAACTGTTCCTACCATCAGCGTAACTAGTATAATGGAATTGTTTAAACCTTCCTGCTACTACTACGACAAATGAAATGTTGTGGACATATAGAAGTGAAAACTCCTCCGTACTAGCTACGCTAATAAAACATAAAATCTTAACGTTACTATCCATAATATTATAAAAAACTTACGTTACAGCTATATTGCTGATCTGCTAGTTGGGTAGGTCCTACATTAAGACGACTTCCTGAAAAAGTTTATTTTTATTTTTAGTAAAACCAAAATTTCTTATTGTGGAAGTGTCTTCCAACAGATTTTAGTCGACACAGTATTGTTTTGTTTCATTAACCTTGTACAGAATGTCCCAATAGTGCAGCAAAATAAAATAGCTTCTTAAGGGTTAGACAAACAAAAATTAGGATGAAGAATTGTGATTTTTTAATTGGTGTAGCCTCTATTTTAGAAAATTTTTATATTCTAAGAACCGAATGGCTTTTACGCTTCGTACCTAAACCTAATTTATTAACTAAAATATAAAATATTTTATATACGTTGATAACTTTATTATACAGCAACTTTATTGTACGTGGGAAAAAAAATTACAAAAGTCAGAATATCAACTGCTTAAATCCATAAAACCGGTTTGCTTTCTGGGCATAGAAAATAAAAACTTATGAAGCAATGAGCTTTCAAAGTTTTACCTCATTGAATACCCTATATAAAACAGGATCAGTATGACTGACAGATGTGTGCTGTATTTTGCATTAAAGTACGCAAGAATGCTGAAATATTGGGTGTTCTTGGGGCCAAGTCGATAAATAACAGAACCGTATTGTCCTGACTAGGACTCATCAGAAAGTCATATTTAACACTAATATAGTATTTAGCAATGATAAATATGTTGTAACATCATCTGGTGGAAAAAACCTAGTAGTAGATATAGTCGGATCTGGTCTTATCATGCGGGTCATACGATTCAAGAAAGACGTACTCTCAGTTTTTGTTTTCTTTACTTGCGTTTAATTTTACCCTCTAAATAAAATACGTAAAATAAATGAGACAGACTTATTCCATTTTAACATGAAAAAAAAGGATATGTATTTACTTTCCAGCGATTCTAAAAAAGCTTATAATAGCACCAGCAACGTTTTATTTTAAATATGCCAGTTTTGTGACTTTGGCAGTTCGTGACAAAATGAAACAATTTTCTGGGATCCCTAATCAAAAAAAATGGTACTTAATCTGATAAACTATTTCGAAAATGAAAGAAAAAGTGGAAATTCGCCAACCAATATTCAGGAAACAGTAGTCAAAGCACTGGGAACTGTGCAGAAAATTGTGCATGGAACAAAACATAACATAATACCCAAGAATACTAAAAAGTGTAAACGAAGAAAGCCAAAGACTGAGGATTTAAGCGAAAATATTAAAATGGGAGTTCGAAATGTGATTTACGATTTATACAAATCAAAAACCAATGTAACTCTTCCAGTTTTACAAAAAACATTAAAAATTCGGGGTGTTTTGGAAATTGGACTTGAAGCGTTATCAAAATTAATAAAAAATTTAGGTTTTCGTTATAAAAAATACTGTAACCGAAGATTTTTATGTGAGCAGCCACAGATAGTGAGTCAGCGTGTTCAGTTTTTAAAAAAATATACGGACAATTACAAATCGAAATTCAGAAAAGTGGTATTTTTAGACGAAACGTGGATATTTTCGAATGGAAGTGGTTCAAAATCTTGGCAAGATGAGTATGTAAAAAGTGTTAAAAGGAAAAAGGGGTGCGGTACGGGAAAGCGTTTTATTATTTTGCATGCCGGTTCTGCAACAGGATATGTTGCAGGTGCGAGTTTAATTTTTTCTACAACATCAAAAAGTGCTGACTATCATGATAATATGAATTGCGAAATGTTTGAAAAATGGTTAAAAGTTCAATTGATACCAAATTTGAATGCTCCGTCTTTAATTGTATTAGATAATGCATCATATCATTCAAGAATTTTAAATAAACAGCCTACTTCATCTTGGAGGAAAAGTGATATTTATGAGTGGCTGGAAAAACACAACCAAAATCCTTTACCAAATATGCTTAAATCGGAACTCCTATCAATAGCAAAGTCTCTTAAAAAACCCAAAATATACGCGGTAGATGAAATATTGCGTGAATATGGTCATGAGGTTCTACGACTGCCGCCATATTATTGCCAGTTTAACGCAATAGAATTATTATGGGCTGGTGCAAAGTCTTATTATAAAAAACATGTAGGTGATGGTCTTAAATCCGACCAAGTACAAATAGTTTGGCAAGATTCGTTAGATCATATTACACAAGAGTACTGGAAGAAATCGGTGGAACATACAGAAATATTAATAAGGGATTGGTGGGATCGAGAACAAGTACTAGATGTCGAAGTAGCGCCAATGATAATTGCTCCATTCGAAGACGACTCAGACGACGAGGACTTTTCAGATTTTATAAGTGATGATGAGTTTTTAGGCTATAATTATAAACGGTGTTTTTCGTTTACATTTTTTAGTATTCTTGGGTATTATATTCTTCTTTTTATGCACATTATTCTGCATAGTCCTTAAACTAATTCCCAGTGTTTTCATTACGGTTTCCTGCATATTGGTTTGCGAATTTCCACTTTTTCTTTCATTATCGAAATAGTTTATCAGACTAAATGCCATTGTATTTTTAGGTTTTAGTAGTAAAATTGTTAAAATAAATTGCACTGTTTATTATTGTCGTTTTTAATTAAAGGGTACAGTAGGTATATAATTAATGATTATATAATTTTTTTGTAACTTTTTCAACTCCCCTGTACATAATTTTTACAAAACTAATAATATTAGGTATATGTGGCTATCTTCGCGATAGCTAAAATAATGAAACTAATTTTCCTTCCCTCGGTATATTTGTAAATAATCTCACAACATTTTGATAGCCTCTGTGTTGTCTGATTTGACGCATATGATCAGTGACCTTTGGACCCGCACGTTAAGACCAGATCTGACTATACCCACTTTCATAGAAAAGGCAGATTCTTCCATTTTGATTATTCAGGGTGTCCTGAAAAAGGAGGTTAATCTGTTAACCATAATATACTCCTTGAGCAAAAATAATATGATTTTTATAATGCCATTTTTCATGTTTGATCCTCATGTTCGATATACAGGGCGTCAAAGTTTGAAATTAAAAACTTTTTTTTTAATAATTCGAGTAGGTATTTAATAAGATATAAATTTCAAATTTCGTACATTGATTCACTATAAGGAGTTATATCTTTTGAGAACAAAATAAAAAACAATTGTCAAATATTCAAACTAGGGGGGGGTTAAGTACCCGCTCACCCCTCTATTTTTTAGTAATATGCCAGTGACTTCCGAACTACATTCTTTCAGGTAACCATTTGCTTTTGATTATTTTTTGACTTTTCGATAAAATGATGCGTTTCGGAGATAATTTGAAAATTATGGGTCCTTAACTGATGTCAACGCGGCTTGCGGTAATCTCCTAATTTTCAAATGCTAAATCAAGTCAGCCGTTGTGCCATTACCATGGATACAAGATATAATTTAGTAAAACTTTGCAATAGGAGACAAAACCGAAAGCAAAGGATTAGCCAAAAATAATGTAAGGACAGTGGCGTACAGATAAAAACCTGTAGTACTAAACCAGTTATTGCGCTACTAAGAACTTATTATAAATAATTATTTTAGTTTTGGAGTATTTCCGGAGCACTTAAAGATAGCGCTAATCAAACCTTTATATAAAAATGGTGACCCCGAGGTACTGAACAATCATAGACCAATAAGTTTATTACCAGGTTTTTCAAAATTATTTGAGATGGCTACGAGTACAAGATTAGTAAAGTTTTTAAACCACTGTAATTTATTCAGTAAGTGCCAGCATGGCTTTTTAAAGGGAAAATCAACTCAAACGGCTATCTATGATTTTATTTAAAAAATTCTGGAACATTTGGAGAGGGGCGAATTGGCGTTCAGGATACTCCTAGACTTGTCTAAAGCCTATGATTGTTTAGATAGGGAATTGCTTGTACAAAAGTTAGAAAAATATGGTATAAGAGGAAATGTAAAACTTTGGTTAACATCATATTTAAATGACAGAAAACAAGTTGTCTGTAACAAAAGATGGAAAGAATTCAAGATTAAAATTGTTACTGAATAACGTAGGAATAGCACAGGGTAGTATAATACTCTGGGCCCTGTTCTTTTTATATTGTTTGTTAATGATTTATATCTATTAATTAACTCACCCAACCAACATATAGTAAAGTATGCGGATGACACAAATTTGATCATTGGAGATAAATCTCTACAAGATTTGATTACAATGGCTGAGGATTTTTTTCGGTTAGTTATAAACTGGTTTATGACCAATAAATTAATTTTAAATAGAGAAAAAACAAAGGTACTTTTGTTTAGGACAAAACAATCAAAAATGGTAAAGCCATTAAATTTAATCTTTGAGAATGAAATAAACATAGTCAGTAATGCAAAATTTTTGGGCATCGATGTAGATGAACATCTAAACTGGGCATGTCATATTAATAACCAAATTAAAAAATTAAACTTTTTTGTTATGGCATTAGGGTTATTAGCAAATATATGAACGAAAGCTCACTTAAAATTTTGTACTATGCTAATTTCGAGTCAGTACTTAAATATGGTATTATATTTTGGGAAAGAGACAGCATGACCCAGAAAATTTTTATTGTTTAAAAAAGACTTATTAGAATCATTAAAACATGAACTATTTACAAAGTTGTAGATCTGTGTTTAAAAATTTGGGTATAATGACTGTATAATATTCTGTATACAAATACGAGAAATACATGTGTTTGATGTTTATCTTTAAAAACAAAAAACTTTTTGTCATACAATCAAAACACGAGTACAACACCAGAACATTAGATGTTAACTATGCAGCTCATAAACTGTCTCTAACTGAGAAATCTCCCAGCTATATGTGCATAAAACTGTTTAACACTCTCCCAGGTAGGTTAAAAGGGATCACTTCACAGAACAAATTTAAAAAAGAAATGAAAACATTGTTAATAGATTTAGAGCCCTATAGTTTAAGGGATTTTTGCCCAGATTTGTAAAAAATGTTCGATTTTTGATGTCATTTCATTTTATGTTACTTGTACCATGATTTGAAATAAAGATTATTATTATTATTATTATTATTATTATTATTATCGCTAATCTTCTTCACATAACAGTAATTTTATCAGGAATTTTGACTGGTCTCTAGTGGTAAGACAACATATTTGGTTTCAACTAGATGGTGATACCCGCATTTAGTTAGAAAAGTTCGGAACTATTTACATCAAATCTTTCCTAATCGCTGGATTGGTCGGGGCCAAGACGATCCTGTTAAATGGCCATCCCGTTCCCCAGACCTTACTCCCTTGGACTGTTCAGTCTGAGGGTGTATGAAAGATTTTGTGTAAGTATATAGGTCCGATATTGAGCGAGAATCATTGAATATAAAAAATCAATCAAGCTGGAGAGCAGTTCAGGTTGAAACCACATATTTTTCAAAGGTTATGACTTTCTTTAATAATAAGAACTTGCATATGTATTTAAAAAAATGAAGGTTATATCGAGCAAATTCTTTAGACTTATTTTTTTTTAATTTTGTTTGTTTTTTGTTACTAACGTATTAATAATTTTATGAAAAAAATTTGTTGATATTTATTATCTTGTTATGATGTATCAAATTTATTTAATAAGTAATAGTAAATAAATGTCTTAAGAACGATTGATAACAGTGGCGTTTTACTGTTATGTGAAAAACATTAGCGATATTATACATAGTAAGTTCTTAGTAAAGTGTATACGATCTTAGTTAAGACAGACAAAAACACCAAAAAAAATTGATGAGAGACTTGTCAAGTCCAGGTGGACTATCTTCGAATATCTGTACCTATAGGGAGCGATCAATACAAATTTTGTTATATTTGTATTGTATTTTCAGTGTGTGATGCAGTAAATTGATCGTACCCCCAATATTTACGTTGTCTCAACTGACTTCGTATGAAGTCTAGGGAAATAAAATAATAATATTTAACTGGTTTAGTACCACAGGTTTTTATCTGTACGCCACTGTTCTTACATTGCGACTGTTCTTACATTATTTTTGGCAGGTCCCTTGCTTTTGGTATTGTCAGCTATTGCAAAGTTTTACTTTTTTTTTTTATGATCGAGCACAAGCACTATGGGAAAAATCCTTTAAGGCGCTCTGGGAGCGGTACGTGTGCGAAGAAAGCGATTCACGTTTTTCTTGAATCGTTGGAGGTTATATTCGGTTGGAAACTCCGTTCCATAAAGATGACGTCCTCCAAATGAAAGAGTTCTGAAACAATGATGTTCGGGGTGTACTAAGTTAAACTACATAGGGATGGGCGGCAGTCATGATACAAAGAAAGAAAGATATGATCGATCGTATTCCCAATTCGGTCCGGTCCGCGCAATGACGTCATGTGGTGCTAACGAGACTTAAAATTACATAGGATTAGCCGTTAAAAATAGAAATTTTACTGCATATTTTGCAATTTTTGATTTGGAAGATTTAAGTGCATATTATTTTAAGTACTTTAAGGATAGAGGTTCATAAATCAGAACGTATTTCATGATGTTCTTGGGTTAAATGTTAAAATTGAGCATTATATTTGGTATCAATGAAAATAATTTTCTTTTTATGCTGACATACATTTTATCTTTTAAATGATTACAATTACTTATTTATTTTTACAAAATCATAAAAAAATAACCTATATTTTTTGGTCCTTCCACCTTAAGCAATAAATTGTTTGAAAAAAAAATAGGTACAAATGTGCAGTCTTAAACATTTTTAGAACAGTTTCGAGCCTTAAATGACCAAAATCAATTAATTTGCGTATTAAGATTTTTTTTATGCAATAGGTAACGATAATATTTTTGGAGGTGTCTGTTTATAAATTTATATTGTTAACATTTGACCAGGGGCGGACTGGAATCATTTGGCCCCGGTGGCTACATGGCCTCAATTGCCCCAACATTTAAAAAAAAAAAAATTGTTGTTTAAATGTTTGGACCAATTGGCCCCCAAAAGCCTTCTGACCCCGGTGGCGATGGCCACCCGGCCACCCGCTCCAGTCCGCTACTGCATTTGACTATAATTTGACCAAGGATAAGGATGTAAAAAACTCATTCAGACATTAAAAAAAATATACTGGGACTGGTAATTATCATAATAGTAATTAGAGGGACATTAACAATTATTAAAAAATAAGGCACACATATAACAGTTTATTATTTTAAACCAATTTCGTCAAATTAAACTTTTGTATCTCACCTATGAGGAAGAAAAAAAATTTTTTAAGCTAAAATTTGAAATATTTTACATTGATTTGTATCATCAACGTTCATCCAAATTTTTTGAAGATTTGGGTCAGTTGGAAAACGAAAAAACATAATGTCTTTTGCAGAATTTTTTGTCATATTGTCACTTATGCATAACACCACTGCACAACGCATATTAACAACTAATTGTCCCTAACAAACAACAATAATAATCCAAGAAAACACTAAAAACCTCTTTCTGTATAACAAATAATAACAATAGTACATAAAACCAAACGTAGGTTATACGAAGCCCGCCAGAAAATTATCACCACATGACGTAAGCGGCTGTCGATTTGGCTCCGCCCACATGCGCAATGTCATATCTCTTCTCTCTTTGTATCATGGGCGGCAGTGGTTCGTCGTGTGTTTCTGCTATGCATTACTCTAGGTGGAATCGGGCGGGCAATATCTGTCGACCACTGGCCATGGAAATATCTGTAGAAGAGAGTCAAATCACCAACCTGTCTTCGATGTTCTAAGCTGTCGAGGTTCTTAGTCAGCTTGTGGTCGCCGATTAGACGAACAGCTCTCCTTTGGATGGAATCCAATAACCGAAGGGTATTTTGAATGATGAAAGAGTTTTGGACTTCCATTGTCTTTATTTGTTTTTAATCACAACGTTTCAACTGGTAAGTATCTCCAGTCGTCTTCAGGTGAATACTAAATAAGTAAAGTAACTACAGGACTATTTATACTAGCTAGGTGCACTAAAGCATAACTGAGGTGGGTGCAGTCATGCGTTCAGTTGGCACGCGATCTTATCCTAAGATTACATCTATCTAACAAAGGTTTCCAGATATTTCTTATAAGAAATATAGATGTAATCTTAGGATAAGATCGCGTGCCAACTGAACGCATGACTGCACCCACCTCAGTTATGCTTTAGTGCACCTAGCTAGTATAAATAGTCCTGTAGTTACTTTACTTATTTAGTATTCACCTGAAGACGACTGGAGATACTTACCAGTTGAAACGTTGTGATTAAAAACAAATAAAGACAATGGAAGTCCAAAACTCTTTCATCATTTAAGAAACATCATTGTCTCCAACCTTCAAACAGTCAACCGAAGGGTATGCTTCGGTGCAGAACTCCAGATATGAGAGCAGTATTCCAGTGATCGTCGAATCTGGGCTTTATAGAGTGTCAAAAAGTTGTTGAGGTGGATACGACTTTTTGGTACGGAAAAGTATACCGAGCTTCTGAGAAGCTGCCCTGGCGATTGCCACAACGTGATTATGCCAAGACATATTTCCTTCCAGGTTAATTATATCGTGCATCCATGGTAATGCCACAACATGTGTCATCATTTAGCATTTAAAAATGATGAGACTACCGTACGCCGCGTTAAGGACCCATACTTTTCAAATTATCTCCAAAACGCATTATTTTATTGAAAATTTATAAGAGTCAAAAAATAATAAAAAATAAATTATTACCTAAAAAAAATAGGTAGTTCGGAAACCACTGGCGCACGTACTAAAAACTAGGGGGGGGGGTTAGCAGATAATTACCCCCCCCCCCCCCCTCCCCCTATATTGAATATTTAACAATTATTTTTCTCAAAAGATGAAACTCTTTATCGTGAAGCAATTTAAAAATTTTTAAATTTATATATCTTATTAAATACTCGAATTATTAAAAAAATCAGTTTTTAATTTAATGGAATTATAAAAATCATATTATTTTTACTCGAGGATTACCTATATTATGGTTAACGGATTGACCTCCTTTTTCCGGACACCCTGTATATGGGCGCAATATTATAAATGTGACTAAAGTAACTTGTCATTAAATACGTTAAGGTCAGGCTAGGATAACTTAAATGGTGAAGGTCGTCCCCTGTTCGTTTAATTTAGCCCCCCGGTCGCTAGTGGCGCTATTGTAGGAATTTTGTTTTATAAGGTTGTTCATCTCTTAACGTTGGTAGGAACAGAATATTCATTTAGAATGAGCATGGCCAACATTCTGTACCTCTCTCTCTCTCTGTACCTGCATAATATGTGCGAGAAAGATAAAGATATGGCTTGTTGTGACAGATCCTGAAGTCTTACCTGGACTGGTGAAAGATTGTCATTTAGTCATTGTCATTTTATGATTGATTTGTCAAATATATAAAAAATAAAGTTATTATTAAATAATTATTCATATATAATTTATAAACTTAACATGGCGCAGTCGGTAGTTTGAGAATCGTAAATAGGTATATATTTAATATGTCGCGACCAAAGAAATCGGGAAGAAAAACCAAGGCAATTAACAAAAGCGTGGAACCTCCTGAAGACTTCATTAATGTCGCCCAACGATTGGAAAGTACAGCGAAAGCTATTAAAGATATAGAAAGAAACTTACTTCACAACTTAATGAACTACAAGGTACAATACCTAGTTTATTAAATAAAAACTTTGAAAATAACACGGAATTGTTAGAAAAATCTACAGAAAATAATAATATAATAATGTAAGCTGTTTTTTTTATGTAAACCATAATTATGTAAATATCTAATATTAATAAATCTTGTCGCCATATCAAAGAAACGTTGTTATAATTTCCTTTCGTTCTCCCAAATTATTTTAACTTAAATCAGATGTTTCGCGCTTCAAACTTTTCCGTTAAGTTGGAAGCGCGAAAATTTGAATTCAAAGTAATAATAAAATTTAAATTTTTATGCTTGGCGCCTACCCCCACCACGACTATATTTAGTTTTTCCACCGGTCGCATGTGGCGCTATCAGGGAACCAATTTAGTATGTTAAGTTGCCTATCTATCCTTGAGAGCGCGCAACTCGCTTGTCTATGGTTAAGGTTGAATTCTCAACGTCATTCAATCTATTGCCAACCTATAACCTATTTCGCGTTGTATTTTCAAGTTTATTATTTTTTAAACTAACATTTAAAGAAAATCAATATCGTCGGTATATTATTTATGTAGTATCTGATATATTACAGAATAGCTATTTATGCCATCAGTTACGAAATGCCTAATTTTGTGTAACGCGTGAGATTTTTGCGGAACGAACGAAGTGAGTTTCGCAAAAACTCACAAGTTACACAAAATTTCATTTCGTAACGTATTGCATACAAGATTTTTTCTAATTTTCAAGAAAGTAATAAAAAAACAAAATTTAATATAATTGATACAAATTTGGAAAACATAAATTTAGTTTTTCTAATTTTGACATATAACTGATGGCATAAATAGCTATTGTTGCTGTTACTTCATGTTAGTTGTCAGTTTGACAATTTGTAAAAAAGTCTAGACGGAAGGTTTTTAGCGAGATTAATATATTTTTAGTTTTATTTTTAAAAAATGAGTCATTCAAGTTCTGAAGAGCTACCAAGCGATATTGAAGAGGCAGCAGGTAATGCTCTATTATCAGTAATTCCCAAAAAGTCAAAGGCAGTTTATGATTTGGCATACGAAAAATTTGTTAAGTGGTGTGATGAGAAGAAAATTAAACATGTTAATGAGAAAGTTTTACTTGCATATTTCGAGGGTAAGAAAGATCTAAAAGTCTCCACATTATGGACACTTTACTCAATGTTAAGGCCTGAACTAAATCTGAAAAGGAATATTGATATTAAAAAATATACAAATTTGGTAGCATATAAGTTCGAGCAATGAAAAAAATATGTCGTCGGGAATTAATTTGAATAATTGCAATAATTTTGTTATCAATATTTATAATAATTAATTAATTTATAATTTATGTATTTAACTTGTATTATAACAGTATAATAAATAGAATAATTCTTTTTGTCACTAATTTTGAAATACATTTTTCGTCACCAATTGCATAAAATTTTACTTTATGCAACTAGTTACAAAAAGTAAGACGTTTCATAATGTCAATCAGTTTTAAAAAGTGTCACTTTATATGTCAAAATTAGAAAAATATCAATTTATTTCATTGCTAATTTTGGGAGAATTGTATAGTGAAAGAACAATGAGTGACAATGATATAATATTGTTAAAAAAAATCTTACCCGATATTTTTCGCTATACAGTTCTCCTAAAATAAGTTATGAAATTCCTCGATATTTATTAAATATGTCAATTATTACCTATAGAATATCAAGTCGATACTGATTTTCTTTAAATATTGTATACAAGCTAGAAAACATGAATAAATCAACGCGAAATAGGTTATAGGTTGGCAAGCATGTTGATACTCCCACCCAGTGGCGGATTTAGAGGGGGGGCACAGGGGCACGTGCCCCCCCTGTCAAAATAATTTCGCACGAACCAACCTAAGCGCAACACCCAAAATTTCAAACACAGTGACAAAGCATTGTACTGTAACAACCAAATATTTTTTTGATGCCAAAACTTTTCAGCATTTAGAAATGGATATTAAAAATCGGGTTTTCAACGTGGTTTGATAATTAGCGAAAAGATGGCGTAAAAGCACGTTAGATAAAAAGCATACATTTTAGGATTTTAGAATTTGTGTTTTGTTACAGAAAACTGTAATCTGTGGTTTTGTTTACAAAGAAAGTGTATTATTTTGAGGTAGTAAGGACTTATTTTAATAAAAATAAACATGCCAAAACGGCTATGAATGTGGAATATTTGAGAAACAATTTTAGCTCATTAAGTATTGAGCAAAAAATTGAAATTAAAATTGAGGAAAGACCTAAACCCGAAATTAACTTGACACAGATCACAAAGTGTAGATCTAGGGACTTTATTGTTATTGATAAGTTTGCTGGAAATAAAACCAGAACATTGAACTTTACTTTTAAACAATGTACCCGCTAATGAAAAATAAATTGGCCTTTTTTTATTTTTTTTTATCTTATTTCATTTTCAATAAAATAAGTAGGTAATCATACATTTTTAAAATATTTACTAAAAATTATTGACCAAATTTGGGCGTGGTCTTAAAAAATTTTCGCCTGCGGCGCGTTTTGTCCGCAGCGGGCTTTTCGTGCACCCCAAGATAGCAAGTAAGTGCCCCCCTGTCAATTTTTTCTGAATCCGCCACTGCAGTCCCACCTTAAAATAATATTATCATTATTTGAATAGTACCTACTCATAGTAATACTGATGCGATGCTGATTGTCTAGGGTTCCCATATTACAAGTGTATCAATACCTATTATTGCAAATAAGAACAATTCACAACGTCATAGAACTAACCGTACAACACCCTTTTAAACTGGCCATAATAAACTACTGAACGGAAAATACTAAAAAAATGTTGTTATGTATTCTGTTTTGATTTTTCGCTATAACTGAAACATTTGATTTCTAACGACATACATATTATGCTAACATGGCGTAAATAGTTTAATCCTAATTTAATCCTTTTATCTTTTCATGGTTCCTGTATAAAACTGATAGTGATAACAATAGCGCTTACATTTTGATAAGACGATTTTCTCCATATTTAAAAAAATACCTTGCATTGTATTTGGGGTTTCCTCAGATGTTTGTATTGTGATAATTAAAAATCGGCTATTAACCGTACATTCCAGGGACGGATTCTGTCTGCAATTTATATACAGTGTGTCCACGGATAGTAATTGGAAGAAAAAAAACTGTTTTATTAGGAGGTATGGAAGAAAAGTAATTATTTATAAAAACTTCTGCTTGTGCTATAACATTTCAAATTTGCGATTACTATCCTAGTTCGACACAAAGAACATTTTAATTATTTTTTTTTCAATTCCTTGATTTATTAAATGAATTTTGCTAGTGTTAAAACTACAATTTCAAATATCACATTTGCAATTTCTATACGGGGTTCGTTACAAACAACATTTTCAGTTTTTGGATTTCGTTTAAAATAAATTTACTTAAAAATAAACAACTATTGTTGCTCTCTTACTTCGAATATGATTTTATATGTGGTCGAGTAACGATTTTGTTGTTAGAAAACCATTTTTTATTTGCCTACTTTTAAAGTATTTTTATTATTACATATCGTCGCCCATAATATGTCAAAACCTCGTATCTCAAAAACAAACAATGTTCAGAAAATGAAAAAAACTTCTTATATGTTTTTCTACTTTTTTAAATTATATAGTTTTCTGTCAAATGATATATTCTAATTTGCATGGAAACAAAACAAGATGCGAGGTTTTGACATGTGAATTTTAGAGGGCGCAAGATACGAGGTATTTTAATTTAACGTTTAGCGTGCGCTTTGCTGGACTCTCGAGTTACAAGGTTTTTAAATCGATGAAATATAAAGTCATAGTCGCAATAAAACACGTAAAGTCGCCACAGTGGTTCTTTTCCCGTGCGTCATCACTTTTACGTCATCAAAATCGTATGAATCAAATCAAAATTACGAGACGAAAAAAGTCAAAACTAATTTAAGTTCATAAAATGGACGTGCCTGCCTACCGTTTGACGTACCTACATAATATCACGAAAAATTATTATTTATTTTAAGTTTTGCCCGGCATTCTCTATTATCCAAAAGAAATTGACAAACAAATGTTTATACATTTAATACTATTTTTAAAGCTTAAAATCTACAAAAGTCTCGTGTTTTATTGACTATTAAAATCGCAAAAGTCAAATTTTTAACATCCTTTCATTTAAGGGAATTTAGCCACTGCCGTAAACGTTTCAAAGAACTTTCACGGTTAGAATATTTAAAATAAATAAATTAGGTATTATAAAAATCCATAAATACTTACCGCCAAAACAGATGGTGGGTATAATTACCTCTAAAAAGAACTATTTTTAGAAACAGGAACAGTTCTAAGGCACACAGATTTACAAAATACGAATTAGATTGGCAGATCAAAATAAGGTTGACAATGACGTTCTAAAATACAACGGTTGTCAACTAAACAAATAAAGAAAGTAATTAACTGACGTTTATAGTTTTATCCTTGTCTAGCACGTTATATAATTGCGGAATTTTGGAGACGTTCTTTTATGCTTTTATTCAAACTTGTTACTGTAATAAACAAGGATGCAGAGTTATTAACCACATCGAGTCCTGATCGTTGATTGATGACGCACGGGCAAAGATCCACTGTGGCAACTTTATAAGGTTCGCCCTAGCTATTCTTTAACTTTAAGCAAGACGGATCAAACGGCCATAAGACATTGTAAAATATAGAAAAAAAAATTTTTTTCTATATTTTCCAAAGTCTTAAAGACTTTTTTCTATATTTTACAAAGTCTTAAAGACATATTTTTATTAATATAAAAAATTAAAAAAACCCTTTGATCCCATCTTCTTTTAGAAGTGTTTTTTCTGCTTCCCCGGTCTTTTTGGTTGTTTTAGACCATTTCAACTGACTTTTTCACATGCTCAGTATGTTTTAACTTATTTTAATTTCTATTTTTCCTCACATTATGTTATTTCAAAAATCCAATTTTTTGAAGCCATAAGCAATATATTTTTCTGTCTCCTGATGATGAACGTTCCTACGTTCGAAACATGTAGAGACCTTTGCACAAAGAATTTTTATTCTATTAAATTTTGTCGGGGAAGACTTTCCGTTTTATCTTTCCTATTCGTTTGTTATATTGTTTTCTCTGTCTCTCGTTCTCGTTGTTACCTATCAGGATTGTACCAGTAATATAGGAAGTAATCTCATGTGTTAGATTTGGAATGAAATAGGTATTGAAAATAAAACGATCCTGCTTATTTTGTTAATAATTTATTATACATTTACATTACCATCTAAATTTTAAAATACAATAAAAACAACACATTTGGACATAAATATAATTCTTAAAAATATATTATAAAATGTAACAAATATAATAAATACAGTTTTTATATAATTTTAAACAAACAGATGACACTGCGTTAATATTTAATAAGATATAATTAATATTTTAAAGTTTTAAGATTATTTTTAATAAATAATTTATTTAGATTTACATTTAAAGCCTATAATGTTAACGTTATTATATTAAAGTGACTACCAAAAGTTCTTACCCCAGCAGAACATTTGGCAAAAGAATTTTAGTAATGTTTCCGTTAGTCTTTCGTCAAGACAATTATTTTCTTTAGCGCTAATGCGAACTTTTGGTTATCACTGTAAGTAGTATTTATTGTAACATCACATATAAGAAAATCTACCTTTTCTAACAATTAATAGCGTAAATTCGATTCTACCTAAATTTAAATTTAGAAGTTCAAAGCTAGGTATAAAAAATAAAATATATTAAATTTTAAAATATATTATCAATAAATCATAGCGATTGACGCGGCCTTACTGAAAATTACTTTATACATGAATAATTAGGAAAATAAATATTAACGATTATACAGTGCTAAGTAGATTTAAACTTGCATCTACATCAACATTGAGGCCTGGTCAACAAAAATAAACTGTATGATAATATTACCGATTAGATAAAACAACCGTTCCAGTCGTAGAACTGTCAAATTTTATGCGACTAAGGCCCAAATTACTAATGCCCTGTACTAACAGCCACGTAACTTAAATGAAAACAATTGTTTTAATAATTATACAGGGTGTTTCATTAAGGTCGAAGAGCGGCCATATCTCGGAAACTACTGGGCATAGAAACTCAGGAAAAAAAAAAGGATAATTAAAGTGGCCATGAGAAAATTCTGGAAATAACTTTCAAGTTCCGCATTTTGCCGAAAGAGGGCGTAATTAAAAAGTAAATTTTTAAATTTTACATAACTCCGAAAATTCCACAATAAGGTATATATTTGATAACACCATTTTAAAGCTTGCACAATTATGCATCATTTTGGTCTTATGCTCATTGGCGTACCGACTTTAATAAGAGTGGGGGAAGCTGTTGAAAGTGTAATAATTTAAATCGCTGTAACTTATAAACGACTTATCCGATTTTAGCAAACTAAAGACTGTTTGAAACATTTTGACCAATTGTATTTAGGTCCATAATAGTTCTCAAAAAAAAATGCTAGAGGGCGCAATTTGCAATAACAATACATTTTTTGATTTTCCTCCGAAAAAATAAATCATACGGTATAATTATGATACCATAATCGAGAAGGAGATGAATTTGCTAGATAAAATATTTAAACCGCAGCTCGATATCTCCGTTCGTTTCAGAGTTATTGCCAAAACAATAATTTTTAACACAAATTGCGCCCTCTAGCAATTTTATTAGAAACTGTCTTGTACCATTAGATACGACAATTGAAGGTTCTTCCAAACAAGCTTCAATTTAGTAAAATCGGATAAGTCGTTTAGAAGTTACAGCGATTTTAATGTTTACACTTTCACTTGATAAGAGTGGGAGAAGTCATTGAATGTGTAAACATTAAAATCGCTGTAACTTCTAAACGACTTATCCGATTTTACTAAATTTAAGCTTGTTTGGAAGAACCTTTAATTGTCGTATCTAATGGTACAAGATAGTTTCTAATAAAATTGCTAGAGGGCGCAATTTGTGTTAAAAATTATTGTTTTGGCAATAACTCTGAAACGAACGGTGATATCGAGCTGCGGTTTTAATATTTTTTCTAGCAAATTTTATCTTCTTCTCGATTATGGTATCATAATTATACCGTATTATTTATTTTTTCGGAGGAAAATTAAAAAACGTATTGTTATTGCAAATTGCGCCCTCTAGCATTTTTTTTTGAGAAATATTATGGACAACTAAATACGATTGGTTAAAGTGCATACATTTCTCTGTCAAACCGTCTTTAGTTTGCTAAAATCGGATAAGTCGTTTATAAGTTACAGCGATTTAAATGATTACACTTTCAACAGCTTTCCCCACTCTTATTAAAGTCGGCACGCCAATGAGCATAAGACCAAAATGATGCATAATTGTCCAAGCTTTAAAATGGTGTTATCAAACATATACCTTAATGTGGAATTTTCGGAGTTATGTAAAATTTAAAAATTTACTTTTCAATTACGCCCTCTTGCGGCAAAATGCGGAACTTGAAAATTATTTCCAGAATTTTCTCATGGCCACTTCAATTATCATTTTTCTTTTCCTGAGTTTCTATGCCCAGTAGTTTCCAAGATATGGCCGCTCTTCGACCTTAATGAAACACCCTGTATAATGATGTAAAAAAAAATTATGCGAGAAAATATTTTTCTAACCACCTTTAAAATCCTTAGATATTCAATAAGGTTGCATTTCATCTAAATCAACTAGATATTAAAATGCAGATTCAGATTGCAAAGTACTACCAGGAAATTAAAAGTCAATCATCTCAATAGGATGTCACCACCTGCAGACCGGTTTCGAACTCTTTTGTTCTCGTCAGTACAGGGTAGGCGTTCATACCTTCGATCAGACAACCTTCGTACTAAAAACTCATTATTCTTTGTTGGTTCTATATAGCCTTTAGCGCCATCTCTTTGTAGTCACATACAATCTGAATATGCATTTTAATATCTAACTGTGTTAGATGAAATGCAATCCGATTATATAAGGATTTTTCAGGTCGTTAGAAATATATTTTCCCGCATAATATTTATTTTACCACTGCCTGGCAAGTAGACTGTCTATATATTATATATAATTATATAATGCTATCTTACAGTTAGTGTTTACAGGATATTTATAATTTGGGGCCTCTAGCTTTAATGTTGTCAGTAAGATAGAAATGGAGAGGTTCAATTTAAATTGGTGTCTCTTGTCACGTACATCCTATCTCATTGGTAATTTATCAAGACATTGGGAACCAGGGTTTTTTTTAGGCGTTTCCAAATGTATTTCTATTTAAAGAAAAATTTAACTGATTTTTTTTGGCACTGTGTTCAACATTTTAAATACATAACCATTATGAACAAGAATTGTTTTAATTGAACTTAAGTTGCATAACATAACATTTTTATCACGTATAGATAATATTAAATGTCACAAAAAGAACATCTATGATAAACTTTTAAATTTTTTTAAATTGAATCTACAAACCTAGTAAGGTTGAATAAAGGTTTCTGTACCTATAGAACCTAGTGTATTTTTTTATATTGCCAGCTAGGCTCATGCGTTTCTAATCAACTGAACAAATCGTCGAAAGACACCAGCTTTGTCTCAGATAAATTAGGTTCGTACACCTTTTATTCTATAGCGGGTGTTTCTCAAAAGACGTTCACCCCTATAACTTTTTTATATTTATAGATATTAAAATTAAATTTTGAGAATATGCATAAGAGATGAGTCTGCATTTATTGGCATAATTTTCAATTTGTTAGCACTTCCGGTTTGACCGAAAGTGACCTTGACTTTGGTATTTTAAATGGGACATCTTTTTTTTTTTACTTATTGGGATTCAGCATAACATTCTGAGTAAAATGACACCTCGTCACTTTTTGACGTGTTATAACATTTTTATGTTTATTTTTTATTTTCAATGTAGAGTGCTACAAATTAATTAAATCTGTTAATTTATAGTCAAGTAGTATATTATAAAAAATATGTCATAATAATTGACTTCTAAGTTTCACAAGCGTTTAAAAAATGAAATTTTGTTTTCATGACGTTTACTCCATTTTTCCAAATGGAACTATGGTGGTTCACTACGATATTTAAAACGAGCATTTTTTTCCAACAATTTGATACCATCACACCTATGCTATTTTAAAATTGACAATGAAAAAGACAATAATGCATAACGCTTTTAAATTTGCGATTGTTACTTAAGGCAAATTTTTTCGTGTCAATTTTAAAATAGCATAGGAGGGTATGGTATCAAATTGTTGGAAAAAATAATTCTCGTTTTAAATATCCTAGTGAACCACCATGGTTCCATTTGGAAAAAAGGAGTAAACGTCAAGAAAACAAAATTTAATTTTTTAAACGCTTGTAAAACTTAGAAAGTCAATTATTATGAGATAATTTTAATTTTCATATACTACTTGACTATAAATTAACAGATTTAATTAATTTGTAGCACTCTACATTAAGAATAAAAAAATAAACATAAAAATGTTATAACACGTCAAAAAGTGACAAGTGAGGTGTCATTTTACTTAGAATGATATGCTGAATCCCAATAAGTAAAAATATACAAGATGTCCCATTGAAAACACCAAAGTCAAGGTCACTTCCGGTCAAAACAGAAGTGCTAACAAATTGAACATTATGCCAATAAATGCAGACTCATCTCTTATGCATAATCTTAAAATTTAATTTTATTACCTAAAAATACAGAAAAGTTATAGGGGTGAACGTCTTTTGAGAAACACCCGGTATAATGATTTCTACCTGACTATTTTATAGTACATGCTAACGCACAGCTGAAGCTGGCTATGGCATTTAGTTGAGAATTTGGTTATTTCATTAGCTACTCTACTAGTTATTGGTATATGGATATTAACAGCTTTCACAGTCTGTAATATCTTATTAAACGATGCATTTTAGAAAATAATGATTTTACATTCCTATCTTACATTTTTTTTTCGATCTAAAATTGCCAACATCCGGTTTAAACCTGTATAACCGGTTTTACAACAATAGCTCTGGGAACAAAGTTGTGGCAAATTTTAAGCCCTACAAATATCTTTATCGTTTTTATCACATGATTTTCGAGCAACATTCTTACAAACTTTTAGCATTGGAGTTGATGTAGTAAGTGACACCCGGAGGGTGCTGGGTATCAACGGTATCACACCATTGTGGAGTCTAAAGTGAAAAAAAAATACCACCCCCAAACTAACCCGTTTGGGTTACTTTGGGCGGCAAAACTTTTATTTTATCAAAATACTATTTTTTTACATTTGAGGTTGATTCTCCCGGAATTTCTTGGCGGTCCGCTCTCCTCCTTTGACTCAGCTACGCCAGTGAATTTGATCAGATGATAAAATACTCTAAAGTCAGCTTTACCAATAATTGTTTCTGTGAAACTCATTTCGTCCAGAAAATTAATAAGAACACACAATAAGAAAGACATCACTTTAAATATTCAGATTTAGGAAAATGCGACCTTTATTATTTTTGCAATTTCACTGGAAATATCCAAAAAAATCAGTTTAATTTTTTTTAATCGGATAGCCGGGCACGAGAATGCAATAAGCAGTTGTGTTTTTTTAGATAAAAACAATATTTTGTAACTAAATAGAGAGTTTTTTTAAGTTAACATTTTCGACAATAAATTTTATCGTGTAAGTCGCTTAAAGCCAAATTTACAAACTTAACCTACAATATACATAACCAGCCATTTGTCCGCCATGTAATCCACTTAAATTTAATTTTAATTAAAAATGTTGATAAAATAATGAAATTTTCGCATTTTTTAATCGTTAAAAACTCTTTGCTTGTTATAATTATTTAATTTATTTAGTTAAGAAGTTTTAGGCTGGTATAAGTAGCCTTACCAGGATAGTCAACTTTGGTTGTGGAATTATAGACAGGATCGAAAAACGCACAATAAAACTTCGTTCTTAAAGAACCGGTTTTACTAAAAATTATGCTACTCGTTTTTTTGGAATCATAACTATCGGAAATGTGTTAAACGGGAAATATGATTTTATTATAAATAAAAATTTAAATACGCTACTCTTTAAGCAGTTATTTATTGGAAACAAAAAACATGAACGTATACCGGGTGTCCACGGAAGGTGGTTCGCCCCTTTAATTTTTTTGTTTTTCAAGATAATGGAATAAAATTTGGGGAATTCGTATACGACATAAAACTGCATTTTCTCACTGGTGACTCAACATTCTGGAACTTCCGGTTTAACCGGAAGTGACATAAACTTTCGATTTATAAATGGGACACCTGGTATATTTTTTTCTTTTTTTGACTCCATATGACGTTCCAACTATAACGATGTGTCGTCACTTGTCACTTTTTGTCACCAAGAAAATATTTTTTTTCCAAATTTATTGTTTTATATAGAGGGCTATGAATACTTTTTAATCACTTATTTTAGTTCTTTAATCTTGGGAAAAATACAATTTTACTATTTTTGGTCCAATGCTATGGGCTGTGTAAAATTTAATATTTAAAGTTGAATAACTCATTTTTTTAAACGGCAATATGGTGGCTCGTCGGGTTAAGATAAAAGAGGATTTTATTACCATTATTTTGATACCATACACTATTCGGTTTTAGAAAAGCTGCCATTAAAAAACTTTAAAACATTGACTTGGAACTTTCCTAAAATGAAGCATCTTTTGAGATGAAATTTAGATTTAAATGCATCAAGTAACCTGTGACAAGCAAAACTGATAAAACAAAATCATGCCTTGAAGAAAATTGACATGTCGACAGCTTCTGCCAAAGTAAATTAGTTTGTAGTTTAACAAACATGGAAAATAATAGTTTTACAAGGAGTGAAAAAGTTTATATTAGTTATTAGTGTTTGGAGAATGTAGAAAGATTTCAACCGATGCTGCACGACTTTACGCAAAAATATATCCTAATCGGCGTCATCCAACCCGGCACTATTACCCAAAACAGGCTAGGTACTTGATGCATTTAAATCTAAATTTATTCTCAAACGATGCGTCGTTTTAGGAAACTTCCAAATTAACTTTTTAAAGCTTTTTATTGACAGCTTTTCTAAAACCTAATAGTGTGTGGTATAAAAATAATCGTAATAAAATCCTCTTTCTTCTTAACCGGACGAGCCACCATGTTGCCGTTAAAAAAAAATTAGTTATACAACTTTAAAGATTAAATATTACACAGCACATAGCATTAAACCAAAAATAGTAAAATTGTTTTTTTTCCAAGATTAAAGAACCGAAATAAGTGATTTAAAAGTATTCATAGCTCTCTAGATAAAACAATAAATTTGAAAAAAATATTTTCTTGGTGACAAAAAATGGCAAGTGACACATCGTTATATTTAGAATGTCATATGGAGTCAAAAAAATGAAAAATATACCAGGTGTCCCATTTAAAAATCGAAAGTTTATGTCACTTCCGGTTAAACCGGAAGTTTCAGTATGCTGAGTCACCTGTCAAAAAATGCAGTTTTATGTCGCTTACAAATCCCCAAATTTTATTCCATTATCTTGAGAAACAAAAAAGTTAGAGGGGCGAACCACCTTCCGTGGACACCCTATAGTAAAAAACCAAAATTGATTTTTCAAATGTTTGCATTAAATTTATTGAAAAAATTATCTTGTTGATTGAAATGTCGTATAAAGTGTAATAATAAAATTAGCAATTAATAATATGGCCATGCCAATAATATTTTTTAATTTAGTAGCCATGGCAATTTCATGTGCTAAGTTTTCAAGAATCCTAAAATGTTAGATATTTAGCCATTTCCGACAATTTTTTTGTACCGAAAAAAGGTGTCCACTAATACAATAATTTTAACTAGATATTTTTTTACAACGAAGCTAAATGCATGAATTTGAAAATGTTTTGTAACCAGCATACTGTCTAAAATTTGTTAAGCAGAATCAAACATCTTGGTAATGATATTCGAGCCTACTCGCCATCGAATTATAAATCGAATAGCTTTAACAGGTAATAAGTACTTAATAATTAAAAAATGTAATTTGGCCCAAAGTGTATGTAAAAAAATTGCAAGTAGAAAATGGCATAGACTAAGGCGATTTTTTGGCAGCAACAGCAAATATTAGCGTAGCCAAATGGTCGTGACCTGAACCGGTGAGAAAAGGTGGCCATGCAGAAGCAGAACCGTATGCTTATTAGAAGATAATATAAATCGTTACGTCAATATCAATTCTGAAACGATAAAAATAAGAATATAAAAACAGTAAATCAATACAAAATGTTTAGTTTTCTTCCATGGCAATTATTCTAAAATTAAATCATTGAAAACTATCTAAACTAAACTATGATGATTTACCAACTTTAATGGTAGGTGATTTGTTGATGATTTAAACCGATTTAACATGATTAAAAGTAATTTAACTTGATTAGTTAAAGCTGTTTAAATTGATTTAAGTAATTAAAAAAAAATTGGTGATTTAGGATTGACTTAAAATTATTTAATTTGATTTAACAACAGAATGTACACAGCTTTATAGGAGTTGGCAGCCAATCGGCTTTACCTAACAATGACAGTACTTTTACTAACTTGACACTTATTGTATTAACTTACCATTTTGTAACGTTACCATTTGATGTTACGAATTTTATTACCTTCTTGAAAGCATTGATGCCACAGTTTTATGGTTTCGACGATTACTTTATTTTATACAGTTTCCTGTTAAAATTGGACTTTGTACTTTTATGGTAATATTAAAAGCTATACTTATACCGTGTGATCACGGAAAATGTAATAAAGTTTTCACCATGAAAATAATTCTTTTAAAGTTACGCGTGTGTAATATTATTTGCCTTGCACACAAAGTACACAGTAGTTGTTGACGAATAAACTTGCCATAAAGTAATAATAGACCAACGTCGATAATTTTTGCAACCAAAAAAAATAATAGTAGGATGAAACCCATTGGAAGAGGAAGAGAATATAACAAAAATGAAAGGAAAAATAATTTACGGGCGGTCCGAGGTCGGGAAGTGAAAAGGGGTGAGTTTTTAAGGGTAGAAAATGATTTATCTCGATTTCCGGCAAAACTACAAGTCCTATGGAAAAACGTTAAATGGCAAAGTTGTAGGTAATAAAAAGATCTACAACTTTTGTACCTTTTTCACGTAACCTCAAAATTTATGTGAAAAATTCAAATAACCAAGTTTTTGGTTTTTTTATTTTTATCTTTTACAAAAATATTTTTTTTACAAAATTTCGTGAAAACATTCCTTTTTATGTCCCAAACACACCGTAATTTTTTTGATATTTATTTTTTCACCTTATTTTTGACTTAATATCGAAAAAGCACCCTAATTTTCAATCGAAAATTCTCACGTCAAAATATCTGCTTTTTTAAAAAAGTCGGTAGGCTATTTGTTCGTTGAAATCTCTACTTTCTGATGGTGTAAAAAATATACATTACTATGGTAAATGTGTTGAAATCCCCTTTAAATCCTACCTTTAATTATAGTTAGAACAACTATTTTCGCATGTTTTTTGCGATCTTTATGTTTTATGGATTTGTAATTTTTTTTGTTTATCAATGTAACATGCAATCTTAAGTTTTTCGAGTAATTAAAGTATACATTTTAGTAAATAGCTCCAAATTGTACATATTGATTAAAAAAAATTTTTGGATTCGAGTTTTTTTCGTTTCTTTGCATGTTTTAAGAACATTTATCATAGTAATGTATATTTTTTTACACCATCAAAAAGTAAAAATTTCAACGAACAAAAAGCCCACCAAATTTTTTAAAACCGCAGATATTTTGATGTGAGAATTTTCGTTTGAAAATTAGGGTGCTTTTTCGATATTAAGTCAAAATAAGGTGAAAAATAAATATTTTAATTAAAAAAAATGCAGTGTGTTTGGGACATAAAAAGGGAAGTTTTCACCAAATTTCGTAAAAAACAAATATTTTTGTAAAAGTAAAAAATAAAAAACCAAAAACTTGGTTATTTGAATTTTTTACATAAATTTTGAGGTTACGTGAAAAAAGTATTAATACAAAAGTTGTAGATCTTTTTATGACCTACAACTGTTTTATTCAACGTTTTTTCATAGGACTTGTAGTTTTTCCGGAAATCGAGATAAATCGTTTTCTACCCTTTAAAACTCACCCCTTTCCACTTCCCGACCTCGGATCGGCCGTAAATTATTTTTCCTTTCATTTTTGTTATATTCTCTTTGTTTTCCAATGGGTTTCATCCTACTATTATATTTTTCACTTTTTACTATTTTCAAATGCTTCAGCCCTGGTCTATAATAAATGTCCATAGATATAAAAAACATGTTAATTAAAGCTTTTGACAAAATAAATAGATTAAACCAATGACAAAAAGCAAGCAGGTTGATAATTTTATTGGAAAAGGGTCACGAAGTTATAAGAACATGGGAAGAAATTAGTGAACCAAAAAGCACCGAAAAAGAATTGAAGCAGAAATGGGAAAATGACGGCTATCTAAATAGAATGCCTGAAAGTAGATGGAGGAATAAATAAACAACAGGATAACTGGGTAACTTTTTTAGAGAATAATCCATTTTAGTATTCAAAAATGCTAAAATACAGGTCTTATTCCAAATATGAAAGTTGGTCATAAATTGGTTATGTCACAAATATATTTAATATAAAGTTTATTATGCGGTTACCATCAAATTCACACGAATATAAATTTACCCGTTCCCTAGCGCTTCTATTAGGTCACTGAACGTAAAGTAACCTGTATATTTGTATATTTAATCATTTTTTAAAATATATAAGTTTTTAACATTATTAAAATGAAAATGCAAGAGCACGATCCATGCGTTTTTTAATACGCCTACATGTGACACAAAAAGGTTTATCAACGATTGCCCAGATAAACACCTTTCTGCTTAAAATTTACGATGTTTTAGGTAAGTCAACAAAATAATATGTAAAATCAGTTAAATGCTTACATATTAATGTATAGTAACTAGATTAAGTAAGTTTAGGTATAAACTTTATTTGTGATTTAATATACCGCAAGTTCACAATCGTAAAGGCATGAATGTAAATCAACGATATAAAAAAGTTTTTACAGGGTGTGTCAACAAGGTGTTTGCCTTCGATACCGTCTAAACTATAAGAGATTTATAAAAAAAGTGTTATTTAAAAGTTATTGGGTTCACACTAAAGCATAACGTCATGATATTTTATTATATTCAGGATTGTTCAAAAAATTGGAACATAAAAAAATTTTTTAGAATGAAACACCCCAAATATTTTTCTCTTTCTGATTTCGCTATAAAAAAGGTTTATATTTATGTTTACTTTTTTGCATTTGATTGTTACCTTGCCAAGTAATTAATTATTTTCTCATATTTTAAAATTTTTATTGGAGTTATTTAAACAATCATAGTTGTCTATGGAATTCAAAGAATTAAATTAAATTTGACCGTAAGTACCCTAAAGTACATAGTATGTAACCATATCACTAGTTGTTCTATTTATTAAACAAGCTGTTGATGCAGTCTTGGCAAATCTCGGCAATAAAATATGTACCTAATGTTTAAATTTTTTTAAATGGAACACCCTGTTTTTTTTTATCAGATAAGATGCATATTTTTAATGCTTTTATTTTTTGTTGAATATGTCATGCACCCAAACCTTCTACGTTTTGAAATATATTTAATTTTTTGGTGAGCTACACAAAGATGAATAATTTTATTATTTTAATCAAGAATGCCATGGACGAAATACAAAATTGGGCATATTAAATAAAGTTGCAAAAATGGAAACATACATAAATCAAGATGGTCATGACAAAATAAAATTTAATTTTTACCTTGACATAAGTTGTCATTAGTGTTTTTCTTTGGACTTCTTTATACTGGTATAAGGAAAGGTATTGTTTAAATTTTCTTCTTTGTCACTATTTTTAATCTTGATGCATGTTGACCATGAACTTCCCACATGCAAAACTTATTGAAATGACTTATACTTATTTCTAGCTTCAAGGATATATATGCTCAACAATACTCACAAAGAAGACATCCTCATCCAACTGCGTTTGGAATTTTTTTAATACTTTTTTGTCATTAATTTTATCATAAATTAAGTCAATTATGTATTTTTGATAACTTTTTGATATATACACTCACCGGCACAAAATTCCGCCACCCTGATATTTTGGCCAAGTTTGATGTTTTATAACTTATTTATTTTTTATCCGATTTTCATGATTTTGTTATCAGTTTGTAGATCCATTTATTCTGTTCTTCTTTAATTATTTTATAAAGTATCATTTTTCGATTAGGCTATATTATACAGGAGGATTTCAAAATATTGTTTTTTGTCGTAATTTTAAAACACCCTGTAGGAAAATTGAGGTGAATAATTTTGTTTACATACTGTTTCTTGTAATCTCTAATGTATTCTAAACATTTATTTTTTTGATTTATTCCATTATCTCATTTTTGCTGAGAGCTGCAAAATTTTAAATGTAACGATGTTATTTTTTGAAAATGTATGTCAAGCTTTCGGTAAAAAAATATCGACGTTGGCTTAGAACGCGATTATTGTGGCAGAATGTTTGACAGTGACAATATTATAACTTGTTGGGTGTCAATATGGTATTAATTCCAGCAGACGTGGGTAGAATTGTTGCGTTAATAGAGGATGGCCGTAGCAAAAGTTATGTCGCCCGTACTCTAAGAATTCCGCGGTCTACAGTTCGTGTGTGATGCCTGGAATAGGTATTTACAGACGGGAATGTTTACTAGACGGCAAGGCTCTGGCAGAAGGAGAATGACCACTGCAGCTGATCATCACTTTGTCACCATTAGTTCTTTAAGAGATCGAAGATCTACTGCTGTGTATTTAAAAAATGACTTACAAATGATTCGGCGAGTAAATGTAAGTAAAAGAACGATACGTAGAAGATTGGCAGAAGATGGGCTTCGTTCACGAAGGCCAACAATATGTCCACGATTACGTCCACGGCATCGATAACACCGACTGAGGTTTGCAAGATCGCATTCTGACTGGACTCTAGAACAGTGGGGAAACGTACTATCCACGGATGAATCCAGGGTTTGTTTAAGGTCACCGGATGGTCGTAAGCGAGTATACCGACGTAGAAATGAAATATATGCTGACTGCACCATATCAGAACGAATCTCATATCATGAAGGTTCTGTCATGATTTGGGCGGGTATTTCTACCGAAGCACGCACCAATCTTGTATTTGTTGAAAATGGAGCTCTAACCGCCCACCGTTACATTGAGGATATCCTCCAAGAAGTTGTTGTTCCATTTGCTCCTTTTATTGGGAACCAATTTACATTAATGCATGATAATGCTAGACCTCACGTTGCACATGTAGTGAGCGAATATCTCGATAAAGTTGGACATCCAAGATTGGAATGGCCTGCATGTAGCCCGGATCTCAACCCAATCGAACATCTTTGGGATCAACTTAAAAGAGCCGTTCGTCGTCGTCCTGTACAACAATATTTTGATTTCCTCCTGTATAATATAGCCTAATCAAAAAATTATACTTTATAAAATAATTAAAGAAGAACAGAATAAATTAATCTACAAACTGATAAGAAAATCACCAAAATCGGATAAAAAATAAATAAGTTATAAAACATCAAACTTGGCCAAAATTTCAGGGTGGCGGAATTTTGTGCCAGTGAGTGTATTTTTGATAATTTAACATAAAGTAAAAAGGGTAAAATTACAAATAACGGTGCAAAATAATTAATACAAACTCTTATATTAAAATTTTAACAAAAGTTCACTTATTGCTTTGCAGGAGGCACTGAGGATGGCCAATAGGCAAATAGGCCAAAAATGCTCTGCTTTTAATATATAAACTTTACACCTAATAGACAAGTTTTCTTCATTCTTTACTAAAAGGTGTATACAGCTTTTACTACCATTTCGTAAATTTTAGTTTCTTTGCCTGCAATCTATATCGCATTTCATAGATAATTTCAAAAAAAAGTACAGATCCCTATTTTAGAAAACGCGTATAATAAATTAATTAATCGACAAAACAATAAAAGGAATTAGCATCAATATGGTTAAGGTTCAAACTTACCAAGGGCGTCGGCGTCGGGGTTAATACAAATCAGGTTGAGATAAGGTAACTTTGATTTACGCCATTGTTGCCTACATTTATGTAGTAATACTAAATTACATTTTAAACTTAAATTGTAAAGGACATGAAATTTTAGCGATCCTACTATAGTCTGCGTATAATTGAAATGATCAAGAAATGGTAAACATCAGTCTTTAAAACTTAAAATTATCGAAAACACTGTGCACATCTCTGAAATTCCAAAAACTAAACCTTACATGAATTAAAAGTTTTAGCGTCAATCTAACTTGTAATTATAAAACAGTTTATGTCTACTTTATCTATATGTAATATTAAATATGTCTGTAAACATAAATATGATTTGACATTTAAAATGTTTAATATAACATAACATACATCTTACTCATCCAATAAATATAACAAATTAAATTTAAAGAACGTGTTTAAAGACCTATATCTGTAATTATCAAATGTAGATGGTTACTAAACTTCTCTATCCTCCATTGATCAGTAAAACTTATTTAGAAATCTCATGTCTATGTTCATCTAGCTGTCAAAGTTGACGGTGAAACTAAATACTTCGATTTGTAACTTAAATAACCAAGTCACATTTAATTAAATTTTTAGTTTTATTTGTTGCTAAAAAGGTTCTACAGGAATTTCTGCCTGGTCAACTCTTGCTGACTACAGTGTGTTCCCGGATGGAGTTGACAAGAGGAAAAATATCTTTATTATTAATTTTGCGACGAACATTTATTCTTTATGAAAAATTCTGCTTGTCGAAAAAATGAATTTACCATATAAAAGTTTTGGATCAGATGTTGATAAATTAAGAAAACATGAAAGTGCTTTAAAGAGAAGTACCATTATTTATTATTGTAGACAAAATGTTTATAAAATAAAGTTGTTTATAATCCAAAATAAAGCCTGTTTTTTTATTTTTGACAATAGAATTTATGAACATTCAAAAAGTACAATTGTGGAAAAATTTATTATTCTACATATCCTCCTCTAACATTCGCACATTTCTCCAAATTAGAAGTAAATTAAATAAATAGGTCAGCACTTTCATGTTTTCATTTTGAATGTTCATAAATTCTATTGTAAAAAATAAAAAACAAAAATTAGAATTCAGATTTCAAATTTTGTATTTAGGCTTTATTTTGGATTATAAGCAACTTAGTGTTATAAACATTTTGTCTAAAAAAATAAATAATGGAATTTTTTCTTAAATCATTTTCATGTTTTCCTAATTGATCTGATCTTAAATTTTTATATGGTAAATTCATTTTCTCGACAAGCAGAATTTTTTATTAGGAATAACTTTTCCTCGTAAAATCAATAACAAAGATATATTTCCTCTTGTCAACTCCACCCGGGGACACACTGTATATAAATATACTTAATATTTCACCATTTTTGGTGCATAGCAATTTAAAATTCAGGACATATAGACTACTAGTTGGACTACGGTTTTGACATTTCTGTTTTATTTTTCTTTGCTCTATGCAGTAATGTCAACTATTGATTTACTTTCTAAACCCTAAAAGTCAGTTATAGACTTTACCAATAAAAGTATAATATTTTTGTGTGGAAAATGAAAAATTTATTCAGTGGTGTAAATGCTGTTCTGTAGGTACCGCTTAAATAACACAGCCCATAAAAGTTAAGTAATGTTATTTTTCTAACGTCCATATCTCCAAAAGAACTGGAATTAACAGGTGTGCTTTGAGAAATACAGGGTGATTCATTAAGGGTGGCGACCGGCCATATCTCGAGAACTACTAGGCATAGAAACTTGGAGAAAAAAAATTATGATTAAAGCGGTCATGAGAAAATTTTGGAAATTACTTTTAAGTTCCTCATTTCGCCGCAAGGGGGCACAATTAAATTTTTTTTTTTAATTCTAAATTTCTCCGAAATTTCCCATATTAAGGTATAACTCTGATTACATCATCGAAAAGCTTAGACAATTCTGCATCATTTTGGTTTAAGGCTCATTGGCGTACCGGTCTTGATAAGAGTGGGGGAAGGTATTGAATGTGCAAACATTAAAATCGCTGTAGCTTGTAAACGACTTATCCGATTTTACTAAATTTAAGCTTGTTTGAAAGGGAAAGGTAAGTATCTTCAATCGCCGTATCCAATAGTACACGATAGTGTGTAATAAAATTGCTAGAGGGCGCAATTTGTAATAATAACAGTTTTTTCGATTTTATCCCGGAAATTCAAATCATACGGTATAACTATGACATCATAATCAAAAAGTAGATGAAATTTGCAAGAAAAGATGTGAAGACCGCAGTTCGATATCTGTGTTCGTTTCAGAGTTATTGCCAAAACAATAATTTTTAATACAAAATGCGCCCTCTAGCAATTTTATTAGAAATTATCTTGTACCATTGGATACGACAATTGAAGATACTTACCTTTCTCTTCCAAACAAGCTTAATATTAGTAAAATCGGTTAAGTCGTTTAGAAGTTACAGCGATTTTAATGTTTACAGTTTCACTTGATAAGAGTGGGAGAAGCTATTGAAAGTGTAAACATTAAAATTGCTGTAACTTCTAAACGACTTATCCGATTTTACTAAATTTAAGCTTGTTTGGAAGAACCTTCAATTGTCGTATCTAATGGTACAAGATAGTTTCCAATAAAATTGCTAGAGGGCGCAATTTTTATTAAAAATTAATGTATTGGCAATAACTCTAAAACGAACAAAGATATCGAGCTCCGGTTTTTATATTTTTTCTAGCAAATTTCATCTACTTTTCGATTATGGTATCATAATTATACCGTATGATTTGAATTTTCGGGATAAAATCAAAAAAACTATTATTATTACAAATTGCGCCCTCTAGCAATTTTATTGAGAACTATTATAAACACCTAAATACGATTGGTGAAAGTGCATACATTTCTCTTCCAAACAGTCTTTAGTTTGCTAAAATCGGATAAGTCGTTTAGAAGTTACAGCGATTTAAATGTTTACACTTTCAACAGCTTCCCCCACTCTTATTAAAGTCGGTACGCCAATGAGCATAAGACCAAAATGATGCATAATTGTCCAAGCTTTAAAATGGTGTTATCAAACATATACGTTAATGTGGAATTTTCGGAGTTATGTAAAATTTTAAAATTTACTTTTCAATTACGCCCTCTTGCGGCAAAATGCGGAACTTAAAAGTAATTTCCAGAATTTTCTCATGACCGCTTTAATCATAATTTTTTTTTTCTTCAAGTTTCTATGCCTAGTAGTTTCCGAGATATGGCCGGTCGCCACCCTTAATGAATCACCCTGTATATGTAAAATGTTAAGCAATGCAAAACAAATATAAATGTAAAAAATTACAAATTTTAATAAATTAGAGATCTCTTTGTTAAATTTTAATAAGTGCTTTAAGAGATATTTTAGCGGTCCAAACATTTGCCCGTTCCTGTTTAATACTTTTGCAAGACTGCATAATATACAGGGTGTCCCGAAATTAGCGTGCAATATTTCTAGGGCGTAAACTATATCCAAAAATATGACAAAAATGTCCTATAAACATACCCCGAGAAATGCTCCTTTAGGGGGCTAGAGCCCCTCAAAGATGGTCCGGAAGGAAGTCTTTTTTCATAATTGTATTGAAACCCTTAAAGATAATGACATGAAAACTGGTACGTACCTTCCAACCGATAAACTGTACATAATAGTTAGTTTAGAATGAAAATATTTCTTCCAGTGGCGTCGCACGGAGTGGGGCTGAGGGTAAATATTATCCTATATTTTTTATTTCTAGGATTTTTTGATTTTAAGTACAATATTTTAAGAACCTCGAGTTTTTTCTTTAAAAAAGTACCCCTTGTTTTATTTCGATAGGAGGCACCGTTTTCAAGTAAAATTATACTATATAATATAAAAGAATACCTAGCCGTAGAAGATTTGCTACGGTCCATCGAAATTTAATAGAAAATGGATCATTTCAAAGACTTCATGCTATTACGAAAAAAAAATTTGCCCCCCTTTGAGAGGCTCTAGTCCCCTAAAGGAGCATTTCTGAGGGTATGTTTATAGAACATTTTTGGAATATTTTTTGATGTACTTTACGCCCTAGGAATATTGCACGCTAACTTTCGGATTTACCTGAACTCATATGGACTAACCTTTCTTTTGAAAAATACGATTTATTTTAAAATTAATTTTACTTGAAAACGGTGCCTCCTATCGAAATAAAACCAGGGGTACTTTTTTAAAGAAAAAACTCGAGGTTCTTAAAATATTGTACTTAAAATTAAAAAATCCTAGAAATAAAAAATATAGGATAATATTTACACTCAGCCCCACTCCGTGCGACGCCACTGGAAGAAATATTTTCACTCTAAACTTACTGTTATGTACAACTTATCGGTTGTAAGGCACGTACCAATTTTCATGTCATTATCTTTAAGGGTTTCCATACTATTATAAAAAAGACTTCCTTCCCGACCCTATTTGAGGGGCCCTAGCCCCCTAAAGGAGCATTTCTCGGGGTATGTTTATAGGACATTTTTGTCATATTTTTGGATATAGTTTACGCCCTAGAAATATTGCACGCTAATTTCGGGACACCCTGTATAATAATAAATGCGACCTAGAGCCTTCACGCACTTGCTTGTTTATTTATTTTACAAATGGACGGCCGCCCGCACTTAGCAACAAAACAGCTTTGTGGTAGTTAAGTTATATCGCCGAAGTGTTCAACGTAGCTTGTGCGACCCTACTGATAATAATATAGTCAAAAATAATTTTGTTACAAATAAAAATGTCCGATTACCCTATTTTCAATCAAAATCATTCTGCAGCAAATTTGTGCTACTCTATGACACAAAAATAAATATGTACCCGAGAACCTTGTTATTAATGTTAATATTGACGTTCCAGGACCGTCGTAAGCCTTCATTGAGTAAACTACAAGAAGGAAGGGGGGGGGGGGGTGTGTGTTAAAGGGATCTATGTCATAAATTACCCTTAATATATTTATTACAATACTACCTATTCTTTCCTCTTTTTATAAAATGCCGGTTTATTTAACAGATATAAAATGTAGGTTCAGTCAAACTCGTGACCGCACCAGACTATTAAGGGTATGATCCGAATATTACCATCAGTAACCACGGTTAATCGTTGCACGCAAATCAACCATAAAAATCTGATAATAATCGAGACGACAAATTACCACGTTTGTTAAAACATAACCTCTAGTTATTAAAAGTTTATTGATAATTTACAGGGATGCAAGATACACTTACTTATCATTATTTTAAGATTATTCTGTGTAAAAAATGATAAAATGCCGGCCAAAGGTCAAACATTTTGAAGACAAATCCATAACATAAAATTTAAGAAAGTCAATTTTAAAGCCGCACTGTGAAAAAGCCTTCTATTCCTTATAATAATTCATATACTTTTTATACAACGTTTAATAATATACAGGGTGTCCCGAAATTAGCTAACAATATTTTAAGGAGATAAAGTACATCCAAAAATAATACTAATACCCTCTATTAATATACCTTCAAAAACGCTTCGTTATGGGGCTAGAGCCCCCCGAATTGGAGCTATGATAAGCAGTTTTTTCACAATATCTCAAAAAGGGATTAGGGTATCCAAACCAAATTTGATATATGTTTTACCCAGGACAAGACGCAATAAACGATTTAGTAAGCTTAACTTTATTTCTTCCAGTGGCGTCCCACTGGGTAGGTACTTGGGAAAATATTGCCCTAAGTTTTTTATTTTTAGGATTTTTTAACTTCAGGTACAATTTTTAGAAGCCTTGATGTTTTTTGTTAAAAAAATGTACTCTAGTTTCGTTGAGGTAGGATTCACCATTTTCCAGTAAAATCGATTTTAAAATTTTCGGTTTTTTGAAATCCGATGAAAAGGCTAACGTTTTTTTTTGCATATCTCAGCAAACACTTAATATTAAAACATGAAATTTATTAGAAGTTCTACTAGCGACAAGGCATAAGTATTAACGAATGTTACTTTAAAATATTTTTCCAGTGACGTCGCACGGGGTGGAGCCTTAAGTAAATATTACTATTATTTTTTTTTATTTCATAGTTTTAATGTAATTTTTTTTTAATTTTAAATTTTTTGTTAATAAAACCTTATATTATTGTAATTTGACAGCATGTAACGTTTTTAAATTAAACATATTTTTAGATTCCTTTGTTTTTTAAATATTTGTTTTCATGGAGATTTTAAGAGAGTTTTAAAATAAAACAAAAAAGAATATCAAATTGCAAATCAAATTTGATTGTGAACAACACGGGAAACTAATTCTTAAGCAAGTACTAGTCATGTGTCCCCAAAAATAATAATCAAGGGGATTTAAATCAGGTGATCTTGGTGGCCAGGCTATGGCTACCAATCCACCTGGTAATTTTCGTCAAGCCAATTCCTCACTTGACATCCGTAGTGAGTTGGTGCCCCATCATGTTGAAAGAAGTGCCCTAAACGTAAATCTAGTGGCTCATTATCTAATAAATCCCCAAGTTGATTATGTATTATTATTATTTGTCGCTAGTAGAACTTCTAATAAATTTCATGTTTTAATATTAAGTGTTCGCTGAGATATGCAAAAAAAAACCTTAACCTTTTCACTGGATTTTAAAAAACCGAAAATTTTAAAATCGATTTTACTGGAAAATGGTGAATCTTACCGCAATGAAGCAAGAGTACCTTTTTTCAACAAATGACATCAAGGCTTCTAAAAATTTCACCTAAAGTTAAAAAAATCCTACAAATAAAAAACTTAGGGCAATATTCTCCCAACTACCTACCCAGTGGGACGCCACTGGAAGAAATACAGTTAAGCTAATTAAACCATTTATTGCGTCTACCTATGGGTAAAACATGTGTCAAATTTTGTTTTGATACCCTAATCGGTTTCTGAGATATTGTAAAAAAACTGCTTGTCATAGCTCCAATTCGGGGGGCTCTAGCCCCATAGCGAAGCGTTTTTGAAGGTATATTAATAGAAAACTTTAGTCTTATTTTTGAATGTACTTTATCCCCTTAAAATATTGTCAGCTAATTTCGGGACACCCTGTATATGTGATATCAATGCGCTTTCCTACTATAAGACAACATAAATTGCTATACCATTGTGTAGTGATAATATCACGGTAATTCAGCCAATAGGAATTAGGAGTTGCTATGCTACCATAGAATAATTTATAACCATTATTGCTCTGAATACTCACAGTAATTATCAAGTTCTATTGGGGGTGTTATCTGGTTTTATTACCGTATTAGTTTCGAGTGGCAGTTGTATGTATAATATTTACTTGCTACGGTTAATAAAGCCTATAGTTACCACTAAAAATCAGTACTGTAATTCTCAAAAATTTAAATAGCTTCTAGTGTGATATTATTCCTGTCGATTAACATTGCATCTATTATTCAACATGGAGATGGTAAAATTTATTCTTAGATTATAAAGTCCATTACTAATGATTGGTTGTACGAAATAAGAATCTTCTATTGCTTTATCTGACATGCAAAGTTTAAAAAAACTATGCATAAAAAAAATAAATTAGGTATTGCTACTATCAATAAAATTCAAATTCAGACAGGACACCTAGAAGAATTTGAACAACTATGTGACCTGTGCAACAAATAAGTTTAAACTAATAATACGGCGCGCGGCGATTGCCGATCGCTACGAACCCGCACTTGTGGATTATAGATTCTAACAAATACAATTAGTTTTTGTTTTTGGGGACGCTGTTCTGATTTCTTAATTATACAGTGTCCGCAAGAATGGGATTTTTTTTTATTATTAGGTACAGGTAAAAATTGAACAAACCAGTTAGTTTTTGCTTACCTAAAAACCAAAAATGAAGTATACTGAAGCAGCTGCACGACTTGCGTTACCTGTCAAATTTGACATTTTTAATAAAATAGGTTCAAAAATGCCATTATTTATCAAAATATCGAAAAACTTTATTCGATAAAGTTGTTTATTTAGGCATTTTTAGCCTCTGTACGAAATTTTGAGAGTCTAATGCAGGTATTATTTTTTGCCAGGTTCTTGAAAATTTTGATCAACCCTCGTAGATTAACTTCTATACATCGATGTAAAACCATTTGCCTTTACTTCATTTGTAATCTTAATGCAATTTTGTGTAAAATTTTTGTTTCCAATTATTTATTTTGCTACAAAAACTGAAATTGTTATTGATCAGTATGTAATGTTTGATGCAAAGTTTATCTAATTACATCAGTTTTGCCAAAACCGACGTTTCTCATTTTTCTTAAGTTAGTAAACAGATGTACAAAAAGAAAATATTAGGAAGCTTTCGTTGAAATTTTACTTAATTAATATTGGATCAAAAAGAATAAATATTAATATTAATCGCTCGAAACATTTTATTCAACAAAAATATAGTTTAATTAATATAATTAATTTAAATTAATATTAATTAAGTAAAATTTCAACGAAAGCTTTTGATATTTTCTTTTTGTACATCTGTTTACTAACTTAAGAAAAATGAGAAACGTCGGTTTTGGCAAAACTAATGTAATTAGATAAACTTTGCATCAAACATTACATACTGATCAATAAGAATTTCAGTTTTGGAAGCAAAATAAATAATTGGAAACAAAAATTTTACACAAAACTGCATTAAGATTACAAATGAAGTAAAGGCAAATGGTTTTACACCGATGTATAAAAGTTAATCTACGAGGGTTGATCAAAATTTTCAAGAACCTGGCAAAAAATAAAAATCGTAGTAGACTGTCAAAATTTCGTACAGAGGCTAAAAATGCCTAAATGAACAACTTTCTTGAATAAAGTTTTTCGATATTTTGTTAAATAAGGGCATTTTTGAACCTATTTTATTAAAAATGTCAAATTTGACAGGTAACGCAAGTCGTGTAGCGCTTCAGTATACGTCATTTTTGGTTTTTGAGTAAGCAAAAACTAACTGCTTTTTCAATTTTTATCTATACCTAATATTTAAAAAAAATCCCATTTGATGCGGACTTTCTTGCGGACACTGTAGAGAAAGCGCTTTACTGGGCACAAATTGCGTCGCATTGAGAAGATACAAATTTATTTCTTAACAAAATTGGTATATTAAAATTAGTTTATTATTCAACAATACTGAGCTGCTAATGAAATTGATTACTACCAATAAAAACACTGTTCTAGCAAATCTGGAATTGATATAACACCAAATCGGGTTTCATACACTAGCAATTTATTTAATATGGGTTAATACAAAATAAGCTATCAATACAAACTATGTCTTACCAAACCTATTATATTCCATCATTTTCCTTAGTGCGGTGGGCATTAATACATGTGGGTGACCTCATATTCGAAAACCGTCTTTTGAAATGAACCAATTTTTCGGTCACCGCTACCCCTGGTTAATTACGAAACTCTAAACCACCCCACTAGTTATTTTCGGACCATACCCTCATCATACTGGTTGGTACCAACTCTCTAAAGCACCTACTCTGTCCCCTGGTGAAGGGGCAAGTGCACAATTTGTATATTGACGGTGAATAGAGGAACAGTTCTCTGTGGCGTTTCAGTTTATAACACGACATAACTGAACAATCACTCTACCATATTTAGTGGCTGAGTGCGAACGATCTTATATATAGTCTACTGACAAATTTAATTTCTTTTTTGTTATAAAATGAAGAAATAACACACATTTTGATTGATGTAATGCGATAATTATATATTTTTATTTAAGAAAGCAATTTTACTATATTTACAAACGTCGCCCAACCTTTAATTCATGTAAGCCACCTTTACCTCTACAAACCTTAACCACAAAAATCACTATTTACAATTCAGCATGGTCTAGACTATTTGGCTGGTAAAAATACCTAAAATCGCTACCTTCACCATTTCTCTTAGGAAAAACGTGATCGTAATACTGTTCGTTTTCAAGTTGCAAAGGTTTCGGCCTTGCCTTGCTTCCACCATCGGGGTTTTTCTTATGTCTAGAGTTTATCGATCGTTTTTTGTATTTGTTTTCAGGTGGAAGGCTACTCCTATGAGAACCGACTGCCATGGTCGAGGCATAAGACCAGTTATCGTTAGGCCTGGGCAGTTCGTATCGATTGAAACTGTAGTATTTCCTTGATCGATCCCCAGTATCGTAAAATGGGTCGTCTTTCATCGTGGCGGCCAAGTTGATGTTTGTTTGTTTTGTGGTAGTGGTGGGGGTAAAATCGCGAAGGTATCTTTGATTGGAGGTTTCTTCTAAACTACTTCTACCGTTGAAAGTGTGTGTAGTGGGGAGATGATGCTATATATATTTACAGCGGTGTTAGTTTTAAATGTTAGTCTCTTTACACGGAGGGGTTAAGATTGTTTGAAAATATTTATTGGGAGTTGTTTGGTTAAGAGTACTAATGTGAAGTTTTAAATTGATGTAATGCAAGTTTTTAAAGTACGTTTAATAGCACCGTGTTAGATAATTATTTTTAAACATCTCTCAATCTCATCTCATTATTGCAATTGGAAAAAAAAACGTGGTACTTCAATCATAATTACTATTATTAATTCTTAACCAAACTTTCACTCTTCTATACAGATTTCAGTATTTTTATTTGTTACCCTATTCAACATAGTAACTAAAACTTGTAATTATTTAAAAATACAATCTTATCTATCTAAAATGAACATTATTTAGCAGCATTTTTTGGCGACAAACCAGAATTATTCTTAATTTAAAATCCTAAAATTTCTTTTATTTGAACCTGATTTTTTTAGAACTCATCAACATTTTCAAAACAGAAAAATATTATTACTAGTTAAAGAGGATTTGGGATATTTTTATGTATTTAAAAAATATTTTTGGACACGTTTAATGAAAAATAGACTACAGAGTCAGTTGTTGTAGGTAGACACGAATTGAAATTATTTATTGTGATTATGTTGAAAATTAATAGTCAGAAAACCATTTTTCCTTATTATTTTCATAATCATTATTCTCTTACAGTTAGGGTTGATAGTTAAAAACTAGTAAATATTAAAGAGGTTATACAAATTAAATCGATATTTAAAAAAAAAATTTTATTGCACAGGAAGAAAAAAATATAATAACTACTTGTTATGTTAGACAAATTTATTCAGTTTCCTGACACGTGTTTCGGCCCTTTCGGGTCATTTTCAAAGGAGTTCAAGAAGATACTAAATTCTACGTGACATTACACATTTAGGTATATCATTATGGTAACTATAAACATGTCATAAAATTAAAAATAGGATTAGAAGATTGAATGATCAACTATGGGTTTTCCAAATTTATTAAAGGTAGAGATACATATTTAGTCCTAAATAAGTGTGCTATTAAGAATTAGGGAAGCACCTGAAGGTATTCCGGTTTGATTATTCACAACATTACATTTGTTTTTTGGGGCTTTTTTGATAGCTATTGTTTCTAGTAGATTTAGTTTTCTGCTTTTATTGTGTATGTATATGGGTTTTATGTTGTTAGAGATTGAGTGCTTGTCTTTAATGCAGTGATCAGCTAACCCTGTTTTATTTTGTTTTTTTTTAATAGATGGTTTGTGTTCTTTAAGCCTGGTGTCAAAATTTCTACCTGTTTGTCCAATGTAGATAGCATCGCAGTTGTCACATTCTATTTGGTAGACCCCACTTTGTAAAAGTTTGTTTTTAGTTTTTATTTTAGCATTGGATACGTGTTTGTGTTAGTTGTTTTTATTGACTTGTATAGGAATAATATTAAGGTTTTTTGGAGATTTTTTGGCTTGTATATCTTATTGAGCAGTATAGTGCTATTCAATCTTCTAATCCTAATTTTAATTTTATGATATGTTTATAGTTACCATAATGATATAAATACCTTTGTCATGTCACGTAGAATTTAGTATCTTCTCGTACTCTTTTGAAAATTGCCCGAAAGGGCCGAAACACGTGTCAGGAAGCTGAATAAATTTGTGAAACATAACAAGTAGTTATTTTTTTTTTCTTCCTGCGCAATGGAACAACAGTTTCACCAAGCACGTAGCCCAACACAAATTAATTATAAAAAGAATTATTTTATCTTGAAAAAGTCTGAGTATCTTAAAACCAAAATGTATTTCGTAATTTCGAAAATTACGTTTAGATTAAAGTACCCCATGGTTCCGTATAGCCCAGTACGTGGGTATCAGAAAGGGGTGTTTGAATGCAAAAGGTGGTGTAGTAGCGATTTTTTAGTATGTTGTTAGGCTTGGGGCCCTAATGAAAAATCAAAGTTTTCGACCTCGAGGGGCATGCGCTCTAGCCGCCATCTTGGATTTTAGGTACAAAAATTTGATTTTTTGACAATAACTTAAAAACGGTGGCTTTTACGACAAAAGATATTCTATACAAAGTTAAAGAGGACAAAATTACCTACATTTTTGTAGAACATTTTTTTTTAAGCACACCTATGTTAGGAGTTACAGCTCCGTGAAGTTACACTATTTGAAAAAAAAATAAAAAAATAAATTGGCTGTTATACATACAGGGTGGGGACTTTAAATGGAACGCTGCTTATAGCGGCTCTGAGAATAAGATTTCTCTAAAATCCAAAAACACGTCCTCAAAAATTTTTTATGGGCCACGCTTTTGTCATGTAAAAAAAAATGGGGACCCCCAAGGGGGGGCGCAGCCCTAATGAACTTTCTTTTTTCAAATTAGACGATACCACTTGTGGCACCTTTTTGGGAAGCTTATTGAAGAAGGAATTTGTCCATAATATTTTTTTTAACATCTGTCAAACCATGTGTCAGAAATTAAATAAAAACTAATTTTTAACGAATTCATATTATAAGATAACTTGGAAACCGAATTGCCACTTTTTTAACGTAACAATTGTTGAAAATGTGCTCCAGAGACAGACCCATCCGTTTCCATGGTAATACAGCCTGTTTTGTTACATTTGACAAGTTGTTTAATTTTTATCGCTTTAATTTAGAAATTTTAAAAATGTATTTAACTGAAACGCTAAAAATTAAAATATTGATGATGGTCGGGTTTGGAGAAAGAAAACGGAGTCAAGAAGAAGTTGCTGCGTTGTTTTATGAAAGTCATCCCGATTTGCCACCTCTGTCGCGAAGTACAGTCAGTAAAATTGAAAAGCAATTTCGAGAATTGGGTCATGTAAGACATGTTCTTCGAAGAAGACCCCCAAAAGTATCAGATGAGACTAAATTGGATATCATATTGACTTATCAAGAAAACCGAATTACACCAGCAAGGCAATTATCTCGTGATCACAATATCGATCATAAAACGGTGTTAAAGATCACAAAGTCTACTGGGATAAAACCATTTAAAATGCAGCCAGTACAAGAGTTATTGGAGGATGACTTAGACAGAAGGGTAGAATTTTGCGAAGTTATGATGGCCGCATTGGACAACCGACAAATTGATTTAGCATGGATACTTTTTTCTGATGAAGCAACATTTACTTTAAATGGTCAAGTAAGTTCGAAAGTTAAGCAAAAAATTATGTTTTAAAAGCAATTAACGGTTATACATTCGCTGGGCAAATCTAAACATATTATTAATTAATTTCCATTTTAGGTTAATCGACAAAATTGCCGATATTATTCCGACGAAAATCCTCATTGGATTGTTGAATGTCATTCTCAACGCCAAGGGAAAGTGAATGTTTGGGCTGGAATAATAGGCGACAGAATAATTGGTCCATTCTTTTTTGAAGGCAATTTAAATGGAGAACTGTATTTAAATTTTCTTCAGACATTTTTAATACCAGAACTCCAAAGAATATTTCCTAATAATTATGGAAATCTAGATCAAAGGATCTTTTTCCAGCAGGATGGAGCCCCTCCGCACTTTGCAAGAAATGTAATAGAATTCTTAAATATGACATTTCCAAACAGGTGGATAGGACGCCGAGGATTTATAGAATGGCCACCCAGATCCCCGGATATTACACCATTAGATTTTTATTTATGGGGCGATTTAAAAAGCAGGGTCTATGTCATCAGACCTAGAAATCTGGAAGAGTTGAAAGTAAGGATTCGAGCAGAGATAGGTTTAATCACTCCAGAAGTTTTGGAAAGAGTAAGGGAAGAGTTCTACCATCGGTTGGGTCTGTGCCAACAGGTTTATGGGGCACATTTTCAACAATTGTTACGCTAATAAAGTGGCATTTCGGTTTCCAAGTTATCCTCGAAGTTATCTTATATAATTATTCGTTAAAAATTAGTTTTTATTAAATTTCTGACACATGGTTTGACAGATGTCGAAAAAAAGAATATGGACAAATTCCTTCTTCAATAAGCTTCCCAAAAAGGTGCCACAAGTGGTATTGTCTAATTTGAAAAAAGAAAGTTCGTTAGTGCTGCGCCCCCCCTTTGGGGTCCCCATTTTTTTTTACATGACCAATGCGTGGCCCATAGAAAATCTTTGAGGACGTATTTTTGGATTTTACAGAAATCTTATTCTCAGAGCCGCTATAAGCAGCGTTCCATTTAAAGTCCCCACCCTGTATATAACATATACAGTGTGGTTTTTTTAAGTGTGCAACATATGGGATTTTTTTTATTAACGATTTCTCAGAAAATTTTATTCTTGATAAAAGTTGGTGCATGTTCGATAATCATATTAGGTGCACTTGGAATGGTTGCAAGTCAAATGGCGTACAGGGTAAGCCAAAAAATAGAAAACTTGTACAAGAATAAAGTACCCCTATTTCAAAAAATTCAGCAAAATGTTATAAAAAAAAGTTGTTTAGAATTAAAAGTTATGCATAGATTCAAAAATTTGATTTCCTAAAATAAAAAAATATTTCCCTAAATTTTTTTTTTGTAATATTCACCATAAAGACCTTTATAAATTAATCAAAATCAAATCAATTTCACATATTTTTGTTCAAGTTCAAACATATTTGTAAAAGTTACTTGAATTTTTAATTTATTAAGGAATCACAAACTTCATGTTTGATGCAACGATATTAAACACAACTTTAAAATATCCTAAAAATTATTTTTACCAAGATAAAGCATTAGTAATGATAATATGATAATTAAAAAAACATCATTTAAAGTGCAAAATTTTTATTTTAAATGTTTATTAAAAAAATTTATTCTTGTAAAAGTTTTATATTTTTTGGCCTACCCTGTACGCCGTTTGATTTGCAACCATTCCAAGTGCACCTAATATGATTTTCGAACATGCACCAACTTTTATCAAGAATAAAATTTTCTGAGAAATCGTTAATAAATAAAATTCCCATATGTTGCACACTTAAACAACCAGACTGTATAACTAAAATAAATAATTTGAAGAAGTAGTCCATGCTTAAAGTGAATAGAATAGTCACCGTTTTTGAGTTATTGTCAAAAAACCAAATTTTTGTACCTATAATCCAAGATGGCGGCTCGAGCGCATGCGCCCCGAGGTCGAAAACATGGATTTTTCATTAGGGCCCCAAGCCTAAGAACATACTAAAAAATCGCTACTACACCACCTTTTGCATTCAAACACCCCCACGTACTGGGCTAGTAGTCTACTCCATGAAATCTTGCGAACAAATTAAAAGCGGAAACTATAAAACTTAGTTTATCGTTAAATCAGAATATTTTTTACTTGTTGTCGCCAAAAAATGCCTAAAAGTGATTAAAATGGAAGATGAATTGCGTGTGTTGCTGTTCTCTGCCCCGGAATCCAAAAAGGCGGCTTCGATGCGTTTTAAAATCAAGTGAGGTGGTTTGAGAAAGTGCTGAGAACTGGGGTAGTCTGTGTGAAAAGAAAGTGTCAGTGTCAGATTAGTGTATGTACAGTCGAAATATAAAGTTAAGTTAGTCAGACTAATTTGTCAATTATATTTGAAATTTCTGATGAAAATATGGACTGAAATTTTAATGCCTTAACCTTAAAGTATAACGATAAAAAGCGCTAAGCATAAAACACTAAATAGGTAAGGGCAACTAAGAATAAAAGCAAGACACTCCTAGATTTACTAAATTAATGGTCGTTAACTTCAAATTTGTACGACATTAAATCAAAAACTAATAATTGTTTGATCTATCGCTACAAGTGACTTCTTGAAGCGGTTGACCAATCAATTAACTAGTTGTTAAACTCATACAATTGTTTTTTGAGATAAAAGTATTTGTCACTTACAGAGTTTCCTTTTATTGATTTATCTTACTTGACAGGTGTCAGAAATAAAAAAAATATTTGTATGAAATATTTAAGGAAAAGAAAGTGCACAAAATATGATGCAAAAAAACCCTAGCTTGTTAAAATTCCTTTTCAATAAAATAATACAGTGTCACCAGTAAAGTCCGCATCATATGGGATTTTTTTTTATTAATAGCTTTATTCGAAATTTGACTTTGGCACCAAGTTCTGCTTCGATCGAGATGAAAATTTAGCAAAAAAATAGTAGTCACGTGACTCGCATTATCTGTCAAATTTTAATTTTTTCCAAAAAATAATTCAAAAGTGGGGTTATTTCTGAAAATATCGAAAAAAGTTATTGGAAAAAGTTTTTTAAAATGCGGTTTCTAGCCCACATGCAAAATTTCAGTTGCATAAGATAATTTTGATTTTTTACCAATATTTTGTAAATTGCACCACTTTTGCAAAATAAGACTCAACGCAACCTACATAAAACTTCTTCGTTTTGACAATGCTTTATTTTAGATACATTTTCTTTAAAGTAGCGCCATATTAAATGTGTGTTTTTCTACAAAATCAAAATTGGGCTATTAAAATTTGGTCGCATGTGATGCAAAGTTTATTTGTTTTTGACCCTGTATAAGGTAACTTCATAAAATAAGTATTTTTGAAAACGTAGTAGTTTGTGTCTGAAAGTAATACACGTTAACGTTATTATGACATAGCTTAATAATAAATTATAATATAGGGGTTTTAAATTAAATCGTTGAAAAAACTAAAATTTATTTTCCACTTAAAAACACTATACTGAAGACACTGTGTTCTTTTTTGTCTTAACAGTAAGTGGTATTACTTTAAGACACAAACAACGTTTTTAAAAATACATTTTATGAAGTAACCTTATACAGTGTCAAAAACAAATAAACTTTGCATCACATGCGACCAAATATTAATAGCCCAATTTTGATTTTGTAGGAAACACACATTTAATATGGCGTTACTTTAAAGAAAATTTATCTGAAATAAAGCATTGTCAAAACTAAGAAGTTTTATATAGGTTGCGTTGAGTCTTATTTTGCAAAAGTGGTGCAATTTACAAAATATAGGTAAAAAATCAAAATTATCTTATGCAGCTTAAATTTTGCATGTGAGCTAGAAACTGCCTTTAAAAAAACTTATTCTAATAACTTTTTTCGATATTTTCAGAAATAACCCCATTTTTGAATAATTTTTTGAAAAAATTAAATTTTGACAGATAATGCGAATCACGTGACTACTATTTTTTTGGTTAATTTTCATCTCAATCGAAGCAGAACTTAATGCCAAAGTCAAATTACGAATAAAGCTATTAATAAAAAAAATCCCATATGATGCGTACTTTACTGGTGACACTGTATAATAAAGAAGAAAAATGAACTTAATTAATTGTTTAATATAATTGACAATTTAGTCTTATTAACGTTAATGTCCAGATCATATTACTTTAAAAAAAATGTTAAGTAATAATATAAGTTTTTTAACTTGTAATCGTTATTAAATAATATTTCATAAATGAAATTCGACACCTGGACATGTTTCAAAACTGCTTTATTTTATTGCAATGACAAGAGCATCTTTAAGGCTTTAAAAATAATATTAAAATATGATTTAACCCTAAATGCACCCAAATTTTCTCTGTAATTTAAGCTTACTAATATTGCTATTAAACAAATATATCCAGTCACTTGATGACTACTTGTTTCAGTACCTCCTACTCTTCCTAATAGCTTACTAGTCCGTATCTATAGCAAAGTAAAAGAAACCATATTTTTGCTGCAATCACGAGTTGATGATATTTTTTACTTAACTATGTTTCTACCCCAAGAATTATTAAAATCCCATCGAATTATCGAATTTTGAAGAATAAAAGTAGCTAGGTACTTACGAGAATTGGTTTTCATGTAACATGCCATGTTTTATTCCTGCTGAGTTCATATTATAAATATTTTCGAAAACTGGATGTAGGTAGTCACTTATACACAAAACCTATTTTAAATCATATTATAATATAATAAGGAAAGTGTATCGAAAAAGTTCGAAAAAAAAAATTAGGATTGAAAGGCTATTCCAATTTACAGAAAATACTATAACATTTTAAAAACGTTTCAAATATACTGGGTGTCCGGAAATAGGAGTGTCAATCTGTTAACCATATAATAATGGAGCAAAAACGATATAACTTTTATAATGCCATTTTTCATTTATGATCCTCATGTTCGATATACAGGGTGACAAAATTCACATTACAAAAGTCATATTATTTTTGCTCAAGAAATATATGGTTAACGCATTGACCTTTTTCCTGACATCCTATATAAGTAATTTTTGTAAATCACCTTTACATTTTTATAAAAGCAAAATAAAAAATTTGAAGAAATAGTCCATACTTAAAGTGGAGTTGAAAGTATTAAAAGAAAAGAAAAACACAAAGTCTTCCTCCACAAAATTAAAAGAGAAAATTAAAAATTAGAACCTTAATGGAGCTTTTATGGACTTAAAAATTGAAGCGTAGAAGAAACATGATATGAAGAAAATTGAAAATGGTTAAACCATACTGAGTATTTAAAAACGTTATTAAAGGGGGTGCAAACCAGCCAAATAAAATGGGGAAGAAGAAAACCTTCCTAAAAAGGAGTCGAAGATTATTTAAAAATTTCTTTAAAAACTATCGAACATATGTCTTTAAGACATTATGTGGGTAATTGTAGTATCACAATAATATTATTACGTAATTAGCATTTTTGGGGTACTGAGGTTTAATCCTCAGCCAAATAAAATGGGGAAGAAGAAAACCTTTCTAAAAAGGAGTCGAAGATTATTTAAAAATTTCTTAAAAAACTATCGAACATATGTCTTTAAGACATTATGAGGGTAATTGTAGTATCACAATAATATTATTACGTAATAAGCATTTTTGGGGTACTGAGGTTTAATCCTCAGCCAAATAAAATGGGGAAGAAGAAAACCTTTCTAAAAAGGAGTCGAAGATTATTTAAAAATTTCTTAAAAAACTATCGAACATATGTCTGTAAGACATTATGAGGGTAAAATTATAGTATCACAATAATATTATTACGTAATAAGCATTTTTGGGGTACTGAGGTTTAATCCTCAGCCAAATAAAATGGGGAAGAAGAAAACCTTTCTAAAAAGGAGTCGAAGATTATTTAAAAATTTCTTAAAAAACTATCGAACATATGTCTTTAAGACATTATGAGGGTAATTGTAGTATCACAATAATATTATTACGTAATAAGCATTTTTGGGGTACTGAGGTTTAATCCTCAGCCAAATAAAATGGGGAAGAAGAAAACCTTTCTAAAAAGGAGTCGAAGATTATTTAAAAATTTCTTAAAAAACTATCGAACATATGTCTGTAAGACATTATGAGGGTAAAATTATAGTATCACAATAATATTATTACGTAATAAGCATTTTTGGGGTACTGAGGTTTAATCCTCAGCCAAATAAAATGGGGAAGAAGAAAACCTTTCTAAAAAGGAGTCGAAGATTATTTAAAAAATTCTTTAAAAACTATCGAACATAATATGTCTTTAAGACATTATGAGGGTAAAATTGTAGTATCACAATAATATTATTACGTAATAAGCATTTTTGGGTTACTGAGGTTTAATCCTCAGCCAAATAAAATGGGGAAGAAGAAAACCTTTCTAAAAAGGAGTCGAATATTATTTAAAAATTTCTTTAAAAACTATCGAACATATGTCTTTAAGACATTATGTGGGTAATTGTAGTATCACAATAATATTATTACGTAATAAGCATTTTTGGGGTACTGAGGTTTAATCCTCAGCCAAATAAAATGGGGAAGAAGAAAACCTTTCTAAAAAGGAGTCGAAGATTATTTAAAAATTTCTTAAAAAACTATCGAACATATGTCTTTAAGACATTATGAGGGTAATTGTAGTATCACAATAATATTATTACGTAATAAGCATTTTTGGGGTACTGAGGTTTAATCCTCAGCCAAATAAAATGGGGAAGAAGAAAACCTTTCTAAAAAGGAGTCGAAGATTATTTAAAAATTTCTTAAAAAACTATCGAACATATGTCTGTAAGACATTATGAGGGTAAAATTATAGTATCACAATAATATTATTACGTAATAAGCATTTTTAGGGTACTGAGGTTTAATCCTCAGCCAAATAAAATGGGGAAGAAGAAAACCTTTCTAAAAAGGAGTCGAAGATTATTTAAAAAATTCTTTAAAAACTATCGAACATAATATGTCTTTAAGACATTATGAGGGTAAAATTGTAGTATCGCAATAATATTATTACGTAATAAGCATTTTTGGGGTACTGAGGTTTAATCCTCAGCCAAATAAAATGGGGAAGAAGAAAACCTTTCTAAAAAGGAGTCGAATATTATTTAAAAATTTCTTTAAAAACTATCGAACATATGTCTTTAAGACATTATGAGGGTAATTGTAGTATCACAATAATATTATTACGTAATAAGCATTTTTGGGGTACTGAGGTTTAATCCTCAGCCAAATAAAATGGGGAAGAAGAAAACCTTTCTAAAAAGGAGTCGAAGATTATTTAAAAATTTCTTAAAAAACTATCGAACATAACAGGGTATTCCCTACTCGATGGTACATTAGAAGTATCTGGAGAACGAAAAGAAAAATAATTTTGAAATTTTCACTACGGCCATAGGAGACTGCGCTCTAGCTTTTAAAAATAATTTCGCGGTTGCAGTGTTGCCAGATCTATTGATTACTGACATCAACTTTGGAATTTTAAATGAGACACCCTGTATATTTTTACATTTTTAAATTCCACATAGAATTATAATTATTTTTTATTAAATGCATTATTAGTCTATACTTCATAGTTTCCGAGATATTGACTCTCGAAAAGTGACATTTTTGAACTTTGCAGCTTCTAACTTTCTAACAGTAGGTCCTAGAGCAAAACGGCTTACATGTCCCTATCTTTAATTTTTATTATCTTCCCAAAAAAATCAACTTCCGGTTAAACCGGATGTAACTCGAAAGCAAGAAATATAGTTGTTCCGGTTTAACCGGAAGTTGTTTTTTTTGGGAAGATAATAAAAATTGAAGAGAGGCACGTAAGCCGTTTTGCTCTAGGACGTACTGTTAGAAAGTTAGAAGCTGTCAAAGTTCAAAAATGTCACTTTTCGAGAGTCAATATCTCGGAAACTATGAAGTATAGACTAATAATGCATTTAATAAAAAATAATTTTAATTTTATATGGAATTTAAAAATGTAAAAATATACAGGGTGTCTCATTTAAAATTCCAAAGTTGATGTCAGTAATCAATAGATCTGGCAACACTGCAACCGCGAAATTATTTTTAAAAGCTAGAGCGCAGTCTCCTATGACCGTAGTAAAAATTTCAAAATTATTTTTCTTTTCGTTCTCCAGATACTTCTAATGTACCATCGAGTAGGGAATACCCTGTATGTCTTTAAGACATTATGAGGGTAATTTAGTATCACAATAATATTATTACGTAATAAGCATTTTTTGGGTACTGAGGTTTAATCCTCAGCCAAATAAAATGGGGAAGAAAAAAACCTTTCTAAAAAGGAGTCGAAGATTATTTAAAAATTTCTTAAAAAACTATCGTACATATGTCTGTAAGACATTATAAGGGTAAAATTATAGTATCACAATAATATTATTACGTAATAAGCATTTTGGGGTACTGAGGTTTAATCCTCAGCCAAATAAAATGGGGAAGAAGAAAACCTTTCTAAAAAGGAGTCGAAGATTATTTAAAAATTTCTTTAAAAACTATCGAACATAATATGTCTTTTAGACATTATGAGGGTAATTGTAGTATCACAATAATATTATTACGTAATAAGCATTTTTGGGGTACTGAGGTTTAATCCTCAGCCAAATAAAATGGGGAAGAAGAAAACCTTTCTAAAAAGGAGTCGAAGATTATTTAAAAATTTCTTTAAAAACTATCGAACATAATATGTCTTTAAGACATTATGAGGGTAATTGTAGTATCACAATAATATTATTACGTAATAAGCATTTTTGGGGTACTGAGGTTTAATTCTCAGCCAAATAAAATGGGAAAGAAGAAAACCTTTCTAAAAAGAAGTCGAAGATTATTTAAAAATTTCTTAAAAAACTATCGAACATATGTCTTTAAGACATTATGAGGGTAATTGTAGTATTACAATAATATTATTACGTAATAAGCATTTTTGGGGTACTGAGGTTTAATCCTCAGCCAAATAAAATGGGGAAGAAGAAAACCTTTCTAAAAAGGAGTCGAAGATTATTTTAAAATTTCTTAAAAAACTATTGAACATATTTCTTTAAGACATTATGAGGGTAATTATTGTAGTATCACAATAATAATATTACGTAATAAGCATTTTTGGAGTACTGAGGATTTGACATTTTATTAAGTTGGTTTGCACCCCCTTTAATAACGTTTTCAAATACTCAGTATGGTTTAATCATTATCAATTTTCTTCATATCATGTTTCTTCTACACTTTAATTTTTAAGTCCATAAAAGCTCCATTAAGGTTCTAATTTTTAATTTTCTCTTTTGCTAACATCAGCATAAAATAAAAAAAATTTCTGTCTCCTGAGGATGAACGTTTCTACGTTCGAAACATGTAGAGACCCTTGAAATAAGAATTTTATTCTATTACATTTTGTGGAGGAAGACTTTGTGTTTTTCTTTCCTTTATTTCAAAATAAAAATATTGATTTTTACTGTCAGGTTACATTGAATTCCAAAAATGATTTATTTATAATATTTTTTTTCTAAATTAAATAATTTTAATTTTCCATTTTATTCCAATTTTTCGGCTTCTTCATTAAATGTTTTGTGTACAAAGGCAAAAGCATGGTGGTGAGTTTTCGAAAATATTTGTAATATCAGCACGACATGCATACATCTGAAACATATAAATAGACTAATTTCACAGATCATTTGTGAATTAAACCTTATTTGAAGCCATAAAAACGAGCCTTAAAGATGCTTTTGTTGCAACAAATCAGATAGTTAGTATTATTAATAATTTAAATTCCATAATAAAAAACTTACAGAAGAGTTTGTTAATAGTGCAAACAGTGCTTTATGTACAAGGTGCAAAGTGTTGTGCAAAAAATGAAACGATAATCACTACTTTTAGTATTTACAGTAACTTTTCTAGTTTTCCAATTAAGCTCTGGAATTGGATGTTTTACTATTAGGTTTTTTTTATAAGCGATAGAGATTTCTCACCCTGTATTACAGAAGATACTTAATTTTATTGTCTAAATTGTTACAAATTAACTTTTACACGTTTTTTCAAAGAAAAATCTCTATTTTATCTAGTGTTCGGATGAAAACTTAAAAAGTTGCAATGTACAATATTTTCCTATGAAAAATTGTTGGAACAAAAAAATTGTTAGTTTGATACAAAAATTTAGAAATTGTGAGTCGTTACAAAAAGTAGAATTTTAATTAATTAGTTACAATTTATTAATTAAGTAAATATATATGTATATTAGTCTTTTTTCGGAGTATAAGTGAAAACAAAAAACAAGTTATTATCCTACTCTATAAAGGTTTTATCAAAATAAAACGGTCAACATTTACAAACACAAAAATAAAACTAGTTTACAAAATAAAATCATTGGTTTGGCTTTGGCATTAGTGCAACATCGTGACAGGAATTGACAGTGAAGCGACATACTAACTATTTTTAACGTATTTTAATTTTATCCTATTAAAAAATTGTAGAAATAAACTAGATTAGTATTTTCCAAAGTAAAATTGGTGCGTCATACCTTGCGGAATAATATGCTTAGTATTTATTGTATATTTTCATAAAAAGTTTTGTATAATATGCAGCGCAAGTCCAAATTTGGCATACAGTGTGATTGTCCAGCAGCAAAATATTTTTTTTGGTTTTACTGGGTGGGCGAAAAATACTGCTGCGAAATATATAGTCTATTTTTATAAAGCATTTATGGCTTTACCAAGAATAAATGTAATACTCTTAAAAAATGCAAACTTTCCGTCAAAATTTAAGGGAATTGGTGCAATTTGTCTGTGTATCATTTTTAGTCCCGTTGTGGTGAATGAATATTTATTTTCAAAACGTGGCTATCGGGCAATTGAAGACATAAGCGGATAAAGGTGTTATGTCGCATTTTTTTTTAAAACTACTTTTTCTACTTTTTTTAGCATCCCTGGTATAGATCTTACTATTAGCATTGAATACTATAAAAATAGCGGATCTTCGAGAAAACTTGACAACCCTGTTTTAGACTGTATTGGAGACGTTTTGGCCGCCATTGTGGAGTTGATCGTAAATCTATAGTTATAAAAGCAGCGCCTCGGCAACAGATGTCTTAATTTCACTGATGTGATGTCGTGGTGTTGCCACATATATCATATTTTATTGGAATTTTTTTAATTTTATGACTCATTGTGCCATCGTCAAATTTTAATTTTTTTCAAAAAATAATTCAAAAGTGGGGTTATTTTTGAAAATATCGAAAAAAGTTATTAAAAAAAGTTTTATTACATGCAGTTTCTAGACCACATGCAAAATTTCAGCTGCATAGGACAATTTTGATTTTTTACCTATATTTTGTAAATTGCACAACTGTTGCAAAATAAGACTCAACGCAACCTACATAAAACTTCTTAGTTTTGACGATGCTTTATTTCAGATACATTTTCTTTAAATTAGCGTCATATTAAATGTGTGTTTTTCTACAAAATCAAAATTGGGCTATTAAAATTTAGTCGCATGTGATGCAAAGTTCATTTGTTTTTGACCATGTGTAAGGTAACTTCATAAAATACGTATTTTTGAAAACGTAGATTGTGTCTGAGAGTAAAAAATAAAAAAAAATAAAGGGGTTTTAATATAAATCGTTGAAAATAGATAAACTTTAAGTTAAGTTAAGCTAAAATTTATTTTCCACTTAATAAACACTTTACTGATGACACTGTGTTCTTTTTTGTCTTAATATTGAGGTGTATTACTTTCAGACGCAAACTACGTTTTCAGAAATACTTATTTTATGAAGTTATCTTATACAGGGTCAAAAACAAATGAACTTTGCATCACATGCGACCAAATTTTAATAGCCCAATTTTGATTTTGTAGAAAAACACACATTTAATATGACGCTAATTTAAAGAAAATGTATCTGAAATAAAGCATCGTCAAAACTAAGAAGTTTTATGTAGGTTGCGCTGAGTCTTATTTTGCAACAGTGGTGCAATTTACAAAATATAGGTAAAAAATCAAAATTATCCTAAGCAGCTGAAATGTTGCATGTTGGCTAGAAACTGCATTTAATAAAACTTTTTTTAATAAGTTTTTTCGATATTTTCAGAAATAACCCCACTTTTGAATTATTTTTTGGAAAAAATTTAAATTTGACAGATAATGCGAATCACGTGACTACTATTTTTTGCTTAATTTTTATTTCGATCGAAGCAGAACTTGATGCCAAAGTCAAATTTCGAATAAAGTTATTATTAAAAAAAAATCCCATATGATGCGGACTTTACTGGTGACACTGTACATATATTCTGTGATATTTATCTAAAGATTTTGGAAAAATCCAATGAAAAAGCCGGTAAATGATTTATAGTTAAATGTTATGCCAAATTTAAGTAAGAACTATGCCAGTGAAAAAAAACTTTAGATAAATAATCCATAGATCGTAGATTCGTGTAGGCGATGAAATCTTTCTTTGTAAAAAGGCAAACGTACTTATTGACAAAGGTTGTGTTATTTCTAATTAAACTATTAATTCTTGCCCAAATTAAATAAAATAAATTCGCCTTTTAAATAAGGCACATTATTTGTAAAAGCAAAAATAAAAAGGGCTCCCACAGGCGTACTAAATCACGACAGTAAATCCACTTGTTGATATAAGCAGGATAAGGAATAACAAAAAAGGTCCCATTAAATTTAATTACCAGGGAATGACCATTTTTTTCAAATAAATCATAAAAATAACCACAAATTGTCGGTGGAGTTTCTGAACTTGTACTATTAAGAGGAAGTAACCCCTTTTACCACAATGAAAATTGCCGAACGTTTTGCTGGCAAACGAAAAGAAAAAATAAAAATTGGTATTTAGAAAATAAATTCTACTTTAAATACCCCATCCAGAAAAGTAAATGACGATCGAAAATATTCCCAAAATTTTTTTTAGAAATTTTTTTTATTTTTAGTAATTTTGTAATATCTTTAACAATTCTTTATTGATCAAAAGCAAAATGACTTTCCCGGGTGTAGAATGTTGTACCAAACAATTTTTCTTAAAGCCATTTTTCAATATCGGCCTTACTTTTTTCTCAAAAACGTTGGGCGCGTAGAGTGAATTTAAGCGTGTAAAGTGGATTTACGCGCCCAACGTTTTTGAGAAAAAAGTAAGGCCGATATTGAAAAATGGCTTTAAGAAAAATTGTTTGGTACAACATTCTACACCCGGGAAAGTCATTTTGCTTTTGACCAATAAAGAATTGTTTAAGATATTACAAAATTACTAAAAATAAAAAAAATTTCTAAAAAAAATTTTGGGAATATTTTCGATCGTCATTTACTTTTCTGGATGGGGTATTTAAAGTAGAATTTATTTTCTAAATACCAATTTTTATTTTTTCTTTTCGTTTGACCAGCAAAACGTTCGGCAATTTTCATTGTGGTAAAGGGGGTTACTGCTCTTAAGCAAGCTCCAGAGAGGCATTTAAAAACATATAATATGTTTATGTAAATAATTAGTATCCTTGAGGATCAGCGAATTTTTTTTTAGAATTGACAATTGTGCTGTAATTATATTTAAAATTAATTGTTATAGGGTAATAAAATGATTTGTGCAAAAAACCACTTTTTTTAAAATTTTGTTTCATGTCAAATCTATTTTGATATTGTTTTTAATCAAATGTTTCCCTATGCGAACATCTCGCATCCCCGACTTAGCGCAGAGTTCAAATCGGCATCTGAATTCCCGATAACAGTTCCTAACTTGCTGTATTGGGATATTTTTTGCAATAACTACTATTTTTTCGTTCAAGAGATCTAAGTTATTATTGAAATTGGTTTTATACACATGTGGCTTCAGATATCCCCATACATGAAAGTCGATAATCGCAAATCTAATAGATAAAATTGTAGTAGATCCAAAAAACTAAAAATGTTGTTTGTGACGAACCCTGTATAGTAATCGCAAATCTGATATTCGAAATTGCAGTTTCAGCACAAGCAGACGTTCTTATAAAGAATGACTTTTTCTTCTATAGAGGAAGGGCACCAAATTTGAGATAGGCACATAATTTGAGATAGTTGTCTAACTTCTAATATACAGTGTCACCAGTAAAGTCCGCATCATATGGGATTTTTTTTTATTAATAGCTTTATTCAAAGCATCAAGTTCTGCTTCGATCGAGATGAAAATTAAGCAAAAAATTAGTAGCCACGTGATTCGCATTATCTGTCAAATTTTAATTTTTTCCAAAAAATAATTCAAAAATTAGGTTATTTCTGAAATTATTGAAAAAAAGTTCTTTTAAATGCAGTTTCTAGGCCACTTGTAAAATTTCAGCTGCATAAGATAATTTTGGTATTCACCTATATTTTGTAAATTGCACCACTTTTGCAAAATATGATTCAACGCAACCTACATAAAACTTCTTAGTTTTGACAATGCTTTATTTCAGATACATTTTCTTTAAAGTAGCGCCATATTAATTGTGTGTTTTTCTACAAAATCAAAATTGGGCTATTCAAATTTGGTCGCATGTGATGCAAAGTTTATTTGTTTTGGACCCTGTATAAGGTAACTTATATAACAATTTTTGATAATGTCAAAAATAAAGGTACTTTACTCTTGGGAAATATTCACATTCTTGGGAAAAATTCACATTTTTTGACAAACCTCGTGTATGACTAGAAAATTTCGTTATTTGATGGTTGCATTTTAGGTTTTAGACTATGCAGAGCTTTTTATAAAGAATAATTTTTTTCCTAAAATTAATAATAAAAAAGTTTCCCATTTGGTAAGAACTTCCGAATACACGCTGTATATATTTAATCAATTTGTTCACAGCATATGTAAGTTCATTCATGCCAAAAAAAATTGATTAGTGAAAACAGCTCAAAGAAAATTTTTTCAAATATTTGTCGTTACAACCTGCCCCGGTCTCCCCTACCTATCTCAAATTTGGGTCCTTTCCCTACCTACTAATAAAAATGTTCTTCTTCCAAACTCTATCCGTTGACATAATGTATGTTCAAATTTTTATAATAATTAATGTTAAACGAATTTTACTTTGAGAACAATAATTCTCTAACTTATGATATTTTCGTTGTATCAATAGTTTTCATGACAATGTTATGTTTACCATAGATACACTAAAATTCCCTACGTAAGTAACTAGATTCCATTTTATTTTCGTTATTAATTGGTTCTGTTAAAAATATGAGTTGAAATATCTCTTACTTTATAAAAACCCGTTATTTAGCTAAAAATGGATTTAATAAGTTACTAGTAATAATCGTAATTCGATATTAACGCTTCCTTTTTCATTGCCTTTAGATTAATTAAATTTAGTAGAAATATTACATTTCAATGTTTAGTTTCCGCTACTCTATCATTTGCATTTACTGACCGTATTTCGAAACCTAGTTACCCTTCCACCACAGAGCGGATCAGACTGAAATTTACCGGCAAAATGATTTTAACGCGGAGCACTTATCGTTCACGTCAATGACGTCACTCATATTTGCCTAAAATTAGCGTCTGAATTGTCCAATCGGCTGGTACATATTTTTCCAAACAAAAAAGAGTGGCATGTGTTTTATTTTAACATTTTGTATTGCGACCAATTTAAAAACAGTCGGGAATAAACTGCTGTTTTCTTGTATATGTCGTAGGCTGATAGTGAAATCCGTCATTTCATAAAAAGCCTAGTCACTTCATGAAGCGTCGGCAGATTGTGTAAAAACATGAAATTACACGATCTGCCGCGTCACTTCATGAAGAGACCTTGACGTTTCGGCGTATTATGTATAACACAATCTGCCTAATTTTAAATATCGTCCCTTCATGAAATGCCACAAAAACAAGGCATATTGTGTAATTCCGTCTAAAAGGTATACAACTGGTTTGTTCGGGTTTGTCAGAGCATTCTTTAAATTTTTATAAAATAATATTAGTTGAAAAAATTTAATAAAAAAAAATGCTCTGGGGAACAACGAACAAACCAGTTGCCAATATACCTTTTAGACGGAATTACACAATCTGCCGACTGACATGACATCGTTAGGTACTACATGAAGTGATGATATTTAAAATTAGGCAGATTGTGTTATACATAATACGCCGAAACGTCAAGGTCTCTTCATGAAGTGACACGGCAGATCGTGTAATTTCATGTTTTTACACAATCTGCCGACGCTTCATGAAGTGACTAGGCTTTTCATGAAATGACGGATTTCACCATCAGCCTACGACACATATACATTTCAAGATCTGTGCTCAAAAGAGCTGCTTGTCAAAAAGATTAAAATATTTCCAGTCGTAAGGCTTTAAATACAAAACGGTTAAAAACTTCTCGAAAAATGTAGGATAAAGTCGGTACAGATAACGCAGAAGGAAAGACGATGCACTGCCAAAAAGCCAGTTTAATTCTAGACAATAAATTATTCCTAAAGGTCAATTGACAGTAATTTACCGTTAACCCGGTTAAAGTGAGTTTTATTCAAAATAAATAAAAAATATAGTAAAATTTGTGATTTATTAGCTAGCAAGTACCACGAAGTTTGTGACTAAACTAGGTCTAAAGGTTTTGTAGCACGACATTGATTAAATATTCTAAAAACAGTTGTCTTTTATAAAGTTACGTTATTTTAAACACACGTTCCTTTGAAGAATACTCTTTCATTTTAAAATAAACCAGGTGCATCATATATCCCTTACTTTCGGGAGAGATGACTCTCGTTATAATAGATACCGACCTTGGTATATCATGCAAGTTATTTTTTAGATGCTTTAAGACGCCGAGATTTTTTGCTCAATCCAGACTTAATTCAGTGCTTTAAATGCCGAAGATGGTTTTACACTTCTATTTGCAGTGCGTTTAAATACCATTGCATGTTATGTGGCAAGACATTTCAAAAAAATTATTTAATTACCAATTTATATGTTAAACTATTTGCTTGTTTCTTTGTTGTTTCTAGTAGTAGTGATCATTGAGGGGAGGTTCTGGAACCTGGCAAGTAGAACAACGGCAATCCTTTTTGTCTACTCCAAAGTATTTCCCCAATCATTCTAACTACCTTGGCCCTCGCCAATACGTCCTGACCTCCTTATGAAGGCAAGTATGTCGCTCCAGGCCAGAACCATGATTTCTTCCTTTAGGAGAGGAGAACAGCCGATCCTAGCACCTGATATCTGAGTCTTCCTAAGGCCTCGCAGGTGCTCAGAAAGTGCAGCGGGATATTTTCTTCCTCCAGGCATTCAGCGCAGATTGGGTCCTCTTCGACACCAATCAGTGCTAGATGCTTTTTCAACTTGCAGTGTCCTGTCAGTATCCCAATTAAGGCGTCATCTTCTATTTAAAATCCACTCTAGCCTAGCCTGACTTTGCCAAGTCATACTTACTTTACTTTTTCGAGTCCGAATCGTTCCAGTGCAAAGTTTTCCCGCCCAGTGCCGGGCTACGTCGATGGCATTGTCGTTGGCAATCCACATTTCATCGATGGAGCACGTTACAGGGCAGTGTGCACCCCAACAGATGGTCCATGTTCTGTGTTTCCCCACATTCACAAAGGCATTGTTGGTCTTCCTCAGTCTTCCACCTCAGTTTGTTTGTTTCTACAGGAGCCACACCGGTCCGTATCCTGTTTAGCGTTCTCCAGGTCTTCCAGTCCAAGCTTGAACTTGCGCAGGGGCTTTCGTTTGTAGGGAGGTTGTCAGGCGGTTTCATTGGAGAAAATTTTTTCTTGATTTAAGCCTTTTTCGTTGCAGTTCTTGGCCGTAGAGGATATGGCACTCGTCGAAGGTTTGCTTAAATTGCTCGACGTGCTCTGTGCCTTTCCTTCTTACGCTCGGTTCTGCGAAACCCGCTGCATTGTAGAGTTTGCTGACTGGAGTTGGTTTTATGCATCCAGTAATGATCCTACAAGTTTGATTTAAGGCGGTGTCGACTTGTCTTGCGTGACTTGATCTGCACCAAACTGGGTACGCATATTCAGCAGTTAAAAGGCAGAGGGCTGGAGCGGATGTTCTTAGAACTTGGGGTTTTGCACCTCATTTGCTTCCGACTAGTTTTTGCATGAGGTTGTTTCAAGCTATAAAGTCCTTAGCTTGTCTGCACCCTTGAACCATTCGCCATTGCTTCTTGGAACGGAGTTTAGTCCACTCGTTTAGTGCAGTTTTGTTGTTTCTAAGTTGTCTTTTTAGTTTAAAATTTGATGGTGGATGGTGGGCCAAAGTTAATTTTTTTCATAGATAAGCAATCTCCCCCACCCACTTTGCATAATTAAACCCATGCATATGTTGTGGATTAGTTTGCCAAATGCAACGTTTGCAGTCTTGTGTCTTTAAGCAAACATATTTTCGTTCTTGAGCTTTGCAATATTTTGATTTAGAAAATGCATGTGGTTCTCAATTATTATCTTTTTTTTACTCACTTCCTACCGTTTAATTTGTAATGTTAATGAATTTTCAATGAATGGTGCGTCATCTATCCCCACTTTACCCTATATTATATCAAGTCAATGCGACCGACGACAACTTTGACGTTGGTCTTTTGATATTAATTATATACATTATACAGGGTTAGTTGAAATAACCGGAACGGCTAACTTTCTTTAAAACTACCAAGGCTACAATAAATTTTGGTACAGGTGGATAACTTACAAAATTGGATTAAAAATTGACAATTGCGATGTTGCCAGATTTTAATTTTTTTCTGTAACTCAAGGATTTTTTTTTTCAAATGTAACACTACTCCTTTTTTTTATTGAATTCGATTCCTCCCATCAACATTACCATTTCCTGATAGTATCAAATTTTTATCTTAAATTGTTCAATGGAAAAAAAAGTTAATTAGTTACAACTCTAACTCTAAAAAAATCCAATCTATTTCCATTTAAAAACGTTTCAAATAATGTGAAAAGGAAGGTTGGTAGACATAATGTACCTAATAGCAGTGGCGCAACCAGAAATTTTGTTCGGGGGGGGGGGGGGCGGGCTACAATCAATTTTTTTGGGTTTCATGCCCTTTTTTGGGTAAAATACGTATGATTGACGAGAGCGACAGCCCCCTAAAACTTCTGCAATAATACGCCGCTGGCCCTAACTAAATATTTATAAAAAAAAAATTAAAGATTTAATTTTAATTAGTAAAAATGTATTTAAAATAAGTAACGCATATATTAACCATACTTATACTAAAACAAAACAAAAACCTTATACAATAAGTTGTAAGTAATCACTAATAATACTAATATTTAAATAAAATTCTTCGTTTTGTTTTTGCCATTTCGTCCAGAATTTCTTCCACGGTAATATCAATATCGTGGTTCGCATAAAGAACTGCCAAACCATTTAATCTGTCCTCTCCCGTGGTGCTACGCAGATATGTCTTTAAATATTTTAAATTTGAAAAGGAACTTTCAGATGTGGCGGTTGTAATAGGCAAAGTTAAAAAAATTTGTTAAAGCCTTTTTATATTAGGAAATATATTGGCATCACATTCGGAATATACTTTGTCCAAATCTTCCTTCAGTTTTTTGTTTTTGCATTTTTTATACCACAGCTCAAGTTCAGCTTTTAACATCGTTTTATTGGAAAACTCTTCAACAAACAACTTATCAACGATAATTAGGTAAATACAAAAGCACCAAACCTCACAAACCTCAATAAATAAAATTCACAATAATTCGGTGTACAAAAGGGTAGCGGGTAGAAACATCGCTTTCAAATTAACGGACACCTTGAGCCTTAGTCGTGAGTGTCACGTGCCAATATGACGTTCACTTGTTGTCAGACGTAGTATAATTTCACTCTATTGATAACATGATTGATGTAAATTATGTGGCTGAATATAAAATATTAGTAAAAGGCGTGACATGAAAAATTGGTTTGCAACTAATAGTATCGATAACGATAATAACAACAAACAACTACTAACAATAACATAGCTAGTAAAAATTACTTACATATTATTATAGTACACTACATTAATTTGATTATGAAACCGATAATATGTAAGTAAATTTTACTAGCTATGTTATTGTTAGTAAGTTGTTTGTCGTTATTATCGTTATCGATACTACTAGGTACATTATGTCTACCAACCTTCCTTTTCACATTATTTGAAACGTTTTTAAATGGAAATAGATTGGATTTTTTTAGAGTTAGAGTTGTAAATAATTAACGTTTTTTCCCATAGAACTATTTGAGATAAAAATTTGATATTATCAGGAAATGGTAATGTTGAAGGGAGGAATGGAATTCAATAAAAAAAAATAGTACTTAGTGTTACATTTAAAAAAAAAACATTCCTTTAGTTACAGGAAAAACTAAAAATCTGGCAAGGTCGCAATTATTGTCACCTGTACCAAAATCCATTGATTTAGCCTTGGTAGTTTTGAAGAAAATTAGCCGTTCCGGTTATTTCAACTAACCCTGTATTTAAGTATTTATATTAGTTTGTAAGTATTGATACAAAATTGAACGTTAAAAACGAACGTCGGGCTGTGTCTCAATTATGTCAGAACGAGTCGGTGTATGTTAGAAAAATTATCTCTGTTCTTTTGTGTTGGGAATCATGTACAAAAATTACATTTTTGTAGATAAAAAAACGTTTTGCTCAAACATCCGAAAAAAGTTTTAGCGTGTCCAAAGGTAGATAGATGGCTTTAGTTTGACGGTGGCCAATTTTCAAATATATTTTAAAGGAAACACAACAGGAAATTTGAAATTCCATTTATTACCAAAACATACTTCATAAAAGAGTCTCAATAAAATATGGTAGTTTAATGGCTGTCGCCTAAAGGATTTTCCTGCTTCGGTCCCTTTTAGTTCTTTCTCGAAAACCACAAAATGCAAATGTTTCAAAAGAAGTTTTAACAAATAAGCTGTAAATTCCAAAATATTTCCTAATTTACTATAACCAAACCGCTGCTGGCTGGCTGGCTAAATCGCCTAGACTATGAGTTTTCAAGCTGTGATGACTGTGTTAAACACATCAAGATAAACGTAGTCAGTCGCCCCAAATCGAGTTATGTATATTTACATTGTTGTGGGATATATGGGTTTGTACTGCGGTAAATGAGCATAGTGACATATGTTAAGGCGTATGGGTTAATTGCACTTGCACACAAGCGAATGGGATTAATATTCAACGATAATTAAGCCTTGCTAGGTATAAAAATTAATGCATTTATTATTATTATTATTATTATTTTATCAATAGTAAGCGGAAAGTCCGATGAAGCTATTGTTTTAGTCTCTTTGATTTGTTTTTTTTTCTTTAATTGTTCATCGTGATTTCAAATGTCTAAAAATCCGTTGGCTAGTTTAAATTACTTGTTAAATTCTTACGCGAAAGGTATTTAAACATGGGTAGGTAAGTATTTTGGACGCACAAATATCATTAAATATTTAAAAACGAATGTCATCAAGCACCGTAATGCACAAAGTTTTGAGTAAACTGCTCAAAATTACGATTAACTTGGTTTTTAAAGGAGTTTACACTATTTGCGCAGACTGTACTTTCTTCAAGCGAGTTTCACATGTATACTACCCGATTGATGAGGAAGTTCTTTGTTGGAAATGTCGCGGATTTTTCTTTGCTTAATTTTTTTGAGTGTCCCCGCAGCTGTTGATTCTGATTTAAATGAAACAAATTTCTCAAGTTACAAGAATAGTAGTTTAATATTTTAAAAGTTTCTATTATATCACCCCTAGTTCTTCTTTGCTTCAGAGTAGTTAGCCCAAATATTTTAAGTCTTTCGGGATAAGGTAATCCTCTCAATTCAAATGGACTTCTGGTAACCCGCCTTTGGACCCTTTCCAAAATTTCAATATCTTTGATGTAGTAAGAGTTCCAAATATTGTATCCATATTCAATTTTTGGTCTAATATAGGAAGTGTACAATTTCTTTACAATCCGTAGAGAGTGATCTTTGAAAGTCTTTTGCACCATGAAAGAAAACTATTGACTTTCTTTAGCATTTTAATAATATGTGCTTCCCATTTTAAATTAGAAGAGACAAGTAACCCCAAATCTGTTTGTTCTATAACACTAAGTTGAAGATTGAGATTTGTGTGGAAAAATATTCCTGACTATGTTTTCAGAATTCATGTAAATTATATCAAATAATTTTCTGTAATTTAAACATAGTAACGTGATAATTTTAAGACATTTGGAACGTACTAATTAAGGTAAACACCATTTTTTTTTTTGAAACTAAATTTTCTTTAAATCTTGAATTATGACGAAAAAGATAATTCTAAAGCAAATTTTTTTTAAAGAAAGAGTCTTTGTGTAGAAATTAAAAATAAGGCTAATTTGTGGTATAGATAACTCTACCCAGGGACACCCTGTATTAGCATTTTTGTGCTTGTGCCTTTTTATACTTTACAAAAATATGAAACAGCCCAGTAGCTTAGATTTAAATTCAAAAATTATATTTCCTTGCCTATGTCTATCCCGTTTGTCTTCAAGATGTATTTATGTTTAATACGAAAAAACTTAAGAAGTATATCAAGCCATTCAAAGGGGGGATTTCAGGGGGTCTGGACCCCCTTAAATACGGTAATGTCGGCATTTGATAAAAAAATATAAATTTAACATTTAGAAAAAAAACATTGAATAGAAAGAGGAAAATAGTTATTTTTCTACTGCTTACTCGGTAAGTACTTCATTTTGATACTGATTTGAGGGAGGTAAGTACGTTTTACCTCCCTAGGGAAGTACAAAGTACGCCAGCATAGAATTATCGGTGACTCTTTCATCACTTGCATTAATACTGCACCAATCCTTAAAGTCCTTGTAACACCGATTGTACCGTTCCTTCGATTTCTGAGGTAATAGAGCAGCGCAAGCTGCAGTCGCAACTGCATCGATATCCATTTTTTCGATTTCTTAAAAAAACTGACACTGACAGAACGTTCAGGGTATTTCAGTTGGATAGCTCAAATTATAAAATTAAAAGAATTTAATTTTATAATTTGAGCTATCCAACTGAAATACCCTGTATGTATGACAGGTTTCCTAGTGTTGACAAGTTGATTGCTATGGAATTCATAATGTTCATAATCAAACAAACGTTCTGTCAGTGTCAGTTTTTTTAAGAAATCGAAAAAATGGATATCGATGCCGTTGCGAATGCAGCTTGCGCTGCTCTATTACCTCGGAAATCGAAGGAACGGTACAATCGGTGTTACAAGGACTTCAAGGATTGGTGCAGTATTAATGCAAGTGATGAAAGAGTCACCGAGAATTCTATGCTGACGTAATTTGTGTTTTTTCGGATACGCCCCCATATATTTATTATCGAATTTAGTTCGTCTGGCTGATACACACTGTATATTATGTACAAACGCTCCTATAGTCATCAATCCGATATTTAATTGAAGTTGGCCTAAAAATGATAACGGAAAGCTGATAAAAATAAATACAATTAAGTACCTGCAACACACAAAATTTAGGCTACGATATTATGCTTTACAACCTATTTGCCACGACCAACTATAATTTAGATTAAATCAAACGTTAGTAATATGTAATTTGCGTGATTTCTAATTAGTCCTCACCGCAATTAAAAATTGCCGTTTGTAAAGCGGATTTAACGGAGACTGGCGTGTCTGTTATTGTCGCCTGAAATAACATTCATTCTACTGCGGGTTTTCTAAAAAACAATGCACACTGAAAGCCTCATCAACTTTTTTAGATCATAATGAAAATACAAGAAAACGTTACAAATATTCTTAATTCAGTCTATAGACTCTTTAAAAGTTACTGCCTGAACCGCTGCAGTCACGTAACCATAATTTTAATTTATTTTCTAAAACAACCACCTTTACTTTGGAAAATACTACCGAAATAAATACCCTAAATCTCGTTAAAAGTAGTTAGCATCGATATTCGATAACAGTGGCGTTCTTGCCTCGAGACCGCCCAAGAGTGGCACCGGAAAATTCGATTTGATAATCACTGGTAACCTGGTATTCGTTAAAAACCTGATGGTGTTCATTAACAACCTGGTGGTGTTTGCTAACGACCCGGTGCATGACCCCGTTGCCACTCTCGGAACGTCCCGTTAGCATCGTGCAGTGCTACACTCTAGTGGGCGGTTGAAGAACCATGGCAGCCAGACGTACCTTCATGGCGTCGGGGTGACCGCCGCCCCTGGGCCCCGTCGTGTAGATGGCGTCGGCGGGGATCCCACCGGGACCCATGTTGGGTGGTTGGGTCTGGTTCTTAGTGACGTGGTGGTGAGCGTTTTTTTCGATGTCGACTTTTTGGCTGAAAATATGATGAATATTAATATATTAGAAACACACAACGTAGATAATAGTAGAGCTGAAACAAAATACTTGATTTAACTTCTTTTCTAGAAAAGGTAAGGGGATAATTTTTTCAAATACATTTCTACTAAATGGTACTGTGATAACCTGTGTAAGCTTTTAAGGGTGGTAAATTTTTTTAAGGGGGGGGGGGGGTAAAAACAGCACAACAAAATTTTGTAAAAAATATAAAATTTATAATAAACTTTCATTAAGTCATTGGGTACCGAAAATATTTACCAAAAGTATTGCAAAGTAAACGAATTAGGTGTGTAGTAGGTAATGTTATTTATAATATGCTTGATCTGGCTTCTAAAGAAGGCATAATAACCGTATTACTCCCTCTCCCCATATCTACGTCTTTGGATTTAGGGAGTTTAAAAAAATTGTGCTCATAGCTTTATAAAATACGTTACCATTACTTCCATTTTAGTTTCATTTTAACTAAATGTTTTATTAAAATAGGAAACAGAAAATCTATATAAATTTTGTTTATTTATATAGTTTATGTCGGTAATATTATAAAATTGTTTTTATGTCATACCAGTACATTATTGTGTTTTTATACCTTAGATACCATCTACATAATGGATTACTTTATGCCCGTGCGGGCATAAAGTACACATTATGGCCCGCGCGGGCATTAAGTGTTGCATTAAGTGTGCATCTTGTTCCATTTTTGATTTTTGACTTTGACACATTAAACATTTTAATAATGTCAAGGTAATGTCGCAGGTAAAAATAAAAAATTGGTAAATCAAATTAAATAAAAAAAAAATTTATTATTCAAAACGTACTGGTATATGACATAAAATTTTGTATGCACCACGGGTACTAATAGATATATACCCTCGGGCGGCTTACGAACCCTCGGGCCAGAGGCCCTCGGCTTTGTAAGACTGTCGCCCTCAGGGCATAGGGGAGAGCAAGGCATAATGGCATAGCAGGCAAAATGACATATTACCTGTTTTCGGCCCAGTTCAATTACATTCGTGTTGAGTTCTCTACTACAAAATACATCTTTATATCGCTAAGATTGTCAGTCGTAATAAAATAGCATAGTCGATCGTTTGTTGTTTTCTAGAGAGTTTGTATATTTTCCTATGTAAAATATCAAGGTAAGTGATTGTTGAAATATTTTTGGTTGAAATATATAAGGTCGCTGCCAATGTTTTAGTATTAACCCAAAACTATTAGCCCACTAGTTTTAATATTACACTAACATTTAAATGATTGAATAAAATTATAATCTAGAAAATATACTTATATTCTTTATATTGCACATTGGGCAAAATGACATAGCAGTGTGTCGTTTTGCCTGTATAGCAGTATGTCGTTCTTAATTTATTCATATTTTGTTTCAATATATTTTTTTAAATTTCGTTAATGTACAACAAACATAAAATATAAAAAAAAAACACATTTTACACATACATTGTTATTTTTTTTTACTCACTGGACAGTTAATTTCATACAACCATGTCATTATGCCTTTAAGGGAAAAATTTGGTATGTCAATTTGCCTTACCCTATAAGGTTAAATGGTTTTTGTAATTCTTGTTATTTTTTGAAATTTTTCCTAAATGTTGCAATTCTTACAAGTAAAATATTTTAATTCACTTTACACGTTAAGAGGCCATCTTAAAAAAAAAGAATAAAACCTAATATACCTTTTGGTTTAGTAAAAATTGATTTTCAAAAGATAGTATGTCATATTGCCTTGCTCTCCCCTAATCATCTACTTAGTACCCTTGATACATAAATAACTATTCATAATAGATTAATAAATAATTAATACATACTTTTATAAATCGTTTTCACCTCGCGATTATTAATAATAATAATAATAATAATAATAATAATAGTAATAAAATACTTTCTTGTAAACATAAGTTACAAAAGGCGAAGTTGAATTTTTAGTAAATAATATTGTTAGTACTTAATTGTATTAATGAATTGTCAAATAAATATTAATTGTAATGTTTTATAGTTCTTTCTTAGTAGTTCCCATGAAAGTTTCACTTATTTTTGCGTAATAAAGTAAAATATCTTTGGTTTTGGTAGTTTCCAATGAAAATTTTACTTTCAAAACCCAAACTTAAAAAATGCACAGAGTTTTTAATAATGTTTCGTTTGCCTTTGGTGCATTACTTAATTGGGAGAATGTACTCAACAAAGTAGATCGTTCTTAGTAGTTTAATATACAAATTTTGTTTTTAAATCCAAACCCGAAAGAAACCACTAATTTGATATAAATTACGTGCAGCTGTGCGACCAAACATCGCAAGATGTTAGATAGGTCGTGCGAAAACTTGGCGAGCTTAAAATTAGGAGTCAAGCTCATACTTATGTCCTGTTTATATTAGTAGTTTTATAAAATGGGTATTTCAATTTTTAATACTAATTAATTTTTATGTTCATGAATACCTTTAAGAAATAATCACGGTATTATTATATACCTTGTTTGAATACTGGCTGTAAATAATATCGATTATATACCTCAATCCGATTCTGACCAATTAAACGCTGTTTTGCGACCAATCAGATGCATATTATACTGAATATACCCCGCATAAGTGGATATACCCCGGGCCACCTGCCACAACAATGCCAATGCATAACAACATCATAACAAGTTTAAAATATTTGATGGTTGCTATAGACCGTTTCTATAATAACAAAAATCCCTTTCAACAAATCAAGTTTTTGATGTTGTCAGATTCATGTCACATTTTTTTAAAAATGGAATCTTGCCGATTCGGTAATGTTTCAGTCGAAAATATAAGAAAAAACGCTGAAAAGACTATCCCAGAAAATACAACAAAAACAAAAAAGTATATATGAACCCAATTCGAGAAATTCTGCGAAACACTGCAGTATATATTGACCAAAAATACAACTATAATACAGCTTGCCGCTATATTGGAAGACTGGAGTTTTAATATGAAGAAAAAAGATGGTTCTGACTACAAGGAAGGGGTTATCAAGACAATGTGGAACCAAACAGCCCAACTGCTTCAAGAAAGGTACTTCAATAAATCCAACATTAAATTTGATCCTTTTAAAGATCCTGAATTCCAAAAAGCACGTATGGCTAGAAATTCTAAAAGAAAACTGCTTCAGGCTGATCCAAAAAATCACCGGAAAAGTGCAAGAGCACTAACCTACGACGAGTACAAAAAGATGGTAAAAATTTTTGACGAAAATAACCCCGAGGATTTACAGAAAAAGTTCTATCAAATAGCGGCTGTGGAATTAGCATGGAGAGGAGGAGAAGCCGAGACATGCCTAAATACGTATTTCAGAGAAGAATATTATAGCGATGGTACAAAAAGTAATAGAATGGAATATAACCCAATATTTTCAAAAACATCCGAAGGCGGAGACAAGAAGCTTTCAAATTCAAAATGGTTAGTGGCAAACACAAAAGATGCCGATTTATGTCCAGTTCGCCTTTACAGAAAACTAATTTCAAAAAGAGGGCAAAATATAACTACCCAAAGACTATTCCTGACAGTAAATCCAAATTGGAAAATGGGAAATTGGTACAAAAACTGTCCCATTGGTAAAAATACTCTTTCTAATTGGACAAAACAAGCAGCACAAAAAATTGGACTAGATACTGAGAAAGAAAAAATCACAAACCATTCCAATCGAGCCACAGCTGTCTCTACATTAAGCAAAGCAGGTGTGAGCGAACAAACTCTTATAAAAATAACTGGACATAGTAGTGCTGCATCCATAAAGCCATACTTGCAGATGGACAAAACTCATCACGAAAACACTATTCAAGGTTTAAGAGGTCACCCTCCAACTAATGGGTTGGACCAACACGAAGCTCCAGTCTCTTGCAGCTCGAAGAGTTTCCAGCAACACCAGCAAGCCACTACTGTTTATTATAATAATTGTGTGTTTAACAATAATACTTATAACTAATTTTCTGTTAGTTTTATTACTTTGTCAATTGTTTAGGTTTTGTTTCGTTTTGTCCGTTTTTCTAGTAGCTACATAAATCATTTTAAAAATCTTGCATTTCGTTGTATTTTTTCTTTTTTTTTGGTATATAATCTCAACATATACCACTCGAGGTAAATATTTTATTTAGAATATTTTTTGACATTTTTCCGCAAAATTTGTATAAAAATTGCCCTCGACAAAAATTCTTTTAAAAAAATATCCCTCCAGCTTCGCTGTCGGGATATTTTTAAAGAATTTTTGTCTCGCGAATTTTTGACAGAAATTTTGCATAAAAATGTCAAAAAATATTCAAAAAAATATTCACCTCTTGTGATATAACTTATGATAATTTCTTTTTATAAGTACGAGTAGATATCTAAAGTATAAAGTTTGTCATATACAAGCTACAAAATAAAATAATACTTTCAGAGTATTTTTGCTGGCTATTAGCTTTCCTGATTTATTAGCGTCGTACGCTTACATCGGCTAACTGTATATCAGGGTCGTCGGTAGGCGGGGCGTCGAGAGAAACAGCAGTGTACCTATGCTAGAATAGCACGCCATCGACATTTCTTTTCGCTAGCAATCAATCTCGCCTAACTATTACCATGACTTTAAAAAAAAATATTTCAAATTGAGAAATAATAATGTATATTAATCTAAGACAGTGCCATTATGACGTATTTATCATTATCATTTAGATGTCATTATGACCTTCATAATAGCACTCAGTGCCATTATGAATTCATAATAACATCCAAATGTTAAGATACAAAAACAAAAAGAAAGTCGGTGCAAACTATTTATTTGCTATTATTACTTAGAAAAACGGATTGCATTTATTTATTGTAAACATCCGAATGGACACTTTCGGATTCAGAATCTTCCATATTTAAATTATTTTTGGCCAACACTTTGCATACAATACAAAATTAGACGGCAATAATGACGTTGTCAAAATCGAAATTGAAACAATCAAAAATGCGGTTACCATGATATCGACAAACATGGACACCTGAAAATTTTAAAAATTACGAAAACGTCTGATATCAATGAAATTTAGACGAATAAATTCTATTTGCACTGTCGTAGATTAAATTTTGAATGATACACGTTCTATATGAACTTTGTTAATGAAACTTGTGCAATTAAACGGCGCACACGTTTCATTATAGTGTTCATATCGAACTAGTATCATTAATAACTATAATATCAACAAAAAAAAGATTAAATTAAGTAATAAAATGTATGGTTAATTGCAAATTACATAAAAAATGTATTTTCAATAAATTAGGTAAAATATCGAAGCAATTAATATTAAAGGAGATTGGTTAATATTAAGTTAAAATTAATTTATTTATCGATAATAAAATACAGGGTATTCCGTAAGTAAGCGACCATACAGCCAAATAGACAAATCTGTTCAATGACTGCTAACCGTGACGTCACAACTAGTGTTCGATACTAAGAACCTTATAAAAAAAAATTGTGTGTGCTTAAGACCACACGACAGAAGTGAAAACTTCAACAAGGTTAATTCAGTGCCCACAAAAAAGTGCTAAACGCGCCTAAAGAAGTTTTCACTTCAAAAATAACATAAACTTGGAATACGGGATAATTTTACTGCATACAAAAAAATATATTTTCTAAAATTGAACAACCCTTGAATTTTTACATCTTTAACAGAAGTCAGAAATCATAATAAATTAGGTCCACGGAATAAGCAATTACGGTAAAACTAATTACCTTACTTCACCCTACGTAAATATATAATTTAAAAAATGCCAGAACATACCTGAGACGCAACAAGTGTCGCACACTGTTTCCACGTCGATTGATGCGGCAGCGGAGTTGAATTCGAGAGTTACACAGCCGAACCTGACGCGTGACGGCGACGCGTGACGGCTCAGTTTAATTCAGTGCCCACAAAAAGTGCTAAACGCGCCTAAAGAAGTTTTCACTTCAAAAAATGCAAGGGCAATTGACTGTGCGAGGAAGGTCCAATTCACCCCCAGCCGCCACGCGACGCCTCGCAGATTGTCCTTGTGAGATCGGGCTCACCCGCCACAATCTTCGGCGGCGAAGAAAAACGCTCTGGTGAAAGAGAAAGAGAGGAAGGAGTGCCGGAGGAGATTGCAAAAAGAAAGGTCGCCACGCGCTTGTCTCTGGCTGGTAACCAAAAAAATAACCTTAAAAAAGTACTTATTGTTGAGTTTTTGTTAGTAGTGTTCCTTAATATAATAAAATGGTGTAAAATTAACCTTGTTTGCTATTATTATTCCTCTACAAACAGCTAGCCGCGTCTCCCGAGGAAGTCAAGTATCAAAAATCGGGGGTCCGTTACATTAGACCCCCCCCCCCCCCCCGGTGCCCATAACTGCGTAAAATTTTAGCACCATATAGACCATACCTAGCACCCAAATTATAGAGCTAGCACTATAGTCGTTCCGGAGTTATTAAGCACTTTTACCGGGGGGGGGGGCTAATGTAAAGCTAGCCCCCCCCCCTGGTGCCCATAACTGCGTAAAATTTTAGCACCATATAGACCATACCTAGCACTACCCAGCACCCAAATTATAGAGCTAGCACCATAGTCGTTCCGGAGTTATTAAGCACTTTTACCGGGGGGGCTCATGTAACGCTAGCCCCCCCCCCCCCCGGTGCCCATAATTGCGTACAATTTTAGCACCATATAGACTATACCTAGCACCCAAATTTTAGAGCTAGCACCATAGTCGTTACGGAGTTATTAAGCACTTTACCGGGGGGGGGGCGAATATAATGCTAGCCCCCCCCCCCCCGGTGCCCATAACTGCGTAAAATTTTAGCACCATATAGACCATACCTAGCACTACCTAGCACCCAAATTATAGAGCTAGCACCATAGTCGTTACGGAGTTATTAACCTAATTTAAAAATGGCATCAACAACGTTGCCGCCTCAGACCAATTACCATAGACAAAGCTATTTACAGTTGGCCATAAAAACACTTTTATATTTATAGTACAAGAATTTACGCACTGTAGTAGTAATATGGCTGTGATCTCACCGCGATGTTGCCGACCTGCATTAAATTATATGAAAATTATTATTTTTATCTATAAAACAGTAAACATATACAACACCTTTTTTTAACCAGTTAGTTAATATAATATAAATATTTTAAACTTTACTCTCGCAGGATGGAGGCAAAGTCACGTGATACTCTGTCAATTTCGGTCTATTTAATTTTGATAGGTTGGTATGAATTCCAGGATCAGGCTGGAAAATTTTGTATATATTTTAAAAATTTTATTTTGTAAATACCTAGTATAATATTTTAAAGGTAATAATAAACGGGCTAGCGTTACATTAGCCCCCCCCGGTAAAAGTGCTTAATAACTCCGTAACGACCATGGTGCTAGCTCTATAATTTGGGTGCTAGGTATGATCTATATGGTGCTAAAATTTTACACAGTTATGGGCACCGGGGGGGGGCTAATGTAACTGACCCAAAAATCGGACGCAGCGCAGTGGAATGAGAAAAATCCCAATAACTAGTGCTTATCTTTCTAACATTCGTGAACTAGGTGAGATAGTAAATTTACGGCAATCATGAATGTCGCATAATTTTATCAGTCAAAAAAGTTTAATTGTCATTTTTGACAGTGACATTTTTAATCAACTCTATTTCAAAAATGTCACGGTATTGTGAAAAAGAACATGCATTAATTGGGTGTGTTACCCAAGCTTTTTTTATTGCAGCTTTCTGGCTTGTTGTCCGCCCCAACCTTGTTAGAAAAGGTTTGTTCCTTCTATGAGGTCCAGTCGAAGTGGCCTGAAACATGCTGATGTGAATAAAACTCATTTAAATAAATATTTGGTAACAATTAATCCTTACTTTTTTTTAGTGTACAAGTTTTAAAACCCACGGATAAAAATAATACTCGCTGAACCGTAATGTTCTCTTTGCTTAAGTTACTATAAATTATGTTTGGCCACCTTTCGATGTATTTTGGCCATTGGCTGTCCGTAAGCTGGCATTTTGATTGGTCTTCAGCACGTCAGGAAACGATAAATTTCTGGGAACATCGGATGTAATTAGCAAATCATTGCCATATCGGCTTTAATAATTGAGGTCGGGTATCGGTTTTGGGTCCCGATGGCCGTTTAATAGCCGATTTGCATACGGCATACCAAATTATTTTATGTCTTTTATTGGCGTTTATTGTTTACTTTGGGTAAAATTTATTTAATAATGTTATGTTTTAAAGGCGAGTAACTTTTATCGACAAAAATTTACTGTAGATAACTGGTTTGATTACTTTCAGAGGCCAAAATACCAAAACTTAATCTGCAGGTAAAACTTTTTTACTATTTTGAAACGTTATTTTCAGTAAAGGGTTCCATCGACCACCTGTACATCAGAAGGCGAACTAAAGTGAATTACTCGTTGAAATAGAAAGTTAGGCTTTAACTCTGCCATTTGTATAATAATCTTTACACTTCTGTAACTTCCAATAAAGCTATATTAATCAAAACAAAAAACAGGGTGACAGTGACATTAGAGACCGGAAAAGTGACATTAGAGTCCGGAAAAGATTTTTCCGGTCTCTAATGTCACTTCTCCGGTCTTGCGATCGGAACGTTATTTTCTAGACGAAAAATTGTCCAGAAAGTGTAAATTTTCTGGTCGGTTTTAAAAAAAAGATTTTTCCTGTCTCTGTTTTCATTTTTCCAATAGCTCTCTGATAATATAGTCTACTTTGATTTCGTTACTATGATAACAATATTTCGATCTGTTATCGAGTGACAGTTCGTTGATTTTTAATTTGTTGTTTATGTCAAAATTGTTTAGCGAGTGCGCAAATTTAAAAATATTAATTCAGATTTTAAATTATCCGACACGGAGAATGAGATTTCAGAAGAACTTTTGGAAGCAGCAAGGAAAGCGACTTACGATATATTGCCAGTAAAATCAAAAGCTTGTTACGATAAGAATCGAACTGTCGGTCTTAAAAAAATATTGTACGTCACGTAACCGAAAATAAGTGTTTTGCAGGTCTGTCCAAACTTCCAGGACTCGCCTGCGGCTTGCTCTGGAAATGCTTGTCTCGACCTGCAAAACACTACTTTTCGGTCTTGCAACGTAAATTACTATGCAAAGGCCGAAGTTGCAACACGCGTCATGATTTTGGATTTTCTGTATACCATTTTGTTAAAATCTGTCTAGAAAAGCTCCATATACGAAGTACCAATAATTGAAGTGCGAAAGAACCAGGGAGTCAGTAGGTAGTTTTAAAAGCGGATTACATAAAAGATGTCTATGTTAATATAATGTCAAAAAACTAAAAATGAGCTTTGTGCAAGTGTTATCAAAGTATATCTAAAACTGGAACGAAGTAGGTCATACTTTATCGAAGCAATAATGCGTAAATCGGTAACGTAGGTCTCGCAGTCTTAGTCCGGTTTGACTTGTAGCTATGCTTTTTTATCCAATCATAGTAAAAATCATACACAACGAACTTGAATAATAAGGCAGTACCTAACTTTTTTTTGGACAAAGGCAACCGACATTGACACCCCCCAACCAATGGAAATATTTCAGTTCATGTTTATTGTGTTGTTTAAATCGACAGTCAAAGATGGCTATTTACCTACCGTTGCTCTCTTCGAAATTTGACTTTGCCATCAAGTTCTGCTTCGATCGAGATAAAAATTAAGCAAAAAAAATAGTACTCACGTGATTCGCATTATCTGTCAAATTTTAATTTTTTCCAAAAATAATTCAAAAGTGGGGTTATTTGTGAAAGTATCGAAGAAAGTTATTAGAAAAAGTTTTGTTAAATGTAGTTTCTAGCCCACATGCAAAATTTCAGCTGCATAAGGTAATTTTGATTTTTTAACCAAATTTTGTAAATTTCACCACTTTTGCAATATATGTTTTTGACCCTGTATAAGGTAACTCCATAAAATAAGTATTTTTGAAAATGTGGTTTGTGTCTGAAAGTAATACATCTTAATATTGAGACAAAAAAAACACAGTGTCATCAGTAAAGTGTTCATTAAGTGGAAAATAAGTTTTAGTAGTGGGTAAAAAATCAAAATTATCTTATGCAGCTGAAATTTTGCATGTGGGCTAGAACCTGCATTAAAAAAAAACTTTTTTTAATAATTTTTTTCGATATTTGCAACTCCACTTTTGAATTATTTTTTGAAAAAAAATTTAATTTGACAGATAATGCACGTGACTACTATTTTTTTGTTTAATTTTCATCTCGATCGAAGCAGAACTTGATGCCAAAGTCAAATTTCGAATAAAGCTATTAATAAAAAATCCGATATGATGAGGACTTTACTGGTCACACTGTATTTGCATTAAGGTTCTCTTAGAAAATTAGCAACACCAATTTTGTTGTTTAGTCATTATTCAATAAATGGCAGCCCATCGCAGCGATAGCGTTTGCAAGTGTAAGGAAATTGTTTTGATCCCGGGCTAATTTAGCGGAGTTTTTTTTACCAGGTTACCATACTATGCACGGATTGTGGCAAATGCAATAGCTATTTTAACGATAAAACTATGCAGTTATAGACAAGAAAGAGATGGAAACATGTGAGTTTAAGGGGGTCTGCCAACTTATTCCATTGTTTTATAATCCAACCTATCTTCCCCGTCTGGTGACAAATAAAAGCGCCTAATCTCGTCTCTTATAAAATGAAAATGGGGAACAGCGTTTATTAATTTCATTTTTTATCTTCTATATTATTATTGTTCATGGAAACAAGCCTTTTTATTCTACTAAAGGTAGGTAATTTAAACTTATTTACTTTAACTTTGATATTAAGGTTGTTACAAATTCGTGAGCGTGCATAGGCACATGCCTAAAATGGTAAGATATAGGGAAATTTTAAAATGGTATGGCTAGTGGGTATAAATAAGTGTCAGTCATACGATTTCCATAATTTAAAATACTTTAATCACTTTGCTTACGGTCCAGTAACATAATTCAATTATTATTATTATAAAATTCTTAACCTTGATCCCTTTGTAATTTAACTGTAATTAAGTATCCACTCTAACTCAGTAATAACACTCTTAAATTTAATTTATTCTCCAGACACTTGCCAAAGAATCACTTCCTTAAGAAGGTTTATAACCTTGACGCCGAATGGACTCAATCATTTATCGCTAAACATAAATAAATGCACATATAATATAATATCAGCTTTTATCGTAGTAAGAGTATGGTGTGGTTCTATACTATTCGAGCACTGTTAATGATCTCGGTATCTACTTTTATGAAAGAATGACCTTGGCTGAAAATGTTTCTAAAAAGAGTCTGAAAGGAATGATAATGATTTGTCTGGAGAAACTGTTCCTAATTTTCAATATTGATGTTATAGGGTTATTATTCAGTTTGCTCGTTAGGTCCAATCAGAATATGCCACTATTCGTCTCCGTCTATTAAATAATTTTTATTCTGATAATCACCACATAATATAGCAAACCCAATCCATACCCGATTTTAAGCGCCTTCATGCCTAATTAAAATATAAAACTTCCGTATTTTTGTCAGTAGTTATGAAGCTTTCAAACAAACAGATAGGTACAGACACAAAACATGTTTTTCTTGATGTAGGAATACTAAATATTTTAATAATGAGTTTTTTTGCAAGGATAGTAAAAATAACAAAAGCACAGTTTTTAAAATGTGTATGGTAATATTGACTACTTATATACTGTTAATAATTATTGTCAAACGACCCGTGTGGTGCAGGATATCAATGACACTATGGGTGTTGTATTATATCAAAAGAACAGCGATGGTATAATTTTTCCAAACTCAGTTTGATGACATAAAAAAGCGACTAACGGGCTTCAAAGAGACCGACCTCACAACCAGGGTTGTCAGATCTTTCTTCTTCAATCCTTTAAGTTTTTTTATTAAAAATGTTCCTTTTATATCAGTATTTAATTGTTAGTCAGTAACTCTCTTTAAAAGCTAGTTTGCAAATATACTTTAAACCAAGGAGTTTTGAGTGTAAAAAATAACAAGTCATTCATTGTTATAATACATTCTTTAGTCCTTAAAAACATTATAACTGAAATCAAAATAAAAATATTTTCAGTGTTAAAAAACAACTAATTAACAAACCCTTGTTTCACCTATACTTATATATGGTATTTACAAACCCGAACATTTGGAAGAATTGGCAAGCGCACATAATTTATCCCCGTTGTCATCAGACAATGCGTCATATCATTCGAGAATATTAAATAAAATACGTAACATGAGCACTAAAAAAATATATATATTCTAAGATGAAGATATTCAAGATGTCGCACCGGGTTCTATAATTCCCGTCGATAATCAATTCTGACAAGTGATTTGTCTTTAAGCCCTGTTTCCTTCTGCCAAACTGAGCCTCACTGATAAGCCGTAATAACGGCGAAACGCATCTGGGGATGGGTTTGGCAGAAGGAAACAGACAAAACTCTTTTGAGTTAATATATTCTAAAGTTTATAAGAAATAAAAATATGGATATTCCTGAAAGGATTCCAATCAAAAAGAAATTAATTAAAATCATCAAAAGAAGGAACTTTAAAAATGAATACGTAATTATTGATACTCTTTGCTCTAGGCGCGGCTATACTCTTTTGCGATTACCCTCATATTATTGTATCTTTAACCCTATCGAAATGGTTTTGGGTACCATAAAAAAAGATTACGAAAAATAATCAGTCACCAACATTAAGCGCAGCTGTCCTTGATTATATTCGGCAGGTAATTAGCGATATGAGTAGCGATGTATGGAAAACTGCGAAGGTCATGTTATAAAAGTAGAAAAGGAATATCCTGTTTTATCGCCTTTAGCGCCAATGGTGATCCAACCTAAAAACGATTCTACTTCTCAATATTCTTATGATTCCAGCAAATAAATTCACATAAGAACTTACTACATACAACACTACACTCTTACATACACCTACACTAACACAAGTAAGTTCTTAACTAGAAACAATCTACACCCAATAAAGCACAGCGGGGTCCCCATTGCGGAGATGCGTGGGCACATAACATCTCATCTGAGCACAAACTTCACAAACGTCGCAAACACAAACACTAACACTTTAAGCAACAGCCTACTACTGCTGCTCAGACCAGCACTGTTGATTCTTTCCATGAAAAAGCCGGGTCCCCATTGCGTAGATGCGTGGGCACATAACATCTCATCTGGGCACAAACATAGCAAACACGAACACAAACACAGTAAGCTTACTACCTAGTTAGACGACAAAGCCAGCTTAGGTACACCGGTACCCAAAGCATTGGCGAGGTATGACGCAAACCACGCAGTAGGCGTGCAGAGCTGAAATACTTAGACGAGTGTTCTGAAGGTTTATACGCCTATGGCATAGAAACCGCAGGAACAGGGGAGTTTCGTCGGTAGGCGACCCCATCAGGCTTGAATCCGACACTACTCTGCCTCACAGGCTGTTATGGCCAGTGCACACTAGCCGTTACGATCCGATTCCGGTTTACGATCACGGTTACGATTGCACGTTCGTGAACGCACACTACGGTGGCAGGCGCTATGGTTCGTTTCACGATTGGGCCAATATAACCTATAAATTGGGTGGCATTTTATTATATTTTTGGTGCTTCTTTATTATTTATTTAAACTGAATAACACACGTGACTGCACGCGACTTTGTGAAAGTGAAATGTTATAATTCGAACATGAAAATGAGGAGCAGCCGATGATCGCGTGATCACGTGATTGCACGAGGCTGTGCTATTGGCTGCGGTTGCCTACGATCCGATTGAAAATATAACTCAACCTAAATGTCCCAACCGAATCGTAATCGTGGACTGGTTCGCTCCGATTGGTCGATGGGTCCAACAGAATCGCAATCGTGAACCGTAATCGGATCGTAATCGGTAGTGTGCACTGGCCTTTAGTCTTTAGAAGATTCTCCTCGAGAAAAAAAAATAGCAAAAATAAATTTTTTAAATTTTATTAATTATATGTCTTTCATGAGAAACACTACACCTATTAGACTAGTCTATAATAAATGTATATTAGTCAATAATATTAACGCTTGTTAAAAAAATTTGGATCTCATAAAAAAACAATTTGATTTCTTATTCTTACGCTCTTGAACGCTATCTCTTCGAGCCTTATTTCCCTAAATAATTACTACTTGTAAGCAATAACAATCTTGTAATTTAACCCCTATCTCATAAATTCCCGACAAATAATGACGTGAATCGTAAACAACAGCCGCCGACTGCCAACATGCAATTCTCTCACAATAAGGTGTCGCTTCCGTCACACATTATCCTTGAAACCGCGTTCGTTGTTCAAATACCACCTGCCTGAGCAAATTTGCTCAGACTCCTTAATAAAGCGTTTTAAGATGACTACCCGGATTTCTAAACTTCGAGAAGTTGATTGTTTACAAGAGTGTTACGGAGAGACGTATGAAATGGCATAGAAATGTCATTTCATACTTAGAGAAGAGAACCGAAAAAAATAATATAAAGGGATGTAGTGTACTGTACTTGCAGAATTAGTCTGTTTAAGTTTATCAGATACCCTACACCAGTCATTCTCAAAATGGGCACTGGAGGCTTTGGGGGGGGGGGGAGGGCAATAGAAGACTCCTTATAGTCTTCTGTTTTACTGATACTTATTTCGGCAGTTCTATGATTTACGTGGCGCCGCGATCTGACGACGGGTCCTTAAAAAACTCGTCCAGATAAGACAAAAATTAGGCATACGATTTTTCGATGTCTTGCTTAGTTTTCGTTCTTCCTAAAAATGCAAACTAACCGAAGGTAAATGGCATTAGATTCAACAGACTATAAAAAATTAAATTTAACTTTTAATGTTAATAACCATACTTTTAAGTACCTACGATTAGGTATGCGCTTTAATTGCTATTATTGGAACTGGAATTTTCTGGGGGGCACTAGAAATTTTTCATACAACAGCTAGTAAAGTATTTTTTACAATAAATGGTTTACTCCGTTTAGCTACCTGGGACGTTTTGCAAGAGCTCGGCCATAAAAATGCAAAGAAAGTGTCGGTCGGGGTCGGATTATAATTTGTAATTATAGCAGGTAATATTTAACTATCTTGTGCTTGCGACCAGACCTAAGCAAAATTTTAATTATTCAGGGTAAGTAAACCGCCTCGCAGTTTTGTCAATACTTGGCATGATAAATGCATATGGCTAACTGGGAGTGTTAGTTTAAAAAAATTATTTTGTGGCCTTGTGTATTATTTTCAAATCGCGAAGAAGTTTGGTCGAAATTTGAATACGATAATCCTAAAAATTTATCTCGCGCAATAGTGAGTAATCATCCGCGTAGTTATTTAATTTAATTAGCTTAGTGTTAGTGCATTCAAAATTAGGTATGTGTGAATATACCTACCTAAGATTTCGTAAAGTTTGGATTTTCATAGTTTTTTTAAGGAAATAATCAAGTAGGTATTGTATTTTAGACTATTAGGGAGTGGCCTTTAACTACTTTTTAATTTTTATGCTAAAATAAAAAGATTTTTGGGTTTTCACGATGTTTTAACAGTTTTTTTTATAGTGAATTTTTGAGAAATTTTGGGCGTGGTCCCGAAAATTTTTCTCCCGACTATCCTGCTCGTCTCTTTGTAGATAGGTACTAGATATTTCAGTTTTTAGTTTAACTTATTTTAACATTTTTTTTTTCAGAGTGAATATTTGATTTTGGGCGTGGTCGCGAAAATTTTCGCGCCTATGGCGCTTCTTTTCTGAAACTTAGCCACCCCATCTAAATCAGAGTCACGAGCCGCCACTGATATTAATGACAAATCTTATCTTCAACGCATAAGATTACCCCTCGCAATCGTTGACTCACACGTAAAATACAATAAAATTAAGTATAAATCGCACCCCCGCTAAAAAATAGTCACAACTCAAAAAACATTGTTTTGAGAAAATTAATGTTAAAGTTTTTTCTTACTGGAAACATTCATTTTTCCGTTACCGTGACAAAATATAAGTTACCAGGGTACTTTATTGGTAACATGGATATAATGGCTTAATGTTATTAGTGCAGTAGTTTTGCCAGAAAGTCCCATTTCTCTAGATTTTATTAAAATAAAAAAAAATATTGATGTTGTGACACTTTTTTAGAAAAAAAATTATTATTCTTAGGAATTAGGAAGGTAGAATATAAAAAAAACACACATAAATAAAGTAAAAAAAATCTTTATTAAGTATTAAAAAGAGTTATAAAATGCTGAATAATAACTAGGAATGTGATTATTCTCTATTAAATTCAAAAGATATTTTTTCTTATTCTCCTTTATGGTAAGTAGACTTTTGTAGGCCCGTTGTAAAGTGTTTGGAATGGTATTTTTTTTGCGGCATAAATCTACTTGCTTAAACTTTTCATCCTTATAGGATGTTTTATAATAAAGTGTTGTGGGATTTTCTCGAGTTAACTTAAGAACTTTTACTTCAGTAATCTTCAACGACTTAAAGCCGGTCATGCCTATGTCGTCACACAATGTTGCAACTTTGCATATTCGGGCAGTGAATGCTTGGTTACTGAATAGAAAATAAACAAAAATTAGAAACAACAAAGAGTCACTACCACGAAAATATCAGACAATTACTCTAAAAAGGTGTCATAATTAAAAAAACAGATCAATATAATGCAAAAAATAGTACTTACTTGTTGAAAAAACTGGCAAAACTCAAAATGTAACAGTATTCTGCACCACACAAAATTAGTTTTATTGTTAAAAAATTGGAAAAAACAGCCACAACACAAAAAAGAACGGTATTTTACTTATTATAATTATCAGATCTAACTAATAATTCACACAAAAACTGTCACAATGCAAAATGTGACTCTTTTAAGGATGAAACTCGTTCGAATACTAAGTGCACGATGTTGCAAGGTCAAAAGTGACACTGTAACTGAAAGCATGCGGCACTAACCTTAACAAAACAAAAGCGTCACTTCCGCCATATCGCGGTTAATGGTTGAAATAAAATTGGAACGAAACAACTTACACTTAAACAAGAAGAAACTTTAAGTTATTTCAATGCTTGCTGCGTGTTTACGACTCTTTTTTAGCGGGGGTGCGAAATTATCTAAAAAGTAAATTATATTTAATTATTACGTTATCCCTAAAATTTAAATTAATTCGCGGTGAAATGGGCATCTGACCGCTGCGACGTCATCGCATTTAAGCTGTTAGTTATCCAGTAATTTTTGTTTCGTAACCTAAATAGACAAGCAACAGCTTACAAACAGAAAACAATACTGGACGATGTAACGCATTGCGCTGAAACCCATCGGTGGTCATCGATTCGTTGGTTTGCGATGACATCGGCATTAGGCTCTTGCTTGTTTTGTTTAATTAAGTTCTCAATAAGTAATTCAAAATTTTAAAAACTAAAACCGTAGAAAATTTTATTTTATTCTTGCTCTATATGCGGTAGAGTCAAAATTAAAATTTAGTGCCCATTAGAACTTTTATACTTTAAAATCAAAGGATTTATTCTTAGTGCAGGCGCCAGAGGTAGTTAAGTATGCAAAATGTGAGGACCGGCAACTATGCTCAAATTATTTTATCTGAGACACCAATAAAAAAAAACCATGTTGCCAGCAGCTGTGTTGGTCCCGCGTAGTGGCATCATAGCGCTCGGAATAGTCAGTAGAAATTAATTCTTAGTGCGTATTGGTTAATTTTTTAGTTTTCACGTAATATTATTTAAGTTTTCCTGTAGTTACGTGTTTTATTTAAACAAAAACGTGAACAATGTCGCGACAAGTGATAAAGGTAAAGAGGCGAAGACTAAACGAAATGTCGTGTTTGTTTTGTGATAAAACAGGTAATTTAGTGGATAAACCAAAACCACAATCGTTTATAAAAAATATTTAAAGCACAGCAGATCGGAGAAATTATAGCATTAGTAAGAAACTAAAGCATATTACAGACTTTACTGATTTACTGAATACAATTATTGTTCATGGCATCGAACATATATGGCAAGTTACATTAGCGAACAAAAACTTAAAATTGACAACTTTGTAACTACTTCTGAAAAATCGAGCAAAAGTACTTCTAATAAAAAGTTGCAAGATACAACAGATGTAAGTTTTCTGGCTAATCAACGTGAATTTAACACAAAAATTTTAGCATCTTCCGAAATTTTGAATTACTGCAAGTACCTTTTTGATGCAGAAGGATTTTACAGGAAATCTTCAAAATCGGAATTCGCTCTTGAAATTGAAAACAATTATAAGTGTGGTACAAACAAGCAACAGGACGTTTTAAATTTACATCTTCCAAAAATTTATATTGTTGATGGTATGGCACTTGTTCATCGAAGCCAATTAAAAAATTTCAGCACCTTTGGCGATTTTGCTGAGGCATTCTTTAAAATAATCCATGATCTTTCCTTGCAGCCAAATGTAAAATGAATAGATATTGTATTTGACAGATATGATGGTATTTCGATAAAATATTTGAAGTCAACTTTACGGAGTAAAGGTCAAATGATGAGAAATTTTATAATTTCAAATTATCACACAAAAATTCCAGCAATTTTTGTAAAAATTTCTTTTCAAGCAAAGAAAATAAGTTACAGCTCGTTCCATTTCTCTGTACTGCTGCTTCTAGATATGCACAAGTAAAAGAATAATGTGAGTTATATATTTGTGGAGGATTTGATGGTCCAACAAAATGTTCTAAACAAGGCTCTTCATATTTTGAAGTGCCTGACTTAAATTCGAACCATTTGGAAGCCGATTCAAGGACATATTATTATCATATACATATCATTATCCTTTGCGCTGATACAGATGATCGAAAAAAAAATGCTTTAAAAGCTGCATCGTTGGATTTCGTACAAAAAGCTCTAAGGCATTTAGGAAATTCATAGTAATAGTGCCAAACAGTTAACAGAATTGGAAACCATTTGCGCCTATCTTTTCTCCAAAAAAAAATTAATTGCTGATGAACTTCGGTATAAATTAATTTCTCAAAATATCGGCTTCGGCTTAAATTTATTAAAAGTAATTTGCACATTAGATGCTCTGCATTTACATTTGTTAAGAACTTCAGCACACACATATATATGGATAAATGATGAGCAAACACTACTACGGCCTATTGATTACACTTTGTTAGGGTATGTGAAAAGAAATGGTAAATTGTTCCCACCGCAACTGATGAAGCGCCCATTACCAGAATTGTAGATGCAGCCCGGTAAATGCACATCAAATTGTCAAATGAAGGCTAGTTTTTGCAAGAAATTACAACTAGATTGTATTTCGTTGTGCAAATGTATCAATAATGAGTGTCAAAATAAATAAGATTGATTATTTGTATTTTTTGACTTAATGTTAAAATTTGCTTTTTATCAACAATTTTTGTTTTTATTTTCAACTTTTTTGTTTTGTTTTTTTTCAATTAACTAGCTATAACAATCTTTAATTATAAGAAATAATTGGATATTGTCACTAAAACATGGTGGTGCGGCGGTATATTTAAAAAAGTTCGGACAAAACTAAACGATCTTTCAGTAAGTGGTGTGTTTAAATGTGCTGCAGCAGAATGTGAAATTAATAAAGCACAAATGATAATCGTATCAATTTATAGACCACCCTCAGGGGATTTAAAACATTTTATGGACAAAATGGAAGAACTCTTGGTAAATACATTTAATGAAAATAAGCCCATTTTCATAGCAGGGGATTTTAATATTGAAATGATTAAACAAAATAAAACAAGAACTGAACTTTTCTCGATAATGAACTCTTTTAATTTATCTGCAATCATTTTAGAAAATACACGCATATCCAGCCACAGTGCTAGTTGCATAGACAATATTTTTACAAACTTTGATTTCCTGGAAGCATTCCCATTTGAAAGCTTTGTGTCAGACCACACTGCACAGAAAGTTATTTTTAGAAGTGAACCCAATCCCAATAGGGAGTTAATATATAAAAGAATATTTTCAATTGAAAATAAAAATAATTTTCTGTGTTCCTTGAGGGATCAGGATTGGCTGGAGGTGTTTGATGTTATAGAGAGTGACGTTAACGGGCAGTGGGGTGTTTTCATGAATAATTTTATGTTAATATTTAATCAGAGTTTTCCTTTGACATTAATGGGTAAAAAACAAACATTTACAGTAGCAGAAAACACTGACCTCATAGAATGCAAACGTAGATTAGATATTTTTTTGTCTTTAAAAAGACACGACCAAAGGTATAAAGAACTGTATAATAACGAAAAAAAGTTATATGACCAAATTTTAATTAAGTCACGTGCAAAAAATTATGAGGACAGAATTGAAAGCTCTGACAATAAAGCCAAATGTATGTGGTCGATTTGTAGAGAAATTAATGGCAAAGACGGAAACTTAGCAGAAATTCAATTAGAGGGTAACCCCGAAGTTATTGCTAACAAATATAACCAGCACTTACTTTCTGTAGTTCCGAACCTATTAAGTAATTTAGTTAATAAACCCCATAAGTGTGAAATGATGTGTAATGACAAGTCTATCTTTTTAACTCCTGTAACGCCAGATGAAATTTGTAAAATAGGAAAAAAAATAAACAACAAACATAGTAGTGGTATAGATGATGTTCCAACAAGTATTGTTAAGTTAGCTACTGGTGAATTGCAGGAAGTATTATGTTACATAATAAATAACTCTTTTAAATTTGGCATTTTCCCGGAAAATTTAAAAATTGCATTGATTAAACCTGTATATAAAAAAGGAGATCCCGAAAGTTTAGACAACTATAGGCCTATAAGTCTGCTACCTGGATTCTCTAAGATTTTTGAATCAGCAATGAGCAGTAGATTAGTTAGTTTCATAAAAGAATGCAACATATTTAGCGAATATCAACATGGTTTCATAAAAGGAAGATCCACACAAACGGCTATCTTTCAATTTGTACAATTTCTTATTGACCACCTCGAAAAAGGTGAAATAGCTCTTGGGATGTTTTTAGATCTATCAAAGGCATATGACTGTCTAGACAGGGAACTGTTTATTAAAAAACTGGAAATATATGGAATCAGGGGAAATGCCAAAAACTGGTTTGTATCGTATCTAAAAAATAGAAAACAAACGGTATCAATCACAAAAAGAGGAAACACATGTAAGTCAGAATTACTTATTAATAATATAGGAATAGCGCAGGGTAGTATTTTAGGGCCAATTTTATTTATATTGTTTATTAATGACCTGGATTTCATAACTGATAAACCGAATCAACATATTGTTAAATTTGCAGATGATACGAATCTAATTGTTGGGGATGAAGATCTGGAAAATCTGCTCACTAGGGCAAGACACTTTTTTGCACTGGTGACAGATTGGTTCACAAAAAATAAGCTTATTTTAAATAGGGATAAAACCAAAATTATCTTATTTAGAACAAAACAGTCAGCAGTAGATAAACCTCCAACTATAGAATTAGATAATAACGAACTAAATTTTTCAGAAAATGCAAAATTTTTAGGTATACATATTAATGAACACTTTGATTGGTCATATCATATAGATAATTTGGAGCAAAAATTAAATTCGGTTTGTTATGGAATACGGGTTGTTGGAAAGTATGTAAAGGAAAACATTCTCAGGACACTCTATTATGCAAATTTTGAATCACTAATACGTTATGGCATTATTTTTTGGGGTAGACACAGTTCAATCCAGAACATTTTTATAGCCCAAAAAAGAATTCAAATTCAAATTTATTAATAAAGTAATTACAAGATTTTTTACATTACTTATAATGAAGGACTTCAAAAGCTGAGAATTAGCTTGCCTGAAGTCCGCACACTTATTATTTGCAAAGTTAATCAAGTAAACTTAACCAAGTACGCTAAAACAATGGTGAGAGAAATAGAAAAGGAACCACATACCTATAACTAAGTAAAAATATTAAATTCATTAATTATCAGCTCGTAGTTAGTCTCAATCCATTGAGACACCATTGACATAAATCTGCTTATATTTATAATTAATCTAATATTAATTGGTAACATGTTGTATAATTTAGGTCCTATGAACCTAATGTGCCTTTGCGCTGCTGTAAAAAACATACGAGGAACAACAGTGCACTGATTGAGAGCTCTTCGCGTGTCAACGCCATGGGATAGAGATTGTCGGTATTTCACCGATTTCTTCATGTATTTAACAACACTTATCATATATAATCTTCGTACAGTAAGCAGACCAGCTTCTTCAAATAGAAGATCTGATGGGTACCTTCTATTTTTTTTCATAAGAATTTTTATTATAAACTTTTGAGTTACATTTAGAGGATGAAGGCAACTACCACATGCAGCACCCCACACCGTTAAACCATACAAAATAATAGATTCTATGAGAGCCTGATACAATACTTTTAACAGTCTACAAGATAGAAACTCTCTTAGTTGGTAGAACTTATGAATAGCTTTGCGAATTTTTTGCGTGACATAGAGTATGTGAACATCGTATTTTAGGTGTTTATCAATGTATACACCGAGGTATTTAACACTATCCACTACCGATATAGTTTGACGACAAGAGCATTGGTTAGCTCCCGATATACATGAATACTCATGCACTTTAAGATCGTGATGGATAAAATCATTTCTATTACTTAAAGAGAAAGGTATATAAAATGTTTTTTTTACATTCATGGTTAATGCATTTTGATCCATCCATACACGCACACTAGATATACATAGTTCGGCCCGTTGAACGGTTTCCTCCCAAGATTTCCCCCTCACGAGGACAGCCGTGTCATCCGCATAACAAACACAAGTACTGTTTTCATCAGACAATACAGAAAAGAGGTCATTGATATATATAGAAAACATGGCGGGTCCCAGTACTGTACCCTGAGGCACGCCGATCTTCACAATATCATAACTACTAAAAGTATCATGAATCCTAACCCTTTGCATTCTGTCCTGTAAGTAAGATTTGAACAGACTGTACACAATGCCACGCACCCCCACATTTTCCAATTTTTTTAAAAGAATTTCGTGATCCACAGTATCAAAAGCACGGGCTAGATCAACAAATATCCCAATAGTTTTAAGTTTCGCATTAAAATTATTATTTATATATTCAGAGACGTGCAATATAGCGTCCTGCGTACTAACCCCAGAGAGAAAACCGTATTGTGAACTGGACAGCACATTATTTTCCTTGAGAAAATTGTCTAATCTCAGTTTAATGCATTTTTCAATAAGTCTACTTACCGAACTTGTAACAGCAATTGGTCGATAATTTTCTTTACCAAGTTTATCACCCGACTTAAATATGGGCACAATCGTAGCCCTTTTCAAAATATCAGGGTAAACGCCCTTTTGAAATATTAGATTTACAATGTGTAATAAAGGTTTTGCCAAATAAAGGTGATTATCTTTTAGTATCTTAGGTGTAATATTGTCATCCCCCGCCGAAGCCTTAGTTTTTAAGGAATTAATAATTATTATAAGTTCATTAATGTTCATGGGACTCAGGAACATAGAATTTAAGATACGCTTACTTGGAAAGGGATGTTCATTCTTACGTATTTTATTAGCTAGGTTAGTTCCTATATTACCAAAATAATCAAGAAATATATTTGCCATGCCCAGGTTGTCATGAACAAGTTTATTATTTTCTTTTAGAGAAGCTATTCCCGTGTTTACTTTGTGTTCATTTGTGGCTTCCTTAATGAGATCCCATGTTTTTTTAGCGTCACTTCCACAATTAAGAAGTTTATTTTTATAGAAGTTAAATTTTGTTTTTTTTATTAGGTTCGTAAGCATATTTCTGTATCTGCGATATCTTTCTTGGGCTTTATTATCATGAGGGTTCCTATCAGCCCATTTTTTATGTTTGTCTCGTTGCTTGATGGAAGTGATAATACCACCAGTTATCCATTCTTTTTTCTTATTAATATTTTTAATTTGAATTATTTTTGTTGAATTAGTAATACAATTGCTAATTTCATGAATAAAGTTTTCTGTGCAGCGATTGACATCTTGATCATAGACCGAATTCCAATTTAACTCCCCAATTTGTTGATGCAGTGTTTCGTGATTAATTTTTTTTATAACAGTGGTATTATCAGTGTTTCCAGGTTGCAGTTTGTCTTTTCTAATATCAACGTTCAGTATTATGGGAAAGTGGTCCGTAAGACCACTTTTTAACACAAGAGATTTAATTTTATATTTATCAGGTTTGTGAGAAACAAAGAAATGGTCAATACAAGAATTACATAAGCGATCTTGTCTAGTAGTAATATTAATTAAACTGACGTACCCTTTGCCACCCAAACAGTTTAGGTAATTGCATGTGGCTAAGTTTGCCTCATCCAATAAATTTATATTTATATCCCCCCCAAATATCTCGATAGAGCATTTTGTTACTGCTCTATTATTTAGGTAAGTCTCCAGATCCAATAAAAAATCTTCAACATTAAGAGAAGGTAGTCTATATAGAGCAGTCAATCCCACTACGGTGTTGTTAACAGTAAATACAGCTCTCATAAATTTCGCGTCTCGCACTTGAACTATTTCATAGTTGGGTAACCACTCAGACCTTATTAGTACAATTGTACCATCACATTTATTAATTCGACTATTATTGTAGAATATATCATAACCTGCTATACCAAAACTATCAACATTATTTATAACATTAGTTTCAGAGAGTATAATTACTCCAAAATCAACAGCCGACGTTTCGACGAAAGCAATCAAGTTATCGTAATTTTTTTTTATGCTGCGAATATTAAAGTGAACAATGTTGATAGTATTTGGGGAATTACTAAGGAAATTTACCCCATCCAAAGTATCACAGCAAATAGTATTTATATGCTGATAATTATCTAGAAAGTTAGAGTCATAAGGAAGATGGAATATAGGGAAAGTTGCAGAAATGTTTTTAAAAATTTAGGAATGTTGACGGTTTATGCAATTTATATGAATGTTTAATGTTTTTCTTTAAAAACAGAGATATGTTTAATCTAAGGGTAAACCATGAATATAGAACAAGAACATTGGATGTCTCGTACCCAGTACACCGATTACCTCTTACTGAAAAAGGTCCTCATTATATGTGCTTAAAACTGTTTAATGCTCTGCCAAATAAGATCAAACAAATAAATTCGCAAAAACTTTTCAAAGGGGAAATCAGAAAACTGTTAATTAATTTAGAACCCTATAATTTAAGTGACTTTGTTGATACTATCTAGTTTGAATTGTCTGTGAAGAACGTGCATTGTTTTTTCGCCTTTTTTTTTGACGTCATTTCATTTTGTATTCTTTTGTTTATGACTTGAAATAAAGAAATTTATTATTATTATTATTATTATTATTATTATTATTATTATTATTATTATTATTATTATTATTATTATTATTATTATTATTATTATTATTATAAAACAATCGTTAAAATGGTTCCAACGTATTTGGTCAGTCCATTTACTTGATATCTAAGGGGATGGGGTGTAAAAAATAAATGGACCAATAATTCCCCTGGCAACATCCAGAATCATAGTCTGCAAGCTTTTGTGAGTACAAAACCATGCACAGAATATGGTCCTCATATTTTGCACACTCACCTTCATCCAGCGCCCGCACTACTATGCTGATTTATATCTCAGGATCTAAAATAAATAAGCAACCAATCAACATATCTACATTTTTCAGGCCAAATCTCGTAAAATCGCAAAACCAATTCTGTTAATTAAAACCGCGGATAAACTCAACTTAAAAAGGCAATAAAATTTAATCAATAGACTCCATCAAAACAGAGATAATTCAAATAATCTAAGCCAACGAAATTGCCGCACGCTTTATCCTTTCCATCACATAATTAAATTCTAAAAAGTCCCATCGTGTTTAAAAGACTAATCTTTCAGGAGACGATTGGGTAATAGGGTTCAGCAGGTAATCGTGCAAACCTAAATAGTGTAGTTAAGTCTATATAATAAAAGTATTTAGTTTTTAATAGCCGCCGCTGACACATGTCATTTATAACATTTCTTTTTATAGAACTTAAGGATTGGCCAGGGCCGGACTTAAAAATTATGTGTGAACATGGGTCAATTTATTTGTAGTTGTAATTATGGATGGAAACGGAAATATTTAGTTTCTACTAATATATACAGTGTCACCATTAAAGTCCGCACCATATGGAACTTTTTTTTATTAATGAGGTTAGGTAAAATTAAATATCAGCAATCGTTTTTGCTTCAAATTAGACTAATAATTATATATTCAATTGTCATCATCTGTCATTCGGTATCTGTCAAAAATTACATTATTGTAAAAAATGCTGAAAATGGCATTGTTTTACCGAATTTCAAAAAATGTTATTAGAAAAAGTTGCTTCTAGTACAATTTTAGGCCTAAATACGAAGTTTCAGATGTCTAGCGCAAAGTTAAATTTTTTGCCATTTTTTCAAAGTAACTTTTTTTTTATACAGTGATGGGCTAAAATATGGAACAAATTCATTTAAAAATCTGGAATTCATTTTTTGAAAAAACGCTCGGACACGTCGATTATAATTCTTTCTTCCAGATTTTCTGCCTCAAAAAGAAATTATACCGGGTGTGTCAAAAAGTAGATGTAGAAAAATTTTTTGTTTTTTAAATAGAACCCCCCTATTTTTACTTATTACCCTAATTCTACGTCAAATTCTGCGCATAATTCATGTAGCATACTCTAGCCTTATCTTTAACGGTTTTAGAGAAAAATTACATTATAAAAAAAAATTCTTTAAAAAAGGTACATGTACCTACTTAAAGGTAAACAGGTAAATTTAAATGAATTGTTACTACGATAGCAAGTCATGTGTCAATCAAAAATTAGTTTAGGTATTATTTTGAAAAACGGTGATCATGGTGCATTTATAAATGAAACACAAAGAATCGAAATTTTAATTTTAATTGGATGTGGAGACAAAACAAGAAGTCAAGAAGAAGTTTGTAACTTGTTTAACGCTAAGTATCCAGAACAGCCGATTATAAGATCTACAGTAAGTAAAATTGAGAAGAAATTCAGGGAAACAGGGAATGTAAAAGATCGTCTACGGCCAGGTCGTCCAAAAATTAGTGAAAACTCACAATTGAACATTTTGTTAGAGGTTGAAGATAATCCTCATAGTGCATCCACTGAAGTAGCCCTTAATAATGATGTTAGCCGACGATCTGTGTTGCGGGTATTGAAACAAGAAAAGTACCATCCGTACAAAATTAGGTTGCTGCACGAGCTAAACGAAGATGATCCCGACCGCCGACTACAGTTTTGTGAAACTATGATGGAAATTTGCAACTTAAATCTATTTTTCCATCGCAACATACTTTTTAGCGATGAAGCCATGTTTTGTTTGAATGGTTCGGTAAACAGACAAAATGTTCGGTATTGGAGTATAAATAATCCCCGTTGGATGAGAGAACAGCACACGCAATACCCACAAAAAGTAAATGTTTGGGCAGGGATATTAAATGATAGAATTATTGGACCTATTTTCTTCGATGGAAATCTTACAGGAGACCGGTATTTACAATTTCTTCAAAATGAATTAATTCCCACACTAGTAGCGGATTTTCCAAATCCAAATCAGCCTCATCTACCAGAAGCGTCTATTTGGTTTCAGCAGGATGGTGCTCCGCCTTATTTTGCTCGATAAGTACAAGAGTATTTGAATACTGTATTTCCCGAACGATGGATGGGTAGAAGAGGACCCATAGAATGGCCTGCAAGATCTCCCAATCTTACACCCATGGATTTCTTTCTTTGGGGTTATTTGAAATCAAAAGTGTATAAGGATAAACCACAAAATTTGGAAGACTTAAAATTTAAAATTAGATATGAAAATACTGTAAATAATGTTTTAGAAGGGTTTTTAAGTAGATTAGCATATTGTCAAGAAGTTAATGGTTTGCATTTTCAACACTTAATAAACTAATTTTTTAACCTTTTTTTAAAGAACTTTTTTTTATGTTGTAATTTTTCTCTAAAACCGTTAGAGATCAGGATAGAGTATGCTACATGAATTATGCGCAGAATTTGACGTAGAATGAGGGTAATAAGTAAAAATAGGTGGGTTCTATTTAAAAAACAAAAAAAATTTGCTACATCTACTTTTTGACACACTCGGTATAATTTCTTTTTGAGGCAAAAAATCCGGAAGAAAGAATTATAATCGACGTGTTCGAGCGTTTTTTCAAAAAATGAATACCTGATTTTTAAATGAATTTATTTCATATTTTAGCCCATCACTGTATAATGTAAGTTGGCTTAATAGATTTTAAACTATTTGTTTATACCAGACTTAATATTTTATTTAGTTTGTATGCTTATTTTTTCACTAGAATACCATTTTTTTTTCGAAATATAGAATTAGAGGCAAAAAAATTTTTACACGGGTGGTGTTATAATAAATTTTATTTAGTATAAAATAACATTTTTATGAAATATTAAATAATATAATTTGTCATTTGAAATTTGTGACCTAATCTGATATCTGGGAATTTAATTATAAGTTTTTTAAACGTGTATGTATTATCAAAAAAATAGAACATATGACGTCTATCTGTTAAAATTTTTAAATTATGATAACTTTGCACCACCCGTGTGAATTTCTTTTGCCTCCAATTCTATATTTGGAAAAAAAAATGGTATTCTAGTGAAAAAATAAGCATACAAACTAAATAAATATTAAGTATGGGATAAACAAATAGTTTAAAATCTATTAAGCCAACTTACATTATATAAAAAAAAGTTACTTTTTCAGCATTTTTTGACAGATATCGAATGACAGATGGTGACAATTGAATATATAATTTTTAGTCTAATTTGAAGCAAGCTGATATTTAATTTTAACTAACCTCATTAATAAAAAGAAGTTCCATATGGTGCGGACTTTAATGGTGACACTGTACATAGTTTACTCATAGTAGAATTATTTTAATTTTTTTTTTAAACCAATATTTTTGCACTTCTACTGTTCTTGTACTTACCGATTCAATAAAACAGTTTTGCAAGTTGATAAACCAAACCAAGAAAAATAATAGAACTTGAATAACAACCCGCCTTATAAAACTAGTTTAGTTTAGATTCATAATATTATATGTCGCGCAAAATATACCTATATCCTTCCTGCAAAAATTTTCTGTTTTGATATTATGGTGTTCCTGTAATAGTTAATTACCAAATAAGCAATATACAGGGTGTCCCAGAATATGTGGGCAATCTCCCGGATTCGGATTGAATATGAAAAATAATATGACAAGTTCCCATAAAAAAAATTCCTACAGGCCCTCCCTACTGAGATATAAGCCCCTGAAGGACGCCTCTGGAAATAGGTTTATCTTGAATAATTCTTAAAGTACTTGGTGTAATTTAATAATTTTTCAGTATGATGGTTGCTAGGTAAGTCTCCTCAAAATGAACCATTTTAATTTTATTCGGCTTATTTAGTTTTCCAGGGACGGACTAGCTTTAACAGAATAATGCTTATTTTTTTGACACCCTGTATGATAGAGGCATATCAATAATACTATTGAACAGCTGAAACCTTAAACTAAAACAAAGGTACTCTTCATCGACATCGATAAAGTAAACCGTTAACGAGAAAAAAAAATTTGTTCCATATGCCTTTTTTTTATAAAATATTCGATAAATACCATATTTTTACTGATTCATTTTGTACGTCGGTTCAACATGAGCTCCTTCTACTGCAATGCATTCCCTACATCTTTTAATTGTAGATTGTTGGATTCTCCACAATGCGCCAACATTATTCCTTATTTCGCGACAATGGAAGTTAATCAGTTCCAATAAGTGTTCCCGATTTTGTATTGAATTGGCGTACCTATACTAAACATTTTAGATAGCCCCACAAAAAAAATCGAATGGATTTAGGTCTGGTGATCGAGGAGGCCAAGCCACTGGTCCTCCCCTTCCTATCCATTGATTTTCGAAGACCCTGTTTAGGTGTTCTCGAACTACTAGACTAAAATGTGGCGGAGCCCCATCATGCATGAACCACATATTATGTCGTAGTTGCAGAGGTAGATCTTCTAAAAGTTCTGACAGATTGTTTTGAAGAAATTCCAAATACCTTTCTCCATTTAACCTTCTTGGCAATACAAATGGTCCAATTAAGTGTTGTCTGATAATTCCGGCCCACACGTTGATGGGTTCAAATTGGTGCTGATGATGCGTTACAATAGAAGCATGGGGATTTTCCTCTAACCATAAATGTAAATTATGAGAATTTATGATGCCGTTTTTGGAAAACCCAGCTTCGTCCGTGAAGAGAACTGAACCAATGAAATTTGCATCGTTTCTGTGCCGATCTAAAACCCAGTTACAAAATTCCATCCTTCGCGGAAAGTCTTCAGGAAAAAGCGCGTGGACTTTTTGAAGGTGGTATGGATGTAACTGTTGCTCTCTAAGGATTCTAAAGACCATTGATTTTAAACAATCAAATTCGGCAGCCAATTTTCGAACACTTGCAGCAGGATCCACTTCTACGGCATTAAGGATGTTTTCTTCACCATCAACGCGATGGTTTTGATTTCCACAATTGTGATTGGCTTTGTCAAACTTTAATGAAATTATTTACGACCTAAATACTTTAAATCAAATCTTTATCATCCGATAAGTACAAATTAAAAATAAAACAACTTAATTTTTACCTGTCTCTCTTAAACGACGATCTACTCTTTCAAAGGTTTTTCTGTCAGAAATTCTTCTGTTTGGAAATCGTTCTTCATAAAGCCTTCGGGCTTCTAAGGCATAACATGATGCAAGCCCATACATTAAATGCATGTCGGCATATTCCTCAAACGTAAATTCCATACCAAAAAGAAGCAGAAGAAATAAGATCAAAAACTTAAACACACTCAATTTCCAACTGACACTGAAGTAATTATTGTTTATTTTAACTGGTACATATCAACTAAACCATATCAACAAAATAAGGTATTTATCGAATATTTTATAAAAAAAAGGCATATGGAACAAAAACTTTTTTCTCGTAAACGGTTTACTTTATCGATGTCGATGGAGAGTACCTTTTTTTTAGTTTAAGGTTTCAGCTGTTCAATAGTATTATTGATATGCCTCTATCATACAAGGTGTTAAAAAAATAGGCATTATTCTGTTAAAGCAGTCCGTCCCTGGAAAACTAAATAAGCCGAATAAAATTAAAATGGTTCATTTTGAGGAGACTTACCTAGCAACCATCATACTGAAAAATTATAAAATTACACCAAGTACTTTAAAAATTATTCAAGATAAACCGATTTCCAGAGGCGTCCTTCAGGGGCTTATATCTCAGTAGGGAGGGCCTGTAGGAATTTTTTTTATGGGAACTTGTCATATTATTTTTTCATATTCTATCCGAATCCGGGAGATTGCCCACATATTCTGGGACACCCTGTATTTACTTACTTTTGCATAAAAAGAAACACTTCACAGATACACACAGTCCGACAGTTTAAAACCAAAAAGTCTAATACGCACAAAATATAAGCAAAATGCTATCTGAAAAATACCAAAAACAATTACAACACGAACGATCAAGAATTAACAGCAGAATGCACGTGGTGCGCGGTGTGTCCCAATGCTGCACTGTGATATTTAAAGAACGCGACGAAGACAATCTAATTAATGAAGTACGAAAAGAGATATGCGAGGGCAAATGCGTAAGACAAAGATGCATATACTAACGGCATATACGAGCGATGCTGTGCTTTTGACGAGTTTGAGCTCATTGAAGGGCAACGTATTGAACTGTGTAGTGTGCATCTTCGTTATGTACATGTAACTATACGGTCAGTTATATATCCATCTCTTGTTAATCTAGCCAATGCCCGTGCCTGAAAGCCGTTTATAAAATTAGGGATTTTAAAATCACATGTTGGCTAATATGTTTGACAAGAGATACGTCAAAGCATTAAAAACTAATGTGAAATTTACTATATCACCCATCTAATAAATACTATTTCCAAACCTAAAGATGACAAAGTTGGTCTTCTACTAATGAGTGACAAAATATTTCCTAATATTTAAAAAAAGACTGACGTTTACATTTATTTAAAAGCGTTTGGAGACACTAACCGAAACAAGCAAAAAAATAGTAGTCACGTGATTCGCATTATCTGTCAAATTTTAATTTTTTCCAAAAAATAATTCAAAAGTGGGGTTATTTCTGAAAATATCGAAAAAAGTTATTAGAAAGTTTTTCTGAATGCAGTTTCTAGCCCACATGCAATATTTCAGCTGCATAAGATAAGTTTGATTTTTTACCCTCCACTAAAATTTATTTTCCACTTTAACACTTTACTGATGACACTGTGTTCTTTTTTGTCCTAATATTAAGGTGTATTACTTTCAGACACAAACTACGTTTTTAAAAATACTTATTTTATGAAGTTACCTTATACAGGGTCAAAAACAAATAAACTTTGCATCACATGCGACCAAATTTTAATATCCCAATTTTTATTTTGTAGAAAGACACACATTTAATATGGCGCTACCTTGAAGAAAATGTATCTGAAATAAAGCATTGTCAGAACTAAGAAGTTTTATGTAGGTTGCGTTGAGTCTTATTTTGCAAAAGTGGTGCAATTTACAAAATATGGGTAAAAATCAAAATTATCTTATGCAGCTAAAATTTTGCATGTGGGCTAGAAACTGCATTTAAAAAACTTTTTCTAATAACTTTTTTTGATACTTTCATAAATAACCCCACTTTTGAATTATTTCTTGGAAAAAATTAAAATTTGACCGATAATGCGAATCACGTGACTACTATTTTTTTGCCTAATTTTCATCTCGATCGAAGCAGAATTTGATGCCAAAGTCAAATTTCGAATAAAGTTATTAATAAAAAAAATCTCATATGATGCGGACTTTACATGGTCACACTGTATTTAAACTTTTATTTTTTGCTTATTTTTTTAAATAAAATTCTACATTTTATGAAAAAAATAGAAGAAAAAAATCAACCAGGGTTCGATAAAAAATTTGGAGAACAACAAACATTAGAAAAAAACATTTGTATGGAATACTTGCAATGTGGAAAGCTTATTTTATTCATTTCTGTAATTCAAAAATACAACTTCTTAAAAACTTTAAATAAATAAACATATGTGAATATTAGAGACACCCCAAACAAAAATATAACAGATTTTTACTTAATTTACCCAATTACCCAAATAATACCCCACTACACCCTGTTTTCTATTTTACGACTCTAGTCTCGTCCAACTCCAATCGTAGTATGTTTATCTTTAAGTTATTTTTATTGTCGAGATCCTTTTGGTTAATTATAAAGAATAGTTTATGAGATGAGTGTTTTTGCTATAAAATAAAACATTATTTTTGTATTTAGCGTAATATATTCACTATTGCCTAGCGCTTTCGGCCTATTATAAGGCCATCATCAGGGCTTAGGTTCTAAAAGAAAACACAAACAAAAGTAAAAAACAGCAGGAACAAACTACGTGAGAATACTTACTCGTCAAATTATGTCCAGGAGACAAGAAACATATTAAAAAGATATTTTGAAAATTTCTGAACAAATTTTCCTGGTACAGGTTTCAAATTATAAACAACACCTGATTGACATTTCATTTGACACATGGACACAAAGTGGCCAGGGACATCTCAGATTAAAACGTAGTTAATATACACAGAATTACGAAAATAAAAACAGAAAGGTGGTATAAAAACTTTAAATGAGTCATAATGAATAAAATTGTATAAAAAGGTAGGTAACTCCGTCAATTGTTTAAAAGAAAATAATTTAAACAAGATTTTTAAATTATGATATCTGTATTCTGCAAAACCGTCCTATTGTTATTACAATGGGAGGAGTCAAAAGTCCACAAGCGTAGGTTAAGGTAAACAATAAATTCTTATCGCTGAAAGAGTCTAAAAATTGGATTTCGGTTGTTAGTTTCGTTGAGTCTTAAATTTAGACATGAATCTGGATAGTTAATTGAATGTCTATGGATTTCAAGGTCCTCGAGATAGTCCAACTCTCTGAAGTTTTTATGATCAAATTGATGTAAAATTTTGCTGTTAGAAGTTGGTGAGAAACTGTGATTATTAAATTTTAAGTGCTGTCCAAATACAGATGTACCTGGTCGGTTGACGTGTTCTTTTATTCTTGTTCCGAGTTTTCTTACGGTTTTTCCAATGTATAGAGCTGGGCAACTACCACATGATAATTTATAAACTCCGCTTTTGTCAAGATGTGAAGAGTCTAATCTCCTGAATCATGGCTTAAAGTTCTCTTTGCCTGAAACTCTTGACAAGAGTTCTCTGGAGAAGTATTCCACTGAGATTGATTCTGTGATTGATAGAATAGCACATAATAACTATGAAACGAAAACCATACTTAAAACACAATGTTTTCTTCTTTTAGAAAAACACTTGCATAATCAATCTAGAATACCAAATACTTACAATAAAACTATCAAGGGTTTAAAAGATAAGTTCAACTCTGAAGGACTAACGATTTCCAAAGCTGATAAGGGTAACTGTGTAGTTGTCATGTATGAGATTGATTACATCAACAAGGTTGAAGAATTTCTTACCAATAACAACTTCAAAATTTTAGACAACAACCCATTACCCAAATTTATTAAAAGTACAAAAACTTATATTGATATGTGTCAGGACTTATTCTGCAAATACAAAAAGAACCCCAGATCACTAGTTCCTAGCAATCCTTCTATGCCCAGACTATATGGGCTTCCAAAAATACACAAGATAGGCATCCCCATCCGACCAGTTGTCAGCTTCATCAATACCCCTACTGCCAATATATCCAGTTTCCTAAATAATTTATTAACTAACTTAATAACAATTGGTTGTCCTCAATATACAGTTAAAAATTCCCATCAACTGATCAATAAGCTAGAAAATTTAACAGTTCCAGAGGGCTCCCTCTTAGTTTCATTCGATGTGACAAACCTTTTCACATCAATCCCTAAATCTGAGACTATCCCTATAATTTCCGAGTTATTATCATCAAACAACGTTTCTCGTGATGATAGAACCAATATTTTGACAATGTTGAATTTCTGTTTATCACAAGACTTCTTCGTTTTTAAGGGCCAATTCTATTCACAACCTTCAGGTCTAGCAATGGGCAACCCTCTGTCTCCATTATTAGCAGATTTTTTCCTTAATAAACTGGAAGTTGTACATATATCTAAATTAATTAAAGACAAAAAACTAATTACTTGGCATCGTTATGTCGACGACTGTTTTACTATAGTCCCCGGTAACAAATCCAATGTTGATCAAATCCTCAATTTTCTCAACACATTACATAATCACATTCAATTTACAGTTGAAATAGAAGAAAATAATAGTATCAACTTCTTAGACTTAAATATTCACAAATTAAACAGCAAACTACATTTTAAAATATACAGAAAAGATACACAAACTGATCACATGATTCCTTCTAACTCAAACCACCCCCTCAATCACAAAATGGCTGCCCTTAACTGCTATATCAACAGGTCTCTTAACGTCCCTATGTCACAGAATGACCGTGACGAAGAATTGAATACCATTAAACAAATAGCAATCAACAACGGCTATTCACATGAAATTGTTGATAGGACTAAGAATAAAATACAATTAAAAAAAGATCAACAAACTGCATTTAACCCTCAGCAAAATAACTTACATAAAAAATATATTTCTTTATCTTACAAAGGTCCAATTTCTACTCAGATAGCCAAAATACTTAATAAAAACGTAAAAGATACAACAATCTCCTTTAAAACAAAAAACAATATTCAGTCTCATTTAGTCAGAAATAAAGAAAACGTTTCACATCTTGACAAAAGCGGAGTTTATAAATTATCATGTGGTAGTTGCCCAGCTCTATACATTGGAAAAACCGTAAGAAAACTCGGAACAAGAATAAAAGAACACGTCAACCGACCAGGTACATCTGTATTTGGACAGCACTTAAAATTTAATAATCACAGTTTCTCACCAACTTCTAACAGCAAAATTTTACATCAATTTGATCATAAAAACTTCAGAGAGTTGGACTATCTCGAGGACCTTGAAATCCATAGACATTCAATTAACTATCCAGATTCATGTCTAAATTTAAGACTCAACGAAACTAACAACCGAAATCCAATTTTTAGACTCTTTCAGCGATAAGAATTTATTGTTTACCTTAACCTACGCTTGTGGACTTTTGACTCCTCCCATTGTAATAACAATAGGACGGTTTTGCAGAATACAGATATCATAATTTAAAAATCTTGTTTAAATTATTTTCTTTTAAACAATTGACGGAGTTACCTACCTTTTTATACAATTTTATTCATTATGACTCATTTAAAGTTTTTATACCACCTTTCTGTTTTTATTTTCGTAATTCTGTGTATATTAACTACGTTTTAATCTGAGATGTCCCTGGCCACTTTGTGTCCATGTGTCAAATGAAATGTCAATCAGGTGTTGTTTATAATTTGAAACCTGTACCAGGAAAATTTGTTCAGAAATTTTCAAAATATCTTTTTAATATGTTTCTTGTCTCCTGGACATAATTTGACGAGTAAGTATTCTCACGTAGTTTGTTCCTGCTGTTTTTTACTTTTGTTTGTGTTTTCTTTTAGAACCTAAGCCCTGATGATGGCCTTATAATAGGCCGAAAGCGCTAGGCAATAGTGAATATATTACGCTAAATACAAAAATAATGTTTTATTTGATAAAATACGGCGTACAACCGACTCTCCTTTTTGCTATAGTTTCTCGTCATAGATCGTTAAAAGTTAATGGTATTTTTGAAAATGATAACAATTTAACTAAGCATCCATAATATATTAATTGCCACCATAGAACACATTTAAAATCAGTGTGTTATGGAATATTTAAACCAGTAAATCCGTATTGTCCGTCGAATGGACCGCGAAAAGCTTTCTGGTTTTTGAGTTAAAAAATTCGAAGTATAACCAAATAAGAAATTCACCATATTATGATAAAGTATGCTTTTTTTCATATGAAATAGAAATTGACGACACTCTCTATTGGTCGAGACCAAAGATATAGACAAAAACAGAGAAAATAAGCAAAACAAGAAGTTTAACTTTAACTTACATAAGTTTTGTTACGAAAAAAAAGGAAGGAGTTTTTTTTAAGTTATATTTCTCATTCAATTCTCTTTTTTTTTTGGTATAATATCATCAATCATCAATAAAATTATCAAACTTGATAAAAATTTTAAGTGGTGAAAAAATTCTATAAATTATCAAGTATACCGGGTGTTTCTCAAAGGACGTTCACCCCTATAACTTTCTTGTATTTATAGATATTAAAATAAAATTTTGGAATTATCCATAAGAGATGAGTCTGCTTTTATTGACATAAATTTCATTTTGTTAGTACTTCCGGTTTGACCGGAAGTGACCCTAACTTTGGTATTTTAAATGGGACCTCCTATATATTTTTACTTATTTGGATTCAGCATGACATTCCGAGTAAAAAGACACCTCACTTGTCATTTTTTGACGTGTTATAACATTTTTATGTTTATTTTTTATTTTCAATCTAGAGTGCTAAAAATTCATTAAATCTGTTAATTTGTTGGAAAAAAGTAGTATATGAAAATTAAAATTATGTCATAATAATTAATAATTGAAGTTTCACAAGCGTTTAAAAAATGAAATTTTGTTTTTTTGACGTTTACTCCATTTTTCCAAATGGAACGATGGTTGTTCACTAGGATATTTAAAACGAGCATTTTTTTTCCAACAATTTGATACCATACACTCCTATGCTATTTTAAAATTGACACTGAAAAATTTACCTTAAGTCCAAATCGCAAATTTAAAAGCGTTAAGCATTATTGCCGGCCCTGTCTTTTCTAAAGAAATAGGTGGATTTGAAAAACAATGAAATAATAATATATTTAACAGTTTAATAGTTGAATAGTTTTGAGAGCTAATTTTAAATTTAAATTGTAATGTCATTCGTTTATTAAACTAACATTGTAAATCAGATAAAATAGTTAGTTTTACTAGAAATGAACAAATTGATATGCTCCTAATTTTTGAACTAACCAGAAAAATTCTTCTGAAGCCGCAAGATTGTATGTATTATATGTTTTATAAATTAATGACATTGCAACTTTAAATTATTAAAGCCATATTGCTTTTCAAAACCATTCCACTGTTTTTCAAAGCCACCTTTATATTTCTTTAGAAAATAGGCAATAATGCATAACGCATTTAAATTTGCGATTGGGATTTAAGGGAAACTTTTCAGTGTCAATTTTAAAATAGCATAGGAGTGTATGGTATCAAATTGTTGGAAAAAAAATGCTCGTTTTAAATATCCTAGTGAACCACCATCGTTCCATTTGGAAAAATGGAGTAAACGTCAAGAAAACAAAATTTAATTTTTTAAACGCTTGTGAAACTTCAATTATCAATTATTATGACATAATTTTAATTTTCATATACTACTTGACTATAAATTTAACAGATTAAATTAATTTCTAGCACTCTAGATTAAAAATAAAAATAGACTTAAAAATATTATAAAACGTCAAAAAATGACAAGTGAAGTGTCATTTTACTCAGAATGTCATGCTGAATACAAATAAGTAAAAATATACAAGAGATCCCATTTAAAATACCAAAGTCAGGGTCACTTCCGGTCAAACCGGAAGTGCTAAAAAATTGAAAATTATGCCAACAAATGCAGACTCATCTTTTATGCATAATTCCAAAATTTTATTTTAATATCTATAAATACAAAAAAGTTATAGGGGTGAACGTCTTTTGAGAAACACCCGGTATATTGTCATAAAACATATGGCAGCAAAAAAAACAACATATTTCGTCCCAAAATACCGCTAGAAAGGTTTAAAACTGCCCCAAAATTCAAATAATTATCCCAAGCGGGTAAAAACGGGTCGTGACGTCACGAAGTATTATTTGTCATGATGACATTCACGAAATAGGTTATAGGTTGGCAATAAATTGAACGACGTTGAGAATTCCACCTTAAAACAACAATACAATAACAATAACACACGGCAATCCAAATGCAAACTCGGTAGCTCGGCTACCGGTCAGGATGACGGAAAAGTCATACTTCCTGACGTCATCGGGCTTGGCGCGCTTAAAAGGTCGTTTGAAATGCTTTTGACACGTGCGAAACTTTAAAGAATTTTTACCAAGTTATTACTGATTTTCAAGGAGTAATAATTGGGGAATATTTTTTTTAGGCCTAACTAAATCATATTATTGAAAAAAAAATTGGAAAGTTCCCTATTGCAAAAATGTTGTAAATAATGTAAGAAAAACAATATTATATAAAAAAAAATTTGCCAATAATTTTTTAACTCATTTCGCCGCACTCTTTCTTATGCAAAAAGCTATTGGACCTTTTTTCTAAAAAATGCACAATTTAATAGACATCATTTTGTCTCGATTAATATTGGATTTATTTTTTATTATTAAACTCGAATACCATTCAAGAGAAAATTGTTTGTTGAAAAATGTTTCTCTTGCTTGTCTCACCTGCAGTTGTAGTAAAAATGTCATTTACGAAATTGCCTAGCAATAACGTTCATAACAATAAAAAAAATTTCCGACAACATTTTTTCTCGTACATTATATTTATTATACCAATCAGTTATTCCGTCATCTTTGACAGCCGTTACAAGTAATTTGATTCATCGCTAATTTTTTCAATTTCTTGAACAATTCACACAATGAGCTTTACGGAACAGCACACAACATTGATGGTTGAAGCGTATTTTCGAAACGGGGTTAGAGTAAATGGTGAGCGGCAATACAATCTGGGTTTGTGCATTGGCGATTTTCACGAACATTTTCCTAACGTTGCTTTTATTGCTGGGGATTTTTATCATTGCCTGAAAAGAACCGTGGCTGTGTTTAGGGAAACAGGTTCTATACAACACAAAAAGGAGCAGGAAGACCATCTGTAAAAACAGAAGAACTTGTTGCAATCGTTCGTGAAATAATGCAAAATACGCCAACAAATTGGATTACTTTGATTTTCCTCATTTTAAGAACACTATTTTAAAACACCAGTTGCAAATACAAGAAAGGATTATCCAAGAATGTGGTAACATTTCTCCAGAGATGCTAGTCAACACCTTCGAAAATATGAAGTGACGTGTGAATTTATGCTTGGAGCATGGCGGTGGCCAATTTCAGCAATTTATGTAATTATTTTTCTTTTTCTTTCTGTATATTCTTACTTTGTTAATTTTGTAAACAACAAAAATAAATTTGTATTTGCCTACTTATTTAATTACTCATTAGTTTGGCATATCATGTCATAATATAAATTTAACAAAATGTTAACCTAGATTTGGTTAGATATATCGTTCCCATATCAATGTGATCTAAACCAAGCCTTACGTCTTTTAATCCAAGCCCTCTTTGATGAAAATAATTTTTGCTCGCACGGTAGAAGCCCTACATTTTACCAAACAATTTACAAAGGCTAAAAACCGCAATTTTAACTACTTATTAACGGATGTTAAACCGAGGTCGACGCGCGCTTGCCCGATCTATTAACTGCCCCGATGGGGATTGTCTGGTTTTAGGGTCTTTACCCCACTTTTTAGACGGTCAATTTTAAAAACTAGTAGAGGACACCCAGGTAGTCGCTCATTTAAATATAATAAGTAATTTCCATAACACCCTGCATCTATTAAATTAGAATTGAGCGAACTAGACCCATTTTCAATAATTCCCGAGGGGTAATTCACTGAGAAAAATTTGTACACCATTTTCCATATTGCCGAATTTTCTTCGTATTTTCCTTGTATTTTCTGTATTTTCCTTGTATTTTCTTGTATTTTGTGTATTTTCCTTGTATTTTCTTAATTTTTCTCGTATTTTCTAGAACTTGTACACCACTTTCACCAAAAAAAAAAAAAAAATTGGCTTTACTAAATCAACATCCATTGGAAAAATTTTTTTTTTAATAATTTTTTTTTTGGTTAAAAGTCAAAGTAATTATCAATAGGAACTGGCGACTTTTTTTTTTTTAGAAGTCAAACTAAGCAGCGTTAACGATTTTACGTCATTGCCAAATTGATTGCCGCGCGTATTTTCTATATTTTCCTTATGTTGCCTGTATTTTTCTCGTATTTTCTCTATTTTTTTCGTATTTTCTGTATTTTCTTGGTGTTTTCTGTATTTTCTTCGTATTTTCTGTATTTTCTTCGTATTTTCTGTATTTTCTTCGTATTTCCTGTATTTTCTTCGTATTTTCTGCACATTCCTCGTATTTTCTGTATTTTCTTTTGTATTTTCTAGAAGTTGTACACCATTTTCGCCAGTGAATTACCCCTCGATAATTCCCTTCTACAAAGTCTGTTACAAGAAAAGGCGCTTCGTCGAACCGAGTTTCAGGTTACGATTCGTCTCCTATAAAAGTTTTGTTATGAAAGACTTTTCCGGCATGATACGGACTTGTTTTATGTGTCGCTTTCGAAGGTAAAAACGTTTATATTTACGTGTCGAACGCCCCCGAAAATCGCAAACAATGGGTTTGTTCATCTTGAAATGGATTTTTCTCAACTTTGCTTCGTAGTTCTCGCCAGTATATAATTCAATCAGAAATTTGGAGCAATGCCATTTAAATATTTTAGACAGACGCAATAGTATATTATATAACAAGTGTTGAAAGTGGTAGGTAGATACTAACAAACGAGGAGGTATTTACACGAGGCGTTAGGCCAGTGCGGAAATTCTCGAGTGTGAGAAAATCACTTTCACACGAGTAATGTAGGTACTTACACAATTTTTCCTACGACCATAAAAAATAATCAAAAAGAGTTTGATTTGTTTTTAATAGTTTGTAGGTATCACCATCATTGTGTTAATCAAATTTTTTCAACTAAAGAGTTGAAAAATTTATTGCAACTTTAGAGTTGAAAAAAATAAAAACAATGCCCACTAACACATTTTAAATTACCTACCTAGATTTAAACAAAAATAATAACTTTTTCTCTTATTTGCTTACGCACATCATACCTACTATCTATGTACCGTAAATAAATTTCGTTTCTGATTTTTTAGCTGCTTGCATTCTTTCAATAAAACAATAATATACCTAAATATACATACAAAGCACCAAAACACAAAACTAAGACATAACCTCAACATTATAGAAAGATAGAGATGGAGTTAAATATCGATAGCTTCATAGCTTGTTAATTATAAAAAAGCTATCTATACTCAATTTATTTTGAATATTGCTAAAATAAATTTACTTAAATAAAGCACATTCGCTTGTGTCATATCCTTAAACATTGTATGGATATTTTTATCCGAGATAATTGTAAAATTATAAATCGGTATTTCCTAGGGTATTCTATTTCTGCTCTACAGCTGCCCCTTTTTTTCTGTGGTTCAACTCAGTTGACATGTTTGGTGGGTTGCCTAACATTTTCCCTTTTTTATAATTATATTATTATTTTTATCATAAATATTCTTAGGTTCCCAAAAATAACGAAAAAAAAAGGAGTTTTTTATTTGCAGTAATGCCCTAGTGTACTTTACCCCATTCAGCACCCCAATTCGCTCCACGGGTCCCGTAAGTTCGTTATTTTTTTAAATAGTTTTGATGTCAAATTCGTCGGCCATCAGCTGTTATATTTCAACACACGTATTGAAAGAAAATATTTCAACACGCGTGTGATATAAAGGACTTTCTAACCAAGTTAGGCGTGCTTTATTTCCCATTTTCATATGTGGTCGTAGGAAATTGGAATATACACAATATACAGGGTGCTTTGGCTGGCGCAACAAAGAAAATCTCATAAAAAATTGAAGGTAGCCAAACCAATTTTTTAATAATTTTTATGCAGTGTATCAAAAGTTATTAAGCAATATTGTCTTTAGATTTCCGAAAAAATAAATAATACCGGCATTATTCACTTTTGTGCCTTATTCCCCAAGGTAATTGGTAATCATTAGCATTATCTTTACTTTATCCGCTGTTGCTCTGAATAACTCAGTGGCGGCTCGTGGGGTAGAGCCACAGTGCCATGGCACTACCTGCCCTCCTGTCTAGCGTCCTGCCCTTCACAAATTACCAAAACCTATTAAAATTAATATTCTCGTTTTTAAAGCAATTAGCAAAATAATTTAAAAATGGAACACAGTCGGGTGCAAATTTCCATCTAAAAGGAAGCGATTATGCGTTAAACGGTAACGTAGCTTTCGCGCCAAGCGCGACGAGGCACACGGGAGGTGACGAAACGCCATCACCTCAATAAAAAAACTTTGGAAAATGACCTTGAATGCAAGCAGGCAAAAATCCCGGCGGGTAGCCAGGCTCTCTTCGTTTGACCGTTTGATGTTAGATGTTTCAAACAGCTGATGTTCGCGTCGCGTCTCGATTTGGTTTCGTTCGGCCGGCTGATTTAATGTAGGGTTAACGAACTTTTTATTTTAGAAATACATAAGTAATTAATACTATTAGATTTTTAAAGGAAACTTTATGGAAAAAATACTTGGGTGTGCGGTTGTGATGAATCTAATAGACTATTTTGTTTTATGTGTGTTTTATTTGGTGGGAAGCAAACTTGATTCCAAAAAGGTACAGATGATTTGGTCCATTTCTGGGACAAAATGAAGACACATGAAAAATCGAAGGTACATTTAAACAATATATTTAATTTCAGTATGCTTGGTAAAATTAACATTAAAACTCAATTAAATTCTGCATATCACAATGAAATAATGAAGAAAAACGAACAAATTGATAAAAACAGATACCTATTAAACCAAATTATAAACTGCGTTCGGTTTTGTGGTGCATTTGAGTTGGCTTTGAGAGGTCATGACGAAAAAGAGACGTCGAAAAATAGGGGCGTATTTCGTGAATTAATAAATTTCAGCTCAGAATTAGACAAAACTCTTAAAGATCATATTGAAAAATCGAAAGTATTTAAAGGAACATCAAAAACCATACAAAATTAACTTCTGGACTGTATGTTAGATGTGTATCATGATGAAGTCATAAAAGAAATAAAGGACTCTCCGTTTATCGCTGTTATCGCAGATGAAACCACTCACATTGCTTGTGTGTTTCAACTTGTTATCGTGTTTAGGTATATTCAAGATATGATTGTAAATTCATAAATTAAATTAGGTGCCTTTTTGCTTATTTTTCCTACTTCAAAAGCAAGAACTATTAACAAAAAAGGGCGTGGCACCCAAAAAATTTTTGCCTGCGGCGCTAAGGGTTCACCTGGCCCTACTTCACTAAAATGGCACGAGCCGCCACTGGAATAACTCCGCACTGCTTATACGATACCGATGGCGGAGGATTTTGAGCCACCATGTTCTATGCCCAAACAGCACAGTACGTACATAATACGTAGGTACATTTTAGTTTCATATTAGGTTGTTTACGTCCAGAGCCCTAAATTAAACGTCTTATGTACGTACATTGTAGTTTATCTTATATACGTACTTTACTAGGTATACCTTTTTTATGTCTTATGTACCTACATACTTTTAATTCCCAAAAACTAACATTGGCGCTGTTGTCGCTTGATGATTCTCCAGCTGACCGAGTAACCGGGTTCTGTCGCATATTTTTGACGTATAGAAGGACAGTTATAATCTGACCTACTATAACGCTTCCCAAACTGCGCCAGGTGCTAATTGGAACAATCCAGTCAGCCCGCCATGTCAAAATTGTCAACTTTTCTTGTCCACGTTTTTTTCTCAGGAAAAAAAATTCATTTTTTATTATCATTTTAATATTCAATACAATTCTATTAGTTCCTATTCTAGAAAACTTGGCCGATGTGTGTAATTTTTTAGTTATTATTCCAGCCTACCATACAGTTTACAATAAATAAACAGGAAATGTTTCACATACGTAATAGGTATTGGTTTACAAGTCAATTTTAACAAAATATCACTGGGCAGCCTGCAGATAATTGCAACACATTTGTGCCCGAGGTAAAACCTAACAATCTATCAGTTACGAACAGATAGTTTAGGCTCTTGAAATGATAGTTTTAACATTTTTGTTTTACTGAGATAATGGTTTGAGCTAACTCGATAAGTAGATTCTTGGCCATGGGCCATATTTTACAGAAAAAATTAATGTCAACTCGATACTGTTTCTTTTGTTTCAGAGAATGCTGTAAGAATCACCTGATATTTTATGGATGTTTTAGTACGTGTCTCGTTGCATCCTAGTGCTTGTGTTTTATACAGTATTTGTGATATATATGAATTGAGACAATTCCTGATGAGTGCATGAGACCTGTGATACGTATAAGGACATTACTTAGTTTAGTTCATTCTAAAGAGTTATTTTTTTGTTATGATTGTAAATGCAGTTTTTATTTATAAATAAACGTAGAAAAAATTATTTACGATAAAGTGCTTCCATTTTTATTTTCCAAATCTTAGTTAATATAAAAATGTGCCTTTATTCCATAAAATAAATACTTTTGTGCGTCTTTTTATTGATTTAATTTGTAATTTAATAATATTTATATTGACTCACAAATTAAATCAATAAAAACTCGTTCAAAAGTTTTTTATAAAGCGGAAAATGCATGTACATTTTATGTATTATTACAAACATACATAAGACGTACAAAACGTACGTACATAATACGTGTTATGTAGGTATGTACTAGGTACTTTTATGTACTTTCATAAGACGTACTTTACGTCCACAAAATACATACATCAGACATACATGAGATGTACATTGGTTGTTTGGGTGGCGACCAGGACCACGTTTTCCATCTATTTCCCCTTGCATAACTGTATGAAGTAGTCTATATTTCCGATTTCTCAATACGTGGCCAATTACTACGGCTTCCTTATTATCGTCAAATTATATGCCTTTCCTTATTCATTCGAAGTAAAACTGATTTATTAAACCCGTATATTTATTCATGACATTTTCAGCATTCTCTGATACAGTGACGCACCGAGATTTGATCCTTGGGAGGAGGGGGGGATACATTTTTTGTTTCAATTTATTTATTGATATGAAAAATTACAAAACAAAATCCATACGCCCAGGTCATCAATGATTTCTTTAGTTGATACAACTTTTTCCCTAGAATACTGTTTTTGTTATTCTTATGGAGTATTGCTTGCTATGGCCTGAAGCAATATGAAAATTGTCATGAATTAAATCTTCGAACACAAGACTTGTATTTTTTTAAATATTGTCGGATATGGAATTGGCACCCTTAAGGCTAGAGAAATAATTGTAACGTAACAGCGGTGTAAAGACTCTTAAGGTGGCGGAGCTTAACGCAAAAGAGGTGTGATAAAAATAACTAGTGTGTAGGAGAGAGACAGTGACATTTGCATTTAGTAGTGAAGAAAGACAGTGACATTTGAGTTTAGTAGTAGGGGTCAGAATTGGAATGTTTATAGAAAATACTTATTTTGTAATTGGTTGGGATAAAGGAATCCAATCCCCTCTTTTTAGAGTGTGGGAAGACAGACGCAAAAGGAACCCCCCTACCAATTGGAAGAAGGGATTTCTTTTTCGTCTGTCTTCCCACACTCTAAAAAGAGGGGATTGGAATCCTTTATCCCAACCAATTACAAAATAAGTATTTTCTATAAACATTTCAATTCTGACCCCTACTACTAAACTCAAATGTCACTGTCTTTCTTCACTACTTAATGCAAATGTCACTGTCTCCCTCCTACACACTAGTTATTTTTTATCACACCTTTTGCGATAAGCTCCGCCACCTTAAGAGTCTTTACACCGCTGTTACGTTACAATTATTTCTCTAGCCTTAAGGGTGCCAATTCCATATCCGACAATATTTATTTTCAACTTAAAAATTAATTTTACAAAAAATAGTATATGTATTGTTAGCGTGACAATAAAAACCCGACTGAATATTAATTCCCATGAAGATCTAGGCTTCGCTAAAGCCTGTGTATGCTTATTCAGCAACTCAGCATTTTCTTGGGAAATGCAATATTATCCTATGGTTAACGGTGATATAATTCATGGTATTTAATAAAAAATACAAAAATGGATATGCAATTTTAACACACATAATTAAAGAGAAAAATGTGTGGTTGATCACTTTAAAAATATGGCGTGGCAGCCAAAGCGTTAAATAAGTTTTTATCCGTTTTAAGGTTGAAAAGGTCGCAATAGACAATGGCACTGTGAACATTTTTTTTTAGAATTTTCTTAACATTCCGGTAAGCATGTTGATTAGAAACTTCCAAACGTTTATTTTTTATTTCTGAACCTTTGAAAATTTTAGGAATATCAGGTAGATACAAATCAAGTAGTTTATCACACTGGTTAATGCCTGAATCAGTTGCCGCGCCCCTTTTAGGCGCGCCCCTATACACAACAACTGAATGGCGCAGAATTGCTGAAAAAAATAAAAGCACATAGAATCCGAATTATAATTTATATGGGGTTTTGAGCTTAGGATTGATAGTGGGTACAAAGTAAATTTGTGTGTTTCTATAAACAAGTGGTAAATATTTAATTTGAATTTTTCTTGCACTCACGCCCATGAGATATCTATAGGTATAGCCGGAGTCCATGGAGGGGGGGGGGGGGTATATCACCTTTATCCCCCTAGTATGTACGCCACTGCTACAATCATACCTTATTTTGAAAGCTTTAATCTTATTGCACATAGTTTCTGTGTCTGCATGCCTCAATCCCATAGAACAAAATACCCATCACATAACAAGTAATAAACGAATTTTTAAGGCGGCTTTTAGATCTCTATTTGTCAACACTTTATTCAGTTTCCTAAATAATGTTGTTGCTTGCTCTATTCTGCTTCTGATCTCTTGAGATAAGTCCCATTTTTTATTTACCCAGCATCCCAAATATTTGTAAGATTGTACTCTTTTCACCATTTTACCATCTATACTGATCTTTGTCACTTTATTTTTGCTGATGACTATCCATTTGGCATTGTTTACATTTTCACGTCAACCCATTAATTGAACCATAATATGTGTAATGAAAGAGCTTAGTAAAATACCAAAAGATTGGCTTTATTAAACATAAAATACATGCATAACTTAGAATTATGACAGCAACTTAATATGTCATGAAACACCTAACATTGTCTGGTAAAAGTAGTATAATAGTATATTACGTTACAAGACCGGAAAGTACTATTTTACAGGACGAAGCAGGCAATTTCCAGGGCGAGCCGCCAGGCGAGTCCTGGGAGCCTGCGAGTCCTGTTAACGTACTTTTCGGTTGAGTGACGTACAATATTTTTTTTACAATCGACACAAGACACCAGTGGCGTGCGAGAAAACGTTAATAATAGCTTACTATATGGGTATAGTTTTAGCAGAAAACTCTAATAGTTGGGAAAATTATGTTTAATAATAAATACAATTTGGTACAAATGTTCTTAATTCTATTTTATCTATTAATATCTATTTGTTAATTGTTATATTGAAAGTACAATTTTGTGGTGTATTAAATTGTAGACATGACGGGAAATTTTTTGATTCATCTTTATAGGATGTTTGTGAAGTTATATCCACTTTTGATCCTCCGGCTTCCTGAATTCTACTGGCTATATCAATCTTATTTTGTAGAGACTGTTCAATGTAGCCTTCGGCAACTTGGGATGATTTCCAGCCGCCATGTCGTTTTAAATTAAGGATATCGCCTCCACCTTCAACTAACAGTGTCGCCGAACTACGTCGAAAACAGTGCCCTGTAAATTGCTCTGGGTTTGGTAATCCCAAATAGGATGCTATTTTTGATGGCGCTTTTCCTACTGAATGCAAACCTACTGGTTGAATAGTGCATTTTCCTTTATTATAGAAAAGAAACAGCCTGCGATGTGGAACACTAGGCGGACGTAAAGAAATATATTTTCTATATATATTTAGGTTTCGTTCCCCAACAACTATAAATGACCTGGGTTGGTATGTTTTTGTATTTGGAATTTTTACCGCCAACATCGATTCGTTATCTTTAACATCGTCAATTGTCATATTGGTCAATTCTTCACGGCGACACGCTCCAGCCGAACCCATTATTAGTAAAAGCTAAAAAAAATAAGAAATAGTTTAAATATATTTTTTTTAAACACAATATAAGAAAAGAAGAACTTTAAGAAAACTCGTATTATGTATTTAAGTACTTACTTTGATTAAAAGATAATCATTATCAGGGGCTTCCAGCAAAAATTTGTCAATGTCTTCTCTGGTAAGTACGTTCGATTTTTGGGGAATGTATCCAACAGATTTTCTCTTTATGAATGCTATCAGTTTATAATATTTGCTTATATCAATGTTTTCTTTTAAATTTAACATAGATTTGATCATTGAGTACAAGCTCCACAGTGTAGATGATTTTAATTTTTCGGATTTTTCAGCAAAATAAGCTAACAAAACATCCTCAGAAACATTTCTGACATTTTTTTCTCTACACCAATTTTTAAAGACGCTAAACGTTTTTTCATACCGCACTCTGGACTTATGCGGCAACAAATCGTCTGTAGCTCTAGCAGCTGCCTCTGTTATTTCAACTGGAACGTCATTTTCTTCCCAATCCAAATTAAGTTCCATATCTAAAGTCTTCCACACAATTTTATAAAGCCACAAAAGTTTATTTATCAAAGTCAATATCGTACCTGACAGTTCGTTACTATGGAAGCAAGAAAACATAAACATGTCAAAGCCTACTTATAAATGAGTTTGGTTAATTTTTTTAAATTGGGAGCGGAACGCAACAAAAATTGACCGGTAAAGTACTTTACCGGTCAATTTTTCATTACTTTCCGGTCTAGACCAGCAAAGTGATATTTTCCGATCAAAAAATTGTCTAGAAAGTGCTTGCTTTCCGGTCGATTGAAAAAAAAGGTAATAATTATTATCACAATCTTCCCTCCTTTTAATATAAATGGTAGTCGTCTAAATATTTTGGCGATGTTCGATTTCTACCAGGTCTTTCAACATGTAAGACATCTTGAGAATTTGAGTTCTGACTTTCCGCTGAAGTATTATTGAACATATTTTCTGATTCACTGATTTCGGGTTCAGTACTTTTAGATTTACTGATTTCGGGTTCAGTACTTTCGGTAGAGTTTTGAAAATTACTATTGTCTTCTGCTTCACTTTCAATTACATTTCCTGCAGGTGCTAAATGTCTATTTGAAACTGTAGTTTCTCTTCCATCTGCTAGTCTTACAAACGAATAGTCAGGATTGGATTGAAGAAGCTCTACTTCTTCGACGAGTGGTTCGTATTTATTTGAACGAATGTTTTTCTTCATTAAAACCTTTCCAGGAGTAGTTAACCATGTTGGCATAGAATGTCCATTAGTCGACTTTCTATTGTATGTAAATAATTTTTCATGAGGAGTGGCATTTGTAGCAGTACAAAGTAAAGATCTAATACAATGCAACGCTTCTTGTAAAACGAGTTCCCAGCTATTAGTTTCTAAATTCTTTGATTTTAGTGCTAACTGTACTGTTTTCCAAACTATCCCATTTTCTGCTGAAACGTCTGGACAAGGAAAAGCAAATGGAAATCTTGAATATTCGTCAATTACAGTAAGAATGAATTTGTTTTTACTTAAAGATGGTAGTGGTCCTTTGAAATTTATTGATAGTCTGTCAAACGGTTTTATAGCTTTTATTAATATACCACTGTTTTTATAAAATCTTGGTTTTACATGTGCACAAACAAAACAAGAAGCCGTCATTCTTTTAATTTCTTCTACTGAATAAGGTAGATTTTTTACACGAACCCAATGTATCATTCTTGTTACTCCCGGATGACATAGATCACTATGAAGTTTTTGCAAATTCTTGTCTGTAGTATTTACATTTGCACAAAAACGGGATAATGCATCTGCGACTGTATTTTATTTTCCTGGACGGTAAATTATATCATATTTATAACAGGCAAGGTCTAAACGCCATCGTTCTATTTTATCATTTTTAATTTTTCCCAAGTGTTTATCATTAAACATGAAAGACACTGATTTCTGATCCGTCAGAAGTCGAAAATGTTTTCCAATAAGATAATGTCTCCATTTTCGAAGAGATTCAACAATTGCATAAGCTTCTTTTTCCACAGCTGAATGACGACGCTCACTTTCTGATAATGTTCTTGAGAAAAATGCTACTGGCGATCCATCTTGCGAAAGTGTGGCGCCTATTGCATAATCTGATGCATCAGTTTCAACAGTAAATGGTATTTTATCATATATCGCAGTAACCATAGATTTAACAATATCAGTTTTTAAATTTTCAAAAATTGTTAGCGCTTCTGACGAAATTGGAAATTTTTGAGACTGTATTAAAGGTTCAATTTTATCGGAAAATCCAGATATCCACTTGGCATAATGTGAAAAAATTCCCAAAACACGTTTCAGGGCATGATGATTGTCAGGTACAGGTAATTCCAAAAGTGGACGAAGTCTCTCAGGGTCAGGTCTAATTATCTTATTATCAATCATATATCCAAGTAAGTTTATTTTTCATAATGAAAACTTAGATTTTTCAAGATTTAACGTTAGGTTATATTTCGTCACTACTTCAAGAAATCGTGGAAGGTTTAAATCATGTTCTGCTTGATCTTTTCCACAAATTGTTACATCGTCTAGATATGCGAAAGTGCCTTGTAATTTTACAATTTTTATAATGTTGTCTATTACTCTTTGAAAACTAGCAACACCATTTGTTACTGCAAAAGGAATTCTTAAAAATTGGTATAAATCACCACAAGCTTCAAATGCAGTATAGAGTCTTTCGTGTTTTGCGATCGGTATTTGATGATACGCGCTTTTGAGATCTATAGTGCTAAATATTTGATACTTTGAAATTTTTGAAATTACATTTTCTATGTTAGGTAAAGGATATGCATCTAATCTAGTAAATCTATTAATTGTTTGTGCATAATTAACAACCATGCGTTTCTTGTGGTTAGCGCTTGATGTGACTAAAGCCTGAGCTCGCCATGGAGAATTGCTTTTTTCTATAATACCCTCAGAAAGTAGCTTCTGAACTTCTGTTTCAATAAATTTCGAGTCCTCTGATGAATATTTTCTGGATTTTATAGCTATAGGTCTGCAGTCTTCCGTCAAGTTAGCAAACAATGTAGCTGGTGAAATTGCTGCTTGTGCCAGCGCACATATCTTAAGTGAAGACAGATTTCCATCAAATGATACTTCTAGTTTAGAATGTCGTTGAAGAATATCATGACCAAGTATAATATCGCAGCAAAGATCTTTCATAACTAATAACTTTATATTTTTATATATATAATTTTTCATTTCAATGGAAACCAAACAATTTCCGTCTACTCTTGATACTAAAGAAGTCGATGGCATGTTTATATTTTCATATGACGGATTTATCTGTATTTGATGATTTTTAGCAAAAGTTTTGTTAACGAAGCTTGACGTACTTTCCGTGTCAATTAGAGCTTTTGCCGGATATCCGTTTAATTTTATTACAACTATGGTTTTATTTAAATCCGTTTCAATAGAAGAGCATATAATTCCAGCGGAAATGTTATTTGATGCAACCATTTGACTATTTTGTTTCTTGCTTCTACAAACTTTGGCGAAATGGCCTTTCTTGTTACAATTTTTGCATATTACATCAATTGCTGGGCATTGGTATCTAGGATGTCTGTTACTCCCACAGAAATAGCATTTTTGAGTTTTAGTTATTGCAGCAAGTTGCGGTTCTTCTTGTAATTCGCATTTATTTTGATTTAATCCTTTACTTTGTCCTGAAATCGTATTAACTAAATTGTGAGAAGCAGTAAAACTTTGCGAATGCATTTGTGCCATTTCAAGTGTTTGAGCTTGCTTATAAGCGTCATCTAATTTAAGTATGTTATTTTCTAGTAGACGTTGTCTTATTATTGAAGAGTTTATACCAAAAATAAAAGCGTCTCTTATAAAATCGTTTTTATTTTGTTCGGCAGTGACAGCTTTAAAATTGCATTCTTTGCTGAGAAGTTTTAATGACTGTAGATATTGATCGATAGATTCACCTTGTTTTTGTCTATGCGTGGCTAAGCAGTATCTAGCATAGATCTCATTTTTAGTTTTTATATAGATTTTATCTAAGGTCGACATAGCTGTTTTAAAATCGTTACATTTATTAAAGTATATATATTTGAAGCCATATGATTAATTAATAGTTGTAGCGTTATCTCTTCTTTAATTTCTTCAGAATTTGTTCGGTTCATATTAAGAAAGTTCTCAAAGGTTTTCTTTCAATGGGCCCATTCGATGCTTGCAGAACTTGTAGACGATTCTACATCAATCTCTCCGGTCGGAAATATTTCTCCATGATTATTCTATTATGATTAATAAATTGTAATGAAACAGCTTAGTAAAATACCAAAAGATTGGCTTTATTAAACATAAATTACATGCATAACTTAGAATTATGACAGCAACTAAATATGTCATGAAACACCTAACATTGTCTGGTAAAGGTAGTATAAAGGTAATAATTATTATCACAATATGTCACATTTATTTGGAGTTTTTATAAGTCATCTTTACTTGCTGCTGTGTCGTCAGCTTATTTCGTTTAATATCGATACGTTTAAACTTCTCGTATTGCATTTTTTCAAGGTGTTATTTATATCATTTAAAAAATACTTGTCCTACTTACTATGGAAGGTTGAACTTAAAACAATACGTGATATAAATAGAGGAGATGCGCCAAATATGGAATATGTTCCTTATATGGAATACCCTAATATTAAACAAACCAAAAGCGGCAAAAACGTAAAAACATTACCAATAAGTTGTCACGCCCAGTTTTTTTGCGGGCAGTCGTTTATAATTCCTTTAAGGTAGTCGTTGGTTATTTCGGAGTGTGATTTGTTTTTACACGGCATCGTGAATTATTTAAGGTATGTATTCGAAATTTTAATACACCTAGTTAGAATGAAAATAGGAATGTCCTATTGTGTCTTGTATGCCTGTATAACTTAGTTAATGTTCCTGATATTGCAATCTAAGATTAACTTTTTGTAAACACGTGAGTTTGGTCAACAAAAAGAAAGATGGCAGCATACCTAATATGGAATAGCAAGTTGTTCCTATTTTGGAATATTCCATATTAGGTACAGTCCATGTTTTTTTCAATTTCATGAAATAAAAATGTTTGTTAAAATATTGCCAAAATTAATTATTAACCTCATTTTACAGAAAAATACAATGGATCGTAAAAAATGGAGAAAACCAGATATGGTTCGTGCAATTGATGCTCGAAGTCACGAGATGGGGTACAAGAAAGCGGCAGATACATTTAATGTTCCACGCACTACATTATTTTGCCTATCAACTAAGTAAAATGCTACACCAGCCCAAGCTGTTGAAACAAAATTGGGAAGATCAGCGATTTTACCACAGAAGCTAGAAGATTAAATGGTAGATTATCTGCTTTTGATGGAAAAAAAAGTTTTACTGATTAACACGAAGTGATGTTAAAATGATGGATTATCAGCTGGTTACCCTAAATAAATTACCACACCCATTTTCCATGTTTACTACTTCATTTTTAACCTTGCCTACATATATCCGCATTACCCTATACCATATTAGGTACATATTCCACATTAGGTACAAAATTCCTATTTTTTAAAGATTATTTTTTAAGAATTCCGGTTTACAAATTTTTCCATTTCTAATGATAAAACTTGATAAATAAAACACCAAAGTATGTGCTTGACAAAAACCAAAAACTTCTTTTCAAAAACAAGACAATTACAAGGCCAAAAACAAAACGGTATTCCATATTTGGCACATCTCCTCTACGATACCTACTAAGCTTGCCATATTTGCATTAAAGATCTAAAAAGTAGCCAAGTTAAATTACTATAAATAGCAAGCTGGAATTATAAATATCACAAAAATTAGTCAGTTTGTTGACGTAATATGTGCAGCTACGAGATTTTCTTAATTTTTGGTAGTATGATTCACTAAATATTTTGTTCATTACCTGTTTATATACTATTAACTTTTATTACGTATTATTCTTGCCATAGCAGACGAAGGATATATACAGGGTGTCCCAGATAAAAATGCACTCTACAGGGATCTCGTAAACCATAGGTGATACAGAGATGATTAAATAAGATAAAAGTTGCGCATTACTGAATCCTGTAACGTCATGTTTTCAAATTTAAAATGATATTTAGATAAAACCTAATTTTCGCGATTTCGTTTTAATTGATTTATGATTTTATTTGAGGAGACATGTCAAAATAAATTTGACATTCTCATTGCCACTTTTCTCCCCTACAAGATTGTTTAATTACATTTTTGATCCGACGTTTTGTTTTGTCACAACCATCATCGCCTTTGTTATTTTAAATGGTAGGAAAATTTTATTTTATGCTTAATAAATTATACGCTTCATTCTTAATCTAACGGTGTATCACACTTATTCTTTATTAAACCTTTCGATATTTAAAAACACATCATCAATGAAAAATAGGCACATTATCGAAAATATTTTTGTTTTTATTGTTGTATTTAAACACTAGTTGGATTTTAAAACATTTTTTTAAAAGAAACTTATTATAACAAAACATAATATCTAATAAAACTTATCTAAAAAATGCAATAAATAATAATTAAGTTTAATTATAAAATACAATGTAATGTAATATGCTCTACAATGCAAGTAATAAAATACGTATTTCTTATTTTTTTGAAAATTGGCTCCTCAAGGGGTAAAAAAGGTATTAGAAAATATATTTCTTTCCGAATTTTTTGAAACTCAATATAAATACTCTAAACAAAATAATTAAAAAAAAAAATCTTATTCCTTATTTTCTTAACGTCGGCCCCTAAAGGGATGAAAAGGGGCATATAAAAGTTTAAATTGAAAAAATCATTTTTTTAAGGACTGACTTAATGTAAATTTAAAATTGTCGCTCAGAGGCAAATGCCTATTTCTGGTAATATCATCACTAGTTAGTTGTAGGTTCTAGCACGATGTTGATAAGTGTCTTGTCGTTGAAACTCTCGTAGAAGTTAAGGTATGTTTAACATAACCCGTTAAAATCCCATCCGTTAGTTTATAATGTTATTCCACCCCTTCTTTCTTAACCGTTTGCAAACATGCTAAGTGCTTTAATAACTTTGATTTAGAATTCCATACTTTGAACTTATACTGATAATAGTTTATATGTATATACAGCGTGTGCGTGGATTTGCTTGCCAAACGGAAAACTTCTTTATTATCAACTTTTCGAAAAAAAGTTTTTCTTTATAAAAAGTTTTGCTTTTAAAATTATTAAGATTGGCATAAGAATTTATTTTTAATGTTGTACATAGTGTCCCAAAAAACGAAAAACTTTAATTCTAAATGTGAAAAAACTTTATACCAATATTTTACCGATGACCGTGATTAACCGGCAAATTGGAAAGCGCGAAAAGCGCATTAAATTGTCAACTAATTTGTAGTAGGTATAAAGGGCAATGAGAAAGTTTTTTTTGAATAGTTATTTACATTTTTGATAAACAATATGGATAAATACCATCGCAATATTTATTATTAAGACATCAATGTACTATTTGCAGGTGAATTTAGTATACAGAGTGATTAAAATATTTAGATAATTTACAACCTAATTGAAAATTTAATAAACAATCATATAAACATATTTACACATAACAAGTTTTTTAATTACTAGTAAATACACAGTAAACACGAACAACTATACATAGAAGATTAAAATTCAATAAGCCCCCGTTGTTCATCATACACCTAATAATTTTTATCAAAAATGTTAAGTAAATATTTAAAAAAAGAATTATTATTGTCCTGTAGGTATACTACAAATTAGTTGACGATTTTCGCGTTTACCAATTTGCCGATTAATAAATTTTGGTATAAAGTTTTTTCACATTTAGAATTAAAGTTTTTCGTTTTTTGAGACACCCTGTACAACATTAAAAAGAAATTCTTATGCCAATCTTAATAATTTTAAAAGCAAAACTTTTTATAAAGAATAACTTTTTTCTTGAAAAATTGATAATACCTAAAGAAGTTTTCCATTTGGCAAGCAAATCCACGCACACGCTGTATAAACATATAGTAAGTTAATTTTTAGCTCTCACATTAAGCAGGTTGTCACCAAGTGAAATCGATTTTTAGGATTTATTATAAGAAACAGTTTAAATTTTAATAATCCTCAAACAGTTCTAAACTTGTATTACGGGTTTATATTTAATAAACTTAATTTTGCATCAGTTGTTTGGAACTCTCAGTACATGGTTTACCAGCGAAGGCTGGAAAGTATTCAAAATACAATTTTAAGGTTCTTATCACGTAAAACAGACATAACCATAGTCAATAGCCATTATAAACCTATTATGAAAAAATATTCAATAATGACACTTACTGAAAGACCGATGGTTTCCGATCTTATTATGATTTACAAATTGATGAACTGTCATGTTGATTCACCAATACTTAGATCAAAGTTAAGCTTTCACGCACCGATTAGGGACTTAAGGCTTCATAATACTTTATATTCCAGTTACAAAATACTAATTCTGGAAAGAATTATCCGCTCTATAAAGCGACTCGTGCCTGTAATATGATGTCTTTAGGCATGGAAATCTTCGATATGTCTATAAATAGATTTAAAAAATATGTAAAATCACTGCTGTGATTTTTTTACAATTTTTAAGTTAACACAAATGTACGTACTTACTTAATTTAAATATTATTAATTCCCACTATACTCAAAACCCAATATTATCTGCAGTGACGTAGCAGTCGAAACCATGGAAATCAAGGCAAACCGCCAATGATAACACAGCATCTTGGCAGTTTCCATGGTTTTGACTGCTACGTCACTGCATATGATATTGGGTTTTAAGTATAGCAAATACCACAACGGGGATGCTATATTGGGCTTAGTGTCTGTTGTATGTATCCCTATTTGTAAATAAATAAATAAATAAATAAATGAATGAATGAATGAATGAATGAATGAATGAATGAATGAATGAATGATTGAATGAATGAATGAATGAATGAATGAATGAATGAATGAATGAATGAATGAATGAATGAATGAATGAATGAATGAATGAATGAATGAATGAATGAATGAATGAATGAATGAATGAATGAATGAATGAATGAATGAATGAATGAATGAATGAATGAATGAATGAATGAATGAATGAATGAATGAATGAATGAATGAATGAATGAATGAATGAATGAATGAATGAATGAATGAATGAATGAATGAATGAATGAATGAATGAATGAATGAATGAATGAATGAATGAATGAATGAATGAATGAATGAATGAATGAATGAATGAATGAATGAATGAATGAATGAATGAATGAATGAATGAATGAATGAATGAATGAATGAATGAATGAATGAATGAACGAATGTATGTATGTATAATATATATAAAAAGGTGCTTTATTTGAAATACTAAAGCTGACACTATTTTCCAGTAAAACCGGAGGCCAAGCCAGACGTGATACAAACGTCAAACTATAAAATTTAAAAGTTTCAAGGCAATTATGTCTCGTTTCCGAGTTCTTCTAATATTAACACTTAACATGAATCACCCTGTATTATATTGTTCTGACAGTAATAAATCTCTTTGGTATTAATGCTAAAGGGTAAAGGTTAATGAGCTTTTTAAATTTATGAGTAGGGCCAATGATCGTTACTAAACCGTTAACTGTCAAATTAGGGCGTTTTTATAATTAAAAGTCCTCACTGTCCTTACTGTAAACGATGGTTATTTCTAGACAACCAATAAGTTTGCTTAGAGCGCGAAATTTCGGCAACTATTTAAAAAAGTCCTTCCCTTAACAAATACATTTCTCGCTTAAAACCAACCCTAATTGGTAATTTATACAAAACAGCCGACGTAAATAGAAAGGATATGTTTGTTGTAAAGGGTATTTGTATGAATTTAAATATAGAACTACCATTCACAATACTTACCCGTATTATAGTCAGCTTCAGTTAAGTTAAATAAAATAGATGAAAACCCAAGATAAAACCATCAATTTGACAAAGGGAAAGTTATAATATGAAGTTTTAAAGGTAAACCTTGTATCGAGAGTTTCATTAATTTTACTGTAGAGTTTTATGTTATGTTTAGTGCCGAGAACAACGGTCTGCACGACGGCATTTTATTAAAATAGATATCGCACAGTTAAAGATATTTGACCCACACAAAATTAACAGTTAAGTATCTTTGCCCGATTATATTTTAAGCACGTAAAATATGATATAAGAACACATTGCAGAAGAATATTTTTAAAAGTAATTCCGCTATAATAAGCTAAATAATTCACCGCTTGTCTCTTAAAATTCATGGCCCGTTGCTACTATTTTAACAGTATTTTGACAGGCAGGGCCCTCTCTAGGGGGGGGGGGGGGGAAGAAATGGGTCCATGTCCCAATTTTAATTTTTGACACAAAAATATAAAAACCGCAGAGGCCATAGATCCCCGTTTTGCCTACCAACGTTTACTTGAACTTTGAACCATTCCATATTCCCAGTTACAACAAAATTATTTTCCTTATTTTATTTTCTAAATAGTAGCAATTTATTGTAGTATACTGGCCTTGTCGGGACTTTCAATGTAAAACGAGATTACAAAGAGTTTGTTCGGGACTGCCAACAAGAAACCATGTCAGCTACAAGTTATCTGAGCTGAAATGGCTTAAAATATAGTAGACCGACAAAAACTGTATTTTGCATGTTTCTTATAACGTTTGCTCTTAAGTGGTATACCCCAAATACCTACGTTAAAAGCTTCATTTTCGACATTCCACACGCTCGGATCGGTCGATTTTTATTTTGAGGGGGACATCTTTTGCGTATATTGTCAATCTTGTTACTTCAAGTCCCTAGGAGGGAGGGGGGGTAAGATCTAAATCTTAAATTGATACCCCTATTTTATATAATTTTTTTGGATTCTGCATAAAATTCTGAACATTTTTTAATGAAAGCATTATTAGTCTATACTAAACAGTTTTCGAGATATTGACTCTTGAAAAATGAGATTTTTGAACTTTAAAAGCGTCTAGCTTGCTAACTGTACGTCTTAGAGTAAAACGGCTTACATGTCCCTATCTTCGATTTTTATTATCTTTCCAATAGTGTCAACTTCGGGTTAAACCGGTTGTAAGAAATATAGAACTTCCGGTTTAACCGGAAGTTGACACTATTGGAAAGATAATAAAAATCGAAGATAGGGATATGTAAGCCGTTTTACTCTAAGACGAACAGTTAAAAAGCTAGACGCTGTCAAAGTTCAAAAATACAATTTTTCAAGAGTCAATATCTCGGAAACTGTTTAGTATAGACTAATAATGCTTATATTAAAAAATGTTTAGAATTTTATGCAAAATCCAAAAAAATTATATAAAATAGGGGTATCTATTTAAAATTTAGATCTTACCCCCCCTCCCTCATAGGGTCTTGAAGTAACAAGATTGACAACATACTAAAAAGATGTCCCCTTCGAAATTAAAATCAAAGGGTCCGAGCGTTTTTTTTTTAAATTAACGTGGAACCAGATATTTAGCCTGTTTCGTTTTAAATGGGGAACCCTGTATAGCTGCTTAAGTTTACCCCTTCCAAATATTTTTATAGTTACATTATTTTTGGTGGCCGAGCTAACTACGCTATTGTCAAATACATTCATTATCATCAGCTTATCCTAGTCCACTGCTGGACATAAGCCTCCCGTAAATTTACCCATAAAGCTCGGTCTTGAGCCGCCAGCATCCAGTTTGTACGTATACGCTTCAAATCGTCTGACCATCTAGTTGGGGGTCGTCCTCTACTTCTTAATGCATCCGCTCTTGGTCTCCATTTTGTAATGCGCTTGGTCCATCTATCATCCGTCATTCTAGCGATGTGTCCTGCCCAGGTCCATTTTAGCCTAGCTATAGTTTGTATGGCATCTTGCAGTCCGGTTCGTCTGCGGATTTCAATATTTAGTACTCGATTCCTTAATGATAATCCCAGTATAGATCGCTCCATTGCGTACTGAGCTACTCTGATTTTCCTTATAGTTTGTTTTGTCAGTGTTAAGGTTTCCGCACCATATGTCAGGACCGGCAGGACACATTGGTTGAAAACCTTCCTCTTCAGACATATTGGGAGTGTTGACTTGAATACGTCTTTAAGCTTTTCAAAGGCAGCCCATGTCAATCCTATTCTACGAGCAAGTTCGTATGTTTGATTATCCCTGTTGATACGAATCTCATGTCCTAGATATTTATAAGCGGTTGTTTCCTTTACTATTTCCCCATCTATTTTAACACTTCCACCAAGGATAAGATTTGTCATAATTTCAGTCTTTGTCATGTTGATCTTTAATCCTACTTGTGAGGCAGCATGCAATTTTTCCCACATTGAGGCTGCGTCGTTCATACTGTCCGCGATCAAGACGACGTCATCCGCAAATCTGAGATGGTTTAGCTTTTCGCCATTTATATTCACTTCCATTTCCTTCCACTCTATTTCCTTACACATATATTCTAACAAAGTAGTGAACAATTTGGGTGAGATGGTATCGCCCTGTCTTACGCCTCTTTTTATTGGAAATTGGTTTGTACTTTCTTGAAGTCTACAGATGCTGTAGCGTTGTCATATATATGTTTTATGAGCATTGTACATTGAGCAAATACATTAGATGTTAAAAAATTACACATACGCTGCTCTTTTGCATTTTTTTTTAAATGGCAGCGATTATCCATCGCTAGATCAATAGATGGCATTTCGCGCTCCGATATTAAAAATATATTGTTGTTGATATATATTTTTAACCGTTCCATAGATACAAGACGTCTTAAAATGCACCCCTTTAAAAATATATCTTTTGTGATTAAAAAGCCAATGTTTTCTATAGTTACATTATTTTTTGTGACCGAGCTAAGGTAAAGTTGGGTAACTGGGACCTACTTTAACAACTTTAAATTCGCTTTAGGTCTTTTAACTTAATTATCGAAAACAGTTGCTAATTTACTGATATATACTCTTAGGTATTGAGTCCAAGGTGGTATAGTTAAATATCCATAAAACTAACACATTATGACAAGATAAATGTTTACATTTTTTTTTGTACCATGGGCCCAGTGTTTGGGGTAACTGGGTACTGGGTCTGCTGTATTTATTCCGGGTAAATCAAGAAGTAAAATTAAGTTTGGGGAACTGGGACCTTTACCTGTATGTATAGAATTGTGTGTTAAATTTTAGAATTTTTGTTCTAGCTATTTTAGGAGATACTGGACTCGTAAATAAAATAATTATAAGTGGTTTTTAAATCTGTGAAAATATCAACCTCTTTAATAATACAAACGTTTTCAAAATCAGACTGTAAAAGGAATTTTTTAACTTAAAAGTAAATTGTTTGGTAACAAGATTCAAAACTTCAAACAAAATATTATTTAATATCCTGCACTTTGCCCCCTTTTCCTTTACAAGCCACACTACCTTGACCTCTGGTCATAGGCGCCGATTCCGTGGGGGCTCTGGGGGCTTGGGCCCCCAGAGCCATTTCTTTGGGGGCGTAGCCCCCATAGCCTAACCCCCACAGTACGTTTACATAATAATGATATTAATAGCAATTCGTTTGCAAACGTGCGTTACTTGAGATTTGATAATTTAATTTTTTTCTATAAAATTTATCTGCAGTTGTCGTTTCCTTTTTTAATTTAGCAGGTCATCATATTTAGGAAAAAATTATTTTGTCTTTGAAAATTAAATTTTGCTAGATCTGGCAACCCTGGTCTGCCACTTTGCTGAGAGCACGTAGATAATTTGGAAAGTCCCTGGTCTCAAGGTTACCAGGTCTGGTGAAATTTCACTAGATTTAATGATTTTGAAACCAATCCAAAATGATTTAGTGAAAACTTTCGTTAAATACCCCAGTTTTAGTGATTTTTCGGATTTTGTAGCAAATAAGACAATGTCGTCTGAAATACAATACAAAAATGCAATATTTTAAAAATACGGCTATTTTTAATTATCCGCTCGATCTATATTTTCTACACGTTGGCAGCCGTGATGTCAGATCTGCGCATCAAGCTTTACGGTTATTTTACCCAAAAAAGGGCGTGGCACCCAAAAAATCTTCGCCTGCCTTCGGGGCAGGAAGAATTGCGCCTTTGGCGCAAATCCTTTTGTCCGTTTTTTTTTTTCAACATATCTGGCAACCCTAGTTGAGATCCGGGCTCGAAGCCCCCAGAGCAATTCCGAAGTTCCGGCGCCACTGCCTCTGGTACCATTAATATAATGTCGGAGGGTTGTTCTTGGAATTGAATATTTCTTAGATGCATTTCGTAAGGCTCTTTTTCCTTCTTTCACTTTTGAAACAGCTTTGTTCAAATCTTCACGGGTATATCCACCACTGTCGGCACCTTTATTGGTTTTGCGGTGGACGAATGACAGACCAACCAATTGCGGCAAATTTAACTTATTTTAGTATAACAGTTTGTAAACAATGAAGGCATGGCCCAGATCCCTCATGGGCCCAGTTAGGTACCCAATTTTACCTTACGTCAAATACTTCAGATTTCAAAAAATGATAGATAAGACACCATTTTACTTTTTTCTAAATATCAATTATTATCACTTATAATCTCCCTAGCAGCAGAATTATTACCGATAATTTGTTTCATGGTCACCAATGTTTTTGTTGATAGAAAATTATCCCGAGTCGAAGACGAGAAAATGAGTGGAACCGAGAAAAAAATTATCGGGAATTAATTCTGCTGCGTGGGAGATTCGGTAAGAAAACTTCATAAACTGGAGTTTTTTTTTTATTTTAATTTTTTTGCTAAAATGCTACAAAAACATATTTCTGGCGGCTTTAGTTAATTATATATACCTCATTTTTATTACTAAAATGTGAGAAACATTAAATAACAAATTTGTTATCTGAAATCCAATGTCTTTTATAGTTTTAAATTCAAATAAAACTTTAAAAAACATATTTTCGAACACACACACCCCTGTTTTGAGCAGAATTAATGCCTAATTTTGTCATTACACTTCAAGGGGTTTTTAACCCTTTAAGCAGATATAGACAAACACACCAACAAAAATGGGAGAACATATATTTTGTGAAATACGAACCTCTACAAGGAAATAAAAACTCTTGAACATAATATTTTTCGTTAGAAAAACTGCTCATTTAAATTAAACGGCTTTCTTTATTTTGAAACATAAGAAAATTCAAAATGAAAAAAATTGTTGCTGCTATTTTTTTTTAATTGAAAAGCATATTTTTAAAGAGGGCAACAAATTACAATAAATTAATATTGTTGTTAAAACATGAGATTCTCTAATACAAACCTTTACAATCTCAATTTAAAGTTCTAGAGCTTTTAGATAAACATTTCTTCACTAAGAAAAATCCTTCTATTCCTTATAAGAATTGACATACTCTTTATACAACTGTTTAACACTATACAGGGTGTCCGAAAACTTCGTTCGTATACTTTAAGGGGATATTCTACATATGAAAATATGAAAAAAAGTTCATATGAATGTAGGTCCTTAAATGACTTATAAGGAAGCCAAAGGTGACCTCTAAAGATTACTTTCTATTTTATATCTATGCAACCGCTTAAGGTACCGGTGTGCTTTTTGGCACACAAACTAATATTAACAATTGCTAATTTATGATATTGAGAGTTATTATGAAATTTAGTCAGGGACGTTCTTACGGGGTGGGGTGGCTTAGTTTATTTATTCCTAATTTTTTTACACGACACATTTAAAAAATTTTACCCAAAAATTATAATTATATTTTTTCTACACAAAAAAGGTATTCTTAAAAAAAATTATTGATTTAGGAGAAAAATCAATTTATTTAAATCATTGCATAAACTATTATCAAATTGTGTTTAAACTAAAACATCAAAGTAGTCTTATGGCAAATACAAATTTGAAGTAAAAATACATCAAGAAGCCCATGGTTAGCGTTAAAATAAATTGACAATGACAATAATTAAGTCAAAACGTTGTTTTATTGTAATTTTTAAACAAAATAAATTAAGAGTTGTTGGTTTAACAAGAATAATCTGAAAACAGTAGAAAAGTTACAAAAAATGTTGAAAATGGTTTCCATTCATATCAATACAACCAACTAAACGATTTCTCATTGATGTTCGTACTCTTGCGAAAACTCCTTCATTTTTACGAATTTCCTCGCGACAATAAATAACACGTTGTTTCAATTGTTGTACATTTTCAACAGGTACTGACTATACTAGAGACTTCAGATATCCCCAAAGAAAGTAATCCAATGGATTGAGATCAGGTGAACGGGAAGGCCAGGCAATGAGCCCACCTCGGCCTATCCATCGGTCTGGATATGTTTGATTTAAATGATCTCGAACCAATCTACTAAAATGAGGTGGAGCCCATCGTGCATAAAATAGTTTGTAAGTCTTTGCTGCTGGTACTGCACATCTTCAAGTAGAACAGGCAAAGAGTCTTGTAAAAAATCTAAATATGCGGGCCCATCTAAACGTTGAGGCATAATGTATGGTCCTATTAATCGATCGCCCAATATACCTGCCCAAACATTAATTGAAAATTTATTTTGAAATCGACTTTCAAAAATTGCATGGGGATTTTCTTCTGCCCATACATGGTTATTATGAAAATTTACGATGCCTTCACGAGTAAATCCTGCTTCGTTATGTAGAAAAAAACGGTCTTGATGACGTTCTCTGCATCCACTGACAAAACTCTGCACGAGGAAGTAGGTCTTGAGGCTTAAGCGCCTGAACTCTTTGTATATGGTATGGATGAAGAAGTTGTTCATGCAAAATTTCCCATGTTGTACTCTTAGGGATACCCTCTTGTAAGGCAATTCTTCTTGTGCTTATACCCGGATTGGCTGCAACGCATTCGAGTACTCTTTTTTCTGCTTGTGGAGTCCTAGTAGTACGGCTTCTCCCAGTTTCATTCATATTTGGCATAAAAGTTCCGGTTTCTCTTAATCGTTGATGTAAATTAATGAATAATTTCTTACAAGGAATTTGACGGTTTGGAAAATATTCTTGATACAACCTGCGAGCTTCTCGAGCACAACCATTAGCTTTGCCATACATAAAATGCAAAAACACTTTGCACTTGATCAATGATCACTACAATAAATCACAAAAACGTCATTGTCAATTTATTTTAACGCTCACCATGGGCTTCTTGATGTTTTTATACTTCAAATTTGTATTTGCCATAAGACTACTTTGATGTTTTAATTTAAACACAATTCGATAATAGTTTATGCAATGATTTAAATAAATCGATTTTTCTCCTAAATCATTGGTCCAATAATTTTTTTTAAGAATACCCTTTTTGTGTAGAAAAATCACTGGAATTATAATTTTTGGGTAAAATTTTTTAAATGTGTCGTGTAAAAAAATTAGGATTAAATAAACTAAGCCACCCCCCCCCCCTGGAAGAACGTCCCTGACTAAATTTCATAATAACTCTCAATATCATAAATTAGCAATTGGTAATATTAGTTTGTGTGCCAAAAAGCACACCGGTACCTTAAGCGGTTGCATAGATGTAAAATAGAAACTAATCGTTAGAGGTCACCTTTGGACGGCCATAGCTTCCTTATAAGTCATTTAAGGACCTACATTCATATGAACTCTTTTTCATATTTTCATATGTAGAATATCCCCTTAAAGTATACGAACGAAGTTTCCGGACACCCTGTATAGTTCTCAAAAATTTAAATAGCTTCTAGTGCGATATTGTCCTTGTCGTATAATATTGCCTATGATTATCTATTACGCAACATGGTTTACTGAGATGTTAAAATTCGTCCATCTTCTATCTATATCTATATATTATATAAAAATGAATGTTTGTCTGTCTGTCTATATGTGTTGTATGCGTTCCTATACCATTTATCCGATTACGATGAAAATTTAGTGAGTTGTTGTGTGCAGGCCGAGGAAGGTTTCGGCATAAAAAAAGTGGCGCAACGGATGCCGGGATGCCGGATATTTGTGTAATGTCTTTCCTTCAAATTTATTTTAGTAAGTAGCGTAGCAACGCGCGCAGGGTATAGCTAGTAGATTATAAAGTCTAATACTAATGATGGGTTGTGCGAAATAAGAATTTTCCATTGCTTTATCTGACATGGAATGTTTAAAAAAACTTAAATACAAATTAAAAATAAATTAATTGAAACAGGTATTGGTACGATCAATAAAGTTCCAATTCAGACAGGACAGTTAGAAGACTCCGAATAACGATGTGACCTGAGCAACAAGTACGTCAAAACTTATAATAGGGCGCGCGGCGATTGCCGATCGCTACGAACCCTTACCAACGTCTTGTCGATTATAGGTTCTAACGGATAAAATTCGTTTTTGGGGACTCTGTTATGCTTTCCTAATTGTAGAGAACGCGCTTTACTGGGAACAAAATGCGCCGCATTGAAAAGATACAATTTATTTCCTAACAAAATTGCTGTAATAAAAGTAGTTTATTATTTAATTAGACTGTGCTGCTAAGCTGCTAAAGGAGCTGATTACTACCAATAAAAACACAGTTATAGTAAATCTGGAATTGATATAACACTAAAGCGGGTTTGATACAGTAGCAATTTATTTAATATGGGTTAATAAAAAATAAGCTATCAATACAAACTATGTCTCAGCAAACCTGTTGTATTAGTTCATTTTCCTCAGTATTGATTTAAAATATTATGAATAAAATTTGTTTTAATCACAGGCATAAAGCATTCCTTTTAAGAAACATACCTAGTAGTCCTAGTTAAGAACAATATAAGTACTTACTTTGGTAGAATGACCGTGGTTTATAAAAATACCGAGGTATTATTTTAAAATTATATAAGTCTAAAAATAAATACCTCAATCCGTTTTCTTTCAGTGTGATTTTATTTGTGTCTTCCTTGTCGCATGTTGATTTTTGGTTTTGGCGCTAAGAATGTGTGTGTTATTAAGTAAAATGTGAAACTAATTAATAGAGGTCTAACAACACAATCAATTTAAGTTAAGATTAAATGTCTAAAAGAGGGAACCGATTTGTAAATTTTAATCTAAGAAGTAGAAAACTTTTTATATTGTATAGTTTTCTAGACATTTCGTAATAAAATTTTAAGAAATTAAAGAAACATTGTTTTTTAAAAGCCTTTTTCAGGTACGAAACTAAAATAATCGGGATTCTGTCGTAGCGTACATTTTTGTGATTTTAGCAGGATCCTGGACCTTTTATAAAGCTATCCTTTCAGTCCCGCTTTTAGCTAAAGAAATGGAGATTTTTAAATCTTGCTTTTGTAGCGGCAGGTAAGTACTTAAATCAAGAATTCCTAAGTTAAAATAAACAGGAGTTGGTTTATCTTTTATTCTAGCGAAATAAATTTATTTAAATAATGGTCCTAAAGCACAAAGTTTGTAAAAATAGTTAAATCAGGTAAATTGCTGCACTTTTCATGTGACCAATTGAGAAGCCATAGAATGTCCCATTATTGCTACAAAGTCAAATATCTTTATTTTGGTAAGAGATATAAAATATCTGGGTACCCTAAATTGGCGCTGACAATATTGCGATGTCGGAAATTATAAGAAATAGAAAGACGGAAAAATAGGAAAAGTTTTAGGCAATTATGTTAACAATTCAAAAAAGTTTTGTCTGTTTCCTTCCGCCAAACACATCCCCAGACGCGTTTCGCCGTTATTATGGCTCATCAGTGAGGCCTTTTTGAATTGATATCTGTGGTCCGGCACTTGTACCGGGAGAGCACACTTGCAAACATTTTCTGTTTTTACAGAATAACCCCTTTACGACTGACCTTTTCTAAGGTACCACACTGGGACGCAAGATGTCGCACTGGGTTCTATAATCCCCTCGACAATTATTATGTTAACCCTTTAATGCCCAGAATTATATTTTTTTAATTTTTCGGCTAATTTTTTAAAATGGTAATACTATTAATGTATAAATTCATGGAAAAAAATTAATTATGAAAAAAATTTTTTTTTAAGTGTCATTTTTTTGACGTATGATATATTATACGCTGGGCGATATAAAATTAAAAGAAAACACATGCTTTTATTTTTTTATTTCCAAAAGTTTAAAAGAGAATAAAGGTAACTAACTATGTATTTAGTCCAAAAAATTATTTTTGGTGATATTGACGAAAGCATCTTTCTGAATAAAGTCCAACGTTACATTTAAGGCATGAAAACTTCGTGCACTTGCCACATTTGCCGCAACGCCGTTGTGTTTCTTGTTTATCTATCCAGTGCTCTTTTCCATCGAAACGAATTTCTGTTAACACGTTTTTCAATCATTTTGGTTTGGGTTTGAATTTGAAGGAGGTGAAGACAGAATTGCCAAAACTATTCTTCTTCGGAATTCCAACAAAGAAATGTACTCATTTCTTGTTTGAAGGCGGTAAATACCACATATTGACGACTCCGTCCAAACAAAATCGAAACAATGGCCAGTACCACTTTTTTGACCTTATCTTCTATACAAGCCCCTCATTTGATCAAATCGATTAACTCCTCCCATTCCTTTATTGTACATGTTTACAAGCGATGGTTGATCGACCTGAACACCAGCTTTTTGCTTTTTGGACCAACGTCTACAGGTTCCTTTAGTTTTGTAAAGGCCTTGTTTCTGTACATTTGATATTACGGTAAGTTGGCTGTTGTCGTGCCAACGAGTTAAAGTTGTACTAGAAGCTGAATCGTGGATAGTGTAGTGAGTTCCTCAGTCTTCTTTCTTCAAGTTTTTGAGAGGAGCTTTTTGTGTGCATTGTATTCGTTTTCAGATTCTAAACTGTACACATAAGCTAATAGCTCCTCAGCATCTCGTGGCTTTTAGGGATCAAACAACTTTTTGCTAAAAAAAAATTACATCAAAAAAATTACATGATACTTATATACATTACAGGATCATGTAAAACTAATTATCATATATTATTCGCTGGGCTAAAGCCGTTATATATGAAAAATAACTAAGAATAAGTTCTTTTTCTTATATACTTGCTTTAGCCCAGCGTATGATATATCATACGCTACATTTAAAGTCATGTAGTAAAAAGAGAAAAAAACATTTTTATAAAACATATTGAACGGCAACTAACACCTACTATCCCAAATCAATAAATTCTACGATAATAAGTTGTAATAACTAATACAATACTGGTGTACATAACTCAAAACTTACCTGTTACTCATTTTGGATAACAAACTAATCACCTCCAACTTCAAATTGTCCTAGGATCTGGTAAATAACACGTTAACTTAGTTTGAGTAATTTTAACACATTCTGTATACTATTTTAGTTCATATGTGAGCACAACGTAACTGCACGTACCATAACATAATTTTCACCTAGCCTAAATCTTAGTAGTGTTTTGCGTATGATAAATCATACGGTGAGCATTAATGGGTTAACAGTTTATTGGTGCTTGCGGATCGATTCTGGATCTTTTGGTTTTTGAGATATTTTGATTAATCTAAAATTTTGCATTTTCCTAGATCGGTTGTAACTCTGTTATTTCCAATATTTTTTAAATCTGTCAACACATTTTCACATCAACTTTTTACATAGAATAGGCCTAATTGGTAATATTTTAGTTTTACAACGATTTGGTTTCTGGGAATCATCATCAATTTTCTTTTTTCTTATGACTGTCATATTGGCAGTATCGCAGTACTTTATTTGAAAGTACTTAATTTTTCCTATAACATGATACTAAACACTATTATATAATAAATTAAAAATTGATAACCTCAAAACCACTAAAAATAACATTTTTAGGGATAATTCAAACATATTTGGCAACACCGAGATATCGGGTGATCCTTTTACTTAAGGACAAAGTTAACTTAATAACAATATCTGTTTATGCTATTCTTAATTAATGTAAAGATGATATAACTATTTTACAAATCCTAAAATTCATAAATTATAAGTAGTATCTAACACCTAATTCTATAATGTTATTGTTATATTTGTGTTTAGGTGTTGAACGTTAAACAAATGGAATTTTTTAATCTGTCCAATATTTTTGTAAGCTTTAATAAATATTATCAACAATGGCGTTATATTATTCTAACGAAGGAAACTTTGATGTGTTAGCATGTTACATTAGAAACGACAGAAATGCGAATAGAACAATGGATAAATGTTTTGTAATGTACCACAACAACAACCCAGCAACATGTATTTTCCTAAACTGACTAGAAACTTATAGAATTTGGTAGTTTTGAACAGCCTCACCCTAAGAAATATTGAAAGATAAAGAAAATCGTGATAGATAATAGATACATTTTAGGATATTTTAATGAACCTCCGACATTATCTGACAGGGCCAAGGAGGAGGGGAGGTTAGGGGGCTAAAACACCTCCCCCCTCCGAAATAGCGACAAACGGTGCACGAATTTCGCACTCCGCATGAAAATTAACAGAAACACAACTACATATTAGAACTTATTGTTATTACAACAAAATTTTAATTATTTTTTTACTTTTTTTGTGCCTTGGTCGTTGACCCTAAGGCACTGTTATTCCATTTTAAAATAAAGACGTAAACTTGAGTAAAAATGAGAAAGATTTTTTTACGTCCCACACCGCCTGCCTTTATTTCTTTTCCTTGGATCGTCAACAAACTCAACCCCCCCCCCCCCCCCCCTATACCCGAGACACACAGCTTGGTATTATAAAATCCGCCATTCACGATGTTTTTAAAGATTACTAAACGTTATCCTTACAAGCCGACAATTGAACAAGAAGGGAAGGTGATTATGATAGCAGGGTCACTTTTCATAGTTGGTATATTGGTAAATGTCGAAAGAACCTCACTTTTTCTGATAATGTCTTAAAGCCTGTTTACATTAGGTGCAGTCAATGCAATTGCAATAAAAAATTGCCTCAAGGCATGCGCTTTGGTGACTTTCTGCGCAGCTGATGCAATTTTATTTGCATCGCACGAAATTAGGAAATGTTCTAATTTGATTGCAAATAGCATGCAATTTTAGTGATTTTTCTAGTATTATTTTCAATACCAACCTAATAACAAAAGTAAACATAACCTCTACAAAAGTATTTGTTTGTATTTTGAAGCGTTGGGTGTAGGTTTTTGTGATTTTCTTTAATATAATATATTTTTGAAAGTCAATATGTTTTAATTAACAAAAATCACAACAAAAAATTACAGAAACACCCACAGGAAAATCAACATAATACATAACCTCTTATTTAATCAGCTGATGTTTGGGTTGGTAATATCTGTTGTCAAGATACTTGCTTGAAATTAATTGCTTCATAATGTAAACGGTACAATGCAATGAATTACCTCGCTATAAACTGCATGCAGCGATTGCACCTAATGTAAACAGGCTTTTATGGACAGATGAAAAATATTTCGCCAACCGTGCCTTACAAAAAATATTGGACAGTTTAAAATAGTGCAAACAAACTAGAACATCCTTTTTCTAATAATAAATTATATAAACAGCGAAAACTAGAAATCCTTTACAAGGTACAATGCAAATAAGTTTACTGTGAGACACCTTTCTGTGATTTTAGCAGATTTCAATGACTGCATTTTAAAAGAGCTTTGTCGGAGCTGAATATTTATTCAAAGACGATTTTATGGCATCAGCAACTAAGTAGGTACCTGCTTTTTTACTACCTATACAGGGTGATTCGCGTTGAGTGGCCTATTAGAAGATCTCGGAAACGAGTAAAGTTATATTTCTAAAAATTTGGTAGCATGCATAATTGGCTTTGAACTTTTAAAATATTATATCTTGACGTTTGTATCACTTCCGGTTATACCGGAAGTTATGGCCAACTTTGGTATTTCAAACGGAATACCCTGTATATTTTAGCATTTTTGGATACCTTATTGAAACCTTAGTAACTTTTATTAACAATGATCTATACCTATCTCTAACCGTTTTTGAGATATGAATTATAAAATGCATTTTTTATGTAAAAACCTTACCGAGAAGAAAGTTCAGTAATTTTAAAATTAATAAAGCTAAACATTTAAAAAAATTTAGTTCATAAGACATTATTTTTGTAATAATATAATAAGTATATAATAACTTATATTAACAAAATGCTGTCTTTAAAGCCTATTTTGTCAAATTGGTAACAAAGCTCAAAGTCAAACAAAAATCGGAGTCTTCTTTAGCCTTCTTTACAAAAATAATGTCTTATGAACTTAACACAAACACATATTTTAAGATATTTTTTTTTAAATTGCTCATAATTCCAAAACGACTAAAAATATTGATACTGACATATTAAACATTTAGATGGGAAATTTGATTCTCTACAAGTTACTAAAATAAAAAATATGGTGTTCCATTTGTCAAAATTGACTTATGCACATTTATCTAAATGGCCACATTGGCACACTTTTAAAAACCCCCTGTATGCAAAACATGAAACTTAAGTAATGTAGTCCAAAGATCTATGTTTTAGTAAAAAGCCTACAAAATTTTAAATGTTCAGCTTTATTAATTTTAAAATTACTGAACTTTCTTCTCGGTAAGGTTTTTACATAAAAAATGCATTTTATAATTCATATCTCAAAAACGATTAGAGATAGGTATAGATTATTATTAATAAAAGTTACTGAGGTTTTAATAAGGTATCCAAAAATTCTAAAATATACAGGGTATTCCATTTGAAATAACAAAGATGGCCATAACTTCCGGTATAACCGGAAGTGATACAAACGTCAAAATATAATATTTTAAAAGTTCAAAGCCAATCATGCCTGCTACCAAATTTTTAGAAATATAACTTTACTCGTTTCCGAGATCTTCTAATAGGCCACTCAACGTAAATCATCCTGTATACTGAGAATACTATTAAGTTTAAATCAAAGTGACTTTATTCTAGTAATAAATTTATTTCAGTATATACACAGTGTTTCTACTTAAGTTGGAACCATATGGAAAACTTTTTTATTATTGGTTTTATGGAAAAAAGTTATTCTTTATAAAATGTTCTGCATGGTCTAAGACTTAAAATGTAACCCTCAGTTATCAAAATGTCCCAGTCATATACGAGGTATATCAGAAATTACGAATTTTGCTCAAGAGTAAAGTAGGTACCGTTATTTTGGACAATATAGAAGAATGTTATCAAGAAAAGTTATTTTGAATTAAAAGTTATATTTAAATATGCAATTACAGTTATTTAGCATGAAAATTTCGGTCTTGTAATTATTTACGTTTTACATTATAAATTATTTGTATTTGTCTCCATTATCTGTTAAAAAATGACAACCTTTCCGTGTGTTAGTGTTTTTGAAGAACCTTGCAATTTAAATACGTTATGAATGCATAATAATTATTTATTTTAGTAAAGGTTAACATTTTTTAACAGATAACCCAACAAACAATTATAGTCTAAAAAAGGTGAATTTTACCTAAGTTTTTAACTATAAAGCTCGACGGACCGCTTTACATAGTCAGAAGTTAGTCATTTATACCACTTTATCACCTAGTGGGGAATAAAACCAAGGTAATAAAGTGGTAAGAAACACCTGTCATTAGGAGAATTGTTCTTCATAGACGAGGCCAAGTAGTCTTCTCCGTGGTAGTAAAGAGGTGTTTTTTACCCGTATTTTACCTATGTGGGCCTATGTTGGGCCTGTTATGGGCTATGAAGTTTATAGAAAATCATAACCACAATTTTAGAAAAAGATAAAAATAGTATTTTGTTTTTATTTGTATCAAAGCACAGGAGGCAGGAGGGTTCTTAAATCAGAACATGTCATGTCAGCCGCTATTGATTTTTAAAATGGAGTGGTAGTATATAGGCATTTAATTAACAAAAACAAGTTAAATTAAAATTGAAAATACCAAAAATTTAAAATGTAGCCAATATTTAGTGCTTGGACGAATAAGTTAGCTCGTTTCTGTGCTCGGTTTTTGTAATATATTTGTTGTTGCTTTAGTGTTACAAGTAATCTAACAAAATTAATTGAAAATAATACACCATGTTGAAAAAATTATGGCGTCAGTAAAATATTTTTCCTAAAGGTCGTGATTTCCTGTGGTTTGGGCCTTAAAAAAAATTGGACCTATAAGTCAACCCGTATTAGGTTACGCTATAGGAGAAAATTTCCTATTTTGTATCTTCCGTCTTGATAGGTCTAAATTAGGAGAAATATTCGTTTATATGGCATAACTTTGTAATAATGAGTGTTTATGAAGCCTAATTTGGGGTTTTTAAGAATACTGCAGGCCCTATGTACGGCCAATTACTCCATAAAATGCGAGATAAAATGTTTCTATCGGGGTTCCTGCATTAATGCCTCGCAACGGATTAATAGCCACTATTATAATAACTATAACTAACCTTACTTTTTGGCCGAGTTCGAATATAAACGTACAACGTTTTTTTCGTTGTTCCGGCGTTTTGTATAGCTCCTACCCCATTTATTTCGCCGAAAAAATGGAAACTAATTATTTTAAAATGGAGAGGGTCAAGCTCCTCCTTGGATTATTCTTATGTTCCCCACAAGTGGGAAGATTACCACAGTGCAATAAACTTAACAATCATCATTCAAGTTTTCTAAGCCAGAATCTCTTTAAAGACATAATTGTTGGAAGATACGGCTTTATATCCGGTAAAAATCACTTTGAGGACAAAATATTAGGCTATAAAGAAATTATTTAACTTATAACTATAACCTATTTTAAACTTTAAAGCCTTCTGGGCTTTAAGTACAAAAAGTAAGACTAATATAGGGTATACATCACCTCAGAAAGTGTTCACATTATAACCTGACCATGAAGATATATTGAAGACAAAACGAAGTAATTTGTTCTTCATTTATGGGCCTAAAAGATTATTGGGCTTTAAGGCCCAATCTAAGGTAAAAAATAACCTGGTTGGGCGTTTATTACTGACTTTCCTTAGACCTAACTATCAAGTCGATTTACAAGGTAATTATCTACTCTTTTGGACCATCTCTTGGGCCTCTTATATTTTCCCACTTTGAACCCGTATTAATAAGTTCGAATTACTTTGTTTGGGCCAAACTGTTAGTCTCTTTGGCCGTTTCGTCTAAAAAGCCGATTTGAAGGTAAAAAATAGACTATTTTTTACTTAAATAGGTCATTTTCTCCAAATGAGAGGTCGCCAAGGCTTTAAATGTTTGTTGGGAATAGATATAAATACAAATAATTTCTACGTAAAACGCAAATAATTACAAAACCTAAATTTTCATGCTAAATAACTGTAATTGGATATTTGAAAAAAAATTTTAATTCAAAATAACTTTTCTTCATAACATTCTTCTGTATTGTCAAAAATAAAGGTATTTTACTCTTGAGCAAAATTCGTAATTTCTGATATACCTCGTATATGACTGGGAAATTTTGATAACTGAAGGTTACATTTTAAGTTTTAGACCATGCAGAACTTTTTATAAAGAATAACTTTTTCCCATAAAACCAATAATAAAAAAGCTTTCCATATGGTTCCAACTTAAGTAGACACACTGTATATAACAGTAAAACTGGTTTGATACACTAGCAATTTATTTAATATGGGTTAATACAAAATAAGCTATCAATTCAAACCATGTCTTAGCAAACCTGTTGTATTAGATCATTTTTCTGAGTGTAACTCCTTAAGTATCCTAGAGAAATATTAATTTTATACCTAATTTTTGAACTGACCGTCTAAAAAATTGGGCAAAAACTTTTAAAATCAGACTAAGCGCGCAAGCACACAATCGACTCAAAATTTCAAATTTGACTTGCTGCGCCGGAGCCGTTCAGCCACGGTCTAACAGCCGTTAACAGGTAGTTTAAGTGCCGGTTCTAACATGACGGGATGAATAAATCTTTTGTTAATAATTTTAGTAAAAAGTATAGCTTGTAACAATAATCGTGCAGTGATAAAATCTTCGCACTGTAGCGGCATGCCATAAATGTCGAAGGTCAAATGGTGCATATTCTTGCTTATAGCAAATCGACATTAAATAGTATTGTTCTGTAATGTGTTTTATTTTTTCGATTTTGGCCCCTTTATTTTTCCTTATTTATGTTAATCCTATATTTAAATTAAAATTGAAAGGAAAAATCAGATTGCTGCTGATAATACAACTATTTTATACATCGCTAATTCATATGAAATTATACAAAATTTTATAAATCATGATATGAAAATCCTTAAATTATGGATGTGTAGTCATAAATTAGCATTTAATTTCGAAAAATTTTATTTTTTATGTATAGGAAAGAAACCCAATAACCCAATACAGAAGTGATTTAAAATTAAAAGCCGGGCATTTAAAACAATCAAATAAAATTAAATGTTTGGGGTTGATAATAGATAAAGCTATTAATTGGAGTGAACGCATTGAATATATTAAACAGAAAATAGTTGCACCAGTGGGGGTTTAAAAAACTCAGTTTTTTGACTCCAAATTATATGTTACGTTCTATTTATTTTGCTATTATTCCCTATTCCCTCTCATTTACGATATTTAACTTTAATATGAGGATCAACTTTTCAAAATTTGCTTAACCGTTTAGAAGTTTTACAAAATAAAGCAATTAAAAATATATGTTGCTTATGGATAGACAATATTCAACTAAACGTTTATATAAAAATTTTAATATTATGTCAATTAAGGATATTCACTTAATGCAAAATATTGTTTTTGTTCACCAAATTATATCAAAAAATAAACATTCAAATATAAAGTTCAATTACAGACGTGACGTACATGATCATTTAACTAGAACTGTTTTCAATATTGATTTACCTTTAATATACACTAGGGCAGGTCAGAACTCCATTTATTATGAAGGTATGAAATTTTACAACGAAATACCCCAAGAATTAAAATATTTCAATATAAAATATTTTAAATTGATAACTAAGAAAATACTTACTTAAAAAAGGGGGAGCTAAATTTTAAACTAAAAAACATTTAAACGTGCCCTTATTTTATGATTAATTATTCTTTTCAAAATTATTTATAAATGATATCTAAACGATATTATTAGTTATATTATTTTATTAAAAGAAATAATAATTGAATAATTTTATACATATTTTTTTTATTGAATATTAACATTTAGGTAATATTTTGACACACCTTGTATTTTAATTAGTTATATTTAACAATTACATTATTAGATGTTGTTATTGGTAGAGAATTCCTCATGAACAAATGTTTTTGGGATTTTATTTGAAAAAAATAAAAAAAAATAAAATAAATAAATAAAAATAAGCTATTGTCAGGATTTACGGGTATCAATAAATAAGGTCATTTCCATAACACTCTGTACATTATATTTATGTAAATTTGTAATTATAATAATATTAAAAATAACATTTTTGAAGCAAAATTATTCAAAGCTATGGCAATAAATTTGCAGCAACCAACAATAGCCCAATAGGGCTCTTGTATAATTATTTCTAGGATTTGTTTATTTTATACATAAAGAATATTAATTTTGAAAAGGGACTTAATGGGTGTCACAAAGAAAAGGTTTAATTTGATATCTTATTACTTACTTTTCCTTTTATATTTTAAGAAAAACCTAATTTATAATAACTTCAGTTGCCTAATTTTATTTTCCAGTAAATTCATTACTTGTTCCCTTAAATTTGGAAGGTTAAAAGTAGAATTTCTTGAAAAGTAATTTAAAAAGGCGTACGTATCAACTTGAAGTAAATTAAATTTTCCAATTATTATACAGCTCCGCTTAAAAAGGAGACTTAAGAAGCTAAAGAATTGTTTTCTATTTAAAGTTGTTTCTAGTGCATAAACGACGTTTAATAAATTAAAATAAGCGAAGCTCAATTGAAACTTCGAATAGATAAAGTAACGATAAATGAGAATTTTAAATAGAATATAAGTTGGCAATCAACTGAACAATTAGTAATTTTGTCAGCAAAGCAATATCGTAACAAGCACAACTAGTTGTTTTCAAAATACAGGAGGTCATAGTACGGCAAAGTATAATACACTCACCGACTTTAAATTCGATCCATCCAAAATTTTGTTTAAGTTAAATGTATGGTAACTTTTTTTCCGAAGTCCGATTTAAATGATTTTTTTTTAATTGTATATACATGCTTCAGCTTTAATTGGAATTTTTCCGTTTTTGAAAAAGCTGCCCACTTGGTGAAATATACAGGGGAATAAAAAGAATGTTTTTTTCCCTTTAAGTTTGTAACACCCTGTAGAGTGATTTTGGAATATTAACTCTAATAAAGAAGCATATTTTTGAAGTTTAATCTATTCTTAACAGATTGCTTTTTTATTTGGCTTGATATATTTCTCGGTTCAAGAGATACGAATTTTTTAAGAAAACACTACACATTTTATTAAAAAAAATTAATTTTAAATTGTAACATAAAACAAAGGGTTTGTAAAACAGCTCATATCTTGACAGTTTTTATGTAATTATTATTCTGCTGTGTTTAAGTTTTTGTTGAGTTTTTTGAGTTGAAAATGATGGTCAAGATGATGCAGTAAAAGATGGAAGGTCGCAGTATTATACTGAGAGTTTTAGGATGTACAAGATCCAGTGTTCAGAGAGCCGTGGAACGTTTTAACGAAACTGGTAATTTTTCTAGGAGAATAGGATCTGACAGAAAACAATGTACAAATGCCCGAGATGATCGCCAGAGAATATAGATCAGGTGAGCGCTTTTTACAAAACTATTTCCCTACAACATAAAATTCATACTGATGCAAGATAATGCTCGTCCTCACACTGCAATAATTGTTACACAATATTTAACGTAGAAGTACGAAAAATGGACTGGCCATTACGTAGCCCAGACCTTAACCCCATAGAGCATGTCTGGAACATGATGGGTAGTTCGAAAACGAGTTCTGGGTCTGAATAATTTAGAAAAGTTAGAAGAAGCATTTATCGAAGCACATATCGATCAAAGTCTTTAAGGAATGCCAAGGCGAATGGATGCAGTTGTTCTTGCTCGGGGTGGTAATACCCGTTATTGATGATTTTTTAGTTCTTTACCGCTAGGTATATTATTTTTTTAAATTAAAAATATTTTGTTGAAAATGTTAAATTTAAAATCTTTTAATAAAATGTGTAGTGTTTTCTTAAAAAATTCGTATCTCTTGAACCAAGAAAGATATCGAGCCAAATAAAAAAGCAATCTGTTAGCAACAGATCATACTTTGCTAATTTGTTTCTTTATTACAGCTAATATATCAAAATCACTCTACAGGGTGTTCCAAACTTAAAGGAAAAAACATACTTTTTATTCTCCTGTATATTTCACCAAGTATAGAGGTTTCTAAAAAACGGAAAAAATCTAATTAAAGCAGAAGCATGTATCTACAATTGAAAAATCATCATATCATTTAAATCGGACTACGGAAAAAAAGTTCCCATACATTAAACTTGAACAAAATTTTGGATGGATCGAATTTAAAGTCGGTGAGTGTAGTTACGTGGTTATGTTAAATATACAAAAAGTATTGATATAAAGTCTGTTCAATGATCGTTGACCGTTACGTCATATTCTCCATATTTGCGGTACGTCGTAAATTAATCCAGTCAGTTTGACTACCGGTGGTAAAGGTTATGATTTTTCTTAGGCTTGATCTGCATAAAGAAAGACGGATACATGTGAACAAGTAAAATACAAGCGCGTTTTTTCAAATTTTTAATTATTATCTTTATGCTGTTAATGAAGTCACAAAGAAGTAGTTTATTTAGGGTAAAAGGTTTCAGTATGAAATTTTTAATTAACTTAAAATCACTGAAGAATAAAAAAATAAATAATTTTAAATTTAAATTAAATTAAAATTTAAAATTAAATCATATATTTTTTGTTAAATACATCTCTAGTACACTACTCTGTAAATTTAATACAGCACATTTACGCCTTTTAAGTTTTTAAAAGCCCACTGGAAATTTCAACACCATAAATGATTTAAAAAAAAAAAACTGAAATAGCCATCTTAAGTCATTTTCTCCCGCGAATTCGAATATCTTCAGCAAAAAATAATTGAACATCAAACAAAAGTACTAGGGGTCACTTTGATATTTTTTTAAATGGGATGCCGTATTTTTAATGAGCTTATCCGATTTCTCATATAAATTTTGATCTAAAATGTTGGATTTTTAATTCAAAAACGCCTTTTTTCTTCAGTTTTAAATTCGGAAAATGTTCGTCTACCGTACGATTAATACCTGATAGATGGATACCCGTTTCACCTGTTCACCCTTTAACCTGCTTTAAAGCGTCCGTCAGTTAGACAAAATAATCAAGTGTCAAATTTCGATATATTTTTCACGAATTAATTACAAATTTAGTAGTTTTTGCAAATCTATTATTGCTTACGTATAAAAAAAGTATGACATATTAGAAAAAACTATGAACTAAAGTGAATAACTTTAATCAAACAAAATAAATTTGTAATTAATTCGTGAAAAATATATAGAAATTTGACTCTTGATTATTTTGTCTAACTGACGGACGCTTTAAAGCAGGTTAAAGGGTGAACAGGTGAAACGGGTATCCATCTATCAGGTATTAATCGTACGGTAGACGAACATTTTCCGAATTTAAAACTGAAGAAAAAAGGCGTTTTTGAATTAAAAATCCAACATTTTAGATCAAAATTTATATGAGAAATCGGATAAGCTCATTAAAAATACGGCATCCCATTTAAAAAAATATCAAAGTGACCCCTAGTACTTTTGTTTGATGTTCAATTGTTTTTTGCTGAAAATATTCGAATTCGCGGGAGAAAATGACTTAAGATGGCTATTTCAGTTTTTTTATAAAAGTACAGGAAAAGTCAAAAAATCGCCTTGTCTAGTCTTGGTTGGATAACCCGTACCTTTTTTTGGCAATATAGTTATAAAGAAAAGCTTATTAGAATTAACATTTTTTTTATAACGTAAATATATATAAAAAAAAGGATATACAGGGTTCCCCATTTAAAACGAAACAGGCTAAATATCTGGTTCGACGTTAATTAAAAAAAAAAAACGCTCGGACCCGTCGATTTTTATTTCGAGGGGGACATCTTTTGCGTATATTGTCAATCTTGTTACTTTAAGCCCCTAGGAGGGAGGGGGTAAGATCTAAATCTTAAATGGATACCCCTATTTTATATAATTTTTTTGGATTCTGCATAAAATTCTGAACATTTTTTAATAATGCTTTTATACTAAAACTATTGTGATGTCATATTGGAAACATTCGGCTAGTCCATGTAGTTAAGATTCGGCTGATAGCCGAATGTTCCCCGTATGAAGCTTTTTAATTATTTTGAAGCCGGTATTCACATCGATGATACGCAAAATGAAGCGGTGCACGTTCCTCCGAAAATAGCAACACCCATTTCCTCAACTTCAAAAGGGCAAACATATTCTAACAGAGATAAAAACGCCCCCTGGGCAATTAACAAGTCCCTGTCTAAGTGAAATTGGGCCGTTTCCGAAAGTTGCCCTTGAAGAAAACAAGAAAAGAAAATCTAGAAAATCACAATCAACAATATATACTAACACACCAGAATATGAAACAAGACAACAAATAGAGGCAGAAAGAAAAAGAAAACAATCACTTAAAGAGAAAAAAAGTAGTTAAAGTTAATTTGGTAAAAAGAAAAAGAAATATTTCCACGTCTAGTGAGTCAAGTGTGGATTTGGTTTTAGATGAATCATCTGATGAAGAGTTTCTAGAAGATATGAAACATATCTGCGAAGAGGACAATATTGAAGTGGGAGATTTTGTTCTGGTAAAATTTTTAGCATCCAAATTGGAAATTTATTATGTTGGAAAAATCCTCTCTATAGATACGTTTTAAGGAATACGAAATAAAATTTCTTCGCAGGAAGGAGAATTTAAATATTTTTCTATTTCCTGATGTTGATGACATTTCAATAATTGATAGAGAAAACATTGCAGCTCTCTTACCGTTTGTAACCCCTCCCTTGAGAACCGCAAGGACATGGGGTGTTTATAAATTTAATGTGAACTTTAATCTAAATATAAGATAAACTGACTTTGTGTTACTAATACCAAAGAATATTTTCAATGAGTTTTAAGTCTCTATTTGCGTTTTGTAATCTGCTCAGCCTTATCTCATTATAGATAATAAATAATTTGACATTTTTTAATATAGTTTTTGTTTCTTTTACTGTTATTAGATATTTCCATTTATAGCCGAATGTTCCCCTTTATATAGCCGAAAATACCCCCCCAGTGGGGGACATTCGGCCATTTGTGAAAAAAAGTAATTAAATAAAAATCATGAACCTACTCTATAAATATAACTTTATTTAACCCTTAAACCAGTTCCGAATAAATAATGACAGTTTAATTAGTTATTATTATTTTATGAATAATATGACCAAGTTTCTTAGATTTGGTTCCTAAATGCTAATATGCCGAATGAGTATCACTTTCCCCTATATAATTAGACCAAACTAAACATCTATCTATCAACTATCGCGTCATCAAAGTCTGTACTGGTGTATATATTTTTATGCCTTAAAATTTCACTACAACCAAAATAAACAACACGAATAAGAAAAAAATTAAAACATGTCAAAATGTTCAGAAATGTAAACAGTTATTACATTTGGAAATAGATAGGTTTATGTAATTATCATTTGTCAAATTTTACTATATAAGCTGCCTCTTTAAAATGGCTAATTATTGAGTCATTAGGACATGTGATACTATTGTCAGTCGACACCCTAGCTATTTCCAAAGATTCCAGGGCATTTAGTCTCCTGCCCTTTGACTTATTATGCAACATTTTAAAATTTTTATTAATGTCGAAACTGTGAAGGTTTTCTCCCAGGTGAACCCCAAAAGCGGATCTTTTGTCATTCGGGGATTTTGCCAGCGGCGGCTCTTACAGTAGGGCCACAGTGCTATGGCCCTACCTACCCTACCTGTACACCAGCCATTTATTAACACGCATAATTATTACTTAGTCTCTCTACGCTTCATTCTTTTTGTAAATGTGAATGTGAATAATTTTAAATTTAAGATATCTGATAACGTCTAACTCTGCAAAAACTCCTCGAGACTGGGAAAATTCCCCGGAGATGGCCAGACAACACCTTGCTTACGAGAGAGATAATAAACATATCGCCTTCTCTTACTGGCGCATATGCCTTTGTGGCGGGCCGGATCCTTACATCAAGCCGCGATTCGTGGATTTACACGTGCTTTAGTTATCGAGAATGATGAATTGATCTGCTTCCACTACCAGATACCAGATGGCGGCTGTTTTTAATACGGTTTTCCCTGTCCAAATATGAAGTTTAAATTTTTTTTTAACAGCTTATTGTTTTGACTATTTTTATTCTGTGACTTTTGTAGGTTAGGTTTAGTAGAAGGTCAGTTTGTCAGTGGGTTATATTCCGGGTTTAATTTATTCAGTTATAAAATGGATAAAATAGGTTTTTTAAAAAAATCGCGATTTTCCTCTCTCATTAGAAAAGAAAATACAAGTTAAGGAATTGGGTCGTCCATTGCCAAAGTTATTTATAACAAAAACTCAAAGTGGACAAAAATCGCGTGTTCGGAAATTTAATAACAGTATTTATTCAAAAAACAGTTGGTTGTGCGGGTGCAAGGAGACAAATTAAATGTTCTGTTTTGTGTTGTCGACGGAAAAACCTTTTATAAACAATATTGATAACTTCAATAATAAAGTCATTGAAACATTTTCAAATAAAAAACAAAGACGTATGGAGTTTTCTTATAAGAAAATTTAAGTGGTAAGTGAAAATTTTTTTTTGTTATTTCTTTAGAACACTGTTTATTTTATGCTGTGATTTAAGACATTTTTATTAGATGCAACATTGAATTAATCAGTAAGTTTTTTTTGAGTTTTTATATATTCTCATTAAATATTTTATTTTAATATTTTGGCCCCACCCGTTTTAACTATCACGAGCCGCCACTGGATTTTGCAGAATTAAGATGTCCGTTTATTCTACTTTTACAAGATCTGCCAGTTTGTCCGACGTATTGACAGTTACATTGATTGCAAGGGAGTTTGTGCACGCCGTGCTTGTCAAGGACGGATCTTTTGTCTTTATTATCTGACAAAATAACTTCTAGGTTAGTAAAAGATTTTTATATAATTCTTACCTTATTGTGAATTCCTTTAAGTATATTACCTTTCTGTAAAGAAATCGGACCGAAAAAGGTTAGTGTAATGCCAGGGTGGTATACTTTCATCGTTGTCATCGTTTATGCTAATTCTAAGTAGTTTTCTAAATTTCTTAATAATAATTAATCTGTCAATTAGGTTTGTGTTAAAGCCGTTATTTACAGCCAATTGAAAAATTATGTTGCATTCCTTAATGAAATCAAATGGCAATAAAAAATGCTCTGATTTAGTGGCTTTACGGTAAATATTATACAGGGTTAGGAAAAATTACCAGAACGGTCGATTATTTTAAAATATACAGGGGTTATCAAAAAACGTCTTATATAAAAAATGTAGGGCTGTTAAAAATCTACATATCGGTGATAAATTGAAATATACAGGGTCGCCCACAAAGTTGTGGAGAATGATAGTTATATTTTTTTAAATGGAACACCCTGTATATTTTTACATTTTTAAATTCCACATAAAATTATAATTATTTTGTATTAAATGCACTATTTGTCTATACTTCATAGTTTCCGAGATATTGACTCTCGAAAAGTGACATTTTTCAACTTTGACAGCTTATAACTTTCTAACAGTACGTCTTAGAGCAAAACGGCTTACATAACCCTATCCTCAATTTTTATTATCTTCCCAAAAAAATCAACTTCCGGTTAAACCGGATGTAACTCGAAAGCAGGAAATGTAGCTGTTCCGGTTTAACTGGAAGTTGCTTTTTTGGGAAGATAATAAAAATTGAGGATAGGGTTATGTAAGCCGTTTTGCTCTAAGGCGTACTGTTAGAAAGTTATAAGCTGTCAAAGTTCAAAAATGTTACTTTTCGAGAGTCAATATCTCGGAAAATATGAAGTATAGACTAATAGTGCATTTAATAAAAAATAATTATAATTTTATGTAGAATTTAAAAATGTAAAAATATATAGGGTGTTCCATTTAAAAAAATATAACTATCATTCTCCACATCTTTGTGGGCGACCCTGTATATTTCAATTTATCACCGATATGTAGATTTTTAACAGCCCTACATTTTTTATATAAGACGTTTTTTGATAAACCCTGTATATTTTGAAATAATCGACCGTTCTGGTAATTTTTCATAACACTGTATATTAATTATTGACCAGACTGTTTCCTATGGCTTTGTTTTTCTTTACAGATTTCCTCTTCTAATGATGACCTTTGGAGTCGAAACACGTTGAGGTTTATATAGTTTCAATATATGAAGTGCAATCGGACATTTTTGTCTTTTATTTATAATAAATATTTTATCGGCAATTTAGGAAAAAAAGACAAATTATTCAAATTTTCTAAATATTTCAGAACTTGTCAACCTTAAAGTCTAGGAGTTTTCGCCCTCAACTGTACCCTTTAATAATAATAATAATAATAATAATAATAATAATAATAATAATAATATAAAGTGTGTAATTAATTACACTTTACTTTCAAAGAGCGTTAAAACATTTATTCAGTAATAAATGTTTCTTATAGAGCGTTAAGCAAATTAATAAGTTAAAATAAGCGAGTCTCAATTGAAACGTTTCTATAAATGAAAAGTTTAAATTGAAACAAGTTGGCAATAAACTAAAAAGTTTGTGAGCTTGCAAGTTTATTCGTAAGGAGTTAGGTAAATTTACAGAGAAGTATTTAGGTATAATTTTATTAAAGCTGGAAAATTTGTGTTAATTAGTAGGGAAAGGTCCCGTATCTCATATTTTTCCTTGCCTGGCATTTTTTTCGGTCTAGTCTCGTCCTTGCGAAACAAAATAAGAGTTAGACGAAAGTGGTCCAGTCCCTAGCGAGATGAGGATTTGTTTGTGAATATACAAACTATGTTTTGTTATATTTTAAGGTTTGTATTAGTGCCCTTTATAATTATATTTAATTTGGTAGTTTAGGAGTAATAAAACTGAAAACTAAAAAAAAAAACGTTTTGCAGCCCTGAAAAAAAATTAAATAAATAATCTGCACAGGGTGTTCAAAATAGGGTTTTAAAAATGACACACTTTAAAATAATTTTTAAGTTTTTCAAATGTATATTATTTTTCTATTTAATGAAGAATATTCAAAACAAAAAAAAATTGTAGTTGCAATTTATTTAAAATTCCAAACCGTTTTTATAATTTATAAATAATGTTACTATCTCTAATAACGTTTTATAAACAAAACACCTAAGAGGCCATGGATAAACAATTAATATGAACAATTAAATAATGTTCTAGCATTATTTGTCAGAAATGAGATTTTTTCGGTGTTCTTAAACGCGCAACACTAACACAAGTAAGTTCTTAGCTAGTTACAATCTACACCCCACAAAGCATACTTCTGCCCAGAAACAGCGGGCTCCCCGTTGCGGAGATGCGTGGGCACATAACATCTCATCTAAGCACAAACATTGCAAACACTAACACAGTAAGCAATAGTTTACTATCTAGTTAGAGGACAAAGCCAGCTAAGTACAACCGGTACCAAAGTCTTGGCGAGGTAAGCGGCAAATCACCCATTAGGCATGCAGAGCTGAAATACTAAGACGTGTGGTCTGAAAGTTTGGTGTTCGGGGTCTTCCTCTCAATCTAATCTTATCCTAACTAAAATTCAGATACCAATGTGTCCAGCTCGGGGAATCGAGGTCATCTTTTAGGCCTGTTGAGAGCGGCGTACCGCAGGATTCTGTCCTCAGTCCGCTTTTATTTATTGTGTATATCAATGATTTGTGCCATTACTTAGCCCCAAATAAATGTTCTTGTTTTGCGGACGACACTTCATTTATTACCTCCGATGAGGATATTCTGAGTATACCACGGAGCATGCCATCTTTGGAATCTAAAGCCCACGGCTGGTTTACAAATAATGACCTACAGCTTAATCTCGAAAAAACGCAGCGTATTATTTTTTCTACCAATAATACTGTTACGTGTGGTAAATCGGCAAAATTACTGGGAATCACACTAGATGATCGATTAAACTGGTCTGCGCATGTTAATAGTCTGACAAAAAAAACTAGCATCCACTACCTTTGTCTTGCCCTTTTAACTGTTTACTTCGCACTTTTTCATGCTCACTTGAGTTATGGTGTAATATTGTGGGGCAATTCTTCATCGCCCATTAAAGCTTTTAGACAGCAAAAAAGGCTGTTCGTGTAATTGCCGATGCTGGTTACTTTGACCACTGTCAGCCCCTTTTTAAGAGGTTTGGAATTATGCCATTACCTTCTCTGTATATATTCTATCAACTGCTCGAAACTCATAAAAACAAGAATAGTTTTTCCTTAAATTCCAATTTTCATAACTACGCAACTAGAGGCTCCGACTTAATCAGACCTAAAAAAATTTGCTACAAGAAGGCCAAGGATAATTCTATTAATATCTCCCTGTATAATGCACTGCCTAAAAATCTAAATCTGCTTAGTTATTCAAAATTTAAATCTATGATTAAAAAATCCCTTCGCCGTCACTGTTTTTATTCAGTTCGGGAGTATATGGACACAGCCACAGCGGATGGATTGTTTTGATAATTTTTATCTGTTGTGTGAGAAATATTAAAATTGTTTGTTTATAACGTATGTCTGTGCTATGTTCTTATACAATAATTATTATGTTTTAATATATATTTTAACTAGCGTGTACCAGGCCTGCATTGCAATGCCAGGCATTATACGCCTCTGAGATAATAATAAGGCGAGTTCACCATCACGTCAAGATTTATAAATACAAACCCGAACAAACCTCTAAATTTATCAGTGTTTCTCTGCAATATTATGCATGTATTAAACATAAAAACCTTCCTCTTGAATCACTCTATCTATTAAAAAAAACCGCTTCAAAATCCGTTGCGTAGTAAGGCACATATAGCTGGGGACAGACGCGACAGCGACTCTGTTTTATACTATGTTAAGATTAGTTAAATGCATGCGATTAGGAATGCTTTATATTTTATATTTATACTTATATTTTTTATGACTACAATTTGTAATTTGCAAAAACGTAGTCAAATAAATATGTCTATGTCTATGTCTATGTCTATGTCTATGTCTATGTCTATGTCTATGTCTATGTCTATGTCTATGTCTATGTCTATGTCTATGTCTATGTCTATGTCTATGTCTATGTCTATGTCTATGTCTATGTCTATGTCTATGTCTATGTCTAAGTCTACGCCTACGTCTACGCCTACGTCTACGCCTACGTCTACGCCTACGTCTACGCCTACGTCTACGTCTACGTCTACGTCTACGCCTACGTCTACGCCTACGTCTACGCCTACGTCTACGTCTACGTCTACGTCTACGTCTACGTCTACGTCTACGTCTACGTCTACGTCTACGTCTACGTCTACGTCTACGTCTACGTCTACGTCTACGTCTACGTCTAGTCTACGTCTACGTCTACGTCTACGTCTACGTCTACGTCTACGTCTACGTCTACGTCTACGTCTACGTCTACGTCTACGTCTACGTCTACGTCTACGTCTACGTCTACGTCTACGTCTACGTCTACGTCTACGTCTACGTCTACGTCTACGTCTACGTCTACGTCTACGTCTACGTCTACGTCTACGTCTACGTCTACGTCTACGTCTACGTCTACGTCTACGTCTACGTCTACGTCTACGTCTACGTCTACGTCTATGTCTATACGCCTATGGCGCGGAAACCGCAGGGGAGTTTAGTCGGTCAGCGGTCCCCCACTAAGGGGTTGACTTCGACAGTATCTTGCCTCACAGGGTCTCTTTGGAAGATTCTCCTCAAAGAAAAAAAGTTGCAATTAAATATGGCACATGTGAAAATGCTGAATTCTTTGAACTGACTTCCCTAATATTCCAACTTCTTGTGCCACATATGCTTCACTAATTATTTGGTTTTCAATAATGAACTGTTCTTCTTTTAGTGATTGTTCTTTCTTCTTTTTGGATTTAACAAAGCGCGCAAGACATCTACTAATTGCCACAACACCACACTAATGGAACAAACTAAAAAACACTATTTTTCAATCTCGCCCAATACCAAAAAAAATCTGGATTTGAAAAAAAAAATCCGTTGAAGTACCGTTAAGTACTTATTTCTGACAAATAATGTCAAATGTTCATGGGTATTAACATTTTAAGTTGTGGTGTTTACAAAAAAAAATAATACAGTGTGTCCCAAATTAAAGGTAATATTACGATATCAATTTTTTTTAAAAGACAACCATAGTTTATTATTGATTATTTTTGTATGCGCATATCGATGGCTTATAGTGCAAACTGTCTAACTCCAAAAATAGAAATTTGACAGGAGGGCAAAAAAACGATTCTGGCTTCTACAAAATGCATAATATATAACTGAAAAACAGGTAACTCCATTTTTATTTTACGCGTAAAATGGCGCGAAATGCTGAAGTTGGATGTATTGCCGTATGCAGCCGTATTCATAATAATTGTAGGTCATGGAGTAAGACGCTTTACGTTCGGTGGTTTTTAAAGAAACCCGTAATTATTTAGAGTAATCTGGTTTGGGTATCCGTAGATCTAACATTAAGCTAAATATTTGCACAAAAATCGACATTTTCATAAAAAGTGGAGTTAGACGGTTTGCACTCTAAGCCATTAATTATTTTATTATTAGGTTATAAAGGGTTTTCCAATAAGAAGTGTCATTTTGAATAGCCCGCTATTTCGGTAGATGTCATTTTTGGAGCTGTCTTTTTTTGACATTTAACAAGTAGAAACTACGCCATTAATAAAAATGGAACGATACACGCTTCAACAGCGCACTGAAATTATTAAAAGTCACTATAAAAATGGTGAAAATTTGGCAGAGACTGTTCGTAAAACTAGAACATTTTTGGGTCGTCGTGGAGCACCTTGTCGGACCGCAATACAGAAATTGGTGAAAAAATTCGAACTGTTGGGACAAGTTAGTGATGTAAAGAATAAAACCCGTGCACGTCGCTCAAGAACAGCCGAGAATATTGCTGCTGTAGCCGAAAGTGTTGAAGAAAACCCAGGTTTGTCCATTCCTCGTCGTTCTTTGGAATTAGGCATTCCAAACACGTCATTATACACCGTATTTTGCATACAGATTTGGGTCTTAAGACTTATAAAGTTCAGTTAACACAAGAACTCAAGCCGGCCGATCATCAACAACGTCGTGTCTTTGCCGATTGGGTCCTTGAAATGCATGAAAATGATCCGGAATTCCATTTCCACCTCGATGGCTTCGTCAACAAGCAAAATTGTCGCATCTGGGGCTCGAAAAACCCAAGAGTTATTGTTAAAACGCCTCTCTATCCTCAACGTGTGACTGTTTGGTGCGGTTTATGGTCCGGCGGGGTCATTGGACATTACTTTTTCGAAAATGAGGCTGGAGCACCAGTTACGGTAAATGGATTGCGCTATCGAGAGATGATTAATTATTTTTTATGGCCGGAATTGGATGGTATGGATCTGGACAACGTTTACTTTCAACAAGATGGCGCTACGTGCCACACAAGCAACGAAACCATTGATCTTTTACGGGAAAAGTTTCCGGACCGTGTTATCTTTTGGAGAGGTGATCACAATTGGCCACCGAGATCTTGTGATTTAACACCTTGCGACTTCTTTCTTTGGGGCCACGTGAAAGAGAAGGTCTACGCCAACAGCCCAGCGTCGATTCAAGACCTTAAAAATGAAATTCGTGAGGCTATCAAGGACATAGGGTAGCAACTTTGCGATTTGGTTATGGAAAATTTCATGAAAAGGATATGGTCCTGTAGGCGTGGTCGTGGTGCTCATTTGGCTGATGTTATTTTCCATTATTAACGTTATACCTTCCTCTTTATAATGAAATAAACATCCGATAATTTATCTCAAAAAATAGCATTTTTCTTTGAATATCAAAATAACACCTCTTATTGGAAAACCCTTTACATCAGTATCAAGTTTTAGATTTTTATTTCTTGTTATTTATAAGATATTAATCAAACAAAAATTATTTTATATAAAAAATAAAATACCTTCTATCCATCCTTAATATGTTTTCGTCAATAAATGCTCAAACTGTTATCCATTCACTATATAAACGCAAGTAAAACTCGTCTTAAACATTTCTAATTACTTCGGAAGAAATTAACCTACACTCATATGTGTTGAGAATGACATAGTCAACGACTAGGGATAAAAATTTGAAATTTGGTACTTATGCATAACTTTTAACATGCACTTTAAAATAGTCAATAAAAATCTAGGGTTGACATTTAAAAAAATTGTCGATACTGTCATATCTCTACTTTGGGACAAACGGTATATCAATATTTTTTTTTATAAAAAAACACTACAAGCTAACATTTTAATAACCGTGCTCAAGCATTTTTCCAAAAAAAATTGTACTGGATTTACTCAATTTGTTTCCAAGTTAATAACTCACACTGTATAGGACACTCTATGTAGGTATTATGGCATTCTACTTACAATAATTTTATCATTGTTTTTTATCAAGTACTCAAAGTTGACTTTTGAAAAATCACATTTATAGTTACAGTTTTTTATTCGTAACCCAAAAATGTCAACTTCGTTAGTGGTTGTGAAAACAGTAACACCGTTTTCAACAGCTTCTTTTAACAGAAAAATAAAATAAAACACAAAGTTTGACAATACTGTCAAATCGTGTTTCATTTCTAGGGCAATTATTGATGCCGCAGAATCGAATAAAATGATAAATAACAAGAAGTGGAAGGGGATGAACATAGATAAAGATATACTGTATACGGCGTTAGAACCATGTATACAGTGAGAACCTAAAGTCCCCCCCCCCTCTAACTTCTAAACCGTTCGGTATATTTTAATGAAATTTTGAACGATAATATTTGAGCAAGTCTTGCACTTTTTGACATACCAATGACAGCTTTAAATGTCAAGATGACAGCTGGGTCCGCTTTTGGAATATTTTTTTAAATAGAACACCCTGGATATTTTTACATTTTTAAATTCCACATAAAATTATAATTATTTTTTATTGAATGCATTATTAGTCTATACTTCATAGTTTCCGAGATATTGACTCTCGAAAAGTGACATTTTTGAACTTTGACAGCTTATAACCTTCTAACAGTACGTCTTAGAGCAAAACGGCTTACATGTCCCTATCTTCAATTTTTATTATCTTCCCAAAAAAATCAACTTCCAGTTAAACCGGATGTAACTCGAAAGCAGGAAATATAGTTGTTCCGGTTTAACTGGAAGTTGATTTTTTTTGGGAAGATAATAAAAATTGAAGATAGGGACATGTAAGCCGTTTTGCTCTAAGACGTACTGTTAGAAGGTTATAAGCTGTCAAATTTCAAAAATGTCACTTTTCGAGAGTCAATATCTATGAAACTATGAAGTATAGACTAATAATGCATTTAATAAAAAATAATTATAATTTTATGTGGAATTTAAAAATGTAAAAATATACAAGGTGTTCCATTTAAAAAAATATTCCAAAAGCGGACCCAGCTGTCATCTTGACATTTAAAGTTATCATTGGTATGTCAAAAAGTGCAAAACTTGCTCAAATATTATCGTTTAAAATTTCATTAAAATATACCGAACGGTTTAGAAGTTAGAGGGGGGGACGGACTTTAGGTCCTCACTGTATGGTGTTAGTACACGATCTCTAAAGTCAAACGACGTCGCGTCGGTCGTGGTTATGCTTTGGATGGGTGACCGATTGAGAACTCGGGTGGCTGAATAGAACAGAATAATATTAAAAAAAAGAAATAATCATATTATTTTCGCAGAATTAACAAATCAAGCTCATTTCAAATATACTGTTTTTATTATGGTTACCATGGTCAATAATAATTGAAAATGTAGAGAAAAACGATTTCTAAGGTTAATAATCGGGCAATTATGGCTATTTTATAGGTTAATAGTGACAAAACTATATTTTTCTGTCGATACTTCATGACCTCGCAATGTGTGCCATGTTTTATTGTACTAAAATTCTGTTTTATATACTCCTGGACGCTTGTGCACTTACCCGTCAATTTCCGATGGTTTGAAGTCGCCTTTTCCTGAAAATAAATAAAATGTTAGAATTTATTCTGAATTTTCTGTTTGTTCGAGAATATATTATTACAAATAAAACTTAATAAGGATTGTTAAAAAAGGGTTTAGTTTTATTTTGCCATGTCCAGTAAATATACTGTAATTTCGTGTTTTAATTCTATTAGGATAAATAAGATCCCCTTAAGCCGATGAGGTCTACCAATCCTAGTGAGATTTCCACCATATTAAGAAAGTTCCAGACTGATCAGATGTCAAAGTCTTTTTTCAGGTTAAGAGATCGGCAACAATCATTCAATGCTGTGATTGTATTTAAACATTTTTAGATGAAGTAGTAAGTAGTGCAAACTTTTATACTGTAAAATGAATATATTTTGTTCATGTTGTCGTTAATTTTAATTTTTTTTTTTATAATCATAATAAAATCAAGAATCTTGTTTTTTGTAGACATAATTTTATGCATAAAACAATTTCGTTAGTTAATTTCACATTCACGTTCAAGTATTATAATATTATACTGTTTTTAGGTTGGAGTAGGTAGGTCGTATTTTTAAAGGCTAGTCGAAAATCTTATACAATTATTTTGTAATATTTGTAGCTTTTGTTTGTTTTTATAATTTATATTTTTATGATCACCATAGTCTAAACCACCTAAAATAATAGAATTTACAAGCCTTATTGTTGTATCAGTGTTTAAGTACAATTTAAAATTATATAAGATTTTAACTTTATAATAAGCATTTTTTATTATTTTTTTATACCGTGCGAGCAAAAATTATTTGTATCAAAGAGGGCTTGGATTAAAACACGTGGGGCTTGGTTTAGATCACAATGATATGGGGACGATATATTTAACCAAATCTAGGTTAAAATTTTGTCAAATTCATATTATGAGATGATATGCCAAACTAATGAGTAATAAAATAAGTAGACAAATACAAATTTATTTTTGTTGTTTACAAAATTAACAAAGTAAGAATATACAGAAAGAAAAAGAAAAATAATTACATAAATTGCTGAAATTGGTCACCGCCATGCTTCAAGCATAAATTCACACGTCTCTTTATATTTTCGAAAGTGTTGACCAGCATCTCTGGAGAAATGTTACCACATTCTTGGATAATCCTTTCTTGTAATTGTTTAAATTTGCAATTGGTGTTTTAAAAATAGTGTTCTTTAAATGAGAAAAACGAAGTAATCCATAACTGTTAAACAAGGTGATCTAGTTGGGAATTCAATGTCTGATCGAAAACTGATCAATTTGTTGTCGAAATAATTGCGCAAGTAGTTAATAGTTTCGGCGGCTGTATAGGCGGTTGCACCGTCCTATAAAAAATATCCAAAACTTAGTTCGTCGTCAAGTAATTGCTCCACAAATGGATTCAAAATATTGTATTCTGAGAATTCACATAACCGAAGAGGTGGAACCACGCTTCATCCGAAAAAAATGTCAGGTGTAATAAATAATTTCTTTCCAATAAATTTTGGGTAAACCATTGAAAGTAATTCCTGCGTCTTTCAAAATCTGCGGCTTGTATTTCTTGGAATACTTGCACTTTATAAGGAAATAAATTTAGCTGCTTCTTAAGAATAGTCCTGCATGTTCCATAAGATCTTCCCACTTCTTGGGACAGGCGTCTTATACAATTTGTTGGCGTATTTTGCATTAATTCACGAACGTTTGCAACAAGTTCTTCTGTTCTTACAGATGGTCTTTCTGCTACTTTTTGTGTTGTATAGAGCCTGTTTCCCTAAACACAGCCACGGTTCTTTTCAGGCAATGATAAAAATCCCCAGCAATAGAAGCAACATTAGGGAAATGTTCGTGAAAATCGTCCATGCACAAACCCGGATTGTATTGCCACTCACTATTTACTCTAACCCAGTTTCGAAAATATGCTTCAACCATAAATGTTTTGTGCTGTTCCGTAAAGCACATTGTGTGAATTGTACAAGAAATTGGAAAAATTAGCGATGAATCAAATTACTTGTAACGACTTTCAAAGATGACGAAATAACTGATTGATTGTTAAATCAGGTTGTTACTGACACCCAATAGGTATAAACAGGTTAAGCGCCAGAGCAGGGCCGTATCTGAGGGGGGGTTTTAGGGGTTCAAACCCCCCCCGAAAACAATAAAATCCTTATATGTTTGTTTGTGTGTATGTTTAAATGTATGTTTAAAGTATAACTAGTATTTTTTGCCACTGGTCTAACCCCCCCCAAAATTTTGGTTCAGATACGGCCCTGCGCCAGAGGATTTTGAATAAAACGTATTCTGGGGCCAAATGATGTTTTATTAAATTCTGAAACTTAAGGCTCTACAGTGCGCAAAATTATAGGATGATTAACACTGTTTCGCTACTGCAGGATTCTGGAAAGCCTATTTGAAATGACTGTCGGGACGAATCATATTTTAGTAAAGGAATGTTTCTATTTCTAAGGTATAGAGCCCTTTTTGCAAAAAAATAAGAAAATATATGAAAAAATGCTCACTGAAAGTACGTATTTTTAGGCATTTTCCAGGGTTAATACCGTCGCGAATAATTTTTTTTTCAAAAAAATCGCTCTATACCTTAGAGCTTCCATGTCTTATGTTTACTATTCCAAAAATTGAGACATAAATATCTCGTAATAAGCCCGTTATCCTGCAGCGCGCGAAACGTGTTTCAGGTAAATTTTGTTAAAATGTGTTAGAAGTTGCCTATCTAAAGCTTTATTTATTTCCTGCCGACGTGATACTAGATAAAATCATGACACACTGAGAAAAATGTTACATAGGTTAAATAATTTGGAGATGATTTCGTGCTAATTGTAATTTTCTTTTGTATTGTCTACCAATAACAGAATATAGAAGCGTTAATTTTAGAGAGGTAGTAAAGGGAGGAGGTGATTCGTTTCGCCTCCACTAAAGGCGTACCTATTAATTTTGGGTAAGCATACATCTTTTGGCTTAGACCGGAGCGGTTTATATTGTGACACAGGACCAAAAGTTACAAAGCGCGTTCGCCATTTTTTCAACAAATGATGTTTTAACTTTTAAAATTTTGTTTTTAATGTTTGGTAAAGGATAAAAATTAAACGAAATGCAGCCGATTAGTTTGTGTATTGAAATCAAAAATGGGCTATCGGATTTTAAATTTTTTATGTTGCGTTCTTCCTTGAAGTGAGTGAAGTCTCTTAATAGTAAAACCTCCGACCAAGCACTATGGTCTGAGAGTAAAACAAATATATAAAGTTAAATAGCTGATCGCAACAGACATCGGGACAAAGCCATTGAAACTGGTTATGTCCCGGTAAACCCTATAATAATTTTTATATCTAAAAATAAAGTTTTATGTGCCTTGGTAAAGGTTAACAGGTGCAATAAAATTAAGCTATTTATGAACGTTCTTAGTTGGTACGGGAGCGTAAAAAGAAAACGAACTGTTAGGGCGATGACACACACGGCGTTTTTGTAGCGGTTTCTGCCGAAGCGGCGGCCGACGCTGCTGCAGCAGTGACAAGACACACGTTATGGGTTCGGCGCGGTTTCTGTCAAGGCGGCGGCCTTGGAAAGACAAATCTAGGTTAATTCCTGAAATAAATAATTTATTGTGATTAGCGGTAATGAAAGGTCACACTGACAGGTCATTTAGACATAAGGGTGACTTAGACCGGTGGTCAAAAGTGGATATCCCCGGATCTAAGAAAAATAGCGCGGTGGTCTTGAAATATTACAAAGGAAGTTGGGGGTAAAGAATTAGAAAAAGTGGAAAAAAACTAAACCGTGAATGTCTCTTAAACAAAGCGATATAGCGCGGCGGTGTTGGCGTATTACACAGAAAGTCAGGGGTGGAGATTTTAAAAAAGCAGAAAAAACTGAAAAGTTAATATTTCTGGAACTAAGAATATTAGCGCGGCGGTCTTGAAATATTACAAAGGAAGTCGGGGGTAAAGAATTAAAAAAAAAGTGGAAAAAACTAAAAAGTGAATATCTCTGAAACAAAGCGAAATAGCACGGCGGTCTTGACATATTACAAATAAAGTCGGGGGCGAAGATTGCAAAAAAGCAGGAAAAATTCAAAAATGCATATCTCTGGAACTAAGAACAATAGCGCGGCGGTCTTGAAATATTACAAAGGAAGTTGGGGGTAAAGAATTGAAAAAATTCGAAAAAACTAAACAGTGAATGTCGCTGAAACAAAGCGAAATAGTGCGGCGGTCTTGGCGCATTACACAGAAAGTCGGGGGAGAATATTTCAAAAAAGCAGAAAAAAACTCAAAAGTGAATATACTGTATATGGTAGGTATTTTCAATATGCCTATGATACTTGCGTAAGATGCAAGATCTGTGAATTTTTTTTTTCAAGAAATGGAAGATGTCTATACGGCATTGACGACCATCTTTTTAAAAGTTCTGGCCCCTTGCGAGCTGACAATCACTACTCAATAAAGTAATCGATTCTTAAAAGTACGTAATTTTAAACTATCCGATTCATGAGAATATCCGACTCTGCCCACGACTAATAAATTGGACAGTATGTCATGTAGAGTATAAAAAGACATTGCGTTGGTAGGCATGACCGTTTACAGGGAGGGGGACAGTGTCTATATTTTTTACAGCCAGGTTTTAATAGGAGAAGTTTTACGGTTTTTTGGCTGCCTCCTTCTGAAATGTAGCAGTCAGGTCGTCAGGTGGTATTATTAGGTTGAATGCCCTAAATAAGGCACATATAAATATTGTAGTAAATTTTTATTAAAAATATGATTTAACAATGACAGTCTATTAGGTAGCAGAAATAAATGAAAATTGTCTTTAATTTTTGTCTTGTTTGATTATTGTGGATTTATTATTTCGGGAAGAAGGCAACTGAAAAAAAAATTTAACTGCTCTTCCATTTTTCCTTGCCAAAACCGGTCATCTCTGTATATGAAAGAAAATAATTATTGAAGGAAAATAAATAAGATACTTTAAGTCTTTCTCCATTGGTATATTAAAAAATATAAGTTTCAAGGTTTAATACAGGGTAATTCTCTACATGTTTCGAGCGCATAAGCATTCATCATCAGGAGATTAGAATAAGGAATTTATTAATGTAATAGGTGCAAACAGTCCTAACGGAGCTACGAAATGATGGAAAAAACAAGCATAGTGTTTGGAAATCTTTCAACGTAATGGTAAACCTACCGAGAGGCCAGACATTTTTTTTTAAAACTTTAATTTTTTTATAGAAATCCTATCATGCTCTTTACCCCAATTTGTAGCACTGTTGCCTGTGAAATTGCTATAAAGAATGGCTTTTACTGTGTTTGCACAATGTGTACTTTTACGTAATTTTTTTACTTAAAACGTAAAAATCCTTCTACAATGATTTCGGATTCCATAGCTGTTGATGCTCTGTCCCAGTTTTTGTAGCAGATGTGATCTTTTGCGGTTTAGGTTTTTAACATAGGAACATTTTTATTACTTCTCTAGACGAAAAGTGCAATTTAGCAGCTAAATAGTAAGTACAAGACTCTTCGCCGCATGGTCAAATGTTCGCTGACGCTTTCATTATGATGCGTTTATATAGACGGGAATATCCATCGGTTCCCATCTACTGTCGCATTACTTTTGCAATAACTCCAGAAAAATACCGCAACAAAATATCGCGACTTTGTATTAAATTGACTTGAATGCTTTATTCCATTTTCGTAAGTGTGACGATACGGTACCTTCTTTCTGTGTTTAAAAGAAGGTCGCCAAATGTAAAACGATTACTTACCTTGTTTTCTTTTGAGGGGCAGGCAGCACAACGGTTCCTCAAAAATAAAATGCTCTAAAAAAAATTAAATAGAACGGAACGCGACAGAAAAAATAACGCACGAGAGTCAATGACAGTTTCTACATTTTGTTATGTATGAAGTTATCCCCTAAATACAATTTTAGGTTGGCACCTTTAGCTTCAGGATGGGCCAAGATTTCAAAACTTTTATTACCTTCTTTTAAATCATTATAATAGGTAGGGTTTTCCAGGGAATTCATAATACCTAATATATGTAATTAGAATCATAACAGACCTTTATTCACAAAACTTTTTTCTATCCCAAATTTTATTTTTTAGATACCTATGAAACTTACAAATTTTCTTTGATATCATTAATAAAATAAAATAAAACAAAAAAAATATAAAAATCATACTATCCATACGATTCGGTATATTATTTTGTCTAATTTTAGAAGTACCTACCTATTTTCTATAAAATAAAATTCGTTTCCGAAATAAAATCAAGTCAAATGTATCTTCATTTATTTAGAAATAAATCCATGAAAAAGCAAATTCTCGGAATTCGATCGCCTCGCACGCGGTAAAGACTTCTGATTTCAGTGTATATCGGTGTTTACGGAATATTTTCCTTCACGGCGTGATATCGCGAATATGTCCAGCTCGCATGAGTCTTTGTTGCAAATAAATTCCTTTCTCAACAAAGTCGCGCCTTAAGAAAATATCTATACTATTAGCCTGGTAACAGTTTCTAGTAGTGCAGGGCCATGGCAGACATGATACGATATGAAATCCACTATAAGTGTGTCTGCTTGGCGCTGCTGACACTATAAAATTTGGAAGGTGCAGCGGACACGGGTGTCCGCCATGGCCCTGGTGTCAAGTAGCCGAACAGACACCGGCGTCCGCATTGGCGCTCAACCTGTTAAGCACTACGGCTAAGCATTGCGTCCTTAGATGCAAGACCCTCTTCGATGCATATAATTTTTGCTCGCACGGTATAAGCTTCAAAGGTCAAATATTGATAAAAAATGATACCATTGTTTCGATGTTTTACAATAGTACTATCCTTATTGATTGAGAAAGCTCTAAGTCAAAATATCAATTGCAGTGCTAAATCACCTTTTTCTGTCATTAGTGTGATCCCGGTGACTTGCGCTTATAAAAAATTTGGTTGAATTATACTTCTAAACCTTGATTTATAGGTTGTTGTTTAAGTCTTTAGAATTAACAGATACTAGATTGCCTTACAGTTAATTGTTTTGGGGCACTAAAAGTTAATTTTACACCAAACCGGCATTACTTCCGGTTTCCTTAATGGCCTTAATCCGATTCCATCTACCAGTTAAGGCTTGAAGGTCAGCCCTTTCTCCTATCTTAAAACCTAATAATTCTAATCTTTTTCAATTATTCTCATGTCGTTGATAAACCTTAAGTATTGCTTGTGCGATAGTGCCTCTTATTGACACATGAGTTGAAATAGAGTGTCGAAAGGTTGGTTTTTACATCAATGTATTTAAAATTAATCCATTTCCCCTTAAATATTCCTTAACCTCTTCAAATTGGTGAATCGATTTAGTTCGTTTTGAATATATTAAATGACGAAGCCTTAACGGCGTTTCTCGTGTAACAGATTTTCAGATCCATCTTTCATTTTTAAATATACAGTATTTTTTTACAATTAGAATATCTTTAGGAATTATTTTTTCAAATTTGTACCGACTTAATTAATCGGTCATTTTTGTATCAGAGATGTTCGCGTGCAATTATTATTGAAATATTTCTCACAGCGTTGGTTAATAGCACAAAAGTGTTGGTATTTTTCAATAAAAAAATATATGATAATAATAAAAGTCTTTATTTGTTTGTACAAAAGGGCGAGGTTCAATTGGACAGACACAATGTCTGGCGTCTGTGCAACCCAATTTAATGTTCTATATTTAGGTATAATAATAATTATGTGTTTACTTAAATTCCTGTTTATTATCACTTATAATCTCCCTAGCAGCAGAATTATTACCGATAATTTTTTTTAAGGTTATGAATGCTTCTGCTAATAGAAAATTATCCCGAGTCGAAGACGAGGGGAATTCTCTATCAACTGCGTGGGAGATTCGGTAAGAAAATTTCATAAATTAGAATTTCTTTTAATGTTCCTGAAATTTTAGTAATAAACCTTAGTTACTATAACAAGTGAAATCAACTTCTATTGTAAAAATACAGTGCGTCAGATTAAATTAAACTCATCGGAAATATGTTTTTTAAAGTTATATTTGAATTTAAAACTATAAAGACATTGTATTTCACATAACAAATTTGTTATTTAATGTTTCTCACATTTTAGTAATAAAAATGAGTTACTAACTGCTCAATTTCTTTAGCAATCGAACTTGCTGATTCATTACCAAAACGAATAATTTTTTACACAATATTATTGTAATAATCAATATCACAGGTACGACTAAAAAACTGATTGTTACTTGCTGGTTTGTCTCACCTGTCACTTTGAAATGACTTTACATTTGAATTAAAATTAAGTCGTAGGTACTAGTATACCTAAGAAAAATTATCACTTATTAATTTCATTAGGTTAATAGACTATCGCGATAGTCTCCCGTTGCGATAAGCAACGTAAACAAAAAGGAGCCTTCTAATTGGTTGAAAATAAATTTATGAAATTTTCTAAATAATTTTATTAAGAAAAATTATCACTTATTAATTTCAATAGGTTAATAGACTATCGCGATAGTCTCCCGTTGCGATAAGCAACGTAAACAAAAAGGAGCCTTTTAATTGGTTGAAAATAAATTTATGAAATTTTCTAAATAATTTTATTAATTTAAATTACGGTAATTATCCTGCTCTTAATTACATTAAAAAATTATAGTTATTGAACTAGCGAAATGCCATTTTGTTCAGTTGAAAATGATGTCGGTAAATTAGATGTACAAAATAAACGAAAATAAAGTCAATGCTGCGATCTATTGATGCGCATCGTAAAAGACCGAGGAACCTGTTTCTTAAATTTCATATTTGGCATTCCGATAAGATTGTCCTTAAAGCTATTTAAAATGTTTTATTATAAGATTGGTATTATGACAACGATCGTTTATATAGTGCTAATAGTGCAGTATTATGACTTGGAATAGTAAGCTTTCCCTTAGATCTGATATTTATGTTGTGAATGTCTGTTCGAAAACGAATTTTATTATAAGGATGGGTGGTGATTTATTTATCAGTATTTTGTGATATAGACTAAGCAAATGACGATGGCGACGGTTACTCATTATTAGCCAACCGGACTGTCGATAAGCTTGACTGATTCTTTCATACTTACGAATTCCAAAGTCAGTATCAAAACAAGCAAACACCAAGTTCTTAAGACTTTTAATTGATGACTGTCTGACGTTTGACTCTCATATCTTGGGACTTACTCGCAAAGTGGTTTCGGGATGCTACGCAGCGCGATTAACATCGATAGAGCTTGGAGCAATTTTAGCTAACAAAGAGGGTCTACCACTCACTGGTGAATTCTCACTTGCGATATGGAGTTGTGTTCTGAGGCAATACGTGTAACTATCTCCTGGACTCAGTGTTTATTCTACAGAACCGCCCTGTAAGATATCTTTGTAGTGTGTATGGCAGAGAGTCATGTAGACCATTATTTATATCTAAGAAAATCTTAACTTTGCCTTGCCTGTTTATTTTTGAAACTCTCTGCATGATATACAAGCATAGGGATACATTTCCAGTGCCTGACCACTCTCATGATACTAGAAGATCAATAAACCTGTACCTGCCCATACTGTCTTCTGTCCTTATTAGAAACTCTATATTTACGAAAGCCGAAAATTGTTTAACCATCTTCCTGAGCAAATAAGAAACATACCTACCCTAAAAAGATTTATAAGAACTATAAAGAAACTACTGGTGGGAAGAGCCTATTACGAGTATTACAACGACGATTTTAACTAAGTATTTCCGGCAAGCATTTGGTCATCTTGTTTTGTTGAGTTTTTCTTTGTCCTGTTTACTATGTTTGTTGTTTCCCGATTTACCTATATATTTTTGACGATGTATAGATACCTTAAGAAATAATATTGTTTTAATTTGTGTATTCGTGGTATATTACTTACATTTCTTTTTATAGCTTTGTTAATAAGGATGATTACTCTTTGAAACAATAAAGTATATTTTGATTTGAATATTAGGCTGTCGAGATCTCAGCATGACACAGCTCTCAGCAAGTAGAGAATGATAAAATGCTATGTTTTCCCAGTATTGTTGTATGGTGTCGAGGCTTGGACGTTGTCCGAAGCAACAGAAAAAAGGATCAAGAGTTTTGAACTATGGATTTATCGAAGACTCCTAAAAATTTCCTGGGTTGACCGAGTCGCCAATGAAGAGGTTCTCAGAAGAATAAACTGCCAACTAACTCTCATGACTACCATAAAACAACGCAAACTTGAGTATTTGGGCCATGTCATAAGAAACCCTGTCAAATATCGGCTACCAAAACTGTTCCTGCAAGGTAAAATGGAAGGAAGAAGAGGACCAGGTAGAAGGAAAATCTCCTGGCTCGCTAACTTACGGAAGTGGTTTGGCGCGACTTCCATTGAACTGTTCTGTTTCGCGCCGCAGCCAACAAAGCGCGAATAGCCATTATGATAGCCAACATCCGGAACTGATAAGGCCGACGAAGAAGAAGATTAGGAGAAAATTTTGAATTTTTTGGATTTTATCTGCAGTTTGGGCGGTAATACATGGTCCGTATACCGCGTCACAGAAATTGAAATGTAATAGCACAAGTGCATTGCACAACATTGACTTCAGGTTCCTGTTCAATACGTGACGATATTGATACAAAAGTTTTAAATTTATATATGCTTTCTGTAGACATTTGTTTATATACTCGGCAAACATTAACTTCTGAGCCATAAAAATATCCAGATCCTTCACTGTTGCTTTAATTGGCAGTGGGTAATTATTTATCTTTATTGGGTCAGGAAAATTATTTAAAAAGTTTTGTTTATCCAAATAGTTGGACTACAGACTTTTCTGAATTAAGCAGAAGACTATGAGTTTTTTCTTTGGCGGAAAAACATGACAAATCAAAGTTTATAGCCGACACTGCTTGAGTGCTTTCCTCAGTAAAGAAAGATATCATGAAATAAATTTGATAGCCTTATTCGTGATTGTGTAAAAGCTTTTACGTAGGTTGAAAATATATTAACCAAACTATATTATCCTATTTGAATATCCAAAGTATACTTTAAAATAGAGAAACGGTGTAATTATAAAAAATATATTTAAATATCCCTCCCTTTTCCTATTATTTCACCAAAATTTTGGTCCAATAATATGCAATAATAATATTAATATAAAGGAAAGTGAAAATATTAAAAATCTAGGAATAATTTTTGATAAACATTTAAAAGATTTACATAGTGACTACATTGTAAAAAAACTAAGAATTCTTATACCAAAATTTAAACACCTTAAACAAATTTTAAATATAAAAGAATTACAAATATTTTGTTATTCTTTGGGACAACCCCATTTAAATTATGGAATACTAGGATGGGGAGGCATCAATAAGAATTATCTTAATAATATTGAAACTATTTAAAAATACATTTTGAAAATTATTTACGAAAAATATTACCAATATTCTTCTGATTTACTATTTAAAGATAGCAAAAGAATGGATATTAAACAAATATTTTTTTACAACATGTTAATATATATATTTAAACATAAAAATAAAACAAATTAAATTAATCAAACACATAAAACTCGTCATAAAAATACTATTACATATAAAAATAGAGTAAACAAAACAATAGCACACAAACATTTTTTAAACATCAATCCATATATTTTTGATATGCTACCACAGTCAATTAAAATAATTAAATCATTAAATAATTATAGAAATAAAATTAGAAATTGGATATTATCCAATCCAAGAGATATATTCAAGAATATCATTAATAAATAATAAATATACCAAGCTACAATGAATAAAATAAATAAATAAATATATATATATTATTTACATGACGTATTGTATCTTTGTATACTGTAGTGATATAAAATATACCAATAAAATATTGTCATATTCGTTTCATATTATAATCTAGTTGTGCCTGAATTATGAAATATATCCTTGACAATAAATTTTATATTATTTAACTCAAAACAAGTATTTTACTTCTGAGTTCGGAATTGATAGTTTATACAAAAAAATTATATTGTAACATTAAATGTCAAAAAAATATTTGAATAAACTTTTATTTTTCCTATTATTATTATTACAATCATATGCCACGGACAATTAAAATTATCATGTACATAAAACTTTTTTGTTATTGGTTAAGATATGATGCCCATCTTTTTCTAAAATATTTTCTACTGAATTTGAAATATTAAAACTGAATAAGGCTATATTGCCGAATATGGCGAGACAATCTCAAGGTCTCCGTGGCGCAATTGGTAGAGCGGTCGACTGGTAATCGAGAGGTTCTAAGTAGGGCTGGGCAAAAATTCGAAATATCGATATATCGAATAACGATACCAAAAAGTAAAATATCGATATTATCGATATATTAACTATATCATTTTTTTTTTAAATCGATATTCGATATTGGAATTTCAATATCGCCCAGCCCTAGCCATAGCTTCCTTATAACACATTTAACCCATTAGCGCCTATGGATACCATATGGTATCGCAAAACTTCCTCCCTTCTACCAGCGCCTGGTAATCAAGGGTAAACTAAAATGATGGCGCATGTTTGTTTTTGTGTTTAGTAGACAGTCAGCTTTGTATTTCAGTTGGAGATAGCATTTTGTGTCGGTTTTCTGGTGATTCTCGAGTTTTTGTATCAGGTGGCTTTGTGCTGTATGCAATTTTATAGAGACGCGATGGGCGTAAGTACTTTTTTACATACTTCTGTATTATTTAGAGTAGTGTGTGATGCATTATTTAATAGACTAATAATTATTATGTAATACCCCTGCGAATAAAAAAGATTACTGTAGCCTAATCAGAACGCACTATGTCGGGTCAAAGGTCACTGATACCATATGGTATCCGTAGACGTTATAAGACTCAATAGTGTCGCCTCACTTCATTTGATAATTTTAGGATCTTTTATGTTTTAGAAAAGAGTTTTCGCTTTCTCAAGCCTTGGATATGTTATCGGAAGATGACGACTTGATGCAGAATGTAGACGAAATATTCGTGGATCCTAACGTCAACACAGACGAGGATTCTGCGGACGAAAAAGAAGGAGGAATGATGCACAACCTCAATGGTCAAACAACTAACAAAAAAACTAGAGTTTAAAAAAAGAAGCGTGGAGATTATGAACTTGCATTGAAAGAAATGACGGTCTTCACTTAATAAGGTGGATGAACAATTCTGTTGTATCTATAGCATCAAAAAGTGTCGGTGTTCAGCCAGACGGGACGGTAAATAGGTGCTATCAAAAAGAAAAAAAAAGCATGTGATGATTCCTCATCCGCATTGTGTGGCATGTGTGGCTGCTTATAATCAAAACATGGGGGGAACTGATCTTATGGATCAGAGAATTGTTACTCATCGCATTGGAATACGTGGCAAGAAGTGGTTCTGGCACTTCTGGCCTATTTTTACATGGCTTATTGACGTAGCACTGCACAATGCCTGGTATCTAAGCTGTAAAAATGGAAAGATATCAGGATTGAATTTTAGAAGAGCGATAGTGGAAGTGTATCTATCAAAATATAAAACACCTGCCAAGGTTCTTGGACGAATCAGTCTCACGAAAAATGTACTTTCAGATATAAGATTTGATAGGGTTGACCATTTTGTGGCCTCGTGTAACAGACAAAGATGTGCTGGGGTAGGAGGCAAATCTTTTGGAAGAACTTCTTCCAAAAGGAAGAACAATGTGCCAAAAATGTGACTTTGGTCTATGTATCAGCTACTTTGCTTCCTATCACACCAAATAAATCTAATAGTTACATATTTTAGATTAGAATAGAATTGTATGTTTTGCGGACAATTTAAATAAAAATGTTCCCTAACGCCTACGGATACCATATGGTAGCAGTGATTTTCTTTAACCCCCAAGAACTAAAATTTTAAAAAAACTTCATATTTTAGCACAGTATATTTTCTTCAAAACTCCAAAAAATCCTTAAAAAAATTAACAAAAAATAATTCCGGCGCTAATGGGTTAAGGACCAATATTAAATTGAATACTTTTTCTTCATGTTTTTATAATTAGAGTCTTCCCTTGAAATGAAGGTACGGAGTTTTACAGGGCACATAAGAAAATGTTGATACCTATATTTATAATATAATATTTTTATGTTTTATTGATAATATATATTATCGATATATCGAAAAACGATATTTAAAATTTTTTTTCGATATTTATCGATATGATCGATATTTTTTTTTTAAATCGATATTCAATAATCTAGTTCTGGGTATCCCAGCGAAAGCGTAAAATTTTTGTCAATTTTAAAAACTTTGTCTGCACGCCGAAACATATTTTGCAGTTGTCTTTTTTACATTTCCATGAATTTTAACCAGGGATGGAGACTAACCAAACTTTTTAAAAAATATATAAATGCATATATTGTGATAACTCGCGGAAAAATGGCATTAAACGGAATATAACCAACCATTAATTTTTAAATTTTCGTTGCGCTGTGCTGCCAATAAACGAGTAAAAATTTAAAAAATTTTATATCCTAAATTATTTCATAACATTGATAGTTTAAGGAATCGCAAAACTGATACTGGTTGGCATGAGGATTTATAGCTTTATTGTCATTACTCATATTGTCGTAGGTAACATCATTAGCGCATCTAATTTCTCCGAAAAAAATCGAAAAACCGAGTTGATAAATAATATTTTTAACAAATTGCATAAAATGAGGAGTTTTTTCACCTGCACTAATGGTATTTAATAAGACTATTTCCTGAGTAATAGATTATTCATTGTGAGTGTGTAAGTTGAAATAAATTTAGTAAATTCACTACAGTTTTTTTCGGAAAAAATGCTTGGGCACTTATATTATTATATATTAAGTTGTGGTATTTTTTATTAAATAAGTATAGTCACAGAATATATAGTAGCTATATATTCTGTGGTATAGTTTAATAAAACTAAAAAACAAGCTTTAATAATTAATCAATTACTACACACAAAAAAAACTACTCTCAAAACAAGCTTATAGTAATGCTCAAACAAATAGCCTTATTTTGAAACTAACTTGCTTTATTTCGTGACTAAAATATATTCATTTTTAAACTACTACTGGTTTTAAATTATATCATCAAGTTAATCAAAATTATGTTCATAAAGAGATTACATCATCATCATAACAAGATAATCTTATACTTGTTTTAAAAATAAGTATTGTGGTCAAAGTGAAATATACTATGATGGGTTTAAAAATAAAAATAAATTTGTATTCTCACAGCGAGCATAAAGACAGTCTCTATACTCAACTTGAGTAAAATCTAAACCCTTATTATTTCTTTGATGCTATTTGCATTACTTTGAATCAAACCAATATTAACGTATACTATATCTGCAACTGCAATTATTGATAGGTTGATAATTTATTTTTATTACCCTAAAACTAAAGTACAGTCAAGTTAAAAGAATGTAGTATTAATTTAAAACTATATTTTGATGCTAAGGTGTTTTCTATTTAATTTTACTTTAGCATTGCTCCTATTTATGTCTATGATAGTTTCAGTTTGAAACTTTTAGGTTCAACTGGATACTAGATTTTTTTGTGTGTAACAATTTAACAATATTTGAAACTTTTAGATGACTAAAGTCAAAATAGTCTCTGGTCACTTTAATAAACTTTAATACCTATAAATTGTTTTTCAAAGCCACCTTCGATATTTATTCATAATAATGACTGTTGGAATAGTTGATAAAATGAGTTTTCTGCAAATAAGTCTTGATGCGTTAGAAATTGCGATAGGGTTGCAATTAGGAAAAATGTTTGATTTTTAATTCTGCATCGAATGACATAAAAAGATACAGGGGTTCCTATTTAAAATAAGAAAAATAAATTGCTTTAAAGTTTGCAAAGTTTGACACTAAACTTTGGACACCCTGTACAATTCGTATCAATCAAACTTGGTTGACGAAACTGTTATACCTTGTTGTACCTTTGTATAATTTTATTAACGAGGCATTATTTTTATTTTTTATTTATTTTTAAAACCAGTGGTGCAAAACTAATATTTTTTAGTTTTTATTTTTTTCGTCTATAATACTGAATCGATTTCAATAAAATTTTAGGAGTATGTAGGTAACTATAGAAGGCACCCAAATAAAAAAGAAAATATATGGCATGTAATTTAAAAAAATACGTCCTTATGACGTCACACTTTTTTGGAACACCCTGTATGAAAAAAAATATTTTCTTAAAATGCGCCTCAAGATACAGATAAGGTCTGCAAAATATGAAAATTCAAACTTAATTACTAAGTGAGCTATAGAAGACGGGAGGTGAGGTGCAGGACCCTGTATATTACTAGTTTTAGGAACATAATAGATACTTAATGAACATACCAGAAATATTTTTTACGGCTATTGCAAACAATTATTATAGTATATTAACGTACACGTTTTATAAAGCATCATTTTATAGCACGCGTCTATGTTAAAAAACGAGCCGCTTGCGGCGAGTTTTATAACGGGACAAGTGCTTAAAACTGCTTTACATAACACGTACGTTATACTATTTTTTCTAATTTGTAGTTTTTTCAATAAAAAACACATATTTAAAAAGAAAATAAATCCTTCAAATTTTGTAAATTTTTAGGTATGTATAAATTTTATGTTGGTAATACTATTTTTTATCATAGTAGCCTCTGGACAACAAAAATTTTATTTTGCAAACTGTCATCTTTTGATTTATTGACCCATTTTCACCACGAGATTCTAAAGTTATTTTAGCGATATGAGATTTGAAATTGGACGGAATACGTTGTGTGATCCTTGTACATTCGGTACATAAACAGAGCGTTCGGAAATTCGTGCGATTTTGCTACTTTTTCTCGAATTTCAAAAGACGTGATTTTACGTCAAAGCATTGAAATTTAGTATAGGGAAGATGGAATATTTAAATAAAGTTGAAGTTAAAATCGATATTGGAAGGTTAGTAGATTGAATTTTGGATAGGATTTGGCAGAAAATGATAGCTTGAAGCATCTACAAAAGATTGATTTATAGATTTATGCAACCAACTTACATGACTGTTATCCACACAGAATAAAAAAGTAGGTTATTAAGCTATTTTTAAAAATGGGTTTTCTCGTAAATCACAAAAGCCGCGCAAGTCAACGAAATAAAACATTTAAATGTTACCAACATCAAATGCTCTGGGTTTCGATAATTAATTCAGTTACTAAAACTACGAAACTGTCAATATTAAAACTCAACTAAGCCTCTATTTTGCCCTGTAGTGTAACAAGAGACTTAAACAGTGGTTTACATAATTCAATTTTTTCTTACAGCTAATTATTTTAGGGCATTAAAAACTAATTCTCCAGCCGACATTATTATCAGTTCCCTTAACCCGTCAAATGGCTTTAATCCGATCCTCCCAGTAACGCACTAACGGGCGTTTCTCCCTATCTTAAAACCTAATTATTGCAATCGTTTTCTGTTATCTTTATGGCGTTGATAAACCTGAAAAAGTGCGTGTTCCGCGCCTTTATTAGGACTAGTGTTAGGATAGGCCGGCAAACGGTCGGCTATAAAATTATTTCAGACTTTTATCGGTGGGAGCTGAACGGGATAGGATATAGATATAGATTCATAAACTATAAAGTATCAAACGCAGTGTCGGCCTTACCTTAGGTTTGCAGACAATACTTACAAAGACAAGAAAAATACATATAAAGTGCTCAAATTATGATATTTTGAATTCCTTCTTTATGCAGCATACTTAAGGATGAAGTCGACAGAATAGTGCAATGGTGTACATGTGGGTAACATCAATGGACAAAAACAGTCAAGCCATAGTGCTACAAAGAAAAAGATCTATTCCACCTAGGAATATAATCATAGATGACCCAGGTAGCAGAGTCACGTGAATTCACCTGATTTTGACGTCGATATGTGGTGATGTTTGGTCGAAAATTATCACGGGTCTTAAGTGACGTCATTTACACGTCGAATTTGATACCTATTTTAGAGATGTTGAAATAGTTCGTATATATCACGTCATTATAACGTCCCTAATTTATTTCTATAAAAGCTTAATTTAATGACTTAATAATATACGTAAATTTAACTGAAATAAGTATAATATATAAAAAAAATATCAGATTGATCATCGTAAATATTGTAAAAAATATGTACACCTAGTTTCACGACCAACTTCCAGGTGAAATATTGAAAATTTGGTGGCTTGTTCATATAAAACGCACCATATACTGCCGAGTGTAACCGAATACCGAATGTTAATTCTTGGAAGATTAGAACGGAATGCAGCGAGGACTTGTTGCCAAAATGTTCTAAGATAAATCATAAGAATCGAATACTTAAAATCGTGAGATTCGTAATATTTTAAAAAAAATTTTAAAAGCGGTGAAAGTTGTGTAAAGAAAAGAATGAGTTATAAACAACAAATATATATTTATTTTCTGTATTTAAAAACCAAACACATTTCTAAAAACTTAAAAACTAAAAAAAAACTTGCGTTATTATATAGTATTGAAAAATGTAGTAGGTAGTTAGTCAGAATCCGAATTGCTAGAATCATGTTTTCTATGCAAATATGACTCCAGTAGCGGCAGTAGTAATAGTAGCGAAAGTCGTAACACAGAAAATCATACGAGGATTTTTATGTGAATGCAATAAATTTGTGACGTTTGTTATGAATAAAAATGATTTTTAATTGCTTATGTTTGACATACAATAAAAAATCGTGAGAAACGCGACGTGATTCGTGAAATCGTGAGATAATTCCCAAAATCGTGTAATCTCACGATTAATCATGAGTTTTGGCAACACTGGCAGCGAGTTAACGATGTTTTAATATTGATAATGTGCAATGTTGCCAGTTATATCGTTTTTGCAGTTGATCCACTATTTTGATGGATGAACTACCGTTCTATAGCTATGCATTACAGTCGATTTAGTTTACGCTTTTAAAATAAGCAATCTTCTTTCTCTCTTGTCCATTCTCTGATTAAAATTGACATTTTGGTTTCGGTAAATCCCCCAGTTCGAGACGACGCGTATCTTCTTCTTTTCAATCTCTGGACGCTTTGCTGTATTATATGTATGTATATGTCTAATTATCATCCGTTTAAAGGGCCATTGGTTGAAAATATGTATACTTTTTTAACTAATAAAATAGTTATTAATTTTTTCAAAATAACATATTTTTAAATCTATCGCTTTTTTATGTCAGACTACTTTCCTTATTTTTGACCTGGCAACACTGATAATATATTAATTTACCTCGATTCAGTATTGCCAGAACAGCAATCTTTTCTGCATTTGGTAAAATTTTGAAAGCGTATTTTTTGCAAAGTTGCAGAATGATTTTTTAATTTGCAGTTTTTTAAAGAATTTTTAATAAATAAGGAATTAGGTATTTACCAAATAGATTTAAAAAATACAATATTCAATGAAAATATAAAAGGAATAACAAACCAAATATAAAGTTAAAAAGAGTGTTTCTTTACGAAAATGTTGAGATTGGAGGTCGAAGTAGGGGCAACAGGTAAATACAAATATTTCTGATACTAAGACCTTTGTGCAGAATTCAGCAGATTTTTTGACACTCCGCAGAATAATTCGTTGGCCAGTCTGGCAACACTGCCCCGATGTTTGCGCTGATCGACAAATTGTCTCGTCTTGCATAGACGTTCTTGCGCGATCGTCTGCGGCCTTGGTTAAGACCTTGTCTTTTCCACTTGTGATTTTTTCACCCTAACCGAATTTTGTAGCTGCGCGTATAGACCTTTCCATGTTTGTAGCAAATTTTAATTTTTTTTAGAAGTTTTTAATACTATAGAAAAAATAACAATGTTTTCCAGATAGCAGCATTTTAATACCAAGCAGGGTGCAGGCAGAGTGCATATGCAAAACTGTCGAAATTACCCTTGGTGCACAAAGGCCATTTCGACAGTTTTTTTGTGACATCTAATTTTTTGTGTAGCTGTAGATTTGTATTTTCGTGACATTTTCTGCATACATCTTTTTCGAAAACGTTTTTTTTAAAGAATTATACGGTTATTGCACAAAGTCCCCCCCCCCCCCCCCCCCTCCTCCTTGCTTAAACGGCTTGAGATATATTATTCAAATTCGGTAGGGGTAGTAAATAATATTTGTAAGTAAAATACTTACTTTTGAGGAGAATGGTTTTGTTATTCCAGGTGACGGAAAAATTGGAACATATTATTTTTAACTGGAATTTTCTTCTTCATTCTTCATTTTAAAATTATTTTCACAACCAATTTAACCTTTCAATTTTTAGTGTTCCAAAATGTCCCGGTTTAACATGTCGAATCGGAAATTATGCAAGAAAACATATTATATTCGGCGATCTCCGCCATGTTGAATAACAAAACAACATTAATTATTGGAAGTAACAGTCCATGCTTAAAATGGAGTTGTAAGTATGGGAATGAAAGATAAACAAAAATAAAATTGTGGAGAAGTGGAGAAGATTTCTTGTTTTTCCTTCCCCAAAAACAACAATATTTTAAAAAAGTTAAGTAGCTTACTTATAATTTACACTGATAAAATTATTGTTTCGTTTTTCAAGATGATAGAGATCCTCCAAAAATATCTCATATTTACCTTTAAAAAGGAAGTATTACTCGACCCCCTTCCCATTTAAAAGATGGCGCATGTCCGCCATTTTGAATAACAAAACAACAAAATTTTCCTCAAAACTAAATATTTTACTTATCATTTATGCATACCGACTTTGAATATATCTCAATCTTTCCAAATTACCAAAGGGGGGGGGGGACTTTATGCAAGCACTATATGTGTGAAATATACTCTGCACCCCGCTTGTTATGAAATGATTGTTATTATCATCATGTTTGTTGACAAATCGAAATAAAATATTTACAAAATTTGATATTGAGCTGCAAAAAATTTCGTATTTCTTTCTTCTAACTTTTCCGGTCACAGTCTATTGACATTGACATCAGCACCTGTCAAATTTTGATAACAGAAGTTTTTGCTAATATATTCTAAAGTAACCCATTCACCGTATTTGATTCCATAGTTCATTGTATCAATATCGCTTATAATTAAAATTTGACCACAGCACCTCTCAAACTTTTACATTGTATTTTTTTGCACGTTTTCCAAAATCACCTGGTCACAGTCTATGCTTCGATATAGTTTGTTTCATCAACATCACTTCACGTTAAATTTTTGACAGTAAAATTTTTGGGTACTTCTCTCAAAAACTCCCAGTCATCATCACATGGGTCTATATTTTTATCAATACCTTACAATTTGACATTCATATTGCACCTATAGTCTATTACCAAAAATATAGGCAGTGACGTAGCTCTCATAACCATGGAAACGACCAAAATACTGTATGGTCATTGACGGTTTGCATTCGTTTCCGTGGTTTCAAATAATACGTCACTGCCTAAAATATTGGGTTTTGAGTATAGCAAATTTTATCAATCGATTATCTGAATATTATTTTAATTGGTTAAAATATTTTTAATCTCGCAATGTAATCGATTATCTGTTGCCCCCCCCCCCCCACCCATGAAACAGAATTTTTTTTACGCGTGACTTCGTTTATCACTCCTTCAATCAAAATAAATAAATTTAATACTTTAACAGTTGAACCGCTCCACCCCTCCCTCCTTCTACCCGTTTCTCGTGTCCTCGAGTCTATTTAAGTCATTGCAAGGCATTAAATCGAACTAACTTGTTCGATATTAATAAAAGGCGTTTCTTTCTTCGTCTTATGCACGGTAAAAAGGCTAAAAGACGAAGTTTCCCGACGTAAAAATATATAAGCCGTTGCTGCTAGAAATTGCAGCGATTTTAATTCACCTGGAAGTTGGTCGTGAAACTAGGTGTACCTATATATTGAACGATAAATAATATGGAGATTTGGAGATGTCAAACTAAAAATATACATAAGTATTTTACAATATTTTATAAGATAACTTTAAGACATATTTTTGTAATTAGTCGAATGCTATAAAATTTAGTTAACTTGTCGTCCTAAAAAGGACAATCGCAAAAAAGGTGTATACGTATCATATATATGCACAAACACAAATGATCAGAAACTATTGGCGATGTATAGGTATACATCAAATAACAGTAGGTATCATGACAAATAACTAATTTCTAAATATTTGAATTTCCCGCTAAAAATTGACAATTGACATTGCCCTCGCTCACGCTTGTCACCCTGCACGTGGACGTTTGTCTCATTTACCGCTTTAGTTTGGTGGCATGCGCGGCATTTTGTTTATTCGTTTCTTTTGTGTTTTAATAATTGGTGTTTTCGGTTTTATAACTGTTTCTGTGGTGTTATTGTCAAATAATTTAAGAAAATGTGTTATTTTTATGAAAGTCCCTTTGAATCCAAATTGTTGAATATTTATTTAGTTTCAGATTTATCTGAAGAACTTAAAACTTGGTCACTTACATAAATTCAAGGAAAATCATTTTTAATGCCTTATAAAACAAAATTTGTTTTAATTCCCTTGTATCATACGTAGGTACCCGTAATGATGGCATAGTTATGTAATCTAATTTTGAGGTCATTAGTTTAATAAAAATTTGGAAACAAAATAAAAAATACTGTCGTTTTTACAGATTATTTATGTGTTTAATTTATCAAACAACCTAGAATGGAAGCTCGAGTTTCAACCATGTCAAAATTTGAATAGCTTGCCTTCGATTCAGGTATCTTTATTTTTGAATTCAATGAAGTAAAGAACGCTGAAGACACTGCAATCGGAGCGAAAATGTCAGCATTTATTACTTTGACACGGTTAAAACCAATAATTAATCATGCTATCCCAACGAAATAAGAATACAAAGGAAGTAGGGTATGGTAGATTGACAGTTGTCCGGGATGGGGTCTGATGGCGGCAACATTTAACGCACGCGCGTTTCCGGTTTACCTGTGGCGTATCATTAAAATGGTAATAACAAAATGATTAATGAAATTTTATTTGGACGAAAAAAATTAAAAATATATTTAGATTCATATATAGCTATAAGATACGGTAAGGTTGGTGTAATAAAACAATACAACTATTTCTTTTAATTATTTATTTAAATAAGGTAACGGAGGTGAAAGGGTAATGTAAATATCTGGTTAAATAACTAAAAAACACCTGCTATTATACATTAAAAAAAAATTGCAGAAGACAAATTGTTTCAGATAATCGGCAAAATTATTGCCAAAACGTCTACGTTAAAAAATAAAATTTTAAAAAAACCTTACTCTTTCTTCATGAACCAAATCACAAGAAAATAATAAAATATAATATAATATAGTCCTGTTTATTATAATATGTACCTAAATAATATTAATGAGATTTCTAGTATACAAGAAAACTGTCAAATGACAAACTATGCAGATAATACAAACATTTTATTTATTTGTAGTATCAACAACTTAACAAGTTAATTATAGATACATAAACCCCATTTCTAAAAGCTATCCTAAGCTATAATAAATATTCAATTAGCATTTGCCCAAGCAGTTCATTCCTTAATTTTAATTTTTGATAGTTTAAATTATATATAAAATAAATAAATAAATAAATAAATAAATAAAGTCTTTATTAGGCGGGGCTCAGCCAATGGCTGCTTAGGCCCAACCTGAAAATATCTTTTACAATACAAATATAAAACTAAATGCTAGAAATTCCTAAGAAACTATCCTAATTTACAAATAAAACGTACAAATTTTATGCTTAAATTAGTCTGATTTGGCGAGACAAAATGATACTGTGCCGGACAATCAGACGACACTGCTATAATATTCCTTGATTTTTTTTTTAAACGTGGAAAGATTATTTAGTGATTTCAGATTAATTGGTAGCGGCTGTATATGAGAAAGAACCCCTAAAAGTTGTTGTGGTATGCCTTGGGACATGCAAAATGTCTGGATCTCGCCTAAGTCGCCCAAAGACGTCCTCTCCGAAAGTCAACCTAGCCCGAAGATAGCTAGGTATATTTGTTTTAATAATTTTATGTATTAGGCAAGCAAAATGCACATTCCTACGAATGTGCATCTTACACCACCCATGAGTCGAGTAATATGGTGTGATATGTTCTCTTTTCCTGACATTGGCCGAGAACCGCATACACGCGTTTTGTAGGACTTGAATTCTATGTGCGTCATGCTGACTTAAACACGGTCCATAGACTGTGTCACAATAGTCAAATAATGACAGAATCAGGGATTCCGTTAATTTGAGTTTAACCTGAGTGTTAAGAACATATTTAAATTTATACAAGAATTTGAGTCTGCCATAAGCTCGGCTCAACAAGCCGTCCACATGCTTAGTAAAAGTAAGGTTATTATCAAATACAATACCAAGATTTCGAGAAGTTGACTGAAATGGGATCACACAACATTATTTAAGACTAATTTTTCATTAATATTTACCTTTGCACGCTGACGATCACTACCAAGAAGCATAGCTGTTGTTTTACTGGGATTAAGTAATAACGCATTTTTCTCCGACCATAAACTTAGGCTGTCCAAATCAGTATTTATACGCTGCACCGAATCCTCCTGCTCCTCCGGTGAGAAAGAGAGATATAGCTGGCAGTCGTCAGCATATATATGGTCACTACAATTCAATATATTAGCTATGTCAATGTCTCCACAATATTTATTAAAATAGAGCACAGTCACAGTGGTGAGTTTTTGTATAGATTTGTCCTCGGTGTAGGAATATAAAATACATGTGCGGATCTAGTATTGACTAAGCCTATTCTAAACGGAAGCAGTCCTAAGAACTCTTTATTATCTATTTTCTCTAAATATTTTATATAAGAAAATAATTCTTGCTTCTATACACAATAGTCTTAAAGAAGGGATATTAAACAAATTACAAAAAAGCCCTTGATCTGTACCTCTTGGCGGATAAACTGAAAATTACTTGTAGTACAAAATTTTTTAAAATTTACGCTGAATAGATTTTGAAAGAGCAATCTTATTGGCATACTGAGGATCCCAAATAGTGCATGCATACTAAAGTTTTGTAGCTACCAGGGATTTATATAAAGTTATTATGGCGTTAACATTTTTAAAGTATTTACAAGTTCTTATTATAAATCCTAGCATATAAAGACCATGAGCTTCTCGAGCAACATATTTAACAATTTATGATTGAAGTAAATAATTATTGGTTTTCTAAAGATAAACTGATATTAAATAAATCAAAGACCGTTATCACCTTGTTTAAGACTAACCCATACACTTTGGAGAATCCGGAAACAGTAACCATTAATGATTGTCATATAAGATTAAAGGAATATACTAAAATCTTAGGTGTGTTGTTGGATAGTAAAATGTCCTGGAAGAACCATGTCCTGGAAGAGGCATATCCTGGAAGAGCCATGTCTAATATATGTTGTAACCAGAAGGTGTTCCAGTTAGATTCACAGTAGGATAATTATCTTCAGGCAGGTTTTGACAGGGTGTCTTATAAGATATTGCATAGGAACGTACCTGCCAAAAAAATATAAGTTTTTTAATTATTTGTTTGGCACCTTTACCAAATGGCACAAAAGTAACTATAACGTGATACTAACTCTCTTTGTAAAATTTTTTTTTTTATATTTTGATATGAATTTCTTTAAATGATAGAAGGTTTGAGACTTGCTTTGAATTTATTTTTTTAATCAATGGTATCTCCAGTCGTCCTCAGGTGAATATTGAGAAAACGTTTCTATCATTCTAGAAACATCATTGTCTTCAGTCTTTAAATATGAATTTCTTTGTTTATCGTACCTACACTTCCATATTTTATTACATTCTTTATCCATGGGTTTAAAATTTTAAAAGTAGATTAAACCAATAAAACATCTAAAAACTTTTATCGATACATAAGTTATGAAAAAGTGACAAAGCAGCTTCCTCAGAAGTATAAATAATGCAGAATTATTTGTATTCATATTCTTAAGTACCTACCTACATATTTTCCAATATATTATGTAATGACCCGATACGATAGTTTCAAAACTTACATTTTTTAACCTGGCTACTTCAAAAGTAGGCACTACTGCAGTTGGGACCAATCTAACTTTCAATCTTGAGGTTCTGTCAAAGCAATCTTCAGGAAAATGCTTCCAGCAAAGAACTGTATTTCGTGTAGGATCCCAATCACTTCGGTTTACAATTTTCAACCACGCCTTTTTTCTTAGGTAATTATTTGGAAAACTAAAAACCAATAAGTATTTTTAATTTGCTTTTTTGTAGAAATGGGGTAACCCAGTTGATTAATAAATAAATAATATTTTTCTGGTTTTATGACGAACGCCCATGAATGACATGCGAGGTTCGGAGGTTATGTGTATTTTGATATTAAATTAAAATATTTTTTTTTCTATACAGATTAAAAAAGTTTATATATCTAAACATAAACTTACCGATGAAATGTAATGCCCAGTTTTTTACTTCATAGCGTTTGGGAGCACCCACAAGCAGCACAACTAACCATATTTAAAGCTTATTAATTAACCCAGAATAACAACTAATTAAAATGTTTTAATCGCTGTCCAGCGCTAAAAGTATACTCCACTGTCACACTAAAGTAATTATAAGTTTACTAGTATTCGTTAAATATGGTTGTTAACTAATTAAAATGCAAAATAACTCAAAAACGGCCAAGAAAGCAGAAATCACAGCTCGACCTGTCAACCACGGTCAAACACCAAAACAAACATGGAGTCATATTGTGGTGTCTCAAAATGGCCGACTTCCGTCGGTCGGTTTGTTAGGCGGTTTATGCAAAATCCTACTTCCTTTGTATTCTTATTTCGTTGTGCTATCCCTACTCTGGAATAGGTCTTTTTGAGGTGAACAATATACGTCATTTGAACGTATCAATATAGTCTTATTAACGTGTCCGGAATGACGTCAATTCGCTGTAACATATTGCCGTCATATAAACGTTGATTGCCCGTCACTTTTTTGGTGACTTCGACGAGAATGGGTACGTCTCTTCTGCGTGTAAATGACGTGTATTTGCTACCTGGAGAAGAGGGGGTCGCATGGACCAAGAAAGTTAATTACTTAAGAATAACCCTAGACTCCGGGCTAACATGGGAAAAGCACATCAAGAAAGCAATTAAGAAGACACGGGCAGGTATGGACAGACTGTACCCACTGATAGGTCCAAAGAGCACAATGGGGCTCAAAATCAAGCTGCAAATGAGAACAGTAGCTAGACTACAGCTGACCTACGACTATGCAGCAAATACATATATAGGACGGCTGGAAGCCACAGAAAATAATCATGTAAGAAAAACAGACGCGGCACCATGGTTTGTAAGAAATGTACAAATCCATAGAGATCTTAAATGGAAAACGATAACAACATTCATGAAAAGGAAAGCAGTTAATGTTTTTGAAAAAGCAGCAAACTTATCCCAATGAAGAATTAAGAAGTTGATTATGATCCAGTACAAGACGAGGAAAGAATAAGGGTATCCTATAAGCGCATAATAAATCAGCTATTGTAAGTTCTTATCAGATTCTTACTACAGCTTCAGATCAGCACTGCAAGTTTTCTCCCTGAAACAGTGGGGTCCTCGTATACCTCTTCTGAAGCTCAAACACCTATATTGCACCAAATCAGACCCTACATAAACACTATCACAGTAAGTCGCTAACACCAAACACAACTAACAGCTTACTACTGTTTCAGAGCAGCATTGCTAGTACTCTCCCTAGAATAGTGGGGTCCTCATAGCCGTGAAGCACGGGCACGTGTTATCTCTTCTAAAGCACAAACACGTACACTGAACCAAAACCCTTACACCTTCACAGTAAGCTACAAATAATTAAATAAGTACCATAACAAAACAGAAACCTAGGTACACCGGTACCTAGGCCTAGGAGAAGTACGAAGCAAAGCACGCTCTAGGCGTGCAGATCGGAAATACTAAACAAGTGGTGTGAAGGTTTATACGCCTATGGCGCGGAAACCGCAGGAACATGGGCAATTTAGTCGGTAGGCAACCCCATCAGGGTTGAATCCGACACTACTCTGCTTCACATGCTGGCAGTCTTCAGAAGATTCTCATCAAAAAAAAATACTTAAGGCTAATCATTTTATTTGCCATCGCTGCTGTGAGACTTGCCACATCAACTAACTATAAATCTATGGGTGACTTGAGGGTGCAATGGCAGCATTTTAAATTTCTGTCCCCGTTTTATGGTTAGTTCCCTAGGTGGTTGATAGAGGCGCTCTCATCGTTAGCAAGTCTATTTTTTCATAAAAAACACTTTCAAATTAATTTTTTTTCTTATTCTTATGGACAATTTAGTACTTGTATATGTAAAAATAATATATAAAAGTAGAGTTTGCTTTGTGCTGAGGCGTAAAACGGTATTCTTTCAATAAAAATCTTAAAAAAGAACGCAGTGCAAACCAATAAAGTATCTTCGCAGCTCCAAAGGGGTAAGTCAATTAGCTTATAAACTATATTATTAATTGACTAAGGACTGACAAACTCATTAAAATAATATGCTGTTTTTAAGTCCTCAATTATGAAAACACCTTGTTAACACAGACAATCGATGTATTGATAAGAGATGGATATACATATTATAATGTACACGCTATTTCGCATCTTAGCCGGAATAGTAATTTACGTTACAAGACCGGAAAGTAGTGTTTTTGAGGCCGAGACTTGGAAGAAGCTTGGAGAGACCTGCATAACACTAATTTTCGTCACATTCCGATTTTGATTTATCTTTAATTTTAAGTTTAAATGAATGTTTGTTTTTAGGAAGATTTATTTATTTTATGGTGATTTAAAAAAAAAGATATTCTTCTGTACAACAAAAAAAATAGAGATCAAATCTAAATTAGTGTAACAAAGTTCAGTTGTGCTCTCAAAGGAAATAAATTTAATATTAAAAAAAGGCTTTTCTTAGAAACAATGAAGTAGCACACCCTGGGATAATAAGATATTTTCTGTATTCATTTGTAGTTTATTAAAATGTTGTGAATGAACAAAATAAAAATAAAATTTTAATTAAAAATAGTTTTCATATAATTCTGGAATTTTATATTACATACTTCTGCTTCGGTATAAAATTAGTTTCCATTTTCCACTAGTGACATATTCGCTAAAGCTTCATTTTACATATCCCTTTGTTCTCTGTTTCATTTGACAAAGTCTGTAAAGCGGATAACATCGAACAAACAAGGAAAATATATTGCAAATGGGTTCGTATCTTGGTGTTTAAATAGGTATCAGGTTTAACGAGGTTTAAAAAATTTCAATTTTTTTTAAATTCATTATTTAAATGAGATTTGAAAAGGTAATATTGTCTAGCCTCAATATCGAGGTAAACGTACACACAGCATACACTCTGGGCTAAATTAAAGAATATCATTTTTTCTAAACTGGACAGAAAATTACTTTCTACCTAATTTTAAGCCAAATGGCACTTTACCGGTCTAGGCCTGAATATGAAAAAATAGTTAGACCTAAAAAAAACATTCCAAATAAACTTTATATACACGATTATATAAACGATTTCCCCATTTCCCCTGATCCTGAACAATATACCACTTTGCGGATAACACGATTGTGTCAGTTGCAGCCGACACTTTAGAAGAATCGATAGAGGGATCCATAGCGGCACAGGACAGGGCTGAAACCTGGTTCTGCTCCAACCGACTCCTGTTAAATGCCGATAAAACTAATAGGGTAATTTTCTTCATGGGAGAAATAGATGTTCCTAGCGATTCTGAGGTCCGATTTTTGGGGTTGCTCCCTGACCCAAGATTGCAGTGGGACAAACACGTAGATGCCTTGGCAAAAAAAAACTGAATAAGAGTCTCTATGTTCTCCGAGGTATTTCTCAATGCGTGTCGCTTGATGTGCTGCGAACCGCCTACTTTGCGATATTTCAGTCGCATATAGCGTACGCGACTCTCGTCTGGGGACACTCGACGGCAGCACATAGAGTATTTGCTCTCCAAAGAAAAGCAGTTAGAATAATCTCTGGTTTGGAATACAGGGACGACTGTATAGATGCATTTATCAATCTCAGGGTACTGACTATGCCTTGTCTGTATATGTATGAATGTCTGATGTATGTCAAGCGGAGTGCGGGACTGTATCGGTCTCACCAGGATATTTACGGCTATAATACCGGGGAAAGGAAGAATTTGATTCCTGCGTATTGGCATCTGCGAAAATGTTAGGATGGCCCGGGCAACTGGGCCATTAAGTTCTATAATACTCCACCATGGCACGTCAGGGAGTTACCTTGGAGGATTTTCGATCAAAAAATTAAGGGTTTTTTAGTATCTAAAGCTTTCTATTCATTCGACGAATATTTTATTTGCGACTTTAATACATTGTAAATGTTAATTCCTTTCATTAATTTCTTTTTTCTTCTTTAAAAGTTTAATTTTACATTTTTTTTTAAAGATTTTTTATGCATTTTGTGAGGATTGGAATTACTTTTTGAAATTATTCATTACAGTCCAATAAGCGTATTCATATATAAAAATTGCAATAATCCCCTAAATAAAAATAGAATCACCAGCATATTATGGTAATTTTTTTCTTATCTGCAGCAATGACTTTTTTTTTAATTCAAAAAGTGTCTTTCACCATAAAATTTTATGCTATACATAATTCTGCTTTGTCATACATAAAAGTTTCTGTTTTTTAGCACAATTCGAATGAACTTTTTTTACATATCCGTTTACTTAATAAATTCTGCACATAAAATAAATTCACCCGCCATAAAAAAATGTAAATAAAGAGCCTGCATTTTGAAATTCAAAGATATCTTATTAAATAGTTTTTGTTTCAAAATTTTCCATACTTTTATTTGAGGGATTCAGACAGAAAATCTCAAATCAAGTATAGGCATAGGGTTTATGAAATGGACTTATTATATTTAAATGAGTGTCCTCTTGGGTGTCCTACAGAAAACACATAGGTACCTTTTTCTTATTCGACAATTTAAAATGTTATTAAGTAACCCTAAAATCTGACCATATACGCCAGTGGAAAGAGGATATCGATTTAGATCCTTACATTTAGTTTGCAACGTAAATTCACATAATATAAGCATTAACTATAGCTCTAAATTAGATGACACCAGTTGCAGTAGCTAAATAAAACTAATCGAAAAAAGAAAATAGATACAATCATTTGTTGTTGGCTAACATAATCTAAAATATTCAAATTTAGGATTAAAAGTTAGAGACATTTACTTTTTGTTGTAAGTTTCTGTTAGAAACCAATTGTTATCATAAATCTGACATTATTTCCCGTGTTTTTTTTTAAATAAACGATAATGTAGCAATGCTGTACGCCGGCTGATTGCATGCCGGTTAGTATAATAATGACGGTTTTAAATCAGTCTGTCGCTGTGTTAAGTAATTTAACTTTTCTAAATAGTCTTAATAGAAATAAGAGATAATATTAAAAAGTATAGGTTATAACAAGAATTGTTTTATGGTTTTTGCAATAACGAATATTCCTTTAGAAAATATCTAGGTACTAAAATGAACTTGTAAGCAGTTGAAAACATTTTTTTTTATTTCTGCGAACAATACCTCCCCAACAAACATTTAAAGCCTTAGCTATTCTAATTTGAAGAAAATGACCTACTTAGGTAAAAAATAGTTTATATAGCATATTTTTTTGACATGGTGTATTATCTTAAATTAATTATTCGTCCAAGCACAAAATATTGGCAATATTTAATTTTTTTTGTATTTTCAATTTTAATTTAAGTAGGTACATACCTTGTTTTTTTTTTAATAATTAAATACCTATTTTTCGGGGGTGTGGTTAGTTTTTCAAGGTTCTATACGAACATTTTTTACGCGCACCTAATTTTTCACCTCACATCGATGAAATAATAATAATAATAATAATCTTTATTGTCTAACAGAACAAGTTCCAATTACAAGACAATGTGACATAGAAAAAAAAATACTAAGTTATAAAAGATTAATAAATAATTCTAAAATAAAAAATGGTGAAATTCAGTAAGTTAACGTTGTTGTAATAGTTTGAGTTTAGTTGCATTTGTAAACTGAGTGGAGGACAGGCCGAATACATCAATGTCATTGCAAGTATTATTGAAAACATTGAATATCAAACTATAAGAAGGCCATATGAGCCGATTTCCTAAATGTGCTACGTTAAATTTATAGATGGCACAATGAGTTCACCAACAAGAAAGCGACTAACCTTTTCACTGCTAAATTAAAGCATTGTTGCCGCCTGTCTGTTTGACTTGCTGCATGAGTTTTTTAAATTTATTTTTATAGCTTATCGTAAAACTTGATTTCACATACTACTACACCTATCCTAGATTTAAGTAGCTTACATTTATTTTCCTACCTATAGTATACTCTAGACTTTAAAATGTCCCTATTTTTAATTGCTTTGTAGCTTATAATATTTTCAACCTTTTGACGTCCCAACATTAATTACATAAAAACATATTGACCGCCATGTATTCATTTCTAACAGAATTAAATAACGACTCTTACTATTCAATACCTACCTAGGCTACAACGTATATGTTGGGTAAAATATGAATGATGTGCGGGTTGTTTGTATAACTTGGTTTTAAGTTGCAATTATTACTACTTTTCAAAATAGTTAAAATAAGTAGGTTTTACTATCTTCTTTAAGAAACATTCAGTTTGTTTGTATTAGTGTATTACGTATTTTGCTATTTTTTGACGAAATAAAACCTATACTTGCTGTCGCTTTTTATCTACTTTTATTTGTTTAACATTTAACACCCAATGCAACGGTAAAATCATTGTGAAAATCGGTCCAATTACTCCGGAGTAATCAGCGTACATATTATTATCAAAAACATACATTCGGCTGAAATTGAGAACCTCCTATTTTATTGTCTGTTAAAAATGCTTATATAATCAAAAATTCCAATCAAATACGATATGCGGCAACACCACATCACATTAGTGAATTTGAGACATCTGTTGCCGAGGCGCTGCATTATAACGACAGATTTAAGGTTAGAGTTACGATTATGGAGAACTAAAGGGTAGGAGGCCGATTGACAATGCCAGCATTTTCAAATTCTGTCCCGGTTTTTTGGTTAGTTCGCTATTGGCCGATAGATGCTCTCGCGTCGCAAGTGGGCTGGTGTCGTCTTCTTCTTCTTCGTTTTTTACTTTTATTTTGACAAATTGACATTTTATTTTCGAAATAACAAATAACGTTTGAAGACAAGACAAGGCAAATAACATTGTATTGTAATTGATTTCCATATTTATAATGAATAATGGTACAATTTATAAAAGTAAAGTTTGGTTTGTGTCGGGTTGTAAGACAGGATCTTCTTCAGAGAGGAAACGCAGCCAAATAAGTATCTTTCTAGCTCCAAAGGTATAGCTAGAATTTTTAATTCCCTGTATTTAAAAAAACCAAGCATCGTTGGAACTTTATACAGGCCGACTCTACTAATAAGTATAACAAAGTAAGTGTAAATTCATATAAAAATCCTTATTCATCCATTTTAAAAATCAATAGCGACTGACATGACATGTTCTGATTTAAACTCCAGCCTCCTGAGCTTTAATAAAAACAACATAATATTTTCATATTTTTTTGAAATTGTGGTTATGGTTTTCTATAAACTTCATAGCCCATAACAGGCCCCACATAGGCCCACAAAGGTTAGAGAAAAACCACCTCTTTACTACCACGAACTTTACCTATGAAGCCCAATTCTCCTAATGATCGGTGTTTTTTACCAGTTTAATACTTTGGTTTTACTTATTATTCCCCACTAGGTGATTTAGGGTGGTATAAAAAAGTCAAAAGTTAATTTTAACTTTAATGATTAGGTTAACTTCGTTAGAAAAAGGACAGTTTTATAAAGTCCCTAATAACCTCCGATAGTAAAAAGAGCTTTTAACCGAAAAGGTTAGGACCTCTGCCATCAATATAAATAATCTCTCTCACTAAAAACTCTTTGTCGTCGGGGGCCTTCCACAATATTCATTATTGGTTAAAAATTCTTCAAATATATCATTTATATCTGCTGCTAACATTACGAGATCTAAATTTAAAACACAAACCAAGGAAAGAAAATTACAGGTTATGTTGTGTCAAAAGTCTTCAAAACCGACCAAAATCTGTCATTTCACTAATTTTTAATATAAGTTAACATTAACTGATACTTGTTCCTCCCAATAAACTTAACATTGAAATTGTCATATTAACTTCAACATGTGGCGTCATTTTACAAGTTAACATTCGTTCATCTCTCAATTAAGTTTTATAATACCCACCCTAAGTGGTTTATATTACTCACTTCTGACTATGTAAAAAGGCCTGTGGGGCTTTATACTGCCGTCCTAAGGAAGACCACCGCATATACAAAAATTTTAAAAATTGGGCTAAGCGCGAAAATTGGTTCTAGGGGGCTTATATTACATATTTACGTAGAAAAAAAACCCGTATTTAAAATCTCATTTAGGTATTTTTTAAATAAATCTATACCCAGCATCTACAAAATAATGTCCCAAACTAAATAAAAACCCCGCATCTACAACTTACTAAGGAGAAACCCCGCGTATACATGTCTTAGCCTGCAGATGCTTTGTTCATTCTAAGTAAAATGCAAACGCGGTGTTTTCGCTAAGTAATTCGCGCCTAAAATTAAAAAGACCAACATTTAAAAAAATCTTCAATCGATAATCCCTTTAAATAGGTCTCAATTTTGGAAAGAACTTGACGTACAAGTTGAAAAACAGTAAAGGCAATTGGGTTGTTTTTATGATTAGATAAGGTTAAGAAACCGTTTTTTATAGAATAATACAAGTATTTTGTTAATTTTCATAGGTCGTATTTTCCCTGTTTTTAGTGTTTAGTAGTTTTTAATAAACTTTTTATATCTTATTATGTTGTTGTTTTTCTTTCAAAAAATACTCAATGATATTGTGTGTGGCTATACTAAGGAAAAACATCGCATGTACCTAATTTTAGTAGATACGGTGGTTTTCCTTAGTTTTTTCTTATATAAATTAAAGATCTTTCCCAGTATCTACTTTTATTAAGTCAAAATTACATTAAAACGCTGTTTTTTAAATGAAAAGTGAAGGTTTTTGAAACATCCAAATATATAAAATAAAACAATTTTCATTTGCCGAGTTATAAGAATTTGTGACCATTTTAAAAGTTGCCAAAAGTTTGCCCTTGATTTACTCAGTTTAGATAAATCTGCAAATGCGATGGTCTTCCTTAGGACGGCAGTATAGTAAAAACCTTAGGTAAAAGTCACCTTTTTAACACTATAATTATTTGAAGAAATAGTCCGCATGCTTAAAGTGGGGTTAAAAGTATGGAAAGGAAATAAAAAACTAAAAGTCTTCCTCTACAAAATTAAATAGAATAAATTTTTTTTTGCTTAGAGGTCTCTACATAACAATATTTCGAACCTAGAAACGTTCATCATAAGGAGACAAAAAAATATATTGCTGATGGTTTTAGCAGAAGAGAAAAGGATAAGTGGTATAAAACCTTTAGGTTGCATTATTAATTGGTTTGGCAAACGCTTCTCGTCGTGAAGAGCTTTGTAAAATGATTTGGATGATATAGAAGATAAGACAACCATTTAAGTGATCAAAATTCCTAATTCTAAAACGAATATGGAAAGAACCTTTGTCGTAATTGGAGAAATAATATTTCTTTATACAGAAAATATTTGTACTTACGTCAAGCAAACACACCACATCGTACATTATTTGTTTATTATAAAAACGAAAAATGTACTATACAACCTATTGGTAGTCACACTATTGGAACAATCGCATGCACAATTGCTGAATTATTTAAATTACCGAATCCCAAAGAATACATCGGGCACGGTTTACGCAGGAGCTCAGACTCTTTGCTCGCTGAAAGTGGTGGTAGTATAACCAACTTGAAGAGATACGGAGGCTGGAAATCAAGCAGAGGGATACGTAGAAAATTATTTAAGAAACAAAATTCACCCAGCTTCACAGATTAAAAGGGACCGTCACGAAATTAATATCTCGAAAACTAGTACAATAATTACTGATGCGTCCAATTCTAATTTTAACGCTGCCACTTCTATTAATATCCCTAATAATATTAATTTAAGTAATTATTGTCATAATTGTGTAATAATTAATGTATTCATAAGAGTGATTGTTATGTAATTGTCTATATAAAGTTCATACGTTGATAATAAATTTTTCTACCATATGTTGCGAACTTTTTACGGTCACTGTATAATATCCTTGTAACAAGGATATCTACCGTGCCAGCAAAAATTATTTGCATCAAAGAGGGCTTGGATTAAAAAACGTGGGGCTTGGTTTAGATCACAATGATATGGGGACAATATATCTAACCAAATATAGGTTAAAATTTTGTAAAATTTATATTCAAGCATAAATTCACACGTCTCTTCTTATTTTCGAAAGTGTTGACCAGCGTCTCTGGAGAAATGTTACCACATTCTTGGATAGTCCTTTCTTGTAATTGTTCTAAATTTGCAACTAGTGTTTTAAAAATAGTGTTTTTTAAATGAGGTAAAACGAAGTAATCCATAACCGTTAAACAAGGTGATCTAGTTGGGAATTCAATGTCTGATCGAAAACTAATCAATTTGTCGTCGAAATAATTGCGCAAGTAGTTAATAGTTTCGGCGGCTGTATGGGTGGTTGCACCGTCCTGTTGAAAATATCCAAAACGTAGTTCGTCGTCAAGTAATTGCTCCACAAATGGATTCAAAATTATGTCTCTATACCGCTGTGCTATAACTGTGTCATGGAAAAAACAGCTAACCAGACACTAATTTTTTGAGGGTGCAATGTTGACTTTACAAAAAAAATGGGGATTTTCACTACTACACATGCGTGTAATCGGAGCATTCACATAACCGGAGAGGTGGAACCAGGCTTCATCCGAAAAAAATGTCAGGTCTAATAAATCATTTCTTTCCAATAAATTTTGAGTAAACCATTGAGAGTAATTCCTGCGTCTTTCAAAATCTGCGGCTTATATTTCTTGGAATACTTGCACTTTATAAGGAAATAAATTTAGCTGCTTCTTAAAAATAGTCCTGCATGTTCCATAAGATCTTCCCACTTCTTGGGACAGGCCTCTTATATAATTTGTTGGCGTATTTTGCCTTATTTCACGAACGTTTGCAACAAGTTCTTCTGTTCCTACATATGGTCGTCCTGCTCCGTTTTTGTGTTGTATATAACCTGTTTCCCTAAACACAGCGACGGTTCTTTTCAGGCAATGATAAAAATACCCAGCAATAAAAGCAACGTTAGAAAAATGTTCGTGAAAATCGTCCATGCACAAACCCGGATTGTATTGCCACTCACCATTTACTCTAACCCCGTTTCGAAAATACGCCTCAACCATGATTGTTTTGTGCTGTTCCGTAAAGCCCATTGTGTGAATTGTTCAAGAAATTGGAAAAATTAGCGATGAATCAATTTACTTGTAACGACTGATAACTGATTGTTAATTCAGGTAGTTATACTGATATTCAACAGCTATTAAGCTCTACGGCTAAGCATTACGTCCTTAGGTGCAAGACCCTCTTTGATGTAAATATTTTTTGCTCGCACGGTATTATGATTATAATTAAAATGTATCATTCAAGGTGTGCTGGGGTATTTTTAAATTTAAAAAATACTGCTATAACTAGATATAAATTTAGAATGTTGCATGTATTTTCCTATTTCCTATGTCGAAGTTATGTGTCCACCAGGTATAGTGTATTTTCATATATAATTTAATTTATCATCATTACAGTATAAAATTATAAGTAAATTAAAATGGACAAATTGTTATTGCTTTTGAAACTTTAAATTTCGATTTTAATAAAAGTTAATAATCTATTTTGGCAATAGACTCTAATTAATTGTTAACTGCTGATGCCGTAATGGGATAAACCAATTTAATTACCGCGTAATTTTGAAAATTAAGTCCCAATATTAGTTTTGCTGATAACTTGCTTTTTGAGTAAATAAACAACAAACATAGTTTTAATTGAATATAGGTATGTAGTTTAAATCCTATAATCACAAAATACCCACCAAAATTTATTACAGGAAAATGTAAAAGTATGCTTATACACTGAGGAAAATGATCTAATTCAACAGGTTTGCTTAAACATAGTTTGTATTGATATCCTATTTTTTATTAACTCATATTACATAACTTGCTAGTGTATCAAACCCACTTTAGTGTTATATCAATTGCAGAATTGCTAAAACAGTGTTTTTATTGGTAGTAATCAGTTCCATTAGCAGCACAGTCTTGTTGAATAATGAACCACTTTTAATACAGCAATTTTGTTAAGAAGTAAATTGCGACGCATTTTGTCCCCAGTAAAGCCCTTTCTTTATAATTAAGAAAGCAGAACAGCGTCGCCAAAAACGAATTGTCTCAGTGAGAACCTATAATCCACAACAGGTTGGTGGGGTGTTCGTAGCGATCGGCAATCACCGCGTGCCGTAGTATTATTTTTAACGTATTTGTTGCGCGGGTCACATCGTTGTTCGGAGTCGTCTAGCTGCCCTGTCTGAAATTGACTTTTCTTGATCGTATCAATACCCGTTTCAATTAATTTATTTTTACTTTGTATTTAAGTTTTTTTAAACTTTGCATGTCAGAATGAAGCAATAGAAGATTCTTATTTAGCACAAACCATCATTTTTATTGGACTTTATAATCTATAGACGAATTTTACCATCTCAGTAAACCAGGTTGCAGAATAGATAATCACATGCAACGTTAAACGACAAGAACAATATCACACCAGAAGCTATTTAAATTTTTGAGGACTACAGTACTGATTTTTAGTATCAAGCTTCATTACAATTGCCAGTCGGAACTAATACAGTATATAAAACCAGATTACACCTCCAATAGAAGTTGATAATTACTATACATTTCTTAAAAATCTGGTGGAAACTTCATGATACAGGTAAATATAGATACAATAAAAAAAATGTTTTCTTTTTTTAGTCATTAAAAAAAGTTAGAAAATATCAACTGCTTTAGTTTTCTTTGAAAATGTTCTATGCCTGAAGCATTTGAGGTAATTGGCAACTTATAGTAGTAGTAGTCTCACACCCTCAGCTTGTAGGCTTCTTTGGCCAGTTGTGGTCCTCATTACTGCTGTTCTAATATTGCTGCTGGTCCTTACATTGTGATCGTGTACATTGCTAGTTGTTGTAAAGGGTAGGCTTGATTTGGAGTTATTGAAAGTACATCTATGTATGTATATAGAGACAAGTCTGAAAGATGTAAAGAGACTTAATATCCATTATTTTATTTGGGATGTACAGGTCTTCAGTTGGCCTAGGCAGGTCAAAAAGTTTCTTTAGTGCTTTGTTCTGAAGAACCAATGACGGATTGATTTTATTTTGGAAGGTATACGAATAATAAAAAGCTTTTTTTTGCTTGATTTCAATATATTAAGCTGCTTTCCAAGACGCAAATTTCTGGGGCCATCTTCTTTGCCATGCGGGTTATGTGCCTGTGCCATGTCAGTTTATTGTCTATAATATATAGTCCCAAATATTGTACGCAGTCGGTTCTTTTGAGTTGATTCCTCCCAATTGAAACTGACAAATTCTGCCATCCCTGATATCTAGATATAACTAAATATGTAGACTTTTTAATATTGAGTGTTGGTTTATAATGACATAACCACGCTTTAACACGATTTAGATCCAATAGGAAACTTGACAAAAATTTTAAATGGGGAAAATTTTTTATAAATCATAAGTATGTATTGTCATAAAACATATGGCAGCAAAAAAAAAACAAATTATTTCGTCTCAAAAGACCGCTAGCAAGATTTAAAAATGCCCCAAAATTCAAATTATCCCAAGCGGGTAAAAACTGGTCATGACGTCAAGAAGTATAATTCGTCTGTGACATCCACGAAATAGGTTATAGGTTGGTAATAAATTGAACGACGTTGAGAATTCCACCTTAAAACAACAATACAATAACAATAGCACACGGCAATCCAAATGCAAACTCGGTAGCTCGGCCACCGGTCAGGATGACGGATGACGGAAAAGTCATACTTCCTGACGTCATCGGGCTTGGCGCGCTTAAAAGGTCGTTTGAAATGCTTTTGACACGCGCGAAATTTTAAAGAATTTTTACCAAGTTATTACTGATTTTTTAAGGAGTAATAATTGGGGAATATTTTTTTAGGCCTAACTAAATCATATTATTGAAAAAAAAAATTGAAAAGTTCCCTATTCAATCTGTCTTTTCAAAAGTTGTTGATCCTTACCAAAATATACTAGACACGTTTCATCAGCATACAATTGGAACAGGCCAAGTAGAGGTAGGTTTGACAGAGAATTGACATAGATCAAAAACAAAGTTGGGCCCAAAATTGATCCTTGTGGTACGCCACATCCGATATCGCCCAGATCACTGGAGGTAATATTGGTTACTAGATATTATGGTCGTCCCTGTAGGTAATCCTTAAACCAAGGCACAGGTACTCCTTTCAATCCAACACTCTCCAAAACATTTTGTGGTCAACTGTGTCAAAGGCTTTTTTAAGGTCAAGAGGTATAAGGACACCGGCCATACCTTTGTCCACTTTGTCGGAAATGTTGGTGATGAGATCAGTTGTAGCTGTTGTTGTGCTGCTTCCCGGTCGGAAACCATATTGACCTTGAAACCAGACGTTTGAATTGTCGAGGAAATGAGTGATTCGTTTATATACGCATGTTTCAAAGATTTTTGAGATTACAGATGGCAGGGATTTACCTCCTTTGTAAATAACACACTTTTTCATTTTTTAGTTAGCTTGGTACTGATCCAATTTTAAAAGACAGATTTACTAATTTATTTATTATGACTGACAATTTATCTCTAAATTTATTGAGAGTATCACCTGACATTTAATTGCAAGAAATCAAATCTACGCGAAAACGTTTAATGGTGTAATTAAACAATGACACGGTGGAAACACAACTGGGGGGCTATAATATCTAGATCTAAATATTTTGATGGACTAAATTAAAAACTATTTAGCAAATAACATGGTAAAAATAAATATTTTTACGTGTTGTCACGATACTGATTAAAATTTAAAACGATATATTTTTTTCATGTAAGAATTGGTAAATTTTTAATCAAGAAATATTCATTGAAAATTTTGCCTTTTATTACAAAGTTAATAACAGTCACGAAATTAAAATTTTAAGTTAAAAACTCCCGCAAAGGCTTTTTAATAACCTCTTCCCTTTAAAAGACTCAAAAGAAAAAAATTATAACGTCTTATTATCACACAATATTATCGTTAATATTTCTTTTTGCTTTTTTAGTGCCAGTTTATGAACGCATCATAGGAGACGTTTATGGCATTTGGACGATTAGATATGGCAAGGGAGGGAAGTAAATTCCCCATGGAAAATTTTTGACGAAAGCGTAAAAAATTATTTAGATTATGAGATTTCTACTTTTTTATTTTAATTTTAAATTATAATTTTAATATTAAATCATTCAAGGCTCAGTCATAGAATACATAGCTATGTAGCTATATATATTCTGTGGTCCAGTTTAAGAATGTCTCGTTGTAATATCACGTTTGTCGCGTGCCGCGACCTCATTAATCAAAAGATAGGAAACATGTAAATGATAGAAGAGTAAACGCTTAAATTTCACGTTAAAAACAACTAATTTTTAAATTGAAATTAGGGTAAATCTAAAGCATCTATTTATTTCAATGTTTAACAGCATATTACTATTATTACAAAGATGTTAAAAACCAAGGCTGTTGTTTATTTTTTTAAATTTTATTTACCTGTCTGTATTTTAACAATTAATTATGGATATTTTATTATTTATTTTTTGTTAGGTCTAATGTAAATTATCACTTGTTATACCACTAGAAGTCAAATTATATCCAGAAATATTTTTGAGCACACGAATTCGTGTGCGAGAAAAAATTTTAAGGTATAATTTGATTTCGAATGGTATTTGGTAAGAAAATTTCACAACAAAATGAGTTCATAATAGATATTTGTTATTAATTAGATTACATTTTTATTTACCAATTTTAGTAACATGAAAATACCAATTCTAGATTTCATATAACTCATATTGTTTTATATACTGTATTAGTTTTAACTGGCAGTTTTAATAAAACTTGACATTATTCATGATAATGTTTGGTTACGACGGTCATTAAATATCAAACGATAAGAAGGCCATATAAGCAGATTTCCTAAATCTGCTACGTTAAATTCATAGATGGCACAATGAGTCACCAACAATAAAGCGTGTTTATGCAGCCACTAACGACAAGCCTTTTCACTGCTAAATTAAAACAATAGCTGCTTATTATTTGACCAGTTGTCTTGGCTGAGCTAAAGAAATTTCTTGACTAAATTGCAAATAAAACAACCATTGACAAGTTGACAGTGTTGACACATAAATCAGCCAAAAGGAACGATCTCAGTCACAAATCCGGTAACCTTAGCGTAGGTAAGGGGGGAGGAAATTTGACTAAGATAATCTGACTTACTTGGTCAAATAAAACGGCAAGGTAGTCAGATTAGGTCAGCTCAGCCAAGACAAGTGGTCAAATAATAAGCAACTATTGTTGCCGCCTGTCTGTTTGACTTGCTACATAATCCTATCCTCACTACCATAACCACACTGTCACGCGCATCGCGGTGCCTGGATTACCTTGCACTGGCATAATCTATCGTCGGCTTAGTGCAAAAATTCATTAAGTCAAAATTAACAGTTTTGAGTAAAACCCAGTTTTAAGAAATGGCGGAGTTTAAAGTGATTTATTAAAAAAATGTGCAATAATGTTATGCCTACGAAGTTGTAGCATATAATATTTTCAACCTTTTGACGTTCCAACATTAATTACATGAAAACATATTGACTGCCATGTTTTCTATTTCTAAACAGAATTAAATGACGACTTTAACTATTTAATACATACCTAGGCTACAACGTATATGATGGGTAAAATATGAATGATGTGCGGTTTGTATAACTTGGTTTTTATTTGGAATTATCACTACTTTTCAAAATGGTTAAAATAAGTAGGTTTTACTTTCTTACTTAAGAAACATTCAGTTTGTTTGTATTAGTGTATTACGTATTTTGCTATTTTTTAACGAAATAGAACCTATTTTAGTTATACTTGCTGTCGCTTTTTATCTACTTTTATTTGTGTTACATTTAACACCTAATGCAACGGTAAAATTATTATCAAAATCGGTCCAATTACCGCGGAGTAATTAGCATACATATTATTATCAGAAACATACATTCGGCTGGAATTGAGAACCTCCTATTTTATTGTCTGTTAAAAATACTTAAATCCTTAAAAATTCCAATAAAATACGATATGCGACAACACCACGGCATCACATCAGTGAATTTGAGACATCTGTTGCCGAGGCGCTGCATTTATAACTATAGATCTAGAATCAACTCCACAAGGGCGGCCAAACCGTCTCCAATACAGTCTAAAATAGGGTTGTCAAGTTTCCTTGAAGATCCGCTATTCTTATAGTTTGATATTCAATGCTACGGTTAATAACGCATATACTTACCGCTAAAAATCAGTACTGTAGTTCTCAAAAATTTAAATAGCTTCTAGTGTGATATTGTTCTTGTTGTTTAATATTGCATATTATTATCTATTATGGAACATGGTTCACTGAGATATAGTCGATTCACTCAGTAAACCTGCAAGATGGCCGACATGTCATATGACAAAAGTCATATTCCAGCCAAATAAAATAATTTTTTGCATTTTCAATGACTTTTGTCATATGACATGTCGGCCATCTTGCAGGTTTACTGGCTGAATAGACTCTAGTTAAATTCGTCCATGGATTATAGAGTCCAATACTAATGATGAGTTGTGCGAAATAAGAATCTTCTATTGCTTTATCTGACGGCATACCAATATCCAAAGTATGCTTATTGACAGTGCCGTTAGGCATTAAAGTAAGAGAACACAGAAACTTATCGGCAAAATAAGGATTCGCATTAACAAAATCTCAATTTTTTCTCGGTTGGGGCCACCATCCTAGTTTCCATTTCTAGTTGTTGGATGTTGGCAAATAAGAATTCATATTCGAAATCCTACAAATTTAAACCTATTCTTCCTATAAAATTAAGAATCCTTTTAAGGTTTAAAAGGAACGGCCAGTAAGGGAGGACAGATTACTTGAAGGGTATCGGGCGAAAACCATGAATGTCACAAAACTTTCGAAATTAAGTTAAACACGCCATCTTGTGGGTCTTTCTGCTTGCGATAGAAGAAAATCCCAAACAATCCACCAATCAGCTTGCTTTGGGTCATGAAATTGATCAAAAATCTGTACGAACCGTTCTTCATACTGAGAAAATGCGTCCATACAAAATTAATGTTGTACAAGAACTTTTTGACGTTGACTGTGATCGAAGGCTAGAATTTTGCGAAATAATGACTAGAAATATGGAAGAAAACCCGAATTTTTCAAACAATATTGTGTTTTCGGATGAAGCGACTTTTACACTACACGGAATGGTGAATAAGCAAAATTACCGTTACTGGGCGCGAAATAACCCTAACTGGTATGAAGAGCTGCATACACAGTTCCCAAGAAAAGTTAATGTCTGGGCTGGATTGTTTGCGGGACATGTAATTGAACCCTTTTTTATCGAGGGAAATTTGAACGGTGATCGATATCTCAGGCTTCTTCGGCAAGAAGCTATAAATAATTTAAATGCTCATATTAACTTAACCTGGTATCAGCAAGATGGAGCTCCTCCGCATTTTACTCGCGAAATTAGAGAATTTTTGGATGTCACGTTTCCAAATCGATGGATAGGGAGAAGAGGGCCTATCGAATGGCCTTCACGGTCCCACGATCTTTCGCCATTAGATTTTTTTTATTGGGGTCACCTGAAAAACATAGTTTATCAAAATAAATCCAATACTTTAGAAGAATTAAGAATGAAAATTGTTAATGAAAGTGCGAGAATAACAAGGGAAATGGTTTTAAACACCCAAAGACATTTTTGCGATAATTTGTATCATTGTCAGTTAGTAAATGGGGGTCATTTTCAACACTTATTAAAAAATAGAGTCGTTTTGCCATGATTTGTTATACGTTTTTGTTTAAAGTTAACTTAAGAAATTGTTTCTTGAAATTTATTTTGTGTTTTGTAGCTGATCAATTTATGTAGGAAAGTAATGAATTTAGGTATAACACATGGTTAATAAAAAATGTTTAAAATTGAGTCGACAATCAAAATAAGTAAAAATATACAGGGTATTCCATTTAAAAAAATATAACTATCATTCTCCACAACTTTGTGGGCGACCCTGTATATTTCAATTTATCACCGATATGTAGATTTTTAACAGCCTTACATTTTTTATATAAGACATTTTTTGATAACCCCTGTATATTTTGAAATAATCGACCGTTCTGGTAATTTTTCCTAACCCTGTATAGAGTATGAAACTTTATAAAATTCATTGTTCTCAAAATAAATTTTTTGTGGCATCCATGGTTTTCTCCCGAGACCCTTCACTTATTTGTGTTTGTTTCAATGACTTTTTTTAATTCAAAATACTCGAATTTAAAGCCAATTTAAGTAACTTTTCAAATCAGTGATAATATACAGAGTGTTACAGTTAAAAAATATACCTATGGTCGCCTTTTGAAGGAACCAAATCAACTGTATTTTTAAACCACCCTATATATCGCAACTAAGATTTGGGTGTAGCGTTAAAAACCCTCTGGTATTATGTAACAGTTTAACAAATTTCAGAGTCCGAATATTTTAGAGTTAAAAAAATCAAAATCTTCCGTCAAAACATTGGAATTAAATTATTATTTTAGAAACGATAAGAGATAGGTATAAGATGATGTTAAAGAAAGTTGTTAAGAAATTAATATCTATTACTCAAAATTAATAGGAGTTTTGAAAATAAAATAAAATACAGAGTTTTTCATTTAAAATATCAAATTTGCTACTACTTTTTAGGAGAAGTCGCAACATTGTATCGTCATAAAAATTTTAGATAAATAGAGCATGTCCGTTTATCTAAATGACAAAATTTTCAGATTGATTCGTAACCTGATTCATTATATACGTCTACGGTACCATCCACCGTGAATCACCCTGTATAATTGAAAAATTGTCATAAATAACTTCCATTATAAATATATAAATTTACACGTTGATGTCTATATAGTCGTACGTAGATGTATAGAATTGAAAAGAAATTTATTTTTTAATGTACGAATTTCACAAGTTTTAATAACTTTCAATAAAAAATGGGCCTTTTATCACAATGTCAATAACATCCAGGAAATTAAAATTTTAAGTTAAAACTCTCGCAATGGCTTTTTAATATCCTCGTCCCTATAAAAGACTCAAAGGAAAAAATCATAACGTCTTATCATTGCACGATATAATCATTATTGTTTTTTTTTCGTGTTTTTAGAGCCAGTAAAATGGACACATAGAAGACATTATTATGGCAAAAAGCAGTCACGAACTACTTATTACTATTTATTTTAATGGCATCAAATGTACACACTGAGAATATACACATACTCTTTGTACAACTATTTAATACTATTTGTGACAGCAACGCGCTTTTCTAGCGCCTTGCTAGACCGTTGTGTAGTGATCACGGTAATTTAGTCAATAGGAATTAGGAGTTAATGCTACCATAGAATGGGTTATAGCCATTATTGCTTTGGATAGTCATAGTGATTATCAAGTTTTATTGAGGGTGTAATCTGGTTTTATATACTGTATTAATTCCGACTGGCAGTTGTAATGAAACAAACATAATAACATTTACTTGCTACGGTTGATAAAGCATATTTTATCACTAAAAATCAGTACCGCAGTTTTCAAAAATTTAAATAGCTTCTAGTGTGATATTGTTTTTGCCGTTTAACATTGCATATATGATTATCTATTATGCAATATGGTTTACTGCGATGGTAAAATTTGACCATAGAAGAAAATTGCTAGACCGTTGGGTAGTGATAATATCACGATAATTTAGCCAATAGGAAATAGGAGTTATCGCTACCATAGAATGGTTTATAGCCATTATTGCTCTGAATAACCACAGCAATTATCAGGCTCTATTGAGGGTGTAATCTGGTTTCATATACTGTATTAGTTCCGATCGGCAGTTAGAGTGGAACTTGACATTAGTCATAAGAATATTTGCTTGCCACAGCTAATAAAGCATATACAGTGTGTGTATAAAGTCTGGAAACGGCTTAATAACATCACAATTTACTGGCCGATTTAAACCAAATTTGGTACAGTTGTGTAAGAGGATCTAACGCACCGAATGACGATATTGGCGTTGTTGCCAGCTTTTTAGTTTGTCTGGTATTCAAACGAATTTTATATTTTTAAATATAACACCCAGTATATTTTTACATTTTTAAATTTCACATAAAATTATAATTATTTTTTATAAAATGCATTATTAGTCTATACTTCATAGTTTCCGAGATATTGACTCTCGAAAAGTGACATTTTTGAACTTTGACAGCTTATAACTTTCTAACAGTACGTCTTAGAGCAAAACGGCTTACATGTCCCTATCTTCAATTTTTATTATCTTCCCAAAAAATCAACTTCCAGTTAAACCGGAACAACTATATTTCCTGCTTTCGAGTGACATCCGGTTTAACCGGAAGTTGATTTTTTGGGAAGATAATAAAAATTGAAGATAGGGACATGTAAGCCGTTTTGCTCTAAGACGTACTGTTAGAAAGTTATAAGCTGTCAAAGTTCAAAAATGTCACTTTTCGAGAGTCAATATCTCGGAAACTATGAAGTATAGACTAATAATGCATTTAATAAAAAATAATTATAATTTTATGTGGAATTTAAAAATGTAAAAATATACTGGGTGTTATATTTAAAAATATAAAATTCGTTCGAATTCCAGACAAACTAAAAAGCTGGCAACAACGCCAATATCGTCATTCGGTGCGTTAGATCCTCTTACACATCTGTACCAAATTTGGTTTAAATCGGCCAGTAAATTGTGATGTTATTAAGCCGTTTCCAGACTTTATACACGCCCTATATATATACGTACTACTAAAAAACAGTTCTGTAGTTCTCAAAAATTTAAATAGCTTTTAGTGTGATATTGTTCTTGTCATTTAACATTGCATATTATGATTACCTATTATGCAACATGGTTTTTTGAGATGATAAAATTCGTTGATAGATCATGTCATGCAAAGTTTGAAAAACTTGAATACAAAATAAAAATAAATTAATTGAAACAGGTATTGGTAGATACGATAAATAGAATTCAAATTCAGACAGGATAGCTAGAAGACTCCGAGCAACGATGTGACCTGCGCAATAAATATGTTAAAACTAATCTACGGCGCGCGACGATTGCCGATCGCTACCAACCCCCACCAACGTCTGGTGGATTATAGGTTCTAACGGATACAATTAATTTTTGGGGACGCCTTTATGCTGTCATAATTGTAGAGAAAACGCTTTACTGGGAACAAAATGCGTCGCCTTGAGAAGATTTTATTTTAATTTATTTTTATTTTATACCTAATCAAGAATCGCTGGGACCCATCAAGTTAATTTTTTGAAATGATTTTCTTTTGGAAAAAATATATACAGTGTGTGTATAAAGTCTGGAAACAGCTTAATAACATCACAATTTACTGGCCGATTTGAACCAAATTTGGTACAGTTGTGTAAAAGGATCTAACGCACCGAATAACGATATTGGCGTTGTTGCCAGCTTTTTAGTTTGTCTGGAATTCGAACGAATTTTATATTTTTAAATATACCACCAAGTATATTTTTACATTTTTAAATTCCACATAAAATTATAATTATTTCTTATTAAATGCATTATTAGTCTATACTTCATAGTTTCCGAGATATTGACTCTCGAAAAGTGACATTTTTGAACTTTGACAGCTTATAACTTTCTAACAGTACGTCTTAGAGCAAAACGGCTTACATGTCCCTATCTTCAATTTTTATTATCTTCCCAAAAAAATCAACTTCCGGTTAAACCGGATGTAACTCGAAAGCAGGAAATATAGTTGTTCCGGTTTAACTGGAACTTGATTTTTTTGGGAAGATAATAAAAATTGAAGATAGGGACATGTAAGCCGTTTTGCTCTAAGACGTACTGTTAGAAAGTTATAAGCTGTCAAAGTTCAAAAATGTCACTTTTCGAGAGTCAATATCTCGGAAACTATGAAGTATAGACTAATAATGCATTTTATAAAAAATAAATATAATTTTATGTGGAATTTAAAAATGTAAAAATATACTGGGTGTTATATTTAAAAATATAAAATTCCTTCGAATTCCAGACAAACTAAAAAGCTGGCAACAACGCCAATATCGTCATTCGGTGCGTTAGATCCTCTTACACAACTGTACCAAATTTGGTTTAAATCGGCCAGTAAATTGTGATGTTATTAAGCCGTTTCCAGACGTTGTACACACACTGTATATTAAAAGTGCTACATGTATCAAATTTAATTTTTTTAATGAAGTGTATTGTATATTTTTCTATTATTACAATCTATAAATTCTAGACATTTTTAATTAATAATGTCCTATACCTATCTTCAGCTATTTACGAAGTTGGAAGAATTGGTCCATTTTTTCTCAGGTCTCATTTAATTATAATGAAAAAATTACACAAAGTCTCGGCCTCAGATTAAAACTAATTTTTGTCTGTTTACTTAGTTTGGTAGGTAACATGTTTCGCCTTAAACTGGCATCATCAGACCTAAACAAGTAAAACAAATTATATAAAATGATTACACTTTCAACAGCTTCCCCCACTCTTACTAAAGTCGGTACGCCAACAAGCACGGGACCAAAATTATGCAAAATTGTCCGAACTTTTTAATGGTGTTATTAAAAATATACCTTAACGTACAATTTTCGGAGATATCTAAAATGTTAAAATTTACTTTTCAATTGCGCCCCCTTGCGGCAAAATGCGGAACTTAACAATTATTTCCAGGATTTTCTCATAGTCACTTTAGTTATTAATTTTTTTCCTGAATTTCTATGCCCAATAGTTTCCGAGATATGGCCGCTCTTCGACCTTAATGAAACACCCTGTATTTAGTCGTTGTAAATGTGTTTTTGGTGTATTGTTGTAATTAATTTTTTGGAAACTGCACTTAAATAATAAAAGATTATTTTTACTTTTTTTATGACATAGCTTAATAAAAAATTTTAATAAAGAGGTTTTAAATTAAATCGTTGAAAATAGATAAACTTTACGTTAAGTTAAACTAACATTTTATTTTCCACTTAATGAACACTTTACTGATGACATTGTGTTCTTTTTTGTCTTAATATTAAGGTATATTACTTTTAGACACAATCTGCGTTTTCAAAAATACTTATTTTATGAAGTTACCTCATACAGGGTCAAAAACAAATGAACTTTGCATCACATGCGACCAAATTTTAATAGCCAAATTTTGATTTTGTAAAAAAACACACACGAACACACATTTAATATGGCGCTACTTTAAAGAAAATGTATCTAAAATAAAGCATTGTCAACACTAAGAAGTTATGTAGGTTGCGTTGAGTCTTATTTTCCAAAAGTGGTGCAATTTAGAAAATAAGGGAAAAAAATCAGAATTATCTTATGCAAGTGAAATTTTGTATGTGGGCTAGAAACTGCATTTAAAAAACTTAAACCAATAACTTTTTTGATATTTTTAGGAATAACCCACTATTGAATTATTTTTTGGAAAAAATTAAAATTTGACAGATAATGCGAATCACGTGACTACTATTTTTTTGCTTAATTTTCATCTCAATCGAAGCAGAACTTGTCGCCAAAATCAAATTTCGAATAAAGATACTAATAAAAAAAAAATCCCATATGATGCGGACTTTATTGGTCACACTGTATATAAAAGTCTGATTCGTTTCTTCATAAGAACCCTGTATATCAGCAGAATACTGCGAGTCGCCGCAGTGGCCAACCAGGCCTATTATTTTATTTTAGTAGTTCGATTTTAACTGTCTGCGTTCGCGTGACATGTGGGAATTACTTTTCCTAAAGTTATACCAAGTCCTATTAACATTTATAGCGTTTATTTCCTGACGCTTATAAAAAAGTTTTTAGCATATTATGCATATTGTATTTTTTTTAATAAAAAATATTTTCACATAAGATTGTCGGTTCGGGATATAAAATTATTTATATTTTATTTAGGTAAATGGTAACAGTACTTTAAAATAATAAATTACACTTGGCATATCTCACAGTATGTATACCTACCTATATTTTTAATTGCATTTTTGTGTATCCGCCATTGTGCCCTTGTCAGAAATAACATTTCGAGCGCTACATAAATCATTGCCCCGATACCCGAAGCGGAAGTGTGTTTTTGTAGCAAGTTTTTAGGGAAAACATAATAAATGTCATCTAAATTAAGTGACAGGTCATTATAAAGGATATTTCGGGTTTGGGAGCTTAATTTATTTTTGAAAAAATTTCAACGCGACATATTGTGGTTTATAAATTAACACGTGGAAGTTGAGTAATTATTGTTAACAAAAAATATGTTTAAAAGGGGTTTTATGTAACGGTCAGGAAACGGATTATACCTAGTTAAAATTTAATCCCTCTCATAAAAGGACTTTATTTAGTCCCTCTTGGAGATTAAAACTTTTAGCCGGACGCAGTTGTGTTTTCACCATTACAACACATACGAATGGTATATCCGTTTAACGTGAAACCTTCGGTTTATTGTGTACTTACCCCCAAAAGGTTCGTATGTAGGTACACAAAGTTTAAGTCAAATCACTACTGAGAATATGAATATGCTTGTCTTCTGCTAGACTCCATTTTATAATACCTTTTTTACCCTTTTAAACTTCTTTATTTGTTCCACACAAAAATATAATTTCTGTAAATTATTTACAATGTTTACGCTGCAAAGCCTTGACCCCAATCTAGCATGGGAACAGCACATCAAGAAAGGAATTAAGAAGACAAAGGCAGAAATGGGAAGACTGTACCCACTGATATATTTAAAGAGCATAATGGGGCTGCCAATGATAAAAGCAGTAGCCAGACCAAAGCTGACCTACGGCTCAGCAGCGTGGGGCTATGCAGCTAAGACATATATAAAACGGCCTGGAGGCCACAGAAAATAATTATGTAAGAAAAGCAGTAGCTTGTAAGAAGTGCACAAATTCATAGAGGTCTGGAATTGGAAACGATAACAACATTCATGAAAAGGAAAAAGGAAAGAAGTCAAAGGTTTTGAAAAAGCAGGAACTGAAGATTTAAGAAGATTAGTTGATTGTCATCCAGTAGAGGACGATGAAAGAATGAGGGCATAGGCACTATAAGCGTCCAAGGAATCAGCTTTTGTAGTAGCATAAAGGAAATTCGCTGCTGGAGCAAAAAAGGAAGAAAAAAAAATTGTGTGTGCTTAAGACCACACGACAGAAGTGAAAACTTCAACAAGGTTAATTCAGTGCCCACAAAAAAGTGCTAAACGCGCCTAAAGAAGTTTTCACTTCAAAAATAACATAAACTTGGAATACGGGATAATTTTACTGCATACGAAAAAAGATATTTCCCAAAATTGAACAACTCTTGAATTTTTACATCTTCAACAGAAGTCAGAAACCATAATCAATTAGGTCCACGGAATAAGCAATTACGGTAAAACTAATTACCTTACTTCACAATACGTAAATATATAATTTAAAAAATGCCAGAACATACCTGAGACGCAACAAGTGTCGCGCACTGTTTCCACGTCGAGTGATGCGGCAGCGGAGTCGAATTCGAGCGTAACACAGCCGAACCTGACGCCTGACGGCTCAGTTTAATTCAGTGCCCACAAAAAGTGCTAAACGCGCCTAAAAAAGTTTTCATTTCAAAAGTTTTCACTTTAATAAAAAAAAAACTAGAAGTAATATACCTATGAAGAAATCGTTAAACTAGACGCCGCCATACCTACTTTAGTAGCTAGTAAATAAAAAAAAGCCTACAAAAAAATTTACCCACCGCACAAGAACTTACTACACATAACACTGCACCAACGTATTCATAGCCGTAAAGCATGGGCACGTGTTATCTCTTCTGAAGCACAAACACGTAAACTGCACCAAAAGCCTTACACCTACACAAACACCTTCACAATAAATAAACAAGTACTATCACAAAACCCAAACCTACGTACACCGGTACCGGTAGGCAGCCCCATCAGGGTTGAATCCGACACTGCCTCACAGGGTGCCAGTCGTTAGAAGTTTCTCCTCGATAGAAAAAAGTTAACATGGTTTAGTGTTCTCTCAATCGTTAACCTTGGTGTTCAACGACCAGTGCTTTTCAGTCGGTAGTAGTGATGTCAATTTATCAATAGTGGTAGCGTTCTATACTTATATTAATAGTAACTTTAAAAAACTATCGATAATAATATAAGAAAAAAGAAAAAACATTCAAAAATTAATCAAAAACGGTAATTTCTCACACAATTTCAATTATGCTAATATTTTTACTATTAGTTCAACGCTAAACAATTACAAATACAGTTTACTGCACGCTCGAATAAAATTAATTAAACAAACTGTAGTCTGTATCAATGAACAGCAGAACACGATGGATACAAGGGATAGCACAAAACAAATAAAAATGCAGAAGAGGACAAATAAAAAATAATTAATAATATAGAAACTCCCATCAGTTTCCGTGTAAATAGATGAGATGTTGCCGATGTCGCCACTATATTTTCCAAAAAGGTCAATTTTTAATAAATTAGCTCTCTTCTTCTCGTTGCATGGTACTTTTTATGAGAGAAGTTAAGTAGACGGCATATCTATACTGACGATCTTGATGACAGGGTCAGAAATTGTTTTATTGTCTTAAGTTGAACGGTTCTTCAATTATTAGGTAAACTCATTCAGTCATGAATGACAAAAGAGTTTTGTACTTACATTGTGTTTGTTTGTTTTAAATCACAACGTTTCAACTGGTATGAATCTCCAGTCGTCTTCAGGTGAATACTGAAGCAAGTGAAAAACTCATCTTCAAGAAACATCATTGTCTCCAACCTTTAATCATTCATTTAATAAATAGAAAACACTATGTAGAAATAAATGAATGTAATAGATATGTTGTTTATAAAAGTTCTTTAGGGATGTCTCGAGGCTCTAATCTAGAACTCTCACTCTTCATAGCAAGCAGTCTCAAATAAAATTTTCCTTATGAGGTTAATATCTCACAGGGCTTTATATTTGCATATGTTTAAGATGTTTCTACTAATTAATTCATGATTGTGAGTCACTACAATATTAATAAAATTTTTGCAATGTTGCTAGTTGATGTAATGCCAATGACTGTACTTTAAATGTAAGTATGTGTGACTCAATGTCATCTACGCTTAAGAAAACTAATATTGTTTTTGATTAGTCATTGAATGATGCTAAACTTAATGAGCAAAAGTATTTGGGAATCATATTCGATACTACCCTAACTTTTTCAATTTCTAAAATAGGAAGGGCTCAAAAAATGTCAGGATTTATTGCAGAAATACTAAAAACCTCAATTTTGATGTCAGCCTTTATTTATATGTACATGCCTTATGGGAGTTTATCAAAGCTGCAAAGGGCAAAAATTGTTATTCTGGCAGAACAGGAAATGCTACAAAGAAACATTACAGATATTGGTGTTACATAAGACGTTGTTTCCAAAACATGTTCGAAGTTTATTGAATTGGGAAACTTTAATAGATCGAGAAGAGATCGTGGTAAAGTTATTACATAAGAGCAGGATAGCTTATTAAGTCAAATAGGAAGAAAAATCCACAGTATCTCTCTCTGAGCTACAAAGACAACATTTACAGTTAACAGATGTTTCCATCGATACTATTAGAAAAATATTTCACACTCGGGAATTATTTAGTAGTAGTAGTAGTAGTAGTAATAACATGTTTTATTTAGCAAAAAGCTACAATTAAATATTTTTTAATACATTTTTAAAGATTTATTTTTAAATTTAAAAACGCGGCCTTCTTTTAACAATAACAGACCGAAAAGTTAAAAAATTTTCAAATTGTATCAAATATTGCGTATCATTTTGTTTTTTAATTAAATGTAATTTTAAAGTTTTTTTAAACAGTTTTAATGATTTTTGAGATTTAATAGAATTTTCCAAATTATTATATTCTATCCAACTTTATAAAAAACAGATTTATAAGCTAATGTTTTAGACACTCTATCAACAAAAAAAATTTGATTAGTTCTTGTTTTATAATAATTATGATGGTCATAATTAAAAGAACAAAAATTTTTTAAACAATTAGGCAATAAGTTATTTTTAATTTTATGTAAAAAGATACATACTAAACAAAAAATTTAAATTCCAACATCAACCAATTAAAATTTTTCAACATAAAATTAGTTTTTGTATATTTGTCACAATTAAAATAATCCGCATTGCTTTATTTTGTAAAATTTGTAATTTATCAAATATTTCCTCACTAGCACAATATAAAATAGAAGAACAATAAAGAAAATGTGGTAATATAATAGTATTAAATACAGTTTTTTTAGAAAACAAACTTAAATTAGAACTGATTCTTTTAAAATTACCTACTTTTCCGGCAATCTTCGATAAAATACTTTCAAAATAATTAAAAAATTTTAATTTTGAATCAATGATTATTCCCAAATATTTAAAACTGTTTACTAATTCCAATTTTTCACCATCAATTACACCATTTATATTTTGACCATTTAAATTATTACCCATAACCATACATTTAGTTTTTGAAATATTTAATTTTAATTTATTTACTTTTAGCCAATTTAATAATATATTTATCTCAGAATTTAGAGTATTTAGACCATCAAAAATATTTAAAACATTAATGTAAATTAAGGTGTCATCAGCAATGATTTGTAACTTACTCATTTTTAAAACTAAAAGCAGACAAAAGTTTACGGTTTCCGATCTATTAACATAAAATTGAATAAACTATCGATGTAATAAGGAACTGGGCCGATGCAAAGAAAGACGGGTTGCAAAAACATTTTAATTATAATAATGAGTTGACTAATACAAAATTTTAATTATAACATATTATTATAACATGGAAGAAAATATATTGTTTCTGTTTTTCTCTAAATCTTTCTGCAATTAGGAATTTATAACACTCCAAATAAAAAAGAACCTAGCTATTAGCGTTAACATTTACGTTACAGGACTGTCGTTAGCTTTCATTGTTTTAGTCATGAATAAATTCCAGGAACGAGGAATAATTAGAGGGGTTCTTGTCCTAACGTTTTCTTAACATCTTTTCTACTATATTCCCATAACTTTTCTTTCGATATAAAATACCGGCATATTAAATAAATAAATATGCCATAGCAATCGGTTTTCAGGCAACCTATGTCGTAACCAAGCAAGTCTATTCACTCATCGTATTACTTGGTACTCTTTTAGAAACTAATCTGATCATTTGCTAGGAGGGTAAGTATAAAAGCTTTATGTTGTTGTTTGGATCATCAAAACTGGATTGGAAGATTGGACAAAATATTTTATTTTCGAATGAAAACAGAATTAGCATTCGGTCAGGTGACCCGCAAATCCGATTGTTAAGACATCGCGGGAGACTAACTGTCAGCTGCCAAATCAGTCCAAAATTACTGTAAAGAAACTGTAATGTTTTGGAGTGGCACACTGAGAAAATGAAGTTTCCTAAGTTATCGGGCTGGACAAATTTAGCAGCTGTTATTAAATAAACCGCTATATTAGTTAAAATATTGTTTAAAGGTGACATGATGATCTTGTAGTCGTTGCAGTATATATTTTGCTGGGTTTTACAAATCTTATAGTGTTGTTATTACAACATATTTGTTAACTGTTGCTATATTATTATGTCTATACCAGCTAAATAATTTTATAAAGAAATAAACTTAAACGGTTAAGTAATTATTGCTATCTGAATTAGCAATCCTAGCGTTACAATTTTTAATCGTAACCCTAATGCACTTTGCCAGGTACTTAAAGCCAGGATAGATCGATCGCGGTTCTACTAGAGCAAAACGGTTTTTTAAGATTCGTTATTTGGATGTAGGAAAGTGTAAATTCGGTTGAACGTCAGCCAATAAGAAAGCGCTTGCTCTGCCATTCGGACATTAGAAAAATCAAAATTCCAATCTGTGATCGTATCTTCCGCGAGATAGTTGTGTGACGCGATACCCATTACGCGCATTATTTTTCAGTACTGTATGCCTGTGCAATGTGCATGCTGTATACATAAAGTATTTGTTGTTTTTTTTATGTGATTATTGGGTTCATATATTATTATATACATGACTAATTTTGTACCTCCTGTTAACTTTTGTTCTAATAAAAAATTAGAATTAGAACTAAAATTGAAGCTTAAATTTAGTAAAATCGGATAAGTCGTTTAGGAGTTACAGCGACTTTAATGTTTGCACTTTCAATAGATCCCCCTACTCTTATCAAGGTCTGTACGCCAATCGAAACCAAAATGATGCAGAATTGTTTAAGCTTTCTAATAATGTAATCAGAGTTATAACTTAATATGGGAATTTTCGGAGAAATTTAGAATTAAAAAAAATTATTTTCGATTGTGCTCTCTTGCGGCGAAATGAGGAACTTAAGAATAATTTCCAGAATTTTCTAACGGCCGCTATAATCATATTTTTTTCCCCAAGTTTCTACGCTTATATGTATAGTAGTTTTCGAGATATGGCCGGTGGCCACCCTTAATGAAACACCCTGTGGAAGCAGAAATGCAATTTTTTTCAAACTGAAAATATGACTGTTTTGGAGGAACCAAGTTGTTCATCTGTTCTAAATACCATAGAGCATCTATAGTCAAAATAACCGTGCTTACCAAATCAGTTAATTCAAGCAATTTTTCTATTTTATTAATTTTCTTATAAAACTAGCTCGGGTAAGCTGCGTTGTTTATTTTTCTATAACTGTTTCTTTGTCTCTTTATCACTAAGACAGAGATATATTGGTTGTGTGTATCATGTTTAGTACAGATTCATGCATAATTGTTGTAAACTATTATGTATAAAATTTAGCTTCTTATTATTATATAAATTGATTCGATCGATGCCCTTAAACACTATCTGCTCCTGAGATAAATCGAATTTATTAATTAATTAAACTTTATAAAGAAGAAGGAAAAATAATGATTATTTAGTACGATGATAATGAAACCTGCCTCAGTTTTTGAGGGGTGAAAATATTAAAAAGCCTTTTTTTGTGGAATGTCAAGTTTTTTTACCCCAAATTTTAATTTTCTTAGGGCTTATTAAAATTTTGTAATAAAGAAACCAGCGTTCTCGTAAAAATTTCATTATTAAAAATGTTAATTTCCTATAGTGACATAAAGTAAAAACATTTGAATTTAAAAAGTAATTCTTTGGTAAAAAATTAAAAGAAAAACTTTCTATTTTTACGATTATCGTAGATGTTATTGGTAGTTAAGTTTAAAAAACAGAGAAAACTATTTTTAAAAACAATTTTATTTTACTTCGGAAAATACAGCGTCTGACTTTAACGAGCTCAAGTCAAAGAATACTTTATTTAAAAAATTACATTAACATTATTGTAAAAAGTAGCATCATCAAGAGATAAGGCTTCTCGGAAAGGTTGGCCTGGGAATCGTCTAGTTCATCGTTTTCTTAGTATGTAACTCCTCCCTCCTTAAGCTGAGAAGATACTGGAGGTATTCTGCGAGGTATTGGTATTTTCGGTTCTGGCATCGATTTCTTGCAATTTGGTATTGATTTTGGTTTTGGAACAAATTTTGGAAAATAGTCTAAGTTGCTTTCTATATTTCCATAGTAGGTACACTGTCAACAGGACGGCTAGGCTTCCTATTAAGTAGGACAGAATGTTTGATAATTGTTCTTTTTCTTCGATTGGGGTGATTGGCGATAATTGGTTGGCCATATCCTTCAATCGATAGATATCTTCGAAGTTCAGTTTTGTTAAATTGGGTGTCTTAAATGTGGTTGATAGGGTGGAATTTCCTATTTCGACATCGGGTAAGATAAGCGGTTTTCCTTGTTTAATTCTTACGTCGTTGACAAATTTCTTCGCTCCGATTTGAATTTGGCAATTTTTCGGAATTTTTACTAGCGTCGGCATATTAATTTGGAGATATTGGTCGGTAGTGCATTTAGAAAAAAGTCTTTCTGTTTTACTGGGAAGGATGAGTATTTCTTCTTGTGTAACTTGTTCGGTTATTATTTCTTGTATTTTGACTTCAAGAACAGGGCAGTTTTCTAGCGGAGAGCCTTTCAGTAGTTGAAGGGTGCAATGGTCTTGGGGGTGGAGATTTTCAGTGCAGTAGTATTCTTCTTCCAGTTGGGGGCAACTAGTTTCTTCAAATTGGACCTTTTCTTCTGCTTGTGCCAAATAAGGGTATTTTGGAACGAATATTTTATGGTGTTGGGTAATAGGATAAAGGTGGTAGAAGGTAAACCTTTCTGGTCTAACCACAGGGACATGAATCGCAAATATCACTTTAGCTTTTGAAAAAGTAACTTGAGTCCCTAAATATTGGTAATACGACAATATGTTCTTAAAATTTGGTATTGCTTCATTATTATAGATTGTTCTTAAATAATCTAGCATTTGTAATAATTCTGAACTTGGCACTATGGCGTTATGCAGTGCGTTTAATTTGGCAAACATAATAGCGTCCTCTAGGTTGTCAATAAAGGTGATTAAATTTTGACAATCTAAATTTATTTGATAAATTAGTCCTTGAAAGCTTATATAATCATTTAGATCGTTAATTGTTCGTTCGATGACATCTTTAAATACTCTTAGACCATTTTGTAATTGTTTTTGATTTGCATCGAGAATTGATATTGTTTTGTTATAGTTATTAATTAAGTTTTTTGATAAGGAAACTTGTAAATTTAGTTTGTTTATGATGTTTTTCTGATTCGTTTCGAGAATTTTAATGGTTTTATCGTATCTTTTTCCGTCGTCTGCGTCTAATGTGCCGAATAACCATTTATTTGCTTTACCTACGATATTAACTAGACCTCTCTTGTTCCTTACGTGTGGGTAGAGATTCTCGAGTTTACTTTGTGTTGTTTGAATGAGGTATTCCGTTCTAAGTATTGCACTTTCTGATAACCCGTGATAAGAAATTGGATTTGTCGCGTTTTCGTGCTTTAAGTGGTTTTTAATTGTAAAGAAATATTTTTCTATATTTACAAGTTGTATTAAAATAGGTTCTAAGTCTACGTAATGCAAAAATGTATGTTTGTTATATATAAGTTTTGAGTTTCCTAATTCTATCGGGAGAATAGGATTTTTAAGGGTTGTCAGGTGTATGTCATTAGGGTTGCAGTATATTTGAAGTACTTGGAGTGTCGTGGTTAAAATCAGGATTGTCCTTTTCATTGTTTACCTGAAAATTCGATAGTCGTTTAATTCGGGGTTTTCTAGCGCTGTTTTTATGGTACGAGCCTTTTTGTGTAATTACTTTTTTATCGGTTTGACTTTTAATCGCAAATTTTTTAAATTTAGGCCGGTCTTTGCCTCTGGCTTTTGTTTTGATATAGGCTTCGGTTGTATTCGCGAAGTCTGGTGGGTCGGATCGGGTTTCGTTAATTTTTGCAATTATATTTTCTTTAGTTTGTGCGTTCTTTTGTTGAATCATGCGATAAAGTTGTGTCGCGTTTTCTTTGTGTTGTTGGACGTAATTTGATACTATTACGTGGTCATTGATATCGAATGGGTTTGGACTGTTAATGTGGCCTTTTAATATTTCAAATGGGGTATATTTGGTTACACTATGGATTGAGTTATTGTATGCAATTATTACGCGTTTCATAAGTTGCGTGGGTGTAAAATTTTTGTTTTCCTCTTTTAGACATCGGTAGTGTTCGATTAATGTTGAATGAAACCGTTCAACTGGGGAGTTCGAATTACTGTTTTTTGGGGTTGTGAAGTGGAGCTCAATTTTGTAAAGTTTACAAAAATCTTCTACTTCTTTATTTTTAAATTCTGTACCACAATCGGTTGTAATTTTAAGAGGTAAACCGTGGTGCGTAATAAAATTTAGTAGATTTTCTAGTATTTCTGGTCCTGTTAAACTATTTATGTGGTAGGCTTGTCCGTATCGAGAAAATGTATCGATTACCATTAAAAAGGTTTCGTTTGATATTTTAAATGTGTCCATGTGGACTAACTCGAGGGGTTTTGAGCTTGTCGGGGTTAAGTTAAATTTAATTACTGGGGGATTTCTATCGTACTTGTTGGTTAGACATATTTCGCAGTTGTTTATGTAATTTTCAATGTCCTCTGACATTTTTGGCCAATAATATTTTTGGGAAAGGGCTAATTTGGTTTCGTTAATGCCTCTATGACACGTTTTAGTTGTGTGATACATCTCGAGTTTTTCTTTTTGGTCGTTAAGTGTTTCGACGTCTTCCAAAAATTTTGAACATTGAATTAGTTTGTACGAAGAATTTCGAAAAAAGTTTTGAACTGTAGTAATGAATATTTTGGCTATTTCTGGGTCCCTAAAATATAGAGCAAACGTTTGTTTGGGGTCAACAAATTCTTTTAAAATCTTTATTATATGTTCGCGTGGGTCTCGTTTTGTTATTGTGACGTATAGGCGTGTGTTTTCAAAGATTTTATTAAATTTGCATTGTATTTTGTCTATATCACCAGCAGTTATAACGATTTGATTTTTATAAACATTTAAACTTCGTTCGGATATAGGTATATTTATTATCGGGTGTTCTAGTGACGTATGTACCGTTTCATTATCGTCTTCCTTGTTTTTTTCAGGGGGTCGAATTTGCATGTCGGATATTATATTGATTTTTGGTATGTTCGTATCTGTTTGTCTTTCTTCGCATGTCTCGAAAATTTCGTTTATAATCGATTCGTCTAGTTGTGGGAAATCCTCTTGGTTTTGTAGGTATTCGCTTATCATGTTGTCTATGTCACCGGGGTTATTGTCCGTCGACATTGTCTCTAAGGCGTTAAGGTTATTGTCCATTGGGTATCTAGACAGGGCGTCTGCTGCCTGGTTTAGTTTACCTTTTTTGTATTGAATTATGTAATCGAATTCTTCTAATTTGAGGCGCCACCGCACGAGTCTTGAATGGGGTTCTTTTAGGGAAAATAACCACTGTAAGGGTTTGTGGTCAGTCAGTATGGTGAATTTATGTCCGAATAGGTACGGGCGAAAATATTTACAACTCCAGACTATCGCTAGAAGTTCCTTTTCTATCGTGGAGTAGTTTATCTCGGCGGGATTTAAAGTTCGCGACGCGTAGCAGATAGGGTGTCCATTTTGGGATAAAATTGATCCTATAGCGTAAGCTGAGGCATCTGTGGTTACTTCAAAAGGTTTAGAAAAGTCCGGGTAGGATAACACTGGTTCGGATATAAGCAAATTTTTGCATGTATTAAAACATTCGACAAATTCTTTTGTATGTTCTATTTTTTCGTTCTTTTTTAGACATTTTGTCATTGGTTTAGTAATTTTGGCGAAATTTTTAATGAACTTTCGGTAGTACCCTAATAAACCTAAAAATGATTTAATGTCACGTGGTGTTTTTGGTATGGGGAATTTTTGGATTGCGGCGATTTTCTTTTTGTTTGGTTTTATTCCTTCCGATGTCACTACATGACCAAGGAATTCGACCTCCTTTCTCAAAAATTCGCATTTGTCGCTTTGAATCTTAAGATTAGCTTCTCTGAGTTTATTAAATACTTGTTTTAGGTTTTGAATGTGTTCTTGCAGGGACGTACTAAAAATAATTATATCGTCCATATATACCATACAAATTTTATTTAGTAAATCTTTCAGGATTTCGTCGATGACACGTTGGAAAGTAGAGGGGGAATTTTTCAATCCGAAGGGCATTCTTAGGTACTCAAAATGTCCGTTGTTCACTGTGAAAGCTGTTTTTTCGATAGAATTTTTGTCCATCTCTATTTGATGAAACCCGCTGGCTAGATCGAGGGTTGAAAAATATTGCGCTCTGCCGAGTTTATCTAATATATCATTAATATTGGGGATGGGGTACCTATCATCGATTGTTTTTTCGTTAATTTTACGAAAATCGCATACTACCCTCCATTTTTGTTTAAGGGAAGCATCTATTTTCTTGGGTACCACCCAAATAGGCGAGGACCAGGGGCTAGAAGATGGGCGTATGATTCCCTTTTCTAGCATTTCATTTATTTGTCGTTGCACCTCGTCTTTGTGTACAAAAGGGTAGCGATAAGATTTTGTGTGAATGGGGATGTCATCCGTGGTTCGAATTACATGTTTAATTTTTGAAGTAAATGATAATTTATCGCCGGGTTTATGAAAAATATCAGAGTATTCTTTACATAGTTTTATTATGGCTTTTTCCTCTTCGACGTTTAAGTGGTCCGTGCGAATTAAATCTCGAATATTTGGTTCTATATTTGTATTTTGGTTATTTTGAATGTTTTGGGTCAAATTTTCAAAGGAAAATATTTCATATGAATTCTGCTCGAATAAATCAACAGGTATTGGTTTAGTTAATGTCACGGAAATCGTTTTGTCGGATTTATTTTGTATTTCTACAGGGGCGTAACCGTTTTTTGCACGGGTTAGTATTTGTGGTAGAAAGAGTGTGTCGATTTTACCGGGTCTTGTCAAAATGTCTCCTTCTAGTACGTTGACAGGAACGTTTTTTACAATTTTTTCATTTGGATTTACTGAAAATGAAAAACTTGATTCGTGATTTTGGCGATAAAGAAATGGTATAACAAGTTTGGGGCCAATCAGTCTCTTATTACATAGGTCGATATTGAGTTGCATATTAATTAGGTCAGTTAGGCCTAATATTCCATCGAAGTAGTCATGGAAGTCGAAAAGAATGAAATTTATTTTATAATTTGTACAGAATTCTGCGAAAGCCGGTATTGATGCCTGAAATTGTGTTACTTGACTTCCTAAGGCTGTTTTTATCATATTGTTAGAGTGGTATATACAATTAGCATAAAACTGTTCCGCAACCGATGGCTTTAAAATAGACCGTAAGCTACCGGTGTCGATTAAAAGCTTTAAGTTTGGGTTTTTAATTTTGACGTACGGAAGTGCGTTGGTAGATGATATATTGATTTCGGTCATATCTGTTCTTTTGTTGGGCCCGTTTCGTGAAAATTTTGGTTATGCATTTCGTTACTTTTCTCTGAAATTTCATTTTGGATAGATGGTCGTTCGTGTGTACTAGTTTGTTCATTTTCGTGAATGGGGTATTGGTTGCACCCTGTATATGGGGTGTCGTCGTAACTTTGGTCAGGTAATGTTTGTTCAGGGGTGGTTTGATAGTCTTGGTAGTTAGCAGCATAACTACCATACATGTCGAGATTGTTATCGTATGTATTTTCACCCTGTATATAGTCATTTCCTTCTTCACTAAAATAAAGTTCTTGAAAGGTAAAGTTTGGTTTTTGATTTGGGTATTGATTTCTAAAATAATTCTGTTGATTATTGTATGAATTTTGGCGATTTGTATTTACCGTGGGATTTCTAGATGTTGTTGACATTGGTTCTGGGCGAGGCAAATTTTTGGGTGGAATTTGGTTAGGTCGAAAAACATTTTGTGGTTTCCCAAAAACTTGGCTATTAGTGGGGTAATTTCGCGGGGGTAAATACCGGGGTTGTATATTTATGGGTTGACTCGGGAAATAAGGTCTCTGAAAATGGTTTTGCGCATTCATATTCGGTGTGTTATTCGGTAATGCGGGGAAATTATTATACATTTGATTTTGATTCTGAAAATTTTGAAATTGTCTTGGTTTTTGTATGGGCCAATTGTTAGTTTTTTGCATTTTTTGCATTTCGCCGAAACTATCATATAGTTTTTCAAAATTTTCAAATTCACTTACATATGCCATAGCATCTTCAAGGGTTGCTGGTTTTTTTATGTGCATGTTATTTTTTAATATGCCGGTGCACCCTGCAATAAATGTATTTAAAGCTGTGCTTTCATGATATTTAATATGACACAATTTTTCGGGTTCACCTAACTGGTTATTATTGCTTATTCTTTGAATAACGTTACTACGTAGTAGTTGTAGTCTATTGCCAAAATTTAGAATATGTTCTCCCTTAAGGGGTTTAGTACGGGTTAATTCCTGAACTAAGCAATCTAAATCTCTCCTATCAGAAAAAGCCTGGGTTAACGCTGCGCGTAACTTTTCCCAGTCGTCTAATTCCATTCGATTTGCAATCATGTTTTCCGCTCTACCTGTCAGTTTTTCATTTATGCACTCAAGTACATGAGCATTTAAATCATCATCGTTAAACGGTTTATATTTGGCGACTAGGTCGTCGCATCTTTTTAAAAACTTATTTAAATGATTACTATTGCCATCAAAGGGTTTTATATTTTCGATTTTTGATTTAAAAAGGTCCCAATTTACAGCTAGTGGGCCTTGTGCCGTTTGTACCGCGGGTGTCACTTGTGACTTACTCATTTTGTTTAGAATAATGTATTTCAAAAGCTAAATTGAATAAACAATCTATAATTCTATTTTGTCAGTAATAGGCCTACAAAAATAATGTGTTTGCTGCTTAAAATTACTTTTTGTCTTCAATAGACTGCCTAAATCTACTTTTATCTCCAATAGACTGCTTAAAATTATTTTTGTCTTCAATAGACTGCCTAAAATTATTTTGTCTCCAATAGACTGCCTAAAATTATTTTTGTCTCCAATAGACTGCCTAAAAGCTAAGTGATATGCGCGATGCACAGAACTATGATTATCCCTAAAATACCTTAAACAGAGGATAAAAGAGGCGAAAAGGAAATTGGCACTTACGTAGTGTTTTCCTCTCCCGATTCTTGATTGGCTGTGGTTGCTTGGTTGTCTGCTTGGTGGCTGACTGTCTGACGTGGCTTCTCCGGGGTGGTTCTTTTGGATAGCACTTAAGGGTTGAAACCGCAATCGACGCGTACGATCGATATCCGTTCGATTAAACGCGTTGACGCACTATCCTACCGACTGCGCCAGTTAATTTTAAAAAACAGAGAAAACTATTTTTAAAAACAATTTTATTTTACTTCGGAAAATACAGCGTCTGACTTTAACGAGCTCAAGTCAAAGAATACTTTATTTAAAAAATTACATTAACATTATTGTAAAAAGTAGCATCATCAAGAGATAAGGCTTCTCGGAAAGGTTGGCCTGGGAATCGTCTAGTTCATCGTTTTCTTAGTATGTAACTTGGTGTCTTGATTTCACTGTCAATTTTTTTACCTACTTAGTCATTAGATAATAATTTTTTTATAATTAGGAGATAGTTACTGTATCCGTGAAAAATAAATAGAAGAAAAAATAATAGGGGCATAACGGACAAGTGTATATATAACTGTCTTTTGTATTAAAATACACAGAGATCCAATTTCCACGATGTTGCATATCAATAACGATATATACAGTGAGGACGTAAAGTCTGGAATAAATTCATTATTTAGGAAACGCTGAATGTTTTTAAAAATCGCTCGGACACGTCGATTTTGTTTTTTTAATACGATTTTTTTTCAATATTCCGACTCCGAAAGCACTCTGCTTGGACTAACTTTAATTTTTTAAATGGGAACCCTTACTTTTTTTTTATTTTAGGATTCTTTGCATAATTGTGAACATTTTTTATCTAACATGTCATTATGATTTATCGACAGTTAAAGTTCGAAAATAAATAAAATGAATTATTAATCATTTTAATAAATGTTGAAAATGTTGCCCAAAGGTTAATTGGCAGTAACCTAGACGATCGAAAAATTCTTTCTGCGCATTTCTGACAACTTCCGGACTGATTGACCGTATTTCTTGAACAATTTAATTCTGTAAGTCCTCCATGTCCATTGGCTTAGTTTGGAAAACTTTACTTTTAAGGTAACCCCACAGAAAAAAGTCAAGGGGGTTGAGTCGGGAGACCTCGGCGGTCATTCAATAGCTTCCCTTCCTCCAATCCATCTATTTATTTTTTAATTTTTTTAACTATTACTTAATAAACTTCAAAAATTAGAAAAACGTTAGAGTAAAAATAATCTATCTTGAAAATAATGACACAATATTACGATATTTTGACACGAAGCATAAAACTGTCTAATTTGACCAAATGTAACAATGTGACAAGTAATTATTCACTGAGTTATGCTGATACTGATTTAATTGTTGTATTTATTTTCGAACTTTAACTGTCGATAAATCATAATGACATGTTAGATAAAAAATGTTCACAAATATGCACAGAATCCTAAAATTAAAAAAAAAATGGGGGTTCCCATTTAAAAAATTAAAGTTAGTCCAAGCAGAGTGCTTTCGGAAAGCCCGTAAATAGCAGCAGCCACACGTTTCAGTATTACCACGTGGTTCAAATTTTGGAATATTAAAAGTAAAATACACACTTTTTGACTATTCAAAGTACAAAACGGAACGCTGGTTGCCTGCAGAATCAAGTGGCCGAACAAAAAGCAGCCAAGTGCAAAAATAGATCAGTTACCGGCGTCAGACGTCTACAAATAAGTACAAATCATATTAACATAGCGCCCTAAAACAAGGTATGAAACTTTATCTATCTTTAAATTTCCGGCCAGTTGTGATTTATAAAAACAAAATGGTTAAATGCGATTCCCAAAGATAACTGGATACCATCAAAATAGTATGTGGTTTACTCCCTCCTTTTTGCTGAAACTGACGTAATATTATACTATTCGCGACGACGATTATCGTTTATCAAATGGTACTCTGTATCAAAAATTTTGAGGAAAACTATGGACGTTATAAAAAAGGTTCTTTTTACTTTTGCTCCTTTTTTCTAATATTTTTCGGCAACGTGTTCCCATTTTTCCCTGGCCACCTTCCAATATCGGTAATAAAGATAGCGTTTTTTTCGAGTGAACTACCTAACTCGATTCTTTTTAAACTTTATTGCAAATCCTAATCAAAATCTTAAGATTTTTCCCATAGACAATTTACCTTTAGATACGTACAGCTTATTTTCTGCGCAAACAAAAGTTACGTTTTATGGGTGAAAAAATACGTCCAAGCGCATGACTCGCCGGTCAGCTACCTTCCTCCTGAACGCTTTCGTGCATGCGCACAAACCTCGTGTTATCGGCCTGTCCTATTTTATCGACAATAATCGACATGCTCAAGATACTCTCCAGAACCGGCTCGGCAGTCATTTTTGTTGTTGTGTTTTAAGGTTTCTCTCTGTATTCGTTTTAGTTTTCTTAGCTGACGTGGATTGTGGGTGTTTAATATTTACGGATTTCTAGTTTTTGTGTAGTTTAGTGAATTCTGTTTGTGCAGCCATTGTATTATTTTGTTATGCCGAAATAGGGGTAAAATATCGGGTATTTCATATTTTTAGTAAGTATGGAGTGGTGATGTATCTTGATATAAAACTTTATTTTATTATGAGCAATTTAAACACATCTAACTAGGCCTCGGCTACACAAATAAGGTATGAAAATAATGAGAAACACACACGAAAACAGATTATCCCGATACATGAAAAGAAAAAAAATAAATACCTAGGTATATCATGTTTATATTAATCCAAGGGTGAAAGTATTCCATGAGTCAAGTTCTCGGGAAAAAACACTTTTTCAATTTCTTGAAGAAAACAAGTTTTTCCCAAATTGTTAAAATCAATACAAGTTATATACCAACTAATATTTGACTTGAGGTTAGGTACGCGATAACACCGTAGATTGGTTATTTTTGTTTGTTTTTATATTTGATTTTATAATACTAGTTTAATTTACCTGTTCTTGTTCTCTTTCTTTTCGAACTAAAAACACAACGACGAATCATTTTTAAACAAATTTCAAAAACAAAACCCTAAAAACAATTTTCTATACTTAAAACCTGATATGTTTGCTACTACTAAAAATGCCAGAAATCACTACCTTTTTTCCCAACTTGATCAAAAATTGAGAAGAAATTCCAATTTTTTGGCAAGAATTTAAATTTTAAAGCCCGGACCTGTCTATTTTCCCATTCGTGAAATGATAATGTTGCAGTGCGCATGTCTAATAGTATCTAGCCTTGTTTACATGCGCGAGGCCATAAAACTGCCACTTTCGTGATTATTGTTTGCTTCTCTAAAGGTAAATATCTATGATTTTGCCAGATTTCTCCTCCTCGCATATTTTGGCCTCGCCTCACAAGATTCTGGCAAAAAAATCTCTCGTCTCGTCTCGCAGAAGACCCGAACGAGACGAGACGAGACGAGACGAGACGAGACGAGACGAGACGAGACGAGACGAGACGAGACGAGACGAGACGAGACGAGACGAGACGAGACGAGACGAGACGAGACGAGACGAGACGAGACGAGACGAGACGAGACGAGACGAGACGAGACGAGACGAGACGAGACGAGACGAGACGAGACGAGACGAGACGAGACGAGACGAGACGAGACGAGACGAGACGAGACGAGACGAGACGAGACGAGACGAGACGAGACGAGACGAGACGAGACGAGACGAGACGAGACGAGACGAGACGAGACGAGACGAGACGAGACGAGACGAGACGAGACGAGACGAGACGAGACGAGACGAGACGAGACGAGACGAGACGAGACGAGACGAGACGAGACGAGACGAGACGAGACGAGACGAGACGAGACGAGACGAGACGAGACGAGACGAGACGAGACGAGACGAGACGAGACGAGACGAGACGAGACGAGACGAGACGAGACGAGAAAAAGCGAGACGAGAGTGAAACAATAATATTTATAGTATTTATTATTTGCGGTAAATCGAAAAAAAAAAATATAATAATAATTTCTCGGTTGGGGCCACCATCCTAGTTTCCATTTCTAGTTGTTGGATGTTGGCAAATAAGAATTCATATTCGAAATCCTACAAATTTAAACCTATTCTTCCTATAAAATTAAGAATCCTTTTAAGGTTTAAAAGGAACGGCCAGTAAGGGAGGACAGATTACTTGAAGGGTATCGGGCGAAAACCATGAATGTCACAAAACTTTCGAAATTAAGTTAAACACGCCATCTTGTGGGTCTTTCTGCTTGCGATAGAAGAAAATCCCAAACAATCCACCAATCAGCTTGCTTTGGGTCATGAAATTGATCAAAAATCTGTACGAACCGTTCTTCATACTGAGAAAATGCGTCCATACAAAATTAATGTTGTACAAGAACTTTTTGACGTTGACTGTGATCGAAGGCTAGAATTTTGCGAAATAATGACTAGAAATATGGAAGAAAACCCGAATTTTTCAAACAATATTGTGTTTTCGGATGAAGCGACTTTTACACTACACGGAATGGTGAATAAGCAAAATTACCGTTACTGGGCGCGAAATAACCCTAACTGGTATGAAGAGCTGCATACACAGTTCCCAAGAAAAGTTAATGTCTGGGCTGGATTGTTTGCGGGACATGTAATTGAACCCTTTTTTATCGAGGGAAATTTGAACGGTGATCGATATCTCAGGCTTCTTCGGCAAGAAGCTATAAATAATTTAAATGCTCATATTAACTTAACCTGGTATCAGCAAGATGGAGCTCCTCCGCATTTTACTCGCGAAATTAGAGAATTTTTGGATGTCACGTTTCCAAATCGATGGATAGGGAGAAGAGGGCCTATCGAATGGCCTTCACGGTCCCACGATCTTTCGCCATTAGATTTTTTTTATTGGGGTCACCTGAAAAACATAGTTTATCAAAATAAATCCAATACTTTAGAAGAATTAAGAATGAAAATTGTTAATGAAAGTGCGAGAATAACAAGGGAAATGGTTTTAAACACCCAAAGACATTTTTGCGATAATTTGTATCATTGTCAGTTAGTAAATGGGGGTCATTTTCAACACTTATTAAAAAATAGAGTCGTTTTGCCATGATTTGTTATACGTTTTTGTTTAAAGTTAACTTAAGAAATTGTTTCTTGAAATTTATTTTGTGTTTTGTAGCTGATCAATTTATGTAGGAAAGTAATGAATTTAGGTATAACACATGGTTAATAAAAAATGTTTAAAATTGAGTCGACAATCAAAATAAGTAAAAATATACAGGGTATTCCATTTAAAAAAATATAACTATCATTCTCCACAACTTTGTGGGCGACCCTGTATATTTCAATTTATCACCGATATGTAGATTTTTAACAGCCTTACATTTTTTATATAAGACATTTTTTGATAACCCCTGTATATTTTGAAATAATCGACCGTTCTGGTAATTTTTCCTAACCCTGTATAGAGTATGAAACTTTATAAAATTCATTGTTCTCAAAATAAATTTTTTGTGGCATCCATGGTTTTCTCCCGAGACCCTTCACTTATTTGTGTTTGTTTCAATGACTTTTTTTAATTCAAAATACTCGAATTTAAAGCCAATTTAAGTAACTTTTCAAATCAGTGATAATATACAGAGTGTTACAGTTAAAAAATATACCTATGGTCGCCTTTTGAAGGAACCAAATCAACTGTATTTTTAAACCACCCTATATATCGCAACTAAGATTTGGGTGTAGCGTTAAAAACCCTCTGGTATTATGTAACAGTTTAACAAATTTCAGAGTCCGAATATTTTAGAGTTAAAAAAATCAAAATCTTCCGTCAAAACATTGGAATTAAATTATTATTTTAGAAACGATAAGAGATAGGTATAAGATGATGTTAAAGAAAGTTGTTAAGAAATTAATATCTATTACTCAAAATTAATAGGAGTTTTGAAAATAAAATAAAATACAGAGTTTTTCATTTAAAATATCAAATTTGCTACTACTTTTTAGGAGAAGTCGCAACATTGTATCGTCATAAAAATTTTAGATAAATAGAGCATGTCCGTTTATCTAAATGACAAAATTTTCAGATTGATTCGTAACCTGATTCATTATATACGTCTACGGTACCATCCACCGTGAATCACCCTGTATAATTGAAAAATTGTCATAAATAACTTCCATTATAAATATATAAATTTACACGTTGATGTCTATATAGTCGTACGTAGATGTATAGAATTGAAAAGAAATTTATTTTTTAATGTACGAATTTCACAAGTTTTAATAACTTTCAATAAAAAATGGGCCTTTTATCACAATGTCAATAACATCCAGGAAATTAAAATTTTAAGTTAAAACTCTCGCAATGGCTTTTTAATATCCTCGTCCCTATAAAAGACTCAAAGGAAAAAATCATAACGTCTTATCATTGCACGATATAATCATTATTGTTTTTTTTTCGTGTTTTTAGAGCCAGTAAAATGGACACATAGAAGACATTATTATGGCAAAAAGCAGTCACGAACTACTTATTACTATTTATTTTAATGGCATCAAATGTACACACTGAGAATATACACATACTCTTTGTACAACTATTTAATACTATTTGTGACAGCAACGCGCTTTTCTAGCGCCTTGCTAGACCGTTGTGTAGTGATCACGGTAATTTAGTCAATAGGAATTAGGAGTTAATGCTACCATAGAATGGGTTATAGCCATTATTGCTTTGGATAGTCATAGTGATTATCAAGTTTTATTGAGGGTGTAATCTGGTTTTATATACTGTATTAATTCCGACTGGCAGTTGTAATGAAACAAACATAATAACATTTACTTGCTACGGTTGATAAAGCATATTTTATCACTAAAAATCAGTACCGCAGTTTTCAAAAATTTAAATAGCTTCTAGTGTGATATTGTTTTTGCCGTTTAACATTGCATATATGATTATCTATTATGCAATATGGTTTACTGCGATGGTAAAATTTGACCATAGAAGAAAATTGCTAGACCGTTGGGTAGTGATAATATCACGATAATTTAGCCAATAGGAAATAGGAGTTATCGCTACCATAGAATGGTTTATAGCCATTATTGCTCTGAATAACCACAGCAATTATCAGGCTCTATTGAGGGTGTAATCTGGTTTCATATACTGTATTAGTTCCGATCGGCAGTTAGAGTGGAACTTGACATTAGTCATAAGAATATTTGCTTGCCACAGCTAATAAAGCATATACAGTGTGTGTATAAAGTCTGGAAACGGCTTAATAACATCACAATTTACTGGCCGATTTAAACCAAATTTGGTACAGTTGTGTAAGAGGATCTAACGCACCGAATGACGATATTGGCGTTGTTGCCAGCTTTTTAGTTTGTCTGGTATTCAAACGAATTTTATATTTTTAAATATAACACCCAGTATATTTTTACATTTTTAAATTTCACATAAAATTATAATTATTTTTTATAAAATGCATTATTAGTCTATACTTCATAGTTTCCGAGATATTGACTCTCGAAAAGTGACATTTTTGAACTTTGACAGCTTATAACTTTCTAACAGTACGTCTTAGAGCAAAACGGCTTACATGTCCCTATCTTCAATTTTTATTATCTTCCCAAAAAATCAACTTCCAGTTAAACCGGAACAACTATATTTCCTGCTTTCGAGTGACATCCGGTTTAACCGGAAGTTGATTTTTTGGGAAGATAATAAAAATTGAAGATAGGGACATGTAAGCCGTTTTGCTCTAAGACGTACTGTTAGAAAGTTATAAGCTGTCAAAGTTCAAAAATGTCACTTTTCGAGAGTCAATATCTCGGAAACTATGAAGTATAGACTAATAATGCATTTAATAAAAAATAATTATAATTTTATGTGGAATTTAAAAATGTAAAAATATACTGGGTGTTATATTTAAAAATATAAAATTCGTTCGAATTCCAGACAAACTAAAAAGCTGGCAACAACGCCAATATCGTCATTCGGTGCGTTAGATCCTCTTACACATCTGTACCAAATTTGGTTTAAATCGGCCAGTAAATTGTGATGTTATTAAGCCGTTTCCAGACTTTATACACGCCCTGTATATATACGTACTACTAAAAAACAGTTCTGTAGTTCTCAAAAATTTAAATAGCTTTTAGTGTGATATTGTTCTTGTCATTTAACATTGCATATTATGATTACCTATTATGCAACATGGTTTTTTGAGATGATAAAATTCGTTGATAGATCATGTCATGCAAAGTTTGAAAAACTTGAATACAAAATAAAAATAAATTAATTGAAACAGGTATTGGTAGATACGATAAATAGAATTCAAATTCAGACAGGATAGCTAGAAGACTCCGAGCAACGATGTGACCTGCGCAATAAATATGTTAAAACTAATCTACGGCGCGCGACGATTGCCGATCGCTACCAACCCCCACCAACGTCTGGTGGATTATAGGTTCTAACGGATACAATTAATTTTTGGGGACGCCTTTATGCTGTCATAATTGTAGAGAAAACGCTTTACTGGGAACAAAATGCGTCGCCTTGAGAAGATTTTATTTTAATTTATTTTTATTTTATACCTAATCAAGAATCGCTGGGACCCATCAAGTTAATTTTTTGAAATGATTTTCTTTTGGAAAAAATATATACAGTGTGTGTATAAAGTCTGGAAACAGCTTAATAACATCACAATTTACTGGCCGATTTGAACCAAATTTGGTACAGTTGTGTAAAAGGATCTAACGCACCGAATAACGATATTGGCGTTGTTGCCAGCTTTTTAGTTTGTCTGGAATTCGAACGAATTTTATATTTTTAAATATACCACCAAGTATATTTTTACATTTTTAAATTCCACATAAAATTATAATTATTTCTTATTAAATGCATTATTAGTCTATACTTCATAGTTTCCGAGATATTGACTCTCGAAAAGTGACATTTTTGAACTTTGACAGCTTATAACTTTCTAACAGTACGTCTTAGAGCAAAACGGCTTACATGTCCCTATCTTCAATTTTTATTATCTTCCCAAAAAAATCAACTTCCGGTTAAACCGGATGTAACTCGAAAGCAGGAAATATAGTTGTTCCGGTTTAACTGGAACTTGATTTTTTTGGGAAGATAATAAAAATTGAAGATAGGGACATGTAAGCCGTTTTGCTCTAAGACGTACTGTTAGAAAGTTATAAGCTGTCAAAGTTCAAAAATGTCACTTTTCGAGAGTCAATATCTCGGAAACTATGAAGTATAGACTAATAATGCATTTTATAAAAAATAAATATAATTTTATGTGGAATTTAAAAATGTAAAAATATACTGGGTGTTATATTTAAAAATATAAAATTCCTTCGAATTCCAGACAAACTAAAAAGCTGGCAACAACGCCAATATCGTCATTCGGTGCGTTAGATCCTCTTACACAACTGTACCAAATTTGGTTTAAATCGGCCAGTAAATTGTGATGTTATTAAGCCGTTTCCAGACGTTGTACACACACTGTATATTAAAAGTGCTACATGTATCAAATTTAATTTTTTTAATGAAGTGTATTGTATATTTTTCTATTATTACAATCTATAAATTCTAGACATTTTTAATTAATAATGTCCTATACCTATCTTCAGCTATTTACGAAGTTGGAAGAATTGGTCCATTTTTTCTCAGGTCTCATTTAATTATAATGAAAAAATTACACAAAGTCTCGGCCTCAGATTAAAACTAATTTTTGTCTGTTTACTTAGTTTGGTAGGTAACATGTTTCGCCTTAAACTGGCATCATCAGACCTAAACAAGTAAAACAAATTATATAAAATGATTACACTTTCAACAGCTTCCCCCACTCTTACTAAAGTCGGTACGCCAACAAGCACGGGACCAAAATTATGCAAAATTGTCCGAACTTTTTAATGGTGTTATTAAAAATATACCTTAACGTACAATTTTCGGAGATATCTAAAATGTTAAAATTTACTTTTCAATTGCGCCCCCTTGCGGCAAAATGCGGAACTTAACAATTATTTCCAGGATTTTCTCATAGTCACTTTAGTTATTAATTTTTTTTCCTGAATTTCTATGCCCAATAGTTTCCGAGATATGGCCGCTCTTCGACCTTAATGAAACACCCTGTATTTAGTCGTTGTAAATGTGTTTTTGGTGTATTGTTGTAATTAATTTTTTGGAAACTGCACTTAAATAATAAAAGATTATTTTTACTTTTTTTATGACATAGCTTAATAAAAAATTTTAATAAAGAGGTTTTAAATTAAATCGTTGAAAATAGATAAACTTTACGTTAAGTTAAACTAACATTTTATTTTCCACTTAATGAACACTTTACTGATGACATTGTGTTCTTTTTTGTCTTAATATTAAGGTATATTACTTTTAGACACAATCTGCGTTTTCAAAAATACTTATTTTATGAAGTTACCTCATACAGGGTCAAAAACAAATGAACTTTGCATCACATGCGACCAAATTTTAATAGCCAAATTTTGATTTTGTAAAAAAACACACACGAACACACATTTAATATGGCGCTACTTTAAAGAAAATGTATCTAAAATAAAGCATTGTCAACACTAAGAAGTTATGTAGGTTGCGTTGAGTCTTATTTTCCAAAAGTGGTGCAATTTAGAAAATAAGGGAAAAAAATCAGAATTATCTTATGCAAGTGAAATTTTGTATGTGGGCTAGAAACTGCATTTAAAAAACTTAAACCAATAACTTTTTTGATATTTTTAGGAATAACCCACTATTGAATTATTTTTTGGAAAAAATTAAAATTTGACAGATAATGCGAATCACGTGACTACTATTTTTTTGCTTAATTTTCATCTCAATCGAAGCAGAACTTGTCGCCAAAATCAAATTTCGAATAAAGATACTAATAAAAAAAAAATCCCATATGATGCGGACTTTATTGGTCACACTGTATATAAAAGTCTGATTCGTTTCTTCATAAGAACCCTGTATATCAGCAGAATACTGCGAGTCGCCGCAGTGGCCAACCAGGCCTATTATTTTATTTTAGTAGTTCGATTTTAACTGTCTGCGTTCGCGTGACATGTGGGAATTACTTTTCCTAAAGTTATACCAAGTCCTATTAACATTTATAGCGTTTATTTCCTGACGCTTATAAAAAAGTTTTTAGCATATTATGCATATTGTATTTTTTTTAATAAAAAATATTTTCACATAAGATTGTCGGTTCGGGATATAAAATTATTTATATTTTATTTAGGTAAATGGTAACAGTACTTTAAAATAATAAATTACACTTGGCATATCTCACAGTATGTATACCTACCTATATTTTTAATTGCATTTTTGTGTATCCGCCATTGTGCCCTTGTCAGAAATAACATTTCGAGCGCTACATAAATCATTGCCCCGATACCCGAAGCGGAAGTGTGTTTTTGTAGCAAGTTTTTAGGGAAAACATAATAAATGTCATCTAAATTAAGTGACAGGTCATTATAAAGGATATTTCGGGTTTGGGAGCTTAATTTATTTTTGAAAAAATTTCAACGCGACATATTGTGGTTTATAAATTAACACGTGGAAGTTGAGTAATTATTGTTAACAAAAAATATGTTTAAAAGGGGTTTTATGTAACGGTCAGGAAACGGATTATACCTAGTTAAAATTTAATCCCTCTCATAAAAGGACTTTATTTAGTCCCTCTTGGAGATTAAAACTTTTAGCCGGACGCAGTTGTGTTTTCACCATTACAACACATACGAATGGTATATCCGTTTAACGTGAAACCTTCGGTTTATTGTGTACTTACCCCCAAAAGGTTCGTATGTAGGTACACAAAGTTTAAGTCAAATCACTACTGAGAATATGAATATGCTTGTCTTCTGCTAGACTCCATTTTATAATACCTTTTTTACCCTTTTAAACTTCTTTATTTGTTCCACACAAAAATATAATTTCTGTAAATTATTTACAATGTTTACGCTGCAAAGCCTTGACCCCAATCTAGCATGGGAACAGCACATCAAGAAAGGAATTAAGAAGACAAAGGCAGAAATGGGAAGACTGTACCCACTGATATATTTAAAGAGCATAATGGGGCTGCCAATGATAAAAGCAGTAGCCAGACCAAAGCTGACCTACGGCTCAGCAGCGTGGGGCTATGCAGCTAAGACATATATAAAACGGCCTGGAGGCCACAGAAAATAATTATGTAAGAAAAGCAGTAGCTTGTAAGAAGTGCACAAATTCATAGAGGTCTGGAATTGGAAACGATAACAACATTCATGAAAAGGAAAAAGGAAAGAAGTCAAAGGTTTTGAAAAAGCAGGAACTGAAGATTTAAGAAGATTAGTTGATTGTCATCCAGTAGAGGACGATGAAAGAATGAGGGCATAGGCACTATAAGCGTCCAAGGAATCAGCTTTTGTAGTAGCATAAAGGAAATTCGCTGCTGGAGCAAAAAAGGAAGAAAAAAAAATTGTGTGTGCTTAAGACCACACGACAGAAGTGAAAACTTCAACAAGGTTAATTCAGTGCCCACAAAAAAGTGCTAAACGCGCCTAAAGAAGTTTTCACTTCAAAAATAACATAAACTTGGAATACGGGATAATTTTACTGCATACGAAAAAAGATATTTCCCAAAATTGAACAACTCTTGAATTTTTACATCTTCAACAGAAGTCAGAAACCATAATCAATTAGGTCCACGGAATAAGCAATTACGGTAAAACTAATTACCTTACTTCACAATACGTAAATATATAATTTAAAAAATGCCAGAACATACCTGAGACGCAACAAGTGTCGCGCACTGTTTCCACGTCGAGTGATGCGGCAGCGGAGTCGAATTCGAGCGTAACACAGCCGAACCTGACGCCTGACGGCTCAGTTTAATTCAGTGCCCACAAAAAGTGCTAAACGCGCCTAAAAAAGTTTTCATTTCAAAAGTTTTCACTTTAATAAAAAAAAAACTAGAAGTAATATACCTATGAAGAAATCGTTAAACTAGACGCCGCCATACCTACTTTAGTAGCTAGTAAATAAAAAAAAGCCTACAAAAAAATTTACCCACCGCACAAGAACTTACTACACATAACACTGCACCAACGTATTCATAGCCGTAAAGCATGGGCACGTGTTATCTCTTCTGAAGCACAAACACGTAAACTGCACCAAAAGCCTTACACCTACACAAACACCTTCACAATAAATAAACAAGTACTATCACAAAACCCAAACCTACGTACACCGGTACCGGTAGGCAGCCCCATCAGGGTTGAATCCGACACTGCCTCACAGGGTGCCAGTCGTTAGAAGTTTCTCCTCGATAGAAAAAAGTTAACATGGTTTAGTGTTCTCTCAATCGTTAACCTTGGTGTTCAACGACCAGTGCTTTTCAGTCGGTAGTAGTGATGTCAATTTATCAATAGTGGTAGCGTTCTATACTTATATTAATAGTAACTTTAAAAAACTATCGATAATAATATAAGAAAAAAGAAAAAACATTCAAAAATTAATCAAAAACGGTAATTTCTCACACAATTTCAATTATGCTAATATTTTTACTATTAGTTCAACGCTAAACAATTACAAATACAGTTTACTGCACGCTCGAATAAAATTAATTAAACAAACTGTAGTCTGTATCAATGAACAGCAGAACACGATGGATACAAGGGATAGCACAAAACAAATAAAAATGCAGAAGAGGACAAATAAAAAATAATTAATAATATAGAAACTCCCATCAGTTTCCGTGTAAATAGATGAGATGTTGCCGATGTCGCCACTATATTTTCCAAAAAGGTCAATTTTTAATAAATTAGCTCTCTTCTTCTCGTTGCATGGTACTTTTTATGAGAGAAGTTAAGTAGACGGCATATCTATACTGACGATCTTGATGACAGGGTCAGAAATTGTTTTATTGTCTTAAGTTGAACGGTTCTTCAATTATTAGGTAAACTCATTCAGTCATGAATGACAAAAGAGTTTTGTACTTACATTGTGTTTGTTTGTTTTAAATCACAACGTTTCAACTGGTATGAATCTCCAGTCGTCTTCAGGTGAATACTGAAGCAAGTGAAAAACTCATCTTCAAGAAACATCATTGTCTCCAACCTTTAATCATTCATTTAATAAATAGAAAACACTATGTAGAAATAAATGAATGTAATAGATATGTTGTTTATAAAAGTTCTTTAGGGATGTCTCGAGGCTCTAATCTAGAACTCTCACTCTTCATAGCAAGCAGTCTCAAATAAAATTTTCCTTATGAGGTTAATATCTCACAGGGCTTTATATTTGCATATGTTTAAGATGTTTCTACTAATTAATTCATGATTGTGAGTCACTACAATATTAATAAAATTTTTGCAATGTTGCTAGTTGATGTAATGCCAATGACTGTACTTTAAATGTAAGTATGTGTGACTCAATGTCATCTACGCTTAAGAAAACTAATATTGTTTTTGATTAGTCATTGAATGATGCTAAACTTAATGAGCAAAAGTATTTGGGAATCATATTCGATACTACCCTAACTTTTTCAATTTCTAAAATAGGAAGGGCTCAAAAAATGTCAGGATTTATTGCAGAAATACTAAAAACCTCAATTTTGATGTCAGCCTTTATTTATATGTACATGCCTTATGGGAGTTTATCAAAGCTGCAAAGGGCAAAAATTGTTATTCTGGCAGAACAGGAAATGCTACAAAGAAACATTACAGATATTGGTGTTACATAAGACGTTGTTTCCAAAACATGTTCGAAGTTTATTGAATTGGGAAACTTTAATAGATCGAGAAGAGATCGTGGTAAAGTTATTACATAAGAGCAGGATAGCTTATTAAGTCAAATAGGAAGAAAAATCCACAGTATCTCTCTCTGAGCTACAAAGACAACATTTACAGTTAACAGATGTTTCCATCGATACTATTAGAAAAATATTTCACACTCGGGAATTATTTAGTAGTAGTAGTAGTAGTAGTAATAACATGTTTTATTTAGCAAAAAGCTACAATTAAATATTTTTTAATACATTTTTAAAGATTTATTTTTAAATTTAAAAACGCGGCCTTCTTTTAACAATAACAGACCGAAAAGTTAAAAAATTTTCAAATTGTATCAAATATTGCGTATCATTTTGTTTTTTAATTAAATGTAATTTTAAAGTTTTTTTAAACAGTTTTAATGATTTTTGAGATTTAATAGAATTTTCCAAATTATTATATTCTATCCAACTTTATAAAAAACAGATTTATAAGCTAATGTTTTAGACACTCTATCAACAAAAAAAATTTGATTAGTTCTTGTTTTATAATAATTATGATGGTCATAATTAAAAGAACAAAAATTTTTTAAACAATTAGGCAATAAGTTATTTTTAATTTTATGTAAAAAGATACATACTAAACAAAAAATTTAAATTCCAACATCAACCAATTAAAATTTTTCAACATAAAATTAGTTTTTGTATATTTGTCACAATTAAAATAATCCGCATTGCTTTATTTTGTAAAATTTGTAATTTATCAAATATTTCCTCACTAGCACAATATAAAATAGAAGAACAATAAAGAAAATGTGGTAATATAATAGTATTAAATACAGTTTTTTTAGAAAACAAACTTAAATTAGAACTGATTCTTTTAAAATGACCTACTTTTCCGGCAATCTTCGATAAAATACTTTCAAAATAATTAAAAAATTTTAATTTTGAATCAATGATTATTCCCAAATATTTAAAACTGTTTACTAATTCCAATTTTTCACCATCAATTACACCATTTATATTTTGACCATTTAAATTATTACCCATAACCATACATTTAGTTTTTGAAATATTTAATTTTAATTTATTTACTTTTAGCCAATTTAATAATATATTTATCTCAGAATTTAGAGTATTTAGACCATCAAAAATATTTAAAACATTAATGTAAATTAAGGTGTCATCAGCAATGATTTGTAACTTACTCATTTTTAAAACTAAAAGCAGACAAAAGTTTACGGTTTCCGATCTATTAACATAAAATTGAATAAACTATCGATGTAATAAGGAACTGGGCCGATGCAAAGAAAGACGGGTTGCAAAAACATTTTAATTATAATAATGAGTTGACTAATACAAAATTTTAATTATAACATATTATTATAACATGGAAGAAAATATATTGTTTCTGTTTTTCTCTAAATCTTTCTGCAATTAGGAATTTATAACACTCCAAATAAAAAAGAACCTAGCTATTAGCGTTAACATTTACGTTACAGGACTGTCGTTAGCTTTCATTGTTTTAGTCATGAATAAATTCCAGGAACGAGGAATAATTAGAGGGGTTCTTGTCCTAACGTTTTCTTAACATCTTTTCTACTATATTCCCATAACTTTTCTTTCGATATAAAATACCGGCATATTAAATAAATAAATATGCCATAGCAATCGGTTTTCAGGCAACCTATGTCGTAACCAAGCAAGTCTATTCACTCATCGTATTACTTGGTACTCTTTTAGAAACTAATCTGATCATTTGCTAGGAGGGTAAGTATAAAAGCTTTATGTTGTTGTTTGGATCATCAAAACTGGATTGGAAGATTGGACAAAATATTTTATTTTCGAATGAAAACAGAATTAGCATTCGGTCAGGTGACCCGCAAATCCGATTGTTAAGACATCGCGGGAGACTAACTGTCAGCTGCCAAATCAGTCCAAAATTACTGTAAAGAAACTGTAATGTTTTGGAGTGGCACACTGAGAAAATGAAGTTTCCTAAGTTATCGGGCTGGACAAATTTAGCAGCTGTTATTAAATAAACCGCTATATTAGTTAAAATATTGTTTAAAGGTGACATGATGATCTTGTAGTCGTTGCAGTATATATTTTGCTGGGTTTTACAAATCTTATAGTGTTGTTATTACAACATATTTGTTAACTGTTGCTATATTATTATGTCTATACCAGCTAAATAATTTTATAAAGAAATAAACTTAAACGGTTAAGTAATTATTGCTATCTGAATTAGCAATCCTAGCGTTACAATTTTTAATCGTAACCCTAATGCACTTTGCCAGGTACTTAAAGCCAGGATAGATCGATCGCGGTTCTACTAGAGCAAAACGGTTTTTTAAGATTCGTTATTTGGATGTAGGAAAGTGTAAATTCGGTTGAACGTCAGCCAATAAGAAAGCGCTTGCTCTGCCATTCGGACATTAGAAAAATCAAAATTCCAATCTGTGATCGTATCTTCCGCGAGATAGTTGTGTGACGCGATACCCATTACGCGCATTATTTTTCAGTACTGTATGCCTGTGCAATGTGCATGCTGTATACATAAAGTATTTGTTGTTTTTTTTATGTGATTATTGGGTTCATATATTATTATATACATGACTAATTTTGTACCTCCTGTTAACTTTTGTTCTAATAAAAAATTAGAATTAGAACTAAAATTGAAGCTTAAATTTAGTAAAATCGGATAAGTCGTTTAGGAGTTACAGCGACTTTAATGTTTGCACTTTCAATAGATCCCCCTACTCTTATCAAGGTCTGTACGCCAATCGAAACCAAAATGATGCAGAATTGTTTAAGCTTTCTAATAATGTAATCAGAGTTATAACTTAATATGGGAATTTTCGGAGAAATTTAGAATTAAAAAAAATTATTTTCGATTGTGCTCTCTTGCGGCGAAATGAGGAACTTAAGAATAATTTCCAGAATTTTCTAACGGCCGCTATAATCATATTTTTTTCCCCAAGTTTCTACGCTTATATGTATAGTAGTTTTCGAGATATGGCCGGTGGCCACCCTTAATGAAACACCCTGTGGAAGCAGAAATGCAATTTTTTTCAAACTGAAAATATGACTGTTTTGGAGGAACCAAGTTGTTCATCTGTTCTAAATACCATAGAGCATCTATAGTCAAAATAACCGTGCTTACCAAATCAGTTAATTCAAGCAATTTTTCTATTTTATTAATTTTCTTATAAAACTAGCTCGGGTAAGCTGCGTTGTTTATTTTTCTATAACTGTTTCTTTGTCTCTTTATCACTAAGACAGAGATATATTGGTTGTGTGTATCATGTTTAGTACAGATTCATGCATAATTGTTGTAAACTATTATGTATAAAATTTAGCTTCTTATTATTATATAAATTGATTCGATCGATGCCCTTAAACACTATCTGCTCCTGAGATAAATCGAATTTATTAATTAATTAAACTTTATAAAGAAGAAGGAAAAATAATGATTATTTAGTACGATGATAATGAAACCTGCCTCAGTTTTTGAGGGGTGAAAATATTAAAAAGCCTTTTTTTGTGGAATGTCAAGTTTTTTTACCCCAAATTTTAATTTTCTTAGGGCTTATTAAAATTTTGTAATAAAGAAACCAGCGTTCTCGTAAAAATTTCATTATTAAAAATGTTAATTTCCTATAGTGACATAAAGTAAAAACATTTGAATTTAAAAAGTAATTCTTTGGTAAAAAATTAAAAGAAAAACTTTCTATTTTTACGATTATCGTAGATGTTATTGGTAGTTAAGTTTAAAAAACAGAGAAAACTATTTTTAAAAACAATTTTATTTTACTTCGGAAAATACAGCGTCTGACTTTAACGAGCTCAAGTCAAAGAATACTTTATTTAAAAAATTACATTAACATTATTGTAAAAAGTAGCATCATCAAGAGATAAGGCTTCTCGGAAAGGTTGGCCTGGGAATCGTCTAGTTCATCGTTTTCTTAGTATGTAACTCCTCCCTCCTTAAGCTGAGAAGATACTGGAGGTATTCTGCGAGGTATTGGTATTTTCGGTTCTGGCATCGATTTCTTGCAATTTGGTATTGATTTTGGTTTTGGAACAAATTTTGGAAAATAGTCTAAGTTGCTTTCTATATTTCCATAGTAGGTACACTGTCAACAGGACGGCTAGGCTTCCTATTAAGTAGGACAGAATGTTTGATAATTGTTCTTTTTCTTCGATTGGGGTGATTGGCGATAATTGGTTGGCCATATCCTTCAATCGATAGATATCTTCGAAGTTCAGTTTTGTTAAATTGGGTGTCTTAAATGTGGTTGATAGGGTGGAATTTCCTATTTCGACATCGGGTAAGATAAGCGGTTTTCCTTGTTTAATTCTTACGTCGTTGACAAATTTCTTCGCTCCGATTTGAATTTGGCAATTTTTCGGAATTTTTACTAGCGTCGGCATATTAATTTGGAGATATTGGTCGGTAGTGCATTTAGAAAAAAGTCTTTCTGTTTTACTGGGAAGGATGAGTATTTCTTCTTGTGTAACTTGTTCGGTTATTATTTCTTGTATTTTGACTTCAAGAACAGGGCAGTTTTCTAGCGGAGAGCCTTTCAGTAGTTGAAGGGTGCAATGGTCTTGGGGGTGGAGATTTTCAGTGCAGTAGTATTCTTCTTCCAGTTGGGGGCAACTAGTTTCTTCAAATTGGACCTTTTCTTCTGCTTGTGCCAAATAAGGGTATTTTGGAACGAATATTTTATGGTGTTGGGTAATAGGATAAAGGTGGTAGAAGGTAAACCTTTCTGGTCTAACCACAGGGACATGAATCGCAAATATCACTTTAGCTTTTGAAAAAGTAACTTGAGTCCCTAAATATTGGTAATACGACAATATGTTCTTAAAATTTGGTATTGCTTCATTATTATAGATTGTTCTTAAATAATCTAGCATTTGTAATAATTCTGAACTTGGCACTATGGCGTTATGCAGTGCGTTTAATTTGGCAAACATAATAGCGTCCTCTAGGTTGTCAATAAAGGTGATTAAATTTTGACAATCTAAATTTATTTGATAAATTAGTCCTTGAAAGCTTATATAATCATTTAGATCGTTAATTGTTCGTTCGATGACATCTTTAAATACTCTTAGACCATTTTGTAATTGTTTTTGATTTGCATCGAGAATTGATATTGTTTTGTTATAGTTATTAATTAAGTTTTTTGATAAGGAAACTTGTAAATTTAGTTTGTTTATGATGTTTTTCTGATTCGTTTCGAGAATTTTAATGGTTTTATCGTATCTTTTTCCGTCGTCTGCGTCTAATGTGCCGAATAACCATTTATTTGCTTTACCTACGATATTAACTAGACCTCTCTTGTTCCTTACGTGTGGGTAGAGATTCTCGAGTTTACTTTGTGTTGTTTGAATGAGGTATTCCGTTCTAAGTATTGCACTTTCTGATAACCCGTGATAAGAAATTGGATTTGTCGCGTTTTCGTGCTTTAAGTGGTTTTTAATTGTAAAGAAATATTTTTCTATATTTACAAGTTGTATTAAAATAGGTTCTAAGTCTACGTAATGCAAAAATGTATGTTTGTTATATATAAGTTTTGAGTTTCCTAATTCTATCGGGAGAATAGGATTTTTAAGGGTTGTCAGGTGTATGTCATTAGGGTTGCAGTATATTTGAAGTACTTGGAGTGTCGTGGTTAAAATCAGGATTGTCCTTTTCATTGTTTACCTGAAAATTCGATAGTCGTTTAATTCGGGGTTTTCTAGCGCTGTTTTTATGGTACGAGCCTTTTTGTGTAATTACTTTTTTATCGGTTTGACTTTTAATCGCAAATTTTTTAAATTTAGGCCGGTCTTTGCCTCTGGCTTTTGTTTTGATATAGGCTTCGGTTGTATTCGCGAAGTCTGGTGGGTCGGATCGGGTTTCGTTAATTTTTGCAATTATATTTTCTTTAGTTTGTGCGTTCTTTTGTTGAATCATGCGATAAAGTTGTGTCGCGTTTTCTTTGTGTTGTTGGACGTAATTTGATACTATTACGTGGTCATTGATATCGAATGGGTTTGGACTGTTAATGTGGCCTTTTAATATTTCAAATGGGGTATATTTGGTTACACTATGGATTGAGTTATTGTATGCAATTATTACGCGTTTCATAAGTTGCGTGGGTGTAAAATTTTTGTTTTCCTCTTTTAGACATCGGTAGTGTTCGATTAATGTTGAATGAAACCGTTCAACTGGGGAGTTCGAATTACTGTTTTTTGGGGTTGTGAAGTGGAGCTCAATTTTGTAAAGTTTACAAAAATCTTCTACTTCTTTATTTTTAAATTCTGTACCACAATCGGTTGTAATTTTAAGAGGTAAACCGTGGTGCGTAATAAAATTTAGTAGATTTTCTAGTATTTCTGGTCCTGTTAAACTATTTATGTGGTAGGCTTGTCCGTATCGAGAAAATGTATCGATTACCATTAAAAAGGTTTCGTTTGATATTTTAAATGTGTCCATGTGGACTAACTCGAGGGGTTTTGAGCTTGTCGGGGTTAAGTTAAATTTAATTACTGGGGGATTTCTATCGTACTTGTTGGTTAGACATATTTCGCAGTTGTTTATGTAATTTTCAATGTCCTCTGACATTTTTGGCCAATAATATTTTTGGGAAAGGGCTAATTTGGTTTCGTTAATGCCTCTATGACACGTTTTAGTTGTGTGATACATCTCGAGTTTTTCTTTTTGGTCGTTAAGTGTTTCGACGTCTTCCAAAAATTTTGAACATTGAATTAGTTTGTACGAAGAATTTCGAAAAAAGTTTTGAACTGTAGTAATGAATATTTTGGCTATTTCTGGGTCCCTAAAATATAGAGCAAACGTTTGTTTGGGGTCAACAAATTCTTTTAAAATCTTTATTATATGTTCGCGTGGGTCTCGTTTTGTTATTGTGACGTATAGGCGTGTGTTTTCAAAGATTTTATTAAATTTGCATTGTATTTTGTCTATATCACCAGCAGTTATAACGATTTGATTTTTATAAACATTTAAACTTCGTTCGGATATAGGTATATTTATTATCGGGTGTTCTAGTGACGTATGTACCGTTTCATTATCGTCTTCCTTGTTTTTTTCAGGGGGTCGAATTTGCATGTCGGATATTATATTGATTTTTGGTATGTTCGTATCTGTTTGTCTTTCTTCGCATGTCTCGAAAATTTCGTTTATAATCGATTCGTCTAGTTGTGGGAAATCCTCTTGGTTTTGTAGGTATTCGCTTATCATGTTGTCTATGTCACCGGGGTTATTGTCCGTCGACATTGTCTCTAAGGCGTTAAGGTTATTGTCCATTGGGTATCTAGACAGGGCGTCTGCTGCCTGGTTTAGTTTACCTTTTTTGTATTGAATTATGTAATCGAATTCTTCTAATTTGAGGCGCCACCGCACGAGTCTTGAATGGGGTTCTTTTAGGGAAAATAACCACTGTAAGGGTTTGTGGTCAGTCAGTATGGTGAATTTATGTCCGAATAGGTACGGGCGAAAATATTTACAACTCCAGACTATCGCTAGAAGTTCCTTTTCTATCGTGGAGTAGTTTATCTCGGCGGGATTTAAAGTTCGCGACGCGTAGCAGATAGGGTGTCCATTTTGGGATAAAATTGATCCTATAGCGTAAGCTGAGGCATCTGTGGTTACTTCAAAAGGTTTAGAAAAGTCCGGGTAGGATAACACTGGTTCGGATATAAGCAAATTTTTGCATGTATTAAAACATTCGACAAATTCTTTTGTATGTTCTATTTTTTCGTTCTTTTTTAGACATTTTGTCATTGGTTTAGTAATTTTGGCGAAATTTTTAATGAACTTTCGGTAGTACCCTAATAAACCTAAAAATGATTTAATGTCACGTGGTGTTTTTGGTATGGGGAATTTTTGGATTGCGGCGATTTTCTTTTTGTTTGGTTTTATTCCTTCCGATGTCACTACATGACCAAGGAATTCGACCTCCTTTCTCAAAAATTCGCATTTGTCGCTTTGAATCTTAAGATTAGCTTCTCTGAGTTTATTAAATACTTGTTTTAGGTTTTGAATGTGTTCTTGCAGGGACGTACTAAAAATAATTATATCGTCCATATATACCATACAAATTTTATTTAGTAAATCTTTCAGGATTTCGTCGATGACACGTTGGAAAGTAGAGGGGGAATTTTTCAATCCGAAGGGCATTCTTAGGTACTCAAAATGTCCGTTGTTCACTGTGAAAGCTGTTTTTTCGATAGAATTTTTGTCCATCTCTATTTGATGAAACCCGCTGGCTAGATCGAGGGTTGAAAAATATTGCGCTCTGCCGAGTTTATCTAATATATCATTAATATTGGGGATGGGGTACCTATCATCGATTGTTTTTTCGTTAATTTTACGAAAATCGCATACTACCCTCCATTTTTGTTTAAGGGAAGCATCTATTTTCTTGGGTACCACCCAAATAGGCGAGGACCAGGGGCTAGAAGATGGGCGTATGATTCCCTTTTCTAGCATTTCATTTATTTGTCGTTGCACCTCGTCTTTGTGTACAAAAGGGTAGCGATAAGATTTTGTGTGAATGGGGATGTCATCCGTGGTTCGAATTACATGTTTAATTTTTGAAGTAAATGATAATTTATCGCCGGGTTTATGAAAAATATCAGAGTATTCTTTACATAGTTTTATTATGGCTTTTTCCTCTTCGACGTTTAAGTGGTCCGTGCGAATTAAATCTCGAATATTTGGTTCTATATTTGTATTTTGGTTATTTTGAATGTTTTGGGTCAAATTTTCAAAGGAAAATATTTCATATGAATTCTGCTCGAATAAATCAACAGGTATTGGTTTAGTTAATGTCACGGAAATCGTTTTGTCGGATTTATTTTGTATTTCTACAGGGGCGTAACCGTTTTTTGCACGGGTTAGTATTTGTGGTAGAAAGAGTGTGTCGATTTTACCGGGTCTTGTCAAAATGTCTCCTTCTAGTACGTTGACAGGAACGTTTTTTACAATTTTTTCATTTGGATTTACTGAAAATGAAAAACTTGATTCGTGATTTTGGCGATAAAGAAATGGTATAACAAGTTTGGGGCCAATCAGTCTCTTATTACATAGGTCGATATTGAGTTGCATATTAATTAGGTCAGTTAGGCCTAATATTCCATCGAAGTAGTCATGGAAGTCGAAAAGAATGAAATTTATTTTATAATTTGTACAGAATTCTGCGAAAGCCGGTATTGATGCCTGAAATTGTGTTACTTGACTTCCTAAGGCTGTTTTTATCATATTGTTAGAGTGGTATATACAATTAGCATAAAACTGTTCCGCAACCGATGGCTTTAAAATAGACCGTAAGCTACCGGTGTCGATTAAAAGCTTTAAGTTTGGGTTTTTAATTTTGACGTACGGAAGTGCGTTGGTAGATGATATATTGATTTCGATCATATCTGTTCTTTTGTTGGGCCCGTTTCGTGAAAATTTTGGTTATGCATTTCGTTACTTTTCTCTGAAATTTCATTTTGGATAGATGGTCGTTCGTGTGTACTAGTTTGTTCATTTTCGTGAATGGGGTATTGGTTGCACCCTGTATATGGGGTGTCGTCGTAACTTTGGTCAGGTAATGTTTGTTCAGGGGTGGTTTGATAGTCTTGGTAGTTAGCAGCATAACTACCATACATGTCGAGATTGTTATCGTATGTATTTTCACCCTGTATATAGTCATTTCCTTCTTCACTAAAATAAAGTTCTTGAAAGGTAAAGTTTGGTTTTTGATTTGGGTATTGATTTCTAAAATAATTCTGTTGATTATTGTATGAATTTTGGCGATTTGTATTTACCGTGGGATTTCTAGATGTTGTTGACATTGGTTCTGGGCGAGGCAAATTTTTGGGTGGAATTTGGTTAGGTCGAAAAACATTTTGTGGTTTCCCAAAAACTTGGCTATTAGTGGGGTAATTTCGCGGGGGTAAATACCGGGGTTGTATATTTATGGGTTGACTCGGGAAATAAGGTCTCTGAAAATGGTTTTGCGCATTCATATTCGGTGTGTTATTCGGTAATGCGGGGAAATTATTATACATTTGATTTTGATTCTGAAAATTTTGAAATTGTCTTGGTTTTTGTATGGGCCAATTGTTAGTTTTTTGCATTTTTTGCATTTCGCCGAAACTATCATATAGTTTTTCAAAATTTTCAAATTCACTTACATATGCCATAGCATCTTCAAGGGTTGCTGGTTTTTTTATGTGCATGTTATTTTTTAATATGCCGGTGCACCCTGCAATAAATGTATTTAAAGCTGTGCTTTCATGATATTTAATATGACACAATTTTTCGGGTTCACCTAACTGGTTATTATTGCTTATTCTTTGAATAACGTTACTACGTAGTAGTTGTAGTCTATTGCCAAAATTTAGAATATGTTCTCCCTTAAGGGGTTTAGTACGGGTTAATTCCTGAACTAAGCAATCTAAATCTCTCCTATCAGAAAAAGCCTGGGTTAACGCTGCGCGTAACTTTTCCCAGTCGTCTAATTCCATTCGATTTGCAATCATGTTTTCCGCTCTACCTGTCAGTTTTTCATTTATGCACTCAAGTACATGAGCATTTAAATCATCATCGTTAAACGGTTTATATTTGGCGACTAGGTCGTCGCATCTTTTTAAAAACTTATTTAAATGATTACTATTGCCATCAAAGGGTTTTATATTTTCGATTTTTGATTTAAAAAGGTCCCAATTTACAGCTAGTGGGCCTTGTGCCGTTTGTACCGCGGGTGTCACTTGTGACTTACTCATTTTGTTTAGAATAATGTATTTCAAAAGCTAAATTGAATAAACAATCTATAATTCTATTTTGTCAGTAATAGGCCTACAAAAATAATGTGTTTGCTGCTTAAAATTACTTTTTGTCTTCAATAGACTGCCTAAATCTACTTTTATCTCCAATAGACTGCTTAAAATTATTTTTGTCTTCAATAGACTGCCTAAAATTATTTTGTCTCCAATAGACTGCCTAAAATTATTTTTGTCTCCAATAGACTGCCTAAAAGCTAAGTGATATGCGCGATGCACAGAACTATGATTATCCCTAAAATACCTTAAACAGAGGATAAAAGAGGCGAAAAGGAAATTGGCACTTACGTAGTGTTTTCCTCTCCCGATTCTTGATTGGCTGTGGTTGCTTGGTTGTCTGCTTGGTGGCTGACTGTCTGACGTGGCTTCTCCGGGGTGGTTCTTTTGGATAGCACTTAAGGGTTGAAACCGCAATCGACGCGTACGATCGATATCCGTTCGATTAAACGCGTTGACGCACTATCCTACCGACTGCGCCAGTTAATTTTAAAAAACAGAGAAAACTATTTTTAAAAACAATTTTATTTTACTTCGGAAAATACAGCGTCTGACTTTAACGAGCTCAAGTCAAAGAATACTTTATTTAAAAAATTACATTAACATTATTGTAAAAAGTAGCATCATCAAGAGATAAGGCTTCTCGGAAAGGTTGGCCTGGGAATCGTCTAGTTCATCGTTTTCTTAGTATGTAACTTGGTGTCTTGATTTCACTGTCAATTTTTTTACCTACTTAGTCATTAGATAATAATTTTTTTATAATTAGGAGATAGTTACTGTATCCGTGAAAAATAAATAGAAGAAAAAATAATAGGGGCATAACGGACAAGTGTATATATAACTGTCTTTTGTATTAAAATACACAGAGATCCAATTTCCACGATGTTGCATATCAATAACGATATATACAGTGAGGACGTAAAGTCTGGAATAAATTCATTATTTAGGAAACGCTGAATGTTTTTAAAAATCGCTCGGACACGTCGATTTTGTTTTTTTAATACGATTTTTTTTCAATATTCCGACTCCGAAAGCACTCTGCTTGGACTAACTTTAATTTTTTAAATGGGAACCCTTACTTTTTTTTTATTTTAGGATTCTTTGCATAATTGTGAACATTTTTTATCTAACATGTCATTATGATTTATCGACAGTTAAAGTTCGAAAATAAATAAAATGAATTATTAATCATTTTAATAAATGTTGAAAATGTTGCCCAAAGGTTAATTGGCAGTAACCTAGACGATCGAAAAATTCTTTCTGCGCATTTCTGACAACTTCCGGACTGATTGACCGTATTTCTTGAACAATTTAATTCTGTAAGTCCTCCATGTCCATTGGCTTAGTTTGGAAAACTTTACTTTTAAGGTAACCCCACAGAAAAAAGTCAAGGGGGTTGAGTCGGGAGACCTCGGCGGTCATTCAATAGCTTCCCTTCCTCCAATCCATCTATTTATTTTTTAATTTTTTTAACTATTACTTAATAAACTTCAAAAATTAGAAAAACGTTAGAGTAAAAATAATCTATCTTGAAAATAATGACACAATATTACGATATTTTGACACGAAGCATAAAACTGTCTAATTTGACCAAATGTAACAATGTGACAAGTAATTATTCACTGAGTTATGCTGATACTGATTTAATTGTTGTATTTATTTTCGAACTTTAACTGTCGATAAATCATAATGACATGTTAGATAAAAAATGTTCACAAATATGCACAGAATCCTAAAATTAAAAAAAAAATGGGGGTTCCCATTTAAAAAATTAAAGTTAGTCCAAGCAGAGTGCTTTCGGAAAGCCCGTAAATAGCAGCAGCCACACGTTTCAGTATTACCACGTGGTTCAAATTTTGGAATATTAAAAGTAAAATACACACTTTTTGACTATTCAAAGTACAAAACGGAACGCTGGTTGCCTGCAGAATCAAGTGGCCGAACAAAAAGCAGCCAAGTGCAAAAATAGATCAGTTACCGGCGTCAGACGTCTACAAATAAGTACAAATCATATTAACATAGCGCCCTAAAACAAGGTATGAAACTTTATCTATCTTTAAATTTCCGGCCAGTTGTGATTTATAAAAACAAAATGGTTAAATGCGATTCCCAAAGATAACTGGATACCATCAAAATAGTATGTGGTTTACTCCCTCCTTTTTGCTGAAACTGACGTAATATTATACTATTCGCGACGACGATTATCGTTTATCAAATGGTACTCTGTATCAAAAATTTTGAGGAAAACTATGGACGTTATAAAAAAGGTTCTTTTTACTTTTGCTCCTTTTTTCTAATATTTTTCGGCAACGTGTTCCCATTTTTCCCTGGCCACCTTCCAATATCGGTAATAAAGATAGCGTTTTTTTCGAGTGAACTACCTAACTCGATTCTTTTTAAACTTTATTGCAAATCCTAATCAAAATCTTAAGATTTTTCCCATAGACAATTTACCTTTAGATACGTACAGCTTATTTTCTGCGCAAACAAAAGTTACGTTTTATGGGTGAAAAAATACGTCCAAGCGCATGACTCGCCGGTCAGCTACCTTCCTCCTGAACGCTTTCGTGCATGCGCACAAACCTCGTGTTATCGGCCTGTCCTATTTTATCGACAATAATCGACATGCTCAAGATACTCTCCAGAACCGGCTCGGCAGTCATTTTTGTTGTTGTGTTTTAAGGTTTCTCTCTGTATTCGTTTTAGTTTTCTTAGCTGACGTGGATTGTGGGTGTTTAATATTTACGGATTTCTAGTTTTTGTGTAGTTTAGTGAATTCTGTTTGTGCAGCCATTGTATTATTTTGTTATGCCGAAATAGGGGTAAAATATCGGGTATTTCATATTTTTAGTAAGTATGGAGTGGTGATGTATCTTGATATAAAACTTTATTTTATTATGAGCAATTTAAACACATCTAACTAGGCCTCGGCTACACAAATAAGGTATGAAAATAATGAGAAACACACACGAAAACAGATTATCCCGATACATGAAAAGAAAAAAAATAAATACCTAGGTATATCATGTTTATATTAATCCAAGGGTGAAAGTATTCCATGAGTCAAGTTCTCGGGAAAAAACACTTTTTCAATTTCTTGAAGAAAACAAGTTTTTCCCAAATTGTTAAAATCAATACAAGTTATATACCAACTAATATTTGACTTGAGGTTAGGTACGCGATAACACCGTAGATTGGTTATTTTTGTTTGTTTTTATATTTGATTTTATAATACTAGTTTAATTTACCTGTTCTTGTTCTCTTTCTTTTCGAACTAAAAACACAACGACGAATCATTTTTAAACAAATTTCAAAAACAAAACCCTAAAAACAATTTTCTATACTTAAAACCTGATATGTTTGCTAGTACTAAAAATGCCAGAAATCACTACCTTTTTTCCCAACTTGATCAAAAATTGAGAAGAAATTCCAATTTTTTGGCAAGAATTTAAATTTTAAAGCCCGGACCTGTCTATTTTCCCATTCGTGAAATGATAATGTTGCAGTGCGCATGTCTAATAGTATCTAGCCTTGTTTACATGCGCGAGGCCATAAAACTGCCACTTTCGTGATTATTGTTTGCTTCTCTAAAGGTAAATATCTATGATTTTGCCAGATTTCTCCTCCTCGCATATTTTGGCCTCGCCTCACAAGATTCTGGCAAAAAAATCTCTCGTCTCGTCTCGCAGAAGACCCGAACGAGACGAGACGAGACGAGACGAGACGAGACGAGACGAGACGAGACGAGACGAGACGAGACGAGACGAGACGAGACGAGACGAGACGAGACGAGACGAGACGAGACGAGACGAGACGAGACGAGACGAGACGAGACGAGACGAGACGAGACGAGACGAGACGAGACGAGACGAGACGAGACGAGACGAGACGAGACGAGACGAGACGAGACGAGACGAGACGAGACGAGACGAGACGAGACGAGACGAGACGAGACGAGACGAGACGAGACGAGACGAGACGAGACGAGACGAGACGAGACGAGACGAGACGAGACGAGAAAAAGCGAGACGAGAGTGAAACAATAATATTTATAGTATTTATTATTTGCGGTAAATCGAAAAAAAAAAATATAATTAGATTTGTTTTCTTGTAAAACGTATAATATATTGATGTATTAATCTTAGTTAATATCGACTAAAATTTTTTTTGTAATATATTAAAATAGATCTGGAATTTAATATTTTTCAAACTTTCCACCAAAAGATTTAATTTCCTTTTGGTATAAATACAATAAAGTTCCCAAATCTATTTCGGGATTATCAGCATTGCCCTCTTTTCTGATTTTTCTCCAAGGGACTATATTAACGCCCTTCTCGCCAATCTCGTATCATCCAAAATGCCAAAAACGTCTTTTATGCGTCTATTTTACGCACGTTTATAAAAAGGTAGTGGAATATGAAAGATTGTATCAGGTGATGATAAGGAGACGGTTTGATAAAGGCTATTTTTCTTAAGTACGAAATTCTGAAGGTTAAATAATATTTAAGAAGATCGGCTTTTTTTAATACATGTTTCAGTTTATGCCCGTTGTGTTCTAAACTACCGTGCGAGCAAAAATTAGTTGCATCAAAGAGGGCCTTGCATCTAAGGACGTAATGCTTAGCCGTAGAGCTTAATACCTGTTGGGTGTCAGTAACTACCTGAATTAACAATCAATCAGTTATTCCTACGTCTTTGACAGTCGTTACAAGTAATTTGATTCATCGTTAATTTTTCCAATTTCTTAAACTATTCACACAATGGGCTTTAAGGAACAGCACAAAACATTCATGGTTGAAGCGTATCTTCGAAACGGGGTTAAAGTAAATGGTGAGTTTGTGCATGGACGATTTTCACGAACATGCAATTTCAAAACACAATTCCCATCTAGATCACCTTGTTTAACGGTTATGGATTACTTCGTTTTTCCTCATTTAAAGAACCCTAACAAAAATAAATTTGTATTTGTCAACTTATTTTATTTCTCATTAGTTTGGCATATCATGTCATAATATGAATTTGACAAAATTTTAATCTAGATTTGGTTAGATATATCCAATGATCTGCTACCTATAGATGCCGCACGCCATTCATAAACGCTATTTAAATCTGCTGCCAAAATCGTTTGTAGGAGAGAGGAGGTGAAGTACTTTGAATGGCCGGGAGTGGGGATTACGTTGCCGCCGTTAGAATTTTACCTCGTTACTATGCGCTATCATATGGTCACAGCGGCGTCTCGTGTCAGGGTTCACAATAAAATATAATTATCCAATCTGAAATAAAATATTTTTTAACGTTTGTGAAAAAAAGGGTTTGTAGAACAGTAAAGTTTAATGTATGATAAAAAAATGGTCCGCGGAGCAGTAAAATTTAATGTACGTTAATAACTATTTATTGTAATAATTATTATAAAGGAAAACTTTAGATAGCTATAAATATAAACGCTAAAAAGAAATATAAGTAATATACTACGAATATACAAATTAAAAGAAATAAAAATAATATTTTTTTCTTAAGGTATACATCGTCAAAAATATATAGGTAAATCGGGAAACTACAAACATTGTAAACAGAACAAAGACAAACTCAACAAAACAAGATGACGAAATGCTTGCCGGAAATACTCAGTTAAAAGGCGTCGTTGTAATACTCGACCACCACGTAATAGGCTCTTTACACCAGTAGTTCCTTTAAAAATTTTTAGGGTAGGTATGTTTCTTATTTGCTCAGGAAGATTGTTAAACAATTTACGGCTTTCGTAAATTATAGAATTTCTAATAAGGGCAGAAGACGGTATGGGCAGGTACAGCTTTTTTGATCTTCTAGTATCATGAGAGTGGTCAGGCACTGGCAAAGTATCCCTATGCTTGTATATCATGCAGACAGTTTGAAGAATAAACAGCCATAGCAAAGTTAAGATTTTCTTAGATAAAAAATAACGGTCTACATGACTGTCTGCCATACACACCACAAAGATAACTTACAGCCTTTGCAGCAAGTGTGTTTTGTTTTACACATTATTCGGCTTAAAAAAAATAAAAATATCTAATAAAATTCGATGAATCACTGTCACATATTTTATTGAGATTTAAAAATCTAAAATATCAAATTTGATATCACAATTCAAACTTGGCGTATTAAGATCTGTAATAATCCAAAATAAGTTCTTAAAATGATACATTACATTAATCACAAAATGTTAACATTTAGATATGTCAAAAGGAAAACGCCATTTATCCAACCAGACCAATTTTTATTGCGCAGGTATGAATATTAAACTAATCATACTATTTACGCATTGGCGAAAAAAATTATAATTTTTACACTTTCTATAAAGATTAAAGTTAGTATTTTACGACAACAATATTTGAAACTTTTAGATTACTAAAGTCAAACTGTTCTCTTGTCACTTTAACTTTAATACCAATAAATTGGTATTGAAAACCACCTTCGATATTTATTCATAATAATGACAGTTGGAATAGTTGATAAAATGAGTTTTCTGCAATAAGTCTTGATGCGTTAGAAATTGCCATTGGGTTGTAATTAGGACAAATGTTTGATTTTTAATTCTACATCGAATGACATTAAAATATACAGGGGTTCCTATTTGAAATAAGAAAAATAAATTGCTTTAAAGTTTGCAAAGTTTGAAACTAAACTTTGGACACCCTGTATGAATCGTAATAATCAAACTTGGTTAACGAGACTGTTAGACTTTATTTCATAAGTCCTTTTGTATAATTTTATTAACGAGGCATTACTTTTATTTTTTATTAATTTTTAAAACCAGTGGTGCAAAACTGATATTTTTTAGTTTTTATTTTTTTTTCGCCTATAATACTGAATCGAATTCAATAAAATTTTAGGGTTATGTAGGTAACTATAGGAGGCACCCAAATAGGTAAGAAAATATATAGCATGTAATCTGAAAAAATACGTCCTTATGATGTCACACTTTTTTGGAACACCCTGTACGAAAAAAAATATTTTCCTGAAATGCGCCCCAAAATACAGGTAAGGTCTGCAGAATCTCAAAATCCTAACTTAACTACTAAGTGAGCTATAGAAGACGGGAGATGAGGTGCAGGACCCTGTATATTATTTACCAGCTAAGAATGTAATGGCCGCCGCGCCGTAGCCATACGTCACGCCTAGAACCTTTAATTTGAAAGTCCTTTATTCTGGAAATACTTTGTTGTCGTTGCATTGATGAGAGATGGATATATAAATGGCTATGTACACGACGAAGATACATATTTTGCATCTTACAAGTCAAATTAGCCCGCAACCGAATCGGAGACATCTTGCTTGCGATTCGATAAGGATAAATTAATACTGATGTACTGTGCTGTTATCTATAAAATGAGGTAAAAATACTTACTCGAAAAGCAACATTTTTCTGCCCTAATTGCGTATATGCAGGCGCAGACCAGTATGAGGAAAGCCACCAGTAGTGCTCCAGCTACGCTGACTAGGGTGCTCATTTGAAGAGGTTCTGTAAAGAAAAGTATTTAAGAAACGGTCAAATATCAAAAATAGCAGTAGTAAGGGAAAAATTGTTTGCATCTATAAATGCTAAGTACGGAATTTTCGTGGGTATCTGCCCGACAAGTCGAAAGTTTAATTACGATACTGCCCATACTGGATAAAGTAAAATTTATTCTCAAAGGTCTCTGGGGTTCTTAATACCAGACCAGTTGATGACCTGGCCAACCTTCAAAAATTAGAGCAATCATCACTGGTAAGATCTTTCCTGCTGATAACTATCCTATAATTTCAATTTATGAAAAAAAATTTAATTTGCCGTAAAAATTGTGTTCTTATAATATCTAGTAAAGCCTTCACCACCTTATAATAAGTATGTTGCACTACATCAAAGCATAAACCTAGAATACACGTTTTCTAAATAATGTAGAGGTGACGTTTAAAAATCTATAGAACAAATAAAGAGATTATGTTAAAACTATCTTTATAACCAAGATTTTTAGTGTCGTTTCCCACTGTAGTTTTCCACGTTCCACTTAAATACCACCCCCAGGTGTCCCCTCATAAACCCTGGTCGCTAACTGGTCCCACACCTGTTGTCACAAAAATATGTCATGTAGATAGTGCTCAGGTTGACGCCACCGCGAAACATCTTTTAGTAATAAGTCTCAGATAGAGCTCAAAAAGAAGAGCACGTACGCTAGTTTTCTCCTCACATATACTCGCTCAATCTCCGGTAGTAAAAAAGTGAATTCGTTTCATCCAGGAACGGACCCAATTAAAGGTTAACGTGTATACTCGTATTTGGTATACGTGTGCGGTATTTTACTCAGAAGTGATATTCCTTTCACCCCGGCAAGGACCCGATTAAAGGGAAAGCGTGTTACTCTACCCGTTGTAGTACAGGCTAACCTGTTTATACGTCTAACCTGTCAAAGTATCCCGTAGATTGTAAATATGTTCACGTGTTAGTGTAAAGCTGTTTTAAATAACCGTTTTGTTAAGGTTAATAAATAGAACGAAGAAAAAGACACTGTTTTTATTGCTACAACGAACCAGCACTATGGAGACTGCGAGTAAACCAAGAAATGCTCGCCCCCAGCTATAGATTGGAAGAGAGCACAAATCTCCAGTTTATACAAATTAAAAGCATCACATTTTGAGACTTGCATAATCAGTAATCGAAAATAAACTTTCCCATGTTTAATACCAATTCCTTCTTGCGTATGGAGAAGGCAGTTGTAGTGTTGATAAATAAACTTCATTTAAGAAAATAGTTATTATCCTATCAAGTGAGAAAAGTGACACTCACTGCCGCAACTCGAACCAATTTAAAAAAAACTACATAATATACAACTAAATATTTATTATTTACGTATTATTAGTTATATTCATTGTAAAAGTACAATTCGGTCGCATTATGTAGGTTTATTGTTACACTCATACAGGTTGAAGCCAACTAAGAGTTCCTGATGGAGTAGTGCTGGTATACATACAGGAATCAAACCGTTGCAGCATTGCTAGTGTTACTCCAGAATAAGAATGCACAGGCAATGAAATATTTAAATGCATAGATGGTGCTAAATGGTAGCTAAGGTGTTCAAAGAACAGACTTTACAGGGGTTATCATTTGATACATCAAAATTCAAAATTTTATTGGAAATCTTTCCTTTATGGCTTGTAGAATCTGAATGCTGAAAGCTATACCCTGTATATTATAGCTCTGGATCCTTAAAGCCTAAATAAGCCGCAATTTCGGATGGCATCTTTCCTATAGTAGGTATTTACGCCAACTCATTGCGTATAGACCAGGGTCGATAATTTTTGAAACAAAAAAAAATAATAGTAGGATGAAATTGGATTGGAAAAGGAAGATAATATGACAAAAATGAAAGGAAAAATAAATTACAGGCGATCCGAGGTCGGGAAGTAGGGGGCGGTGAGTTTTTAAGGTTAGAAAACGATTTATCTCGCTTTTCGGCAAAACTACAAGCCCTATGAAAAAACGTTAAATGGCAAAGTTGTAGGTAATAAAAAGATCTACAACTTTTGTATTTTCACTTTTTTCACATAACCTCAAAATTTATGTGAAAAATTCAAATAACCAAGTTTTTGGTTTTTTATTTTTATCTTTTACAAAAAAATTTTTTTAAACACGAAATTAGCTGAAAACTTACCTTTTTATGTCCCAAACACACTGTCATTTTTTTGATTTAAAATATTTATTTTTTAACCTTATTTTGTCTTAATATCGAAACAACACCCTAATTTTCAATTGAAAATTCTCACGTCAAAATATCTGCTTTTTTAAAAAAGTCGGTGGGCCTTTTGTTCGTTGAAATCTCTACTTTCTGATGGTGTAAAAAAAATATACATTACTATGGTAGATATTCTCAAAAAATGCAAAAAAAGAAAAAAAATCGAATCCGAATTTTTTTTTCATTATGTACAATTTTGAGCAATTTATTAAAATGTATACTTTAATTACTCGAAAAACGTAAGATTCCATGTTACATTGATAAACAAAAAAATGACAAATCCATAAAACATAAAGATCGCAAAAAATATGCGAAAATAGTTGTTCTAAATATAATTAAAGGTAGGATTTAAAGGGGATTTCATCACTTTTACCATAGTAATGTATATTTTTTTTACACCATCAGAAAGAAGAGATTTCAACGAACAAAAAGTCTACCAACTTTTTTAAAAAAGCAGATATTTTGACGTGAGAATTTTTCATTGAAAATAAGGGTGCTTTTTCGATATTAAGTCAAAATAAGGTTAAAAAATAAATATTTTAAATCAAAAAAATTGCAGTGTGTTTGGGACATAAAAAGGTAAGTTTTCACCAAATTTCGTGTATAAAAAAATTTTTTTGTAAAAGATAAAAATAAAAAACTAAAAACTTGGTTATTTGAATTTTTCACATAAATTTTGAGGTTATGTGAAAAAAGTGCAAATACAAAAGTTGTAGATCTTTTTATTACCTACAACTTTGCTATTTGACGTTTTTCCATAGGACTTGTAGTTTTGCCGAAAATCGAGATAAATCGTTTTCTAACCTTAAAAACTCACCGCCCCTCACTTCCCGACCTCGGATCGCCAGTAATTTATTTTTATTTTCATTTTTGTTATATTCTCTTCCTTTTCCAATGGGTTTTATTCTACTATTATGTTTTTTTACTTTTTACCATTTGCAAATGCTTCAGCCCTGGTCTAGTAGTTATTAGGCGAGAAAATAATTTTTCTAACCACCTTATTATATTTATGTTACCACTGCCTGATAAGTATACTGTGCAGTATATTACATTGCGTAGTACCTTTAAAATTTTTGTAGAAAAAACAAATCGGGGTGTGGGGTTTTCTGTGATCGTAATCTGGCTAATTTTCGATACAGTTTCCGAGAGCCGACCGATTACACTGTTTCGCTGCCAGACTTTGGAAGTGGCCTTTCTATGCTCATTTCGGTAAAGAGTGGGAAAACAATCAAGTAACAATGGAGAAGGATGAGAAGGATCGTGCAAATATAGAGGTCGTATAGACTCCCTGACTACATTTTTCAAACAGAAATTCTTGCAGTAGATAAAGCAGTCAATATCCTGCAGAATCATCCTGGCTTGAGAGGAGTTGCATCTATAGCTATCTATATAAACAGTCAAGCAGCCATAAAGGCAATTTTTTCCAGCAGTATTAAATCAAAATTAGTAAGGCACTGTCCCAATAATCTCTGCATACTTGGTGCTTAGCATCGAGTCACCTTGTGTTGGGTTCCTGGTCACAGCAATATATATGGCAACGAGACTGCTGAGGCGCTCGATATGAAGGGCGTAAACATATCTGTCGAACTAGCAGAGAATACTGTCGCAAGACCACTAGGATCAGTCAAAAAGGAGATAGATCGGATAGCAAAACAACTTGCGCAAAGAAGATGGACAGAACTGACAACATGTAGCATCTCAAGGCAATTGTGGCCCCTACTTAATAACAAAAAAACCGCAGCGTTATTACGGCACAGTCGGAAAGACCTAAGAAATATCACTGCCGTAGTCACCGGATATTGCCTTTTCGGTAGACGCACCGAACGGGCGTTTTCACACTAGCCGACACGATACCGACACGACAACGACAACGACACCGGTGGACGCGTAATCTCATGTAAGTAAAGGGAATGCTTTCACACTTGCCGATATATCGTTATCGTGTCGATTCCCTTTACTTACATGAGATTACGCGTCCACCGTTGTCGTTGTCGTGTCGGTATCGTGTCGGTATCGTGTCGGCTAGTGTGAAAACGCCCATCGTATGCAAATACCAGCTAACGACTACTGCAGAGATAAAGACGAGAAGGAAAGTATGTATTTGACATTTCTTTTTTGAATGTCCTGGCCTCGCGAGAAGAATCTTGGGCGAACCATTCTTTAATGATCTTGAGGAAGTGAGCAGCTTGCAAATGGGTCGACTCACTAAGTTCATTAACAGCAGTAACTGGTTTAAATGAGCTGTTAAGATTCTTCTATGGTCTACGTTGCGCTAACCATCAGGAAGCTGAAGTGAATAGGTTCCGCGAACTATGCGTGGTACCACAACGATTCTTATAGGACTACGTGAGACTGTTTGAACAGTACCAGAGGTCTGCCACTCTAACCTAACCTAACCTAGGTAATAGGTCTGTCCACAAAAAAATTAATATTCATCAAACTTTGTTAACATGAAGCGTTTGACCTATTATAACTAATATTTTTAAAAAAATTGAAAAAAAATTAATCCTAACTACAACAGCGGCCCTAGAAATCGCTTGCCGTTTGAATTAGATAAACGCGTGTTCATTGGTTTGACGTCACATGCTCACTGGCTCGCCAGGCGCGAACCCGTAGCAAACTAGATAAGATATTTGCATTGCGTTGTTTTTGGAATAAAGTTTGTGTTTGGTGTTGTAACGGTTCACAGTGCAGTTTTTTATTGTGTATTTAATATTGGATAATTAATTTTGTGTTGTAAATATGGAGGAAAGTTACCAGAAAGGTGATTCGCATAATTTGCCGAGTATAGACGTGATTATGGTACCTATCAGATTTTCTCGCCACAAATACTGACTTTAACCAACCTCAATCCAGTGGTGTCAAACCTAGTCGATAAGTTTAAAAGAGATACATTATTTATACAGTATTATGCAGAATAAAAATGTAATTGAAATGTTATGCTATTCTATTACCCAAAGCTTTGCCTGTGGCCATCAGCTGTGAATAATATTTTCTGTCATGTAACTGGGTAACAATAAACTTGAGACTAAAAACACAATGAAATAGGATTATTATATAATATAATTAGCATCCGCAGCTTCGCCTACGGTTACTTTTTAACACGCTTTTATTAGCTTGATCTACATCTGGATGGCATTGTAAGTAAAATAATATTACAACTCGATTTTCAGCCACATTCCGATGTCGTATTGATTTGAAATTTTGAGAACTCATGACAATAAAATGTTTTAAAAAACCCTAATAGATTTTTCATCTCACGCATCAAGTCGAATAGTAAGACTCTTTGTTGTTTCAGCTTCGTTATGGTCGCCTTACAGCTTCAAAATTATATGAAGCAGCTGTTTGCAAAAAATCAAATGGTAGCTTGGTGACACAAATTATGGGCGTTTCGAAAAAATTTGACACTCCAGCAATGAAAAGGGGAAGGACTTTAGAAAAAAATGGTTATTAACGAACTGAAAAAAAACTCAACATTAATGTGCATTAAGTTGGGTTTATTATTTTAAAATAGTATGGAGTTGTGGGAGCTTCGCCCGAAGGGGTAACAGAAGATTCGGTTATTGAAATAAAATTTCCCATATCAGAAAAAACTTTTTCGCGCTATATTAATTCTAGAAATGAAATAGCAAAAAAATATTTGGCTCAGATAAATTTGCAAATGTTAGCGACAGGGAATATTTTGCGTAGCACATCCAAATTTCGAAAACACAAAAACAAATTACTGTCGTTAACGTAGAATATAACGCAGAGTTTACAGAAGACCTTAATATGAAATCTGCACTACAATTTTGGAAAAACGATATTTTTAAACTGCTAAATACAGTTTTTACAGGGTAACATATAATATGTTAAATTTGCATTATATTAACAAACAACTGATGTTTCAAATAGTATTATTTTTTTGGTAATACATCTACAAAATAAAATATTTATTGTTTTATTATTGGTTTTTGTAAATTAATAATGGCGCGTCGGCAATATTTTTCTAAGAGATGCCCTGGAACTAGAGGCGTGCCTGTACCGAATTGTTATTTTTTTATTATTTTATATTACTCCCGAGGGTTACAGCTGTGCGAGTGGTCAAAATGCAACGCACATTTTATTGCCCTTTCTTGGGCACGCACGCCACTTGACCAGCTAATACCCACAAAATAATTTGTTAATAAAATTATATTTTGTATGTATGTCCGCTACACACTTCTCATACAATATCCATAGAAAAAAATAAGCCTGATAAAGAGATTAAATCTCGGTTCAAATAACCAAACGTCCGTCGCGGCGTCGAAGGCTGTGTAGTCGCGCAATAGCTTGCCGTCTTTCAGCGAGCATGTGACGTCACCCGCCTAGCCTCTACGGAGGGACACGTTTTCTAGCCTCGACGCGTCGGTGTGATTTCTATTACAAATATCGTGGAAAACAAGAAATATTATTATTTTTTAACGTTGTTGTCGTTAATAATACCCATAAATCTATCATTTTTAATAGAAAACAAAATGTTGTGGACAGACCTATTGTTTTAAAAATCTAATAACCCTATTTATCACTGACAACTTTTAGGTAAAATTTAGTTGGCCTAAGATGTTTAAAGTGGAAGTAAATACATTCGACAAAATGATATGCCTAGAACGGCAAACATCTTGCATTATCTTTTACAGATTCCAAATATTGCCGTTTTATTTCTTAGAACTAAGTTAACAAGACCAAGAACGCTCCAATAAAAGCCAAAAAGTCCTTATGTATAAGCGGCCCCAAGGTTATGAACTCTCTTATCATATTACGATTTTCGTATTTCATTTTCGTGGCAATCAGCATAATGGAAAGTTGCATTTGCATCCCAGAAATGTCGGCCGACAAGCACTGGGGCATTTTTAGATTAAAATTTAAATCCGCCGGTTTGAAGATTGAAAAATTCTACATTTTGATAGGTAGATTGGGGGTCGTATCAGTGGTAATAGTAGTAGAATTAGTAAATACCTGTTTATTTTAACGTGGAAGGCAAGGTCGTAATATAGTCAAACTTATGGTTTTTACGACTTCCATTGTTATATTTTTTACTGAACAACGTTTTGCTTAGTATCTCTAACCATTTTCACGTTTAAAGTAATTTATAATTCTAGGGCTATTAGTGTCTGAAATACTATTCATGTGTTGTGAAGTGGGTTGTATATGTTTAATAATGTTTTAATAATGTTTTAATAATTTTGGGTTATTCTCTGATTAATTCAAAAATTCCCTAATATAAAGTACTGTACAAAAGGTAAGTTCCTCTAAATAATTAAAACAACTTATCTAATAACGTAGGGTTTGTTATATTTGACTGGCAAACCTCTGGCACTATCCAAACAGTCACACGTAGTCCTATTTTAATTTTTTTATATTTGTGTAAGTATTAAATGTAATAAAAAAATCAATTTTTTATTTTAATAGTAAGTACCTAACTTTAGTTTAACCAATTTCTTGGCAGTTTTTATTATTGCATTTAATTAAACATGTAATGCAGGTAAGTAATTAGAAAAAAAACGTTATCAGGCAAAATAGGTCATTTAACGGAGATCTTCCAAATGTATTCATTGGCCTAACAAAAAAACGTGCATTGTTAGAACTTTGATGAAGGATACCCTGTATATATATATATTTTGTGAGATATACAGTGTGTTCACGGATAGAGTTTGGAAGAGGAAAAACGTTTTTTTAGTAGGTAGATATAGAAGAAAAAGTTATATTTTATAAAAACGTCTGCTTGTGCTGAAACTACAATTTCGAATATCAGATTTGCGATTACTATACATTTACAACCACATTTTTATTTTATTTAGTTTCGTTTAAAATCAATTTACGTAAAAACAAACAACTATTGTTGCTTGCTTACTTCGAATATGATTTTATATCTGACCGAGTAACGATTTTGTTGTAAGAAACCATTTTTTATTTGCCCACTTTTAAAGTATTTTTATTATTAAGTACATGTCATATTTCTTCAATTCATTCAATCATAAATTACTTTTATTCAAACGTGGTACCACCAACTTATTATTGAAATTAGTTTTATACACATGTGGCGTCAGATATCCCCATAAATGAAAGTTGATAACTGTGAGATCGGGACTCATACGTGCCAACTGATTTGGACCATGAGTACCTTACAACCAAGTTGTTCTCAAGGTGATGATTTAGCCAATCATCAAAAGAATTAAAAATTAAAATTGGAAAAAAAATCCAGAAAACAAAAACTGTTGTTTCTGACGAACCCTGTATAGTAATCGCAAATCTAATAGTTGAAATTGTAGTTTCAACACCAGCAAAATTTATTTAATAAATCAATGAATCGAGAAAAAAAACTAAAAATGGTGTTTGTAACGAACCTTGTATAGTAATCGCAAATCTGATATTTGAAATTGTAGTTTCAGCACAAGCAGTTACATTCCCATGAGAACGCTCTAATCTGTAGAATAAGCAGAATCGTTATCTCTTTTCTTAGATTTTCTACGTCTAGTTCCCATGCCGAATCAGCATTGTGAATGTTATAAATATATGTAAGAATCGCAAAAAGCTCAGTTCTATTGTATCACGCTTTGCTTAAAATAAAATTTTTAAAAACTAACTTCTCTTTTTCGAGTTGTTAACTGGCGCAGTCGGATCGGATTTTGTTAGCGGTTCTGCGCATCGTGCGTGTAAATCGTCTTCGTTTCAACGATTAATAACAAAAACGAACAATTTTAACAAAGTGCCGTGCAATAAGCTCACCGACCAGGGAAGAACGGGAACAAGCATCGTCCCACGTCCTATTGGTGCGAGAATAGGGAACAAGCATCGTCCCGACGCTCATAAGTAATCCAGGGGGAGGACAGCATCGCCGAGCCTATTGGAACCCTAGTTAAGGAATGAAAACGACAAGAATCATCGCCTTATTGTAAGTGCATCCTTTTAAAAATATCCTTTCAATTTTACCATTTTGATTATTGAGTTGTCTCTGAATAACGTCTGTCTGTACGTCTGTACGTACGTTATATACATATTAGTTTATTTCTAGGGAACAGCTTTCATCTGATCTCATTTTTAGTATAGTGTATTGTATATTTTATTTTTATTTTTCATTTATAACACTGGAAAACCCGTTACAAGACTTTTTGAATTTTATCGACATGGCACAGCCAAATTATCAATTGATTAGATATCAAGCCGATAATATTCCCAATTTTGACGGGAACGCGAAACAAATCAATCGTTTTATTAATGCTTGCGAAAACTTTTTTGAAAATCATAAAGACAGAACAAATAATGGGGCACCCATTAACATATGTCTTTTCGACACCGTTTTAAATAAACTTGTAGGGCGAGCAGCAGATTTAATTGCCTCCAGAGTTGAATTAAATACCTGGCCTTTACTAAAAGTTGCAATTGTTAGCACATTCTCAGATCAAAGATCAATTGATTGTGTGTTACAGGATATTATTACCTTAAAACCGGAACGCAATGAAAATCCGCAACAATTTGGCCTGCGTCTACAAGATGCGCGTAGCTTACTATTTTCAAAAATTAATATGTCACAAGACACACCAGAAATTAAATTACTAAAAATAAAAGAATACGACAATTTAGTATTAAAAACTTTTATAAACGGTTTGAGCTACCATATGCAGCTCGTAGTACGTTTAAAAAATCCAAAAACCCTAGAAGAAGCCATGAATCACGCGTCGGAAGAAGAAAACTTCCTTTATTATAAAAACCGAGGAAATTTTAATACTACTAAAACAACACCGAATTTAAATAATTCAAAAATTACCCAAAATGTACCCCAAAAAATGCATTATTCTGCTAATGCACCACAACCACAACGATTTATTCCTCAAACGAGTCAAAACTTTTATAGACCACCACCAAATAACCCAAATCCATATAAACCCCAATTCATGGGCTACGGCCAATTTAGGCAACCCTCGAATATTTTTCGACAAGGACCACCAAATCAAAATTTCCAAAGACCAAATTATCCAAACCAAAATTTTGTAAATAAACCCAATTTTAACCCCAGACCATATAATCCGAATATGCAAAAAACCGTTATGTCTAAATTTAGAAAACCGGAACCAATGGATACATCATCTGGTTATATACCAAACCCCCAACATAATCAAAATACGCAACCAAGACGCGACATAATCGTCGAAGAATTATTTAACCAATCTGTCGAAGATGTAAACAATTCTAATAACCCTGATAATCAATATTACGAAAACCCTGAGGATGACTCTCAATATTATTCCGAGCAAAACGAAACGTCGCATTACTATGACCAACAAAATTACTCCGCAGGAGAAACCGAATATTCATACGAAAACGACTTCTATGAACGCGATCCAAATTTGCAAAATGAAAATTTTCACCAGGACCAGAATTTCGAAAAAATAACGTAATTTGTTTAAATAATTATACAAATTCAGATTTACCCGCCATTATCATACCAGAAATAAATGCAAAATTTCTTATAGACACTGGCAGCGGTAAAAGTTTTATAAAACCTGACCTTGCTTATCAATTGTACCCAAATTCTATTTTTTCGGAACCTTTTTCAGTAAGATCTGCGCATGCGACCTCTTTTCACAACGAAATAGTAAATATACCTATATTCCCATCATTTAATTGTTCAGGAAACCATAAATTTTATTTATTCGATTTTTCGCCAAAATACGACGGATTAATAGGAATGGATTTTTTAGAATACGTCGACGCGAATATTGCCATTAAATCGCGTAAACTAAAAATGCCAAATGCAATTTTACCCCTATGTCAAGAAAACAATGAACAAACCTTAAATAACATAGAAACGCGGACGGTAGAAATAATAATACCCCCTCGTACATGTCAAAAAGTAAAACTACCCGTTAAACAATCAAACGGTATAGGTATTTTAAAATATCAAGATTTTGGCAGCGCTGAAATGCCAGAAGCCGTAGTCAAAGTTATTGATTCTTTTGCAACAACCCTCGTAACTAATACCCGCGAAAACCCAATAAAAATCACTATTAATAAACCTTTCGATATTGAAATTTTAAACGAAACAGAAATAAATTTTATCGAAAAAATGGAAACGGATACCGAATTAAATGAATATCTAGATAACCTTCAAAAACAAAATTTAAAAAATTTGCGCTTATCGCATTGTAACGACGAAGAGTTTAAAGCAATTCGAAAACTGTGTTTTGAATATCGAGATATTTTTTATAGCGAAGGTACCCCGTTAACTTTTACTAATCAAATTAAACATAAAATAAATCTTACAGATGAAACACCCATTTTCACTAAAACTTATCGGTACCCGGAAATACACAAAAACGAAGTAAAAACGCAGATTAATAAAATGCTCGAAAACGGAATTATTCAAAATTCAACTTCACCGTGGAGTAGTCCAATTTGGATAGTACCAAAAAAATTAGACGCATCGGGCGTGCGCAAATGGCGCATCGTTATCGATTATCGTAAAATTAACGATAAATCAATACCAGATAAATTTCCACTTCCTAATATAAGCGATATACTAGACAAGCTAGGAAAAGCCCAATATTTTTCAACGTTAGATCTCGCGACGGGATTTCACCAGATAGAAATGAAACCGAGCGACATTCAAAAAACCGCATTTTCAACAGACACGGGACATTTTGAATTTAAAAGAATGCCCTTCGGACTCAAAAATGCCCCCTCCACATTTCAAAGGGTCATGAATAACGTCCTACGCGGTCTCCAAAACGAAATTTGTTCAGTATACTTAGATGACATCATCATATTTTCCACCTCTTTGCAAGAACATATCGATAGACTAAGAGCAGTATTTGATAGATTACGTCAATCAAATTTTAAAGTTCAACTAGACAAGTCAGAATTTCTACACAAAGAAGTTGCTTATTTAGGTCACAAAATAACAAAAAACGGAGTAAAACCTAACCCCGATAAAGTAGATGCCGTCAAGAATTTCCCAATACCAAAAACGCCAAAAGACATTAAATCATTCTTAGGCCTCGCCGGTTACTACCGTAGGTTCATTAAAGATTTTGCAAAAATCACAAAGCCACTAACATTATGTCTAAAAAAGGGAGCAAAAGTTGAGCATACACCCGCTTTTATTAAATCCTTTAACCAGCTTAAAGAATTACTAATAAATGCCCCCATACTTAAATACCCTGATTTTGAAAAACCCTTCACCCTTACAACGGACGCATCAAATATAGCCCTTGGAGCTGTACTCTCGCAGGGAGATCCTCCAAATGACCACCCTGTAGCTTTCGCATCCCGTACTTTAAACGAAACGGAACAAAGATATTCCACGATAGAGAAAGAACTCTTAGGCATTGTTTGGGCATGCAAATATTTTAGGCCATATTTATATGGTAGGAAATTTAAAATCTACACAGATCATAGACCCCTTGTTTGGCTATTTAATTTAAAAGAACCAAATTCTAAACTTGTACGCTGGAGACTTAAACTTGAAGAATATGACTACGAAATAATATACAAAAAAGGTAAACAAAATACCAACGCAGACGCACTAAGTCGTATTTCCCTCCATGCTATCGAATCCGAATCAATCATCAATAACCCAGGTGACATAAGTCAAGATATCGACAAATTCTTAGAACAAAGTTATAGCCAATTTAACCCTGAAAATTTAGACCCCAACGACGCAAGTCGACAGCTTGAAAATAAACAAAAAACCCGCAAAATAAACATCGTACAAAATATACAAATTAAACCCCCAGAAAAAATACCCATTCCCTCAACAAACACAAACCCCACCAATCTTGACAACCCTGTAAATATTATCAAAGATCGTATCGACGACGATAATACAAACAACACAGTACACAGTACAAACGCGGAAGATAATTATGCTAATATGAGTATATTAGACGATATTATTAATAACAAGCCACACCAAATTATTATTAAAAAATCACCCTATGACGCGTATATCAAAACAAACCACGAAAATTTTGATGACCATCAAATCATCCACGCAACATTACCCACTAACATGGCAGTAATTACAAATTTTCTTAAAGAATTTTTAAACGCCAAAAATACGTATATTTATTTCTTTTCGAAAGAACTACGGCCTTATTTTCAACAAGCCATGAACAACCATTTTAAAAATTTGAAACTTATAGAGTGTTCAAAATTATTAAATAACGTGGCACCAGAAGAACGAGAATTAATGATTAAATACCGACACGAAAGTAAAACCAATCATCGCGGAATCGAAGAAACATGTAGATTTTTAAAAGCCAATTATTATTGGAAATCATTAAAGTCTGATGTTACAAAATATATAAATAATTGTGAAATATGCCAACGATCGAAATACAACCGTAAACCACCCGATCAACCCTTAGTTTTAACAGAAACACCGAGTAAACCATTCGAAATAATTCATATAGATACCTTTATAGTAGGAAAACAAAAATTCTTAACAATTATTGACAAATTTTCAAAATACGCACAAGCGTTACCCTACAGCGGAAATGCAGTTTCATGTTGCGACCAACTAATAAATTTCTTTTCATTCTTACGTGTACCAAAACAAATTGTTTCAGACAACGGATCAGAATTTCAAAACGAAGTAGTAAAAGGCTTATTAAACACACACAATATAAAAATCCATTTTACTACCCCTTATCATCATGAGTCCAATTCTCCCGTAGAAAGGTTACATTCAACCCTAATCGAACATATTCGAATTTTACGCGAATCAGACCCAAATGCTGACGTAACAAAATTAATGCCATATGCAATTATTGCTTATAACAATACAATCCATTCAAGTACAAATTTCACCCCTTACGAACTCGTATTTGGACACACCGATTCTAGAGACCCTATGGATTTAATACCATCTCATGTATACACCGAACATCTAAACAATCATAAAAATAATACACAAGTCTTATACGAAAAAATCACGGAACATACGAAAGAACTTAAACTAAAATCTATAGACCGGGCAAATAAAAGCAAAACCCCTATAGAACCCAAAATTGGTTCCCAAGTCTATAAAAAATCAGATAACCGATCAAGCAAAATTAAAAAGAAATTTTTAGGCCCTTATTTGTTAACACGTGTCCTAGAAAATAATAAAATCGAAATCGAAAATCCTAAAACGAAACGCAAAGAAATAATTCATATCAACGAAACTAAAATTATGCCCCTTGTTCCAGATGGAGCTGGACAATCGTCACAGGAACAGTAAAATTCCACGACCTTAACAACCACCCTGGAATGCTACCCTTTAAACTAGGAATTGCACAACTTGAATCTAACAAATGGTCCTTTATTCAAAACTTTGACTTAACCCCTTTAATACTTAAATTCGAAATTATTAAAAACCAAACCGAAAAGTTAACTTTTAGTATTAAAAATAAAACCCAGTATTATAACGGCTATCACAATTCATTAAACCCTGTTCATACGCTTGAACTAAAAATAGAACATTTAATCGAACAAATATTACCATTTAAAACCACCCATAGAAATAAAAGAGGAATATTTGACCCCTTAGGCACCTTTATTAAAAGTATAACAGGAAACCTAGACCAAAATGATGCAGAGCAGATCGATGCAAGAATAAGAAAAATTGAAAACAATCAAAATAAATTAAGAATTGATGCTATCAATCAAATCACACTTTTGGATTCTACGATCAATAAATTCAAATCGATAATATCCAATATTACGCACAATGAATTGATATTAAAAGGTCATATCATGCAAATAGAGGAGACAATTAAAAATGTTGAAATAGGCCAAACCAACACGAATCAATACTTTCTAATCCATATTATACTTAATCAAATTACATTACTATATCAATCAATTTATAATATGCTCGATAAAATCGAAGTGGCGACTACTTTTGCTAAAATGAACATTCTTCATAATTCAATTATTAACCCAAATGAACTCTTACAAGAAATACAAAATATTAAAAATCACTTAAATACGGACAAGCTTCCCTTAGAAACTAACATTCAAAATATACTTAATTTCGAAAAAATAATAACAATTAAAAGCTTTTTAAAGGGATACAATGTTGTATTCATATTAGAACTACCCCTTGTGGAGTCAGAGACATATCAATATTTCAAATTATTCCCTTTACCAATCCCCGATAACCAATCATTTTTCGTCAACATACCCTACAAACCCTACCTAGCACTTGGCAATAATAAGTACACTTATATGGACGAAGAATGCATGGAACTTCAACCCCAACATCACCTGTGTAAAGAAACACGCACCTCCCTCGTGGAAGACAGCCCCTCTTGTGCAGTTCAACTTATTACGCACCATAGCAACGTCACTTCCTGCCACCCTTTCAAGACGCAGTTGCACGAGCCGCAGATAACAAAAATAGTCGATGGAAAATGGTTAATCACAATTCCAAATCGCCTAATCAGTACAATCAATTGTCAAAAATCAGTTGATAACGTACCCCTGTTTGGATCCTACCTGTTAGAGTCTCCGACCAACTGTAAAACAAAAATCAAATCAATTACATTGGAAAGCTACGAGCCAAGCCGCATCAGCTACTCCGAAGTCAGCCTACCTGTGTTAAACTTAAGCCTAATCGAACCACATCGATTAACATACAACCCTCCTTCCATGGACCTCAACTATGTCAACCTTAAAGCCACCAAAAAAATTGAAAGCCAACTACAAGACCAGAAGAAGGACCTCGAAAAAATGACGTCAACCGTTTATATCAATCGGACAAGTTTTTGGACTATATTGATTTACATTATTCTCGCCCTGACTATAATTTTTATCATATACAAAAGATTTGTAAAGAAATCTAAGAAAATAATTCATATTAAAACTAATTCAAATAATGAAATAAATAATGCAATTATTTAACTACATTTTAATCAATCACAAATATTGATTTATTTTAAAAAATAATAATAATAATTAATTTTATATTTTTCGAAATCACGCTCTTTTAGAACGTGCTTTCATCTAAGAGGGGAAGAGTTACATTCCCATGAGAACGCTCTAATCTGTAGAATAAGCAGAATCGTTATCTCTTTTCTTAGATTTTCTACGTCTAGTTCCCATGCCGAATCAGCATTGTGAATGTTATAAATATATGTAAGAATCGCAAAAAGCTCAGTTCTATTGTATCACGCTTTGCTTAAAATAAAATTTTTAAAAACTAACTTCTCTTTTTCGAGTTGTTAACTAAGCAGACGTTTTTATAAAGAATAAGTTTTTCTTATATACCTTCTAAGTAATAAAAAAGTTTTTCCTCTTCCAAACTCTATTCTTGGACAAAATTTATGATTTCAATTTTTTGAACATCGATTCATCTGTAGCCCCAAAAAAAATAATTAAGAAAAATAAAACAGAAATTCTTAATTCGATAGCCAAAAACATGGAGATGAATTCGACAATTATTATTAATAGTTAATTATATAAATAAGAAATAAGTAGTTTTAAACAGATACGATAGATATAGAAACTAATTGAATTTTGCTAAGAAAATTCATAAATTATATAGGTTCCGAGGTTAACACCTAACTATACTCGACTAAATACTATGTAACCTGAGAGTGTATTTAATATGTGTAGGTATGCTTTTTTTTTAAATAGGCCTTAAAACGTCTAACGTAACAACTTTGATGTGACTGACCTCACGTTGTAAATAACTGGAAAATTCAGCCTAAAATTTATATTTCTATTTACAATAATTTCTAACATTAGGACGTACTTATTATAAACCATATTATTAAAAATTTAATTTCAAAAACTTATAAGAGATTGTCCAATCTTTTCCGTCCAGCCAGATTCCAGAGATTGTTACCAAGATCCTTTTTATTACATTACGTCACATCTATTTCATTTACGTGCACTGAGTGTAACGGAATGTTTTATTTGAATCTAGGAAAGTTAGCTGACAGGCAGATGGACATTTTAGAATTAAAATTTAGAGTGGCTGGCGGTTGGAGATTGAAAATTTTGATATTGGATATTTGAAATAAGCAAGAAATGGGTAAAGTATCTAGATAAACACATAACGTGTTTCATTTCAGATTAAATAGGTTTACTATGGAAATAGAGAATAACAATATTAGGTACTTTTAAATCGCTTACAAACTTACAAATATAAAATTGCAATACTTGCTAGACGGCTGACCCCAAATAACTTTCGATTGAAATCACACCAAGATAGATTGATGCCTGTTATATGTAGGTACCGTACCTACACGTCCAAGCAAAGATCAGTTGCCCCAATGCCAGAAAATACCCAATAAAAAATACGACGTGGAAGGAGATGTAGTTCAGAAGCAACCGGACAAAGCGATGTTGTAAGACTCATCCATGGAAGACAGCGATACACACAAAGATGTGGTTTTATGTAAGGTTCCTGGACATGGATGATAGTTGATATTGCACTGTTCCTTGTCTTGAGCATTATCTCAAATTCCATTTTTGTTAGCAACAAAATCAACAATTATCCACTAATTATATTAAGGAAAAGCTTGTTTTCCATTTCCAACCGTTTGTTATGTCGAACGCCGAAAAACTACTTGAAAGAGAATGGCGAAATTTTGTATATGAATTAGGCATTAACTCAGCTCAAAACCTGGAATAGCTTGGAAGTTTGGATTTGCTATAACCAGAGTAAGTAGCATAAACCGGTATTTGTTTTGATTTTAATTGTTATACTATTGGTCTTAGATTCATCACATTATGCCCAATAGCCTATACCATACCGGGTGTTTCTCAAATGACGTTCACCCCTATATCTTTTCTGTATTTATAGCTGATATTAAAATGAAATTTTAAGATTATGCATAAAAGATGAGTCTGCATTTATCGAAATAATTTTCAATTTGTTAGCACTTTCGGTTTGACCGGAAGTGACCTTGACTTTGGTATTTTAAATGGGACATCTTGTATATTTTTACTTATAGGGATGCAGAATGACATTCTGAGTAAAATGACACCTCACTTGTCATTTTTTGACGTCTTATAACATTTTAATGTTTATTTTTTATTTTCAATCTAGAGGGCTACAAATTAATTAAATTTGTTAATTTATAGTCAAGTAGTCAAGTAGTATATGAAAATTAAAATTATGTCATAATAATTGACTTTCTAAGTTTCATAAGCGTTAAAAAAAATTTAATTTTGTTGTCTTGACGTAAATTTTAAAATAGCATAGGAGTGTATGGTATCAAATTGTTGGAAAATAAATGCTCGTTTTAAATATCCTAGTGAACCACCATCGTTCCATTTGGATAAATGGAGAAAACGTCAAGAAAACAAAATTTCATTCTTTAAACTCTTGTGAAATTTAGAAAGTCAATTATTATGACATAATTTTAATTTTCATAATATACTACTTGACTATAAATTAACAGATTTAATTAATTTGTAGCACTCTAGATTGAAAATAAAAAAAAAAAACATAAAAATGTTATAACACGTCAAAAAATGACAAGTGAGCTGTCATTTCACTCATAATGTTATGCTGAACCCAAATAAATAAAAATATACAAGATGTCCCATTTAAAATACCAAAGTCAAGGTCACTTCCGATCAAACCGGAAGTGCTAACAAATTGAAAATTATGCCAATAAATGTAGACTCATCTCTTATGCATAATCTCAAAATTTCATTTTAATAAATATAAAAACGTTATAGTGGTGAACGTCTTTTGAGAAACACCCGGTATATACATATATATTTTATTACTTTGGAGATACCTTCTATAAGGAGGACGTAAACGTGCCACCAACCAAAATGGTTCGCTAGAAAACATACAGGTATTTAGGCCCCCTATGATTAGGGTACAAATGGTACCTACTTAGCCAAATTAGAATGCACATGCTAATCAAATCAAGTGAGGTGTGATCTATAACTGACACATTATATCTCCAATCAAATGATTCAAACGCATTTGTAGTTCTAATCAATGCCTCTTATATCTGGAAACAATATCGCATCAATTTTAAGGTCCTATTAACGATCCAAATTTTCTGTCGTCAATTCGATTTGCTGAACTGTTGACGCATGCATGAGAACTGCAGTGCTGTGTTAATCAGAGTAGTTATTTTTATGCTTTTGGCATACGAAGAAGAAAGACAGACATAATCTGGAGCTGGTAGAGTAAGCCAGATGTTAGTCAGCCAGTCATAGTTTGGTTTACTTTCGTATTTTGTGCAATTACGGGACCTTTCCTGTTAAAGCAAACACAAATTCACTTGGATTTTTAGGAGAGATGACATCTAGATAGACTAGAAAATATCGTGTTACCATCGTGTTGTTTTTACTTCAGTTCTGAAAATTGACGTGATTACATTCAAGAATTTTAAAATAAATTGTGGCAATTTTAGTGGCTTCAAAATACTGCTTCTTTTGAAGTTTCTGTGCATTTATTAAAAAAAAAAACACCGGCATACTCGTGAATGCCTCCTTGAATAGCCCTTCCAAAATTAGATACTAACTATTTTTTTAAATAATTGCAAGGTTTCGGAAATTACCCTGTTATTCAAGCCATTTATAGGTCTTTTATACATGATTGACCTTGAGAACTGTACCCTTAGTGCTCATATCGCTGTGCTAGAACAATACTAGGACAACTTAAAAACACAGTTTCGAGTAAATGGACTTTTAAAGATTTAATTGTAGATATATTTGTTATTATTTTAATTATTAATGTTTTTTACTTAATTAGTTGTTATGTGAACATAAGAAGCCCTTTGTAAATGTTATTTTTGTTTTTAAGTATCCAGTTGTATTATAAATAATTATTTTGTAAGATGTCCTTGTATTGCTCAATAAAAAAAATGTTTTTTAAGGTCGCCTTGGTTTTTGCTATAAGTTATCTTGGTATTGAATTGCCTAATGATATTTTTTTTTTAGTTATACCTATTTTTGGTAAACATGTCCTTGTATTGTTCTATATTTTTTATTTAATTCGCAAATTTAACTCTTTTTTTTCAGTTTTTAAGATAGCCTAGTATTGCGTGATTTTTGGTGTAAATTTTATTTAGTGTCTTTTTAAATTATTTTGAAAGTAGTCTTTTCAATGTCGGGCAAATAAAAGACTTAAAGTAAAAAATAATAATATTTATTATCAAAAGAGCAGTACCTAACCCAAGTATTTAATAATAAATTAATAAATAAAGGAAGTATAAGTGTGAGATAAACTAAATGAATATCATTTTTCAAAGCTAATAATAATCAAAGATTAAACCTTTTATGCTTTAGGGCATTAAATTTACTGAAATAAATTTGTAGAGTACGATCGATTGTAGAGAAATTGCACCTTTAGTTTTTAAGCCGAGCATAATAGTTTTTCTTAAAAATTGTGGAAAAAAATATTAACATTTTGATTTTTCCCTTCAGTCAATGAATTTTTTACAATTTTAAAGATTTTTTTTATTTTTAACTTTAAAACTTCTGTGCAAATTTGTGTTTTAACAAGTTTGGACCGATATTTGGTTCAATACAAAGACATCTTTAACATGCGTTCAATTTTTATTGGATATTAAGTAATAACTTGGTGCAATACAAAAATAACTTTAAAAAAAACAGTTATTTTTAAATATTCATATTTGTAGTGAAATACTATGATATGTTTGACAGTGTAATACTAGGATAAGTTAAAAAACAAAGATATCTTAACAAATAAATTTGTAAGTATGGGAGAAAACTAGGACATCTTAAAATATCCTACTATTTCACCAGCAGAAAGTTAACATAATGAATTTTATTTCAGACTGAAACAAAAGAATTTTTAACATAATAATATCTTACTATTTACCCAAATATTAATTAAAATTTATATATTGCAATAGTAAGATATAACTTGTATTGTGCTAAGGTAAATTAATCTTAGATATCTTTCTATAGCTCTAGAAAGAGTATTTTTTGTACTTTGCAATTGTCCGGATATCTAAAAATCGACATTTTTAAGTTGTCCTAGTATTGTTCTAGCACAGCGATATCTTTATTAGCACTAACGTCAGGACACAGGATAAAAACGGTTTTAAAGATAAACGTATAGTTAATCCAAATAATAATATTCGAAAAAAAACTGTTCTTGTCTTTTCCCTTCTTCATAAGCAAGCCAGAATTGCGTGTCGCAAATAAGAAGTACACTAGGCCCATAAACTTGGTGGAAATTTAGCATCTATATACAGTATCACACAAGCCTGATCTTATTAAACATCGTTTAATTAAACCCAAGACGACCATTTGATCGGTAGCACAAAAACATTTGCAATTTAAAAAACCTAAAATTTTAACAGAAACTACCTCTTTTTTGGTGCCAAAATTACCTACGCCGATTCAACGAACCCATGGTGTCAATAAGTGCCCCCAATGAGGCAAGCCCAAGTAACATTTTTCACAGCTTAAAGTTTTATTATAAGGTAACCAATATTTATAAAGGATTTATAAGGAACTTTAACTTTTATTATGGTTTTTTTAGTTTTATAACAAAACCATGGGTGTTACAAGTTTTGTAGGGCATCTAATAAATACTACAATACTTTAAGTTTTATAATATTGCATCTAAAACGTTTCTGTTACTTAAACTATAAATCCCATAGTGTTGATTACTTAAAGTTTTATAAAAAGGTTTTATAGTACTCTTAAACACCTCATTATAATACTTTTACTCTAGGAGTTTTATAGCTTTTTCCATAAAAACCTTACAAATGTTTAAGCACCCAATAAATATTCTATAGCTTCTTTAAAACTGAAGGAATGTTATAAAACTTATAGACCCAGTAATACCTAAGTAAAAAAGAGAGGTTATGTTTTTGAGGTTATAACGTTTAAACTCTTTTTCGAAAATTGTCACAAATTAACGAAAATTGGCAAAAAATTACATATAGCAGCAGTTTTTATAGAAAGTGCGCTAAAACTCGTGACAATATTTTAAGATTTGCATCGAATGTTAAATCATGCAAAATTATTAACCAAACTTTAAACCTTCCTCTTCAAAACAATATAGGGGAAAATACTTTTGTTGTGACTACTAATGAAAGTAGGGACGAATGACATTTAAATGAATGCGTTGACATAAGGGAAAACTGGCTAAGTGAACTATTGGAAGACCAAAATGATAATGAGATAATAATTGAGGATCAATATTATGAATTGTCAATCGAAAAAAAAATCTGTTACTTGCAGATTTTAGACAATGGTCTGTTTCGTCAAACATCAGCCAAAGTTCATTAAAGGCCCTTTTCTCAATTGTAAATAAGTATTGGCCAAACACCCTTCCAAAAGACGCTAGGACACTGTTAGAGACTCCAAATAAAACAAATATTATAGAAATAGCTGACGGACAATTTTACTGGCACCAAGGTCTTGAATTTTGTTTTAAAACCTACTGTAATATTAAAAATACTATTGAAAAAACCATTTGGATTAATATAAATATGGATGGATGGATATTTACTTTTTTTATCTCTTCTCTTATATTTTTTTCAAAACAAACGATTAAAAAACGCAATAACATTACACTAAAAAGAGAGGTTATGTCGACACTTGACATTTGCGCAGTTATAGTTTTCGATTGGTTTATTGGTTACTATTGGTACCTATAAAAACTTTTTTGGTGTTTTATAAATCTATGGGTATAAGGAGGCACCTTCGGTTTTATTGCAAGAGCAATAGTTCTATAAGAAACGTTGGCAAGTGTTATAGAAGTTTCCAAGTTTTTTAATATAACTTCAAGGTCCATATAAAACTAAAAGTTTTAAAAAGGCGAATATGACGACTTTACTAAGTTTTATTTGGCGGCCATTTTAATGTTTTTTTCTTATTGACATCAAGATCACAATAAAAAATTAAAATAGAGCATTGTAAACAATAATTACTGAAAATAGGGGACATATTTCTTCAAATGCACGCGGTTAAAGAATGTGCTGCCTTTTAATCTAATAAAAAACATTATAAAATATAATTATAATTTTAAGGTTTTTAATAAAATTTTGTTTCAAATGCCCAAAACAAAGGCGCTTTAATTTTAAGAAAGGTGGCATATAAAACTATGCCATATATTTTTCGTGGCACATAAAATTAAGTAGTCACAGCAGAATTTCAGACTATCTAAGTTATTTTAATAATATGTAACTTTACAGACGCCATTAAAATAATAACAAAGCAAATATCCATAGCTGACAACTAACAGTGATAGGTAATAGTTACAACACAAGGACTTGAAATAGAAAATAATGTAAGCAAATGATATTGAAAGAGATAAAGCGAAAAGCAACCTACGGCGCTTTGTTTTTCATGCGCGTGCTCAATTTTTCTTGGTGTTTATGAACACTTTTAGGTAGCAATATTTATAAAAGCGTTTATAAAGAACATTTTGGTATTTTAATGGTAACGAAAACGTGTTACTTACCGTTATAAAACCTATATATGATTTATAAAGGTAACACCAACCTCTTAGTTATAATTAAATCGAGAGTAGAAGTGTCATTATAAGATTCTCCATTTAGGAGCTATAGGGGTTTTATAGGAGTAGCGGTTACGTTTTGCCAAAAATGCATAGGTTCTTAGGTTTTATAGAACAGGTAATAGAAATGTAACCATTACCACTATAAAACAAAAAATGTAAGTTGGGAGGGGTAATAATCGCTGAATTGTTATTAAAAATGTGCAAAAAAATGTTGCGAAAGTTAACGAATGGCAAATGGCCTAAATCGTAAACTTATTTTTGACTTTTTAGGGTGGCTGAAAACAAATAGAAAGATAGAAAAATATTTTTTTAAATAGTATTTTCGAATAATAGGTAGATATTAAACCAAATAAAGTTTCCATAACATTTCCTATGCCTAAAACCTAATGTGAACGAGATAGTGGCATTTGAAAAATTAAATTTAAACACATAAATTATCATTACCATTAACATATAATTGCACAGCGTGCGTGTCCTTTCCCTTATCATTCTCCACCATCAAGTAGTAGGTCCTTGAGTCCGTGGCTGAAGTGTCTCTGACGTGAAGGGTGGTTAAATAGCAGTCTTCTCCCGCCTCTTGAGTTACATCATCCACTTTGAATTTACCTGAAAAAAAGTTTTATTTTTATTACACAATTTTATTTTGCCGATTATTTCTCTTAGTATGATTTTTTATTAAAATAGAAATAGGTCTCTTCGTAAAAATGAAGATAATATAATAATATGTTATTTTTTTTTCTACTACTACCGTAGAAAATAATTGAAAATACTACGTAAATAGTGATTATAGCGAAGCGCGTTGAAAAATATGTGTCTGCAACTTATTTTCATATCAGAATTTGCGGGTTTAAATATAATAGGTCATTCCCATGACACTATGTATATGTAATTAGATACCCCTAGTAGCAAATAGGCCAGCTAAAAAGCTCCAGTAAGTGATTAGTTCATAACACCTAGCTAATTTTGTTAAACGGTATATGATGGCGGTTCGATCAGGCTGGAATAATTGGACGAAGTCGGCGAGTCCAAGAAACTTACACCTTCCAGGCAGGTATGCAAGTGGTAGGTATATTAAAAAACTTACCCATTTCATTGCCAGCTTCCAGCCTTAAAGATCCCCATTCCCATGCTACCGATCTGGGTCTGGGGTCTGCACAGACAACCATACTTAAATCAGCTGGTTGACCGCTTTCTATGTATATTTCTGGCGTTGCTGATTGTCTTAAGACCTGTGGCGCTCCTGAAAACAAAAGTACATTAAATATTAATGTAAATAGTCAACGACAGTCCACAACAAAAAAGTAAGTATTGAAAATAATATAAACGTATATTTACTAAACGCTTAATGTGGCTTAACCACCAAGATTATTTAAAAAATAAACTACTGTTTAATAGTTGGGAGAAATATTGGAAAATTGAGAGTTTTTCCGCCATTTCGCTTATAATTCGTTACATTTTCGCTTTATTAAAAAAATCCACCAAAATTAACTAAAATTTATTATTATTATTAATATTATTTTATCAATAGCAAGAAGAAAGTCCGTTGGCTACTTTAAATTATTTGTTAAATTCATACGCGATAGTTACTTAAACATGGGTAGGTAAGTATTTTGGACGCACAAATATCATTAAATATTTTAAAACGAATATCATCAAGCACCGTAATGTACAAAGTTTCGAGTTATCTACGCAATTTATAATAAATAAATGAAAAAAATTAAACAAATTTCTCAAGTTACAAGAATAGTAGTCCGATAGTATTTTAAAAATGTTTTAAGTCTTTCGGGATAAGGTAGTCCTCTTAATTCAAATGGATTTCTTTCTTTGGGCCCTTTCCAAAAATTCAATATCTTTGATGTAGGACGGGTTCCAAATATTGTATCCGTATTCGATTTTTGGTTTAATATAGGAAGTGTACAATTTTTTCACAATCTGTGGAGAGTGATCTTTAAAAGTCTTTGGTACCAAGAAAATAAAACTATTGGCTTTCTTTACTATTTTAATAATATTATGTGCTTTCCATTTAAATTAGAAGAAACTAGTAACCCCAGATCTATTTATAAGTTGAAGATTATTTAGAAAATATGATTCACAAGGGATATTTGGGCCAATGTGCAATACTGTACATTTTGATACATTAAGCTTCATGCACCACTGGCTTGTCAATGACTCAAGACGCCTCAGATCCCTGTCTAAGGATTTTTTTTGCATTAATGTATTACAGAATAACTTGGTACTGTCAGCAAAGAATATGATGATTGACTCAATATTCCATGACAAATCGCTAACATAAACGAGAAACAGTAATAGCCCTAAAACAGATCCTTGAGAGACCTCACTTATAACTGAATGTTTATGGGATAAAATACCATCGACCCTTACTTGATAGAAGCAGTTAATGAGAAAGTCATTGATTAGACTAAGAAGCTTGCCTCTTATACCAAAATGTTCAAGCTTGTAGAGAAACTGCTTTCTTCAAATTTCAAAGTAAAAAAACTGTGATATATTTTTTTAGTATACAGGATTTTAGTTTCAAACTGAAGTACCCTTCATATCTCTTTATTTTAAGGGAAATAAGATTCTACCAAAAACACGTTCCTTTTATGTATTATCGAGAGGAAGTTTAGTTATACATTTTTCACAAATTTTACCATTTACCTTCTCACTTTAAAATGTGAAATGGCCATGTCCAATCAGGTAATCGTGTAATTGGATAACATTATGTTTTTAAGGTTTATATGCAACCTAATTATTTAAATTGTATTTGCACGATTGTTATTATTTCACTGTTTGTCTCCATTATTTTAGATAGTTTGAAATTGGCAAAAGTAAGACTGATTACCCGATTTTACAATTCATGGTCCGCTTGGTAATTTAACGTTTTCTGTAATGATGTGTCACTAGTTAGGTGGTGCTATTTGATATCTCAAACTTTTTAAGGTTCGTTAAAGGTGTATAGATGAACGGTAAAATTCAATTAACTCCTATTTCTCCCGAAAACAAATTTGGGGTGGTTCATTTTGAATTGAAAACTCTTGCCTTTAAATTATGTACATATAGTATACTTTTCGATTGAAATGTACAGTCCAGTCCTGAGCAAAATAAAAATCGGTTAAAATGCGTCCCCATTCGTATTTTAGACCAATTATTTGCCTGATGCACTATTACTGCTTAAAGATGATTTATGGCCTCTGAACGTAAGATTAATAAGCTTTAACGTTTAATTACCTTCCTATAATTTCTCAGGTGTCTAATATTACAGATAATTAGGGCCATTATTTGAACTTGCATTTAATACCCTTGCAATTATTATACAGCACGCTGTAACAATACTATGCGGGGGGTAAATTTATGAACCGATTCCAATGGTTGTAATAACTGTATTGAAACAAATCTACATACGTAATACTTTTTTGTAAGATTAAAGTTGTTTTCAAATTAAGAGTAGGTGTACGCTTGAAATTATTATGTAATTTTACCGTGCGAGCAAAAATTATTTGCATCAAAGAGGGCCTTGCATCTAAGGACGTAATGCTTAGCCGTAGAGCTTAATACCTGTTGGGTGTCAGTAACTACCTGAATTAACAATCAATCAGTTATTCCGTCATCTTCCGCAGTCGTTACAAGTAATTTGATTCATCGCTAATTTTTTAAATTTTTTGAACAATTCACACAATGGGCTTTAGGGAACAGCACAAAACATTCATGGTTGAAGCGTATTTTCGAAACGGGGTTAGAGTAAATGGTGAGTGGCAATACAATCCGGGTTTGTGCATGAACGATTTTCACGAACATTTTCCTAACGTTGCTTTTATTGCTGGGGATTTTTATCATTGCCTGAAAAGAACCTTTGCTATGTTTAGGAAAACAGGTTCTTATACAACACAAAAAAGGAGCAGGAAGACCATCTGTAAGAACGGAAGAACTTGTTGCAAACATTCGTGAAATAATGCAAAATACGCCAAAAATGTTTATAAGACGCCTGTCCCAAGAAGTGGGAAGATCTTATGGAACATGCAAAACTATTCTTAAGAAGCAGCTAAATTTATTTCCTTATAAAGTGCAAGTATTCCAAGAAATACAAGTCGCGGATTTTAAAAGACGCAGAAATAACTCTCAATGGTTTACCCAAAATTTATTGGAAATAAATGATTTATTAGACCTGACATTTTTTTCGGATGAAGCCTGGTTCCAACTATAAGGTTATGTGAATTCTCAGAATACACGCATGTGGAGTAGTGAGAATCCCCACATTATCCACATTGCACCCTCAAAAAATTGGTGTCTGGTTAGCTGTTTCCCGAAGAAGAATTGTTGGTCCTATTTTTTTCCATGACACAGTTACAGCACAGCGATATAGAGACAATTTGTTGAATCCATTTGTGGAGCAATTACTTGACGACGAACTACGTTTTGAATATTTTCAACAGGACGGTGCAACCGCCCATACAGCCGCCGCCGCCTATTAACTACTTACGCAATTTTTTCGACGAGAGATTGATCAATATTCGATCAGACATTGAATTCCCACCTAGATCACCTTGTTTAACGGTTATGGATTATTTCGTTTTTCCTCATTTAAATAACACTATTTTTAAAACACCAGTTGCAAATTTAGAACAATTACAAGAAATTATTATCCACGAATGAGGTAACATTTCTCCAGAGATGCTGGTCAATACTTTTGAAAATATGAAGAGACGTGTGAATTTATGCTTGGAGCATGATTGTAAACAACAAAAATAACTTTGAATGATGAAAGAGTTTTGGACTTCCATTGTCTTTATTTGTTTTAAATCACAACGTTTCAACTGGTAAGTATCTCCAGTCGTCTTCAGGTGAATACTAAATAAGTAATGTAACTACAAGATTATTTATACTAGCTAGGTGCACCGAAGCACAACTGAGGTGGGTGCAGTCATGCGTTCAGTTAACACGCGATCTTATCCTAAGCTTACATCTATCTAACAAAGGTTTCCAGATATTTCTTAAGTCTAACGATGGTTTACTAAAACAGCCTGGATTCTGGTGAATAGTAGCAGCTTCCTTAAACTTTCTTTTCCTCCAGTGTGGCTCCTTATGTAGGATTTCAGCTTCTGACCACATGATATGGTGGCCATGTTTCCAGGCATGGTCAGCTGCACCTGACCTTTCAGTCTCTCCTTTTAGCGTATTGTTTTTGTGTTCTTTAATCCTTGTCTCGAGTGGTCTTAATGTCTCACCTATATACGATTGGCCGCACTCGCAGGAGATCTGGTAGACGCAGTTTTTCCTATCTTTTTGACTTATAGGCTTTGTCTTCGTCAGGTGGCTTCTTAGGGTGTCTCTCGAGTTGAATACGGTGCTGATGTTATATCGTTGTCCTAGTCTTCTTATTTTCTCAGATACTCCCTTGACATACGGAATATTGAGTGTTGGTTGTGCCTCTCTGTCTGCTTTTTGCGCGTTGGGTCGATTCTTACGGTTTTCCAATATTGTGTCAACTAATTTTGTGGGGTAGCCATTTTTGTTGAGGTCGGTCTTGATGTGGTGAGCTTCCTTTTTAAGTGCTTCTTCCGAGTTACAGATTGTAATTGCTCTATCCACGAGGGTTTTAACTATGCCATGTTTCGTGTTGTTTGAGTGATTTGAAGTAAAATTGAGATACTGACCTGTATGCGTGGGTTTTCTGTATACTGAAGTTTGGATGCTATTACCATTTTTCTTCACGTTGACATCTAGAAACGGTAATTGGTTGTTTTCCTCTTTCTCCATGATGAATTTGATTGTTGGTGTTAAGCTATTGAGGTGATCTAGAAAATGTCTTAGTTCGTCATCGGTTCCATTCCAAATAATGAAGGTGTCATCCACATATCTCAGCCACATTTTTGGTTTCTTCTTTGCCTGTTCCATTGCTTTCGATTCAAACCATTCCATGTATATGTTGGCGATTATTGGCGAGAGAGATGAGCCCATCGGTAGTCCGTCTACTTGGTTGAAGAATTTATCCTTTTCTTGAAAGTAGGAATTGTTGAGGCAGGATTCTAATAGTTCCAAGATGGCATTAATAGGGAGCGTTGTTCTTTCCTGTAGAGTATGATCTTCCTCAAGTCTGTTTTTGATAACCTTTAGGGCGTCTTTTACGGGAACGTTGGTGTAAAGACTTTCGACGTCAAAGCTCACCAGCTGATCTCCTGGCTGTAGTTCCTTTCCTCCTATTATTTGAACGAAGTGCTGTGAGTTCTTAACAAATGATGTGCTATTTCCTTGGAGAGGTTTGAGTAAAGGGAGTAGAAATCTAGCTAGTTCGTATGTTGGAGAATTACGGGAGCTCGTAATGGGTCTAAGAGGCATGTTGTGTTTGTGTATCTTTGGCAGGCCATAGAGATGTGGAGGCTTACTGTGGTGGGATGTCAGGCGTGTCCGTGTCTTTTCTGGTATATATCGTTCATATTTCTTAAGTGTTCGGTAGATTCTTCTCTCGATGGTAGAGGTCGGATCCTTGGCAGTAAGAGAGTAGTTACCTTTCTGCAGGACTTCTTCGATTTTCTGATCGTAGGTCTGAACATCCATAATGACGGTCGATTTTCCCTTGTCGGCTGGTAGAATCTTGATAGTGGAGTCTTTGCGAAGGTTTGCAAGGGAAATTTTTTCATCTTTACTGATATTTTGTTTTGGAGGCTTCGATTTTTCTAGAATTTCCCTAACTTTCCATCTAAATTCCTCCCCTTGTGTCTCTCCTATGGTGGTTGTGTACTAAGACATTTTCTAGATCACCTCAATAGCTTAACACCAACAATCAAATTCACCATGGAGAAAGAGGAAAACAACCAATTACCGTTTCTAGATGTCAACGTGAAGAAAAATGGTAATAGCATCCAAACTTCAGTATACAGAAAACCCACGCATACAGGTCAGTATCTCAATTTTACTTCAAATCACTCAAACAACACGAAACATGGCATAGTTAAAACCCTCGTGGATAGAGCAATTACAATCTGTAACTCGGAAGAAGCACTTAAAAAGGAAGCTCACCACATCAAGACCGACCTCAACAAAAATGGCTACCCCACAAAATTAGTTGACACAATATTGGAAAACCGTAAGAATCGACCCAACGCGCAAAAAGCAGACAGTGTTCTGGTGTTGTCCCACCTCCTCGATATAGCGGACTGTATTAATCAATAATCTTCAATTATTATTTTTGGGTAGGCTTTAATTTAAAAATGAAAATTTATAATATAATTAAAAGTGTTGTCTTATTTCGTTGTTGCTGCTGTCATCTTCTTCTTGACATCTCTCGTCCTCATGGTTTCTCTTACAGGTGTTATAGGTAACAATACTGTTTCTGTATCTTGTTATTACCGTAACATACTCCCCCCTTTTGAACCATCAGTTCAAAACATAAATTAGTTTTTGACCTAAAAACACTCATTGTCATTTAATGGAAGGGGACATATTTTTGAAATAGCGCGCTTGTAGGTACCACTTATAGTTTTAATCGTCACTACACGCACTTGGCCATCTTGCCCAGGATGTACTTGAGTTATTCTTCCGAGAATCCATTTGCATGGAGGAAGGTTGTCATTTTTCATTACCACCAATTGACCTACTTCAACATTGGAGTTGCCTACTTTCCATTTGTGCCTTTTCTGAAGCTCAGACAGGTAAAAACACGACCATTTCTTCCAAAAACTTTGTTGTAATTGTTGCAATAATTGGAACCTAGACAATCGGTTGATCTGGACATCTTTAAACAGAGGATCAGGAGGCATTGTCAATGGGTGGCCAATTATTAGGTGAGCAGGAGTCAGAGGTGCAAAGTCATTGGGATCAGAGGACATGGGATAGAGAGGTCGGGAGTTTAACGTAGCCTCAATTTGAACAAGTAATGTAGAGTATTCTTCATACGTTAATACACTTTGACCAATGACTCTATATAAATGATATTTTATTGCCTTAATATTAGATTCCCACAACCCACCAAAATTTGGACTATTCGGAGGTATAAAATGCCAAACTATTCTTAGTTTAGCACAAGATTTGACGAATTCATCTTTAGAATTTTCCAAAAAATCATACAAAGTTTTTAACTCTTTTTGAGCTGCAATAAAATTGGATCCGTTGTCAGAGTACAAATGTGCAGGAGTGCCACGCCGAGCAGCAAATCTCCTAAATGCAGTAATAAATGCTTCGCAGGTTAAATCAGTGACTAGTTCGATATGAATACATTTTGTTACAAAGCATATAAACATACAAATATATGCTTTATATGTCTTGTATGGACGACCTTTTCTATCGCGTAAAATCACTGGACCCGCGTAATCAACTCCAACAATCGAAAAAGGTCTTGCAACCTCAACTCTATGTTTTGGTAAATCACCCATAATTGCGTTAATTGGTTTTGGTTTAGTACGAAAACATCGAATACAATTTCGCACAATCATCTTTGCTACATTCATGCCAGACGTAGCCCAATACTTTTGACGCACAGAAAACAATAATAACTGGGGTCCTGCATGATGTAGTCTCTTATGTTCAGATCGAAAGATCAATTTTGTTATTTTATGTTTACCGTCCAATAAAATAGGATGTTTTTCATCAAAAGATAAAGAAGCATTTTTTAATCTCCCCCCAACTCGCAATAAACCATCTGAATCTAAAAACGGAGTTAAAGAGAGCAATCTGTTATTTTTACTTAATTGTCTATCACCTTGAAGGGACGATATTTCAGTAGCGAAACTTTCGCTTTGTGCTAATTTAAGTAAATGTTGCATACTATTATCAATTTCGAGAACGGTAATTGGCCCGGTATTTTTATTTTTAATATTTTTTGAATTTAAAATAAATCTTAAGCAGTAGGCAAAAGTTCGCTGAAGTTTTTCCAACGAAGAAAATCTATCAAAATCTAAAATTTGAATCATAGTAGTGACAAATACGTTGCACTGTCTACGTATCTCCGGTATATCACTAGTCTTACTAAACTGATATTCTCGTGGCCAATTGGCTTGTTCGTAAAGAAACAAAGGGCCGTTCCACCAGAAATCACTTTTGTATAAATCGTCAGGATACATTCCTCGAGAAGCAATGTCAGCTGGATTGTGTTTAGTATTAACGTAACTCCATTTTGATATATCACTTAACTGTTGAATTTCAGCCACTCTATTACTAACAAAAACTTGAAGTTTGTTTGCGTCTGTGTTAAGCCAACACAAGACAATCTGAGAGTCACACCAATAATATGTTTCAAATTTACATGTAAGAGAATCAGAAACTTGTTTTACTAACCGAGCAAGTGAAAAAGCACCACATAGCTCTAACCTTGGAATGGTTAATGCCTTGACTGGTGCGACTTTTGTTTTTGAACAAAGTAATCTAACAGAAATATTTCCACAAGAATCAGAAGTTCTTATATAAACTGCACCACTATACGCTTCTAAACTTGCATCGCTGAATCCATGCAGTTCAATATTAATTGGATTATCACACATAACAGATCTAGAAACTTTTAATTCGTTAAGTATAACTAATCTCGAATGAAAATATTCCCACTTCTTTCCTAAATCCGAAGGTACTATATCATCCCACTCTAATTTCAATGACCACAATTTTTGTATTAAAATTTTGACAATAATTATACAGGGACTGATTAGCCCTAGTGGATCATAAATTTTAGCAATATTACTAAGTAATTTTCTTTTTGTAATAGGATACTTTTCCGAATCAGTTAGAACCTTGTAAGATAACAAATCAGAATGACTAAGCCACTGAAGTCCCAGCGTTTTCACTTTATCATTCTCACCTAGTTCAAGTATGCTGAAGGCATCAGAAGTATCTTCTAAACCTTGTAAAATTTTATCACTGTTAGATGCCCATTTTCTAAGAGGAAAAGAAGCTGACTTTAATATTTTTGAAATTTCATTGCAAAGGACTATACCTGTTTTTTCATCATTAAACCCAGTTATCAAATCATCAACGTACATATCACGATCAATCAACTTACATGCAACAGGATATGTACTTATATTATCAAAAGCTAATTTTTTAATACATTTAATAGCCAAGTATGGCGCACTAGTTGTGCCATACGTCACTGTTTGTAACTCATAAACCGATATATCATCATTCGAATCATTTCCCCATACTATATTCTGTAAATATCTCTCATCAGGATGAATAAGAATCTGGCGGTACATTTTTGCTATATCAGCGATTACAACAAATCTATGCTCTCTAAAACGTAACATAATCCCAAATATATCATTTTGTATCGCTGGCCCTGAATACTGTATGTCATTAAGAGATTTCCCTGATTTTGTTTTAACCGAAGCATCAAATACTATTCGAACACTTGTAGTCAAACTATCATTACGCACAACAGCAAAATGAGGTAAAAAACATCTAAACATTTTAATCGAATCGCTGTTTGTCAATCGCCTCATATGCTCTAGTTCGATATACTCAATCATAAAATCAAAATACTTATTTTTCAACACTTCATCCTTTTTTAATCTATTTTCTTGAAGAATTAATCTTTTAATTGCCAAATCTCGTGAATCGCCTAACTCTAGAGGACTCTCTTTTAACGGAAATCGAACCACAAATTTTCCTGAATAATCGCGTGAAACTGTTTCATTAAAATAATCTTCACAAATCTGTTCCTCTTTAGTTAAAGGATTTGCCTCAGTTGGAATTTCTTCTATTAACCAAAACCTCTGCAGGTCATCATTCAAAGTAAAATTGCAATGAACTTGTTTCTCTATAGAAGTACTCATTAAACCTGTTACCACATACCCAAAAACGGTATCAATCAGAATAGGTTTGCCTTTACCTAACATGATGTTTTCTTTTCCAAGAATGCTCCAAAATAAATCTGCGCCTATTAAAATATCAACTGGCCGAGAAACATTGAAAGATGGGTTAGCTAATTTTATGTTTTTTGGAATGCACAAATCTGAAATGTTAAACCTACATGGAGGTAAATTATCTGTTATTTTTGGTACTACTAAACATGCTAGATTTGTTTGATAACTATTAACCGTTGATTTAATCAATAAATTACATTTAGAGTTTACGTTTGAGCTAACACTATTAATCCCAGAGATTGCAATATTGATACTATCCACTTTCAAATTTAACTTGTTTTTGAAATGTTCAGAAACAAATGAACACTGACTGCCTGAATCTAAGAGAGCTTGAGCTTTGTGATATTTTCCTTTTATATCTCTTACTTCCACAATTGCTGTGGATAGCAGAACATAATCGTTATTTGAAGTTGTAGCGCTGATAATCGAGGAACCATTAAACGCATTTTCATGATTTTGAGAATCTTGTACTTCATTACTCTGATTTCTTCGATTATCCCCTGTGTTATTATTGTTATGTAATAGGGAGCTGTGCTTGTTATTGCAAAATCTACACTGACCTGATTTACATTTAAAACTATAGTGCCCAAAGCATAAACAATTTGAACATAATCGCATCTTTTTTACAATATCCCACCTTTCGGTTATAGTCATTTTTAAAAATTCTGGACATTTATATATTAAGTGAGCTTTCTTACAAAAATTGCATTTTTGTTCGGACCTTTCACTAGGACCGTTAATCAAAAAATGATGACGCCTTGTATTTCTATTATCGGGTAATCGCGTATCTCTTAATTTCTGATTATTATTCAATTCTAGAGTTTCAAGAAAATCGGCTCTATTTTTTAAAAACTTAAAGAAATCATTTAAATTTGGCAACGTTTTATCATTTTTTGACTGCTCCCATTCTCGCGTTGTAGCTTTGTCTAATTTCAATGATATCATATACGTAATTAAAGCATCCCAGTGTTCCGTTGGAAGCTTAAGCGTTTTCAGTGCCCTGAGATGTTTATTTACTACATCGATTAAGTTGCGCAATCCTGAAGATGACTCTTTAGTTAAGCTCTCAACTTCAAATAAAGCTTTAATATGATTATTAACCAATAATCGAGTGTTATCAAACCTATCGCAGAGTAATGCCCAAGCATCATTATAACTATGCGCTGCAAACTCTAAACTATGAATAATTTTAAGAGCTTCCTCCCCCAAACATGACCTCAAATAGTGATATTTTTGAATCTCTGATAAAGTTGAGTTGCTATGAAATAAAGCTTCAAATGTGTCTTTAAACTCTAGCCATTTGTTAAACTCACAATTGAATGTTGGACATTTTATCGGAGGCAATTTAACTAAATTTAAATTATCACTGTTTGAAACATTAGCTTGAGGGCATCTTACAGATTTATTCACGGAACCTTCATTATTATCATATTTATCCAATATTTCTTTGGCCTTTGCCACGATATCTATATGGCAATCATAAAATTTGCTTCTCTCCTCGTATTGCTTTTCAAGATCACTTAGAGCACATATCATTTCTATTTCTGACTGAACAGACTCAAATTCGTCATAAAGTAGCTCCAATTTATTGACTTTAAATTGAAGTTCGATAATTTCTTTTGCATTTAATTCTTCATTATTTAAAAAAGCATTACGAAAAGGTTCAACATATTTTCCAAAATTTGTCAGTTTGAATTTTACTGTACCTCGTTTTCTTATCAACAAATTTAAATCCTCCATATTGTACTATTAAAGGAAAATCAACTTAATCGTGTGTAATCAAAATCGAACTAATCACTTAAGTACATTTGATAATATGTAATCAATTTAATCAAAATAATGAAATACACTTGTACGTAATCCAATTTCATTGGACACTCAAAATCGCGATAATCAAAATCGTATTATAATCTAAAACTTACTCGGGAAATCTTGTACTAACCATACAACTCTTGTATGTTAATTTGTGAAATATCTAGTATACCATTGTATTGGTAAAATCATAAATCAATATCCCAAAATATCAATTTTAGGAATCTAAAAATCAAGAAAATAATCAAAATCGTAGTAGGCACTTTAAACCTGTTAATCAAATTAAACCACCTGGAATCTTGTAACTCCAGTTAAATCGAAATCAATCTATAATCGTTACATTAATCGAAAATAATCTTAAGACAGCAACATAATCAAATTAATCACAAATAATCGTGAAAATATCATCCGCTAATTGAAAATTGTAACCTGCGGTATAATATTTTCGAAATCCCGAAAATACACAACACAACTAACTCTACATTAAATGCAAATCAAAACTACAAGGATAAAAGGAAGGGAAAGGATACATGGACTTCTGTTACTTATCTTGAGTTTGCTTTTCTTGTTTTTGATCCGGTTCGTGGGAACAAATTTATGTTCTGGTGTTGTCCCACCTCCTCGATATAGCGGACTGTATTAATCAATAATCTTCAATTATTATTTTTGGGTAGGCTTTAATTTAAAAATGAAAATTTATAATATAATTAAAAGTGTTGTCTTATTTCGTTGTTGCTGCTGTCATCTTCTTCTTGACATCTCTCGTCCTCATGGTTTCTCTTACAGGTGTTATAGGTAACAATACTGTTTCTGTATCTTGTTATTACCGTAACAGACAGAGAGGCACAACCAACACTCAATATTCCGTATGTCAAGGGAGTATCTGAGAAAATAAGAAGACTAGGACAACGATATAACATCAGCACCGTATTCAACTCGAGAGACACCCTAAGAAGCCACCTGACGAAGACAAAGCCTATAAGTCAAAAAGATAGGAAAAACTGCGTCTACCAGATCCCCTGCGAGTGCGGCCAATCGTATATAGGTGAGACATTAAGACCACTCGAGACAAGGATTAAAGAACACAAAAACAATACGCTAAAAGGAGAGACTGAAAGGTCAGGTGCAGCTGACCATGCCTGGAAACATGGCCACCATATCATGTGGTCAGAAGCTGAAATCCTACATAAGGAGCCACACTGGAGGAAAAGAAAGTTTAAGGAAGCTGCTACTATTCACCAGAATCCAGGCTGTTTTAGTAAACCATCGTTAGACTTAAGAAATATCTGGAAACCTTTGTTAGATAGATGTAAGCTTAGGATAAGATCGCGTGTTAACTGAATGCATGACTGCACCCACCTCAGTTGTGCTTCGGTGCACCTAGCTAGTATAAATAATCTTGTAGTTACTTTACTTATTTAGTATTCACCTGAAGACGACTGCAGATACTTACCAGTAGAAACGTTGTGATTTAAAACAAATAAAGACAATGGAAGTCCAAAACTCTTTCATCATTCAAGAAACATCATTGTCTACGACCTTCAAGCATTCAAAAATAACTTTGTATTTGACTACTTATTTTATTACTCATTAGTTTGGCATATCATGTCATAATATGAATTTAACAAAATTTTAACCTAGATTTGGTTAGATATATCGCCAACATATCATTGTGATCTAAACCAAGCCCTACGTTTTTTAATCCAAGCCCTCATGATGCAAATAATTTTCGCTCGCACTGTACAAAATGGGGAAATAGGTTATGATCAATAATCATTGCTAAAGCCTGGAGCGACTCTTGAAGTTATGATGTCTCATAGACAGCATGTCAAAAATTCAATCCTGGAACGTATTTAGGCATTTCATAGTAAATAATTAAAAATATATTATAAAATGTATGCTTTTATTTTTATTTGTTGCATTTTTTTTTTTTTTTTTTTTTTTTTTTTTTTTTTTTGTTATGATCGAGCACAAGCACTATAGGAAAATCCTTTAAGGCGCTCTGGGAGCGGTGCGTGTGCGAAGAAAGCGATTCACGTTTTTCTTGAATCGTTGGAGGTTATATTCGGTTGGAAACACGGTCTCAGAAAGGCCGTTCCACAAAGATGACGTCCTCCAAATGAAAGAGTTCTGAAACAATGATGTTCGGGGTGTACTAAGTTGAACCACATAGGGATGGGCGGCAGTGGTTCGTCGTGTGTTTCTGCTATGCATTACTCTAGGTGGAATCGAGAGGGCAATATCTGTCGAACACTTGCCATGAAAATATCTGTAGAAGAGAGTCAAATCACCAACCTGTCTTCGATGTTCTAAGCTGTCGAGGTTCTTAGTCAGCTCGTGGTCGCCGATTAGACGAACGGCTCTTCTTTGGATGGAATCCAACAACCGAAGGGTATGCTTTGGTGCAGAACTCCAGATATGAGAGCAGTATTCCAGTGATGGTCGAATCTGGGCTTTATAAAGTGTCAAAAGTTGTTGAGGTGTATACAACTTTTTGGTACGGAAAAGTATACCGAGCTTCTGAGAAGCTGCCCTGGCGATTGCCACTACGTGATTATGCCAAGACATATTTCCTCCCAGGTTGACACCCAGCAAATTAATAGACGAAGTCAGTGGAATTGCGTGTCCTGCCATAACGATATCGGGTTCTGCAATGTTGACCTTCTTAGAGAAAACTGCAGCCTGGGTTTTTTGAGCGTTAAATTCGACTTGGTTACTGTCACCCCAAGACAAAATTTCTTCCAGGTCTTTATTGAGGCGTGATACCTCATGTTGTCTGCGAAGATGTGCGTCAGTAGCCGATGTTTGAGGTTTCAAAGTAAAAGATGAGATAAGTGTGCTGTCGTCAGCAAAGCAATATAATGGATTTTCTGTTTTCGCTAGAAGGTCGTTAATGTACAGTAAGAAGAGAGTGGGAGATAATATGGACCCTTGAGGAACACCAGCATTGATGGTGAAGGTGTCTGAGAGAAACCCGTCAATCGCCACTTGCAGAGAGCGGTCCTTGAGGAAGCTAGACAACCATGAACAAAATCGACCGGGCATACCATAAGAACGCAGTTTGCTTAGGAGTCCCTCGTGCCAGACACGGTCAAAGGCTTTAGAGATGTCCAGTGCAATAGCCCGGGACTCCCCATGATGTTCGATTGCGTTGCTCCAAAGATGAGTGACATAGGCTAGCAGGTCTCCTGTTGATCTGGACTTACGAAAACCATACTGATGGTCGCTGATAATTTTAAGGCCTTCCAGGTATTTTATAAGTTGTTGGTTAATAGCTTTCTCCATCACCTTTGATATAACTGAAAGCAATGCGACTGGTCGATAGTTGTTTGGCAGGGTTTTCTTGCCTTTCTTTGGTATAGGCTGGACTCGCGCCTTTTTCCAGCAAGATGGAAATATTCCTTTTTTGTAGGATAAGTTAAAAAGTCTACAAAATACTGGTGTGAGTTCATCGGCGCATTTCTTGAGCACTATAATAGAAATTTCATCTGGACCAGAAGCTTTTTTGGCATCGAGCCCCTTCAGAATTCGTTTGACAGGACGCTGACGGAATACGATATCAGTCATTTCCGATCGAACTGCTGGAATGTTCGGGGGTGTTTTTCCCTGAAAGTCTACCGTGGAGTGTGAAGCAAAGAGTTCTGCGAGTAAGTTCGCTTTATCTTCAGCCGTGGTTGCTATTGTGCCGTCAGAACGTGTTAGCGGTGGAATATTTGATTTGGTAAAATTTTGACTGACGGCCTTAGCGACTGACCAAAAGGACCTAGATCCGTTAGGACTGGCGAGAAGTTTATTTTTGATCCTCATGTTGTGAGCCTCTTTGTTTTGATCTATCGTTTGCTTGCACTGGTTTCGAGCGGTAACAAAGATGGTGCGATTCACATCGGTAGGATTTTTACGCCATTGTCGGTAAGCTAGATTTTTAGCTCTGATAGCACGCTCGCAGTTCTTGCTAAACCAGGGCTTGCCATTTGAAGGGCGCTTCTTGGAGAAAGGAATAAAGGCTTCCATGCCAGTAAGAATGACATCGGAGACCTCTTGAGCACAAGCGGATGGATCATCTGAAGAGAAGCATACTTCCAGCCAAGGAAAAGTGCGAAAATGGTCCCTTAGGTCTTCCCAACTAGCTGATGTGTAGTGCCAAATTTTACGAAGTTTAGGAGGTTGTTCAGAACAAATTGGCAGCTCGCTTAGAATTGAAATAAGTTTGTGATCGGAAGATCCTAATGGAGGATGAACGGTGACTGTGTATAGGTCAGGGTTGGATGTCAAAAAGAGATCTAAAAGACTAGCAAAATCTCCATCTCGGTCTGGAATTCGCGTTGGTTCTTCCACGAGTTGAGTTAGACCAGAACTGATCGCAAAAGATTCCGCCTCACGACCCTGTTCATCGTTGGTATTTGAGTATTTGAGCCAGTTGATATTGTGGACGTTAAAGTCACCAAAGATAGCGACTTCGGCATTAGGATGGTTGGTTTGCAAGAAGTCAATTGTGTTTGCTAGTGACGAGAAGAGTGCTCTGTAATGGGTGTCACTTGGAGGACGGTAAAGGCAGCAGATAAACTTGGTGATTTTCTGCGTTGATATTTTAAACCACATTACATCAAACTCTGCTGGTTCAAGTGTGTCCTCTCGTTGGCAGCAAAGATCATCTCGGATAAAGAGACAGACCCCAAAGTTGCGTCTAAATCGGAAATGAAAATCGTATCCAGGATATAAATAGCTGACGGTGTTCGTTGACGATCTGACCTTTGTCTCGGTCAGTGCGAGCACATGGGGCTTGGATGTTTGTAAGTGCTGGTGGACTGAATTGATGTTGGTATTAAGCCCTCTGATATTGCAGAAATCAATTTTGAAGCTGCTGTTTTTGGGTGTGTCAGCAACTGTAGGTGCCACACTATTTCTCCGTTGAGTGTTGTTAGGGGAACCCAATATATTGTCGGAGACAGTGGATGTTCGGTTAATATCGCTTGATGAGGCCACAGGATCAGCCCCCACCCGGAGATCCGATCGGGGGGCGAGTTTACCTCCGGAGTATTTTGGTCCTGGAGCTTCCATCATGCTTTTTCTTCCCACCCTGGAAACCGGGAACATCGGCACAGCGATGAAACGTTGACTCAAAGAATAACTCAAGAGCAACTTCACGCCGCCTAAGCCGATGCAATGGTATCTCACCGGGCGATGCCGGGTGGGCCAGCATCTACCATTTGCATTGCCTAATATTGCAATTATCGCAAAGTGAATGCTTTTAAATAAAACAATCCAATGAACTATATACGGGTTTATTTAAAGTATTAAAGTTTACTTAGGCAGACTTAAGTCGACTGCCACGTATTATTTCTCCCTGCTCCATTTTCATTGCAGACAATTGAATTGGAAAAGCTTTTTCCATTCTTTATTTGTTTGATGTTTAAAATACAATTTTATTGTAAGTTGCCAACGATGTGTGTATTTTAAAATCAACTTGACGTAAAGTTGTTGTTTGGTGATATAATTTATTAAAACATTACATTTTTATTGTGGAAGTTTGAAAAGTATGAACAAGCAATAGATTATGCTCATTGGCGTACCATTAAAGTACTTTCTGGGGGCCTGACTCTTAGAAAATACTGAAAATTTTGCAATAAAAAATATCAAATAAATAATGATTAGTATAGTTTAATTTATTTTTAAAAGCAAATTTTTCCTTAATTTTTCTGTTTAAATATTTAGATGTTATTGTAAATCACAATCCGACTAATTCGCCTTATTAGAATACAACTACATTATAATACTAGAGTAATGTGTTCCTTTTGTTCGGTTACAGGCATGAAGAAAACCACATTTACAGTAGGCCTACCCTGACACCTTATTGTTCTCGGGACGACAGAAGTCTGCATCAGACAATTTTGATACCGTGCGAGCAAAAATTATTTGCATCAAAGAGGGCTTGGATTAAAAAACGTAGAGCTTGGTTTAGATCACAATAATATTGGGACAATATATCTAACCGAATCTAATTTTGTTTGTCAAATTCATATTATGACATGACATGCCAAACTAATCAGTAATAAAATAAGTAGATAAATATAAATTTATTTTTGTTGTTTAAAAATTAACAAAGTACGAATATACAGAAGGAAAAAGAAAAATAATTACATAAATTGTTGAAATTGGCCACCGCCATGCTTCAAGCATAAATTCACACGTTTCATCATATTTTCGAAAGTGTTGACCAGCATCTCTAGAGAAATGTTATCACATTCTTGGATAATCCTTTTTTGTAATTGTTCTAAATTTGCAACTGGTGTTTTAAAAATAGCGTTCTTTAAATAAGGAAAAACGAAGTAATCCAAACCGTTCAACAAGGTGATCTAGGTGTGTATTCAATGTCTGATCGAAACCTGATCAATCTGTGGTCGAAAAAATTGAGTAAGTAGTTAATAGTTTCGGCGGCTGTATGGGCTGTTGAAAATATCCAAACGCAGTTCGTCGTCAACTAATTGCTCGACAAATAAATTCAAAGAATTGTCTCTATACCGCTGTGCTGTAACTGTGCCATGAAAAAAAAAGGACCAACAATTCTTCTTCGGGAAACAGCTAATCACACACCAATTTTTTGAGGGTGCAATGTGGACTCTACAAAAAAATGGGGATTTTCACTATTTCACATGCGTGTATTGTGAGAATTCACATAACCGGAGAGGTGGAACCAGGCTTCATCCAAAGAAAATGTCAGGTCTAATAAATCATTTCTTTCCTATAAATTTTGGGTAAACCATTGAGAGTAATTCCTGGGTCTTTCAAAATATGCGGCTTTTATTTCTTGAAATACTTGCACTTTATAAGGAAATAAATTTAGCTGCTTCTTAAGAATAATTCTGCATGTTCCATAAGATCTTCCCACTTCTTGGGACATGCGTCTTATAAAATTTGTTGGCGTATTTTGCATTATTTCACGAACGTTTGCAGCAAGTTCTTCTGTTCTTACAGATGATCTTTCTGCTCTTTTTTTGTGTTGTATAGAACCTGTTTCCCTAAACACAGCCACGGTTCTTTCATTCAGGCAATGTAAAAAAATCCCCAGCAATAAAAGCAATGTTAGGAAAATGTTCGTGAAAATCGTCCATGCACAAACCCGGATTGTATTGCCACTCACCATTTACTCTAACCCCGTTTCGAAAATACGCTTCAACCATGAATGTTTTGTGCTGTTCCGTAAAGCCGATTGTGTGAATTGTTCAAGAAATTGGAAAAATTAGCGATGAATCAAATTACTTGTAACGACTGTCAAAGATGACGAAATAACTGATTGATTGTTAATTCATGTACCTAGTTACTGACGCCCAACAGGTATTAAGCTCTACGGCTAAGCATTACGTCTTTAGATGCAAGGCCCCCTTTGATGCAAATAATTTTTGCTCGCACGGTATGAGGATTATTTTCCGATATATCACAGCGTTCCCCGATTAGTGTTGCCGCGAGACGAGACGAGACGAGAGAAGGCCCTCTCTCGTCTCGTCTCGTTAGACGAGATAAAATGGGTTTCTCGTCTCGTCGAGAGAGGGCGAGACGAGACGAGAGACGACCTTCTCTCGTCTCGTCTCGCTTCTCTCGTGATTTAAACCAAATATAGTAAAAACCAAGCAAAATTTTTAACGCGTTTTTGTTAGGTTCTATCATATTTGACATAAATTGTGTGCAATATATGTCAAATATTTATGACAGAACCTAACCTAAATGCGTTAAAACTTTGCTTGGTATTTACTACAGGGTGGCCCATTAGTGCGACAAAGGTCAATATCTCCTGTACCACTAAAGCCGGGTCCAGACCAACTGAGCGAGCAAGAGCGAGCGAGAGCAAGATCATGTTTATATGAATGCTCACGTGGTGTAGACGGAGTTTGAGGCGAGCGAATTCACGCGCGCTCGCGCTCTATGATGATCCGCGCGGTGTCGGTACTTCAAAGGAAAATCGCGTTCTTGCATTTTCAGTCCGGACGACACTTGAAGTTTATAAATTCGCTCTTGACAGATTTTTTCGATGTTTGTTTAGTTTTGCAGTGGAAAAATGAAGTGGTCAAATAAAAATGTCTTGCAATTAATAGAAGGATATAGGGCGCGACCTGTATTGTGGGATTCAACAAACAAATACTTTAAAGTTTAAATAGTTTATAAAAAATAATAAAAGAAGCACATGCAACGATTTTGTCTGACATAATGACAACTGAGAACCTCGATCAATGGCGAACCTCAAACTAATCGCTGAGTATAGACGGAAGCAGATCATGTGCTTGCGAACACCAGCAATCGTGAGAGAATAATCGCTCTCGCTCGCTCTTGCTCGCTCATTTGGTCTGGACCCGGCTTAAGATAGCGGAAAACTTTTGACGAAGCTTATTAAGGGTTAAGAGGTTCCTCTTATAAAATTATTTTTGTCTATACTTACAGGGTGCTCCAAAACACCAGCACGGTAAGAAATTTCCATTTCCAAGATATTGACTTTTAAAAAATGTAATTTTTGAGTTTCGACAGATCTAACAGTAACAGTACGTCTTAGAGCAAAACGGCTCACATGTCCCTATCTTCCATTTTTATTATCTTCCCAAAAAAATCACCTTCCGGTTAAACCGGAAGAACTTGAAACGAAGTTCCTATATTTTTCCGGGGTTTTCAATATTTTTACTGAATTGTTTTATAAAGTTTAAAAGGTTAGTATGCGTGTCCGATATTACTTTCTTATTTTTCGTGCTACAACGTTCGTTCTGGTACGTAAATAATTCATTTAATTTATACTGTTTGAATCTATTAAGTTTTGTGTCGCGAAATACCAGGAAAGTACTATTCGTCATTTTCCGACCACGCCAGTTAGTAGTGCTGAGCGCGCCGCCAAGTCCAAGCGCGTACAGTACCCCCAGATGCCTCCGCGAGAGATCGAAGCGCGTACGGTACCACCGCGTCTATGACCGTGACGTAGTTTCGCCGAGTCAATTTATACGGGAAACCGACCCATTTTAAATCAGAACTCGCGTTCTCACACAAGCGTCTGGGCACAGGGTCCGACTATCGAACTAAAGCTTCGAGCATGCGCGATACAAATACATTCTTATCGAATCGAAGTATGTCGACGTTAATTACGACATACGTGCAAATCGAAGTATGTCGAAGTTAATTACGACATACGTGATGGCAAACATATTTGGCGGGCCATTTAAATCGTTGTCGTTAAGACAGGTGGCCATAGCAATCAAGACTAAAACTAGAAAAGTAACATATTATCATTCTTATCTGATTTTCCTACGACATGAACATAAAACGTTTTCCTGTAATCGAAAACTGAGTCAAAAATAAATTAAAAGAAAGTAGCAACCAATGATCTGCTACCTATAAGATCATTGGTAGCAACGATTAAGTAAAATACTAAGATATTTTTGTGGCATGACAGTGCACGAGTCGAAAAGGTTCATATTTTTAAGATATACTATTTCAGAAAAAGAATATTGTACCTCCATAAAGGTTTAAAATTTTATGAATAATAATAAATTTGATTTTTTTTTTAATAATATATATTACAGAATATCAATATACAATAATTATCAATAATATACAACAGTCTCTAAGCAGTGTACACTGGTAACGAGAACAGCTCCGTAACGCTCCTACTTAAGTCTATAGAACAATCATTACAACTTATTCCCTATGTGCAGTTTCAGCAGCCTTGTAAACTTTGGCAATTTGTTACAATTTTTTAGTTCATCGGGTAATATATTATATGAACTGCATGCCTGAGATATGGGATTATTAAGCCCCATATTGCTATGCACCTTACATTGATAAATATTGTACCACTGTCTAGTATTGTGACTATGAATACAATTTGCAAATATAATTTGTGTATTGCACTTTAGCTTTTTGTTTATTACCTTATACACATATTTACATTGCTCTAATGCCAACAGTTTAGGTAAGTTAAGAATGTTCACCATTTTGTACAGATCGCTCGTGTGCATAAGTCTGTCAAGATTAAATAATATTTTTAAAACTGTACAATTTGTGCCCTACTAAAATTAACAATACAACACGTTCCCCAAACTGGGAGAAGATATCCTAAGTGTGATTGGAAATATGCATTATAGACATTAATTCTAGTTCTATTTGTAAGGTATAATATAATGTCTATATTTATAGAGGGCGCCAATCATAGAAGTGATTTTATTAATTATGTGTGTAATATGTTCAATTCAATTTAAATTAACATCAATTACTAAACCTAGGTACTTAATACTATCCATTGATTGTAACTCCATGTCTCTGATACGTATTTAAAAAAAAAACATACTCAGGTATAGCGTTGTATTGTTGCACAATGTGCCATTGTAGATTATACATTCTTTAGAATATTCCACCACAACACGTATACATATAATAATTATACAAATCAAAGTAGATTGCCTGAATTTGCCGACTGTAAACCGTTACGGAACGAATTGAAACGTTTAACGAATGAACGATTTAAACTTTAAATCAAAATCTGTGGTTATGTGTGCACCGAATTTTGACACATCAACTATCGTATCTCGTATCGACTAAACTCAAGCCGAAGCCTTATTTCGATAGGCGGACCCTCTACCCAGACGCTTGTCGTTCTCACCGCTCCGACCACGGGGATGAAGGTGGGATTGGGCAACCCGCAACATCTTGCCACCGGATATGTCAGCCACCTGGCCATATTTGAACGTATGTGCAAAAGCAATTGAGACGTACGTGCGATTAAAATTTGACGTTTCGTTTTCCTAACCTTTCTTTTTTTAGACCACCTTGTGGAAATGTTTTATTTTTTTGTGATTTTTATCGCACCGGCATTAATATTTATGTTAAAAATGTTACTGAAGTTCTTAGTATTTCTCTGAGTAAGTACTAAATATTGTAATATTATTATTAAGCTAAAAATATTGCATCCGAGAATATTTCTTTTACTTCCAAATAATGTTCCTTGGAGGGATGATTTTTATAACCTTTGAAATTGAAAGTCTGTACCTGACTGTGAAACTTGCTAATTTTTATTCTAGCGACGTTACTAATCAGTATTTATGTTTCATTTAAAGAATATGATAAAAATACTAGACTTACTTATGCCAGTGATAAACTAGTTCGCTTACTCGATGTAATTCCACAAGAAATTGTATCGTTTCCTTAATAATAGTGCATTGCTCACTTATAGAAGATACATTTTTAGATATTTATGGAAATGAATTTCAAAAATTTAACTTCTGTGAGCAACACGACATATGTAATAAAATTGTTAAATTATATGTTCGATTAACAGTTTACAAATATTTAAGAGATAAAAATACTCAAAATCAAACTTTAAGTGCTGGACACTATAAAAAGCATAACATTTTTAATAAAAGTAAAGTTAATGACCCCAGTTATAAAATATTTAAAACCAATTAAACAATTTTCTCAGTTTCTATTTAAAAATAATTCTTGTTTTAAAACATTTTACTAATGTATGAGACTATTCTGCCCAATTTTTTTTTTGTTTCATGTTAATGCACACCTACAAGACTATCCCAATGTTGACCTCCACCGGATTAAGACTTGCCCCATATGAAGACCTAATTTTAATAATGACCAGCCCTATAGTGCAAAATTGAAAAGCATAGGCAAGGAAGCCGTTGAACGACACCACCCTGACTCTAAACTTGTACCTACTAAGAAGGGTGATACCTTAGATGCTTCCTTGGCTTATATTTTTGTACAGGCCCAGGAAGTTAGTCGACTCTGAATACCACCTTTAATCCCTTAGGAAACTTTTATTTTTGATAGTACAATGTTCCGTAACTAGTTCGTACCAGAAGTTCATATAGTTATTAGAAATTCGTCTTGTGTTAGACTCGTTGGAAGTTATGCCTTCTGAATTAAGATCTTTTTGATCTAAACTTGAAATAAATTATAAACAAAATATGGTCGTTTTTTTTTCTAGAAAAGTCTTATTGTTTTTTATAGTAAATTAATTTTTTTAATGTTGTTTGCTTTGCTGTTTTTAATCGTTGAATAAACATAATTTGTCTCAGAAAATTAAAAAGCAAAGTAAACAAACATTAAAAAATTAATTTACTAACCTGCAATTAAAATTAAGCGTTCCCCCGCCTTCCTCACCCCCTGCCACCTAACATGGCGATCGGTTAAACGTCATTCCCGTTTCGTTCAATTAACATGCAAATAACGTTTCTCTTAGTTGGTGTTTTGTGGCTCCGACAGCTTGCCATCGTAGAACCGCTCCCGATCCGACCGACGACAACCGAGGCTGACCGACCGACTTCCGACGGTAACAAACTACCATCCGAACCGCCGTTTCTCCGCGCCGCTTCCATTTTCGTAGACCGCTGTACGTTCTGGTTATAAGGTTTTGTTCTCACTTTTACACACAGGTTTTAGGTACTATCTTACACTTTCTTACACACACACCGGGCCGTCCATATGTTTTCCTTTGTTTCTTTGCATATAAGGCAAGACTGCACCAGGAGTAAGACCGGCTAGTTTTGTCTTAGTTATGTCTCTGTCACCTACACATAGTACCTTCTCCGTCTTACACATTACTTCTATACCAGAACGCGTTCAGCCGCAACTTTAGTTTTAATATGATATCTTTAGCCGCGTACTCGCAGGGAAACCACGTCTTACCGAACCGCTACCAACTGTTGATCATATTACCGCTTAGTTAGGAACTTTTTCCGACCGCCTCGGTTGATGTTTAACATCCGCGCCCGTCTTCGCAAATACCGCACACCTGTCCGTAGATAGCAGAAACAAACCGCGTTCATTAAAGCACAGCCGCAAGTTCACGTACCGCGTTACCTTTTCACTGACCAAACCTGATAAAGTTAACCGCAAACCTTACTTGCCGCCCGCTACCGACCGCGACCGTTTACCGCTATACCGCTGAGACAACCGCCGCGTTTCTTGCGAATTTGATAACATGCGCATTATTCAAAACCGATATTGATAAAATAGCCGGATCATTTCATGTCATTTCATTATGACCCATTTGTCGCGAGCGTACACGCATACTCTTCCTTCTCTCTCTTTCATTCATATCATTGCACCGCATTCACTTAGACACATTGTAATTTAACAAGATTTGGTTATTAATACAAAATGTTGTACCGAACCGATTGTTTTATTTTCCTTCTCCGAAACTGTTTCTTTCAGGACGCTTAAAAATAGTCGCTAAATGCGTAGTTGAACGCCTGGTTTAATTTTCTCCACTGTAACAAGCTACCTGGTGCATCGTGGGCCCCTTACCACATTAATCCAAGGGGTGGCGCCCGAGATACCGTTGGAAACTTAATTTTCCATCCGTCCACCGAAAGAACCGATATTTAATATAGGTAGAGCTCCTTTAAAATTGAAAAGCCACCATTACAAACTATATTTCCTGCTTTCGAGTTACATCCGGTTTAGCCGGTTTGATTGATTTGGGAAGATAGTGAAAATGGAAGATATAGACATATGCGCCGTTTTGCTCTAAGACGTACTGTTAGAAAGCTATAGGCTGTTGAAACTCAAAAATATAATTTTTCAAAAGTCAATATCTTGGAAACTATGAAGTATAGACTAATAATGCATTTAATAAAAGTAATTATAAATTTATGTAGGTAGAATCAGCATTTTTTTTTGAGTCACCCTGTCTATTATGAGATTTTTAAAATCTTCTTAAATTCCTCTTATCAAAAATATACAGGGTGTTCATTTGAAAACTTCCCACCTCGATTTTCCCGCTTTAAAATGAAAATGTGGAAAATCGCTCGGACCCGTCGATTTTTATTTCAAAGGGGACATCTTTTTCGTATATTTTCAATCTTGTTACTTCAAGCCCCTAGGAGGGGAGGGGGGTAAGATCTAAATCTTAAATGGTTACCCCTATTTTATATAATTTTTTTTGGTTTATGCATAAAATTCTGAACATTTTTTAATAAAGGCATTATTAGTATATACTTAACAGTTTCCGAGATATTGACTCTTGAAAAATTACATTTTTGAACTTTGACAGCGTCTAGCTTTCTCACTGTACGACTTAGAGCAAAACGGCTTACATGTCCCTATGTTCGATTTTTATTATCTTTCCAATAAAGTCAACTTCCGGTCAAACCGAAAGTACTATATTTTTTACATCCAGCGATAAAACGTCATAATAATATGTTATTCTAAATGGCCAGGCACGGCTAACTAGATGAAACTATTTGCAGTTAAATAACTCGAAACCGCTGGTCCAAATATAGACATTATGTATATATTTTTGCAAAGAGAAATTTAAGAAGATTTAAAAAACTCAAAAAAGTAACGTTTTTTGCTCGAGAGAGATCGAGATAAATCGAGAGAGACGAGAATTTCTCGACGAGAGAGAGTACTTCTCTCGTCTCGTCTCGAAGCGTTATTCGAGAGAAAATATCTCTCTCGTCTCGTCGAGAGAGGGCCAGACGAGATGAGAGACGAAAATCTCTCGTCTCGGCGGCAACACTATCCCCGATTGATCATCAACATTTCCTGGTCAATCACTTTCTGAACCTTCTGATCAGCCAGATAAACTACCAACCGTCTTCAACGGGTTCTTTTTATCTGATAAACATACGTCTCCATAAGCAGTTTACGATCTTTTGGCCAATAGTTATCGTTATCTAAAACTTTGGGTATTAGGACGGCCCAATGGTAATTTGGTCCTGGGTTTCTACTTTGACCACCATTTAAGCACTTTGCTCACCGGACAAGGAACGATCTGTTCTACTTTATATTTTTTCGGTTTTGCATGTTTTTCATCATAGTACACTTTTTGTGCTCTTTAATCGTCTTCCATAAATTCGGCTACGTTCGGCTGCATTTCCTGGGACTTATTTTCATATACCTCATGGACAAGAGGGTCTATAGCCTTCATAGGGACTTTTCCCAGTAGAGGAGCTAACAGTTTTATTTATACCCCCACTGTACTCAGCTTATACTTTTATCCCAGCATTTTGCATCCTCCGTCGATGCATTTATAGCAGCAAGCATAATTTTGTTATTGATTAGTCGCACAAGACCCTTTTTGGTTTGACATATCTGGAAAATATATTATATCCTTTTTCATCACAATTATAACACTTTACACTCATATTAGTATTACGAGAACTAGAGTGACTCCTTTGGACGTCTGTTACAATGTGTCGAAGATATGTTCTTGGAATGTGAGTAGAAACTTTTTTTACGTTCCCGTCCTCTGGTATATTCTAATAATCTCCGGACAGCGCGAATAACTATTCCTAGAGCGCCTCCAACGAGTCTTATCGGCCAGCTCTGGCAGAATTTTGGCCGATGGGGTCCTTTATGCCATGTATTATAAAACACTCTTTTTTTCCAGTAATTTTCCATATTCTAAAATGCTTAATTATTTTCAGCCCGTTTTCTTGTTTAGGTATTTTAAAACACTTAATTTAACTAGCTTACACTTACCCAATGAATTATTGGGTCGGTTTATTACATTGGTAGTTTTATGTAGTAATAATATCAATAGGTGTTTATATTTAATACGCAGGACAGTCGGGCGAACAAAAGTAAACAAAGATCTGAAAAACTATATTATATTTAATTAGTGCATTGGCCTACCTGCAAAATAAAGATGTATCGGTCGAATGCCGATGAAAAAGCCGATTGTTGTTATATAAAAGATATAGTTTTCAGTTTTAAGCTTGTATAGAGAGAACGATAAAATGCTTTTTAGTAAATTATTGTATTAGAATCGGGCGTTTCAGAATAATATCCCAAAATATCATAAAATACTACAATCAACTTGTGTTTTCTACGTAATTTTTATGGAATGTAAAGAAAAACACATACAAGTACAACGGCAAACACTTTCCTTTCGCTTAACAACAAATAATATTTTATAACACCACAAACTAAAATATAAAAACAACATGTGTGTATAACGTACCGTGAAACGGGGCTACTTGAACATTCCATGCTGTTATGACTTTATTTTTTTTGTAACTTTTTGTTTTTTGATTTTTTAAATTCCGCAGCAGGATTTTCTTTGTAACAGTTAATCAACTGAAGTGAAAAATGGTACCAAAAAAACCCTGGGTCAAAACCATACGCCAACTTCAGGAAGGAAGATATGGACAAAGCTGTAGATGCTGTTAAGGGGGGGGGGGGGGGGGGATGTCGCAAAAAGCGGCTGACGAAAAATTTCTTCACTTCTACGTAAAATACATCGAAATAATTCGAGACCTGTTGGGCATCCGACCGTCCTCAGCAGGATTGAAGAGGAGACCATCGCGGACACCCTTGGTATTGTTGCTAAGTGGGGTTTCACATTTGTTTCATATTTCGGGGTATGAGCATTAGCCGGCGATACACTTCATTTTCGTAAGCAATAAAGATAAATGTTCAAGTAGCCCCAACCACAGGGCTACTTGAAGACCCTATAAACAATTTTTTTGGCGCCATTTCTGATTTTTTCCTAATTAAAAACCCGAAATGGCTAGTATGCAGTTAGGTCGGTACAGCGCATATTTTTTGAAACTCGTAAATTAAGATCGTGGTCAGATATTTGCGAAAATGTCTCAAAAACATGTTTCAGTAGCCCCGTTTTACGGTAACTTTTACAAAGTAAATGACAAGGGTGATGAATTACTACTATATAGTACCTGAACTGTACAGGGTCATCCAACCAGGACTGAACAGGGGCCTATTTTTTGTTTCCCTGTATTTTTATTTAAACCAATATAGCCATTTAGGAACTGTGGCGTAAAGTTGTTGTTTTTTCAATGGAACACCCTGTATGTTATTTATTTTTATGAAACGCCCTTCTTTCCTGATTCCATAAATATATAGTTTGTCCATATTAGCTCAAACCGTTTTTACGATATGAGCAATCAAACATTTAAAAAGCTGTATTCATTTGAGCTTAATACGTCTAGAATGCCTTGGAAAAGAAAATCCCCGTAATGGCGATGCATTAAAATAACATCATAGGAGGTACTGGAAAATAAAGTTTTAATATGTCTAGAATGCATTGAGAAACAAAACCATGTATAACCAATAACAATTAATATGTAAAAGTCTAGATCTTTTATAATATGTATATAATAATGATAAATAAATAATATTACAATAATAATTTATAACTGCAGTTTATAAAATTAGTAATAATTAATAATTTAAATGTTCAATGTGGCCCCCATTATTTTCAAAGCAGGCTCGGTAGCCCCTTTTCAGTCGGTCGAGACTTGCTGTTAAAATATGATTTTCAACATTAATTCTATTAATTTCATTGGCAATTTTAATCTTTAATTCCTCAATATTTTGGCTTCTATGGCGGTAAACAACATTTTTTAAATGTCCTCATAGAAATGTGTCCATTATTGTCATATCAGGGTTATTTGGTGGCCACCTTATAGTGCCATTACGACCAATCCACTCATATCGCTGATTCAAAAAATTCACAACATCACGAATTGCATGAGGTGGTGCTCCATCTTGTTGCCAAATAATATTTTGGGATACCATTAGAGGTAATTTGCCAATGAGATCTTCAACTTCATTTTGAAGAAACTGGAGATATCGCTGACCAGTTAATGACCCATTAAAAAAGATTGGCCCAATTATTCTATTGTTAATTATACCACACCATACATTAACAGACGTTCTACCTTGATATTTAATAGTTTGGTATTTTCTTAGATTTACTTGACCAATAGTGCACGTTGCGTCGATTATACATTCCTGATGTTGAGAATGTTGCTTCGTCTGTCCACAGGACCTTTTCAAATAGGTCAGGATCCCTGTCTTGTTCTCTAATAATCATTTGTGCAACATATTGAAACCGAAGTTCCTTTTGATTTGCCGTCAGGTGTTGCATAGGGTGAATTCGAAACGGAATTAATTTGTGCCGATTTAAGTTCTTTGAACGGTGCCAAAACTCACTCTGTTTCTTCTTGGACCATACAAGATATCCCTTACTGCTTCATCTATGGAATTCATTGGATTAATACTAAAATAATTTAGTATTACACGTTCTCGTATCACGCTTCTTCCATCTCTTCGCTTGCGGTCGTGTAATGATTTTGTTTCCTTAAATAAACGTTTTAGGTTCAAAATTGTATTAACTGATATGATTCTATTAACTTCAGCGAAATATCTCCGCTAAGTTTCTCTTGCATTTTCCCCGTCTTTATAAAAAAGTGTGATAATCTGAAATTGTTCTTCCAGGGAATATTTCATTTTAACTGATAAAAACTTGACAAATCATTATCATTTGCATGGTTTTGTTTCTCAAGGCTTTCTAGACATATCAAAACTTTATTTTCGAATACCTCCTATGATGTTAATTTAATGCATCGCCATTACGGGGATTTTCTTTTCGAAGGCATTCTAGACGTATTAAGCTCAAATGAATACAGCTTTTTAAATGTTTGATTGCTCATATCTTAAAAACGGTATGAGCCAATATGGACAAACTATATATTTATGGAATCAGGAAAGAAGGGCGTTTCATAAAAATAAATAATATACAGGGTGTTCCATTGAAAAAACAACAACTTCACGCCACAGTTCCTTTGTTTTAAGTCAGATCGCTTTTTAAATGGTAATTTTAGACTCTACGACAAAACATAAGCTAAATGGCTATATTGCTTTAAATAAAAATACAGGGAAACTCAAAAAATAGGCCCCTGTTCAGTCCTGGTTGGATGACCCTGTACAGCAAAAAGATTTATAATCAAACAATTGTAGTTAACAATATAATCCAGAAAATGGCAAAACATACAGAAAATATCGTATCAGCCGTCCGACTTGGTTATTTACGGTCCAATTCGATTGATTCGCCAAAGAGTGGTCATCAATCGCCTTATTAAAACTACTACATACATATTACTGGACTGATGCTTTCCTGTCGTTCAATAAAAGTGCTGACCTGCTAAAGACGGAATTTAGAATATCTACACACGGCTCCAATACTAAAAGGTATTGGAGCCGGAATATATGGCAAAAACCCAAAAATAGAATTAAATATCAGCCTGGGAACTATGACAACCATATTTCAAGCAGAGGTTTATGCAATTGAAATGTGTGAAAGACTGCTGATATATCGACGGTATGCACATAAGCCAATCAAGGTATTCTCTGACAGTCAAGCTGCATTAAAAGCTCTTGAATCGAGATGGTGTACCTCAAAAACGGTGTGGAGCTGCCAAGAAACACTATCCGAACTAAGTTTGAACCACAAAATAACCCTAATATGGATACCGGGACACATGCGTCTGGAGGGTAATGAGGCTGCTGACAAGCTCGCTAAGAGAGGTGCAGCACTAAAATTTACAGGACCTTAGTCGGTAATAAGTATATCTCGTGCTACGGCTAGGAAAACAATACTAGCTGAAGCAAAAAGCAAATGGGAAAGACACTGGTTAAATCTATCAGGTCTAACACACTCAAAAGCATTTATAAACAGCCATATAAGCCAACAACTAACTGACAAACTACTAGTGCTCAACAGGTCATGCCTTAAAGCACTAGTGAGATTGTACACCGGCCACTGCAAATTGCAATACCATATGTATAAAATTGGAATTGATGAATGCCGGCTTTGCATGGAAGATGCAAAAATAGCAACACGTAATGTGCGCTTGCCCCGCAGCAGGAAGAATCAGATTCGCCCTATTCGGCGAGGTTACCCTGCTGCCGGATTACATGAAAAATGTCTCTCTCAATACCATCATTAACTTTATTAAAAAGTTAGACCTATTGGGGAAAATATAAACAAGGTGTGAGCCACCCCGGTGAAGCTTAAATGGACGATTTCGCAACACAGTAGAAAGAGAAAGAAGAGAGAGAGAGGGGTGTTAGTGTGCCTGCCGGCCATCAGGGCAAATTAGCGCTGTTGTCGCCAGCTGGCCGTGTAACCGGGTTCTGTCGCATATTTTTGACGTATAGAAGAGAAGGACAGTTATATTCTAACCTACTATAACGCTTCCCAAACTGCGCCAGGTGCTAATTGGAACAAACCAGCCAGCCCGCCATCCATCCATGTCACAACTGTCAATTTTTCTTGTCCACGTTTTTTTCTGAGGAAATTAATTAATTTTTTATCATTTTAATATACAATTCTATTAGTTTCTATTCTAGAAAACTTCGCCGATGTGTGTAATCTTTCAGTTATTATTCCAGCCTACTATGCAGGTAATTATTTTTTATTGTTTATCAAATTGATTTTACACTTCCTTACCTATTTTTTATATAGGAATATAGGAAATGTAAGTTTACAATAAATAAATTAACATGAAATGTTTCACATACATAATAGGTGTTGGTTAACAAGCCAATCTTAACAAAATATCACTGGGCAACCTGCAGATAACTGCAACACATTGTGCCCGAGGTAATACCTAACAATTTATCAGTTACGAACAGATAAGTTTAGTCTCTTGAAATGATAATTTTAACATTTTTGTTTTACTGAGTGGATTAAAAATTATAACATAATGGCACAAAGATAATGGTTTGAGCTAACTCGATAAGTAGATACTTGGCCATCGGCCATATTTTACAGAGAAATTTAATGTCTACCCGATACTGTTTCTTTTGTTTCAGAGAACGCTGTAAGAATCACCTGATAGTTTATGGATCTTTTAGTACGTGTCTCAATGCATCCTAGTGCTTGTGTTTATACAGTATTTGTGATAATATTATATGAATTGAGTCAATTCCAGATGAGTGAGACCTGTGAGACGTAACCTAAGGACATTAGTTTATTCTAAACAGTTATTTTTTGTTATGGTTGTCAATGCAGTTTTTATTTATAAATAAACGTAGAAAACATTATTTACGATAAAGTGCTTCCATCTTTATTTTCTAAATCTTGGTTAATATAAAAATAATGTGCATTATTTATTCCATAAAAAATAACTTTTGTGCGTCTTTTTATTGATTTAATTTGTGATTTAATATTTATATTGAATCACAAATTAAATCAATAAAAACTCGTTCAAAAGTTAATAATTAAATTGAAAAGTCCTAAAACCGCTGTTCAAATTTCCCGCCATTGCGCCTCTGATGGCCGGCGGGCACACTAACACCCCTCTCTCTCTCTCTTCTTTCTCCCTCTACTGTGTTGCGATTTTTTAACAAGGAGCTAACATTTCTAACCCTATAAATTTTCTTTGGTGTGAACCACAATAGATCGCATAGTCGCAGTGGAGGGTTAGCTGTAACCTTTTTACTTTTAACCTAACCTACTCTAACCTCCTTTCGTTTGGCCAAAGGCATGTAGAAAACATTCTTTACATTATATTTTTTAACATAACGATAAAAATGGCCTTTACTTAACTTCTGCTTTTCAATTAAAGAAAAAGCATTTTAACGAGGGTCTTTTTATTTAATTAACCGTTTTTCTTCCCCAGCACTTTTCAAAATAAAAAAATTAATGAATTATTTAATAATTATACTCAAGAAGCGGACTGTGCAAAAGGTAACATTAAAAATTAAAATGTTAAGTAAATTAAACACCTACAAACAAAAAGATGCTTATTTCTTATTTAAATTTAAAATGTTTTTTTTAACTAAGGTTGATAAAGTTTTTTAAATGCGCGTAAATTTCGCATTAGTCTAAAAGGTCAAATGTTTTTTAATAGAAAACAACTTCCTTTAAATATAATGGTTTTTATATCAAGGCAGTGGCGCAGCGAGGGGGGGGGTTTTAGGGGTTAAAACCCCCCCCAGACGCCCAGACTAAGATGTTTTTTTACGGTTTAGACCAGGGCTGAAGCCTTTGAAAATGGTAAAAAGTGAAAAAAAAAAAAATAGTAGGATGAAACCCAATGGAAAAGGAAGAAAATATAACAAAAATGAAAGGAAAAATAATTTACGGGCGATCCGAGTTCGGGAAGTGGAAAGGCGTCAGTTTTTAAGGGTAAATAACGATTTATCTCGATTTCCGGCAAAACTACAAGTCCTATGGAAAAACGTTAAATGGCAAAGTTGTGGGTAATAAAAAGATCTACAACTATTGTATTTACACTTTTTTCACATAAACTCAAAATTCATTTGAAAAATTCAAATAAGTAACCAAGTTTTTGGTTTTTTATTTTTACAAGAAAATTTTTTTTTTCATGTCCCAAACACACTGTAATTTTTATGATTTAAAATATTTTTTTTTTTACCTTATTTTGACTTAATATCGAAAAAGCACCCTAATTTTCAATCGAAAATTCTCACGTCAAAATATCTGCTTTTTTAAAAAAAGTCGGTGGGCTTTTTGTTCGTTGAAATCTCTACTTTCTGATGGTGTAAAAAAAAATATACATTACTATGGTAAATGTGATGAAATCTCCTTTAAATCCTACCTTTAATTATATTTAGAACAACTACTTTCGCATATTCTTTGCGATGTTTATGTTTTATGAACTTGTAATTTTTTTGTTTATCAATGTAACATGGAATCTTACGTTTTTCGAATAATTAAAGTATACATTTTAATAAATAGCTCAAAATTGTACATAATAATTTTTTAAAAAATCGGATTCGAGTTTTTTTCGTTTCTTTGCATTTTTTGAGAACATTTACCATAGTAATGTATATTTTTTTACACCATCAGAAAGCAGAGATTTCAACGAACAAAAAGCCCACTGACTTTTTTAAAAAAGCAGATATTTTGACGTGAGAATTTTCGATATTAAGTCAAAATAAGGTGAAAAAATAAATATTTTAAATCAAAAAAATTACAGTGTATTTGGGACATAAAAAGGTAAGTTTTCACCAAATTTCGTAAAAAAAAAATGTTCTTGTAAAAGATAAAAATAAAAAACCAAAAACTTGGTTGTTTGAATTTTTCACATGAATTTTGAGTTTATGTGAAAAAAGTGTAAATACAAAAGTTGTAGATCTTTTTATTACCTACAACTTTGCCATTTAACGTTTTTCCATAGGACTCGTAGTTTTGCCGAAAATCGAGATAAATCGTTTTCTACCCTTAAAAACTCATCCCCTTCCACTTCCCGACCTCGATTCGCCCGTAAATTATTTTTCCTTTCATTTTTGTTATATTCTCTTCCTTTTCCAAGGGGTTTCATCCTACTATTATTTTTTTGGGTTTCAAAAATTATCGACCCTGGTCTAGTTTTAGTTTTTAAAATTTTGAAATCCTGTTCTTTTTTTTTGAAAACCCCCCCTAATACAAAATTCTGGCTGCGCCACTGTATCAAGGTAATTTGGTTAGCCCTGTTTGGTTGATAGGTTTTTTTAATTTTTTTAAAATTGCTTATTTAGATAAAAGCAAACGTTATTAGGAATACATAACGGAATGAGACATGAAGTTTGTATTTTTACTCCGCTCTCATCGAATTTATGGAAATGGATACTACATACAATTATTATCTTTAATCACAAAATATTAAAATACCTTATTTGGGACATAATAATTGAGATATCAACGAACTTTTAAAGCCTATTTTTCAGAATAGATGATAATGATTTTGGGGTACTGGGGGTTAAAGCCCAATAGCCCCTCGAGAGGTTAATTTAGATATTATACTAAAAGTAGTACTGCAATCAAAAATTTTAGAAAATTAAGTAAAAATTCTTTTATGTTCACGTCCACGCTTCACGTGTAGCAAAGAGTGAATGAAAGATGAATAAATTGAAGTATGACAGTTTTAAAAACCAGACAGTATGGCGGTAAATTTAAATTAAGTAAATGAAGAGAGTAAGGTTGTTACGAGAGGAAAAGCTCAATTAAGGTTGGGGAGACACAATACTACAATCCAATAACCTAACATAAACAATAAAACTTAGAAACTAAGATATGAAAATAAAAAAAATATTTTTATATGTGGGAGAAAAATTATTTAAGTGGTTGAAGAAAAGGTGTCCCAAATTTTTTTTTGGGTGTGGTGACATCTCTTAACGAGAAGATTAAAATGGTAATGTATATCTGTCAGTGTGAAAAAGGTAATCTGTAATGTAAGTTTGGCCATCTATGAATGGGAAAAGAGTGTAAAAGCTTGTTTTTTTGGTTGGTAATAAAGATTAGTTATGGAATGTATACATACAAATAGTGATGAGAGTCAAAATAATATCGAGGAAAAGAGAAAAAATAATTTAAATTGTTTTTGAAAATTATTGTCAAAAAATACACAGAACAATAGAGAATGAGAAGGGAAAATGTGAAAATACTATTTATTTTATATTTAATCATTAAAGTTAAGTCTATTAAAGAAATGAGAACAACTGTGTTGAATTTGTTCGTTGAGACAAAGAACATTGGTATTGTTATTGTTAATGTTTTATTAATTTCAAGAATTTCTAAAAGGTCTAGTTTGTTTTCTTTGGTGCAAAGGTGTAGAAATTTTGTATGAGAGTCAGAATAAAAACATGATTAATTGAAAAAATGTGTCTAGAAGAATTAGATTTTATCTTTGAATGGGAAAGATTTTCTTTACAATGTTCTTTTATGCGAGTTGAAAATTTACGTCCTGTTTGGCCTATATAAGTTGTAGTACAATCCTCAGTGGAACAGCTAATACTATAAACACCTGATTTATCCGAAACAGGGATAGAATCTTTAGAGTTGACTAAAAACTTTTATAGAAAATGTTGAGTTTTAAAGACAATATCAATATTAAAAGGTTAGAAGATATTTTTAAGTGTATATGAGATAGAGCCCCAAAAAGGTAATGAGAAAAGTTTCTTAGAAGATTTGTCGTTAGATAAGTGATTTCTATTGAGAGATTTATTTAAGTGTTTGTAATAAATTTTAATAATTAAATTTAGTGGGAAACCATTATTGATACCTATTTGTTTGATTAAGTTAAGTTCAGATTTGAAATCATTATCTTCAAGGTCAAGGGGGATGGTAAAAATTCTACAGAAAAATGAGTAGAAGAAGGCAAATTTTTGACTGTGAGGTTGGATTGAATTAAAAGGGATGATATTGTCAGTGCTTGTATTCTATTCTTATTGCATTCATCGATTATTCGAACATTACAAGAAAATAAAATGCATGCTTATAAAGTAATACCTTTTCATGAGCTCATGAAAGACGATTTTGATAATGGTCAGAATTGCCGCTATTGGTCTAGGGAAAATACTCACTAGATTAGAGATGAACATACGCAATATCCTGAAAAGATTAATGTTTGAGCAGGAATAGTTGGAGATCATATCATATGTCCCATTTTCATTAATGGCAATTTAAATAGCGATAATTATTTAGCACTGCTCCAAAATAATGCCTTGCCAACTTTGACCAACTTATACCTTGATTCAGCAAACCCAAAACTTCCAGCGAATATAATATGGTTTCAGCAAGATGGAGCACCGCCCTATTACCAAATCGGCAGTACATCAACCGACTATTTCCAAATCGCTGGATAGGAAGGCATGGATCGATGAAATGGCCAGCACGATCCCCTGATCTGACGTCATTAGACTTGTTCTTATGGGGTTATATCAAAAAACAATGTATACAAAACTAAACCCTTCGACTTAGCTGACTTAAAAAGACGAATAACGCTTGCGATTAGATCGGTCACGCCTGAGATGTTCAGTAACATTAGAAGAAATTTCTATTTAAGATTACAATGTTGCCAAGACGTTCGCGAATAAATAATATATAGAGTGTTGTATTTAAAATAAGAAAGTTGGTATTGGTCACTGTTACATGACACACCTTATATAAAAAAAGTTTACTGTAAAAATATGCGCAACTAGAAAGACCAATCGACGTGTTTAAGCGTTTTTTCGGACACGCCCCTATGTATTTATTATCGAATTTATTCCATTTGGCTGATACACATTGTATAGCTGATATCCAATAAAGAGTTATACCAAATCGTAATTAACTAAAAAATTGAAAAACGTTATACAGGGTGTTACTTAATGATGTGGCGTAATTTCAAGGGAGTATTCCTGAACCAAATTCAAATAGAAAAGTTTATATAAACATGTGTCCTGAAGAGTCTGGTTTTCAAGATACAGGGTGTCAAAATTTAAAAAAAAAATTGGTTTTTTATTAATATCTAAATGATCCTTTTACCGATTTTGTTGAAATCTGGCAGGGTTATTCATTGTAATAAGACGCTAAGTTGGCACAAACTAAAAGAAAATTATAAGTTCCAGTGGCGTCTCGGGGGGCAGTGTCACGAATAATATTGACAAAAAAAATGTACGCTACTGAGTTTTTTTGAAAAATTTAAAAAAATTTCAGATTGGGCATCTACAAATACAACTTTTTTGTCTCCAAATATCTTTTCGTATATTACCTCCTTTTCGAGGAAAAAAATAAAAACAACTTCATTGCATGTCGGAAAATTGTTAAAATAAAATCAAGATAACTTTGATCGTTGCTAGGAAATGTTGTTTTGTTATTATGAACATAATGGTTTTGACTTTCGGTAACAGTTTGTTATTATTTTTCCTCTGGTCAAAAGGTTCATAATTGTGCTATTCAAAAAATGGCAAATAATTATTCTAATTTGGGGATGACACAAATGCATTTCCTTTATGGTCTTGCCAATGATAATTCAGCGGAGGCCCAGCGGCTCTATCAAGAAAGGTATCCTGACCGTGTTATTCCATGTAGACAAATATTCATAAACATTCATCGTCGTCTGACTGAATCTGGCAGTTTTAAACGTAATACCTCAGAGGGAAGACCTCGTACAATTCGAACTTCCGCAGTTGAGGAGTCTGTCCTACATGCGGTCGAAGAGAATCCTGCAACTAGTACCCGAAAAATAGGTAGGGAATTAAATATTTGTTATAAAATGGCATGGGAAATTTTAAGAGATTCCTTGTTGTATCCTTATCATGTACAAAGAGTTCAGGCACTTCTGCCAAGAGATTTTGAACCGCATACGCAGTTTTGTAGATGGTATCATCAAATACTTGCAGAAAATCCTTACTTTGATTCCATCATTATGTTTATGGACGAAGCCCATTTTTCCAGAAATGCAATAATTAGTTTCAATAATAATCATAACTAGGCCAAAGAAAATCTTCATGTTATTACAGAGTCAAATGTTCAGGAACAATTTTCTGTAAACGTTTGGATCGGTATCTTAGATGACTATTTGATTGGACCATTTTTTTTACCACGACGTCTTAACGGACAATCTTACAGTCATTTTCTACTTCTCATTCTCTGCTTCTTGAAAATGTTCCTTTATATTTACGTCAACAACATTGGTTCATGCATGACGATGCTCCTGCCCACTTTAGCATATTGGCTCGTAAGTATTTGAATGGAGCTTACCAAAATCGTTGGATTGGTCGTGAAGGACCACAATTCTGGCCACCTAGATCGCCTGACTTAAACAGCCTAGATTTCTATTTGTGGGGGCACCTAAAAGCATTAGTTTATGTAACACCAATCGAGACAGAAGAACAAGTAAGGAATAGATATATTGACGGGTGTGAAACCATTTGTAACACTAATGGAATTTTCGAAAGACTTCGTCGCTCGATGAGAAGGAGAGCAGAAGCCCGCATAGAAGCGGGAGGTAGTCATTTCCAACATTTTTTGTAAAAAGTCATTACTTTTCGTTTGTTAGATTTTAAAAAATGGCTTAGAAATAAATATACTGAACGATCAAAGTTAACTTGATTTTATTTTAACAATTTTTCGACATGCAATGAAGTCGTTTTTATTTTTTTCCTCGAAAAGGAAGTAATATACGAAAAGTATTAAGAGATGAAAAGTTGTATTTGTAAATGCTCAATCTGAGAAAAATTTAAATTTTTCAAAAAACTCAGTAGCGTACATTTTTTGTCAATAATATTTGTCCCTTCCCCCCGAGACGCCACTGGAACTTATAATTTTCTTTTAGTTAGTGCCAACTTAGCGTTTTATTACAATGAATAATCCTGCCCGATTTCAACAAAATCGGTAAAAGGATCATTTAGATATTAATGAAAAAATTTTTTTTTTAAACTTTGACACCTTGTATCTTGAAAACCAGACTCTTCAGGACACATGTTTATATAAACTTTTCTATTTGAATTTGGTTCAGGAATATTCCCTTGAAATTACGCCACATCATAAAGTAACACCCTGTATATGCCTTTATGTAAAATATTCCTTTTCAATTTTTTACTAGACAGAGTGTCACATCCCAATTTTAAAGGTTAACAGATATTTATACCTAACATTACGGTGCTTATTGATGATATTTGTGCGTCCAAAATACTTACCTATCCATGTTTAAATACCTTTTGCGTAAAACTTTAACAAAAGTAAGTTAAACTATCCAACGGACTTTTAGACATTTTAAATCACGATAAATAATCAAAGAAAAAAAATTAAAGAGACTAAAACAATAGCTCAAAGTCAACGCTGCAAAGACTGTAACATTGCCATTCACCAAACGAAGACAAGCAGGGAATTATAACAACCTAAAAATCTTTGGTGAACAGATAAAAACAGTCAGCGAAGTCAAATATCTAGGACTAACCCTGGACTCGAAACTGACATGGAACCAACATATTAACAATAACCTAAACAGGGCAAAAATGTGTCTAATGAGATGCAGAAGATTGTTTGGGAAAACCTGGGGACTCAAACCGCAGATGGTGCTGTGGTTATACGTCACAGTCATCAGACCCCTGATGACATATGGGTCTGTAGTTTGGTGGACAAAGACACAGCAAATCACGACAGCCACAAAACTCAATAGCGTGCAGAGGCTGGCCTGCTTGTGTATCAGCGGTGCAATGAGAAGCACCCCCACCGCAGCAATGGAAGTCATACTAGGACTAACACCACTAGATATACACATCAAAATGGAGGCCAACTGCAGCGCCTCTAGGATGAAAGCAAACAGGAAATGGAAACAACGCCCCAAGAAAATAGGGCACACAAGAGCCACGGACCTTATCAACGACGAGCTCCTGGAGATGCAAACCGATCGCATGAAAGCGATATATAACTTTACAAAACCATTTAATGTCAGGTGCGATCCTGATATGTGGTCCAAAGGAAAATCTCCGTCTTTAGACAATGACCTAGTTTGGTACACTGATGGATCGAAAACGGCCAACGGAGTAGGCGCAGGTATATTTGTGGAAAGGCCCAGAATGGAAATCAGCATTCCCCTGGAAAACTACGCCACAGTATACCAAGCAGAAGTTCATGCGATACAAGCATGCGTACAAAAGAATCTAGAAAAGGGCTACCACGACCAAAAGATACATATCCTGTCGGACAGCCAAGCTGCTCTGAAGGCTCTGAACTCCTTCCGATTTACATCAAAAATCACAATGGAGTGCTTTAACGACCTAAAAGACTTGGCAGCCAGAAACAACAAGGTTGAACTCATATGGTTTCCTGGTCACTCAGAGATAAAAGGCAACGAAAAAGCAGATGAATTGGCAAGAACCGGATCTGGTCAAAATTTCAGGGGCCCAGAACCCGCCTTTGGAATATCAAAAAAGATAACCAAAAAACATTAGACAACATCTATCTCGATGGAACGGTATACCTGGTCAGGCACACGCACGGGCCGCTATCGATAGGCCCTCGAAGAAGCTATCAGCTGGAATGCTGCTCTTGACGCGCACCCAGTTAAAACAAGTGACCGGCCTACTAACAGGCCATTGTCACTTAAGAAAACACCTTCAACGAATGGGAGTCTATAATGGACCCATTGAATGTAGACTTTGCGATGAAGAGGACGAAACCGCCTACCATGTCATATACAGCTGCGAAGCGCTAAACCGTAAAATATTCACCTCCCGCATGACAAACTTGGAAGAAAACCACTGGACCTCGTAGCAGGAACAAACATTTTCTAACAAGACTGGGGCGCACAATAAGCCAGAAGGCTGCAGTGTAAGAAGCTTGGGCCACACGTCGAACCCGACCCCCGACTTTAACCAACCAACCAACCAAAACAATAGCTTCATCGGACTTTTCGCTTGCTATTGATAAAATAATAATAAAAAAATAAAATAAAATCAGGCTGAATAATAATTATAATTAATCGCCAAAATCATTAATTGATTTCCTAAAAAAACTGTAAAAATGAGATATGCCGAATAAACCCGAACAAACCCGAACACCGACGATATGTAATACATTTTCAGAGTTAACTTTTTTTCTTGAAATATGTTAAAATTTATTAACTATAAAATACGTACTACATATGGGTCTGTAGTTTGGTGGACAAAGATACAGCAAATCACGACAGCCACAAAACTCAATAGCGTACAGAGGCTGGCCTGCTTGTGTATCAGCGGTGCAATGAGAAGCACCCCCACCGCAGCAATGGAAGTGCTACTAGGACTAACACCACTAGATATACACATCAAAATCTACGAACTATTTATTATAAAAACCCATTCTGTTGTCATAAAACATGTAATTGGTATTGTGTATTATGTGTATTTCTTGAGCAGCTTTCAGATACCTAATATAAACTCGTTGTGAAATAACACATTTTTTCGGCAATTCAGAAGTAAACAAGTTGCGTCGGGTAATCACTAGTGTTCATACTATTAGGCTTATTGCACACTTACACGACGACCGTCCTAATGGCAACGTTTGCGCGATTTACCGCGTTCGTGTTATCCTTGTACACATGCACGGTTTTCGTCAGTTTGATTCTATTTTGATTCGAGTATAAATCATAGACGTGCTGTGACGATTTTAAAGTCTTACAGGAGTATCATACAACGAAGAAAGGTACAAAACAGAATTTTGTGGGTTCATCCCATCAATATGGAAGGAAACAATTTGGTGCATTCTTTGTACTATTTGGTCAGTTGAGGGAAGACGAAAAAACCTTTGTAACTATTTTAGGATGTCCATATCTAGCTTTGATGACCTACACGAACGATTAAAAAATTCGCTTAAACGTCAAGATACATATATGAGAGAGTGCATACAGCCTATGGAAATGTTGGATGTTACAATCAAAATCAGGATTGACCTCCAAACATATTTCATTCCAGGCACTTCTTGTGCAGTTTCTGTCCTTATAGAACTTGTTTTGTCCCAAATACTCGACCTTGCTTCCGCCAAAGATATAATCATATCCATATCTATATCTACTGTCATTGCGAAAAATATGATTATGATAAAATATATTAAATAAAACCATGTTCCCGCCAATGAACCAGGAAAATGTCGTAAGCGCGGTACATGTGCAAGCACCAATTAAATATTAAACTCTACTGGGCATGTCTTTCCGTCAACACGGTAACGGTCGCCGTAAATTATAGTGGGGGCCCACGGTGACATCGCGGTGGAACGGAACCGTGTACACGGTGCCGGTGCGTGTGAAAGGTCACATAATATACTGCCTAATCCCTTAACCGTATAAACGATGCCGTTAGGACGGTGGCCTTGTAAGTGTGCAACGGGCATTAGGTATAAAAATGTTGGTATACCGGAGAGCACCTATGCATATAAACACTAGAACGAAATTCTAATAAAACATGTGACAACCAGTATCGTGTCTGTCTCTTTCTAAATTACAAACTACAGCCAAAAAGAAGATCATCTTACCATGAACCTGGAGTATGATAGGTTCGCTAATTTCACTTTGCTCCTCCCCCTTTATAATATTTGTAACTTTACACCTCCACTCCCCTTGATACTCGTACGTCACATTGTTGATGTGTAACTTGGCCTCTCTGCCCCTTTCTATAATACTATCCGAGTGTGCTGAAGTTTTTCTTTGTAGCCATTGGTAAGTTGGAGGAGGATTGCCTTCTCCAAGGCACTCAAAGTTGATTGGAGAGAATAAAGTTGCCGTTTTGACGCGCTCTCGTCCAACGCTGATTATTTTCGGTCGATCTGAAACAAAAATATTTTTTAAAACTAAATAAATACCGGCATAAGAAATGTTTTATCTTAAAAGGAAATTTATATTTATTTAGAATTTGTGACTTAGAACTCTGTATTATTCCAACTTTAAGAACAGTAATTATTTAAAAAATTTAATCCGCCATTATTATCTGATTGAATCTTTGCGGTCTTCGATAAACTAGGTAGATAAGATTTACTTTATCTGATCAACTTCAAGAGCACACTATGAATGGTCTAAAATAAATCAAAATTAAAACTTGACCTAGGTGAGTAGTCCCCTGTCAAATGTGCATCTGGGGGATCTTTTATGATGCAAGTACGGTAGGGGAAGGTCGCCTTTGATGGCATACTTCCCATAATGGCATACCACAGGACATCTTTGGAATAAACCTGTTTTGCGTTATCCCGCATAGTTAGACGGGTGCACGATATTGACCGTTCAGATTTGAGTCGAATTTCAGTCGTGACGGACGTTTTTATGTAAAGTTATTTAATAGAACAGAATTGGTTGAGTGCCGCATCATCAAGGTGCCCGCGGGATTCTATTTTTGTACAATTAAAAGGGTAGTGAATATTTGTCTTTTTTTATTTACAAATTTACAAAGTGTGAAATTTATAGTAATTATTAAATAAATAAATAAATCAAAGGCACTCACGAAATAGAGCAACTAGGAGGAAATTTCAGGTCTAATAAATCATTTCTTTCCAATAAATTTTGGGTAAACCATTAAGAGTAATTCCTGCGTCTTCTGCGTTGAATAGAACCTGTTTCCATACACAGCCACGGTTCTTTTCAGGCAATGATCAAAATTTCCAGCAATAAAAGCAACATTAGGAAAATTTTCGTGAAAATCGTCCATGCACAAACCCGGATTGTATTGCCACTGACCATTTACTCTAACCCCGTTTCGAAAATACGCTTCAACCATGAATGTTTTGTGCTGTTCCGTAAAGCCCATCGTGTGAATTGTTCAAGAAATTGGAAAAATTAGCGATGAATCAAATTACTTGTAACGACTGTCAAAGATGACGGAAAGGTAGTTACTGACACCCAACATAAATGCGTATAATTGCACATTTAGCCGTAGTTTTTAGTTCTGATAAATTTTTTTTAATAACAATTTTTGATAATGTCAAAAATAAAGGTACTCTTGGGAAAAATTCACATTCTTGAGAAAAAGTCACATTTTTTGACAAACCTCGTATATGACTGGAAAATTTCGATATTTGATGGTTGCATTTTAGGTTTTAGACCAAGCAGAGCTTTTTATAAAGAATTATTTTTTTATTGTAAAATTAATAATAAAAAAGTTTCCCATTTGGTAAGAACTTCCGAAGACACGCTGTATAAGCTTTAAATTACCCTGCATCTGTAAACGCCACACTATACGTAACTTTTCAACGGTGTCCTAACTCTATCCTAACCTAGCATGGCGTATCGGTCAAATATTAAATTAGCGTTCATGAGAAAACAAACTAATCAACAAAGTTTCACAGTCTAGTCTTCCGGAAACTGGACGTAAACTAATATATTAGAAGATACGCCACTTCTCATATATCGTTATCGTTGGAGGTTGCTGGCATTACCTCAACAATCTTGTATAGAAATAGTTGTATATGTATAGTTGGGGTCATCGAAATAGCAGAGCTTCAAAACAGCATAAAAAGATCGTAAAAAAATTAAGTGAAATAAATACCGGAGTTTTGATATTTGATATGTTAGTTCGTTGATACCTAAACTACATCATACTGAAAATCCTGGATGAAAAGCGGAGGAGCTGTTTAAAAGTGGTTTTTCTTGTCTAATTATCTGTAAAATCTAATATCTGCGTAATTGCAGTTATTTTATACATACAAAATTGAAGTAGATATAAAATGTTTTCCAAACAACGTCATGTAACTAACCCCTTAATGTGCGGAGCGAAGTGACCCGCTTAATGCTGAGTCAGGTATCACCCGCTTCTCGATCGGACGATGGCTGACGCATATATTATGAAACCTAATATTGTGGTGAATAAGACTTTTTGTGGATAGGAAGGGGAGTGGATAATCTAGTGAGTCAGATTGATATTGTTATGGAGTCGGCAGCTTATTATTATTAAAAGTGGTTGTTCTTAAAATTTGTGCTTTCTTTATCGAGATAATTAATTAAAAACTATAGTGGTTTACAGTTCAGGTGTGCGGTGCAATTCACGTTTTAATTACTTAGCTAAAATAAATCGTAGTTTGATTGTGACATTGTTTAAAATTGGTGTTGTGTGTAAAGAAAAATAAAATAAGTTAGAATGGGTCGTTCAAGATCGCGTCGTAAGCGGTGCCGTTCGTCAAGCTCATCGAGTAGTGAAAATTCTGTGGAGAGATATCGGAAAAGAGATACCGGCAAAAATGTAAGTGAGAAAGGGCAGGGTGAAAGATCTTATACGCCTAGAAGAATACGTTCTACTAGTAGACCTGGCCGCTCACGTTCTCGTTCAAGATCGTTACGTAAAAGCAATGATGAGATTGATGCAAATCAACGCATTAAACATCTAGAAGCATTGGTTGAAAAGCTCGTGAAAAAAAGCGACGACTCCGATAAATTTTCCCATCCTCGAGTGAGTGTAAGAAGCGATTGTATACCCGAATTTTCACCAGACAATTTAAATTTAACGGCGTCAAAATGGCTTGAAAAAGTTGATCAACTCAGAGCAATAAATGGCTGGGATGACATAGCCACCATTTACCATATGCAGTCGAGGTTAATAGGCAATGCAAAAACTTGGTACCATAGTCTTACGGACTACAACCATACATGGGCTGAGTGGAAACGTCTTATTGTTAAATCGTTTCCGGATCGCACGGATTATGCGGCCTTGTTACAGAGAATGCTTGACAGAAAAAAAGAAGTTGGTGAGACAATGACAACCTATTATTTCGAAAAAATGGAACTGTTAAGAGGTTGCCGAATAGCAGGCAAAAATGCTGTTTCTTGCTTGATAGCCGGAGTGCCTGAGAAAAATATACAGAACGCTGCTCGTGCAGGACGATACAGTGACCCCGAATCGCTATATGAAGAGTTTTTGTCAGCTATACATGATGAGTCTCCTAGTACAAGTAAACAAGAACGTGTTTATGCAAGGCCGTCTACATCATCAAAAGTTGTTGATGTGAGAGGTCTCCCAAAAGAGAATCCATCGACAAGTCGATCTTCGAAGAACGTCAAATGCTTCAATTGTGGTACAAGGGGCCACGTTGCTGCTAAGTGTTTTAAGGCGAAAGTGGAATGTAAGCACTGCCATATGCTGGGACATGATGCGTCAAGATGCTGGAAGAAAAACAAGGAGAATCTCACCAAAAGTACGGAAAGTAAGTGTATACTTAATTATGACTTATATAAAAACAGTAATAAAATCACTGCTAATGACGATAGTATTAATAAGTTAAATACATGCTATTTTATTGATTGCACGGTAAATGGGCATTTGTTACGTGGTTATGTAGATTCCGGTAGTAGCGCTGTAACAATACGTGACACAGAGGTTACTAGGTTAGGTTTACAAAGGAAACCAAAACAAGTAATGCTACGTGGCTATGGTGGTGGTTCTGTTTTTGCCAATTCATTTGTTGAAATAAAGTTGTTCGTTGACTTAGCTTGTGCGAATGTAACGGCATTGGTAGTACCTGATGACACGCAGCAGGTACCGGTTATAGTTGGTCAGCCATTTATAAATAACGAAAACGTCGTTATGACCGTGCATGGCAACCAAGTGCGATTATTTCCTAAAAATGAAATGGATCTTAGTGCTGTTAATAATCTTCCGCCTCGTAAAGTTACTTTATGTGCTAAAGAAACTACGATTATTCCACCACACCACATTGGGCATATATTAGTATGTAGCGACATACAGTCGGGAGATGTTTTCGTTGATCTTCAAAACAGGCCTTGGCCATCAAGATTCCACGTAATACCACGCTGTATTATACATATTAGTGAGGAAAGCGTCCTGCCTATATTTAATAATTCAGATGAGCCAGTAAAATATTTAAAAGACACTGTCATTGCTAGGGGTTACACATGTTCTTCCCAGCAGGGCATCCAATCTTATGATGTTATGTCCAGTTCCACTGAACAGATGCCACTGCTTACCTTGGAGGATATTAATATTAATAAAGACATTAGCCAGACTGAAAAAGAGAAGTTGTTAGAGATGATCAATTTACATCGAGACTGTTTTGCAACAGACATTCGCCAGCTTGGTAAAAGTACCAGCACCAAGATGTCTATAAAGTTGACAGATGATATTCCCATCACATACAGGCCATATCGATTGCCATATTCTGAACGCGAAAAAGTTCGTGGTATAGTGCAAACCTTGCTGGACAACGATGTGATTAGAGAATCAAATTCTCCATATGCAAGTCCAATTTTATTGGTTCGGAAGAAAAACGGGGAAGAAAGGCTATGTGTAGATTATCGTGCGCTTAACCGTAAAATTATCAAGGACAAATATCCATTACCGCGCATAGATGACCTTCTAGACCGACTGAAAGGATGCCAGTATTTTACAAGCTTGGATCTAGCCTCAGGCTATCACCAGATTGCATTGGAAGAAGAATTGATTGCAAAAACGGCTTTTATTACTCCGGATGGACATTATGAATACATGAGAATGCCATTTGGCCTTGTAAACGCACCTGCTGTCTTTCAACGGACAATGAATGAAATCCTGGGATCATTTCGTTTTACTACTGCGCTTGCCTATTTGGATGATATCCTAATTCCTACCAGAGACATAGAGAACGCTCTAAGCAATTTAGATTTGGTACTGGGTCTAATTAAGCAGTCTGGTATGACCTTACGACTTAATAAATGTTTCTTTTTACAAACCACGATTTCTTATCTGGGTCATGAAATTAGCAATGATGGCATCAAACCTGGAAATGAGAAGATAATAGCAGTTTCAAACTTTCCCACTCCAACCAATGTCCACGAAGTTCGCCAATTCCTTGGATTAAGTAGCTATTTTCGAAAATTTATTTATAATTTTGCTGTTATAGCTAAACCTTTATCTAATCTGACAAAGAAGAATGTTGCTTTTGTTTGGGCTGAGGAACAGATAAGTGCATTTAATGACCTCAAACATAAGCTAACTACTCGTCCTTTACTAGCCATATATGATCACGAAGCAGTAACCGAACTCCATACTGACGCTAGTAAACTGGGGGTAGGTGGTATATTGCTTCAAGTACAGAAAAATGGAGATCTAAAGCCTGTACAATACTTTAGTAGGGCAACTACAAATGAGGAACAAAAATACCATTCTTACGAGTTGGAGACGCTTGCAGTGGTTAGCTCCTTGAAAAAGTTCAGGATCTATCTTGTAGGAATTAATTTTAAGATTGTGACAGATTGTAATGCTCTGCGCTCTACCCTTACGAAGCGTGACTTAATCCCACGAATAGGTCGTTGGTGGTTAGCAACGCAGGAATATGATTTTTCGATTGAGTATAGGGCTGGATCGAAAATGAATCATGTCGATGCGCTTAGCAGAAATCCAATCATAACTAGTGGTGAATATGAGGAAATGCCCATATTACATGTTAATGTTAGTGAAGAGGATTGGGTATTGTCTGCTCAGCTTACCGACAAACGCTGCCGTGAGATACACGAAATTCTGACGAGTGGGCCAAAATCAGCCAAGGATAAGGAAATTACGAAGGAATACGTCCTAAAAGATAACCGAATTTATCGCATTACAAAAAATGGCAAACGTTGGGTGGTGCCAAAGGCGGCCAGACGTGATATTTTGATGTACTATCATGATGGAGCAGGCCATTTTGGAGTTAATAAGACACTAGAGGCTATTCAGAAACGATACTGGTTCCCGGCAATGCGTGGCTACGTTCGAAACTATATTTCTTGCTGCTTGGGTTGCCTATATAATAAGAGACCTACAGGAAAGTCACCTGGAAGCCTTCACAGTATAGGAAAGAAAAATATTCCAATGGACACTTTACATCTCGACCATCTTGGACCATTCGTTAAAAGCCGTAAAAAGAACAGTTACCTAATTGTTGCTGTAGATGGCTTTACCAAGTTTGTTTTCATGAGAGCTGTCCCAAATACAGAAACAAATCCAGTCCTGAAATTTCTTAATGAAATAATTGAGATGTTTGGTGTTCCACGGCGCCTAATATCTGACAGAGGGACTGCTTTTACAAGTACAGCTTTTAAAAGTTACTGCGAGCCTATGAATATCAAGCATACTTTATGTGCTACGGCGACACCCCGGGCTAACGGCCAGGTGGAAAGGATGAATCGTGTTATTCTAGACGCTCTTATGGCCCTTTTGGAGGACGAAGAGCACTGGGATGACATGATTCCGAAAGTGCGGTGGGGCATAAACTCCACGATCAGTACAGTAACTGGAAAGTCACCGTACGAGGTGTTTTTAGGGTATCGTCCACGAGGAGTGTCCGATGCATATCTTAGCGCTGAGATTTGCGAAGATATTCCTGTGGAATTAGGAGGTTTAAGAGAGGAGGTTTCCGAGCGGATTGCCGAACAGCAGCTGCATCAGAAACGGGCTTACGATAAAAGACACGCTTCTCCTCCTGTGTATGAAGTCGGGCAACAAGTGCTTGTTAAAAGACCGAAGAGCTCAAACACTGGTACCAGTAGAAAGCTTGAGCCGCGTTTTAAAGGGCCTTATGTGATCACGAAGGTACTAGATAAAGATCGGTACATAGTAGAGGATATGCCAGGAGCAAAACGTGCACGCGTGGCATATAAAGGGATATGTCCCTCTGATAAGTTAAAGGCTTATCAAACGACTGTAAGCTCAGGATCGTCAGAAGAGGACGAACAGAGCTCGCAGGAAAACTTATAGTAAGAATAATACTTATTCATTTTTTTTGTTTTTATGTTTCAGATAACCAGTCACGTTAGTGGGCTTTGCGAGGGCACAAAGCATATCAGGTTTGGCCGACTGTAACTAACCCCTTAATGTGCGGAGCGAAGTGACCCGCTTAATGCTGAGTCAGGTATCACCCGCTTCTCGATCGGACGATGGCTGACGCATATATTATGAAACCTAATATTGTGGTGAATAAGACTTTTTGTGGATAGGAAGGGGAGTGGATAATCTAGTGAGTCAGATTGATATTGTTATGGAGTCGGCAGCTTATTATTATTAAAAGTGGTTGTTCTTAAAATTTGTGCTTTCTTTATCGAGATAATTAATTAAAAACTATAGTGGTTTACAGTCATATTATTAAAATTTGTGTCGTATGATTAAGACATTTAAAGTGATAGTGTAAACACAATATAGAATATTTATAGAAAATTTTCATTTATTCTCATATTCATATTATTTATCCAATATTAGGGGTATACTTTGTCACGTATTTTATTTATTGTTTTAAATAATCAGAATAATTAATCAAAAACAATAAGACGTTCCAGCGACGGCAGCTGTTCATCGGTGAGCACTAGGTCTTAGGTTAGGAATGTGTGTCACTTTTCTAAAAAGGGCGCCACTATGGAGAACTAGAGGGTAGGAGGCCGATCGACAATGGCAGCATTTTCAAATTCTGTCCCGGTTTTTTGGTTAGTTCGCTATTGGCCGATAGATGCTCTCGCGTCGCAAGTGGGCTGGTGTCGTCTTCATCTTCTTCGTTTTTTACATTTACTTTTGACAAATTGACATTTTATTTTCGAAATAACAAATAACGTTTGAAGACAAGACAAGACACGACAAATAACGTTGTATTGTAATTGATTTCCATATTTATAATGAATAATGGTACAATTTATAAAAGTAGAGTTTGGTTTGTGTCGGGGTGTAAAGGCCAATCAATGCACACTACCGGTTACGATCCGATCCCGATTCACGATTACGGTTACGATTGCACGTTCGTGAGCTCACACTACACCGACAATCGTTACGGTTCGTTTCACGATTGCACTAAATATAACCTATAAAATTACAGAGGCCTGCCTCGTACCTCGTGTATAAATGCTAATTCCGCATCAATAGTCCAGTTTTTGGACTTGGGTGGCATTTTTGGTGCTCTTTTATTATTATACACGCAACTGCACACGACTTTTTGACTGAAAACTGAAATGTTATGATTCGAACCACAGAAAAATAAAGGGTTTAATTCGAACATGAAGATGAGGAGCAGCAACAGATGATCGCGTGATTGCAAGCGGCATTGCTATTGGCTACGGTTGGCAACGATCCGATTGAAAATAGAACTCAACCTAAACGTCCCAACCGAATCGTAATCGTGGACTGGTTCGCTCTGATTGGTCGATGGGTCCAACAGAATCGCAATCGTGAACCGTAATCGGATCGTAACTGGTAGTGTGCACTGGCCTTAAGACAGGATCTTCTTCAGAGAGGAAACGCAGCCAAATTAGTCTCTCCTCTAGCTCCAAAGGTATAGCTAGAATGTTTAATGCCTTGTATTTTAAAAACCAAGCATCGTTGGAACTTTATACAGGCCGAGTTTACTAGTAAGTATAACAAAGTAAGTCTAAATTCATATAAAAGTCCTTATTTGTTCCTTAAAGAACTATTTTAAACAAAAATAGTTATTTCGTCCATTGGCGTGTAGCTTGGTTTACAATATGCGCGAGGCCATAAATTTGCCACTTTCGTGATTATGGTTTGCTTACCTGAAGGTAAATATCTATGCATACTATACACACCACAAAGACATCTTACAGCCCGCTTCTGCAGAATAAACACTAAGTTCAGCAAGTAGTTACACGTCTTCCCTAGTGATGCCGCGAGACGAGACGAGACGAGAATTGAAATTTTTGGTTTCAATTTTGAATTCTGCAGGAAAAAGTACATCGATTGGCTATTTTGGATTTTTCTTTAAATACAAGGAAGCTCAAAAATGAGCCCCTGTTCAGTCCTCGTTGGAAAACCCTGTACATGAGGAAAATATTCAGTTATCGCAGTAAGTATTAATAAAAAGAAAATTAATTATTCTTGGTATTAAAGAAATAATAATATTGGTTCAGTATAGTAAATAATAGGCTATTTACATGTCGACATTCGCTAAACACTTTTAAATTTAGGTAGCCCTTCAAAATATTTAGATCTTATGGTCTCTCAGTTGTGTTTTCCTCCTTGTCATTGTTTTAATACGCCATTGATCAAGGGGAAAATGTTATAGCTGTATTTTTGGATTTTAAACGGGCATTCGAAACAATTGACAGGGCTAGATTATTGAGTAAATTGTATCAGTATGGTATTCGCGGAAACGTTTATAAATGGTTTAAAAATTATTTAAGTAACACAAAAAACAAAAATCGTATTCAAATAAAAAAATAAATAATATACGAATTCCTCAAGAAAGTATACTAAGTCCAATATTATTTATTTTATACATCAACGATAAGCCATTAGTTTTAAAAATGTGTAAGTTACATATGTTTGCCGATGACACCTTAATTTACATTAATGATTTAAATATATTTGACGGTCTAAACTAAATACTCTAAATTCTGAGATAAATAATAATATGTTATTAAATTGGCTAAAAGTAAATAAATTAAATTTTGAAGAAGTAGTCCATAGGTACTCAAAGTGGAGTTAAATGTATAGAAAAAAGAAAAGCACCAAGTCTTTCTACAAGTTTATTATAGAAAACTAGGCGAATCTAGAGTAATTTATAATGATTCAACTTTTTTCGAATGTAGAAACATTCATCATCGGGAAAACAAAGTAAATAGTACTATCAATGCTGATGTTGTTAGCAATAGAGAAAATAATAAGTGGGATTGACCCGTAATGGAGCTTTTAATGGTATTATAGACGAGGTGTAAAAAATGAATAGGAAGAAGGCCGACAAGTCTTTAGTATACTGGAAAGTCAAGGGCTAGTGCAAAGGCCCTGTTTTGGTCAGAAAAATGAAGAGAGTAAAAGAAAAACTTTAATAGACTTTGTGATTTTAGGTAAAAGTAGTGAAAAATCTTAAGTTTCATACAACTTTGTAACATGTAAAAGTGGTGAAATGGGAGGGAACGAAAAAAGAAAAAATTGTTTTTCGGAAAAGTCAAAGCATCTGTAAGAGATAAAAAAAGGAATGTAGCATATGAAATTTAATAAAATGAGGTAGATCGGCTTCATTTAGCTTAAAGTAAAATGCTGTTGGGGTACCAGGCTTGTTACGGCCCAGTTACCCCGGCAGGAGTCAAAATTAACACATTGTGTGCAAAATTAATAGATTTAAAATATATATATTTTTTAAAATAAATTAAAATTAAATATTTAATAAACTAAATGTATGGTTATGGGTAATAATTTAAATTGTCAAAACATAAATGTTGTGATTGATGGTGAAAAATTGGAATAAGTAAACAGTTTGAAATATTTAGGGATAATTATTGATTGAAAATTAAAATTTTTTAAGAAATTTGAAGTATCATAAATCATAATATCGAAGATTGCCAGAAAAGTAGGTTATTTTAAAAGAATCAGTTCTAATTTAAGTTTGATTTCTAAAAAAAACTGTCTTTAATATTATTATATTACCACATTTTCTTTATTTTTTATCTATTTTATAGTGTGCTAGTGATGAGCATATAAAAGCGGTCAAAACGACGCTCAAAGAAGACTCGATATTTCCCAATCACAAGTTAAGGTCGTTACGCTGCCAGTTCTTTGGTGTCGGTAATCTATTCTTTATTAAAATTTATTGGATTTTTTCTAACTATCCTAGATCTCTTCCAGCGCCGATCGACCGCACGGTTCACCAATCCGAAGTCGACACCCGGTGCGCTAGAAATCTTTGAGAACGGAATTAAATCTAAACGCTGAATTGGGGTATTAAGGCTCGACTTTGTTGAGAAAAGAATTTATTTGCGACAAAGACTTATCCGAGCTGGACATATTCGCGATATCACGCCGTGAAGGAAAATATTCCGTAAACACCGATATACACTGAAATCAGAAGTCTTCACCGCGAGCGAGGCGATCGAATTCCGAGAATTTGTTATTTTCATCGATTTATTTCTAAATAAATGAAGATACATTTGACTTGATTTTATTTTGGAAACGAATTTTATTTTATAGAAAATAGGTGGTTTTTAGGTACTTCTAAAATTAGACAAAATAATATACCTAATCGTATGGATAGTATGATTTTTATATTTTTTTGTTTTATTTTATTTTATTTTATTAATGAAATCAAAGAAAATTTGTAAGTTTGATAGGAATCTAGAAAATAAAATTTGGGATAGCAAAAAGTTTTGTGAATGATCTGTTTAAAATCTGTTATGATTCTAATTACATAGGTATATCAGGTATCATGAATTCCCTGGAAAACCCTACCTATTATAATGATTTAAAAGAAGGTAGGTAATAAAAGTTTTGAAATCTTGGCCCATCCTGAAGCTAAAGGTGCCAACCTAAATTGTATTTAGGGGATAACTTCATACATAACAAAATGTAGAAGCTGTCATTGACTTTCGTGCGTTATTTTTTCTGACGCGTTCCGTTATATTTAATTTTTTTAGAGCATTTTATTTTTGAGGAACCGTTGTGCTGTCTCTCAAAAGAGAACAAGGTAAGTAATCGTTTTACATTTGGCGACCTTTTTTTAAACACAGAAAGAAGGTCCCGTATCGTCACACTTACGAAAATAGACATAGACATAGACATATTTATTTGAGTACGTTTTTGCAAATTACAAATTGTAGCAAGTCATAAAAAAAATATATATATAAGTATAAATATAAATATATAAAATATAAAGCATTCCTAAACGCATGCATTTAACTAATTAAAATATATATTAAAACATAATTATTGTATAAGAACATAGTACAGACATACGTTGTAAACAAACAATTTTAATATTTCTCACACAACAGATAAAAATTATCAAAACAATCCACCCGCTGTGGCTGTGTCCATATACTCCCGAACTGAATAAAAACAGTGTCGGCGAAGAGATTTTTTAATCACAGATTTAAATTTTGAATGACTAAGCAGCTTTACATTTTCAGGCAGTGCATTATACAGGGAGATATTAATAGAATTATCTTTGGCCTTCTTGTAGCAAAATTTTTTAGGTCTGATTAAGTCAGAGCCTCTAGTTGCGTAGTTATGAAAATTTGAATTTAAGGAAAAACTATTCTTGTTTTTATGAGTTTCGAGCAGTTGATAGTATATATACAAAGAAGGTAGTGGCATAATTCCAAACCTCTTAAAAAGGGGCTGACAGTGGTCAAAGTAACCATGCAGCATCGGCAATTACACGAACAGCTTTTTTCTGCTGTCTAAAAGCTTTAATGGCCGATGAAGAATTGCCCCACAATATGACACCATAACTCAAGTGAGCATGAAAAAGTGCGAAGTAAACAGTTAAAAGGGTAGATGGATTAACTGAACTTTTTAATCTCCGCAGGACAAAGGTAGTGGATGCTAGTTTGTTTGTCAGACTATTAACATGTGCAGACCAGTTTAATCGATCGTCCAGTGTAATTCCCAGTAATTTTGCCGATTTACCACACGTAACCGTATTATTGGTAGAAAAAACAATACGCTGCGTTTTTCAAGATTAAGCTGTAGGTCATTATTTGTAAACCAGTCGTGGGCTTTAGATTCCAAAGATGACATGCTCCGTGGTATACTCAGAATGTCTTCATCGGAGGTAATAAATGAAGTGTCGTCCGCAAAACAAGTACATTTATTTGGGGCTAAGTAATGGCACAAATCATTGATATATACAATAAATAAAAGCGGACCGAGGACAGAACCCTGCGGTACGCCGCTCTCAACAGGCCTAAACGATGACCTCGATTCCCCGAGTTGGACACATTGGTATCTGGATTTTAGATAGGAAGAGATTAGATTGAGAGGAAGACCCCGAACACCATACCTTGAAAGTTTTTCAATTAGAAGACCATGAGAGACGCAGTCAAAAGCCTTGCTAAGATCGCACAGAGTCAATCCCACGTGCTCACCCCTTTCAACGCTCTCGACCACATCAAATATGACCTTCGATACAGCTTGCACAGTGGAGCAGTGTTTGCGAAACCCAAATTGGTTGTCGTTAAGACATTTTATTGAATGAAAATAGTCAGTCAGCTGATGTGTAATGAGAGACTCAAAAATTTTACCCAATATGGGCACTATTGATATTGGTCTGTAATCACTCGCCGTATCATGATCACCCTTTTTAAAAATTGGGACAACTTTAGTGAGTTTAAAAGGTTCAGGGAATTCCCCAGATTCAATGCATTTATTGAAAAAAAAAGTCAAAGGTTTAATAATATAGCCGCTAAGATCTTGAGCCAGAACACTGGTAAATTCGTACAGGTCAGCAGAGTGAGATTTTTTAAGTTTATTTATTGTATCGAGCACTTCAGTCTCCGACACTGGACGTAGAAAGAAAGATGAGGATTCTAAAAGAATTTTTAGTAAACATTCAGTCTGTACAGACTTGGTAGCAGAAAGTACATTTATGATATTCTTTGCAACCGTAACAAAAAAATCATTAATGGAATAAGGCATTTCAGTATCAGTGTCGATTCAATACAAAGTCGCGGTATTTTGTTGCGGTATTTTACTGGAGTTATTGCAAAAGTAATGCGACAGTAGGCGGGAACCGATGGATATTCCCGTCTATATAAACGCATCATAATGAAAGCATCAGCGAACATTTGACCATGCGGCGAAAAGTCTTGTACTTACTATTTAGCTGCTAAATTGTACTTTTTGTCTAGAGAAGTAATAAAAATGTTCCTATGTTAAAAACCTAAACCGCAAAAGATCACATCTGCTACAAAAACTGGGACAGAGCATCAACAGCTATGGAATCCGAAATCATTGTAGAAGGATTTTTACAAAGTAAAAAATTACGTAAAAGTACACATTGTGCAAACACAGTAAAAGCCATTCTTTATAGCAATTTCACAGGCAATAAAAAAAAATTTAAGTTTTAAAAAAAAATTTCTGGCCTCTCGGTAGGTTTACCATTTACGTTGAAAGATTTTCCCAGCACTTTGCTTGTTTTTCCATCATCTCGTAGCTTCGTTAAAACTGTTTGCACCTATTATATTTCTAAACTCCTTATTGTATTCTCCTGATGATGAATGCTTATGCGTTCGAAACATGTACAGAATTACCCTGTATTTAACATTGAAACTTATGTTTTTTAATATACCAATGGAGAAAGACTTAAAGTATCTTATTTATTTTCCTTTAGTAATAATTTTGTTTCATATACAGAGATGACCGGTTTTGGCAAGGAAAAATGGAAGAGCAGTTAAATTTTTTTTTTCAGTTGCCTTCTTCCCAAAATAATAAATCCACAATACTCAAACAAGAGAAAAATTAAAGACAACTTTCATTTATTTCTGCTACCTAACATACTGTCATTGTTAAATCATATTTTTAATAAAAATTTACTATAATATTTATATGTGCCTTATTTAGGGTATTCAACCTAATAACACCACCTGACTGCTACATTTCAGAAGGGGGCAGCTAAAAAACCGTAAAACTTCTCCTATTAAAACCTGGCTGTAAAAAATTTAGACACTGTCCCCCTCCCTGTGAACGGCCATGCCTACCAACGCAATGTCTTTTTATACTCTACATGACATACTGTCCAATTTATTAGTGGTGGGCAGAGTCGGATATTCTCATGAATCGGATAGTTTAAAATTACGTACTTTTAAGAATCGATTACTTTATTGAGTAGTGATTATCAGCTCGCAAGGGGCCAGCACTTTTAAAAAGATGGTCGTCAATGCCGTATAGACATCTTCCATTTCTTGAGAAAAAAAAATCCATAGATCTTGCATCTTACGCAAGTATCATAGGCATATTAAAAATACCTACCACATACAGTATATTCACTGTTGAGTTTTTTTCGTTTTTTTTTAAATATTCTCCCCCGACTTTTTGTGTAATACGCCAAGACCGCCGCGCTATTTCGCTTTGTTTCAGCGACATTCACTGTTTAATTTTTTCCAATTTTTTCAATTCTTTACCCCCAACTTCCTTTGTAATACTTCAAGATCGCCGCGCTATTATTCTTAGTTCCAGAGATATGCATTTTTGAATTTTTCCACCTTTTTTGCAATCTTCGCCCCCGACTTTATTTGTAATACGTCAAGACCGCCGCGCTATTTCGCTTTGCTTCAGAGTTATTCACTTTTTAGTATTTTTTACTTTTTATTATTTCTTTACCCCTAACTTCCTTTGTAATATTTCAAGACCGCCACGCTAATATTCTTAGTTCCAGAAATATTCACTTTTCAGTTTTTTCTGCTTTTTTGAAATTTTTACCCCTGACTTTCTGTGTAATACGCCAACACCGCCGCGCTATATCGCTTTGTTTCAGAGACATTCACGGTTTAGTTGTTTTCCACTTTTTTTTAATTCTATTCCCGTACAACCTTGACCTACCCACACCGCCAAGCCGACGCGGTCGACTAATCTCTAGCGTGACGCTTGCTGATGTCGTTAATTTTTCATGAAATGGACCCGTATATACGCGACCAGTAGTATTTTCAATACTAAAAATGGCTTCTTAAAGAATCTAAAAGAAGGTCGCCACACATAAAGATCTCCTACTCGAAAAAAGTATTTGTAATTAAAAAAATCCATTCCAGAGAATTACTGATTATCATTATAATCGATTCCGAGCGGTATTCGAATCCCATCGATTTTTTTGGGAATCGAACTTCACTTCATTTCTTGTACTTGAGTACTCCCATTACTACAATTGATGTTTAGTATAGTTTTTTAGCCGCCTTGTCATTACACAGGAATCGGGCTACATCAAAAATTGCAGCGCTGCGAGTCAATAAAAATGCCAGATAAATATGACCGACGCCGGATTTGTGCCTTAAATGTACTATTCAGTCGTTAAACCATGGAACGCGCAGCCGAGTCGGCACATGTGTTGATAATTGACGCAAAACACACACAAAGCAAATTATTTTATTTAATTAAAAAATTAACCTAGATTTGTCTTTCCAAGGCCGCCGCCTTGACAGAAACCGCGCCGAACCCATAACGTGTGTCTTGTCACTGCTGCAGCAGCGTCGGCCGCCGCTTCGGCAGAAACCGCTACAAAAACGCCGTGTGTGTCATCGCCCTAACAGTTCGTTTTCTTTTTACGCTCCCGTACCAACTAAGAAAGTTCATAAATAGCTTAATTTTATTGCACCTGTTAACCTTTACCAAGGCACATGAAACTTTATTTTTAGATATAACAATTAATATAGGGTTTCCATACGTCCCGGTTTACCGGGACATATAACCAGTTTCAATGGCTTTGTCCCGATGTCTGAGTTGCGATCAGCTATTTAACTTTATATATTTGTTTTACTATCAAGAGACTTCACTCACTTTGAGGAAGAACGCAACATAAAAAATTTAAAATCCGATAGCCTATTTTTGATTTCAATATACAAACAAATCGGCTGCATTTCGTTTAATTTTTATCCTTTACCAAACATTAAAAACAAAATTTTAAAAGTTAAAACATCATTTGTTGAAAAAATGGCGAACGCGCTTTGTAACTTTTGGTCCTGTGTCACATTATAAACCGTTCCGGTCTAAGCCGAAAGATGTATGCTTACCCAAAATTAATAGGTACGCCTTTAGTGGAGGCTAAACGAATCACCTCCTCCCTTTACTACCTCTCTAAAATTAACGCTTCTATATTCTGTTATTGGCAGACAATACAAAAGAAAATTACAATTAGCACGAAATCATCTCCAAATTATTTAACCTATGTAACATTTTTCTCAGTGTATCATGATTTTATCTAGTATCACGTCGGCAGGAAATAAATAAAGCTTTAGATAGGCAACTTCTAACGCATTTTAACAAAATTTACCTGAAACACGTTTCGCGCGCTGCAGGATAACGGGCTTATTACGAGATATTTATGTCTCAATTTTTGGAATAGTAAACATAAGACATGGAAGCTCTAAGGTATAGAGCGATTTTTTTGAAAAAAAAATTATTCGCGACGGTATTAACCCTGGAAAATGCCTAAAAATACGTACTTTCAGTGAGCATTTTTTCATATATTTTCTTATTTTTTTGCAAAAAGGGCTCTATACCTTAGAAATAGAAACATTACCAAAATATGATTCGTCCCGACAGTCATTTCAAATAGGCTTTCCAGAATCCTGCAGTAGCGAAACAGTGTTAATCATCCTATAATTTGGCGCATTGTAGAGCCTTAACAACAATTTGTTGGGTACAACTGAATTGACTAGACAACATCGGCGCTAGCTACGTTTACAGTTCACTTATCCGGGCTTACCTCATGGTGCTTGTGTCACCAGAATACAGTAGAAAAACCCGACGAGTACAGTTAATAAACAAAGACAGCAACACTCTTAAATTCATAATTATTTAAATGCTGCACCATATAAAAATCTAAATATTCTTTTACTTCAATTTCATTCTTAAAAATATTTCACTCAAAAGTTCTAATCAGAAAATTGTTAAAACATAAATGAATGGGGGTTTAAATTGCAAATAAAGTTTAGCCAATACGACAAAATTGCCTCTTAATTGTTTTGAAATAAAAATGTATCCAAAGCATAATGGTACCTACTATTCGTAACTGTAACAAAATCAATACACTTTTGCTTTCTAAGGGTCGTAAATTATGGGTTAGGTTAGTTGACCTTTTTGATGTAACAGATGTTAGTTTGTCTCCATGGGTTTATGTGGTACTTAAAAACAATTAGATTGGATGCTATTACGCAGTAATAATGTCACCTTATAAAGTAAGTATTAATCTGCAATGCTACGTAAAAAAATGAGGGAGGATTAATATAAAGGGCAATAATTTATTTGACAATATAAAAGTAAAGTTATCAGAAAGGGTTATAGTTATTTGGTATGATGTTGCCTGTAGAACATTAATTTATAATTGGTGTACAGGGTGTCCCAAATTCGAGCCTCATCATGGGGATCTCGGAAACTATAAGAGATACAGCATCGGTTAAATTGTGGCAAAGTTGCGCAATTTTATACTGAGCAATATCGCAAAAAAATACCTGAGCTATCTTTTTTAGTTTTCGAAATTTTTGCAAAAAACTAAAATTTTGAGTTTTTGTTTTTTTAAATTGCTCGACTTATTTTATCCGCTACAGAAAAACAAGCACAACATTGTTAAGGCAACTTTTTACGCTCCATATTGTGACGTTTTTAGAATTTCGTTACAACGTTTCGTTTTTGTGGAACTATTATCAACTTTAATTTTTTAAATACGGACCTGCATTTTTTATTTTATTTTTTGATAGCCCTTTAAGCCCTAAATTTAACCATGTACCACACTTAATTATATTTAGAAGTTTTGATGTCATTATTACATCTTCAGGAATGTGATAATTATTTTTGAATACGGCCCTGGTGGCCTCTTGGTTTATTAAAACTACCATACTGGGCTAAATTAGTATCAAGCGTAGCAAAATAACTATAATGAGGCTGCAAGCGTTCAGGATAGTCCTGTAAATAACGGTCACAAGAAATTTGTGAATTCCTATTGGAAGAATAATAAACTCGTAACATGTCGCGCTTTTCTAAAGCAGAAAACATAATTTTGCTGAAATATTCAGTATAAATGGTGACTGCAGTTGTCAAGATAATTAAGGTGGAAGTATCAACATGCTTGCCAACCTATAACCTATTTCGCGTATATTTATTTAATTTTTCTAGCTTTTACACAAAATTTAAATAAAATCATTATCGTCTTCATATTTTATAGGTAATAATTGACATATTAAATAAATATCAAGGAATTTTATTAAATATATTAGGAGAATTTTATAGCGAAAAATGTCGGGTAAGATTTTTTTTAACATTATTATGTCATTCTTCTTTCACTATACAATTCTCCCAAAATTAGCAATGAAATAAATTGATATTTTTGTAATATATGTCAGCTATTACCTAAATATTGTACCGACGATATTGATTTTATTTAAATGTTAGTTAATCAAATAATAAACTAAAAAAAGCAACGCGAAATAGGTTGGCAATAGATGAAATGACGTTGAGAATTCCACCTTAAGCCAAACAATCAAGTAAAAGTTCTTGTCATAGCAACCTTTGTTTTGGTTGGTTTTATTTTTATTGTTACAATTTATATAAAAACTTAAATATAGTAAATTATTTGTATAAAATTCCGGATCCATCCACATGTTGTATGTGGTAAAAAGATTAAGTAACTAACACCAGGGCCGTATTTAAAAATAATTATCACATTCCTGAAGATGTAATAATGACATCAAAACTTATTAACTAAATATAATTAAGTGTGGTACATGGTTTATTTCAGGGCTTAAAAGGCTATCAAAAAATAAAATAAAAAATGCAGGTCCGTATTTAAAAAATTAAAGGTGATAATAGTTCCATAAAAACGAAACGTTGTAACGAAATTCTAAAAACGTCACAATATGGAGCGTAAAAAGTTGCCTTAACAATGTTGTGCTTGTTTTTCTGTGGCGGATAAAATAAGTCAAGCAGTTTAAAAAAACAAAAACTCAAAATTTTAGTTTTTTGCAAAAATTTCAAAAACTAAAAAAGATAGCTCAGATATTTTTTTGCGATATTGCTCAGTACGAAATTGCGCAACTTTGCCACAATTTGACCGATGTTGTATCTCTTATAGTTTCCGAGATCCCCATGATGAGGCTCGAATTTGGGACACCCTGTACATAAAACGGTGTGATGAGTTTTTCATAAAATAAATGTCCCACAGCAGGAATGACTTGAGTGTCCACTGCTGAAGGCCGTTGTTGCTCGGCTTTCTAGTAATATGAAAAACAACGCCTTCTTGAGAAGAAAAGTGACACATGCGGAAAGCAAGTGCGCTCCTAACTTTTATTGCACTTTTATAAGTTATATGTTGAAATGTCCAACAGTAGGGATTTCTTGAGTGTTCACTACTGAAAAGTGAAGACCGTTGTCGCTCGGCTTTCCACCAAACTACGTAGTACCTTTAAATCAAACGGTACATAAATCTATAAAGTACTCTGTAACTTAAAATGACAAATTGGTTTAATAATAATACGTACACGAAAATGGGACGATACGTAACAAAATAAATTGCAGGTTAACGGGAAACGAATCAAAAAAAGAGTGTGGTCGCAGACCAAAAATAATCATAAAAAAAGAGTATTTTGGGAGGGCACCATTACAGTCGCAGACATAATAGGTAATATCTGAGAAATGCGTCACCATTCTGTCGCAGAAAGATGTTGGTGCAAACAGGCTAAATTATAGGAGACAGGCCATCTAACACTAAGTTTTATGAAATGTAATAATTAGGAATTTTATTCTTTATATTATTTAAGGTATGTTGATTTAAATTGTCCATCAATTGTATAGGGCCAAAAGGCTTTTATATCAGCATCATAAGGAAACCGTCAGAATAAGATTAAAGCTAAAAAATCTTAAAACCTGACATATCTTTACTATTTTACCAAACTTTAAAAGGATCTGAATATAAACATAGACAGGGTCATACTACAAGATTTGACGATTACAGCTAGAGTAAAGGATTTCTACAGATGATTAACACATCTGGAGTCGGCCAGTTTCACGACATGTAGTCACGACAATTTTAGCCCTTTACTATCACTGAAAACCACCAAATTAGGACACAAGATTTAAGTGTTTCAGTTTAAAGAAAAAAATAAATAAATAAACACAGTAGTGGAGATGATGAAATTCCCACAATTTTGATTAAACTCAGCATTCCTGTTATCAATGATGTCCTTTGTTATATAATAAATAACTCACTACAAGAAGACATTTTTCCTGAACAGTTAAAATTAGCGTTAATTAAACCACTTTTTAAAAATAAAGGAGATGCTGAAATGCTGGACAATTATAGGCCCATAAGTCTGCTTCCGGGTTTCTCGAAGTTGTTTGTTGTCATCTGTGATGAATTAATAAATTTTATAAAGAATATTGGACTCCTGTCGGGAAATCAACATGGATATCTTGAGGAAAAGTCCATTCCTTCTAAAAAAATTTGAGTTATATGGCATCAGGGGAAGTGCTTTTAAGTGGTTTAAATCATAATTAAGTCAAAGAACTCAAAGAGCTATTGTACAAAAAGATAATACCTGTGCTAAATCAGAAATTTTGCAAAATACAGTTGGCATACCGCAAGGAAGTATAGGTACTTGGACCTGTTTTGTTTATAATTTTCATAAATGACCTTGAGTAAGAAATAGATAACCCTAATTCCAGCTTAACAGTATATATGTTGATGACACGAACCTTCTAGCCTAAGGCGAACAAATTGAGCATATAGTAAATAATGCAACGAACATTTTCTTGGCTAGCAAAAATTAGTTTGAAAAAAATAAATTAATTTTAAATAAACCAAAAACAAGTACAATACTATTTCGTACGAAGCTCTGTAGAAAAAAATACCGGAATCAATAAATATTGAAGAGAATCAACTTTTTTTTTAAGAAAAATACAAAATTCCTTGGATTATTGATGAATTCCTCGACTGGTTATATCAAATGTCAATGGTAAATTAAATAGGACTTGCTACTGTCTACGCATCGTTACAAAGTATCTAAGCGACAATGCCAAGAGAACACTCTATTTTGCAAATTTTGAATCTACGGTCAGGTTTGGTATTGTTTTTTGGGTAGCAAACTCACAAATCCAAAAAAATTTTGTAATTCAAAAACCAGTCTTAAGAATTCTGTATAAAATGGCATATTTAGAATCATGTAGAGGCCTGTTTAAAGCAAAACGAATACTTACAATTTATGCGTTGTAAATTTTTGATACAACTATGTTTTTCTATAAAAACAGAAACAGATTTCGCATTGTCAACATTGGTATATAACACACGAACTAACGATATAAATTACCTCATTCACCGACTGACTTTATTTGAAAAAAGCCCCTACTACATGGGTGTTAAATTTTATAATAAACTAAATAATGATATTAAAAATGCACCCTCAGAGAAATTGTTTAGATTGGGGAATTGCTTATAAATTTGGAGCCATACAGCATTAGTGACTTTTTGGAGATGTAAAAAGAGCGAAAAGGATGAGGAATTGCATTTAAATATTTAAACTTAGATTTTTTTTGTTGACGCCATTTCATTTATGTTTGTTTATACATTTGTATTGATTAACGTAATTTGAAATATAGATTTTTCTTTTCTATTCTATTCTATTCTATTCTATTCTATTCTATTCTATTCTATTCTATTCTATTCTATTCTATTCTATTCTATTCTATTCTATTCTATTCTATTCTGTTCTATTCTATTCTATTCTATTCTATTCTATTCTATTCTATTCTATTCTATTCTATTCTATTCTATTCTATTCTATTCTATTCTATTCTATTCTATTCTATTCTATTCTATTCTATTCTATTCTATTCTATTCTATTCTATTCTATTCTATTCTATTCTATTCTATTCTATTCTATTCTATTATATTCTATTCTATTCTATTCTATTCTATTCTATTCTATTCTATTCTATTCTATTCTATTCTATTCTATTCTATTAATTTCTAAAGATATTGAAAATAACCTTTAAACTGTGTTTCTTATATAAGATACTTTTAGATTTTATTTTCGAAACAGTATTGTAATTTATGCTAGTATCTTCAGGAATTATTTTCTCTTAATTAAAAATCCCAAATTAAAAATCTATTATATGACAAACAACGTTGACACCTTTAACTTTTCAGTAATATGGAACTTCTATACTTGTTAAACGTTTTATTGGTAATATTTTGTGACATTAGCCGAACACGTGCAACTATTTAAGAAATATTTGTTGACAAACAAAAACAAATAAATATAAAATAAATATTATAAAAATCCGTAGACGATATAGAGCGTAAATGGAAAAAGTAAAGTCATAAAAATGTTACAATATTTTGATCCGTAAGCAATGCCATGCCTCTGGTAAAAGACAGTTAAAGAGAAGCATGGATAAAATTTAAGGTGCTCAATATTTTCCATATTTTACCAAAGTAGTAGCGAACTATCAGGTTTTATGTTAAAACTTTTTAACTACTTCTCTGAAAATACTTCCCTAACCCAAAAACGACACTTTCGAAAAGTTTCAATTTTAATTTTAAGTATTCGTTTATTTGGTGTAAAAGTTTTGAGTTCGAAAATTTGATTTGAGGTTAATGTGTTAGACAAGAAGTGAAACATAAAATACCTTCGGTTGCACATGAAATTATATTGTTTTCAAAATCATAAAGGAAGTACAGGATATCCAGTAAAGGTTTTATAAGGTAGTGCTGGAACATTAAAAATTACGGCGATCAAAGGCGGTCCAAAATAACAAATGCCTTAAATAGTATAAGTACCGAGCGAGCAAAAATTATTTGCATCAAAGAGGGCTTGGATTAAAAAACGTAGGGCTTGGTTTAGATCACAATGATATGGGAACGATATATCTAACCAAATCTAGGTTAAAATTTTGTCAAATTCATATTATGACATGATATGCCAAACTATTGAGTAATAAAATAAGTAGACAAATACAAATTTATTTTTGTTGTTTACAAAATTAACAAAGTAAGAATATACAGAAAAAAAAAAGAAAAATAATTACATAAATTGCTGAAATTGGCCACCGCCATGCTCCAAGCATAAATTCACACGTCTCTTCGTAACTTAAAAAATGACCTGGTGTCAATACAGAGAGATCGTTTGGATCGGAACTAATCGGACATAAAGGTACGGCTTCCACCTGCGCAAGAACTGTATAAAATTCTTCATAACTTAAAATTTAGTTGCCTATTACTCTTAGTAAATGAGATTTCATACTCTTTATTTACCTATATTGGACTCCCAGATCCCTCGCATGTGCGATGCACTGGGTGGATTAAAATGCCACTTAATGGCTTGAATATTCGAACGGTTAAAAGTTTAGAAAGAAGCTCTAAATGTACGGCTTTAGTAGTACAGCAAATAAATAGGTAAACATACGCCTTTAAAGTTCTAGAGCCGCGTAATCGGTTCATGGTAATTAAAAAATGACCGGTGAGATCGATTCCTACATTTTCGAATTCATTGGCTTGCGATATACAAAATTTAGGTAAATCGAAAATTTTGGGCTGATACGGTTTAGGGTGCGTTCGCCAGCAAGCATGGCAACGAAAAACAATCTTCCGAATCACCTTTTTTGCAGCGAGAATTCAAAAATGTTGGCCAAGTAAGCAATGTACCAGCCTGACAAAACTATTCATGTATCTCAGAAATAAGTAATTGAGTGAAAGTAGAATCGCTTGGTAATAAAATTGAAAAATTTCTGTCATATTTAAGTTCAGAGTTACGTAGTCTACTCTTAAAACGTTTTGATCATCCAGGAATGGATCTAATTTTCTTAAGTAGTTTGGAAGAAGTTCCTGATTTATTATTAAAGAAATTTATTTTTTTAAATTAATATTCTTGACATGTTTTACCAATACAAGTAACGCATTATGTAATTCATTATAAGAGAGATTAAAGCTAATTAGATTATTTGTATTTTTAACATTATGTAAAAAACGTAATATGTACCGCCAGAACTCTTTTTATTTTAGAAAGGGAAGAAAATTTTTGATATAAATTATCCATGAAATGATTTTCTTGTACATTAGTAGATAAAACAAATTTACGACCTTCAGCCTCTGCTTCCAGTAGACACGCATGTTGTACCTTAGTAAAGTTCCAATTTTCGATAGGCGTTTTTAGAAAATCGGGCCCTTTCCACCAAAGATTGAATGCGGACAGTTCTTTAGGAGAGAGCCCACGAAAACCACAATCCGTGGGATTCAAGGCCGAAGGCACATAATGCCAGTATTCTGGCGCAAGATTTTCTTCGATGTAAGTAACAGGACCACTAACAAAACTTTTCCAACAATGTGGTGAACTTTGAACCCAGGAAAGTGTGACTTTACTATCAGTAAAAGCAAGTACCTTTTCAAATTTCATAATTTTTTCCAATGTATTTAAAGTAAATTGTATAAGTTTTGACAGTAATACCGCAGCGCAAAGTTCCAGTCGCGGTAATGTAATTCGTTTTAAAGGTGCTACTTTGGATTTTGCGCATACTAGAAATCTTTTAAGAGAACCATTTTTATACAAAATCCTAAAATATACAACCGCTGCATAAGCCTTTTCAGAGGCATCGGAAAAGCCTATTAGTTGACAGCATTGCATATTAGCAATATCTATTTGTCGAGGTATCGTAAAATTTGCGAAAATTTGTAACTCAGCCCTAAACTGCTTGCATTTAACTATCACGTCCTCTGAAGGAGTATCATCCTATTCTAGACCTAACGACCAAAGATGTTGCAAAATTAATTTGTTGAACAATACGACTGGAGTTCGATACCCAGCGGGGTCGAATATTCTCGCAAGTTCAGATAAGATATTCCTTTTAGTAAATATTTTTTCGATAGTATCAAATGAATAGAAAAATTATCCTTTCCAGGATTCCATCTTAAACCCAATATTTTTACTTATAATCTCCCTAGTGCTCGAATTATTTCAGTCACGCATTTTTCTAGAAAATTTTCCCTCGTCTACGACTCGGGAAAATTTTCAAAAAATGCGTTCCTTCGGACAAATTTCCGGATATTAATTCAAGGACGCGGGGGATTCGGTAGGAAAATTTCACACCTAAAATTTATTTTAATTATTTTATTGAAATTATCCATAATTATGGGAATACTTAAACTTTCAAAAAAAAGTTTCCTCATCGTTTAGTTAAACGAAATGCAAAAAATATAAGTGAAAATTATCCTTTTTATTTATTTTTACTACATTTCATTTACTAAAACAAAGGGAAAGCATAGTATAGTCTAGTTTAGGCTAGTTATGCCAGATAAAACAATTTTTAAAATCTAGGTAGATAGTAGATACCACAGTCAAGTAGGCTTAGGCTTGTGATGTCAAAATCGTCTCTGCTATACGTCACGTCGACAGTTATTTCTTAAGGTAGGAGTATCAACATGCTTGCCAACCTATAACCTATTTCGGGTAGATTTATTTATGTTTTCTAGCTTTTATACAAAATTTAAAGAAAATCAGTATCGACTTGATATTCTATAGGTAATAATTGACATATTTAATAGATTTCAAGGAATTTCATAACTTATTTTAGGAGAATTGTATAGCGAAAAATATCAGGTAAGATTTTTTTAAACATTATTATGTCATTGTCACTCATTGTTCTTTCACTATACAATTCTCCCAATATTAGCAATGAAATAAATTGATATTTTTGTAATATATCAGATACTACCTAAATAATGTACCGACGATATTGATTTGCTTTAAATGTTATTATTAAAATAATAAACTCAAAAAAATCAACGCGAAATAGGTTATAGGTTGGCAATAGATTGAATGACGTTGAGAATTCAACCTTAAACGTGCTTCTTTAGTTCACAATAATTAAATCATGGCAGTAAACAATCAAGAAACTAATTTTAAGTCCTACGGTGTTTGTAAATCTTGCTCTGAAATAGGGGACATTAATGTCTCATAAAAATTTAAAATATTTGCAATGTTTAATGAAAAAAACTGAATTAAATCCCCATCAAGAAAACCTTTTCTCAGCTATCCAGAAGATTTTGGAGGAAGATATCCCATCCTTTTTAAGAAAAACCAGAATTCAGCAGAACAAAATTGCATCCAAATATTACATCTATTATATTAAACATAGACATCTGATTGAAGTGGAAAGGGAAGATAACCATTATCCTTGTTATTCTCCATTACGAAGAGAAGAGTTCGAACCAGAATTCCAAAAATATTTAGCCTTAATGAAAGAAATATTTGGTAAATAAATATTTGTATTTATTTAGTATTATAAAATGAATAAAAACATTAAATACCAAAATTTGATCCTGACTACTGATTTTCGGATCATATGATAGCTGTCAAGAAAAAATTTACACTTATTAATTTTGTTCGTCTAGCTTGGCAGGAGGAGAAAAATTTCCGAAAAATTTGAAGGTTGTCATTGGTAACTGTCGAAATGAAACTGTGTGATTGGCTTAGAATGATAGGTGTGAAATTTTCAGAGTAATATCGTTTTCTAAATCTAGAGAAAAAATTTTGTTTGTAAATATGATTCAGGCAAGTCAGACAGTAACTTGGGTTCATTGCTAGTCCACTTACGTAATTCAAAACCGCCCCTTTTTATTAAAGGAATGCAATGCAAAGCATCTTAAGTATCACAGCTTGATCAAAATCTCGCCGGTGGCGGTATCGTCGACATATTATGTCGCGTATAATAGGACAGAACTAGCCAAAGGTAGATCAGTATGATCATTAGCTAATTGCTTCAATGTGCGAATAGCTAAATAATATACTTACATTTCACATCAATCTGCACTCTGATAGGCACAGAATCACCAGCCTTGTTCCTAGCATGACAAGTATATAGTCCTGAATGTTGTCTTATGGCTGGGCTAAACTGTAGGAGCTCTTGTAAACTTGCAGGCTGGTTCTGACCTTCTCTTCTCCAAACGACCGAAGCCTTTGGGTTTGCGCTGACTACACAACGTATCGCTATCGAATCCTTCAGATCTTCTATGTCTGCGGTTGGGATGCCGATAAGACGCGTTTCTGGAACAACTGGAAAAAATATGCATTTTAATACTCACTTAAAGTTTAAGTTTAAATATACTGTATGTTAGACGTATATGACGAACCAGGCGAATAGTTCCGATAACTTGGTCATTTACATGCGTTATTTATCTAAAATATTTTTAATGATATAGAATTGCCACATCTACTAAAAAATTAGTAGGAACCAACTTCTTTATTTAATTTTAGAACCCCTTAATAATTTCTTAACAACTTTATCATATACCTCTTACTGTTTGTTTGAAAGTGGTAGACAATGAAGGATTATCAAAAAATTACCTTGCCGGGATTTCAGTATCTTTAGTTTGTTACTTAACATAACGTTTCGGTTAGTTAGTATCTCTAACCGTTTTCAAGCTTGAATTAAATAATAATTTTAAGACTATACCGTCTTAGATACTATCCAATTGTGCAATGAAACTTGATAACTCCGCCTACGTGCTTTTGAAGTGTGAGGTTTGAGCTGTTTGTGCTGTTGCGCTCAAATTGATTGACTAGGCGTCCTATTTGTAACTCTCCTTCCAGTGTTTCGATAGTTAAATAAATCCATTGCAAACTTTTGAAATTAGTTTAGTTCGTTATCGCTGGCACGTACACAATGTACCTCTACGTCAACTTACAAAAGACTAAAAGTCAGTCTTGGATAATAATGAATTACTGCAATTAATAATTTTGGCAAGAAAAATGAAGGTTTTGACCGGACAACAAATAAATCTGTATAATTCTAGAGAAGTATTTTACAATTACTCAACTAAGTAGGTACATTATTTAATATTAAACATGGTATTTTGTATATTTTGTTAAACAAATTATATATATATTATAAAATATACAACTTATAGTTATACCTACATAGTATCTAAGAATAACTGTCAAAAATATATTTATTATATTTAAAAAAAAAATATGAAATAAATTCACAAATTTTATATTTTGTGTGGTTAGGCCAACTAACTGTTGGTTGTGTATAAATAGTTAATAATATTAATTAGGATATGAGTAAAGCAGATCAGGAAATAGATGCAAGAAAAAGTAAGTATATTCCTAAACAAATTAGGTGTATAAAAAATATTGAAGCATGTAATGTTTTACGTTTAAAACTATTTAATATTTGTATTCTCTTATGAACAACATAATATGTTAGACTGTGCGCTGGTCAAGATAGATAGCATTTCTGATATTCATATTCATAAGTTTATTTATACATCGATGCTCCAATTATACCGTGCGAGCAAAAATTATTTGCATCAAAGAGGTCCTTGCATTCAAGGACGTAATGCTTAGCCGTAGTGCTTAATACCTGTTGGGTGTCAGTAACTACCTGAATTACCAATCAATCAGTTATTCCGTCATCTTTGAAAGTCGTTACAAGTAATTTGATTCATCGCTAATTTTTCCAATTTCTTGAACAATTCACACAATGGGCTTTACGGAACAGCACAAAACATTCTACATCCGGGTTTGTGCATGAACGATTTTCACGAACATTTTCCTAATGTTGCTTTTATTGCTGGGGATTTTTATCATTGCCTGAAAAGAGCCGTGGCTGTGTTTAGGGAAACAGGTTCAATACAACACAAAAAAGGAGCAGGAAGACCATTTGTAAGAAGAGAAGAACTTGTTGCAAAAGTTCGTGAAACAATGCAATATACGCCAACAAATTGTATAAGACGCCTGTCCCAAGAAGTGGAAAGATATTATGGAACATGCAGGACTATTCTTAAGAAGCAGCTAAATTTATTTCCTTATAAAGTGCAAGTATTCCAAGAAATACAAGCCGCGGATTTTGAAAGACGCAGGAGTCAATGGTTTACCCAAAAATCTTGTTTGTCTTTCGAAAATATGAAGAGACGTGTGAATTTATGCTTGGAGCATGGCGGTGACCAATTTCAGCAATTTATGTAATTATTTTTCTTTTTCTTTCTGTATATTCTTAATTTGTTAATTTTGTAAACAACAAAAATAAATTTGTTTTTGTCTACTTATTTTATTACTCAATAGTTTGGCATATCATGTCATAATATGAATTTGACAAAATTTTAACCTAGAATTGGTTAGATCCCCCATATCATTGGGATCTAAAGCCCTACGTTTTTTAATCCAAGCCCCCTTTGATGCAAATAATTTTTGCTCGCACGGTACTATTAGATGAAAATAAACTGAAACTTACAGGAATATAAGAAATTAATAAAACCCATGCATCTACAGATAATAAATTTGTTTCTTGTTCATATTATTTGGTGTTTAGTTTAATTATTTAAAAAAACAGGTTAATTAGTTTTCAAAAAATAACAATAGTTTGCCATAGTCTTCTCACCTTGTAATAACATTAGTCACACAAACAATGTGTTCAGAAATTATTTTTACTATTAATGTAATCACATCCAAAAAAGCAAGCAAGGAATTTGGCATTTTATTACATAAATTCAGCAAAAAAAAAATTGCATACCATTCCGTCGTAAAATTTATTTTATTCTTCCCTTTTTTTTGCTTCTTCCTTAAACCATATTTCAAATCAAACGTGTAAGCAAGAAAAGCTGGCAACATTCGGAAAACAGTCGACTATGAAAACCAGGCGATGCATAAAAACAGTGGGAATCGATTAATGCGGATCACTTACCGAAATAATCCCGATTTAGCGTTACGGATGTCTTTTGTATGAAAATTGAAATGTGGCAGATTTTCTGTTTTAACATGAGAAGGATTTATCAGAATATAAAGTGAAATGAACTAAAAATTATAAGAAGGATTCTGATTAAATCAGCCATTTATATCTTATATACGGGTCGTTTAGTTTAATAATGGGTAAAAAAACAATGAACAAAATTTACTTTGGTTAAAGGTTTTGGTAAAGGTTTTTTTAAGTGAATATTAAGTTATACGTAAGTATCTAATTGCAAACTTTTATTTCCTTTGTAAGGTATTATACAAAAATTGATTTAATTGAAAAATAACAAAAAGCTTCTATCCATCTCTAATACTTTTTTGTCAATAAATGCTCACAATGTTATTCACATTTTTGTAGAAGCAAAATTTTGAACAAATCGTTAGTTAGTTGGTTAGATGGCAAAACAGATATGTCGATATTTCTCGTTTGTCAGGAAAGCAGTTTAAAGTTTTGGAACGTCACTTTACGTCACACGAAGCATTATTAAAAAGCTTTAAGCTTTTTTTTTAAATAAATATGTTGGAACAAAGACTTATTTTAGTAATATAAATTTTTTTCCTGCTTTCATTAAAAATTTTAAAATTTTGTAAACATATCTGTTTTTTTAAGATATCTGACATTTATTTAATTATCATATTTATTTATATTATTTTACAAAAAAATAGTAAATAAAACGCCGATTAAAATGTTTTTTTTTTATTATTAAACGTGTAGGTAGGTAAAAGTACATATTAAAATTTAGTCGTCAGTGTCGGAGTGAAGATTATCTTCTAATTCGTCAAATTCGGTTGCTCTGCCATTGGTAGGTAAATTTTCATAAAAATATTGACAGTATTTATCTATATAAGATCTAGCATAAATAAGAGATCTTTTTTCTTTTTTGGATTAATACCCAGAGGACCAGCGTATGAGAGAGGAACTGTGATGTCAAAAAAATTATTATTCATTGATGATTTTTTCCCAGATCTGGTTTTTCCTTTGCGTATTATGTCTAATGTTTTAAATGGCGCTTTCTTATCAAGCGTGTACTTAAACTTAATTATTTAGTAAAACTTAACCATTTCATTTTTAGCCAAGAAACTTTTTCTCCATTGGTGTCCGCCGTTCTCTTAACATATAGATAAACATCATAGATGGCAAAATCAAATATGCCAACATAAAAAGTAATATTTAATCTAGTTACCAGCAATTAAAAGATGACAAAACCATATATGTTTACATATCTGCATTTGTCATCTTTATAAATTAATAGCATTTCCCTTGTCTGAAAGTGTAAACAACATATATGTCAACATATTTTATTTTGCTACGACACAAAAACAAAAATGTTAAAAATTATTAGGACACAATATGCGTCACTGCAACATATATGATTTTGCCAAAGTATATATTCTCCACATACAACATAATATATTCAAAGTTGGACACCGTAAAATAATCAACTTACACAGTGCTTAGACATATATGATTCTGCCATCTTATAGATCTTGTTATTACAAATATATAGGTATAAAACTCTAAAAATGGGAAAAAATCGACATATCTGGTTTTGCCATCTTACCACAGGTTTAATGTGGGTAGTTCATAAATTTTAAAAATTATTTTGGAGACTTTTTTTTTAAATTGCATGCCTTTTTCTGAAACTTTTTAATCCCCTAGTGATTCCCCCAAAATTGGTAACTAAAATTACTTTTCTAAGATTGATAACTGAAATGATATAAATACGGAGTGCAAAAAAACGTTTTCTTATCCAGACTGCTTGTGTCATTAAATTTCAATAATTTAAACAAACCTTTTCAATTTTACTCCTAAAATGTGACAGTATGTTTTAAAATTCTCGAAAGAAAAGAATTCATGCAAATACAGTCGTACATTTGAGAGCTACACAAAGCAAACAAAGACACAGATGTGGACATGATAAATTTAATCTCTCTTTTTACGTCTCTCCGCTCTTGTTTCCTTTCTTTCATTTCAACATTTTTCTGAAAAAAACATGAAAAGTTTTCTTCTACGCTATTTAAAAGTTTGTCGGGTTTCGAGTGGAATCATTTACATATTTAGAATGTTTTAAAAGTTAAATTTTTTACCATAAGACGAATTGTGGCTGTACAATTTAGAAAGCGCAGACTGTAAATTTTTTTTCTAGTTGCGTTTTATTCTGTACTCCGGAGGCATAAGACACTATGTCCAATTTTTACAAAAATTAGGTAACTATGTAGTTTTATTGAAAAAATTAAACTCGTTTGTGGGGCATACAACACCAAGTCCAATTAGTTAAGGTAGCTGAGAAACAGGGTAGACTTTTAACACTATTTGCGTTTTTATTCAGAGGCCTAAGACACCAAGGTAATAATATCTGTGTGCCTCGGATCTTTAGTAACATCTTTAGCAACACATTTAGCGGCATAGAACAATATATAATCACTTGGTGTTATATGCCTCTAATTAGATCTATATAATTGTAGATGGGAATTACAATTACACATAATGTTAAACGCCAACTGACTATCGGCATTTAGGCGGCAATAAGTTTTTATTTGGTCTATTATTACTTTTCCTTCTACCAAAATGTATACCATTTCCATTTAATATACTCAATTTTGTAAAAATAGGACATAGTGTTGTATGCCTCCCGAGTACAGATTATTGCTTTTAATTTTTTACAGGTACTATCCCAAGTAGCAATTATAGACACAAATTGGACACAAATTTTTTGCTGAGAAACGTTTCGAAACATTTTCGATTAAAATTATTTAGATTGTGTGGAGACACATGTGTTTCGAAACTTTTGCGACACATTTTCGAATTTAGTTACTAGAAACGATTAAGAACTGTTAGTTTCGAAATACTTTCCAAACTACAGTGTCGATACATTTAGGAAACGCACAAAAGAAAATTTTTCGAAACATTTTTATATAATATTATGAAATTGTGTTTAGACACATGTGCTCCCAAATTGTAGCGACACATTTTCGAATTAAGTGATTCAAAACAAATTGGTATTCTTCTGCTTTGAAATATTTACCAAACAGTGATATCCATTTAATTACGAAACTTGCGCAGAAAATAATTTTCGAAACTGCCAGAAACCTTTACACTACCGCACCCGGACAATTATTATAACCTCGATTATAACGATTATAACCTATAAATTGTACATTTTTGTTTTGTTAATATGGGAAGAAAACAACAGTTAAAAATTCTTCGAGGTTTTACAAGGCACTAATAAGGAAAAAGTAAGAAATTGAAATTCAAAAGGAAAAAATTCTTGGCTTGATCGGGCCAAAGTAGGTGGTCTCCGACTATCCAGCTGGTCGACACAGCCGTTAGGACCAACCTACTTTTTTCTTTTGTCTCGACAATTGAGTACATGTTTTAGATTATTACTTAGGAATAAGTTATAAGTAAGTTTTATTAAACGTTCAAGAAAGTACAAACCAATTTTGTAGGTTATATGTCACAGAAAGTGTAAAGTGGTAGTGTATACCGTGACGGTATACAGAAGTTTTATGCTTCTAAGCTTAACCTTCCTCTTGACGGGACTGTGCATTTTTTACTTTAGCGACGTTTGTTTCGCATCGTTTCGGTACAATATCGAAACATTCTTCATGTTTCGACACATTTTCTATGAATTATTGCTACATGATTATCGAAACATTATAGAAACCAAATACTAGAAATTGTGTGTCGACTCCATTTTAGACCAGAATAATTCTCGCTTTCTGGCGGCCATTTTGACAAATTCATTTTTATATTATTAAAATGGACTTTAATTAACTTCCTGCCTCATTTAAAATGTAAAAAAGTGGTTACATTAGTTCCATTTTGCTAGCTTAATCAATTGAAAGAAGAATTAAGTAAAATTTTAAAAATATTTAAGATTTTATTTTTTGACAAAGTATTTTTTTTGTGTGTAAATGTCAATATACCGGGAGCATCTTAAGAATATAAAGCTAAATTACTAAATTGCACGATAAAATTTATTTCGTCAACGATTTTTGGATCTCCTTTGCAATAAACCATACAAAAAAAATGTATCACTTATAGAAAATACTCTGGTGACAAATTCATTATGGCGAAATTATGCTGTCATCATATTGTTTACTTTCTTTTATTTTACAACCTGCAGAGAAATAGATATTATATATCTAATTATTTGTTTCAATAATGTTTCCATTTTGACAATTTACAATTCCAACACTCAGCGCCCTCTTTGTAAAATTCTCACTCGACACATTTATGGAAACATGTTCCAAACATTTCTGAAAAATTTTCGAAACATTTTCGATAAAAGTTTCGATTTTGCGTCGAAACAGCGAAAGTCACAGCCCGTACCAACCACTTGGAAACACGTGCAAATGCGCCATTAAAAATGTATACGTTTCGAAAATATTTCCATACATGTTGCCAACAATTTCCAATTTGTGTCGGAAACAGAAACAATAGTTTAGACACATTTACCGTAATGTGTCTAAAAATGCTACTTGGGATAGAACACTATGTCCATCAAAATACAAATAACTTGTATTAGTGTAATTATTATGATAATTAAAATTAAAAAAAAAGTTATTTACAAAGAAGCACTAAATAATTAATATTTTGTGTAGTGAAAGTAAGAAAATACATTCATAAATCAACACTAACCTCAAAATTATGTTAAACTTAATTGTTTTTACTAAATTCTACAAATCTAGCTAATGGCACATAGTGTAGTATGCCTCCGGAGTACAGATCTTATATTTAACAATGTAATTAATCAACTTTATGTTACAGAACTTAATTTATTTCACGTAGATAAACTTAGATAATTTAATCAATTAAATTTGCACTATCTGTGACACACTTTTGCCTATACTCATACTACCTTTCTTAACACATCACCTACCAATCAGTAAATGTTTAATTATACCAAACTTTCTGAGAAACTATTATACCTACTTTTCCTCATCAGTAAAAAAATATTATAATTTTACAACAACATGTTTTTTTCAAGGGCACTGGACACCAACTGGCTGATATTTAGTGAATACTTATAACAACAAATGGACAGACGTATTCAAGTGGACGTCATCTAAATCGACTTTAATAAAGTTTTCGATAAGATTAGTCATAACATCTTGATTGGACGCTTGGTCGCGGTCGGTGTGGCCTTTTCAAATCAGCCGAATCGTACATAAAAAAACGCTAATAATATTTTTTAATTCAAGGTTTTTGCTCTAAATCATTTGTTACTACATCTTGTGTATCTCATGGGTCACATTTGGGACCGTTTTTTTTTTTATTATTTATATAAATAAAATTTGATCTTGTCTTCATTACTGCAATTTTCTGCTGAATGCAGATGATCTGAAAATTTACTTCTCGAATATCAACTACTACGATTACCGTGATAAACTAACAACTATATTCTAAGGGCGGGTTCTGGGCCCTTCAAATTTTGAGCAGATCCGGGTCTTTTATCCCTAAATGATCAGGAACCCATTTCAACCTTGTTGTTTCTGGCTGCCAGGTCTTTTAGGTCGTTAAGGCACTCCATTGTGATTGTTGATGTAAATCACGTGGACTCTTAACCTGAAGAAGGTCTTATTAAAACGCTTATAGTACTTTTACGGCTGCGCGTTTCTAAAAACAATCTGTTTATTTTGCATCACAATTTACAGGTTTAGTACCGTGCGAGCAAAAATTATTTGCATCAAAGTGGGCCCTGCATCTAAGGACGTAATGCTTAGCCGTAGAGCTTAATACCTGTTGGGTGTCAGTAACTACCTGAATTAACAATCAATCAGTTATTCCGTCATCTTTGACAGTCGTTACAAGTAATTTGATACATCGCTAATTTTTCCAATTTCTTGAACAATTCACACAATGGGCTTTACGGAACAGCACAAAACATTCATGGTTGAAGCGTATTTTCGAAACGGGGTTAGAGTAAATGGTGAGTGGCAATACAATCCGGGTTTGTGCATGGACGATTTTCACTAACATTTTCCTAAGTTGCTTTTATTGCTGGGGATTTTTATCATTGCCTAAAAAGAACCGTGGCTGTCTTTAGGGAAACAGGTTCTATACACAAAAAAGGAGCAGGAAGACCATCTGTAAGAACAGAAGAACTTGTTGCAAACGTTCGTGAAATAATGCAAAATACGCCAACCAATTGCATAAGACGCCTGTCCGAAGAGGTGGGAAGATCTTATGGAACATGCAGGACTATTCTTAAGAAGCAGCTAAATTTATTTCCTGTGTGCATGTAAGTATTCCAAGAAATACAAGCCGCAGATTTTGAAAGATGCAGGAATTACTCTCAATGGTTTACCCAGAATGATTGGAAAGAAATGATTTATTAGACCTGACATTTTTTTCGGATGAAGCCTGGTTCCACCTCTCCGGTTATATGAATTCTTCGAATACACGCATGTGGAATAGTAAAAATCCCCATTTTTTTGTAGAGTCCACATTGCACCCTCAAAAAATTGGTGTCTGGTTAGCTGTTTCCCGAAGAAGAATCTGTTTTTTTCCATGACACAGTTACAGCACAGCGGTATAGAGACAATATTTTGAATTCATTTGGGGAGCAATTATTTGACGACGAACTACGTTTTGGATATTTTCAACAGGACGGTGCAACCGCCCATACAGCCGCAAAAACTATTAGCTACTTACGCAATTTTTTTGACGAATGATTGATCAGTTTTCGATCAGACATTAAATTCACACCTATTTCACCTTGTTCAACGGTTATGGATTACTTCGTTTTTCCTCATTTAAAGAACACTATTTTGAAAACACCAGTTGCACATTTAGAACAATTACAAGAAATGATTATCCAAGAAAGTGGTAACATTTCTCCAGAGATGCATGACAACACTTTCAAAAATATGAAGAGACGTGTGAATTTATGCTTGGAGCATGGAGGTGGCCAATTTCAGCAATTTATGTAATTATTTTTCTTTTTCTTTCTGTATGTTCTTACTTTGTTAATTTTGTAAAGAACAAAAATAAATTTGTATTTGTCTACTTATTTTATTATTCATTAGTTTGGCATATCATGTCATAATATGAATTTGACAAAATGTTAATCTAGATTTGGTTAGATAGGTATATCGTCCCCATATCATTATGATCTAAACCAAGCCCTTCGTTTTTTAATCAAAGCCCTCTTTGATGCAAATAATATTTGCTCGCACGATATATAATACGACCCATATAGTTTTTATATGCTACATAAAACAAAAATATTTAAACAAATGTTATTATATACTAGTATAGACAGATAATTTCAAACACAAAACAATATAAGACACGGTCGCGTGAAGGCTTATCAGGGTAAAAGCAGTAAAAGTGATCTAAACTGAATTTATTATATTTTACTTACCTATTTAATTGTTTGCCAAGGGTCGACTTACAAACAAAGAAACATTGTTTATTTTATTTTATTACCTGTTTTTTAAAATTTCTACCTCAGGTTAAAGTAGAGTTAAACCTAAGGATTATTCTACGTTAACTATTACAACGAGAACTGCATTATGCAAAACCAAAATGTTAAACTCTAAATAATTTTTAAAATAATAGAACAGTATCTTGGGCAAATAAAACTACAATATAATCGCAAAACGGGTTTATTTAAATGCGAAAACTGAATGTGGTCCTGTACCGATCGCATCGTGTGTTTCGTGGTTAGGTTATTGTTTACTGTCCATGCCAATTGAAAATAAATTGACTTTAGATCAGATACAATTTCTTTTCAAAAGGCTTCCAAATTATTTGCATCAAAGATGACCTTGCATCTAAGGACGTAATGCTTAGCCGTAGAGCTTAATACCTGTTGGGTGTCATTAACTACCTGAATTAACAATCAATCAGTTATTCCGTCATCTTTGACAGTCGTTACAAGTAATGTGATTCATCGCTAATTTTTTTTTTAACATTCATGGTTGAAGCGTATTTTCGAAATGGGGTTAGAGTAAATGGTGAGTAGCAATATAATCCGAATTTGTGCATGGACGATTTTCACGAACATTTTTCTAACGTTGCTTTTATTGCTGGGGATTTTTATCGTTGCCTGAAAAGAACCGTGACTGTGTTTAGGGAAACAGGTTCTATACAACACAAAAAAGGAGCAGGAAGACCATCTGTAAGAACAGAAGAACTTGTTGCAAACGTTCGTGAAATAATGCAAAATACGCCAAAAAATTGTATAAAATGCCTGTCCCAAGAAGTAGGAAGATCTTATGGAACATGCAAGACTATTCTTAAGAAGCAGCTTAATTTAAGTAATTATTTTTCTTTTTCTTTCTGTATATTCTTACTTTGTTAATTTTGTAAACAACAAAAATAAATTTGTATTTGTCTACTTATTTTATTACTCAATAGTTTGGCATATCATGTCATAATATGAATTTGACAAAATTTTAACCTAGATTTGGTTAGATATATCGTTCCCATATCATTGTGATCTAAACCAAGCCCTACGTTTTTTAATCCAAGCCCTCTTTGATGCAAATAATTTTTGCCCGCACGGTAGGTAGAAATCCACTCAAGGGAAATTATTTAAAATAGTATAATTACATGATAATAAAATATAAAAAATAAACAATAAAAAATAATTTAGAAATGTGCCCGTGTTATTTACTAAGCTGCAGCCTTTTTTTAAAACTAACCAAACAGGTTATTAAGCATCTCGCTTACTTTTTAATTTAAACCCAGAGCCTTGTTTAATTTCACGGAATTATATTGTGCCTTTTAAAAAACTCTAAAAATGCAAATGATTTCCATTGCAAACTGACAAAAGTTTTTAATAGCAGGACAGGAAACTTTCGCCTTTTACCAGGAAACCGTTCCTGAAGAGGAAGCAAGAGAGCAGACATTTAGAAAAGAGATTAATGTAATTATAAATTCCACATCTAAGTTTTTGTATATTTCATAAAGTCTTTGGTAATTTGAACTCTTTTATTTTTATTATTATATGGACTTACAAAATAAAAATGAAATAACCGTTACCAAAATTAGAATAAAGAATAAAAAGCCATCGTTAATATCTGGCGTTACTAATTATCCATCATTTGAGATTGAAAAAAATTTACGTGTCACCAGTAATATTTTTTCTTTAAAGCTGAGACATTTGTTAAAAATGTGGTAAGACATCGTGGGTCGAATCTTATAGTGTTTTAATAGAATAAAACTCCATAGCACAGGAAGAAAAAATAATAACTACTTATGTACTTGTTACACTGAGAAAAATTTCTTTCTGGTGACAATTAAGCGATTTTTAACATTTCTAGTATTGGTTTTTTAATTGGATAAATAAGAATATAGTTCACTACACTAAATTACTCTTGATATAATTTTGTAAAATATTTTTGATTAATTCGGGCAACTAAAAAATCGAATTGGAGTATATATGGTTAAATTAACAAAAGTTTAATGCAATCAATTACAGTTTACTAATATTATTTACTTTAAATTTTGTTAATAAATATTTTATTCAAGGAATTTAGATATTTGTTAGCATAGTATGCTATAAGAAATATAGAGATTATAATTTAATACTGCAAATAAAACAGATATTCCAAAATAAATTTATTTTGCCAGAGTTCCGCGAACTAAATATTATTGTAGGCAAGTTAGTTGGTGATTCCCAGAATTACGACTTAATGAAGACGACCGCGACGCGAAGCATTTAATTCGAAGCGCCCGGGTTGGTTTCGGGTGTCGGTATTTTCTTTTGCTTGTCTTCAAGTGGTCCAATTATAATAATATAGTTATGGATGAAATATTAAAAACCTGGGGGTTACCCATGTTAGTACCAGTGTTTGTCGGTAAGTCATCAATTATTATACCTATTTTATTATCTAATATGTTAGTTGTTATCTACTAGGTAGGTATATGGTTCTAGAAATGCCGCGCCGCGCCGGGAAGATGGCGTACATTATTATATGTATGTGTTGCGAATTGCGCTACGAAAATCCAACAATTTGACTAAATTTTCCAATGCGCACGCTGTATAACCGTACCAATTTTTTTACAAATAACATTTATTAATGCATTTATAAATATTCAATGGAATTTATTTAAACCAAATTATTTTCAATAAGTAGGTACCTAAGTAGTTTAAGAAATCCTGTCTTAAATAATTGTATATAAAATATGGCTGCCAAAATAAATATGATAATAATTGTTTTAAACTTGACGATTATTTAAAATTTAATTTTTTAACCAATTAATCAGAAAATGGTAAAAATAAAATAAAATAAATATGCACATAGTAATTTAAGTGGGTGCATTATACAGGGTGTTTCACGGTAAATGGAACGTTAGAAGATTATAGGAAACGGGTCAATATCTCGGAAACTATTAAGTAAATATACAATAATAATATGTATTTATATTAAAAAATAAATATAATTTTCCGTATAGAATATACAGGGTATATATAGGTATCTCAGGATCCGTTAATCGGACGACCCTGAGAAAAAAAAATTATTGGTAAATCAGCAAAGGCCACCGCTAGAGGGCGTAAATCCAACCTCGGAGCAGAAAATATTGTTTTAATCAAAATTGTTTCAAGTAAACCTATATTGAAATTTTTCTTTTGTAACCTACTGAAAATATCACAACTTTTTTGTATTTACGTTTTTTCCCTACCTTGTCCAATAAAGGGTTGGGAAGGGGTAAACGTTGGTTTGAAAAAAAGTCAATAACTTTTTTTTGGAATAACCGATTTCAAATAACTTTTTTTAATTTTAAAGCACTTTTATAGGCGCTCTACTAGAATAATAACATTTTGAGTTCAGTTATTTTTCATGTCAGTAGGTGGCGCTTTATGACAAGGTCGCAGATTTTTATGATTTGCTCGAAAATTTGAAATGGTATTTTTATTTTTTTTCAGGAAGAAGAGCATCAAAATATTACAGTAACTGGTGAAAACCGCTGTCCGAAATGTTTATTCCTTATACAGTGTCCGGCAAAAAGTTGGACCCATATGGGAAACTTTTTTATTATTAATTTTGCGAAAAACAGTTACTTATTCTTCATAAAAAGTTCCGCTTGGTCTAAAACCTAAAATGCAACTATCAAATATTAAATTTTTCCAGACGTATACGCGGTTTGTCAAAAATAAAGATTATTTGTAAAACATATTGTTTTATTTTTTACAATTTGATATAATTGCGCCAATAAAATAATATTATTCTCAAATGCATGCTATAGTTGACTAAATAAAATTAACATATTGTTACAATTATAAATTAGTTTTAAAAAATATCTTGAGGGTTTAAAATGAATCTATTAATAATTGTTACAATTAAATTAACTTATTTTAGCACAATAATACATTATTTCTAAAACATATTTTTCTATTTCTTACAATCTGATATAATTGCGCCAATAAAATGATATTATTTTTGGAATAACGCATCACTTTTGAGCAAAATTGAGTTCGTTTTTGCAAACTATAGTATAGTTGTCACAAGAATATTAAAATCTGTTCAAAATAAAATATAATTACCACAAAGAATTATTATTCATTACATGAATTACATCGTCATTGTGACAACAAAATTTTAATTTTGCTAAATATGCACTATTCAAAAATCAAATAAATTATAATTTACGCAATTTAATTTCTATTAAACATTTTTGGTACAGTTGTGGATCAATTAAACCTTTATTGAAATTCCAATTAAATTATGTAATTCTTTGAATTCGGTGATTTAGTTGCTCGTTACCAACTCGATTATTTCGTTGGATGAAATATATCTGGGTATTGGGAATTAATCCTTTTTCTCAGTGTATGTTTCACAAATTTAATCAGTTTTCTGACACGTGTTTCGGCCCTTACGGGTCATTATTAAAGGAGAACAAGAAGATACTAAATTCTACGTGACATTACAAAAGTATTTATACCTAACAATTAAACGTACAAATTAAAAGTCATGAACCCGACAGCTCCGGTCCTGTACGGACAACCCAAACTACACAAATTCAACATTTCCATAAGACCAGCAGTCACCTATACATCAATGCCCCTCATACAAATTATGCCAGTTGTAACTATCTCCCTAAAATCATCAATTGTTCCTCGAAATATGCAATAAAAAACAGTTTTCAATTTATAGAACAAACCAAAAATATTAAAATCCCCAGCAACTCCGTCCTAGTTTCCTTCGATGTTAAGAGCCTATTCACTTTAATACCAATAGCCGAACCAAAAAATAGTATATTAAAGTACGAGTTTCATAAGCAGCGGTTTTAGCGCCCGCGTCTATTTTAAAAAACGAGCCACGAAGTGGCGAGTTTTTTTATTGACACGGGCGCTAAAACGCCTTATGAAACATGTGCTTTATACATTTTTTTCTATTTCACCTTTTATAATCAAGAAAAATACATTTTAAAAAGAAAATAAATCCTTCAAATTTTGTAAATTTTTATGTTTAAATTTTATGTTGGTAATACTATTTTTTATCATAGGAGCCTCTGGACAACAAAAATTATTTTGCAAACTGTCATTTTTTGATTTATTGACCCATTTTCACCACTAGATTCTAAAGTTATTTTAGCGATATGAGATTTGAAATTGGACGGAATACGTTGTGTGATCCTTGTACATTCGGTACATATACAGAGCGTTCGGAAATTCGGGAGATTTTGCTACTTTTTTTTCGAATTTCAAAAGACGTGATTTTACGTCACGGCATTGCAATTTAGTATAGGGAAGATGGAAAATTCAAATAAAGTTGAAGGTAAAATCGACATTAGAAGGTTAGTAGATTGAATTTTGGATAGGATTTGGCAGAAAATGATAGCTTGAAGCATCTACAAAAGATTGATTTATAGATTTATGCAACCAACATACATGACTGTTATCCACACAGAATAAAAAAGTAAGTTATCAAGCTAGTTTTCCTCTGCGAAAAATGGGTTTCCTCGTAAATCACAAAGGCCGCGCAAGTCAATGAAATAAAACATTTAAATGTTACCAACATCAAATAAAGAAAAAACGCGTATCGAAATAGCTTCATTACGATCCGCAAATGAGGGTCGTACTGAACTCATTATGAACGTGAAATAGAAAAACATTATTTATACAACAATCTATTCAATAGCCACACCGCAGTAGATGAAATAACTGCGCTCACCAACCTTTGCATAAACCAAAGCTATTTCATGTTCAACGACAGATTCTACTTACAAGAGGAGGGACTACCGATGGGCTCCCTCCTATCACCTTTGTTAACTAAACTTTTTAAGGCATATTTCGAAAACAAAGTATTTAACATAAAAAATCCTCTAATTAAAAACATACATTTTTGGCGTAGGTATGTCGACGATGTGTTTTGTGTTGGGACCGGTACGGACCGACAATTACACCAATTTCTGGAAACTTCTTAATAGTCTAAACCATAAAATACAAAATATCATAGAAAAATAAAGGATATAATATATACTGCTCAATAAGATATATACAGGTAACACAAGCCAAAAATCTCCAAAAAAACTTGAAAACCTTAATAGCATTCCTATATTGCCGTCCTAAGGAAGACCACCGCATCTACAAAAATTTTAAAAATTGGGCTAAGCGCGAAAATTGGTTCTAGGGGGCTTATATTACATATTTACGTAGAAAAAACCCCTATTTAAAATCTCATTTAGGTATTTTTTAAATAAATCTATACCCAGCATCTACAAAATGATGTCCCAAACTAAATAAAAACCCCGCATCTACAACTTACTAAGGAGAAACCCCGCGTATACATGTCTTAGCCTGCAGATGCTGTGTTAATTCTAAGTGAAATGCAAACGCGGTGTTTTCGCTAAGTAATTCGCGCGTAATTATCAGACCTAATCAGTTTCCTTGTAAATTTTAGTATAAAAACAGTGTTTGTGTTGCTCATAGGAATGGTTTTAAATATTATTTATATACAAGAGCTTCTGTGATCAAAACCATATAAGGTAGGTAAGTCTAAATCGGTACAAACTACGTTTCGTTAGTATTTTTATACTTTTTTTACTTAAAATATTGTAATAAATGAACCTTTTTTTACGAATGTGAATTTTGACGCAAGAGCCTGACATAAGTGAAAATAGGTGCTTTTACACACATGTTGAAAAAAGGAACACCAAAGCCAAAGGTATTTACATCACCATGTGGGGTGCCTGAAATTAAAAAGACCAACATTAAAAAAAATCTTCAATCGATAATCCCTTTAAATAGGTCTCAATTTTGGAAAGAACTTGACGTACAAGTTGAAAAACAGTAAAGGCAATTGGGTTGTTTTTATGATTAGATAAGGTTAAGAAACCGTTTTTTATAGAATAATACAAGTATTTTGTTAATTTTCATAGGTCGCATTTTCCCTGTTTTTAGTGTTTAGTAGTTTTTAATAAACTTTTTAAATCTTATTATGTTGTTGTTTTTCTTTCAAAAAATACTCAATGATATTGTGTGTGGCTATACTAAGGAAAAACATCGCATGTACCTAATTTTAGTAGATACGGTGGTTTTCCTTAGTTTTTTCTTATATAAATTAAAGATCTTTCCCAGTATCTACTTTTATTAAGTCAAAATTACATTAAAACGCTGTTTTTTAAATGAAAAGTGAAGGTTTTTGAAACATCCAAATATATAAAATAAAACAATTTTCATTTGCCGAGTTATAAGAATTTGTGACCATTTTAAAAGTTGCCAAAAGTTTGCCCTTGATTTACTCAGTTTAGATAAATCTGCAAATGCAGTGGTCTTCTTTAGGACGGCAGTATACAAGTCAATTAAAACAACTTACACAAACACATATCTAATGCTAAAATAAAAACTAAAAACAAACTTTTACAAAGTGGGGTCTACCAAATAGAATGCGACAACTGCGACATTGGACAAACAGCTAGAAATTTTGAGATTAGCTGATCGCTGCATAAAAGACAATCACTCAATATCTAACAACATAAAACCCATATACATACACAATAAAAGCAGAAAACTAAATCTACTACAAACAATAGCTATCAATAAAGTAATAAAAATAAAATGTAATATTGTTAATAATCAAACCGAAATACCTTCAGGTGCTTCCCTAATTCTTAATAGCACACTTATTTAGGACTAAATATGTGTCTGTACCTTCAAAAATTAGGAAAACCCACAGTTGACCATTCAATCTTCTTATCCTAATTTTAATTTTATGACATGTTTATAGCTACCATAATATGATATAAATACCTTTGTAATGTCACGTAGAATTTGATATCTTCTTGTACTCCTTTGAAAATGACCCGAAAGGGCCGAAACACGTGTCAGAAAACTGATTAAATTCGTGAAACATAACAAGTAGTTATTATTTCTTCTTCCTGTGCAATGGAATAACAGTTTCACCAACACAAATGAATAAAACTTCTTTTATAGGAATTCCGTTTTGAAAATGCGGATTGTCATTATCTACATTATTTTGTAAAAATATTTTTTGCTGTAAGCTTTTTATTTACTTTCTTCATTTAATCGTAGCACTGTTTTTGTTTTATGCTGGAGAATTAATCTTACATTATTACAGGAAAAAATAAAAGCACTTTTGTAACAATAATTAACAAAAAATGAAAACTCTTTAACTCGGCTAAACAACTGATTTATTGTTCTTTTTTTAACTTTCTTTTCTCACTTGCAAATACAGCAACATCATTATATTGTTTAAAATAAGACCGGATCCCCATGGGCGTAAATTTTACAGCGTAAGCATCACAGACAGATCACCTATCGTCGGTTAAGATTGTTAACCTGCTATCTCCACTTTTGACTAATTTTGTTTTATTCAACTATTTAAATATAGATGGCGTTCTGCATCACCCAGAAATACTTCTAACTCTAAATTGTAAACACAGCGTCCGTAAATCTAGTATGCGTAAACCCTCTAACTCCACAGTAAAACCGTATAACTGCTATCTCCAATGTTTTGCTGTGTAACGGGCAGCACAATGGTAATACGCTCTAGTAAGGAAATATCGTTTTTCTTTGTTCCTGTACAATTGTGTATTTATGAGTTAGCAGGTTAACACTCTTAACCGACGCTATTCTTTAATAGGTAATTGGTTGATTACAACCATTTTTAAAATGTCGGCTTAATCGATCAATCACGTTACACTTACGCTGTCAAATTTACGCCCATAAGGACTCGGGCTAAGTTTTAAAAATACTAACATCAAAAGGAGACATAAATTTGAATAATTTTGTAAAATCAGCAACTTTAGCGAAAGGAAGAAGACATTTTTTTGGTTTAAATGCTATGTGAATATCTGGTAACAACGCTAAAGAAAAAATAAAACTTGTTCTAGTGTACTAGTTACTTGTAGGAAAAATTGGCATTTTAATGTGTGCCTTCTCATAATTAGTAAGTTTATAAAATATTTTCATTGGATCTCTATTTTGATATTTTATTTGCTTTAAAATAGCATACAAATACTTTCGCTGCAAAGTGATGTTCTAACAGCTCCAAAATCTGCGTTCTAATCGGTTGATTTATTAGAACAATATATTATTACAAAATTTTCACATTTTGCATATTGAACAAAATAATAGTCGATTTTGTCGTATTTCTGTCCTATATTTTTTAGTGCTGGACATTCCATCGATCCACGCCTCCCTATCCACCGATTTGGAAATACATGGTTGAGGTACTGCCGGACATTGATTTGGTAATGGGGCGGTGCTCCATCTTGCTGAAACCATATCATATTCGCTGGAAGTTGTGGATTTGCTGGATCAGGATATAAGTTTGTCAAAGTTGGCAAGACATTATTTTAGAGCAGTGCTAATGAAAAATAGACCTATGAAATGATCTCCAATTATTCCTGTAGAAACATTAACCTTTTCAGGATATTGCATATTATGTTCTTCTCTGATCCAGTGAGGTTTTTCCCTAGACCAATAGCGGTAATTCTGACGATTAGCATGACCGTGAAGTGTAAAGGTGCACTCATTAAAAAACAAAACATGTTCTAATTGGATCACATTTGTATCTAATATTTGACATCATTTGTTCACAACAATACGTTCTCCTCTCTAAGTCGTCTTCCATGAACTCATGAGTAGGTATCATTTGATAGGGATACATTTTATTTTCTTTAATGTTCGAATAATCGATGAATGGCTAACATCCAACATTGGGGTTGTTTTTCGACTAGAAGTATGCGTGTTTTCCTCAAACTCAAGCGTAATATCTAATTTTGGTTAGGTAAGTATAGCGCCCTTAAGTTTATTGGAATAATTGTAATAAATTGGATATTCCAACATAATATCTAATTTGGTATCATCACTTCTTATTGGATTGGCAGCTACTTTTTTTTATCTGCTTTTCTATTTTACTAATTTTCCCTTGAGTTATAGGCGGCAAATTTGGGAATTTTTCATGAAATAAGCGAGCCACTTCCATTTGGCGTCCGTGGTTTATCTCCATAACCAATCATCTGTAGAATTGTTATTTTGTGCATTTCTGTTAAATAAATCATTTTTCTGATATGCAGTTAACGAAATTTAAACGACTATAACACTGACAACTACTGTAATGCAGACAGACAACAATTTGCTAAAGTCAGGAGTTTTAAACAAAAGTAAACAAATTTATCTATACCTTTTTTATGTCTTATCATTAAAAAGAAACGCTGAAATGCAATGAATCTAAAAACACTTAATATTTCCGAAACAGTTGAAGATAGGTATAGGATATTGTACATAAAACATGCCTAAAAAAAAATAATAATATACAGGGTGTTGCATTTAAAATAAGAAAGTTAGTATTGGCCACTGTTACATGACATACCCTGTATAAAAAGTTTGTATTGAAAATAATGCGCAACTAGAAATACCAATCGATGTGTCCGACCATTTTTTCGAGCGCGCCCCTATATATTTATTATCGAATTTATTCCATTTGGCTGATATACACTGTATATTGTTTTGTCAGGCAAAAGGGTCACCTTGTATACTTAAAATGTTGCAAATAAACTATGAATAATTTCAGAACATCGGCATCTTTGCCTTGGTTAATATGGTAATGATTGACATAGCTGTGAGTCCTTTAACTTCATCGGTTGACGTGGCAACGATTTTCATGAACATGGTATTTATATTATTTCATGAAATAGTTATAAAGTTTGATGTTGCTGTGTTTTTGATCGCACCCGTATATTTTAAAGTTAAGTGTAGAAATAATATTTAAAATTCGCAAAAATTGCTAAGCATGAGTGACGATAGAGGAGGAACGAGATCCAACCAACCAATATCAGATTTGAGAAATAAGAACCTAAAATTAGGAAGTACTTCGGTGGCATTAATTTGACAAACCCGAGCGGGGAATTTAGCGATCATCTCGCAGCCAAGCAAGCACGTCTCCAAGCGCACTGAGCAGCCCAGAAGAGATCGCGACGACACTTTTCTCCCTATAAATGAGAGAAGCCGATAGTATAAAAAGGTAGGGTTAAGATTTATATGTATTTAAGTGTTATCTATGCAATGTTTTATTAATAAATAGTTATAAATTATGATGACCGCCTTTTAATCAAGGAACCCGTTGCCCTCGTGACAAATTAATCCGTCAACATAAGAAGCGATTTTAATAAACGGCTTTACCGCAAATTTCAAGGAGATAATAAAAACATACCTTGTTAAGCCGCGAGCGGATAAAGAAATAAACCTTTATTATTGTCAAATATAAGGGCACCCAAATAAAAGTAATCAGACTAAAGTAAAATAAAATGTCTGTGGAAAATGTCTTTACCCCAAAGAAATCATTAGCACGAACCCGTACTAAAAGTGACAATTCGAGAGAAAATATATAGTCTCAAATAAGGTAAAGATCGGGATCAAGTCTGGCTGGATTAGAAGCTAGACAAAAACTTTTAAGAAAATGCATACAACAAAAATTACGGTGAACTAAGAAAAAAGGAAAATTGTAAAATGCAAGATAATAATACAAATAAAAAAATCTGAAAATGTAATTCGAGAAATTAGGAATCAGTCATTAGGATTCAGTCAGGCGTTTTCCGGAAAAAATAAATCATAAATGATGATAGTTTAGAAATGCGAAAAGCAATTCAAAATTCACACAATGGTAACCACCCTTCCTTACAAAGCGGGACAACTAGTAAAAGAAAATTATAATATGGCCACGATGCAGAATTTGTTAATTTACTTATTTGATAAATTTTATGTTTTTATTTAGTTTATTCCGAAATCATATGTTTTTAACCGGAAAACTCGCGTTAAATCAAAGCAATGAATATACACTTTGTGTTCAGTGAACTTGCATTATAATTAGTGTTCAACATAATTTGTTTAACTTACTGAGTGATCAAAATTGTGCTGACATAAAATGTAGCGTTGACCATAAGACGTTTTTTTGACAACAATATTGTTACGTGTGCTCAATGCTTTTTTATGGTAACAGAATATCATATAACCATAACAATATGTATCCAATAAAGTGTTTTTAAAAAGTATTTTTTTAATTCCTATAAGGTTATCTTATTACCACAAAAATAAAAACAAAAACTAACCAATCTTTTATACCTATCTAAAATATACCTTTTAGGAACTAAACAGTTGCTTTTTTAAAACATGGTGAAATCGTTTTGGTTCATTTTATTGCCATTTGCAGTGTTGTTGGTTTGTTTAGTGGTTGGTTGATTATAGTTTATAGTGGATGTTTGATGCCCATTGATTTAATAAATTTTTTATATTTTAATAATTTCATATAGGGTAGTGTACCTTTAGTGCAACGTTATATAATGGGTGTTGTGGCGGTGTGTCCCCAAATTAAGGTAGGTACAATTATTTTACCAATAATTATATTTATTACTTAATAAGTAACTCATGTTTATCACATTACTCTACTTAGGTACCTACAAAAAATCGTTGACTTAGGTGAGTCTTTAAATTTTGTTAGGCGCGAAATTAATTTTTTTAGAAATACAATACAAATTTAGGGGATAGAATCGGAAAACAATCTGAGTTTTTGAGATATTTCTTCCCCGTTCTAAATTTTGCAATGCAAAATCGCATTTGTTAGGTTTTCTGATAACTATTAATAAAAAAAATGGCTAAAAAGGGTCATGTTCCTAGCAGTTTGTTACTTTCAGATCAGTAAGATTCCCCCGTTATTAAACAAAGTTTAAGATACAATTTTTATCAAAAATACTGCCCTAATAAGTGCAGAACGGAAACTTAATGGCGGCCATGATCGGAATGAATTAAAAAATATAAGTAATAATTATAATTATTGGTGAAATAATTGTACCTACCTGAATTTGGAGACACACCGCCACAAAACTTATTTTTTTTTTTTTTTTTTTTTTTTTTTTTTTTTTTATGATCGAGCACAAGCACTATAGGAAAAATCCTTTAAGGCGCTCTGGGAGCGGTGCGTGTGCGAAAAAAGCGATTCACGTTTTTCTTGAATCGTTGGAGGTTATATTCGGTTGGAAACACGGTCTCAGAAAGGCCGTTCCACAAAGATGACGTCCTCCAAATAAAATAGTTCTGAAACAATGATGTTCGGGGTGTACTAAGTTGAACCACATAGGGATGGGCGGCAGTGGTTCGTCGTGTGTTTCTGCTATGCATTACTCTAGGTGGAATCGAGCGGGCAATATCTGTCGAACACTTGCCATGAAAATATCTGTAGAAGAGAGTCAAATCACCAACCTGTCTTCGATGTTCTAAGCTGTCGAGGTTCTTAGTCAGCTCGTGGTCGCCGATTAGACGAACGGCTCTCCTTTGGATGGAATCCAACAACCGAAGGGTATGCTTCGGTGCAGAACTCCAGATATGAGAGCAGTATTCCAGTGATGGTCGAATCTGGGCTTTATAGAGTGTCAAAAGTTGTTGAGGTGTATACAACTTTTTGGTACGGAAAAGTATACCGAGCTTCTGAGAAGCTGCCCTGGCGATTGCCACTACGTGATTATGCCAAGACATATTTCCTCCCAGGTTGACACCCAGCAAATTAATAGACGAAGTCAGTGGAATTGCGTGTCCTGCCATAACGATATCGGGTTCTGCAATGTTGACCTTAGAGAAAACTGCAGCCTGGGTTTTTTGAGCGTTAAATTCGACTTGGTTACTGTCACCCCAAGACAAAATTTCTTCCAGGTCTTTATTGAGGCGTGATACCTCATGTTGTCTGCGAAGATGTGCGTCAGTAGCCGATGTTTGAGGTTTCAAAGTAAAAGATGAGATAAGTGTGCTGTCGTCAGCAAAGCAATATAATGGATTTTCTGTTTTCGCTAGAAGGTCGTTAATGTACAGTAAGAAGAGAGTGGGAGATAATATGGACCCTTGAGGAACACCAGCATTGATGGTGAAGGTGTCTGAGAGAAACCCGTCAATCGCCACTTGCAGAGAGCGGTCCTTGAGGAAGCTAGACAACCATGAACAAAATCGACCGGGCATACCATAAGAACGCAGTTTGCTTAGGAGCCCCTCGTGCCAGACACGGTCAAAGGCTTTAGAGATGTCCAGTGCAATAGCCCGGGACTCCCCATGATGTTCGATTGCGTTGCTCCAAAGATGAGTGACATAGGCTAGCAGGTCTCCTGTTGATCTGGACTTACGAAAACCATACTGATGGTCGCTGATAATTTTAAGGCCTTCCAGGTATTTTATAAGTTGTTGGTTAATAGCTTTCTCCATCACCTTTGATATAACTGAAAGCAATGCGACTGGTCGATAGTTGTTTGGCAGGGTTTTCTTGCCTTTCTTTGGTATAGGCTGGACTCGCGCCTTTTTCCAGCAAGATGAAAATATTCCTTTTTTGTAGGATAAGTTAAAAAGTCTACAAAATACTGGTGTGAGTTCATCGGCGCATTTCTTGAGCACTATAATAGGAATTTCATCTGGACCAGAAGCTTTTTTGGCATCGAGCCCCTTCAGAATTCGTTTGACAGGACGCTGACGGAATACGATATCAGTCATTTCCGATCGAACTGCTGGAATGTTCGGGGGTGTTTTTCCCTGAAAGTCTACCGTGGAGTGTGAAGCAAAGAGTTCTGCGAGTACGTTCGCTTTATCTTCAGCCGTGGTTGCTATTGTGCCGTCAGAACGTGTTAGCGGTGGAATATTTGATTTGGTAAAATTTTGACTGACGGCCTTAGCGACTGACCAAAAGGACCTAGATCCGTTAGGACTGGCGAGAAGTTTATTTTTGATCCTCATGTTGTGAGCCTCTTTGTTTTGATCTATCGTTTGCTTGCACTGGTTTCGAGCGGTAACAAAGATGGTGCGATTCACATCGGTAGGATTTTTACGCCATTGTCGGTAAGCTAGATTTTTAGCTCTGACAGCACGCTCGCAGTTCTTGCTAAACCAGGGCTTGCCATTAGAAGGGCGCTTCTTGGAGAAAGGAATAAATGCTTCCATGCCAGTAAGAATGACATCGGAGACCTCTTGAGCACAAGCGGATGGATCATCTGAAGAGAAGCATACTTCCAGCCAAGGAAAAGTGCGAAAATGGTCCCTTAGGTCTTCCCAACTAGCTGATGTGTAGTGCCAAATTTTACGAGGTTTAGGAGGTTGGTCAGAACAAATTGGCAGCTCGCTTAGAGTTGAAATAAGTTTGTGATCGGAAGATCCTAATGGAGGATGAACGGTGACTGTGTATAGGTCAGGGTTGGATGTCAAAAAGAGATCTAAAAGACTAGCAAAATCTCCATCTCGGTCTGGAATTCGCGTTGGTTCTTCCACGAGTTGAGTTAGACCAGAACTGATCGCAAAAGATTCCGCCTCACGACCCTGTTCATCGTTGGTATTTGAGTATTTAAGCCAGTTGATATTGTGGACGTTAAAGTCACCAAAGATAGCGACTTCGGCATTAGGATGGTTGGTTTGCAAGAAGTCAATTGTGTTTGCTAGTGACGAGAAAAGTGCTCTGTAATGGGTGTCACTTGGAGGACGGTAAAGGCAGCAGATAAACTTGGTGATTTTCTGCGTTGATATTTTAAACCACATTACATCAAACTCTGCTGGTTCAAGTGTGTCCTCTCGTTGGCAGCAAAGATCATCTCGGATAAAGAGACAGACCCCAAAGTTGCGTCTAAATCGGAAATGAAAATCGTATCCAGGATATAAATAGCTGACGGTGTTCGTTGACGATCTGACCTTTGTCTCGGTCAGTGCGAGCACATGGGGCTTGGATGATTGTAAGTGCTGGTGGACTGAATTGATGTTGGTATTAAGCCCTCTGATATTGCAGAAATCAATTTTGAAGCTGCTGTTTTTGGGTGTGTCAGCAACTGTAGGTGCCACACTATTTCTCCGTTGAGTGTTGTTAGGGGAACCCAATATATTGTCGGAGACAGTGGATGTTCGGTTAATATCGCTTGATGAGGCCATTGTATAACGTTGCACTAAAAGTACACCACCCTATATAGAATTATTAACTAATCCACCAACCACAGCCATTTTGGCAAAGGAGCTAAAAAAAGGAATTTAGTAATAGCTAGGTGGACTAGCTACAATAAAAATAAAATTATTTTATAGCTGGCTGATTATTTTTAGGAGTAAAAACCGATACTTTTCTAACTACACGACCTCAATCACAAAATCATTTTTGTTTACCACTGCATTATATATTTTTTATGGCAATAGAGTTGTCTTTTAACAGCAAAAGAATAATATTTAAAGAACGACCAAGTTGAGGTTAAAAAGTCATTTAAAAAAAAAAGAACCTTGTAGCGACAACAGAGTTGTTTTTTCGGCGCCTATTTAATGCAGATTTCTTGCTACTGCGAATGGATTTCTAGCTACGGCTAATAGAGTTTTCTTTCAGTGTAGTATCCTTCTAAAGAAACTCATCAATTTTAAACTTCGAAAAGTGTTATGATTGAATATAATAAATATTTTGAATGTTCATAACTTTACTATTTTCGATGTTTAAAATTAAAGAGATTCTTCATAAGGATACCACAGCCTGTGTGATCTTGTTGGCACACGGTTTATTGCGTAGCTAACTATCTAAGGTAACAATAGCGATAAGTATTGAAGGCATAAGTAAAAATAAAGTAGAAGAAACCAAAGAAATTGAGAAACCGTACAGTGCGATTATCCAAACGAAAGGACACAAAAATAAACTGGTAAAAAATTGGTAACTCCTCCGCAACAGAAAAAATGTGAAAACCTAGTTAGAAGAAAAGAAAGAGCAAGGTGGTGCAAAAAAGGTGCTAAAAGAAATAAAGTGTAACATTAAAAAAAGGCGATTTTCATGATACATGTAAAAACATTAAATAATTGCACAGTGTTGTATCACAATGAGTCCCAGCAGAAGAAGATGTTACAGAATGTTCAAAGGAAACATAAAAACCTTTAAATTAAAGGAATAGAAAGAAGCGACCCAATGCTTATGATAACAGGAATAGATAAGGGATATAACCCCGAAAGCTTCAACTGGGAACTGGTAAAAGATAATCCGCAAATAAAAGAAGTTTTTGGTAAAATGTGAACAGAAAAAAAGTGTTCAGGAATAAAAACAAAGAAAATTGGGTGCTCCAAACTAATTCCAAGGTTTTTGCCTTATGCCTAACAAAGAACGAAAACCTAAGGCAAGACCTGACAAGAGCATATATAATAGCTATTTATGATATTAGTGTGAAAATAACTCGTGTAAGGCACGCATATGAAAATTTGCGGAACGAGCGAAGCGCAATTAATATGAGTGCCTTAAACGAGATATTTTCTTAAGTATATCATACAAGATTTTTTCTACGAGCGTGTGAAAAGTTAGACTTTTCACCCGGCGTGTGAAAAGTAATTTACTTTTCACACTAGTGCGTTAAAGTAAAACTTTTCACACTAAAATCAAATAGAAAAAGGAATATACTAACTTGGCAATGTGCTATTTGTTACTTTGGATATATTGCCAAACGTTGCAGGAGTGACGTATGTCATAAATGGGGTGAAAAACATAAAGGCGACAATGTACTGAGAGTAACCAGTGGGATTATCCGAATTGCAAACGCCTAAACATAAACGATACTGCTAGAGACCCAAACGGCCCAGCCTATCTACAATAATTTTAAAAACTTCGACAAAATACAAACCATGAAATAAGCAGTCAGTTTTTTTAGATGGTTTAGGGACAGCTAATGAATACGCTAAATGTGCAACAAATAGAAATAATTTTATAAATACAGACTGAATGTGAACATAATTCAGTGAAATGTGTAATCTATTAAAAATTGTACCTATTAATAGATTGAACCATTAACTCCAAGAGCACCCGGAATGCTGGGTTTCTCTGTATTTCCGAACATTAGAAAACTGCTGAACACCTAAAAATGTTCATTTTGAATAATAAATGAACTAAAATCAAGCTTTTGTGCAGCAGTTGATGTGAAGAAAGACATAAAAGTAACAAATAAATGACTGCATTTAGACTTAGGGCCATGAAGCTTAAATGAGCTTTTAGAGATGTAACACACAGTATTAGGTATTGAAACCATAGTTTTATTGTTTTTTTATTGACGCAATTTCATTTTACGTCTGTTTGTACATTTTTGTATTAATTAATGTATTCAAAAATTAAGAGATTTCAAATTTAAAATTAAAAAATACATTACAAACGCCCATAATCCACCATCCAAGAATTTTCTGTGCCAGAAAAGGTACAAGAACATTTTAGAAAGATTTCACTACCGGCTAGAAGCCTTTATACTATATATTGTAATGTACTCCTTTACATTTTGTTAGAACCTATATAAGATCTGGCGCTGACTGGTCTAATTGGATAGTTGCATAGTAGCTAATAAAGAGTAACTACTTATACTTAATCCGATATAATTGCTTCTTAAAATATAAAATAATGCAATAAAAGCAAAAACATATTTGGTTCGTGGTAATAAATTAAATTGATGGATTAATATGGTAATCAATTTTTTCCATTAGCGGTGTTGCCAATATGTTTAATGGTATTTACTCGTTAAATACAGGGTCAATGGCTTAAAAGTGGGCATTTTTAAAAAGGTGTTGATCTGAACTATGAAAAATTCAAACTTAGAACCATTATAAATAAACAATTTTTGTTTACCATTTGAATCATAAAAGATAGGAAATAATATAATCATTCCGTTTTCTTTATATCGACACAGTATTGTTCGAAGTTAGTAATATCAGAAGTTATTAAAACTAAAAATCAAAAAGTCTTAAAAGATGAAGGAGTTAGTTATTAGGAAAGGCACCCGAAACACACAGAATAAGGAAAAGTTCTCACCCCAACCGCGTTTGCATCATTAAGTTTTTTTAAATTTGGCATGTCAGATAAAGCAATATAGTCCATTTCCCTCGAGAAAAAAAACGCCAAATTGTGATACAAGCATGAAATTTGGCATAGTTATAGAAAAGATATTTTAAGAGGTTTGACCCGATTACCCACCCTGCTAGACCCGTAGGACACCCCATACCGCCATTTTTTCAAAATGGCGGACAAAAATTTCTTAAATCTTAGGCTTTTTTAATATGGGCGATATTATACTCTATATTATATAACTCGACGATGGAGAATTAAAAAAAAAATGTGTCAGATCGATATGACCTTTATTGACCTTGAAAACTGCTATATGATTGAAAAAATGGGCATGTTTGCAGACTTTGCGTAAAGAAATTTTTTAACGGCTAGCGTGAACGAATTTATAACAAAAATAAGTAATTAACATTAAAAAGGTATAAAAACCGTGTTCTCTAACTAAAATTATAGATGTCTACGACGATCATAGGCGGCGCATGTATTTTTTGAAATAATGGTAAAAATTTAGAAAAATGTGTCGAAATCAATTAAATGAGATTGTATGATCTTCAATACATGGTTACATGATTTCTACTTGATATTGATTGATCTTGGATAATCTCTAATCAAGCCAATTATGATTGGAAAAAAAAAACAGCTAAAATTTTAAGTCTTTATTTAGGTAACCTGTTTATTTTCACATGTCCCTTGACAAATCATACATGCAGGAGTGCAAGGAAGTCCTGCTTTGCGAGAGGAGCATCGCATGCTGTCGCACTGCCCTCTACACCCACATTTTTCCAACCGTCTTAAAGCAGACCAAATTTGGGGTTCCCTGCTCCATTTGGGCTCCTATCGAGCCACTTTCAATGTCCAGCCCCATCCTTCAGGTGAAGGAGGTTTCTTATCGTGAATTAGGGACCGACCCTATATTTGTCCCGCTTGGTAGGCAGCCCTACGACACTGCTCAATAATGCTTCCTTTTGTTGGTGCACACATTGATACTTGTCTATCACCATTACAAAATTGCACTTTTCTCAACTCATTGACCTTTGATAATTGGGTATCGGCGTCGTATAGCTTCACCGTGAATGCTTCTATTTGACCAATTGTATCATCCGGTAATTCTTTTTCAGTATCTTTCGATGATAAATATTGGAAAGCCAAAGTTGACCCCGGGCACCCTTCCCATGTTTTCCAGCATCTGATCTTCGACTTTAGGGCAAAAAAAGATGTGGTGTCACACCCTGTAACGCGTGGAAACAACGAAGAGCTTGTAACTTCTGAGGCCCTAAGTTATTTGCTATGATGTGAGCTGGAATATATCTTTGTGTTTTTCCAACACCGTATAAAAACCATAATTCATGGAGACCCAAGTCTTCCAGTTCGTAAAAAACGGAAATTCCGATAATTACCACGTCTGTATCGGAGTATTTAGAGCAATATTGGCTATAAACCATTCTATGGTAGCATTAACTCCTATTTCCTATGGGCTAAATTACCGTGATATTATCACTACACAATGGTACCACAATTTTTGTTGTCTTACAGTACGAAAGCGCGTTGCTGTCATATACGGTGTGGTTGTTTAAGTGTGCAACATATGGGCATTTCTTTTATTACCGATTTCTCAGAAAATTTTACTCCTGATAGAAGTTGGTCCATGTTTGATAATCATATTTGGTGCACTTGGAATGGTTGCAAGTCAAACGGCGTACAGGGTAGGCAAAAAAATATAAAACCTGTACAATAATAAAGTATCCCTATTTCAGAAAATTCAGCAAAATGATATAAAGAAAAGTTGTTTAGAATTAAAAGTTATACATAGATTCAAAAACGTGACTCCCTAAAATAAAAAAAATATATTTTTTTAAAAAACATTAATAATTTTTTCATATATATTCACCATAAAGACCTTTATAAATTAATCAAAATCAAATCAATTTCACATATCTTTGTTCAAAATCAATCATATTTGTGAAATTTACTTGAATTTTTAATTTATTAAGGAATCACAAACTTCATGTTTGTTGCAACGATATTAAACACAATTTTAAAATATCCTAAAAATTATTTTTAACAAGATAAAACATTAGTAATGATAATATGCTAATTAAAAACCTATTATTTAAAGTTCAAAATTTTTATTTTAAATGTTTATTAAAAAACTGTAAAAATTAAGCGACAACATGAAATCCTACTAAAATAATCGCAGATACCTATGAAAAAAAAACAAATAAGGGCTAAAAGTAAACATTATTATATGGTGCCAATGGTTTTACCAATTTACCTTATTTGTTTTTTTCCATGGGTATCTGCGATTATTTTAGTAGAATTTTATGTTGTCGCCTGATTTGTACAGTTTTTTTTAATAAACATTTAAAATAAAAAATTTGCACTTTAAATGATAGTTTTTTAATTAGCATAAATAACATTACATTGTTAAAAATAATTTTTAGGATATTTTAAAGTTGTGTTTAATATCGTTGCAAAAAACATGAAGTTTGTGATTCCTTAATAAATTAAAAATTCAAGTAAATTTTACAAATATGCTTGAATTTGAACAAAGATATGTGAAATTAATTTGATTTTGATTAATTTATAAAGGTCTTTATGGTGAATATAAAAAAAAATGTTTTGGAAAATTAATACTTAATGTTTCTCTTTCTTTTTTTATTTTAGGAGGTCACGTTTTGGAATCTATGCATAACTTTTAATTCTAAACAACTTTTCTTAATAACATTTTGCTGAATTTTCTAAAATAGGTGTACTTTATTCTTGTACAAGTTTTATATTTTTTGGCCTACCCTGTACGCCGTTTGACTTGCAACCGTTCCAAGTGCACCTAATATGATTATCGAACATGCATTATCAAGAATAAAATTTTCTGAGAAATCGGTAATAAAAAAAAGGCCCATATGTTGCACACTTAAACAACCACACTGTATATCTAGTAATAAACAGTCGTATAAATAGTATGTGAATTTTTATAAGAAATCGAAGGTTTTTTTCTTAGTGTAATCGAAAAAAACACCAAGAAGCTTTTATAATCGATATAGATTGCCCATTAACATACAACCTTTCTAAAACCGACAAAGTGAAAAAACAGGTATTTAAATTTAGCGATAGAGATTAAAAATGTATGGAAGCTTGAAAAATAGAAATAACTCTAATTATAATATCAGAGAAGAAAGCTATGACGCAATGTTTTAAGCCCGGCTAAGGCCTTTCAGGCCATTTATACAAACAAATTCAGAAAAGCTCGAATGAAATTTGCCACATAGTAAGAAATTTTTTAAAGAGAAAGGCCCGGCCGTACACAGCCGGAATGTCTATCTGAATTCAGAAACGGAATTAAGAATAAGAATTCAGAACGTATGGAATTGTATATATTTTTATTATACAGCACACAGCACACATTTTTTCAGATTATGAATTTTTCAAATTTTCAATGGGCCGGAATTTAGATTCTGGATTCCGTTTCTGAATTCAGATAAACATTCCGGCTGTGTACGGCCAGCCTAAAGGTTAAGATAAATAATTTCTTCCCTGTACTGTAAAAAAAATATCAGCAATACCAACAAAAAGCTATGAAAAAGAGAAATAATAATATGTTCATTATCATAAAAATTCAAAAAGAGGTTGAACATCGACAACGTCAAGCCTTAGGCTAGGTTTATAATTTTTAGTACGTCAATTGTTTATATGATCGCCAGCTGTAAATTTACAATCACTTGCACATCGCACCTCAAGAGCAGCAAATTGTGCAATTATGTTATATTTTATTTGTGTTTGCAATGTATTTTAAAACGATTAACTATACAGACCCACTTTTCCACCCACCCCTTCCTTTTTAACGAAGTTATAAGCACTTAACTGTATAATAGAACAATTGTGCAAACCCTGAGAACACCGGCGAACTGAAAGTTTGTTCATGTTAAACCCCTATTAAAGCACATAATAAGTGAAATGGGCTATATTATAATATACGGGGTGTTCCTAAATATCATGTAAAAACGAAAAGGGGTATTTGGGGGTTCGGCTTATTTAATGACTAAAAATACATATAAATATAGGTCCGCAAACGCTTCGTTGCCGATCTACAGGGTGTTGAAATTTCAAGATTTTTTTAGTTTTTTCTTTATGGCTCTCGTAGTTTTTGAGATATTTAGCTCTAATTTGGAATATAGGTTACGCTGTAGGACTTACATCATTAGGCATACCAAATGGTTTTAAGAATCTACAGGGAGATATTTTTTCAGGGGTCATGCCCACTTTTCTCCCTATGAACTTTTTTTCGGTGCGCCGCTGGTGGATTCTAAAATACAAAATGCATTTTTTGTTTCGTTCTAAAGCATTTTAATCTCTTGTAGTTTTTTCGTATTTACCACCGTTATCGAGACCAAAAAAGGTTTTCTGTGTGTCGCTAGATAAAATTAAATTTTTTTAAAAATAGCCTAATCAGCTTCTTGATTTAGATAACCTTTTTTGTATTTATTTTGACATTTTATTCGCCCCCAACTATTTAAAATTAAAACTAGGATAGCGCGGTTTTTGTAGCAATGATTTATTACAATACAAAAATATCAAATAATAACAATAACAAGTAAACTACGTTATAAAAATTGTTGAAAGTTAATATTTTAAATGCAAACTTAATAAAAATAAGAGATTCCCCAAATAAAGCCAAGGCATACAACACCAATTATTAAAAAAAATTTAATTTCATCTAGCGAAACATAGAAAAACTTTTATTTTTTTTTCTCGATAACGGTGGTAAATACGAAAAAACGACAAGAGATTAAAATGATTTAGAACAAAACAAAAATTGCATTTTGTATTTTAGAATCCACCAGCGGCGCACCGAAAAAAAGTTTATGGGGAGAAAAGGGGGCATGACCCCTGAAAAAATATCTCCCTGTAGATTCTTAAAACCATTTGGTATGCCCAATGATGTAAGTCCTATAATAGCGTAACCAATATTCCAAATAAAGCTAAATATCTCAAAAACTAGAAGAGCTTTAAAGTAAAAAACTAAAAAAATCTTGAAATTTCAACACCTTGTAGATCGGCAACGAAGCGTTTGCGGACCTATGTTTATATGAATTTTTAGTCATTGAATAAGCCAAAGAATTACCCCTTTTCGTATTTATATGATATTTAGGAACTGTATAATAATATAACTTTCACACAATTCGAAGAATAAAATCAGAAAAATAATAAAGTTTAAAAAAATATTTCTGTTTAAAAACTGTACTTAAAAAAATATCTCAAATGTAAAATATCTAAAACTCACCGTTTGTAATGTACAGGGTTATCCAACCAAGACTAGAGAAGGCGATTTTTTTACTTTTCCTGTTTGACTTTTATAAAAAAACTGCCATCTTAAGTCATTTTCTCCCGCGAATTCAAATATCTTCAGCAAAAAACAATTGAACATCAAACAAAAGTACTAGGGGTCACTTTGATATTTTTTTAAATGGGATGCCGTATTTTTAATGAGCTTATCCGATTTCTCATATAAATTTTGATCTAAAATGTTGGATTTTTAATTCAAAAACGCCTTTTTTCTTCAGTTTTAAATTCGGAAAATGTTCGTCTACCGTACGATTAATACCTGATAGATGAATACCCGTTTCACCTGTTCACCCTTTAACCTGCTTTAAAGCGTCCGTCAGTTAGACAAAATAATCAAGTGTCAAATTTCTATATATTTTTCACGAATTAATTACAAATTTATTTTGTTTGATTAAAGTTATTCACTTTAGTTTATAGTTTTTTCTAATATGTCATACTACTAAAACTACTAAATTTGTAATTAATTCGTGAAAAATATATAGAAATTTGACACTTGATTATTTTGTCTAACTGCCGGACACTTTAAAGCAGGTTAAATGAACAGGTGAAACGGGTATCCATCTATCAGGTAATAATCGTACGGTAGACGAACATTTTCCGAATTTAAAACTGAAGAAAAAAGGCGTTTTTGAATTAAAAATCCAACATTTTAGATCAAAATTTATATGAGAAATCGGATAAGCTCATTAAAAATACGGCATCCCATTTAAAAATATATCAAAGTGACCCCTAGTACTTTTGTTTGATGTTCAATTGTTTTTTGCTGAAGATATTCGAATTCGCGGGAGAAGATGGCTATTTCAGTTTTTTTATAAAAGTGCAGGAAAAGTCAAAAAATCGCCTTGTCTAGTCTTGGTTAGATAACCCTGTACAAATGTTTCAATGTTTAGTAATATTTTCTATTCTAAGCTTTTTTCAAAAAATCGAGCTTATATTATTATTGATTGGAAAATTAGATATCTATATTTTATGGCCAAATAAATGCTGTTATTCTAGAACGTAACCATGACGACGATAAAGTTATTGGTATTGCTACCACTTTTATTACAGTAAATATGTTAAAAAATGATTGGTATACAACTAACTTATTTTTTCTACGATAGTTCAAAAAATGTCATTTTGTGAATGAATTTCTAATGACAAAAATAGGTCTTTATTGCATACTATGTAATAAAGTACTTTTTGCCCTAGTGCAATAAAGTAAATTACCTAGGAAACGAACAATTTGTTTATAGTATGTGTATTGTGGGTTGCACACCGTCGATACCCTATCGAAATAGAATTCACATTGACAGGGCGCCCTAATTTTATTATGTTGAAGTCAAAGGTATCTATGATCCATTGTCAAATTTGAATTACAACTTTTGCACACAAAGGAGAGGTAAAATACAGAGCGATTTTAAACATTTTTGTTAAATAAAAAAAACGATCTTAGACAAAATAGTGTATGTAACATGTGCAAAAAGTGTGTTTATTGCACATGGCATATTATTCACCTCGGCTACGTCTCGGTGATTAACTTCTATGCCGTGTGCAATAAACATACACTTTTTGCGCTAGTTGCATAAATAACTATTTTTTTTTATTTAGGTATAGGTTGATAAAATTTATATTTTATTTAACTTATTGTATAATATACATATTAATTAAATGTTATTTAATTTAATTTAATTGATAGTTCTTAAAAGTATTTGTAGAAAAATACCGCCATTAGGGCAATAAAAATAATAAATAATGATAGAATGAGCCTTAACTAGGTAAGTTAGTTTTTATTGTGTAACTGCGAGAAAAAGTAATTTACGTAACAAGTTCCAAAAGTGATATTTTACGGGATGACTAGGAACTTAAATGTAATTACTATAAAATTAGTGTCAAATTATAGACATCAGATTCGTGTAAGTAATATTAAATCTAATTTTTTTGTTAGCTTATTTATTTAAGCGAAATTGCAACTCATGATGCTTTGGATATATCACACGATGAACATGAGCCCGATAGGGTTAATAACTAGGGCGACAGATAACGTTTGGCAATGACCAATGAAAAAGAATTGAAGAAGACGATCTACATTTTGAGGAGCTTCTAACACACTTTTAAGGTACCGCTTTAAAAAACTAGCCATAAATATTGTCGGATATCATAATGGTATGGTATGCGACTGGGTTGTGTAGCTTAGATGGTTTTGATTTATGCTTATTATTTACTGTGACCTTATGGTGCGCTATTTAGTCACTGAAACACTAAGGATTTTTTAAGAGATTTATTTGATGAACAGCAAAGCAATGAGATAATGAAAGATTACAATAAATGCGAATAAAATACAAATTAAATAGTTTTCTAATAAGGAAAGATATTGCTCCTTTTATCTTACTTTAGGAAGGTGTTATTCCAGTAAGTTTAAAGAAACAACTTCCACTTATTAGATAACTGACATAAATGAGAACAATACAAATTTTATACCATAAACAGTTAGTTAAATTTCTCAAAGAACACTTACGCAATTTCAGCAAAAGTAGACTGGTTCTGGTGCAGAACTCTTCATGACTTCAAACATTATTAAATTTTATCTTGAATTTAAATTTGACTAGACAAACGGGCAAAGGTTACCCTTACACTTGAATAATTGATACAATTCCCTTAGTAAATGTTTTTTCGAGCTTTTTTACAGTTTTGTAACCCCCTACTAATTGGAAGAAGGGATTCCTTTTTTGCTGTGTCATGTATTATCTTCCCAAACTCTAAAAGAGGGGACTGGAATCCTTTATTTTAACCAATTACAAATAAGTATTTTTTTATAAACATTCTAATTCTGACTCCTACTACTAAACTCAAATGTCACTGTCTCTCTTCACCACTAACTTCAAATGTCACTGTCTCTCTTCTACACGCTATTTTTTTTTATCACACCTTTTTTTGCGATAAGCTCCACCACCTTAAGAGTCTTTACACTGCAGTTAAGTTACAACTATTTTATCTAGCCTTAAGAGTGCCAATCCATATCCGACAATATGAAATCAGCAAATCCTTAACATATGGATTGAAATTTTTAAGCAACAAATTAAGATTTTTCCACAGGAAACTATTCTAAATATTTTTCAATTATACAAAGTGTGCAACAATACCAAAGTTATAATAGCGAAAGAAGAGGACTAGCCAAAAATAATTTAAAGACAGTGGCGTATACCTAAAAACCTGTTAATAACCTACTATTGCTAATCTTCTTCATTTAACAGTGAAACACCGCTGTTATCACTAGTTTTTAAGGCAATTAAATAAATCTCATACATCATCACAAGATAAATATTGAAAACGAATAATTTTCATAAAATTATGAATACATTAGTAATAAAAACAAACAAAATTAAAAAAAAAAATAGTCTCAATAGTAATTGCTCGATATCACCTCAATTTTTTTATTATAGAAAATCCTCGAGAAAATCTTAACCTTTTAAAAATATGTGGTTTTAACCTAAACTGCTTTCCAGCTTGAAATATTCTTTATATAAATGATTCATGCTCAAAATCGGAACCATATACAGACGAAATCTTTCATACACCCCAGACTTTTTCCAAGTCCAATGGAGTAAGGTCTTTGAAACGGGATGGCCATTTAACAGAAGCATTTTGGCTCCGACCAATTCAGCGATTAGAAAAGTTTAGTGTAAATAGTTTCTAACATTTCTAGCTAAATGCGGGAGATGACCGTCTAGTTGAAACCAACGATATGTCTTACCACTAGAGGCAAATTATTAAGTAAATCGGCGAATGTGTTTGAAGAAACAACGCGTCATTTTATCGACATTTTATTCGTCAAAAAATTATCTAAAATAAATGATTACCTGAAAAAATGTTGTTCGGAGGCGCACGTACCCCTCTCCGCTATTTTGAATATTTGCCAATTGTTTTAATATATTTTGTTTTTCTCAAAAGATGTAATTCTTTATGATGAAGCAATAAACCAAATTTGAAATTTATATTATATTAAATTGAATTGTTTTAAAAAATCAGTTTTTAATTTTAAACTTTGACGCCCTTTATATTGAACATGTTGGTCAATAATGAAAAATTGCATTATAAAAGTCATATTATTTTTGCTCATGGAATATATGGTTAACGGATTGACCTCCTTTTTTCGGACACCCTGTATACAACAATTTAAGTTATTTTTTACCAAAAAGGTATTGGACAATATTTTAAAATTGGTCTACACGCTTCATTAAAAAATAGCTCGGCTCCAAAACTGTCTATTGAAAAATTCTTAGTATTTATTGACATATTTTTTGTCAGTGGAGGCAATAATTCGCTTTCCCATTGGGAAAGTGCCAGCGTTATAAAAAATATTATCATTTATATTAGTGTCCGCGAAAATAATTAAAAGAAAATATTGTGGCATATCGGACAAGTGTGTAACTATTTCTTATATTAGAATACACAGGGATCCAAGTTTAATGGATACCCTGGGGCGGGTAGACTACGACAGCCGTTTCGTCCTACGGGCAGCCATAACCCAAGCAATTCCATCACAATCCAGTCCTTCTGTACTGGAACTGGACTGGCAGGATCGCCATGTACCGGAACTATCGGGTTGTTCGTCAATTGAGATATTTGAGGGGTTGTATAAAAATGTATATTAAATTAAGCACTACATTTTGGTGTATACAGCCTCTATGAATATTACTCTTACTAAGACTATTACTATTGCTAAGACTAAAACTAGTTTCCTATAACTAATCAGTCTTTATAAATACTAAAACTAATTTGAACTTAAAATTGAACTGTAAATGTATTTGTTATTGTTATAGTAAATGTTTAATAATATAAACCACCCGGGTATGGGTTATACCCTTACCGTGTGTCAATGATGATATGTGATTATAGCAATAACAATTATCTAAACATTAAAAATAACATTAAATATACAATTATAGGGTTAAGGTAAAATAGGGGTAAAAACCCTTGTTTTTACCCTACACATCAAAGCACACTTGTCCGATATGCCACAATTATTCGCTTTTAATTATTTTCACGGACACTATATTATCCTCTAAACGTTTTTATGGCTTTTCTTAACGGATGGCGCGCATTTCAGTGGGTGCCGCAGCGCGACCTATTTCTAATCTGAAAAACTGCAGACTGTTTCGGTGAAAAACGCAAATAGCGTTCCCTATACTGGATTGTGATGCACTTCGTGGTTTATTTAGTTGTCTACCTTTCGATTATTACCAGTGTAACTGTGTAACTGCCTTTTATATTGGAGTTAATTCCGCTGGGATGGCGCTACGGTGTATTGATGGCCGCCTTGATTTTGCAAGGAGGCTTTTAGTACATGTTCCGTCGTTCTTTGAATTGCTTGGGTTATGGCTGCCCGTAGAGTCCTAACAAGGACGAAACGGCCGTCGTGGTCTACCCGCCCCAGGGTATCCATTAAACTTGGATCCTTGTATATTCCAATATAAAAAATACTTGTCCAATATGCCACAATATTTTCTTTTAATTATTATTTATTATAGAAGACAAGGCGGTGAAAATAATTATAGTAACAGCAAAGCTAGCACAATGTTCTGCAATTAGCTTTTTTACTAAATTTGAATCTACTTTATAGAGCAAAAAAAAATTCTACGGTTTCAGTTTTTAAAACTGTTGAACTGAATAACGTACTTAGAAAATAATTAAACAAAATACGTTACCTGATAAGAGCTCGCGAGAATCTAATACCGACAACATCGCAAACCAATGAATCGACGCCCGCCGATGGAGTTTATTCAAAATAAAGTATACTTTTCACCCTAAATGGTATCGACTTATTGACTGCAATAAAACTACCGGTTTAATCCCATTGTTATACACAATCAACAAGCAAATACACTACAGGGTAGTACTTTAGATATTTAATTCGTTATTATTAACACAAAGACTAAAATATGTTATCGCAAGCACAAGATAGTTAAATATTACCTGCTATAATTACAATTTATAATCCGACACTGACCGACAGTTTATTTTCATTTTTATGGCCGAGCTCTTGCAAAACGTCCCAGGTAGTTAAACGGAGTCAACCATTTATTGTGAAAAATACTTTATATACCAACATTATAATAAGGCGCTCGACTGCCAAATAAGATAATTGTTTGTAATAGGATGACGTCGATCAGTGTGCGCTCAAACTTTATGCTTCGCGGCGTCTCCTAATTTGTTTTTAGAAAACTTCTGTGAAACTTTACGAAGAATTTTATATTTGAGATATATTTTCAATAGGTCCTAATTTAGGATGTCAGTGCTGAATATAATAAATTCGATGACAGTGAAAAAGCCAATGTAATTTTGGACTCGAATCAAATATATATATTTATTGAATATTTTAAAACTTTTTATAAGTAATAGGATATTTCTATTAAAGGGATAAAATTTAATGTTTCTTCTTTAATTCGTAGGGAACACCTAAAGGCCCATGCGAAACCATCATTACTTTGATATATACCTGCAAATACGAATATTATTTTGCTCTACGTGCAATTTAAAAATCATGTAATATTAGAATGCATTTACAAATTACTTTATTTTGTAAGTGCAACAAAATAAAGTACTAAGGCAAATATTACTAGCACCTAGAGAAACACCAATATGGTAACTACACCAGACAACAAACACACCTTATACAGTGTGTCCAAGAAAGTATGCAACATATGGGAAAGTTCTTAATCACCGATTTCTCAGAAAATTTAATTCTTTAGAAAAGTTGTTGCATGCCTTAAAACTATAAATGCATATTTCATATTTCACTTGCGGCTAATAGTAAAGGAGTTAATGACATTTTTTCGAAATTGCCTTAGGAGTAAAGTACCTTAATTATTAGAAATACAGAAAAATTTTATATGGAAATGTTCTTGCAAATTAGTAAGTTAGTCCAAATACGAAATTTGAGTTAGTTGTCACAATTTTTAATTTTTTTTTGGTTAATCTCTATTTTCCATTAAACGGTACACCTCTGGTCGTTTTTTTGTGTACGCAATTTTAATATATTTATTAATTAACTTAAACGTGGGTTTATAAAAAAAATGGATTAAGTAGTTGCAAACTTTTTAAAACCTTTCAATGTTACGAGTTGGTTCAGATATTAGCGTGTTGCACGTCTACTTAAACACATTTTGGCCAACTTATGTTCTAAACAAAATTATGATAGAATTCAACTCTATTCATATTACTGGAAATAATTAATAATTTATTTGTCATTTTCACCCAGTATATAAAAAAAATTAAAAATTGACACACCTAACTCAAATTTCGTATTTGGATTATTAAGTTTTTAATTTGCAAAAACATTTCCATATAAAATTTTGCTGTATTTCTAAAAATTAAGGTACCTACTTTAATCTTTAGGCAATTTCGAAAAAATAGCATTTGCTCCCCTACTATTAGCCGCAGGTGAAATATGAAAAATGCATTTATAGTTTTAAGGAATGCACCAACTTTTATAAAGAATAAAATTTTCTGGGAAATCAGTGATAAAAAAATTACCCATATTATTATGTTGCATACTTTTTTGGACACACTGTATAATAGTCTACGTAAGGCAAAATGCAACAAACTTTTACAACACCCAACCACAAAATTCAAGACTGACGCAACATAAAACGAATTTAAGATATGACGAATATAGAATACATAAACCAATACATTCAAAACTTCCTATTTATTTTCAAGAAAATTAATAGCTCCAAATTTCCACTAAAAACCAAAAAATCCCACGCCCCACAAAATTAAGACCGCCCACTACTAAACTATCCTAAAGCTGTAACAAAGCAAAGCTACGGTGTAGGTACCTGACAGTATAAGAATCAAGCTGGTTTTTTCATTCATTTTTCCAGTGAACCCAAATGCAAACACTTGAATTTGAAATATCACACAATAACAAAATTTTAATATTGTAAAATGAAAACTGAATTCATTCATAGCCGTAAAAGGTCACTGAAACTGGCTGCCTAAATGCATTATCTAATACCAAGGCCAACATCAGCCACCTGCGTTGCAGGGTATATCCCTGGTAGTTACGAAGCTAGGTAGAACAAAATACAAAATATAAAAATTGTAATAAATAGTATTAAGATATTGCAATGTGAAAATACAAATGAACAATAAAGAGATTTTAAAAGTAAAGTAAGTAAACCAACCAATTAGAGCTCATATTTTGGAGCTATTAGATCAATATTATACTTTGCAGTGGCAAGAGTTTATAATATGCTAGTTGAAATCAAATAAAATATTGCAGTAGAGATTCAATGAAATTATTTTATAAATTTACTAATTATGATGAGGCATACATTGAAGTGCCAATTCCTCCTACAAGTAACTAGTAGTAGTAGTAGTAGTAGTAGTAGTAGTAGTAGTAGTAGTTTTTTTTTTTTTTTTTTTTTTTTTTTTTTTTTATATAGAGGATTAGGAATCTTCATAAGACCTACAGGCGGTGTTATCCTATGTGCCTGTAGAGTGTCGGATTCTTACCGACTAAACCCTTCCCTCTATGGACCATGTATGTATCCTTCTTGGAACTGCTGTTGGCATTACTTCGAGAAGGTGGTCAGTTATAATGATGTTTGTCTAGTTGTCTTGATTAGTTGTTTGTCTGTTTCTCTTCCCTTGCTTTCTCCAACAGTATGTCTCTTGCGGCTCTGTCAACTTCTTGCCATGTCTTCTTGCTGGCGAGCATTTCTCTGTCCAAATTGTCCGGTGTTAAGTGTATTCCTATAGTGTGTTCCAGTCTTGTTTGTTGTTGTAACCATCTTGTGCATTCGAAGAAAGTATGTTCGGCAGTGTCGATGGACCCGCAGTATTTGCATTCGGCAGTCTCGTTTATTCCAAATCTGTGAAGGTATGCATTGAATTTGCCGTGTCCAGTAAGTATTTGTGTTAGGTGATAGCTTACTTCTCCATGCTCCCTCTGTACCCACGGTCTAATGTTCGTAATTAGTCTTTTTGTCCAGTGTGCCTTACCGTCGTCGAAATTCCATGCTTGTTGCCATTGGTCCAGCATACGTTCATGTGCTTGTTTCTTACTGTCTTTGCCCTCTGTTTCAACCCATACTCTTTCTTGTACAAGAATATCTATAGGTGGTGTTCTTGCGATCATTAGTAGTGCTTGTGTTGATACTGTCCGGTACGCTCTAATAATTTTGATGGCTATTCTTCGTTGAACTCCCAAATATTTGTTCCTATGTACCTTTTTTGACATAGCCTTTTGCCATATTGATGCCCCATAGAGTAGCATCGATTGAACTACCGAGCAGAGGAGTCTTCTGCTTCCCTCGCTGGGTCCTGCTATATTTGGCATAATGCGTCCCAGAAATCCAATGGTCTTATTGGCTTTTTCCGTAATGTTCCGTATGTGTGGGCCCATTGTAAGGTTTCGGTCTAACGTAATCCCGAGGTACTTTGCTGCTGCTTTACTTTCTACGGTTATGTCACCTATGTCTATTTGGATCGTTTTTATTGTTTTTCCGGCTACTAGAACAACGGCTTCTGTCTTTTGTGGTGCTAGTTTTAGTTGTTTGTCATCTAGCCACTCTGTGACGATATGTAGAGTATGGTTTGCCTTGACCCGGATCATTTCTTCATCATCTGCGGTAACAACTATAGCAATATCGTCTGCGTATCCAACTAGTGTGACCCCTTCTGGTACCGGAATTCTTAGGATACCGTCATAATAAATATTCCAGAGCGTGGGACCCAAGACCGATCCTTGAGGGACACCACATGTGATTTGCATTTGCTCACTTTCACCCACCAGCAAAGTTCTTTTTTCGAAGTAGCTGACAATGATGTTATATACATATGGGGCAATTTTCCTTTTATTTAGCTCATTTATTATTTCTTTCCACGGAGCTGAGTTGAAGGCATTTTTTACGTCTACCATCACTAGGGCGCATTTTTTCCCCCTGCTGTATCCCGTTCTTGCATTCTCCGCAATTCTCATCACTTCCCTGGCGGCGCTGATTGTAGACTTACCCTCTCGGAAACCATTTTGTCTTTCGGATAGACCCCCATTTCTATCTATCTCTCTTTTGAGCCTCCCCAGGATTACCTGTTCAAGTAATTTACCCAGTATGTTCAGAACACATATGGGTCGGTATGTTTTTATTTCTTGCACTAGTTTTGATTCCTTTTCTATTAGTACCAGTCTAGCAGTTTTCCAGGCTTCTGGGAATTCTCCTGTAAGTAGTAGTTTGTACAAGATCTCTTTCCATTTTTCAATGTCGCTCATTACTAATGCTTTTACAACTTCGGGGGGTATTCCATCTGGTCCGGGAGCTTTTTTGGGCTTAATTCTGTTCACCGCCTCTGTAAGCTCTTCGGTAGTGATTCGAGGGCAGTCCCTTGCTTCCACTGCTTTCTTTCTATGTTTGTAGACTGGATGTTCCGGAAAAAGGGTTTTTGCAATTTCCATCTGCTTCTCGTCCGATAGAGTGATTTGCTGCCTAAGATGTAGCTTCTTGGTGACTATCTGGTAGCCAAGGCCCCATATATTTGAGTCTATCTCGTCAATTAGTTCCTGCCAAGTTTTTTCCTTTGCCTTTTTTATGGTTGTTTTTAGCTGCTTTCTATCCCAAGTGTATGTGTCGTAGCATATCCTTTTTCTTAGCTCGTCCGACCCCTTATTTGCCCTCAGCATGGCCCTTCTGCTTTTTAGGCATTTTCGTCTGATTTCTGCGATCTCTTCTGACCACCAGTAGACTGGTTTTCTTTTTATATTTATGTTTTTGCTTCGGAGGGTCTTGTTACATGCATTTATAATAATATTTGTTATGTCATCAGCATTTGGATTCTGGGTTTTCTGCATCTGGTTGTTTACTTCTTCTGTCATTTTGGATATTGAATCGGTTTTTATTATCCATCCTCGATTTATATGGTTTAAGTTGTTTTTCTGCTGGTCTCTCTGTCGCTTCTTTTCGTTTATCTCAAATGCTATATGTTGGTGGTAGCTAAGGTTTTCTTCTTCTAACACCTTCCAGTTTGTAACTTGCTTGGATATCTTCCTAGAGGTTAGCGTCAGATCGATAAATGATTGGCTGTTTCCCCTAACAAACGTTGGCACCTCTCCTCTATTCTGTACGACTAGGTCTTTTTCCGCTATCCATTCTACGAGTATCTCCCCTCTCCTGTCTTCTTTCCTGGAGCTCCATAGAGATGATTTCGCATTAAAGTCCCCTGCGACTATGATTTCCTTTTCGTGCCTTTCTATATGTTGTCCCAGCTCCGTGAGGTAGGCAGTAAATTGAGTCAAGTCAATATTCGGGGATATATAGCATCCGTATATCACTATATGATATAGTTCAATCCATACGAATCCATCCCCTGATCCCGTATTTTGGACTTTAATATTTTTGTTTGGCACACTTATCGCAACATTTATTTTTTTGTCGGTAAACCAGTTTCCGTTTGCCACTGAGTTTTTATGTGGTTCTGCAGGTAGTTACGAAGCTAGGTAGAACAAAATACAAAATATAAAAATTGTAATAAATAGTACTAAGATATTGCAATGTGAAAATACAAATGAACAATAAAGAGATTTTAAAAGTAAAGTAAGTAAACCAACCAATTAGAGCTCATATTTTGGAGCTATTAGATCAATATTATACTTTGCAGTGGCAAGAGTTTATAATATGCTAGTTGAAATCAAATAAAATATTGCAGTAGAGATTCAATGAAATTATTTTATAAATTTACTAATTATGATGAGGCATACATTGAAGTGCCAATTCCTCCTACAAGTAACTAGTAGTAGTAGTAGTAGTAGTAGTAGTAGTAGTAGTAGTAGTAGTAGTAGTAGTAGTAGTAGTAGTAGTAATAGTTGTAGTAGTAACATATTTTATTTAGCGAAAAGCTACAATTAAACATTTTTTAATACATTTTCTTAACACATTTTTATAGATTTATTTTAAATATAAAACGCAACCTTCTTTTAACAAAAACAGACAGAAAAGGTAAACATTTTGCAACTTGTATCCAATATAACCTACCTATCATTTTGTTTTTAAATATAGGTAATTTTAAAGTGTTTTTAAATAGTTTTAATGATTTATGATTTGAGATTTAATAGAATTTTCCAAATTAATATATTCTATCAAACCTTTATGAAGAATAGACTTATAAGCTAATGTTTTAGATACTCTATCCACATAAAAATTTTGATTAGTCCTTGTTTTATAATTATGATGTTCATAATTTAAAAGAACAAACATTTTTTAAACAATCGGGAAATAAATTATTTTTAATTTTATATATAATATATATATATATATACATACTAAATAAAAAGTTAAATTTCTAACATTCAACCAATCTAAATTTTTTAACATAAAATTACTTTTTGTATATTTGTCACAATTTAAAATATTCCGCATTGCCTTATTTTGTAAAATTTGTAATTTATCAAATATTTTCTCACTAGCACATTATAAAATGGAAGAACAATAAAGAAAATGTGGTAATATAATAGTATTAAATACAGTTTTTTTTAGAAAACAAACTTAAATTATAACTGATTCTTTTAAAATAACCTACTTTTCCGGCAATCTTCGATATGATACTTTCAAAATAGTTTAAATAATTAAATTTTGAATCAATGATTATCCCTAAATATTTAAAATTGTTTACTAATTCCAATTTTTCACCATCAATTACAACATTTATATTTTGACAATTTAAATTATTACCCATAACCATACATTTATTTTTTGAAATATTTAATTTTAATTTATTTACTTTTAGCCAATTTAATAATACAGTGTCCGCAAGAAAGTCCGCATCAAATGGGATTTTTTTTTATTATTAGGTATAGGTAAAAATTAAAAAGCAGTTAGTTTTTGCTTAACTAAAAACCAAAAATGACGTATACTGAAGCAGCTGCACGACTTGCGTTACTTGTCAAATTTGACATTTTTAATAAAATAGGTTTAAAAATGCCCTTATTTATGAAAATATCGAAAAACTTTATTTGAGAAAGTTGCTTATTTAGGCATTTTTAGCCTTTGTACGAAATTTTGACAGTCTAATAAAATTTTTATTTTTTGCCAGATTCTTGAAAATTTTGATCAACCCTCGTAGATTAACTTTTATACATCGATGTAAAACCATTTGCCTTTACTTCATTTGTAATCTTAATAAAATATTGTGTAAAAATTTTGTTTCCAATTATTTATTTTGCTTCAAAAACTGAAATTGTTATTGATCAGCATGTAATGTTTGATGCAAAGTTTATCAAATTACATCAGTTTTGTCAAAACCGACGTTTCTCATTTTTCTTAAGTTAGTAAACAGATGTACAAAAAGAAAATATTAGGAAGCTTTCGTTGAAATTTTACTTAATTAATATTGGATCAAAAAGAATAAATATTAATCGCTCGAAACATTTTATTCAACAAAAATATAGTTTAATATAATTAATTTAATTTAATAATAATAATAATTAAGTAAAATTTCAACGAATGCTTCCTAATATTTTCTTTTTGTACATCTGTTTACGAACTTAAGGAAAATGAGTAACGTCGGTTTTGAGAAAACTGATGTAATTAGATAAACTTTGCATCAAACATTACATACTGATCAATAACAATTTCAGTTTTTGAAGCAAAATAAATAACTGGAAACAAAAATTTTACACAAAATTGCATTAAGATTACTAATAAAGTAAAGGCAAATGGTTTAACATTGATGTATAAAAGTTAATCTACGAGGGTTGATCAAAATTTTCAGGAATCTGGCAAAAAATAAAAATTGTATTAGAATGTCAAAATTTCGTACAGAGGTAAAAATTTAACAACTTTCTCGAATAAAGCTTTTCGATATTTTTATAAATAAGGGCAGTTTTGAACCTATTTTATTAAAAATGTCAAATTTGACAGGTAACGCAAGTCGTGCAGCTGTTTCAGTATACGTCATTTTTGGTTTTTAGGTAAGCAAAAACTAACTGCTTTTTCAATTTTTACCTATACTTAATAATAAAAACAAATCCCATTTGATGCAGACTTTCTTGCGGACACTGTATATTCATCTCAGAATTTAGAGTATTTAGACCATCAAAGATATTTAAAACATTATAGTAAATTAAGGTGTCATCAGCAAACATTTGTAACTTACACATTTTAGTACACTAGAACAATTCTGTTTTTCTTTGGCGTTGTTACTAGGGCTGGGCGATATTGAAATTCCAATATCGAATATTGAAAAAAATATCGATATAGTCGATATATCGATAATATCAATAATATCGATGAATAATATCGCTTATCGATATATCGATATATCGATAAAAATATCGATATATCGAATTTTTGCCCAGCCCTAGTTGTTACCAGGTATTCGTACAGCACTTGAACCAAAAAAAGTCTCCTGCCTTTCGCCAAAGTTGCTGATCTTACAAAATTATTAAAAATTATACCTCCTTTTGATGTTAGTGTCTTTAAAACTTAGCCCGTGTCCCCATGGGCGTAAATTTGACAGCGTAAGTGTAACGTGATTGGTTGATTAAGCCGACATTTTAAAAATGGTTGTAATCAATCAATCTCCTATTAAAAAGTAGGTGATCTGTCTTCCTTACGCTGTCAAATTTACGCCCATGGCGATCCAATCTTACTGTAAACAATATAATGATGTTGCTATATTTGCAAGTGAGAAAACAAAGTAAAAAAGAAGAATAAATCAGTTGTTTAGCCGAGTTAAAGAGCTGTCATTATTTGTTAATTATTGTTACAAAAATGCTTTTATTTTTTCCTGTAATATTGTATCTAAGATTAGTCTTCTCGAATCAATGCATTCTATGGCATAAGAACATTTTGTGAGATAATAATATAAAAATGTTCAATTAACAATTGTGATTTTATTATGTCTAACGTCAACGAAAACTTTTTATAAAAAACAATGCTACGATTAAATGAATAATAGTTATTTATGGTACTAGTGTGTTATGTTGAAAATAAGCCACGCGAGAAAGATTTATACCACGAGGCCGCCAGGCCGAGTGGTATAAATTCTCAAGTGACTTAGGAAACATAACACATGAGTGGCATACAATGTTTTATCCAACAAGTGGAACAAATCGTTTTTTTATGAGATAATAATTAATAATCAAAATAATCAAAATAAAAATAATCAAAGCTACTTGCGTCTCAGTATAAATGTCAGAATGACTTGACAGTGACTTTTTTACATTTTGGTCAAAGTTGGTTGATTGTTTGGTTGCCACGGGCATGATACATTGTTAGCAAATGTTTAAATAAATTTTGACACTTGTCAGTTTTTCCTGCAGAAAAGGGAAGCTATTTTGAAAAAAAAAAACCTATAGAAAATGGAGGAAACCGATGAAAATTACGTTCCTGAGGATATCCTTACGGAAGCGGAAGAAGCAGCGATGCAGATTTTGCCAGAAAAGTCCCGAGATGTTTACGACAAGGAGTTCAAAATGTTTGAGTCTTGGATGAATTCACGGAAGATAAAAGGTTTCGATGAAAACGTTCTATTGGCTTATTTTTACATTTGCAAAAAAAGTTAGTCCCATCGTCGCTATGGATTAAATACTCGATGCTGCGCTCGACTATTTACCTTTATAAAAAAATCGACATTTCAAAATATGGCAAACCGAGTGGCAAACTAACGAGCTTTTTGAAAAGCAAATCATAGGGATACAAACCAAAGAAGTCCAAGACATTAGAGCGACTTGAAATAGAGAAGTTTTTGAACGAAGGTCCCGACGACGAGTACTTGTTGATGAAAGTGGCTTTCATAATGGGGATTAGCGGTGCTTGCAGATGCGATGAATTGATCAAATTGAAAATAGAAAATATTTAAGACAAAGGGAAATGTTTTTACGTAGTTTTGCCCGACACTAAAACCAATAAATTGAGAAGTTTCACCATACTTAAAGAAGAATTTCCAGTCAACCCGATCAATTTTTGTAAAAAATACATGTCTTTGAGACAAAAGAATACTAGTTCTAGCCGCTTTTTTGTTGTTTACAAAAATGGGAGGTGTACCAGCCAGTGTGTGGGAATAAATACATTGTCGAAGTTACCTTTAAGAATTGCAATGTTTTTGAAATTGGAGGAACCAGCGCTCCACACTGATCACTGTCTGAGAAGGTCTTCGGCGACTCTTTTGGCCAATGCAGGGGCTAATATGACTACATTAAAGCGTCACGGAGGATGAAAGTCCTCGACGGTAGCAGAAGGATACCTAGAAGAATCGGTGCATAACAAAATACAAATTGCAGAAAAAATACAAGGTTCTAATGTGTCGGCGTCTTCTAGCACTATCAGCAGCTGTACCGATATGGTTCCAATGAACCAACGAATTTTACAATGACTTCAAATTCGAATAAACCGTTAGCATTTTCCTTTAATTTCAATAACAATGTGAATTCTGCTTGTAATTGTAATATAAATAAATGGAATAATACTTTAAATATGAACGTGAGTTATTTGATAGTTTACTTGTCTAAAATGACATTGATAATGATAGTCATAACTGTCATGAGTTGGATAAAGTAAATAAAAAGCTTACACCACTTAAGCACAAAATAATTTTACAAAATGTAAGTAATATGGCAATCCGAATTTTTAAAACACAATTCCTATAGAACTTTTATTCTATTAAAACACTATAAGATTCGACCAACGATTGCCATGTCCGACCACCTTTACTTTCTTGGATTATCTTTATTCTATTTTTAAAATCTCCTATCACAAAAATATCATTTAAAAAGCCAAATTCAAATTTTGTATCTTTATAAGTATCTGTGAGTAACAGCGAAAGTGAGGGCAGAAAACAGGCCATGACTTTAACAGCCCAAACACGTTTATGTTTAATTTAATATTTTACCATATAAATGTACACTATGAAACTTTACCATTTTACTTGTTGGCGTTTGCAATAGAGAATTATACGCTTTGTATTTTAAAGCTTTAAATTTAATATGCAAAATTTGAATTAGTTCTTGTTACTAGAAAATTGGCAGTATAAAGAAAAATTTTTCTTTTGGAGTTTTTAAATCAAAATAATAAATGCAGACGTGACAAAAGTTAAATTTATAGGGAAAAGAAACCCAAAATCGTCTCCACAAATATATTATAAAAAGGTCAAATCAATGTGGTGTACATGTTTCGAAACTAGAAAGTACCATCATCAGTACCGCAATCAAGTTGTTTACTCTGTACGGAAAGGAAAGGAGGAAACTCCTTTCGATTTTTAATTTTTACCATTTTTTAAAATTTTTTAACTTTGTTTTCGTCCAAGTTATGTTCTTGTCCTTTTCATGTTTTTAATATTTGTTTAGATTCCTTCGTGTAAGTGGCACTTAGGCGCTTCGGTGCTGATGATGGTACTTTCTAGTACCGAAACATGTACACCACATTGATTTGACCTTTTTATAATATATTTGTGGAGACGACTGTGGGTTCTTTTTCCCTATATCTCAACGGCTCCACTTTGAGATAATGGACTAGGTACTTCCGTAAAAAAGTTAAATTTGCTTCCGTGTATCACACCAATGTTTTATACAGGCTAAATACCACAAAAATGAGCTGTTATTTACTGCCAAAACTGTTACCTGAACTCACCTTGACAAAATCAATATAATGCTTTTCTATCAACGGCAACGGTGAAGACTACAAAGAATATTCTGTAAAGTCTATAAGAAATTCTACTGCTCAGATCATATAAGAAACATTTTTCAATGAATACGAAATAAAAATTACAACAACAAACCCTTTCACGCACATTTTCTTCAAAGATGCTCGACAGGTAAAAGAGACAAAGTCAAAAGAGTACCAAGTTGTCCAGAAAAGTAAAAAGAACGTTCAAAAAGCGTTATTCGCCGAAGACAATAGAAATATTTAACAGCCATAATGAAGATAATCCCGATGGATTACTTACAAAAAAGTTTTTACAATTTGTTCGTTTGAACTTGCTTGGAGAGCAATGAGTCTAGAAACTGCTAAGTTCAATATTTTTAAAAGAAGAATGACATCATGGGAGAATTCACTGGACGAATTCAGTATAGACAGCCAAAAATTGGTTAAAAAGGTTGGCTTACAGCAAGTAGTTGGGAAATTGAACAAATAAAGACCTAGAATAATTTCATAAATGCAAAAAAAAGAGATGAAATATTTTAACAGATATGCTATTTCTAACTATTCATCCTTACTGGCAATATGGATGTTGGTTTAAAAATACTTCAAATTCATGTGAACCTTTTTTTCCATATACAACCCAGTACAACAAATTATCACTTATAATCTCCCTATAGCAGCAGAATTATCGAGGATTAATTCTGCTGCGTGGGAGAGTCGGTAAGAAAATTTCATAAATTGAAGTTTTTTCTTATTGTAAGTTTTTTGTTAAAATGCTACAAAAACATATTTACGGCGGCTTAAGATAATTGTTATTAGTTAGAGTTTTAGAAATGAAGTTCATTTTAGCCGTTAGTAACTCATTTTTATTACTAAAATGTGAGAAACATTAATTAACAAATTTGTTATCTGAAATCCCATATCTTTATAATATTAAATTCAAATAAAACTTAAAAAAAAATTTCCGATGAGTTTAGTTTAATATAATGCAATGTATTTTTACACTAGAAGTTGATTTTACTTGTTAGTAACTAGGGTTTATTACTTAAATTTCAGGAACTTTAAAAACATTAATTCGTTTTCAACCATAACATCTGATATTACATGTCTACATAGTTTGAAATGAAACTTAAAAAAACATATTTCCGATGAGTTTAGTTTAATATGACGTTCTGTATTTTTACACTAGAAGTTGATTTTACTTGTTAGTAACTACGATTTATTACTTAAATTTCAGGAACTTTAAAAACATTAATTCGTTTTCAACCATAACATCTGATATTACATGTCTACATAGTTTGAAATGAAACTTAAAAAAACATATTTCCGATAAGTTTAGTTAAATATGACGCACTATATTTTTACAATATAAGTTGATTTTATTTGTTAGTAACTAAGGTTTATTACTTAAATTTCAGGAACTTTAAAAACATTAATTCGTTTTCAACCATAACATCTGATATTACATGTCTACATAGTTTGAAATGAAACTTAAAAAAACATATTTCCTATGAGTTTAGTTTAATATGACGCTCTGTATTTTTACACTAGAAGTTGATTTTACTTGTTAGTAACTAAGGTTTATTACTTAAATTTCAGGAACTTTAAAAACATTAATTCGTTTTCAACCATAACATCTGATATTACATGTCTACATAGTTTGAAATGAAACTTAAAAAAACATATTTCCTATGAGTTTAGTTTAATATGACGCTCTGTATTTTTACACTAGAAGTTGATTTTACTTGTTAGTAACTAAGGTTTATTACTTAAATTTCAGGAACTTTAAAAACATTAATTCGTTTTCAACCATAACATCTGATATTACATGTCTACATAGTTTGAAATGAAACTTAAAAAAACATATTTCCGATGAGTTTAGTTAAATATGACGCACTATATTTTTACAATATAAGTTGATTTTATTTGTTAGTAACTAAGGTTTAATACTAAAATTTCAGGAACATGAAAAACATTAATTCGTTTTCAACTATAACATCTGACATTACATGTCTACATAGTTTCAAATTAAACTTAAAAAAACATATTTCCGATGAGTTTAGTTTAATATGACGCACTATATTTTTACAATATAAGTTGATTTTATTTGTTAGTAACTAAGGTTTAATACTAAAATTTCAGGAACATGAAAAACATTAATTCGTTTTCAACTATAACATCTGACATTACATGTCTACATAGTTTCAAATGAAACTTAAAAAAACATATTTCCGATGAGTTAAATTTTTAATGTGTCTCTTTTAGCCCCGGTGTTCGATATGCACAGCAAATTGGTTAGTATCAATAAAAATTATAATGTATTTTGATTTTATTCTGAGTGCCTTTGCCAATAGATATAAAGCAGTTCATTTTTGACAGAAAAATCATCACTTATTAATTTCATTAAGTTAATAGGAACTAACACAATTATCGCGATAATCTCCCGTTGCTATAAGCAACGTAAACAAAAAGGAGCCTTCTAATCGGTTGAAAATAAATTTATGTAATTTTTACTCTAACTCGCTTCTGAATCGTTGCTGTAAATCGTATAATACACTTTCAAATTTGGTTCAACTGGATTTCTGTTTTGTTTCCCTGATGGCTATAACAGGTGCACTCAAAAAGTTTTTTTTTGGATAATATTGCATAAGAAGTATCTTATGAATTCAGTGGTATAATAACACTGATCTGTTAATATTTTGTTTTATAGTTAATTTAAAAACATATTTTATATATATACCTTTCTTTTTTTTATGTAAGTAATACTACTATAATGATTTTTTTGTTTAGTGAATACTGTTCCTGGGTTTGTGCCGCTTGTATTTCTTAATGTAAAATAAAAAAAACAAAATTATGTATTTTATTAAAAAAATTAAGTCGCCATTTATTTTCCACGGATCCCTAAATTTGACCGTTTGCTTCTCTACTAAACATCGATTTATATACTTTTATGTAATTTGTCTGTTCATACCGTTTTGAAAATAATTTTATTTAATGAAACCTTTAATTTTGTTTAGTTTGAAGCCCCTTTTCTTGTTGAATTATTTATGCCATTTATTATTTCCTATGTAGGACCACTCTCTTCTAGAAAATTAAGAACCAACGTAGAAAATGTGGAAATGTCATATAAGTAACAAGTGCCAAAAGTGCTACTTTTTCGCCCGAGACTGCGGTGTTCCGAACGATGCTTAGCGGAATTTGGTTATCAGTAAAGTGTGGAAATGACAATTGCCGCACATATTGAATACAAAATGTTTTTTAGAGTAGTTAAAAGCAATATTATATTCACTAAAAAGTAATAGAAAGGAAAATATTAACAGGATTGCAGAACTGCTAAATACCTGAAATACTTTAATTTTTTTAAGTCGTATTTATTTTTTCAGGTACTAGAGCTAGAGACATTTTTATAACCAGTTTGGAAAAACATATATATCTGTGTAACAAATGCACGACCTACACCAATAAAAATCAACGAAGTGTATCGGAATATTGATTGCAAGCTTGTAACCAACGGTAGAACGTTTTACCTCAGTTAATTTTAAAAAGTGCTACTTTAAATCACGTAAGAAACACGAAAATAGTACAAGTGTTGAAAGTGATATTTTTTACAAGAGTGGAAATGTTGTTGCGATAATCCCACGAATCTGCGAAAATTACTTTCATACGAGCAATGAGCAATATTTTTCCTATACTACCACAAAACTATTTACCAGCAGCCCCAATTTCTGTTTTTATTTAATACCTACTCTTATTTCCAACACTTGTGCTGAAATAGCTATTTACCTAACAAGTGCGGAAAATTAATTTTTCCGCACGAGTCTGCCGTTCACCGAACGACGCGTAGCGGAGTTCGGTGAAGCAGCCGAGTGCAAGGAAAACATTTTTCGCACGTGTTAGGTACAATAGTTTTTCTACAGACCTGTGGAAATAAGTAACACATATTTCAAAGAAATTTAATAATTTTTAATTAACTATAACAATCACATACATATGTAACCGTAACTAATTCTGAGAAAAAAAGTAATAACTACAAGTTATAATTGATATATTATTAATATTGACATAATCGTGCCGAAACATTTTTCCGCACTAGTGTGGAAAAAACAATTTTCCGCACGGATTTTTGACATAATCGTGTGGAAAAACTTATTTTCCGCACGGATATCAGTGCGGAAAATTGATTTTTACACACGTCTGTAGGAAATAGTTATTTTCCTAACAAGTGCGCAAAGTGATACTTTTCCGCACGCAAGTACAGTTGGACGAACGACGCGAAGCGGAGTTCGGATAAGTTCTTGCGTGCGGAAAAGCACTTTGCGCACTTGTTAGGAACAACATTTTTCCTACGAGCTTCATATCAGATAACAACAAAAATAAAAATATGATAATTTATTTAATAATTTTTAATTCGACTTTAAAGAAAGAACTATAATATACTTACAACTAAAAATTACATAACAAAAAAAAATAATAGAAAATTAAAAAATTACATAACAATAAAAAAAATAATAGGAAACTAAATTATTTGTTTATAACATTTATAACAAAAGAGCAATTACTCACATTCTGCAAAGTAATAGCCGATCCAGTAAGCTCATTCAGTGGGTGGCTAGTTTTACTTTTCCGCACCCAGTGCGGATAAAAGTCTTATCCGCACTAGTGCGGAAAAGTGTAACTTTGCACACAAAAATGCGTGCGCAAAGTACTACTTTGCGCACGCTCGTAGGAAAAGTAGTTTTCAATACGCGTGATGAATATAAGGCACCATTTATTCAAATGTCATGTTGACAAGTACTTTTTCAAGATATAAGTTAACGGATACAGTTTAATGGTATATACAATCATCGTTCACAACAAATGAAAAACCAAATTTCCTAAACTCACCGACAGCGTTTTCAAACTTATTCAGATATACAAAACCCCTTATATTTCCAAACAATAAATTCCTACAGTATTAACGGTTCTCAGTTTTTGATGTGTTGCGTTATCACCATTTTGACTAACGTAGTTTATTATCATTTTTCATTAGAATACTCTCTATGTATCTAGTATCATCTATAAGCAGTGCCGGTTCCTACTAAAATATCGCGATAATCATAAGCCATATATATCATAATAGGGACATGAATCTTACCTTTGAAAAGCCCCGGGCATAGTTCATATTTGAACGGGATATTTCCTAATATTATGTAGTATATGAGCTGAGAGATAGGAAAGGGTAACAATGAGATAGAGAGATTGAGAGGAGAAGGAGACTAGGATGGGCGGCATTTGGCAAACTAAGTCATATACTTAAAAATAGAAGGATACCACAATACCTTAGGACAAGAATATTTGAACAGTGTGTAGTGCCGGTGATAACATATGGAGCACAGACCTGGACTCTCACACAAAAACAATGGTGAATAAATTGAGGACAACACAAAGAGCCATGGAAAGAGTTATGATAGGCGTAACACTAAGAGACAGAAAGAGAACCGAATGGATTAGATAGAGAACAAAGGTCGTAGATATAGTCGAGAGAGTCACAAGCCTGAAGTGGAATTTTGCAGAACATATAGCCCGCCTTACAGACGACAGATGGAATAACCGAATAATACGCTGGAGACCATGGGAAGGAAGGAGAGGAAAAGGAAGACCAATTATGCGATGGTATGACGACATAAAACGAGTGGCAGGACTTGGATGGACGAGAACAGCACAAAACAGAGAGAACTGGAGGAGAGGAAGGGAGGCCTATGCTCAATATTGGGCGCAATGAAAGGGCTTGATTGATTTGATATGAGCTTCATATTCCAATACCTATATACTATATACCGTGCGAGCAAAAATTATTTTCATCAAAGAGGGCTTGGATTAAAAAACGTAGGGCTTGGTTTAGATCACAATGAAATGGGGACAATATATCGAACCAAATCTAGGTTAAAATTTTGTCAAATTCATATTATGACATGATATGCCAAACTAATGAGTAATAAAATAAGTAGTAGACTAATACAGATTAATTTTTGTTGTTTACAAAATTAACAAAGTAAGAATATACAGAAAGAAAAGAATTACATAACTTGCTGAAATTGGCCACCGCCATGCTCCAAGCATAAATTCACATGTCTCTTCATATTTCCGAAAGTATTGACCAGCATCTCTAGAGAAATGTTACCACATTCTTGGATAATCCTTTCTTGTAATTGTTCTAAATTTGCAACTGCTGTTTTAAAAATAGTGTTGTTTAAATGAGGAAAAACCAAGTAATCCATAACCGTTAAACAAGGTGATCTAGGTGGGAATTCAATGTCTGATCGAAAACTGATCAACCTGTCGTCAAAAAAATTGCGTAAGTAGTTAATAGTTTCGGCGGCTGTATGGGCGGTTGCACCGTCCTGTTGAAAATATCTAAAACGTAGTTCGTCGTCAAGTAATTGCTCCACAAATGGATTCAAAATATTGTCTCTATACCGCTGTGCTGTAACTGTGTCATGGAAAAAAATAGGACCAACAATTCTTCTTCGGGCAACAGCTAACCAGACACCAATTTTTTGAGGGTGCAATGTGGACTCTACATAAAAATGGGGATTTTCACTACTCCAGATGTGTGTGATCTGAGAATTCACATAACCGGAAAGGTGGAACCAGGCTTCATCCGAAAAAAATGTCAGGTCTAGTAAATCATTTCTTTCCAATAAATTTTGGGTAAACCATTGAGAATAATTCCTGCGTCTTTCAAAATCTGCGGCTTGTATTTCTTGGAATACTGGCACATTATAAGGAAATAAATTTAGCTGATTCTTAAGAATAGTCTTTCATGTTCCATAAGATCTTCCCACTTCTTGGGACAGGCGTCTTATACAATTTGTTGGCATATTTTGCATTATTTCATGAACGTTTGCAACAAGTTCTTCTGTTCTTACAGATGGTATTCCTGCTCCTTCCTAAATAAAGCCACGGTTCTTTTTAGGCAATGAAAAAAATCCCCAGCAATAAAAGCAACGTTTGGAAAATGTTCGTGAAAATCGTTCATGCACAGACCCGGATTGTATTGCCACTCACCATTTACTCTTACCCCGTTTTGAAAATACGCTTCAACTATGAATGTTTTGTGCTGTTCAAGAAATTGGAAAAATGAGCGATAAATCAAATTACTTGTAACGACTGTGACGGAATAACTGATTAATTATTGGTTATTCAGGTAGTTACTGACACCCAACAGGTATAAAGCTCTACGGCTAAGCATTACGTCCTTAGATGCAAGGTCCTCTTTAATGCAAATAATTTTTGCTCGCACGGTACATAATAATATGTTGGTATTCAAAATATTTAAAAACAATACAACACACATTTTTAATAGAAAAATTGATATTCAAAGAAATAGTTGACAATGAAGTTCTAAAACTGTGCTTTGTTAGCCGCTCGTATCCTCTTTTCTTCTTAATCGTCAGCTTGTACAATAACAATAACAGTGACATAAATTATAATCCAACTAATACAAAAGCACCCAAAAGGACCACTTCTGAATTTCCTTCCTTTTGTCTAAATCAAAACAAAAAACGTTTCGAAATTAGGGATGAGAACGTAAAACTGGAACGGATCTCTCGTGAATCAGATCCGATACTTACTATGACTTACTATGAAACTGGTTCCCCACAAATCTACGCTTCAAATTGTTTTAGATTGTTTGTTGTATTTTTACTTGATATTAATAGACATACTGTACAAATCTCGACAAAGTAAGTAATGAACCGTATTTTCTATTTTATCAATATAAATTTTTTTTATTTCATTCAATACTTTGCAGGAGGCACTGTAGGTGACCGATAAGCTGAAAGCTCTATAGTACAAAAGTCTCCTTTTATCTCTTAAAAGGTGTACAAAGCCGTCGCTATACTTTAAAAAAAGTAGGCAACTTTTTGTACTGATTTGATAGAAGTTCAGATATTGGCTGTAAATGTTAAAATGATTTTTGGTACGGTTGGAGGGTTACTGATCTAGTAATCAATGGGTCAGTGGCGCGTCAATATGGAGGCTGAATAGCTAATCGTATACCGGGTGTTTCTCAAAAGACGTTCACTACTATAACTTTTTTATATTTATAGATATTGAAATGAAATTTTTAGATTATGCATAAGAAATAAGTCTGCATTTATTAGCTTAATTTTCAATTTGTTAGCACTTCCGGTTTGACCGGAACTGACCTTGACTTTAATATTTTTAATGGGACATCTTGTATATTTTTACTTATTTGGGTTCAGCCTAACATTCTGAGTAAAATGACACCTCACTTGTCATTTTTTGACGTGTTATAACATTTTTATGTTTATTTTTTATTTTCAATCTAGAGTGCTACAAATTAATTAAATCTGTTACTTTATAGTCAAGTAGTATATGAAAATTAAAATGATGTCATAATAATTGACTTTCTAAGTTTCCCAAGCGTTTAAAAAATTACAATAAACAATAATGGCCGAACTATTTAAGTAAGCAAGTTAAGTAAGTACTTTAAAATTATGGATTAGGATTAGTACCGGGTGAACAACTAAGAATGATCGTCGGCTATATCTCAAAAACTAGCGGTCATGGAGCTTCGAGGTAAAATATTTTTTGGTAAAAGTGCCTAAGAGAAAATGCTGGAAATTATTTTTGAGTTTGTAAAACGTCCGGAAGGGGGCGTTACAGTCACGACCAATTTTAATATTCAGGATTTCTTCGTGTTTTGACTAAGTGAGAGGTACCAAAAACATATTTGTTTTAATCTTTACCCATTTCCTAATAATATTTGTTAAGGAAAAAATTTTCTATCCATTAAAATAAAGTGGTGGGGGGAATTTAAATATTTTCTTAAATAAACTACGATTATTTCCGTTTGACATAACCGATTTTAACAAACTTTATCTCATTAAAAAGAGCTTTATTTTATCTACTAATTGCGTGTTTGTTGTTTTATCCATGAATTTTGCCGTCGCCGCTAGATGGCGTTAACTGATAAAAAGGCTTAAATTAGGCATGTGTGCAAAAAAGTCAAATACAATGATAGGTCTGTTTTAACAAGGTCTTATAGAGAATAAAATTCTTAACATTTTCGTGAAAACTCCAAATTTGTATCTTTTTTAGAACCGGAGATATTTAACAAAATAAATTACATATACGAATGGTATCGACATACGGGCGTTTTTAAGCAACCTATTATATCAAGAAATACATTCAATATAATATGAACATCTACTAACCTTACAACATTGATTTTTTATGCATTATGCATATCGAATGCATCTTAATAATAAACAACTTTTTTTGAACATAAAATAGCAAGAAATTCCTTCATTTTAACCAAATTAATTTGTTTTATTTTGTCAAAGCCTACTTACAATTTGAATGGTATATTTTTGACTTAAAAACAAGGTTGGCCCATTAGTGCGACGAAGTCCAATATATCTGTCTTTAATAGAAAAGCGGAGAATTAATGCATAAAAAATCAATGTTGTAAGATTAGTAGATGTTCATATTATATTGAAAGTATTTTTTGATATAATAGGTTGCTTAAAAACGCCAGTATGTCGATATAAATCGTATATGTAATTTATTTTGTTAAATATCTCCGGTTCTAAAAAAGATACAAATTTGGAGTTTTTACGAAAATGTTAAGGATTTAATTCTCTATAAGACCCTGTTAAAACAGACCTATCATTGTATTTGGCTTTTTTGCACACATGCCTAATTTAAGCCTTTTTTTCAGTGTAGATAAAATAAAGCTCTTTTTAATGAGATAAAGTTAGTTAAAATCGGTTATGTCAAAGTAATCGTAGTTTATTTAAGAAAATATTTAAATTCCCCCCACCACTTTATTTTAATAGATAGAAAATTTTTTCCTTAACAAATATTATTAGGAAATGGGTAAAGATTAAAACAAATATGTTTTTGGTACCTCTCACTTAGTCAAAACACGAAGAAATCCTAAATATTAACATTGGTTGTGACTGTAACGCTCCCTTCCGGACGTTTTACAAACTCGAAAATAATTTCCAGCATTTTCTCTTAGGCACTTTTACCAAAAAATATTTTACCTCGAAGCTCCATGACTGCTAGTTTTTGAGATATAGCCGACGACCATTCTTAGTTGTTCACCCGGTACTCAAATCTTAAATATTCGTCGACCCCTTCTTTTCAGGAAGGTTTTTTCTTATTCCCCAAAAAACATCAGCACGAAATAAATTTTCTATCTCCTGATGATGAACGTTTCTACGTTCGAAACATGTAGAGACCCCTAGAGAATTTTTATTCTATTAAATTTTGTTGAGGAAGACTTTAGGTTTTTTCTTTCTTTCCCATACTTTTAACTCCACTTTCAGCATGGACTATTTCTTCAAATCAAATTATAAAACATGATGAGTTAACGGTTCAATTTTTAACTGGAACGTTCTTAACCAATCCATTAAATCTAGTTATTTAACTAAAAGTACAACCAAAAAGTGTCTGAATTAATAACACAATCTAAAAAAAAGAAAAAGTAATAATAAAGTCATTTTATTAGAATAAAATAATAATGGTTAATTTGAGATAGCTGTATGTGTATATACACCATTAAAATTTACTTAACAATAAACCATTAAACAAATAAACTAAACAAAATAACTGATTCTCGTTATGATACTGAGAAAATTGGTAACAAATTAGAACACACTTTTATGAAATATCGATTGTTTCATCTACGATAAGCTGTTTTACAGCCAGCCGTCACTGCTTTATTAGACAACTAAGACATTTAAAGTGATGATTTAATGGAAGCTCAGAAACTGACTTTTTAATTCGAAGACATTTTTCTTGTGATCGATATAATAAGAATTTGATGAAATTTGTTGGGTTAAGAAAGGTAGGTTTAGCGATTTCTTGTGCTGAACCAGCTTTAGTACTACCCTGAATCCAACGACGAAGTTACTGCGCAGTCGAGACATTGTTTCAAAATTTAAATGGGACTATGTAGGTATTCGATACTGAAAATACACTTTGGAACAACTATTTGTATATACTCGAATCAATTCGGAACTGATCCATTACATGTCTGAAATGACCCAGCCCTACTCGAACTACCCTCAAGCTTCCTGTCTATGTCCGGCCTGTTTCCGTCGCTCTCCAAAATAATAAGCAGGCTGTGAAAAACGCACGAAAACATCTGCCGACGAATTTGACAATTGTTTTCTTATCAGAGCCCTCTCTGCGACAAAATGCTGAGGGAATTGAATCTGTTTTTGATTTAGTTTTATTAAATATTCTGTATGAATGTACCTACAATAAGCAGTAAGAATTTTTGCTTTTTACAATTTTTTTGTTAAATAATCGCCATGTTAGAATTTATGGTTGATAAATAAGAATTTTAAAATTGCAACAATTGCAAATATTATTAATGTAATAAATAAAACCTAAAGCAATCTTTTAAATAATGTTTTTATATATGCAAAAACTTTGAATAATATAATATATAAGTGAAATAGTATATTTTTATTGTAGTTCTGATGATGATTTAAATTAAAATTAACGGAACGTCAACAAACTAAACTTGTTACTGAACAATTTGACCGAAAACCCAAAAAACATAATTAGATAATGTAGATATATTTATATTAAAAAGAGAGTACGATTCAAGGTATACATTGATTTAAATAAACTAATTTTATTGTTTAAATCATCAAAAAGTGTAAAATAAATACTATGGTCAAACGAAAGTTGACTTGACAAGATGTTGACAAGATCGTTTTTAGTAGTCGTAGTCAAACCTTGGAATAATTTACCTAATTAATTATTTACTATTGTCACGATGCGAAGTTTCGTAATTTACTTGTTAGTTAAACTTTGTATTTAGTTTAGTTAGTATTTATTGTAAAATTATATTTCATTAAGGTAATAGTATCAACATGCTTGCCAACCTATAACCTAATTCGCGTAGATTTATTTATGTTTTCTAGCTTTTACACCAAATTTAAATAAAATCAGTATCGACTTGATATTCTATAGGTAATAATTGACATATTTAATAAATATCAAGGAATTTCATAACTTATTTTATGAGAATTGTATAGCGAAACATTTCGGGTAAGATTTTTTTTTAACATTATTATGTCATTGTTCTTTCTTTATACAATTCTCCCAAAATTAGCATTGAAATAAATTGATATTTTTGTAATATATCAGATATTACCTAAGTAATTAGCCGACGATACCAATTTTATTTAAATGTTAGTTTAAGGAGTACTAAACTTGAAAAAACAAAGCGAAATAGGTTATAGGTTGGCAATAAATTGAACGACGTGGAATTCTTAATTCCACCTTTAACTAGAAAAATAAAATATTATTCATAGTAAAAATACCATGACAAGTAAACTACTGACACATTGGACTAATTTAGGTTCAGTAGTAATAGATGGGGGTTTGGGCGTCAAGTGCGCCTTATCATACGTCATCTGTCATACGTCATACTTCATCTGTCAGCGGTCAAACGTTACACTCTTGGGCGTTAGCTATTCTGGCAATAATATTCAACATAGGTCGCGTATTCGGAATGACGTCATATTACATATAAGAGAAGATGACGGCTGTCACCTGCAAACTAAGATATGTCAAGGTCACCTGTTACAAAAAAAATTTAAAGCTAGGTCACGTGCTTAAGATTCCTACATATTACGATTAAAAAAAGATGGCCACTGTCACCTATCATCTGTCACCTGTCATATAACACCTGTCACTTGTTGAATGTCAAAATTGAATCTTGAAATAGGTCACGAGTTCAGAGTGACGTAACAAGTCGTTACGAAATAACCCGAAGTCGATCGGTCAGATAGCCGATAATAATAATAGTAACAATAATAACTTGGTATTGAATAAATAATAATATATGCATTGCAAATGCATTGAAATTCTTACTTAGAAACAAAGCCAGCATGGAATATAATAACAGTCTCATAATATAAAAATATACTCTAGAGATCCATACGCCATTGAAAATTAATAGATTTTGGTATTAAAATCAATACACTTTTTGGTTTTGTAAGTATTAATACAATTTTATTATCATTAAATAAATTATTTTTAAGAAATATAATGAGTATGTTTGCTACTACAATACATTTATTTTTGTATAGCAAATGGTGGGTTTTAAGAACATGTACCTATATAACAAAAATGCACATGAGGTTTTCCAAGCAACTCAAAACGTCATAAGTGTAAGAATAGAAGAATTATTTTATATATTATTATTGCATTGTTTTCTTATCTCAAATAAAAGTAAATTATTATTATTTCATTAAATTATTACATTTAACAGTTACAGTCACAGTTAACAGAATCAAACACTTATTTTTAGAATTAACTTCCACTTTGGCCAAATCGTGACAAAACAACCCAAATCGTCTTTTCTCTCGTAAACTGGCTTCGATCACTCCACGGAATAATAAGCTGGCTGTACCGGAAACAAGAGAACATCTGCCGTTGAAATCAGCAATTGTTTTCTTGTCACGGCCGCTCACTGTAAAATCCTCGGCCAATCTGATTCCGATACAGTCGTATCAGATGTTTTGCTGTTATAGGGATATGTCCGTTACTGCAGACAATTAAAACAAAAGATTCGCGAAAACAATAATTTTTTCTTTAAGAAAGCTTTGAGACGTATTTCATCAAAGAAGTGTAACCATTAGGCAAAAATGGGTTTGAGTTTAATATTTGATGTAATGTAGTGAAGTATCTTAATCGTATTTAAGGAAATTTGATAAATGTTTAGGTAGGTTGGCGATGATGACTTGTGTAATCCATTCTTCTTGAATTGCAACTTCATTGGATACTATGAGCAGTTGTCTTATTATAATATAAATAAGTTTTATCCAAGTTTTGCATGTATAAAGTTGCATTGTAAATAAGTTTGTAGTCCAAATATGGCAACACCATTACATATTTTTGGGGATCAATAGTAAAGGGCTAAACTGATTAAAATTGCTTTGAGTCTTTAACAGTTTTGCAAGACACAATTGCCTCTTCAGAGTGATAAGGACACAGAATCTTTAATAATTTAAATAACTTCAAATCTCTGATATTCATTATCTTAACATTTTTTCCTTGTATAAAATTTTCAAAATCTTTTTTAATTAGATATTTTACCAGCTTAGCTATACAGGGTGCTACAAATTCGTGTGAATACATAGGGATCACTAAAACGGTAGTATATAAGAAAATGTTTAAAGTAAGGCAAAGTTTCATGCTGTTTCATGGTGCTTAATAATTTGGTTAAACAAATTGTTAATATTCTAAATACCCTCGCCGATATCCGAAAAAAAAATTTGCTTTTCAATTTTTGGTACACACTTTAATTTTTAAATTGGGAAAGACAAAGGCTCTGATAGCCATTTTTCATGTTCTACCGTGTGAGCAAAAATTATTTGCATCAAAGAGAGCCTTGCATCTAAGGACGTAATGCTTAGCCGTAGAGCTTAATACCTGTTGGGTGTCAGTAACTACCTGAATTAACAATCAATCAGTTATTCCGTCATCTTTGACAGTCGTTACAAGTAATTTGATTCATCGCTAATTTTTCCAATTTCTTGAACTATTCACATATTTACTGCTGGGGATTTTGATCATTGCCTGAAAAGAATCATGGCTGTGTTTAGGAAAACAGGTTCTATATAACACAAAAAAAGAGCAGCTAGACCATCTGTAAGAACAGAAGAACTTGTTGCAAACGTTCGTGAAATAATGCAAAATACGCCAACAAATTGTATAAGACGCCTGTCCCAAGAAGTGGGAAGATTTTATGGAACATGCAGGACTATTCTTAAGAAGCAGCTAAATTTATTTCCTTATAAAGTGCAAGTATTCCAAGAAATACAAGCCGCAGATTTTAAAAGACACAGGAATTACTCTTAATTGTTTACCCAAAATTTATTGGAAATAAATGACTTATTTGACCTGACATTTTTTTCGGATGAAGCCTGGTTCCACCTCGCTGGTTATGTGAATTCTTAGAATACACGCATGTGGAGTAGGGGAGACAAGGGATGATTCAACCCTGGGGAGGATTCAACCAGTTTAATTTTTTGATGATTTTAATCTTGCTGCCCTTTTTCACATTGAAATTAGTTTATGTTGGCCGGCAAAGTGACTTATCAAAATCTGTCAGTTTGAGAGTTCCAGGAGAAAAGTTATTTGCTGGTGAATTTTCTGACTATTAAATGTAATTATTTTGTATTTTATTTTTTAACAGCCATTTTACTATTTTTCTTAGTGGAATAATTGTTAGTACAGTACCTTGTAGCTGGGAATATACCCGTTTAATAAATCACAGAACCAACTGTAACCTTGCTTTTTGTTTTGCAATTTTAAATATATATTTGGTTGCATAGGAACGTCTGGGGAGGTTTCAGCCATACATACTTGGGGAGGATTCAACCATGGTTGAATGACCCACAGTCTTAAAACTTAGGACTATGTAAAAAGTTTGATAGTAACTATTTTCAGTGCCGCGTAAATATATTCGCAAAACGAACAGGGAGGTCGATGAAATTGCTATAAAAAATGCTCTTAAAGATGTTTTTAACAATAAAATGCAGGCTAGAAGTGCTGCTAGGCTGTACAACGTGAATAGAAACCCGCTTCTTTCTTTCACGGGTTCGAGTTTCCTTTATCTTTAGACGAAGAGTTTTTGGTATCGAAGGGTGATTTTGTTATAACTACATTTGCAACAAAATGTACTGTTCGGTAGTTCGGTACTATATTGGTCAAGTGCTAGAAATACATGGCAATGAGTACGAATTAAAATTTGTTAGAAGAAAAAATAATTCAAACACATTCACTTTTCCATTAATGGAAGATATATCTACTGTTGAAAGGGATGATATCGTCAGAAAACTCCCGAAACCACAAAGTTAGGGCACTGCAAGATCTCTTCTTTGTTTAAATTTAAAGTTAATTTTAGGGGATGGAACATTTCTTAATTTTTTTTTATAACTATGTTATAGATAAAGGTTGTGTTTTATTTTTCGTAATAATATTATTTTTGTATTGTTCAAGTTCATAGCATATGAAACATAGTTTTGTAGTATTTAATTCATTATTTTTAACCTGTGTTTTTATATGCTATATTAAATATCTACTTTTAACCAGCATTTTCCTAATGGTGGAATCATACCCATACCATGGTTGAACCTACCCCAGCTCGGGGATGATTCAACCAATCTGCCTAATTTTAGTAAAAAAAAACGATTCTCCTAACTAAAAACTCGTTGGGCCCCTTTATGTTGCAAACTCAGTTGACAATACCTCAAGGTACAAGGTTGTTAAAAAATAAATACTATTTTTCCTTTGGAGTAAAAATAAGACCAACTAAAAATAAAAATGGATGAATCATCCCCAGTCTCCCCTAGTAAAAATCCCCATTTTTTTGTAGAGTCCACAATGCACCCTCAAAAAATTGGTGTCTGGTTAGCTGTTTCCCGAAGAAGAATAATTGTTGCATGGTCCTATTTTTTTCCATGACACAGTTACAGAACAGCGGTATAGAGACAATATTTTGAATCCATTTGTGGAGCAATTACTTGACGACGAAATACGTTTTGGATATTTTCAACAGGACGGTGCAACCACCCATAGAGCCGCCAAAACTATTAACGACTTACGCAATTTTTTCGACGACAGATTGATCAGTTTTCGATCAGACATTGAATTTCCACCTAGATCACCTTGTTTAACGGTTATGGATTACTTCGTTTTTCTTCATTTAAAGAACACTATTTTTAAAACACCAGTTGCAAATTTAGAACAATTACAAGAAAGGATTATCCAAGAATGTGGTAACATTTCTCCAAAGATGCTAGTCAACACTTTCGAAAATATGAAGAGACGTGTGAATTTATGCTTGGAGCATGGCATGGCGGTGGCCAATTTAATGAATTTATGAAAATTATTTTTATTTTCTTTCTGTAAGTATATTCTTACTTTGTTAATTTTGTAAACAACAAAAATAAATTTGTATTTGTTTACTTATTGTATTACTCATTAATTTGGCATATTATGTCATAATATGAATTTGACAAAATTTTAACCTAGATTTGGTTCCCATATCATTGTGATCTAAACCAAGCCCCACGTTTTTTAATCCAAGCCCTCTTTGATGCAAATAATTTTTGCTCGCACGGTACAAGATGACGTTATTAGTTTCCAAATGTGACATTCCTTAGATGCCAACGTCAAGTTAAATTTTGTAAATTAGGGTTTTAAATTTAAAATACGGGTTGAGGGACTTCTAAGCTTTAGAAATTTAAAACAAATCAACATTACAGAACACTACAGAAATCTAATATCTGTGGTGTTTACTCCGTTTCTTTCTTCAATAAAATTCTAGTCAGAACTCAGGTTCCCCATAGCCATAGTTATTACTCAAGGCATAGGAAGTAATGGGCTTTTTTATTTTAACCGAATTCATCATATTTATTACTGACATCCTGAATTAGAACCTATTGAAAATAAATCTCAATAATAAAAATATTTCTAGAAACACGTGAAAAGATGCCGCGAAAGCAAAAAGTTGGAAAACATGATATCAGATATTTAGTAAATTATACCATCCGCGCAATTCTTTTATTTGCTAGTAGTGCGACTGATTTTAATGGCATCTTTGTTTCGATAACTTAAGTAGAAAAGAACAGGAGACCAGACTCGAGATATCATTCAGATAGATGCCGGCGCTGGACCACACACGTGCAAAACAATTTGTTGGCGTTTTTACAAATAGTTTATAATTACCTCTTTGTTTTATTGTGTTTTCAAATTTATTTTGGTCAATTGACCAGTGAATTGACGAAAAATAACTTGATCGGTCATTTCCACGACCCTACTCAAACGTAAAGATATATTATTTTAAAAGTTCAAAGTCAATTATGCCTGTTATCAAATTTTAACAATGATAACATTACTCTATTTTGACATCTTCTAATAGACCCCTTAACGTGAATCACCCTGTATATTGGGTTTTAATAACGAAATTATATTTTTCCAGGTTCTGAAGCTGGTAACGCCTTAGAACACCCTCTAGTAAGAAAACTGGGCTTTTCCGGTAGTACAGAAGTAGGACAGGTCATAATGTTCAGCTTTGCGGATTTGAATTTGAAAATTTTTTCGCAGGAATTAGGAAGAAAGTCTTCCTTGGTTATTTTCAACGATTGTGATTTGGATAAGGCTGTAAAATTGCTAAGTATCGACAATATAACAAAAAGGACCACGCACAAAATACACACAAAAGTGGTTTCGGTGAAATTGCTCCAATTTTTGGTATGTTGTACCTTATAACCCCTAGATTAATTTTCCAAAAAAAAATGGGGGGGTCAATTGGATGGTTTCGCCACTACGAGGACTCATAGGCGTGCGCGCAATTTTCAGAAATAAGACCCATTTAACTTGCAATTGATTAAATAACACTCTGGTCGTATAAATACGTGTTCTACTGTTTTGAATTACTAGTCGACACATCTAGGACGAAAATAATAATTATTTTGAATATGGTTTTACTGGGTGTCCAAAAAAAAACGACTTAATAATATACATCAAATATCTAAAAAAAAATTGCTTTCTTTTCGCGCTTGTAATAACCCTGCACTAATAACTACAGTTAATTAAAATATTATTTCCATATATTATGTACCGAGTGTCACGGATTTATTGTGAATACGTTTTTATTTAAATACATATTTTTCTCTTATTAAATAGTAATCCTTGCTCAATGCAGAATACTTGTTGACAAATACTTCTGGAAATATTCTCAAAGACAAAATTATTCTTTGCATTCTCAATAATGGGTGATGTTTAAATCGTTTCAACGAGTGTTATTGGGTAAACGTAGTATAAAATAACTTTAGAAATAAAATGTTACCTAGTCTATAATAACTGGAACATCGTCATGGTGTCTATTTGCAGCATCAGCAATATGTTCAAATAGCCTAACTGAGGGATATTTAATATTATTTTCAAATATTGAATATCCTAAAAACCACAAGACACTGGCCACATGTGCGCAAGTCCCAACGGTTCTTGCTCCTGATTTGCAAGTACAGTAATATCCATTTATTTCACGGCCATATTCGATCCAGATCTAATATTTAACTCGGTTTTGAAATCTTGACCATATTCTTAATCGAATAGTGTTCACAAGCTGATTTGCCACATCAATTTGCAAATCATCATTCCGTTCTCGTTGTGTCGTATCTTGTATATATGATATCGCTAGCTTTAACTGGTACGTTCCAACTGTAAGATCCCGAAGATATTCTAAAGTTAGATGTGGGAAATCAGGAAGATGGTTATTTTGTAAACTGACAAATCTACCATTCCTCTTAAGTAAATTATCGTTTTCAACAGTTACTTTTAATCTATTTTCTTCTCTTGATCTTTGTAATAATAGTTCAGCCTGGGCAATATCAGCTCCTCTCATTACAACTGGATCGTAATATTTATTTATAATTGCCCCACAGATTTTGTAAAATTCTCCTAGGTGAACTGCATGATGAACTGATATAACTTCCGAAAAAAATTTCCTCTATCTACCACAAATATATCGTTTTCTTGAAACCAATTTCTGATCATTTCTGTGTCACGCTGATACTCATTTCTTAACATCGCTGCATCATTGTTTCGTGTATCTGAAAAATAAGGCCCCTGAATTGTTAAGATATACCCGTTAGGACCAACGATCAGAGCGGGTTTAATTAGGTGATGTCCTTTATGTACACAATAGGATTGTCGCAACATTTGAAAGTTTTTACTTTTATTTATTTCACAATAGGTGCAATCAACGTACACTATAGCTTTTGGTTGTTCAGGATTAGGATTATATAGTTGATTAGCGAAAGGAGTGACATGTCTTTCAATAAACTGTTCTCTATTTATGGCACCTAAACCGATATTTGCAGGCACAAATCTCACCATCAATGACAATCGTACTTTACTAATCGCTAAACTAACATTTTGTCTAGTTGAGTAATTAAAAATCACTTTTAAAAAGTCATCCGAAAGTCCTTGCTTCATTTTGCATAAAAATACCAATAAATCTTTTTTTGAAATATGTCTAGATTCAATAACGTCGCAATAAGTAAAAAGGTTTTGAAACTGCTGCTTATCAACTGGTGACATTGATTTAAATTCTTCATTGCTAAAACTATTTTCACTATGAAATTCCCACCTTTCATAATCCTTAGCGGTTCTCAGTTCTTGCAAAAATGCGTACATCTGTTGTCCTTTAATCTTGTATGGTCTGTTAACAAATTCTAAGCCTTCCAATAAAGGACGCAGGATACATCCATGTTCATCCAGGTGTTAAAAGCAAGCTCTGGCACTTTCAGGTGTATAAATATTTTTGTAAATAAAAATATTAACTCTACACTTAAGTGATAATCTATGTATGTTATTGGCATTATCACATATTAAACACGTAACATTCGACGTTTGTTTTAAAATGTTTAAACGCAAGCTAGTAGGATCGTTGGCTAATATACGCAATTCTTCAACAATTGAGCGGTTGCAATTAAGACACAGGCGAGTAACATCATTTATGGGTATTGGTGGTAAACCAAAAATGTCCCTTCTAGTAAAAACTATTTCAATTTTTGCAGCATTATCTGCATCGCCATCAATTACTAATATTCTTGTCATACGTTAAATGTTGCCGAGTTTGTTACACGTGTAGAAGCGGGGTCTTTGTAGTTGTGCCGCAGCTTCCATTTTAATCCAAAACCTAGAAGTGAACATAGACAAATAGATCATGTTATTCAAAGTAGTTTAATATCACACCATAAACTTACCTGTGCAATAATTTTCGCTCTGACAAAACAGTAAATAATTATTTAATTGGAAATAAATAGAAAATACTGAATAACAATACATGTGACAACAAACAAAATAAATAATAATAAAAAGAATTGAAATCAGCTTTAAACTAGTGTTATTGCAAAATATTATATTACAAAGAACTATCCCAAGTTGTCACTTTACAAATACATTTCTAAATAGACAAGGCGACTAGATTGGCTGTCATTTCTGTGGAGTTACACGTCGTCGGTCGTCATAGCCGACTTGACTTATTTACCTCGCTGTAAATTTAAATAGAGCAAAGCATAACTTTATTAAATACATTGTTAAGTAGGGGCTAATATACAGTGTGTGTATAAAGTCTGGAAACGGCTTAATAACATCACAATTTACTGGCCGATTTAAACCAAATTTGGTACAGGTGTGTAAGAGGATCTAACGCACCGAATGACGATATTGGCGTTGTTGCCAGCTTTTTAGTTTGTCTGGAATTCGAACGAAATTTATATTTTTAAATATAACACCCAGTATATTTTTACATTTTTAAATTCCACATAAAATTATAATTATTTTTTAATAAATGCATTATTAGTCTATACTTCATAGTTTCCGAGATATTGACTCTCGAAAAGTGACATTTTTGAACTTTGACAGCTTATAACTTTCTAACAGTACGTCTTAGGGCAAAACGGCTTACATGTCCCTATCTTCAATTTTTATTATCTTCCCAAAAAAATCAACTCCCGGTTAAACCGGAAGTAACTCGAAAGCAGGAAATATAGTTGTTCCGGTTTAACTGGAAGTTCAGAAGTTAGAAAGTTTTAAGCTGTCAAAGTTCAAAAATGTCACTTTTCGAGAGTCAATATCTCGGAAACTATGAAGTATAGACTAATAATGCATTTAATAAAAAATAATTATAATTTTATGTGGAATTTAAAAATGTAAAAATATACTGGGTGTTATATTTAAAAATATAAAATTCGTTCGAATTCCAGACAAACTAAAAAGCTGGCAACAACGCCAATATCGTCATTCGGTGCGCTAGATCCTCTTACACAACTGTACCAAATTTGGTTTAAATCGGCCAGTAAATTGTGATGTTATTAAGCCGTTTCCATATTTTATACACACACTGTATGTGAAATAAATATTTTTTAAGTGTTATATTCAGTTTGATGATACTTAGGTTAAATAGGGCCGTGCTGCAATACAAATATTTTTTAAGTTTCCTGCAGCAAATATATGCCCGAGAACAATGATTACTATTTATTAAGAGAAAAATATGTATTTAACACTCGGTACATAATATATGGAAATAATATTTTAATTAACTATAGTTAACATATGCAAAATAAATTGTTTTTAACATTTATAATATACAGAGTTATTACAAGCGCGAAAAGAAAGCAATTTTTTTTTAGATATTTGATGTATATTATTAAGTAGTTTTTTTTGGACACCCAGTAAAACCATATTCAAAATAATTATTATTTTCGTCCTAGATGTGTCGACTACTAATTCAAAACAGTAGAACACGTATTTATACGACCAGAGTGTTATTTAATTAACCGCAAGTTAAATGGGTCCTAGTTCTTAAAATTGCGTGCACGACTATGAGCCCTAGTAGTGGCAAAACCATCCAATTGACCCCCCATTTTTTTTTGGAAAATCAATCTAGGGGTTATAAGGTACAACATACCAAAAATTGGAGCAATTTCACCGAAACCACTTTTGTGTGTATTTTGTGAGTGGTCCTTTGTGTCGGTCAGTCTCAAAATGAAAAATGGCCATTTGTTACTTATATTTGCATACGTCCAAATGTCCACGTTATAATAATAATAGCATACCACACCACACATATTAACCATAGACATGTACCTTTAGATTAGCAAACTCGCGCATGTAAATAAAGCTACACACGAGTAAACATGCACACTGTAACATTATCATTTGACGAATGGAAAAATAGACATGACCGGGTTTTAAAATTTAAGTTCTTAATCAAGAAATTGTAAAAGTTGATTTTCATGTTATCCAAATATCAGTAGTCCGGTTCACCTTGGTTTTTTTTTCATGAGGCACATTCCCGAGAATCTTACTGTTCATGTCACAAAATTGAACAATTTTTTTGTATTCTTCACCAACATAGGCAACATTTAAAAAATATATTAGTAAAGTATACGTTCAATTCCTATTTTATAAACAGTGTACCCCCTTGCCTTTCCATCTGGATTTTTCGGATGGGACCTTATACTACGATATTCTGGCAAATAAAACTCTTATTTCGCAGGAGATCGGATTCCTGTTGTTACCCTAGCACGAAACAGTTATAGTGTTTCTTAGGTCAATTTAATGACATTAAACTGTGGGAATTTCCTAACCATAGGCGTTCCACACAAATAATTAATATGCGTATACACACTTATAAGTTTGTTTTACATTAGGTGTTTGTACATACTATACTTTATAAACCCACTGTATATATAATAATATTATATTAAAATAATAAATATAAGGTAACTCAAAAATTCTATATACAAAACTAAAATCAGAAAAATAAACCTGACACGGCACGACACTGCTCAGAAAATGCTTTAATTTTTTTACCAGAACTTCATTCTCGTCAACCAGACTCCGGCCTGTTCATCAAGGCATAACCACGTATATTTTATCTCCGTCTCTTCCACGCCATCGGCGGTCACTGGCCTATCTCTGTCTGGCAGAATCGATCGTTAGACGGGCCGGGTACCGGTTCAGCTTATATCCTGGCGCTTCCAACCGCAACAAATTACATGCTGTTGCCAATTCTTCAAAATTTTCGGATTTGTAAGCACAATGTAAGTATATACGAGAAACAGGGGTTTGTTAATTAGTTGTTTTTAAACACTGCAAACACTTTTTGTCTTGATTTCAGTTATATTGTTTCTTTAAGGACTAAATAATGTATTATTATAACAATGAATGGCTTGTTATTTTTTTCTGTCACACTCAAAACTCCTCGGTTTAAAGTATATTTGCAAACTAGCTTTCAAAGAAAGTTACTGACTAACAATTGAATACTGATATAAATGAAATATCTTTAATAAAAAAACTTAAAGAATTGAAGAAGAAAGATCTGACAACCCTGGTTGTGCGGTCGGTCTCTTTGAGACTATTTACCGCCGTATGGAATGATTGGAATGTCCTCAAACTGAGATTGGATAAATAATAGAAGAGAGTATTTCAAATTATGTATGAAATAGTAGTTTTGCATAATTTAGTTGTGTGAATTCTGATAACAAAAAATGTTATCCCAACATCAGTAATAAATAACGTTAACATAAAGAAATTAACTTTGCTAATAAAAAATTGAATCGTAAAACATGACTTTTGTACACCATAACAAAAAGACTTTTATTACTCACAAATTACAAAATAAGAAACTTGCTCAATTAACGGACTTCCCTCTGCCCAAGAAAAACATAAATATGACCAGGCAGAGATTCTGAAAGAAGACCATAAAATTTTTACGGCTGAGAATAAAAATCTTTTGTAAGGCATAAAAAGCCATTTGGCATTAACATTGTAGGTTCACTTAATCTGTTCTTAAATATTTCGTATGTGCATTTATAAAGAACATAATTCACGTGTTTCGTACTTTGCCACACTAATTTGCGGGCGGAAAATGTTTTTTCGTTTCATTTCAAAAATGCGTTATATTGGGATGACATGGCAACGAGACTGCTGATGCGCTCGCCAGGGAGGGCGCAAGCATGTCTGCCGAACTAGCAGATAATACTGCGGCTAGACCACTGGGATCAGTCAAAGAGGATATAGATCAAATAGCTAAACAACTTGCACAAAGCAGATGGACAAGGCTGGCAACTTGTAGCATTTCCAGGCAATTGTGGCCCCTACTTGACGGCAGGAAGACCGCAGTGCTATTACAACAGAGTCGGGAAGGACCTAAGAAACATCACTGCCGTAGTCACCGGACATTGCCTGTTCGGTAGATACGCTGAACGTCCAGTGGCGTAACTAGCCCTCTGACCTGGGTGTGGCCCTGTTATTGTGATATGAAGTGGCGGCTCGTGTAGAGGTGGAGAGCCCGCCGCAGGCCAAATGCGCCGTAGGCGAAATTTTTTTCCGGACCACGCCTAAATTTTAACAAATTTGGTCAATAATCAACAGTAATATCACAAGACCTCGTTTTTTATCGGTTAGATTTTTCAGCTGTCACAAAAACTTTTTTTGGAAATTTTTCCAGTTGAATTTTGGACATGTTTATTCTGATTAGATCCCGAGAGCGTCTTGGCAGGCAGCATTGGATTTCTAACTTTACAGACCTGGCTTGGAGTTCCGATTTCGAGTTTTAGTTGCGCGTATAGGGTATAGACTAGACTAAAAATATAATAAAATTGATGAATAAATATAATTAATTTATGTAGGTATATAAAAAAAATTCAATTAATCAATTTGCCGTTTGACTTATCGTTCGCATTTGGGTGGTCTGGCAGAATAAATTTGTTTCTTGCAGATTCTGGGGGGGGGGGGGCAGGCAGACCTCTGGGGGGGCCGGGCCACCCCTGGTCCCCCCTAGTTACGCCACTGCTGAACGTATGCAAATACCAACTAACGACTTCTGTAGAAGTTGCAGAGATGAAGAAGAGGAGAAAAGTATTCAGCATTTCTTGTGTGAATGACCCGGCCTCGCTAGAAGAAGGTTCAATACCCTGGGCGAACCATTCTTTAATGATCTGGAGGAAGTGAGCAGCCTGTGCCTGCAACTCAGTCGATTCACGAAGTTTGAAGCAGTGGCTGGTTTGAATGAGCTGTCACGAGCTTCTACGATCTACGTCACGTCGCGTTAACCATCAGGAAGCTGATGCGGATAGGTTCCGCGGAACACGTGTGGTATAGTAAAAATTTTGAATACTCTCGCAAGATGGAGGCAAAGTCACGTGACACTCTGTCAATTTTGGTTTATTAAATTTTTATAAGTTGGCATGAATTCCAGGTCTGGACTTGAAAATTATACATGTGATACCTTCTAAAACAATTGATGCAATAGTCTCATCGGTTTTACCGCTTAAATAATGCCAAATAATAATAATAATAATTTCTTTTGAAAGTTTTGTTTTATAAATATTATAATTTAAGGTACCTAGGTAGGTAATAATAAACATGAGTTTTTATATAGTTCTTAAAAGATAAAGTGTCAAAATAGATTTAAAAACTATATAATATTATATAATTATCCAAACCTTCAAAATTCTGAATTAACTGAAACGCAAATTTAAATAGGATTCTGTCACTCATATTTACAACAGAATTTTTTTTTGTTTTATTTGTTCAGATTATACCTAGGTATAGGTAAAATACATTACCTACAGTTCAACATAAACTAATTTAATTCAGTCAGATATTAGATTTACTGTCAAGGAAATCCCCATAAATGACTTAAGTAAGGTACGTAGACCCAAATATGGTTTTTATAGAATTTGTTGGCTATATGATACGGTTACATTTCTAGACTTGTAGGTGACCTAATATAAAGTTATAAGCTTCAATTTAGCCAGGGATTTAATTTTTCTGTTAATAAAAACCCCAATTTAACAGTTTTTGACTTACGTAAGGTACGAAGACCCAAATAAGGTTTTTATAGAATTTGTTGGTTATGATACAGTTACATTCCTAAACTTGTATGTGGGCTAACATAAAGTTAAAAGCGTCAATTTAGCCAGGGATTAAATTTTTCTGTCAGTGAAAACCCTACTTTAACAGTTTTTGACTTACGTAAGGTACATAGACCCAGAAAATAGAATTATATATTTGTTCGCTATTCTATTACATAATATTAATATGGTTACCTTTTACAACTACCATATTGGCTGACATAGTAATGTTAAATAGTTTATTTAAACCTTACTATTGTCAAACAACAACAATAATAATAATAATAACAATAACAAAAATAGTTTCTTCGAAATCAAATAGATGATTTTTATAGGTTAATAATATTGAAAGCTGTTTTAGCATTTAGCAAAACTACCGGTTTTATCAACCTACCCGACTTTGTCCAACTCTTCCCTAGGTACCTACCTAAGTCAGAGAAATAATTTCTACTTATTTTTCTTGAAACAGAAAAGGATACCTACCTAGATAATGCAAAATGCAAAAATTATACATTATATAGAAACCTAACCTTTACGAGCAAACATTTTAAGTTACAAAATTTCACAAACTAACTTTTCGACAAAAACGGCGTTCAGATGAAATGAAACTTAGGTATTACTTATCGATGAAATCAGCTAACGAGCAAGACACACATTAATAATTATGATCCCCAACGAAAAAGAAATAAAAAATTTTAACCTGTAAATTTTTGGTCAAATGAATAATAATTGTAGGTACTTAGCGGCCACAAACAAGTAATTAAAATTCAATGAAAGTATAGAAATAAAAGGCACCATAACGACAAAATATTTTGAAAACGTAATTAAATGTAACAAATGCACAAAAACGCAATTCACAGCTCATTACGGTCCAGTACTAATCTGGGGATATTACTCTCTCCCAATATCAGCTGATCGATGACAAATTTCTGCTGTCATCTGTTTTAAAACGAGACTATTTGCGCCGTTTTCTATACCACAACGGTCCTTATAGGACTACGTGTGACTGTTTGGTCAATGCCAGAGGTCTGCCACTCTAACCTAACCTAACCTAACCATTGGGATGACGCTTTACGATAAACAAATAACGATATTACAAAACAGATCCAACCAATTATAGAATAACTGCTGCAACATGTAAAAAATTTAAAACAAACATTAATTTTGAAAATAATCATAAAGTCGGCCGTAGTGCCATCAAAATATCACGAAATAAAGCAACATAATTTTGCACTCCACAAAATAACATTTCCAGAGGAGTTTTATGGAAGCCACTACTCGGATTATAAACAAATGAACAACTTCCCCCATTAATAAATTTTGTTTCAGCCCGAGAAAAGAATGAAAACATCCAGGAAAAGTAGCTGCAAACCGGTAGTAAAAATTTTAAGAACCGAGATTAAAAATCTCTTCCAGGACGTAAATATCCGTAACTGTAACTTTGTTGGTTCATTAAACTCCAGTACGTAATTTTAGCAGTGTCGTTTGGTAAGGATTTATTTCAGAAAAAAGTTTCTTAACTAAAAATTGCTTTTTGACGGCCTTTTGTTTCTGGCGAATATTGCAGACTGTGTTTCAAGTTAGGCAGCGCCAGCGGCCGTAAAATATTTTGTTCTACGACGACCTATAATACCAATTTCATAGCAAAACTATGTATAAACAAAAAGCTACGAATGCTCTGGTTTTCCGACAGATGACACCGGGAATTTGTCATCGATCAGCTAATATTGGGACATAATAATATCCCCAGATTAGTAGTGGACCGAGTTAGTCCAGGAAATACATAATTTTAGGTTGCAAAATTCATGGTAGTTCTGGAAATGCGCTTATTTTATGTTTTTTGGGCCGCTGAATCCAAATTTTTAACTTCGCACCAAAAATTCCCCCCGCAACCCCCCCCCAATTTTGGAAAAAAAATAAAAATATCGTTTTTTTTGGAAAAAAATCGTTATTTTGTATATTTTAGACAAAAACTACCTGGAAATTCGGAAAGTAGACCAAAAATCAGATTCTATATATATTTACGTATGACGAACGCGTACGACGTTAGCGCGCCTCAGAACATGCGCCACTGCTCCGAACGCGTGCCTGGACATCAGACGGCAACAGCGTAGTTTTCACCGCTTTTGCGACCATGCACACTTACCGCTGCTTACCGTTTTAAATTTCTTGGTTCATCCCCTCCCCTTTTACACCGTTTACAGTCAGTCATGAGTTCTGCCCCAGTGCGATTAGATATAATAATAATGTGCCTCGAGTGCAGCAATTTATGCGATAATAGCCCTGAAGGTATCGTTGAGGATTTGGATGAAGAGGATCCACAAGCAGTGGAACTCGAACTGTTGTTTGAAAAGGTCGATCAAGTTGATGCAATTGTCAGGTTAGTCGTTTTTAAACTATTTTTTTTTGTATTTTTTCTTACAATGGATCAATCAATCTGCTCTAGAATTTGAAACAAATTATATATGTTTGGCACAAGAACTTAATTTTAAGCTTGACTGACAAATGTTTTTTTGTTTCAGTCTTGTATGAAACCCACGAAGTAATAGATGACGGATCTGATAGTATGGCCGTAGCGAGGGGGGGGCAGGCAGGGCGCCGCCTTTCCTAGAGAAAAATTCGCCCTTCCTGGAAAAAAACAACAATTATTGACAATAACTCTTTCTGGACGAAAAAGCCGCGATTGTGCGAAGGCAGTAATAATGAGAACAGCAGCAATACAGAAGCGGGGACTTCTTCTATCAATGTCGTTGAAAACGAAAGCACAGTAATTACGAAAACTTTACCAGATACAGATGATTTACCACTTATTGGAGAACCAATTCAGCAAGTAGTTTTAAAAAACTTCCCAAAACAAAAAAAATAATCGATCTTTTCATGCGGAATGGTATACAAAATTTAAGCAGCTAGAATATTCTTCAAAACTGGCTGCTGCGTTTGGTTATGCTTGCAGACAATTTCAACCAAATGCTAATAAGGAAACAACTTATACGTCCACGGGGTACAAGAATTATTGGAAAAATGCAATGGATTCTAAAAATGGGTTTCCTAAGCACGAGAAAACCGACATATATGTTTTTTCATAAGCATGTGGCATGAAAAGCTTCAGCGTCAATCGACAGGTGCATTCGTTTCCACAATAATAAATAAAAACATCCTTGAAAAAAACCGATATTACATAAAATATATTGCAGAGGTTGTTCAGTTCCTTGCAATTAATGAACTTGCACTTAGGGGCACCTATGAAGTTGAAGAGAACATAGAAAGAGGGCTTTTTGTTAATCGTTTTCAATATACTATTAAAAAAGATCCTACCCTTTCTGAATGTATGCAACACATACCGAAAAATGCAGTTTATACATCTACACAAATACAAAATGAAGTTACTTTACTTTTTTTCATTTTTATATAAAATAGTTACCTATGTACTACCTACTAAAATAAAAAAAAAAGTTTAAGAAGTTCGCCCTTCCAGAAATGTTAACGGCCCTTCCTAAAATTCAAGCCTAGCTACGGCCCTGTACTGATAGTAGTGGCCAAAGTGACGTAGACAAACCTGGGCCCTCAGCTGCAATTAAGCGAAGAAGAAAAATTTAAAGTTATCGTTAAGATGTGTTGTAATATTTATTAATACCTATATATTTGGACTCTATATTTTTTAAACATGTAGATGTGTTCTTAATTCTCAACTTGCCTGATAAGGAAAAGTTGGAGGTTAGAGGAGGACTTCCTGGTGTTAAAAATAAGATGTAAAAAAGGAGGGTGGTGGAGGGTTAAAACAAAAGATAAAAGGGGTGAGGAGAGAGCGAACGTAAATTACGTGGGCTGTTAAGCAAAGTGCGTAACTCGGAGTATGATACCCTGAGTCGTCAATGAGCATGCTTCAAGTCACATCAGCGCCCACTACGTCCTTCCTACTCCTACGTCAAAATGTTTAAGAATTTTTTTTGTCGCAAATTTTGTCTACTTTCCGAATTTCCAGGTAGTTTTTGTCTAAAATATACAAAATAACGATTTTTTTCCAAAAAAACGATATTTTTAACTTTTTTTCAAAATTTGGGGGGGGGGGGGTTGCGGGGGAAATTTTTGGTGGGAAGTTAAAAATGTGGATTCAGCGGCCCAAAAAACATAAAATAAGCCCATTTCCAGAACTACTATGAATTTTGCAAGCTAACGTCCTCATATGGGCTCTAATGCCTGGACTAGAGTTATGAATTGAGTTTTTGTGCTTTTTGTTATACTTGATTACGTTAAAAATGTTTAGTGTGTTTGGTTTGACTCATAATTACTTTTGTGTTGCCAAAAAGTACCTACAATTATTATTCATTTGACAAAAAATATACATGGTAAAATTTTATTATTCTTTTTTAGACGTTAAATCATTATCGATCATAAATATTATTGTGTGCCTTGCACTTTAGTTGATGTCATCGATAAATAATAAATAACTACACAAAATATGCATTTATAAGGGAAAAAATAACATATTTTAATCTAATGACTCAAAAGAATGCTAAAGATTTCTGGGCCCACCCTAATAAATTAAATTTATCTCACGAAAAATATTTTGGTTTATCCGATAGCTTTGCTGATGCAACCGTTCTCAATAATTACTTTGCAAGCTGCAATAATGTAATAAAAACCACCTCAAGGCAAAAAATAGAGTTTTATAAATCAAATAGACATGCTAATATAACTTCAGAACTAACTTTTGAACTGATAAATGAACTAGAATTATAAAAAATTTTGCAAACCATAAATACAATTGCTGTCGGTGAAGATTCTCTATCAGTAAAAGATTTAAAGTTATGTTTACCTTTTTGTATAAAACCATTATTAAATATAATTAATAGTTGTACTATCTTGGATAATATTTTTCCTGTGGTGTGGAAAAAGGCTATCATAAAACCGTTAGGTAAAATTACTGATCCTAAAGAACGTAAAGATTTAAGACCTATTAACATTTTGCCCATTGTATCTAAAATTATAGAAAACACATCCATCACTAAATCTGCTCGTTGGCTAATTGGTTTAAAATTATTCCCGATTGTCAATCGGGCTTTCGTAAAAAAATTTTTCTACAGACGTGTGGAAAAATTTTTCGGCACGATTATGTCAAAAATCCGTGCGGAAAATTGGTTTTTCCACACTAGTGCGGAAAAAATTTTGGGCACGATTATGTCAAAATCAATAATATATCAATTACAACTTGTAATTATTACTTTTTTTCTCAGAATTAGTTACTGTTACATATGTATGTGATTGTTATAGTTTCTTTGAAATATGTGCTACTTATTTCCACACGTCTGTAGAAAAACTATTGTACCTGACACGTGCGGAAAATGTTTTCCCTGCACTCGGCTGCTTAACCGGACTTCGCTACGCGTCGTTCGGTGAACGGCAGACTCGTGCGGAAAAATTCATTTTCCGCACTTGTTAGGTAAATAGCTATTCTCTACAGACGTGTAGAAAAATCAATTTTCCGCACTGATATCTGTGCGGAAAATTGGTTTTTCCATACTAGTGCGGAAACATTTTTCTGCACGATTATGTCAAAAATCCGTGCGAAAAATTGGTTTTTCCACACTAGTGCGGAAAAAATTTTCGGCACGATTATGTCAAAATCCATAATATATCAATTATAACTTCTAGTTATTACTTTTTTTCTCAAAATTAGATACTGTTACATATGTATGTGATTGTTATAGTTAATTAAAATTATTAAATTTCTTTGAAATATGTGTTACTTATTTCCACACGTCTGTAGAAAAACTATTGTACCTGACACGTGCGGAAAATGTTTTCTCTGCATGAGTCTGCCGTTCACCGAACGACGCGTAGCGGAGTTCGGTGAACGCAGACTCATGCGGAAAAATTCATTTTCCGCACTTGTTAGGTAAATAGCTATAGTACAACTGCAAGCCTTGTTTACATTCTTAGCGAAGTACGAACGAATATAGAAAATAAGCAGATTACTAAACTTGTCTGGGTTTGTTGGATTTTGGTAGAGCGTTCGATACTTTAAACCACAAAATGTTGTTTGCTAAACTCCAATATTTTGGACTGTCGGAGAATGCTGTTAAATTTTTTGAGTCATATCTTAGTGATAGGGTCCATTGTGTTCTTCTTAAGCAATAATGCAAATCGCAAAAGTCAAATTACATACCTATGGCTACCGGGGTTCCACAGGGGTATATTTTAGAACCGTTGTTATTTTCTTTGTATGTCGCGGATATGTTTCACATTTTAAAATTTACAAAACCTCAACAATATGCTGATGACTCACAGGTTTATCTAGCCTTTTTATTTGAAAACTTACAGGTTGCTCTAGAGCATTTTATTACTGATTTAGAATTTATTAATTCTTATGCTCAAGACCATAACTTAAAGCTAAATGCTGCATGTGTGCTACTTTTTAGTAGCAACCAAGATATACTTCCTATTGTCGATGATAATTTTAAAGTAAAAATTAACAGTACTCCTGTCCCAGTGGTTAAAGATGCATAAAATTTTGGTATTTATCTTGATGTAGGCCTTACATTCGAAACGCACATAAATAAATAAACTTAAAATCGCCTATATGCGTTTAAAAAAAACTTTACCATCTAAAAAAATGTTTATTCGCTAAAACTAAATACTACTTATGTAACAGCTTCGTCTTGTCTTTGTTTGATTATGGAGATGTAGTATATAGCGATTATATAAAAGCTACGCTTTCTTACTCTATTCAAAAGATCCAAAATTCCTGTATGCGTTACTCATTTAACATTCCCTTTAGGAACCACGTAACTCCGTATTTGAATAATAATAATATTTTAAATAATGATGAATCGCAGAAAATATCATTATATTATGTACCTACTCTTTTGTGTATAAAGTATTGAATATCGGGGAACCTCAGTATTTAAGAGTAAATTCTTATGAGCATCCTCATCTTACAAGAAATCCAAATTATTTCAGACTACCTCAACATCGTACATCTAATTTTTAAAAGTCATTCAGTTTCATAGTCGTTCAAATGTGGAATAATTTACCTAATAATATTAAGGAATTTTCAATTAATAAATTTAATAATTATATCAAGCGATTTCTTTTAAATATGCAAAGGGGGAAAGTTTAGCATAATATCTGTATTTGGTATTATTATTTTATTTTTCTTCTTTTTTTAGCCATAATTGCGCTATTTGCATTGGTTGGTTTTGACCTGGAAACGGCTCAAACTTTCTTTAATTTTTTCTGTCGTTTTTAAGTTTTATCTACCTGTCCTCTCTGCCCTTCTCTCTCTTGCGCCTTGGTCGGTAGTTACCTTGCTGAATCTTTGATTAAATTAAATATAGGTTTCAGTAATTCACATATTATAGTTGTTTTCAGTTATTAATATTATTTTGGGCTATACCACATAGACACAATTTATTCGTGCTCTGTGATATCGGTTCTCTATAATCGCGGTATAGTCCAATTTATCTAGAATTAAAAATCAAATGTACTATTTTTATTGTATTTTATTTGATAAATAAATTGTGTTTGAATTTGAATTTTAAGTAATAAGTTTCATTTCATCTGAACATCGTTTTTGTCGAAATCTTATAATGTCTGTTTGCAAAGGTCCCCTACCCGGGAGACCGGGGCAGGTTGTAACGAAAAATATTTGAAATTTTTTTTCTTGGAGCTGTTTTCACTAATCAATTTTTTTTTGTCATGAATGTCTACTTACATATGTTGTGAACAAATTGATTAAATATATATGACAATATTTTCAAAAATTAAACTGTCAGCTTTTTTTTAAATATATCCGAACCTTTGTTACAAATTGCCCCGTCTCGGGGTAAAAAGTAACAGTAAGCGGGGTAAGTGGTAACGCATATTTTTTTATTGGTATATTTACTTAAATAGAAACGTGAACTTAAAAAACATGAACGTGAACATAAAAAACATTTTAAACAAACATAAATAAACATTATTTAACGTGAAGTAGCTATTTTTGGTTATCTATTCACTATCCGAATCGCAATGCTGAGAACTTTAAGTCGGTGCAAGTGTCATGTGACCACTTTTTACACTTGTGGCAACTAATCCATTTTTCGTTAGGTTTGCTACGCCCATATGATGAGTGCAAATAAACAAAAGTACTTTTCTTCTGAAGAATCGTGTGATTCTACGTAAACTTTTTTTTTCACTTTCGACTTAATAATTTTGGATTTTTTGGCCTTTCGACCATTTTGTTCTTCTTCCAGTGCATCCTTCTCTGGTGTATCAGTTAGTACCGCTGATCTTCTTTTTTTTCAACCCTCAAGGGTTGTCTTTCACTGATCAGCTTTAGGAAGTGGACGAACAAACTCTGGAGAGAATGTAATCTTGCCTTCTATTTGGGAAGTAACGTCAACTTAATCCTGACGTTAAAGCAACGGGTTCAAGTTCAGCTATTTCAGAATAAGGTGCTGTTGTTAATACATAATTTATCACATTGGGGTAAATTGTAACATGTTACATTTTGCCCCAATTAGATTGTTACAATTTGCCCCCGGATCGAATATTTTCGTTTTGTTTTTGCAGAAAAAAAAGTAAATATATAATCATGCATAGCTTTGTCAATATAATAACCTAGACTGCAATGATTCATTTATGACAAAAAAAAACTCAGCAGGCAGCTTGTAACATTTATTTTAAAATAAAATTATGATATCGATTTTACTTTACATGCCACAATATTAACAATATCGGAAATAAACTTAACCACAATGTCTGTTGCTCGACTGTCTAGACATAACTGAGCTTCACAGTGTTCTCCAGAAGCCTACATAGGGTTCGGGGTTGCCAGCTTTTAAATTAGGAAAATATTTGGTGTGTTACACCTTACCCCGTGTTACAACCTGCCCCGGTCTCCCCTAAGGTTTCTAATGTATAATTTTCACATTTACATCCTTGTCTGTTTTAAGAAAATTAAGTAAAAATTATTTTTCTGACTGGCCTTACGTCATAGTCTTGAAAAATATCTCTAACAATCAGCTGTCTGAAATCGATTGGAAAACCCAACAAATCTCTATTTTTAACTTAGATTACTAAAACTTGTACAACATTGATAAAAAATATTTATTTTTTCTAATACTTACACATTACATCCAGTCTAACTTCTATACTACTGGACTTTGTTGAGTAGGATTCGTGAACGGCAACACACCTTAACATTCTACCATGATTATCTTTTGATATGGTTAGTTCTAAAACGGATACCGCCAACCATGTCCTTGGGTTGTCGAGCTCTGTGGTGTTAGTTTGACGTCTCGTTGGAGTTATTTCTTGTTGGTCTGTAAAAGAGAGATTTATTAAGGACTTATAATGAATAAAAATGACAAATTTTGATGTAGGCCAAAAATGCTGGCGTATTTACGGCGTAGTTTACTACTTTACGTATCCTTTAGGTTCGATAATAGTTAGATAAGTCAAAGTCTATATTAGTTAATCAACTACACGGTTTCAACAACAACAAATATTCTTATATTTCATTATATTATTTAATTATTATGACTATGGAGGTCATTGAAGACAATCGTAATGCTAATATGAATGTTTTGGATGCACAAGAAAACATCATTGTATATTTAATAACAGCTCATTATTTCAATACTTTAATAAATATCTATTTCAAGGAATACAGAATAAAGCTTCTCATTGCATTAATAAATATGCGTTTATACTACAATAGTTTTTTTTGTGCGTACAATTTAAAATAAATCAAAAAGGATAAACTGCACGGAAGAGATTTATTCAAGGAAACCAAGTAAATAATAAAAAAATAGAACAAAATTTTAATTTACTTAGATACATTCTATGATACATTCGAATATACATATTATATTGGTACTATTTTATTTTCAGACTTTTGCATTTACCTGTTAAAAAATGCTACCTAATGAACCACTTTACTTTAGACCTCTTCGTATAATAATATTATGTTGGACCACGGAACTTCTTTTTACCAACTGTTGTTTACTCTTGTCAAAGTAATGTTACTTCTTATTTTTGTCATGGCTCGTCTCGTAAAAAAGAATAGCGTCCTAAAAAATATGCAATGCCATCGTGTTGCAATAATTGCAACACGAAAAAAAAACTGGTTTATACTTATTCAGTAAAATAATTCAAAAATTGATTTTAGAATAAACAGCAGCTGTATACACAAATTTACCTTCATTTCGACGGCCAAGACTATATTATAAACGCATCGAATTTTCTTAACGAAGATTTAAGCATGTTAAAGCAACTTTCTCTAGATTACAATTTAAGGTTGAATCCACTGAAGTTATCCTTGATGCTTTTTGGAAATAAAAACAAAATTGGCTTTTTAAATGATAATATCTATATAATGTAATATTATAATTGATCTGTTAGGCTCCCCGTAGTTAAAACAGCTAAAAATCTGGGTATAATTCTGGATACTGAACTACGGTTTAGGGAGTATGTCAAAAAACTAATTTAAACTCATATAATATGTCATTAAGAATATTATACAACAACCGTCATGTCCTAAATTTTAAATTGCGTAAAATGCACTGCGAGAGTCTAGTTTTATCCAGCTTTAATAACCGTGATTTCATTTATGGGCCATGCCTTGATGTAGCAGATGGGAATAGGATAAAAAATAGTATAGAATACATGCTCTCGTCTTATATTTGGATTTCGAAAATTGGATTATATTTCTCATATACCTTTAAAAATCTCAAGTGGCTATAGTAATGAACAACCGTAGACCTTTACATTTGGGGAATTTTTTGGTTAAAACTTTAAATAATCGGGCTCTGCCTCTTTCTTTAAAAAGTAGGTTTGTATTTCGTGAAAATATACATTCCCGTGACATGAGATTTCCTAATAGGTTGACGGTACCTCAGCATTAGAGTGCCATGTTTCAGAGATCATTTACCTACAACTCTGTTAAATTGTACAACTCCTTACCTAAAGAAATGGTTTTCCTTGACAGTAACAAATTTAAATTGCAATATAAATAACATCTGTAGGTACTCAATTTTCAAAATGAACAACTTCGTTAATTATTTTTGTTAAATTATTATTTTTATCAATGTTTTGCAGGTCATTATTCGAATAATGTATTTGTCGTCTTCTCCATCAGCTTAGAATGTAGCCTATTTTTTTTTCTAGAATGTTAACTATTTGAACCAATTTTTTTTTTATTTCTCCTTTCTACGACATTTATATAATATCTGTAGGTACATTCATAATTCTTTATAGGTATGTATTTTTTATTATTATTTTAGCAAGCAGTGTGGAGTTCAGTAGAGTAGCCTTTGTGGCTAGACTGCGCCCCGCTTTTGCTTGTCTGCCTATTATTATTATTATTAGTTCATCATAATAAAAGACGTTTATTATTATTATTAATATATGGGTTTGTATCTAGTGGACGACGACCAGTAAGAACCCCATTTGCCCTCACCTGAATATGCCACTGTTACCTACTACAGCTAAAAAATGTAAACGTTGCTGTTACAAACTAACGGCAATATAACAATCTACTTCTATTACACCACCACTCTGGGAAAGTTTATTTCCAACAATTTAAATTACTTTTTGACATTTCGGTCTGTGTCGTATTAATTTTACTCTCAAAATTATTGCCATTAAACTACTAAAGTTACAGACTTGCTGTCATAATATATAACAGTTATCGCGTGCCATTATAATTTCCCAGCGAATCTTAGAAAGCCCTTTAAATTTGTAAGACCTACCACAATGTTGCTTGATGCATTTTTGTTAACATACATTTTCATAGGCTATAATATACAGGGTGTTATTTTAGTACGGGGCCAAACTCCAAGGGGTGCTTCTTTAAGTGATTTTAAGAAGAAAAGTTCATATAAACATGGGTATGAAAATGCATAGTTTTTACGATACAGGGTGTCAAACTTTTAAGAAAAAATTGGATGTTCGTAAATATCTCAATACTCTTTTATTCGATTTTGTTGAAATTTGGCAATTCTGTTTGTAATAACAAGAGGATAATGTAGCCTCAATTATATTAAAATTATTAAGTCCAGTGGCGTCACGGAAGACAGTCTAACTAATATTTTTGACAAAAAAAATGCGCGCCACTGACTTTTTTTAAAATTATGTATTTTTCTAGAATTAAGCAACTACAAATACAACTCTTTTATCTCTTGAGTTTTTTTCATATCTGGCTTTGTTTTCGAGAAAAAAAATAAAAACCACTTGATTGCTTGTCCCCGGGAAAATAAGCTAATTTGATTTTTACATAAATGTCATAACTTAAAAGAGTGACAAGTAATTATTTGAAGTGTTTTAACAGTTTTAAGATTATAAAATTATTAATTATTGTAAAATGGTCCAATTGCATTTTGTTTCTGGAATGGCCCAAGGCAATTCCACAGAGGCTGTGCGCATTTATCAAAAAAGATATCCACATCGTATTGTACCAAATAGAAAAACATTTGTGAGAATACATGAAAGGCTCTGCGAATCAGGCACCTTTCAAAGGTCGACTGCTGTAATTGGAAGACCTGCCACAATAAGAACAGTGGAGATGGAGGAAGCAGTTCTACATGAAGTTGAACGTAGCCCTGATACAAGTACACGCAAAATTGCAGAACAATTAAACATTTCCCACTTTACTGTATGGCAGATTTTAAGGGAAAATCAACTGTATCCTTATCACATACAACGTGTTCAAACGTTATTACCTGCCGATTATCTCCAACGAGTTGTTTATTGTACTTGGATTTTGCAACAACGTGTAGCATCTCCGAGATTTCTATCGTGTATTTTGTTTACCGATGAAGCGTGTTTTTCCCGAAAATCCATTATGAACTTTCATAATAATCATGTCTGGGCAGAAGAAAATCCCCATGCGGTTACAGAAACTAATTATCAACACCAGTTTTCCGTGAATGTTTGGGTTGGTATTGTAGGTGATTTTCTCATTGGACCTCATTTTTTAACCCCGAGATTAAATGGTCAAGAGTATCGTAATTTTTTGGAATTTATTTTACCTGGACTTTTACAATATGTCCCACTGGTAGTAAGAAGAGCAATGTGGTTTATGCACGATGGGGCTCCACCCCACTTTAGCATAGTAGCAAGACAATTTCTTGATGCAACTTATGGAGAAAACTGGATAGGTCGCGCAGGTCCACAGGCATGGCCACCCAGATCACCGGATTTAAATCCTTTAGATTTTTTCCTTTGGGGGCATTTAAAGTCTCTCGTTTACAAAACTCCAGTCAACACTGAAGAAGAACTAACCCAAAGGATACGGGATTCATGTGATCAGATAAGACATACGCCGCGAATATTTCGACGAGTTCGGAAATCAATATTAAGACGAGCCAATGCTTGCATTGAAGTTGAAGGAGGGCATTTTCAGCAACTATTATAGGTTTCGTCTTATTTTCTGTTAAATACATAAGTAAACATCGCAGTAATAAATATCGTTAGGCAGTTGTTTGTTTATTTCTTTTATTGAACCGAGTCCTATTCTGTGCAAAAAAATTTCAAAAGAGGACTCGTGTAATTTTAATTGCTTAATAGCTTGGTAAGTAGTTTACATTTTTTACGCTTATTTTCCCGGGGACAAGCAATCAAGTGGTTTTTATTTTTTTTCTCGAAAACAAAGCTAGATATGAAAAAAACTAAAGAGATAAAAGAGTTGTATTTGTAGTTGCTTAATTCTAGAAAAATACATAATTTTAAAAAAAGTCAGTGGCGCGCATTTTTTTGTCAAAAATATTAGTTAGACTGTCTTCCGTGACGCCACTGGACTTAATAATTTTAATATAATTGAGGCTACATTATTCTCTTGTTATTACAAACAGAATTGCCAAATTTCAACAAAATCGAATAAAAGAGTATTAAGATATTTACGAACATCCAATTTTTTCTTAAAAGTTTGACACCCTGTATCGTAAAAACTATGCATTTTCGTACCCATGTTTATATGAACTTTTCTTCTTAAAATCACTTAAAGAAGCACCCCTTGGAGTTTGGCCCCGTACTTAAATAACACCCTGTATAAGCCGTATTATTATCTTATAAATTAATTCATATCCCATGGCCGACAAACCGGTTCGAACTGCAGTATATTTTTATGGTATAAAGTAATATTGTTGAAAATTTCATAAATTTATTTTCAACCAATTAGAAGGCTCCTTTTTGTTTACGTTGCTTATAGCAATATTAACCTAATGAAATTAATAAGTGATAATTTTTCTTAGGTATACTACTACGACTTAATTTTACTTCAAATGTCAAGTCATTTTGAAGTGACAGGTGAGACAAACCAGCAAGTAACAATTAGTTTTTTAGTCGTACCCCTGACATTTATTGTTACAATAATATTGTGTAAAAAAATATTCGTTTTGGTAATGAATCGGCAAGTTTGAATGCTAAAGAAATTGAGCAGTTAGTAACTCATATTTATTACTAAAATGTGAGAAACATTAAATAACAAATTTTTTATCTGAAATCCAATGTCTTTATAGTTTTAATTCAAATATAACTTTAAAAGACATATTTTCGATGAGTTTAGTTTAATATGACGCACTATATTTTTACAATAGAAGTTAATTTTACTTGTTAGTAACTAAGGTTTATTACTAAAATTTCAGGAACATTAAAAGAAACTCCAATTTATGAAATTTTCTTACCGAATCTGCCACGCAGCAGAATTAATTCCCGATAATTTTTTTCTCGGTTTCACTGATGTTTTTGTTGATAGAAAATTATCCCGAGTCGAAGACGACCTTTCGTAAGGTTAAAAAAAATTATTGGTAATAATTCTGCTGCTAGGGTTATAAGTGATAATATGATAAAACAGAATCATTCAAAACAAAGAGAATAGTAAAAAATGTAGGTAAAGTCAGATCCGGTCTTATCGTGCGGGTCTTACGATTTAACAAAGACATACTTTTAATTTTTCTTTTCTTTAACTGCGTTTATTCATACCATCCAAATAAAATTCGAAAGACAAATATGATAGACTTATGCAATTTTGACATGAAAGAAAAGGATAATATGTATTTAAGTTTCAGCGATTCACAAAAGTTTGTACCTTCTGACACCTTCGTCTTGATTTAGAGATGTCAGTTTTGTGACTTTCACCATTAATTTAATGTGACAATATGAACGACAAAAAGCAATTTTCTGCTTTTTTGCATCCCCAAGCAAAAAAAAATGGTGCTTAATTTGTTAAACTATTTCGAGAATGAAAGAAAAAGTGAAAACTCGCCAACCAATATGCAGGAAACCGTAGCAAAAGCACTGGGAATTAGTTTAAGGACTGTGCAGAATATTGTGCATGAAAGAAAGCATAATATAATACCGAAGAATACTAAAAAATGTAAACGAAGAAAGCCAAAGACTGAACATTTGAATTAAAATATTAAAATAGGAGTTCGGAACGTGATTCATGATTTATACACATCAAAAACCAATGTAACTCTTCCAGTTTTAAAAGAAAATTTAAAAATTCGAGTTGTTTTGGAAATCGGACTTGAATCGTTATTAAAATTAATTAAAAAGTTGGGTTTTTTCTATAAAAAAGACTGTAACCGGACATTTTTATGTGAGCAGCCACAGATAGTGAGTCAGCGTATCCAGTTTTTAGAAAAATATACGGAAAATTACAAATCAAAATTTAGTAAAGTAGTATTTTTAGACGAAACATGGATGTTTTTAAATGGAAGTGGTTGAAAATCTTGTCAAGATGATTCTGTGAAAAGCGTGAAAATAAAAAAGGGATGTGGCACGGGAAAGCCGTTCATTATGTACATGCCGGTTCTGTAACAGGATATTATTATGTTCCAGGTGCAAGCTTAATTTCAACAATCCACATCAAAAAGTTCTGACTATCATGACAATATGAATTGCGAAATGTTTGAAAACTGGCTAAAAGCTCAAATAATTTCGAAATTTAGATCAACCGTCTTTAATTGTATTAGACAATGCATCATAATCATTCAATAATTTTAAATAAACAACTTAGTTCATCTTGGCGAATAAGTGATATATCGGGTGTCCACGGAAGGTGGTTCGCCCCTCTAACTTTTTTGTTTTTCAAGATAATGGAATAAAATTTGGGGGATTTGTATACGACATAAAACTGCATTTTTTGACAGGTGACTTAACATTATGGAACTTCCAGTTTAACCGGAAGTGACATAAACTTTCGATTTTTAAATGGGACACCTGGTATATTGTTACTTTTTTGACTCCATATGACATTCCAAATATAACGATGTGTCACTTGTCGCTTTTTGTCACCAAGAAAATATTTTCCAAATTTATTGTTTTATCTGCAGGGCTATGAATACCTTAAAATTACTTATTTCAGTTCTATAATCTCGGGAAAAATACAACTTTACTATTTTTGGTCCAATGTCATGTGCTGTGTAAAATTTAATCTCTAAAAATGTATAACTATTTTTTTTTAAAGGGCAACATGGTGGTTCATCGGGTTAAGAAAAAAGAGGATTTTATTACGATTATTTTGATGCCACACACTATTGAAAAGCTGCCATTAAAAAACTTTAAAAATTTAACATGGAACTTTCCTAAAATGAAGCATCTTTTGAGAATAAATTTAGATTTATATGCATCAACGTAGCCTGTGACCAGCAGAACTAATGGAACAAAAATTGAAAATGGTTAAACCGGAAGTTCCATAATGTTGGGTCATCTGTCAAAAAATGTAGTTTTAGTCTTATACAAATCCTCCAAATTTTATTCAATTATCTTGAAAAATAAAAAAGTTAGAGGGGCGAACCACCTTCCGTGGACACCCGGTATATGAGTGACTTGAAAAACACAACCAAAATCCTTTACGAAATATGGTAAAACCCGAACTCCTATCAGTGGCAAAGTCTCTCAAATCACCCCAAATATACGCTGTAGATGAAATATTGCGTGAATATGACCGTGTGGTTCTACGAGTGCCTCCATATTATTGCCAGTTTAATGCGATGGAATTAATATGGGCTGGTGCAAAATCTTTTTATGAAAAACATGTATAGGTGACGGTCTTAAATCCTCGCAAGTAGAGAGTTTGGCAAGATTCGTTGGATCATATTACGAAGGAGTACTGGAAAAAATCTTAATTAGAAAACTAAAATACGTGCGGGAAAATGGGTTAAAACGCACAATCGTAGAAAAAAATTAATTTCTACCACCCTCAGTAGCATAAAATTGTGTAAAAATAAATATGAGTCACTACCAACCAATTTTTGCTTGGCTAGCGACAAAGTAAGAAAAAACACTCTCTCCTCGAAAAACTAAAACTTGGCGCTTTCTCTTGGAATTTGTACCTTGAGCTCGGTTGTAGAAAAAACCTTTTTACCGATTTTTTGCGGCGTAAAACTTTATAAATTTAAATAGTATAAACTATACGGATTATTTACGGACGTTGTATCATAAAAAATAAAAAAGTTAAACACAGACACGTATGTATAACCCTTTTAAAATTAGTTCAAACTCGGTAAAAATATTAAAAACCCCGTTAAAATATAGTAACTTCGTTACATCTTACGACCATGTATGTAAGTAAATAAAAACTACATAAATTTTTATCCTTCTGTCATAAACTGGCAACATGACCCACTTCTATTCAATCACTGCATGTTCTGACAACCTTTTACTGAGTAATATAAAATTCTTGTATTATTAAACTTTTAATTTTAAATAAATAATACTAAAAAAAAGTTTACATTATTTTAAACAATGCTTTTTGCCAAAAACTAAGACACACTGGTAACAGTAAAGTTTGCCAAATAGCCGCCTAAGGCCTCTTTCACACTATCCGGTTTAGCCGGTCCGGTTTTAAACTTGAAGCAAACCGAACAAGTAATGGACCATTCGTTTAGCTGCAACCGGTCGCCGAACCTGAACCTGATAGTGTGAAGAGCTATATTTAAACGTATGGTTTATTACTTGTCCGGTTTGCTTTAGGTTTAAAACCGTACCGGCTAAAACTGATAGTGTGAAAGAGGTTTACTTTCGAATGTCTGTTTCGTCTTTTGAAGAACTGCATACTAAATTACAGCCAGTTTTACATCCTCAAAATACAAAAATGAGGAATTGCACCAGTCCAAAAGAAATGCTATCAGGTAAGAAAAACTTGATTTATCCGAAAGACAAGGTCGGGCCTCCACTGCCGAAATTCATAATTCAATATCATATTCGCTGACCATTATTTTTAAAATTGCGTTCGCACCTTCCTCGCCAGAGTTAAAACAAATAATAAACTACCACAGCCTAAAACCTGAAGACAATAACCGGACAAGTGTGAACGCGCACATAAGCTGCAATATCCCACCATCACTTCGTCCGGCGTCAGGGAACCGGATGCTCCAGCCGAACCATCCGGCTGCAACCGGTCACTGAACCTGAACCTGATAGTGTGAAGAGCTATATTTAAACGAATGGTCTATTACTTTTTTTTGCTTCAGGTTTGAAACCGGACCGGCTAAACCTGATAGTGTGAAAGAGGTTTTCATAATAATGTTGTCTAAAATATAGTCGAGCTAATCGTCGCGTAGAGTTAAATTTTTCTTAATACAGCTGAGCTGGTTTCGTAGTTAAAGTTCCCAGATCAGCAGTGGGCTGTCGCAAGCTCACGTGTCAGGTTGCGCCATATTATTTTCTTCCGATTTTGGTGTTTTTAAAGTGCTTCCATTTCTGTTGTTCCTGCAGTGTGTGTTTTAAACATTTATCTTCTGGATTTTATATATTTTAGAGAAAGATTTTCTTAGAGTGAGTACAAACACCATTTTTGGTAACTAAACTTTTGAGTTTAGATGACTATGGATCATGATCATTGTGTGATGTGTGCTCAATGGTCCAGTTGATATTGTCAACTAAAACTCACAGTGGTCCGGTATATTTAGGATACTCGACTACTGTGCGTTGTTGAGATCGCAACCCACTGTACGCCAATCGGGGTCAAGTGCGTTGCAATCTCATCACTTATTTGGGTATATAATCTGGGCCAACTCAAGCTGCAGGCATCGAAGCCTGCCGCTCGATCAAACCATCAATAAGTGACTATTCTTGACCATCGTCAAGTGCCGCACTTAGTCTTCAGTTCTACAATAGGTGACTAGCCTGGACCATCGTCAAGTGACGCGCCTAATAACACGATAGCCCATTACCCGAACAAGTTACAGACATGCTGGTTTCCCTACGGTAATAATCAAGAAGATACAATAGACGACCATTTTTTAGAATCCAGACTTTCCTTTCTCTACCGCTACGACCCCCACGAAGAAAAACTTCGTGACAATATTGTCGAAGGAAATAAGGTAATTTACACCAATTATTTTAATTTATAACTGTAATATTTACCAAAAAGTGCCTTCTGTATTGGCATATTTCCCCATAATCAGAATTATTGATTTCTATATTTTTTGGTTTGTACTATTTTCTTTACATAGCCAGAAGCTACTTTAGAATCAAGAAGCTGTAATGTTTTTTTAGTAATAAATTAATTATATTTTACTTTATTTATATAACTGTTTGTAGAAAAATCAGTTACAGTAAAGAGTTTGCATGCCCAGCTCTCTAAAAATAATAGGTTTACTGAAAGCCTTAGCTTGTGAAGATCTTAGACTTCTTGGCCTACAGAAATGATAACAACAGACAACAGACGAATATTTCTTTCTGCGTACATGAAGAATGAAATAATGAGTATAGTAATATTTTATGTTTTCTTCAAAGGAGCTCGGACCTAGTATATACACCTGTGATGTAGCCATACGCTAAATAAATAAATAAATGTTTTCTTGGATGAGACATGGATTTTCTAAAGCGTCATACCTAATAAATTTTGTTTCTTGTTTTTTAGTACACTCTTTGTATCTATCCTCCTGCTACGAATTTCGAGTGGACACTTCTTCATTATTTTTTTATAGTTTAACATAAGTCGCCTTCCTAAGTGCCTAGGCAAACCATAGAGCACATTTACTTATCGTTATATACAGTATATCTCATAACTAATGGCCAAATACAGCAACAGGAGATAGTAGACTTTGAAAATATGTCATTTATGCTTAGGAACGCACGGTTAATTTTCAATAAATATGTTTCGATAAGAAAGGTGTTTATTTAAATGGTTCTTGCCATTTAGCTTTTAAACGCAATTATCTCAAAAACTAATTGAAATATAGAGATTAATGAAGTATAACTTTTTTACATATACAGGGTGTTATTTAAGTACGGGGCCAAACTCCAAGGGGTGCTTCTTTAAGTGATTTTAAGAAGAAAAGTTCATATAAACATGGGTACGAAGATGCATAGTTTTTACGATACAGGGTGTTAAACTTTTAAGAAAAAATTGGATGTTCGTAGATATCTCAATACTCTTTTATTCGATTTTGTTAAAATTTGGCAATTCTGTTTGTAATAACAAGAGGATAAAGTAGCCTTAATTATATTAAAATTATTAAGTCCAGTGGCGTCACGGAAGACAGTCTAACTAATATTTTCGACAAAAAAAATGCGCGCCACTGACTTTTTTTAAAATTATGTATTTTTCTAGAATTAAGCAACTACAAATACAACTCTTTTGTCTCTTGAGTATTTTTCATATCTGGCTTTGTTTTCGAGAAAAAAAATTAAAACCACTTGATTGCTTGTCCCCGGGAAAATAAGCGTAAAAAATTTAAACTATTTACCAAACTATTAAGCAATTAAAATTACACGAGTCCTCTTTTGAAATTTTTTTGCACAGAATAAAACTGGGTTCGATAAAAGAAATAAACATAAACAACTGCCTAACGGTATTTATTACTGCGATGTTTACTTATGTATTTAACAGAAAATACGACGAAACCTATAATAGTTGCTGAAAATGCCCTCCTTCAACTTCAATGCAAGCATTGGCTCGTCTTAACATTGATTTCCGAACTCGTCGAAATATTCGCGGCGTATGTCTTATCTGATCACATGAATCCCGTATCCTTTGGGTTAGTTCTTCTTCAGTGTTGACTGGAGTTTTGTAAACGAGAGACTTTAAATGCCCCCAAAGGAAAAAATCTAAAGGATTTAAATCCGGTGATCTGGGTTGCCATGCCTGTGGACCTGCGCGTCCTATCCAGTTTTCTCCATAAGTTGCATCAAGAAATTGTCTTGCTACTATGCTAAAGTGGGGTGGAGCCCCATCGTGCATAAACCACATTGCTCTTCTTACTACCAGTGGGACATATTGTAAAAGTCCAGGTAAAATAAATTCCAAAAAATTACGATACTCTTGACCATTTAATCTCGGGGGTAAAAAATGAGGTCCAATGAGAAAATCACCTACAATACCAACCCAAACATTCACGGAAAACTGGTGTTGATAATTAGTTTCTGTAACCGCATGGTTACCCAGACATGATTATTATGAAAGTTCATAATGGAATTTCGGGAAAAACACGCTTCATCGGTAAACAAAATACACGATAGAAATCTCGGAGATGCTACACGTTGTTGCAAAAGCCAAGTACAATAAACAACTCGTTGGAGATAATCGGCAGGTAATAACGCTTGAACACGTTGTATGTGATAAGGATACAGTTGATTTTCCCTTAAAATCTGCCATACAGTAAAGTGGGAAATGTTTAATTGTTCTGCAATTTTGCGTGTACTTGTATGAGGGCTACGTTCAACTTCATGTAGAATCGCTTCCTCCATCTGCACTGTTCTTATTATGGCAGGTCTCCCAATTACAGCAGTCGACCTTTGAAAGGTGCCTGATTCGCAGAGCCTTTCATGTATTCTCACAAATGTTTTTCTATTTGGTACAATACGATGTGGATATCTTTCTTGATAAATGCGCACAGCCTCTGTGGAGTTGCCTTGGGCCATTCCATAAACAAAATGCATATCGGCCATTTCTGAGTTGGTAAATTGGACCATTTTACAATAATTAATAATTTTATAATCTTAAAACTGTTAAAAACACTTCAAATAATTACTTGTCACTATTTTAAGTTATGACATTTATGTAAAAATCAAATTAGCTTATTTTCCCGGAAACAAGCAATCAAGTGGTTTTTATTTTTTTTCTCGAAAACAAAGCCAGACATGAAAAAAACTCAAGAGCTAAAAGATTTGTATTTGAAGTTGTTTAATTCTAGAAAAATACATAATTTAAAAAAAAGTCAGTGGCGCGCATTTTTTTTGTCAAAAATATTAGTTAGACTGTCTTCCGTGACGCCACTGGACTTAATAATTTTAATATAATTTAGGCTACTTTATCCTCTTGTTATTACATACAGAATTGCCAAATTTCAACAAAATCGAATAAAAGAGTATTGAGATATTTACGAACATCCAATTTTTTCTTAAAAGTTTGACACCCTGTATCGTAAAAACTATGCATTTTCGTACCCATGTTTATATGAACTTTTCTTCTTAAAATCACTTAAAGAAGCACCCCTTGGAGTTTGGCCCCGTACTTAAATAACACCCTGTATAAAAGATCCCCCTTTCATAATTTGAGATAAAGCGGTCAGAAATGTGAGAGACAAAAATTATATGCAATAATTTATCAAACTCATATTCTGTACCTAGCGTTCTCTAGGAGGTATCTTAAAACTCATTATGGAATTATCCTTCTTGCCCTCAAAAAAATAACTACACGAAATTTGATTCATATCTGCTTAACATCAATTCATCGCCAATTTTATAAAGTAAATATTTACTTGGATCAACTTGCATCTCTTTAACCATATAAGAAATAAAATTAAATGACATATTTTCAAGTCCACTCTCCGGTTGCTGTATAGCCCCTTGGTTACGGGACACCCTACATATACAGTGTGTCTACTTAGGGTGGAACCATATTATGGAAACCTTTTTTATTATTGGTTTTATGAAAAAAAGTTATTCTTTATAAAAAGTTCTGCATGGTCTAAAACTTAAAATGTAACCTTCAGTTATCAAAATTTCCCAGTCATATACGAGGTATATCAGAAATTACGAATTTTGCTCAAGAGTAAAGTACCTTTATTTTTGACAATACAGAAGAATATAATGAAGAAAAGTTATTTTGAAATAAAAGTTATATTTAAATATGCAATTACAGTTATTAGGCATGAAAATTGAGGTTTTGTAATTATTTATGTTTTACATTATAAATTATTTGTATTTATCTCTATTATCTGTTAAAAAATGATAATCTTGCCTAAAATAAATAATGATTATGCATTCATAACGTATTTAAATTGCAAGGTTCTTAAAAAACACTAACACATGAAAAGGTTATAATTTTTTTAACAGATAAGACAGATAAAAATACAAATAATTTAAAAACGTAAAACGTAAAAATCACAAAACCTAAATTTTCATGCTAAACTGCTAAATAACTGTAATTGCATATTCAATTCAATTCAAAATAACTTTTCTTCATAACATTCTTCTATATTGTCAAAAATAAAGGAACTTTACTCTTGGGCAAAGTTCGTAATTTCTGATATACCTCGTATATGACTGGGAAATTTTGATAACTGAAGGTTATATCGATACCTTTTTGGCAAAACATCGTAAGTGACATTTTTTTCAAAAATGGTATTTTACCAGAATCGTATATCTCAGAGTCTCTAGAACGTCCCAGCAAAGTATTGTAACTCAATTTACAATGGTATTACAGTTATTTAATTATTTTCTTTATCGTATAGCACTATTCACTTAAGGATTTCACAAATAAATCCGCCTATGTATCGTAACGTCAACACTGCCCGGCAAAACATCGTATCATCAGTATCAAGTGGTACAAATTTAGGTTAGTTACGATACAAATTCGTGCCTTACGCTGTTCTACTTGTAGTGATTTGTGCTAGGCGGCATAACGTAAGTACCACAATTTCTTGTTTTTCCATGGTATTTCGGTAAAATATTCATTGAATTTGTTTTAGTTTTATAGTAATAATTATTTAAAACACTTCTGTAATTATTCTACTGCTATAACTTTTCGTATTTCATTTATATTCTAAGAAAACAACTAACTGGTACCTAACCTAACATTCTGCAATGTTTTAAATTTTTCGTTAGCTACTGATTTCTACAGGGTGTCCAGTTTTCTGTGTGTTCATATACCAGCTCCCTTATTATAAAAGATAGAAAGATGGGGTTTGCGGCTTACTGTTCTAATTTTTTTATGAAAATGTCATTGCCGCAAACGAAATTTTCATAGCCCTCTCAGTTTCTAACATACAGGGCGATTTTGAATGTTTGTAATTTTTTATCCTCCGTGTATCGGTGTATCTCGGTTATTTGATAACTTATCCATTAGGTAAAAATGAGTTATTATAAAGTTTTTCATGTAAAATCCAGTGGCGTAGTTAAGCACATTTTACTCAATTGCGATAGCTGCTATGGTCAAAATAAAAACAGGACCACATTGACAATGTTGTATTACTTCATTAATCAGTGTCTGAATATAGAATCCATTAATATAAGATTTCTGCTGCCAGGACACACTTACATGCCAGTTGATTCTATTCACGGCACAATTGAAAGATTTATTAAGAAACGAATTATCTGGGCTCCTTCGGAGTGGACAACTATTATAGCTAATGCCAGGACCAACCCGTATTCACTTAGAATTGTTAAACTAAGCCATACCGATTTTGTTGATTGGAAACAAATATCAACTGAAGTACTAAAGCCTCAAAAATTTAAGTCGGTTGAAGGTGAACCTATTTTAATTAGCAAGATGAAGACAGCTTATTTCGAAAAAGGAAGTCCCTGTGTACTGTGTAGTCATTGACAAATTCTTATGATGGCACTGATAAAAAAAACTTTAAAGATAGACTTACCAAAACGTTTAAAAAATAAAAAACCTAAACATCTGTACAATCAAAACCTCTCCATTAGTGTTCAAAAAAAGAAAGATTTGGAAACATTATGCACCAAAAATGTCATTCCCTTCAAATATCATCAGGAATATTTAGAAATGAAGACCACACAATCCGTCCCAGACATGTTACCCGAGACAGATGTAGAGGATGAAGTTATGGATGATAGCAGTATCTAAAATTTTCTCATTTTGTTTCTTTTTAAATTCCGTTCGGTTCATTTTGTGGAATTATTTCTGAGTTGCTCATTACAATGTAGGTTAAGTAATAATAAAAATGTATATTTAAACGTGTTTTGTCTTCTTAACAAAAGAAATATAAAAGAAATGACGTTTTGAATGCTATTAAATCCAAATTAATAAAATTCAACAAATTTTCTTACAATATTGTATGTCCCGCCGGATCATTGTAACTGTGAAACTTACGATAAAACTACAGTAGCGCACTATTTTTCTGTCCGGAAGAATATCGTAAGCATCATTATAAAATAAACTATAATATACAATTTTATACCATACATAAATTAATTTTTACAAGCAATACCTACTGAAAAACTTGGCCCTATAATTATATCCAAATACGAACATTTTGCAACGCTAGCTAAAAATATTGCCTCCTGTAAAATTCACTCCCTGAGACTTACGACGTTTTGCCAAAAAAGTATCGATATTTTGAGTTTTAGACCATGCATGACTTTTTATGAAGCATTAAACCAATATTAAAAAAGTTTTCCATATGATTCCAACTTAAGAGGAAGTAACCCCTTTACCACAATGAAAATTGCCGAACGTTTTGCTGGTCAAACGAAAAGAAAAAATAAAAATTGGTACTTAGAACATAAATTCTACTTTAAATACCCCATTCAGAAAAGTAAATGACGATCGAAAATATTCCCAAAATTTTTTTTAGAATTTTTTTTAATTTTTAGTAATTTTGTAATATCTTAAACAATTCTTTATTCGTCAAATGCAAAATGACTTTCCCGGGTGTAGAATGTTGTACCAAACAATTTTTCCTAAAGCCATTTTTCAATATCGGCTTTACTTTTTTCTAAAAACGTTGGGCGCGTAAATCCACTTGCTAAACGCTCTCTAAACTTTTGACCAATAAAGAATTGTTTAAGATATTACAAAATTACTAAAAATAAAAAAAAAATTGTAAAAAAAATTTTGGGAATATTTTCGATCGTCATTTACTTTTCTGGATGGGGTATTTAAAGTAGAATTTATTTTCTAAATACCAATTTTTATTTTTTCTTTTCGTTTGACCAGCAAAACGTTCGGCAATTTTCATTGTGGTAAAGGGGTTACTTCCTCTTAAATAGACACACTGTGTATATCAACATATAAAATTCTTACAAAAGTAACAATACCAAAAGTTTTTTCCATTATGGGGTTCTAATTAGACGTGCACCACCAAACAACTCGCAAAAAAAGTATTACTTTTTCTTTGCATAATAAATTCGTCATCCTAAAGAAACCAATCTTGTTTTCCTCTATTCCATTATATTTTATAAATAATGAAATTAGTGCCTACTATATATCTTTACAAAATATTAAGACTATCTTACAAAATTTAAAAGATGGCGAATGCGAAGATAAAAGAACTTAGTCCGGTTCTGTTTCTATAGCCAACCGCTTAACGTAAAATATACCAGACTTCAAAGGGGGTGCCATTAATGACAGGTGAGGCGGCGAGTTCTTAGATTAATTTGACTTTAACATACTCATACTATTTGATATAATATTCTTTAAAATTTAAGGGATTTTCAATTTTTAAAAGTATAAAGCACATACATATCCATTAAAAAGAAAATATAATATTATGTAGTCCTAATTAAAACAGTAAAAAAAAATAGATGACTTTCTGCGATACTGAAACAAAGTAGTATACGACTTATCGAGTATACATTTTAACATTTTAAGAAGAACTTATTCTGTAAAGGTATAGGTTTTTTAAATTCACTAATATTATTGCTTTAAACGAAGCGTATCCAGTTGCCATTTTTATTATTTTAGAACGATCAACGAAGCTGTGTGTACTGGCCTGAAACGCAGACATTTCAACTTGTCATGGAAGTACTCAAAAACAAAAACTACATCTATTTTAATATCTTTGTTACAAACTGGCAACATAACCCACTTCTATTCAATCACTCTTTCGAAAAGTTTATGCTTCTTAGCAGCATAAATTCCTCTCTAAACTTTTGGCCTTTGTCGTATTGACTCCAGTTTCAAAACTATTGCCATTGAAATCGTGGAACTATTGACTTGCAAACACACAGTGCAGATGCATTGCACAAAAGAAACTTACAATATATCGTGACGGGATCCGAAAGTATTGAACTATGTTTTGTTGTTTAAATCGCCTGCATGGTGTAAGCACTTGTCCCAAATGTGAATAAAGTCCAATAATAAAGAATAGTTGAAATAGAATTTTAGAGAGAAGTTTTAAAACATATTTTAAAATTTAACAGGAAATATTAAAGTTATTTACCTACAAGCGGAGTTGGAGCACATTGGTGCAAATTTTTTTGATAGAAAAAAAGTGTTTTATACCTTTGAAAAAAGTATAAGTAATATGTCATTTTTAAAGAACTGTGATTTAATTGCCATTGTAAATATTTACTCTAGTTTAATAAAAATAGATACTACCGTGCGAGCAAAAAGTATAAAGAGGCCTTTGCATTTAACGTAGTGCTTAGCCGTAGAGCTTAATACCAGAATTAACAATCAATCAGTTATTCGGTCATATTTGACAGTCGTTACAAGTAATTTGATTCATCGCTAATTTTTCCAATTTCTTGAACAATTCACACAATGGGCTTTACGAAACAGCACAAAACATTCATGGTTAAAGCATATTTTCGAAACGGGGTTAGAGTAAATGGTGAGTGGCAATACAATCCGGGTTTGTGCATGGACGATTTTCGCGAACATTTTCCTAACATTGCTTTTATTGCTGGGGTTGTTTATCATTGCCTGAAAAGAACCGTGGCTGGGTTTAGGGAAACAGGTTCTATACAACACAAAAAAGGAGCAGGAAGACCATCTGTAAGAACAAAAGAACTTGTTGCAAACGTTCGTGAAATAATGCAAAATATGCCAACAAATTGTATAAGACGCCTGTACCAAGAAGTGGGAATATCTTATATGGAACATGCAGGACTATTCTTAAGAAGCAGCTAAATTTATTTCCTTATAAAGTGCAAGTATTCCAAGAAATACAAGCCGCAGATTTTGAAAGACCCAGGAATTACTCTCAATGGTTTACCCAAAATTTATTGGAAAGAAATGATTTATTAGACCTGACATTTTTTTCGGATGAAGCCTGGTTCCACCTTTCCGGTTATGTGAATTCTCAGAATACACGCATGTGGAGTAGTGAAAATCCCCATTTTTTTTTGTAGAGTCCACATTGCACCTTCAAAATATTGGTGTCTGGTTAGCTGTTTCCCGAAGAAGAATTATTGGTCCTATTTTTTTCCATGACACAGTTACAGCACAGCCGTATAGAGACAATATTTTGAATCCATTTGTGGAGCAATTACTTGACGACGAACTACGTTTTGGATATTTTTAACAGGACGGTGCAACCGCTCATACAGCCGCCCAAAACTATTAACTACTACGCAATTTTTTCGACGACAGATTGATCAGTTTTCGATCAGACATTAAATTTCCACCTAGATCACCTTGTTTAACGGTTATGAATTACTTCGCTTTTCCTCATTTAAAGAACACTATTTTTAAAACAGCAGTTGCAAATTTAGAACAATTACAAGAAAGGATTATCCAAGAATGTGGTAACATTTCTCCAGAGATGCTGGTCAACACTTTCGAAAATATGAAGAGACGTGTGAGTTTATGCTTGGAGCATGGCGGTGCCCAATTTCAGCCAATTATGTAATTATTTTTCTTTTTCTTTCTGTATATTCTTACTTTGTTAATTTTGTAAACAACAAAAATAAATTTGTATTTGTCTACTTATTTTATTACTCATTAGTTTGGCATAATAATATGATGTCATAATATAAATTTAATGAAATTTTAACCTAGATTTTGTTAGATATATCGTCCCCATATCATTGTGATCTAAACCAAGACACACGTTTTTTAATACAAGCCCTCTTTGATGCAAGTAACAACAAGATTTAATGCCGCGGCTGGTGTTTCATAGAAGAGGCGCAGCCGAGGCTAGGAAACCAGCCAAGGCATTAAATCAGCTTTTCTGCCTGGTAAAACATATAATTTTTTCTCCAAATTTGTTCCAATTTCACGCAAAATCGTATTTTTTATATTTATGTATGTTATTTATGACATTTATTGAATTGTTGTGTTTACTTGTCATTTTAAATTTTAATTTTGAATGACACCTGACTGGCTCAAAGGGTGTATTTTTTCTGCCTAGGCATAAAAAGTCCACTTTTTCTGACTAGGCAGAAAAAATACACCTTTTGAGCCTGTCAGGTGTCATTAAAAGACCGCTTTTAATGTCATTTGGAGAAAAATACTTTTACCCTTCGCAAATTAGTGACTTTGACATTTATTAATCAAAAATCGTCTATAAGTGGCCCGGAGACGATCAATATTATTGTCAATTAAATTGATGATTGCAATTATTGCAGTTGCGATTGACGGAGCTTCAATGAACACGTCAATGACTTCATCAATTGCTCAGTGAATTTCTCGCGAGTCGAGTTGTTTTGTGATTGTTTGTGCACTAGTATGGTGTCAAATACAGATTTGTGCTTTTTGGCCTTAACGTTGGCTGCCTGCAGTCAAAAAAAGCCAAGACGAAAGATAAAAGGAGAAGACGCTGGTCCAAAGAGTGGTATAAACTGAGAAGCCGTTTTACTCATGAACATTAGCTACAAGTTCTGCGACATAGTGAACCAGATTATGATTACAAGAATTTTCTCCACACTGTAATGCGTCAGGCAATTCCTGCTAGTCAGAGACTCTCTGTAACATTAAGATATCTAGCCTCTGGCATGGATTTAGAAGATTTGAAGTTTACCTGTGCCATTGCGCCACGAACGTTGGAGATAATTATAATGGAAACATGCGAAGCTATAATCAACAAATCCGCGATGTTTTCGGGTTCCACGGAGCTCGGCGCTGTATCCGTCACCGTGGCCGTCTGGTAAGCAACTGCCCGAACGATTGTCAATTTCCCGATTACACGATCAATTGGGATGCATCAATGGTCCCCGTCAATGTACTTCAATCAAATTACCTATCAATCGCCGTCAATGGATTGACAATGGCATCAATCGCTTCCTACACGATCAATTAGATGCATCAATTAGTCCTATTGACAATATTATTGACAATTTTATTAATCGTCTCCGGGGCCCTTTTTTTTTCACAGTCACGCCTTTCCCTATGGCAGCTCGATAATAGTTTTCTCGCGATTTATTGCGATGAGTTATTCCTCAATTTTTTATATTATAAATTCTGAACGGTTGGCGATAAAATTTTGTATGCACCACGTCAGTAAAGTGTCTTTATCGACTCGCTTGTTATTCGCCTCGCTCGCTCATCTCATAATTTCAGACTCGTCCGATAAAGAATCACTTTACTGCCTTGGTACATAAATAACTAAAATGTAGTAAAGTTAAAAATAAATAATCAGCAATAAGAATGATCTGGAAAGTAAAGAAAACGCACGTTTAACTGAGTGGGAGGGGCTTATTGAAAGCGTGGAAAAGTGCCCTAGCTAAAATGCCGGAGAGTAGGTGGGGGGGGGGGGGGGGGTTAAAAGGCAGTACTGTTTTTATGCCGGGGAAAAACATTTAGTGGGTCAGTTATTCTCACAAGCTAAACTAATACTTACCTCAATTAGCCAGAGGGGTGTGCTGCATGGGAAAACCAAGGGAACAACCTTTCAAGTAAGTAGGTAACAGAGCATAATAAATCCATACCCTAGGTTTCATAGGTAAATAAGCGGGATTTTTGAGATAGTTTTGTAAGAGGCAAACCTTTGTTCTAATAGATAGAAAACCGCCCTTCTAAAGGTAAAATTGAAGTTAAATAAGGAAAACTAAAAAAAAGCTAGGAACTAGGGCTTACACTAACCAAACGTAATCAGAGACTATAATAAGAAGAAATAAGTGTTGTCGAGGGGAGAATCAAGTTTTGGCCCTATAAATACAGGAAATAAAAAGACAGCCGAGGAAATAAAGTAAGCGAAAGAGATAATAAAGACCCATACCATAGATTAAGCAAAGGCAAGCTTCACATAAGGTCTGAGTTAACCATTCGAGTAGTTTGACAGAAAACTCAAGAAAACTCAGTTTCTTCTTCTTTCGGTGCCATATCAGGTCCCCCTAACGTTGGCAATTACATTGGCGGGTTGTTCGCGGTTCTCGGCTAATCTGAATAGTTGTTCGGCACTGCGTATTCCAGTCCAATCGCGAATGTTCTTTAGCCATGACGTCTGTTTCCTTCCAATTCCTCGGCTGCCTTCGATTTTACCTTTCATTATAAGCTGGAGTATCTTGTATCGGTCTCCTCTAAGAACATGTCCCAGGTACGATATTTTTCGCACTTTAATAGTGTTAAACAATTCCCTTACGGTATTTGCTCTGTTTAACACTGCTTCGTTGGTCTGCATAGCTGTCCAGGGTATTCGAAGCATTCTTCTGTGCAACCACATTTCAAACGCTTCCAGGCGATTGATCGTGGCAGTCTTTAGGGTCCAGGTCTCAGCTCCATACAACAACACGGACCAAATATAACATTTGATCATTCTTTGACGTAATTTTAGGTTTAAGTTGTCGTTAGAGAAAAATAATCTCATTTTTGGCTAAAATTTTCAAGAAACAAAAAAGTTTCAAAACAAAGTCAGCTAGTGTCAGACAAACAAAAGTCACTTATTCGGGGGGTTACAAAAAGACAAACTTTATTTACCAATCTCACGCCGTTTTTAAATTTGCAGGTATTAAAAAAATATGGCGTTAACGTTTAAAACACGCTCCAAATAGTAGTTATTCTTAGTCGCAAAATTAGTGAAAATCGATAAAGTCGTTTAGAAATTATTGCGAAAAAACGATAATAATTTGAAATATGTAGCGCCCTGTAGCAGTGGCGTAGCCAGGTAGGGGCCAGTGGGGGCGCCTCCCCCCCCGCCCCCCTTGCCGCTTGGTGCCTGTATGCAAAATAAAAATATACTTTAATTACACCCTGTAACATTTATTGAAATTGAAAATAATTTGGTATTCTATTATATGTATATTGAAAAACAAACACCATATTTTTTAAAATGCCTCAAATATAATTTTCAATTAAAAGTAAAAAAACTATTTTTATTTTATGAGTTAAAATAAATGATTACCTACGAATGATTTCTTTAAAGGCAATGCGGCACACTGCGGCGACGTTTGAGTCGCGGCGGCAAATGTTCATTATTGTGTTGCCGAAAAGAGGATTTTTTGTTTATATCTGCAATAGTGCATATCGTCGGCGTTCTAGCAAAAGTCACTAAACCCAATATTGGCACTTTTGAGTTAAAACCACTACTCGTTTAGAAAAAGCCATTTCTTTAATATGATAAATATCACCAAGTCCAGAGCTAAGTGTATAACTGGTTTCCGACATGTTAATAGTCTTTAAGTCCCAAACAATGCGTTTTTATAACAAGCAGAAATCACTAAAAGGACTTAGTGATTTTTTTGCTGACAAATATAGAAGACTAAGTTTTTTTATCTGATGTTCAGTTTATTTAGCGTTTTTGAACATTATTATAAAAATTGTAATACAGTTGATTAATATATAAAGGTGATTTACTTTCAAAAATTATTGTTTTAAAATTAAAAAACAGTGTAATATAATTTTCACTATTATCTATAATACCTATAATAACTTTTTTATCTGCTAAATATCACTAAGTCCATCAAATATCATGGTTTGATGTACCTATATTATATATTTTTTTTATTTAGCCTGTTACATTACAACTTCTTCTTATTTAAACTGTAATTTGAATTCATCACAGCTATATTAAACGAAATGAAATTTTACATTCACTTTTAAACTTAAAATCCATTTTTGTCAAAACTAATAAATTGGACTTAGTGACTTTTGCCAGAACGCCGACGATATTATAGCCTAAAATTAGAGTACCTACCTATTTACTATTATATGTATTTTTATTTACAAAAGTTACAGTGTTTTTTGTCCGTATTTTTTTAATGGCATGAATCCCCTCGTGAATCCCATTTATTTTTGTTTATTATTTAAAATATATTATGATGAGTCTTAACTCGATTTTTATTATTGCTATTTTTTTTTATACATTTTATAATAAAAAACACCATATTTTTAATAATAATATTAATAGTGGTTCTTAAAAATCATAAAGCGCCCCCATATATGTTCGCCCCTCCCGCCCCGCAAGGCTGGCTACGCCACTGCCCTGTAGGGGCAAAACGAAGCAACATTGTATATAGGTAACTTTACCTAGATCGCCTTATTTTTGGTTAAGGAATTTGTGGTTAAGCGTTCTAAAGTAATTTCAAGGACACCCTATATATGTACCGGGTGTTCCACCTAAGGAGGTAATCGGCTACCTATATCTCAGAAAGTAATAACACTAGGACCTTGGGAAAAATATATATCGATAAAAGCGGCCAAGAGGAATTGCTGGAAATTATTTTCAAGTTCGAAAAATGACCACTAGGGGGCGGCATAAGAGAACTTTCAAAATAGAAATGCCGATTTTCTCTTGATTTTTCTTAATAAAAATATATTAAAAATATAAGCATTGTATTCTTCATAAAATTATGCAACTTTATGTTCGGAATCGTTTTTTTCTATTTTCAATAATAAAGTGGTGGGAGAAGGTCAAACCTTTTTTCTTTCAAACGCTGATATCTCTGCTTTGGATAAACCGATTTTATTCAACTTAGTCTTGAAAAAAAGCCCTTCTTTTCCTCTACACGTAGGTCTATTAACTATATTATATTGATTCTGATTGTCGCCACTAGATGTCGTTTTTCCGTAATTCCTCAATGAATAAGGATTTTCTCAAAAAAATCAAATGTTATGATATAACTTTTTTATGATATGACTTTTTTATTATATTTTATTTTAGGCTTATAAAGGCTATTAAATAGTGGAATAAAAAATCCAGATCCGTATTTAAAATACAAAAGTTGATGATGGTCGCTCAAATCCAAAACATCTGATTAAAAAACTAACCCCCATCAGCTTGTAGAGGAGAAAAAGTTACTATAAGGAACTAAGAACCGCAACGTGATTTCGAGCATCTTGGACGTCATTAAACCAGTTATTTAATTGATTAATGAATGTTTTAAAAAATGGCCTATTTTTCCATATTAATTATTATTATCCCTAATTTCTCTAGTTTAACAATAGATATCACGTTGCGGTTTTCAGTTCCTTATAGTAACTTTTCTTTTTAAATACGGACCTGGATTTTTATTCCACTATTTAATAGCCTATAAGCCTAAAATAAAATATGATGAAAAAGTCATATCATAAAATTTGATTTTTTTGAGAAAATCCTTATTTATTGAAAATAGAAAAAAACTATTCCTAACATAAAGTTGCATAATTTTATAAAGAATACAATGCTTATATTTTTAACATATTTTTATTAAGAAAAATCAAGAGAAAATCGGCATTTCTATTTTGAAAGTTCTCTTACGCCCCCTAGCGGTCATTTTTCGAACTTGAAAATAATTTCCAGCAATTTCTCTTGGCCGCTTTTATCGATATTAATTTTTTCTCAAGGTCCTAGTGTTATTACTTTCTGAGATATAGCCGATTACCTCCTTAGGTGGAACACCCGGTACATATTGAATAGACTTCAGTTTTTCATTTCATACTTTTTGAGTGTTGATATATTATATTATTATAAATATTTATTTTGAGTAGATGCCCTAATTTATTGAATGATATAATGTTACCGTTTTTATACTTCTCATTTTCTAAAAGCAAAAGCTCATATGCGTAAAATAAAACCTAATAACAACAAAAAAAACTTTTATTACAGGAATCCAATAGCCGTACGGAATTTTATGCGTCTATAACGGGAGTCTCCGATTAGGTAACAAACCAATAACGGCGTTTCTGTAGCAAATTGTTTTTACTGTCCCTTTTCAAATATTGGCCATCCCTTCTATTGTTATAGTAAGGGCTGAAATACTTGCTAAGGGAAACGCTTGTGGACAGAGGAAGGCCCTATTATATCATTTTAGGGGTCAAAAGGTATGAAATAATATTTTTTGCAGGATGGGTTTCAATTTCGAGTAAAGTGTGCTGTATATTGGAAAGTTTTTGTTAAGATAGAAAGAAAACTTTTTAGACAGTTGGTGTAACAAAAAAGAATTTGATTATCAATAATTTGTTAACTAAATAAAATACAAAATTGTATTCTAAAGGTGCTCGCTCACTGCTCCAGTGGCGGCTGGTTAATGAAGGGCTTTGGGGCGCCGCCCTCCCTGCAATTATTTCAACCAGAATCCAAAAATACTTTACTTAAAAAACCAATAACGCAATGTATGTAAGCAATAAATTAAAATAATTCAAACCAAACATAGCCCTATTCCAGCGGGTAGGTTATACTAAGCGCGGGCATAATAATTCAAACCAAACGTAGCCCTATTCTTACGGGCAGGCTATACTAATAGACAAGCGAGTTGCGCGCTCTCAAGGTTACTAAGCGCGGGCTATCGATTATCCCGTCCCGATTCAACGCGACTACGGAGGCCTGACGTCACCTACACATCGCACAACGAGCGGCCACGGACGAGCTCCAATTTTCCGCGCCCAACAGCTGTTCGCGAATCGCGATGCGACCTGTCGATGCCGTTGACGTTTTGTTTATTTGTTTTGAGTTATTTATTAGTTACATTATAAAGTTGGAAAATTTCGTCTAATATGAAGGTCATTGATTTACAGAAGCTTGTGTTTAGTAGTTCTCTGAGCTTAATTGAAAAACTTGATTTAAAAAATACAGGGCGGCCACTCCACTACCAATATTGAATACCTATAGTACCTACAAGTGCAATCAAAATGTAAAAGTAAGGCACAGTTTACGCGTAAGTTTGACAAATAAAAATATAATAAAAAATCCTGGATATGCGGTTGTGAGGACAAAAAATATTTTTTTTTGTTTCGTGCGTCTTCTTTTTGACGGGGATGATAATTGGACTATAAATGGGGTGCAGGACTTAAAACATCTTTCAGAGAAAATAAAAAACATGAAAATAGTGCAAAACATCGTTATAATGTGATAAGTTTTGAGATGTTAGGACAAAGTAATATTTTAACTTGTTTAAGTAGTGCTTATGTTGATGAAATTAAAATTCACAACGAGAAAGTTAGAAAAAACAGACACGTACTTTCGAAAATAATAGACATGTTAATTTTTTTTAATTTAAAGCCAGCGCCCCCCCCCTGACTCACTAGTCATGAGCCGCCACTGCACTGCTCGCATTGCGAAGCGAAGCGTCTGGAAAAAAAATTGAGTCCATAAGATCGATAAAAAGAGGCATACTTTTGGTGAATTCAATCACCTATTTTCGAATTTAAAAGCGACCTACAGTTGGGTTACGAACGACGAACGACAACTCGCGAAAGGTAACGAATATTTAATATTTCGGATCTTCTCTTCTCCTGATACAACTCACTGGCATGGCGTGTAGCGTAGCCTGCGGAGATCTTTGCCTATACTACGCGACCAAAACTGATAGCACACTATTATGCGTTGTGCGAATAGCACATGCGTCAGTGCCATCAGTTTTGGTCACAAGAGCTTGGCTGCAGCTCTCCACAATTAGGCACTCGTGACGTCACACATATAACCTCACTTTCGATGGGGGTATAAACAAAGTGTTTTTACATTGAAAAAGACTTTTATTTTTAAGTAATATATGCTCTCGCGTGTTTTGAACTTTTAAGGCCGCCAGCAATGGCAATTTATGGAAGATTATGTTAAAAATGGTTTTATTGTTAGGCTTAAAAAAATTAAAACTTTAGGTATTTAAATTTATTTTTAAAGTTTTATGTCCTAAGTGGAAATTGAATAAGCTATAATAATATGGCCGAAGTTGGCCGACATTTTAGAATCTCCGTAGCTCTATTGGCAGAGCGTTCAACTGGTGATCGAGAGATTCTATGTTTCCAGCGGAGGCATAAAACTCTTTTCCATTTTAAAAACTTTATCTGCCGACTAAATTATTTTAGTTATTTTTGAAGTAGCCCATACTCAAAGTGGAGTTAAGTGATATAGAAAAAAGAAAAGCACAAAGTTTTTTTCCAAAATTTTTTATTCGAATAACTAGGCGAACCTAGAATAATTCATAATAATTCAATTCGACGTTTCGAGTGTAGAAACACTCATCATCAGGAAAACAAAAAGAAAGGTACAATGCTGATGTTGTTAGCAATAGAGAAAATAATAGTGGGATTGAGCCGTAATGTAGCTTTCAATGGTGTACAAGAGGTGTCAAAATTGAATAGTCAAAAGACCTACAATCAAGACGTCAGCATACTGGAAAGTCACGGGTTAATACAAAGGCCCTGTCTTGGGCAGAAGAATGAAGAGAGCAAAAGAAAAATTAGGGAGTTTTAACAGACTTTTTTTTAACAGAGTTAACAGAGATTTTCACAAAGTCTTTTTTCTAAATTTTAGTTATATTTAATACAAACAATAAAAACTATCGTTTCTAACGATTCTTAATTGACATCTTTCTGATTCCATTCACTTTCTAGCTAAAACAGCGGCAGCCAGGCAGGCAGCATTTATATTCCGCAGCAATCGTTTTTATTAAAATAACATCTCGCAGGGACACAAAATAAATATTTGTTAAGGAAGGTAGAAGGCCTAAGAAAACTCTCACCAAGTTATTGGATTAAGGCCGTTTCCAGATGTGTTTTAAATCAATTATTTAATAGAAACTGGACCTTTACGTGGATAATAGTGGATGATGGGATAGACTTTTACAAAAATCGGGTACTTTAAGGATACTTAAACAAAGGAAATAGTATAAAAGCGTACAGGGAATTAAAGAAAGATAAATACCAATACATATTGAAAATTAAATAAGCCAGCTCGTGGCTAATTTAAATAGGAGGATAAGTTAAAGATATTTTTTATGGCCATGTAAGAATTTGCCCAACTACTATGTAATTTTGTAAATTAAATTTGGTTTGTGAAGGTCCATCTTTACGGTTGCTAAACTCGTGCTCAGGGACCAACAATCCAAGGGGCCACTGAGAGCCGAGCCCTTTTCTAACCTTAGTAAGAATTCGTGGTTCAAATCAACGCGCGTTGAACAAACCCGAAAGTGTGTTTGTTTATCCTTCTTTCACAATAAAACGACTGAACCGATTTGATCAATATTTGATATTTATGTAAGAAAATATAATCAACAACTTCTATAAACAAGGACAAAGCGCTCTAAAGAAATTTGGTAGTGACGTCACGCTCCGAAGTCCTATTACGTTTTGGCATCATTTGCCCATTTTATCTAGTTGGCTGTACTTCCCTTGCATGGACAAGTGGCATTGTCAGATCATCCATAATTCCTGATATACTTGGAAATAGGTTTTATTATGTAATGTCTTTACTATTTTTGCTTATAACATAACATTATAACTATGTTTACTTAGTTATTATCACAGGCCTAATATAATTTTACAGATTTAGATATTTTATTGGGAACATTGGTTAAATAAAAAAAAATTAGTGAACGTGCAGTAAGCGTAGGACATGCGAAACGCTCGAGTCGATCTGGCAACGTAGCAACACCTGTTAGTTATTTTGTTTGAAATGATTGCGTCCACAACCACGCCGGTGTGTTTTAATTTCTGTGTATTTAGTGAAAAATATAGTGTTTTCCGGTTCAAATAGTGTTTTAAATAGATTTAAAATGCCGCATCGAGGTTATGTAGTTGGTTGTAAGTCATTACTTAAACGGTGCGACTAGTGCAAGTGTTTCGCTTTACCAAAAGTGAAAAATGTCGGTGCAGTTCATCGTGAATTTTGTATTCCCAGTGAAAGTAGTACACCAGTCAAGTTATCAAAATTTTAGTGCAAAATGGAAAAAATTGATATCCAAAATTTTATTGCTGGAAACTGTTTATGGGGTAAGTATAAACGTAAAAAACCAAAAATAGACAACTGGATCGGTCATCCCTCCCCGTGGGGGGTCGAAAGGGGGTGAAAAATGGTGTTTCGTGATTTATCGTAAAAGGAGACGTCCTAGAAAAAAATGTTTCATACAAAACTTGTAGATCATGTAAAAATCTACTACTTTTGTGAATAGCACTTTTTCACATAACCTCAAATTTTTTTAGATAAGTGCGAAAAACCGGTTTTTGTGTTTTTTAATTTTTATTTGAAAACGTGTCAACTAATATTTATGAAATTTTAGGGAGAAATAGCTTTTCTTATGACAAATAAGGAAAAAAATTTTTGTTTTTATTTCATGGGCTGTTTTGAAGATATTTGCTTTTTTTTTTGTATTTTTTCAAATAAAATTTGTCCTTCGAAAAATCAATTTAAAATTTTTTGGTTGTGCTAATTTTTTTCGTTTTTAGTTGCACTTTAACATAAAAAAAAAATATGTCAGGGCGCAAAAACATCCTTTAAAATGCACAAGAAGCCAAAAGTGAGTTTTACGAAAACGAATATTTCAGTATAAGTTCATAATTCGTTTAAAATTACGAACATTTTTTAAAATCAAGTACCTATTTGTATTCAATGCGAAAAAATACTAAAAAAATTATTAAGAAATTTAGGTTAATTAAAATTTAAATTAGCAAGAATTTTAAAATACGAATTTTTGTAATTGATCGAGAAAAGTATAATTGCGTAAGCGAATCACAAAAAAATAATTTTAGGTAATTTTGAAGTACTCTGGTTCTTTTTAACTAATAAAAATAAACTTAAACTAAATTCAAATAACAAGTATATATTTTAACGAAATATAAATTATTAATTCAAAAAATTTCTTCATGTTAACATAAAGCATGGTAATGATGGTAACATTGAAAAAAAGTGGTATACAAAACCTGTTTGGTCTAGTAGATACTTAACCTATAACTCACGAAAAACCCAAGAATTGCAAAATTATTACGTTATTATATTTTAAATGCAGTCTACTCTTCAAAAATTTTTGAACACCAAAATTTACGATCAATCGTCGCCTTCCTTCACTGTTTCACTGGTTGCGATACAAGCTCTGGATTTGCTGGCAAAGGAAAAAAAACAAGTTTTCATTCATTATTAAAAACTCCAAACTTGACTACTTTGGTTGAACCTTTTTATAAAGAAAATGTAGACCCCACGATCATTTCTGCTAACGGCTGTACTTTAATAAAATCAATTTACAAATGTGAAAAATCCAAAGAATCACTACTTGATGAATTGAGGTTCAGCCAGTATAAAAAACTAGCGACTAGAAAAGGTTTCAGATTAGAAAAAATACCACCAACTGTTGGGGCAGCTACGCAACACTCTTACAGATGCTATTTCCAGGTTCAAAAGTGGCTTGGAAACAATACTTTACTTGCTACTAAATGGGGCTGGAATAAAATAACAGCTAATAAGAAAGACGTGCTGTTACCTCATTTCACAGGCGATCCAGTTATTCCGGACACATTACTTGTAGCTGTGAAAAAGGCTGTGGTACTAAGTGCGGATGCCGAAAGCATGGTCTGCAATGCACTGACTTATGTGCAAAATGTCAGAGTGCTGGTAATTGTACTAATTTTGAAGAGCGAAAAAATTTGGATGGCTTTATTGATGTAGAAGATATTTTAGCTGCAAACGAAGAACCAACCCTTTGCTTAAATGCTGAAAAACAAATATTTGAAGATATTTTTCACATTAGTAGTGAGGATGAAGACGGCAATGAAGTTGAAGAAAACGTTTCAGCGGAAAAAATAAATTCTAAATCAGAATCATATAATTTAAATGATGAAAGTGTACCAAAAAAACGTAGATTGGTTTAGTACTTATATTAAATATTTATTTAAAATATAATAATGTAATAATTTTGCAATTCTTGAGTTTTTCGTGAGTTATAGGTTAAGTATCTACTACTAGACCAAACAGGTTTTGTATACCACTTTTTTTTAATGTTACCATCATTACCATGCGTTATGTTAACATGAAGAAATTTTTTGAATTAATAATTTATACAGTGTGTCCACGGATGGACCTAACTATACTTGTAAAAAACTTTATTTTCAATTTTTCGAAAAAAAGTCATTTTTCATCATTTCTTTTGCTTATTAAATAAATATAATTCAGGTAAGAAAATTTCCATTTTTTTATACAGGGTGCACAAAAAATGTAAAAATGTAGATTTGCAAAATTAAAAATTTTTGATCCAACTTTTTTGAATGATCAAAATAAAAGAGATTGGAAAGAGAATTCGAAAAGCCAAATAAAGGTTTGAGATATGACCTGTGGTAACTACGATATTTTAAATTAAAACTTCAATCTGAAGGAAAATATCAATAATTTATTTAATAATAATAATAATAATAAGTTTATTCAAAAATTTAATAATATAATAAATATGTTTATGTTGTCTTCAATAAACTTATTCTTCAATCCCCTGAAGTTGAGCTTGTTAGGGGCAAATCTTATTTTTTGTTTTAGTATGTAAAATCATAAATACGCATTAAAAATCAATTTTTTTAAAGTAAAAATGTTAATTTATAGTATAAACGCAGCTTTTTTGAAGAAATATATTACCTATAATAAAATTATTAATTTATAATTTTTAAGTAAAAAATATTACTCATATAAATTATTCAGAACAATATTAATTAAATAATTAAAGCATTTCTAAAAATATTTTCAAATTGTCTGTTTTTAATATCCATGTTTTTATTTCGACTTTAAATTTTTTTAATGAAATCAATTTTTTAATTTTTGTTGGTAAATATTCGTTTAAATAAAAACATAAATATTTGAAATTTTTTTGTCCTATGGACTTATTTAACTTTAATATAAAATATCGTAGTTACCACAGGTCATATCTCAAAACTTTATTCGGCTTTTCGAATTCTCTATCCAATCTCTTTTATTTTGATCATTCAAAAAAGTTGGATCAAATTTTTTTTATTTTGCAAATCTACATTTTTACATTTTTTGTGGACCCTGTATAAAAAAATGGAAATTTTCTTACGTGAATTATATTTATTTAATAAGCAAAAGAAATGATAAAGAATGACTTTTTTTCGAAAAATTGAAAATAAAGTTTTTTACAAGTATAGTTAGGTCCATCCGTGGACACACTGTATTTCGTTAAAATATATACTTGTTATTTGTTTCTAGTTTAAGTTTATTTTTATTAGTTAAAAAGAACCAGAGTACTTCAAAATTACCTAAAATTATTTTTTTTGTGACTCGCTTACGCAATTATACTTTTCTCGATCAATTACAAAAATTCGTATTTTAAAAGTCTTGCTAATTTAAATTTTAATTAACCTAAATTTCTTAATAATTTTTTTAGTATTTTTCCCATAGAATACAAATAAGTACTTGATTTTAAAAAATGTTCGTAATTTTATGATTAAAATTAAAATTAAAATTATGAACTTATACTGAAATATTCGTTTTCGTAAAACTCACTTTTGGCTTCTTGTGCATTTTAAAGGATGTTTTTGCACCCTGACTTATTTTTTTTTTCATGTTAAAGTGCAACTAAAAACGAAAAAAATGAGCACAACCAAAAGTTTTTAAATTGATTTTTCGAAGGACAAATTTTATTTGAAAAAAATACAAAAAAAAAAAAAAGCAAATATCTTCAAAACAGTCCATGAAACAAAAACAAAAAATTTTTTCCTTATTTGTCATAAGAAAAGCTATTTCTCCCTAAAATTTCATAAATATTAGTTAACACGTTTTCAAATGAAAATTAAAAAACACAAAAACCGGTTTTTCGCACTTCTCTAAAAAAATTTGAGGTTATGTGTGCTATTCACAAAAGTAGTAGATTTTTACATGATCTACAAGTTTTGTATGAAACATTTTTTTCTAGGACGTCTCCTTTTACGATAAATCACGAAACACCACTTTTCACCCCCTTTCGACTCCCCACGGGGAGGGATGACCGATCCAGTTGTCTATTTTTGGCTTTTTACGTTTATACTTACCCCATAAACAGTTTCCAGAAATAAAATTTTGGATATCAATTTTTTCCTAACATTTTCCAGTCTGACCGGTGTATAGTAGCGTATTTGAGTGTCATTTTGTAGGACTGGATTTTATTTGGCAGATTTTCCAACAGGACATGAAAACGGGTGAGATGCAATAAGGGATTTATTGTTGAAGATACTTTTAATCCTATAACTAATTTAGGCAGAGATGGTTTCTGCTATATCCTAGGGATCCTGTAGTTGAAACAGTAATGGTTTTATATCGATATTTTATTGCAGAAAATACTCATCATCAATCATGGAAATAAATTCTTAAACATTTTTTCTCAACAGTCATTTGACTAATTTCGAATTTAAATAAGTATATCTTAAAACAGGATTTTTTAAATTTACTTTGATGGCTGCAATACATACTCAGTACAAACAACTATTATTGATATTTTACTTTTAGCAGTATTAAAAATTATCACTTTGATTAAAAATTATTGCAGCAAAAAAAAAACCGGTTTGTTAAAGGTCATAAAAGGAAATTAAATACCTACACAGACAAAATAAAATTGAAACTCGAATAACGCTTATCTACTAGATAAATATTAAGTACTTTTAACTCAGAAGTGGCTGGGTAACTAATAGGGTGGGCCAGAAACCAGTTTTTTTCAAAAATTATGGAATTTTGTTTTGGAATAGTGCACAAAAGTTGCGTTTTGTTATTTTAATAAACATGTTTATCAACAGTTTTTTGATTGTAATGCGTCTTCTGCCCCCTACCAGAACTCAAAATTAACAAAAAAATGAAAATGGGCATTTTGAATTTCGATTTGGAATAGCACACACCGTAGGGCTTAAAATTAGTTTCTTGATTGTTTACTGACATGATTTAATTATTGTGAACTGAAGAAGCAGGTTTAAGAAATAACTGTCGACGTGACGTTTAGCAGAGACGATTTTGACATCACAAGCCTAAGCCTACTTGACTGCGGTATCTACTATCTACCTAGATTTTAAAAATTATTTTATCTGGCATAACTAGCCTAAACTAGACTATACTATGCTTTCCCTTTGTTTTAGTAAATGAAATGTAGTAAAAATAAATAAAAAGGATAATTTTCATTTATATTTTTTGCATTTCGTTTAACTAAACGGTGAGGAAACTTTTTTTTGCAAGTTTAAGTATTCCCATAATTAGGGATAATTTCAATAAAATAATTCAAATAAATTTTAGGTGTGAAATTTTCTTACCGAAATCGTCCTTGAATTAATCTCCGGAAATTCTTCCTCAGTCACGCATTTTTCTAGAAAATTTTCCTTCGTCTACGACTCGGGAAAATTTTCAAAAAATGCGTTCCTTCGGAAAAATTTCCGGAAATAATTTGAACACTAGGGAGATTATAAGTGAAAATTTTATAAATTGGAGTTTTTTCTTATTGTAATTTTTTGCTAAAATGCTACAAAAACATATTTCCGGCGGCTTTAGTTAATTGTAACTAATTTAGAGTTTTAGAAATAAAGTTCATTTTAGCCGTTAGCAACTCACTTTTATTACTAAAATGTGAGAAACATTAAATAACAAATTTGTTATCTGAAATCCAATGTCTTTATAGTTTTTAATTTTAATAAAACTTTAAAAAACATATTTCCGATGAGTTTTATATAATATGAAGCACTGTATTTTTACAATAGGTTGTTTTTACTTGTTAGTAACTAAGGTTTATTACTAAAATTTCAAGAACATTAAAAACATTAATTCGTTTTCAACTATAACATCTGATATTACATGCCTACATAGTTTCGAATGAAACTTAAAAAAACATATTTCCGATGAGTTTAGTTAAATTTTTGATGTGTCTCTCTTAGCCCCGGTATTCGATATGTAAAGCAAATTGGTTAGTCTCAATAAAAATGATAAATTAGCAACAAAATGTATTTTTATTTTATTCTGAGTGACTTTTGCCAATAGATATAAAGCACTTCATTTTTAACAGAGAAATTATCACTTATCAATTTCATTAGGTTAATAGGAACTAAAAAAAATATTGCGATAATCTCCCGTTGCTATAAGCAACGTAAAAAAAAGGAGCGTTCTAATTTGTTAAAAACCAATTTATGTAATTTTCAATACAAGACATCTGGACAATCATATCTAGCCGTACTAATTTAAAAATGTTTGTCTTGAGGTAGTTATTTGTGCAGAATAGTAATTTACGTTACAAGTCCGGAAAATACTGTTTTTTTGGACGAGTCGACAAAATTCTAGGCGAGTCCTGGAAGTCTGCGAGTCCAAAAAAACTGTTTTCGGACGTGTTGCGTACACTATTTTTTCGGCAACCGTGTAGACTAACAAATCAATGAGACACATTTCTTTATTATATTTCTTGGTAGAACAAAATTTCGAACATTTTAATTCTTATTTGTATTAAATGTTGAAATTCGAAAAGAAGATAGGTACTAACAGAAAAATTCTAATTTATATTAATATTTATATTAAAATTCGAGCAATTGCTAATATTGATGTGATTCTTCCCGGCCTAGTCGGGAAGTACGTACTACCCGGACTAGGCCGGAGAAATGCTACTTTATAGGAAAAGCATCCGGGAAGTGGGTACTTCCCGGACGGTTGCCGAAAAAATATATGTTATTATAAAATTCATAAGAAAAATTTATTGGTAAAGCAGGAAAATGACAATGCAGTTTAAAAAGTAACCAAATTTTAAGAAAATAATACACTTTCAAAAAATGGTGAATTTTAATAATATAATTTTACAATAAAACGCAAAGCAATATTTCTATAAGAAACTTATTTTTGAAAGTATTTAAAAAGTATTAACTAACATTTTTATAGAAGCAAAATGTTAATACATTGTTATTTCTTTTATCAATTGTTGTTCTAATAGTAGAAGAAAATTCTATTTTGTCAGAGATTAGAACGATAGTTTTTATTGAAACGACATCCGGATCCCCTGCTGACCAAGACAAATATTTGATCAGAAAGGCTGAAAGGCTGAGAAAACACTTACCGGGTTATTAGATTAGGAGGGCCCCAGATGTGTTTGGGACTAGGAAATAAGGAGAAATTGAATAAAAAGTTTTTTGGGAAATCAACGTAAATATTCGGGCAGTTTCGGTTGAGTAGTAATATTTGATTTGATCTTGTTTAAAAAAAACAAGATTTATATAGGGTACCTTTCTAAAAAAATATTTCACAAATTGCATTTAAAGCAAATACCGTGCGAGCAAAAGTTATTGGCATCAAAGAGGGCTTGGATTAAAAAACGCAGGGCTTGGTTTAGATCACAATGATATGGGGACGATATATTTAACCAAATCTAGGTTAAAATTTTGTCAAATTCATATTATGATATGATATGCCAAACTATAATGAGTAATAAAATAAGTACCTAGACAAATACAAATTTATTTTTGTTGTTTACAAAATTAACAAAGTAAGAATATACAGAAAGAAAAAGACAAATAATTACATAAATTGCTGAAATTGGCCACCGCCATGCTCCAAGCATAAATTCACACGTCTCTTCATATTTTCGAAAGTGTTGACCAGCATCTCTGGAGAAATGTTACCACATTCTTGGATAATCCTTTCTTGTAATTGTTCTAAATTTGCAACTGGCGTTTTAAAAATAGTGTTCTTTAAATGAGGAAAAACGAAGTAATCCATAACCGTTAAACAAGGTGATCTAGGTGGGAATTCAATGTCTGATCACAAACTGATCAATATATCTGTCGGAATATATATAAACTTTGCAAGGAAATAAATTTGGCTGCTTCTTAAGAATAGTCCTGCATGTTCCGTAAGATCTTCCCACTTCTTGGGACAGGCGTCTTATACAATTTGTTGGCGTATTTTGCATTATTTCACGAACGTTTGCAACAAGTTCTTTTGTTCTTACAGATGGTCTTCCTGCTCCTTTTTTGTGATGTATAGAACCTGTTTCCCTAAACACAGCCACGGTTCTTTTCAGGCAATGATAAAAATCCCCAGCAATAAAAGCAACGTTAGGAAAATGTTCGTGAAAATCGTCCATGCACAAACCCGGATTGTATTGCCACTCACCATTTACTCTAACCCCGATTCGAAAATATGCTTCAACCATGAATGTTTTGTGCTATTCCGTAAAGCCCATTGTGTGAATTGTTCAAGAAATTGGAAAAATTAGCGATGAATCAAATTACTTGTAATGACTGTCAAAGATGACGGAATAACTGATTAATTGTTAATTCAGGTAGTTACTGACACTCAACAGGTAGCTCTCCGGCTAAGCATTACGTCCTTAGATGCAAGGCCCTCTTTGATGCAAATAATTTTTGACGCACGGTAGAAAATAAATTTAAATCCGAAAATAACAACCGTCAAGTAGGTACTTTGTAATTTCCAAGTGTAAAAAATTGTGATATAAACAGGTAATGTAATTTTAGTCGATCTGACATCCTAGCCTAACAATGCTACAAATATATATTTAAGTTGGCCGTTTACTCGACATTATAATATTTCTACTTTCGACTTTATGACTTCGGCTCTTCTGGCTAATGGCAATTCCTATAGCAAAAAATAACGAAGTCCAAACACTCACTATTAATATTACTGGAAGTAAGTACCAGCATGCTTCAGAAAAACTCATCATATTTCTGTGTTCTGTGAGAATTTGTTACAAAGTAATCTTTGCGTGTTTTATTGTATTAAATAATTCAAATATTAATATTCATTGGCAACATTTTTAAATAAAATTATAATATTATTGTGTCCACAAAATTATTAATTAGGCCCGACCTCCCTGCAATAACTCAAATTTAAAGCAGCCACTGAACAATATTATTATGGATTTAGTCAATTGTGGTTATGGCTTTAACGAGTGGAAAATTGGAAGAGATCGAAAAGTCCTGTAAACACTGCAAAAAAAGTTAATTTCTCCCCGAACTGCGAATATTGTGGTACCTGCTACTATCCGAGCTGTGTCGATCAGGCAAAAGGATCAAATAAAGAAAACAAAATTTTGCTGTTACAATGCACGTGATAAAAGTGAGGTTAGATATAATAAATCCGATGAATTTTCTGATACAGTGAACGAAATAAAACTAAAAGTGATTACTAAAAACCTACCAAGGGAATTTCTTAATCCCCTTAAGAAAAAACTGCAAAAGTGCAATTACTTAAAAAAATAAGAGAAATCAAGGGCATTAGGGTAAAAGAGTGTGGTCTGGAAGATGTAAACAAAAACATATACTTTAATGAAGATTAAACGCATGCCACGAATTATTTTAAAAAACAAGAGATTTTAAAAACGGTGCATGAATGAAATGAATGGTGCATTTTGCAAAAATGGAAGAATATTTCTTAAAAGAACATCTAACGGGCAACCTATCCGAATTAGGACTGAGCAAGATCTGGTCTTGTAAAAAAAATAAGTCAATCGGAAATAAAACAAAATACATGTAACTAAAACATCAACAATAGAGTTAACAAAAAAATAAACATATTGCACATAAATATTAGGTGCTTACGAAACAAAGTAGATGATCTCATAGATATAATTAATAAGTCTGACCAGGAAATGCACCTAATTACTGTTACGAAGACCTTCTAACGAATTTATAGTGCTAGCGAAACCTATCAATTTCCTCTTAATGTAGTGAAAGTTCAATTTTGTTATACTTTATCCCATAATATTGTAATTATGGATTCTCACCTAGTATCGGCTGAATCAATTAATATGAAGTATTCCACGTTAATTTGAGTTTGCAGTTACATTTTTTTACCAATAAATACTTTTCCCAGGATGTTGTTGCCAAAATTGTGTTAGTTCTTCTAAAGGAAATAGTAACCTTTCCAAAATTTTTATCTTTAAGAACATGAAGAAAATTCTGCCCATTTTCATTGTAACCTCCTATTATAGGTGCCTTTGGCATCTCGCTCGCAAGTTTCGAGTTAAACTAAAATCTTACATTTTCTGTATACTCTATAAATATTGAAATAATTTGAGACTGGCTCGGTATCATAAACCAAGCCACAAACAACAAATGGTATATTGGGGCTTAATGTGGTCCTCTGCTAATCTGGAAAAATTAGGAAGTTCCTAGATTATCGGCTTATCGATGTCCCCATGTCAACTTTTAAATAAAGATACGGTTCCCTGCTACTCTTATAGCTACTACATACATGCTTCAAAGATTAAAAGATATAGAAAAAAGAAAAGCACAAAGTCTTTCGCCACAAGTTAATTAGAATAACTAGGCGAACCTAGAATAATTCTTAATAATTCGACATGTTTCGAGTGTAGAAATACTCATCATCAGGAAAATAAAGTAAATGGTACAATGCTGATGTTGTAGCAATAGAGAAAATAATAAGTGGGATTGAGCCGTAATGGAGCTTTCAATGGTGTACATGTGTGTAATATATGAATAGTCAGAAGACCGACGAGAATTCAGCATACTGGAAAGTCAAGGGGTAGTGAAAAGGCCCTGTCTTGGGCAAAACAATGAAGAGAGCAAAAGAAAAGTAGAGAGTATTAATAGACTTTGTCAAAATCATTTAGGTTTAAGTAGTGAAATAAGAAGGAAGGAAAAAAATATTGGTTTCCGTAAAAGTAAAAGTATCGTTTAGCTTAAAGTAAAATGCTGTTGGGGTACCAGGCTTGTTACAGCCTAGTTATCCCGGCAGGAGTCAAATTATACATCACATTGTGTGCAAAATTAAAAATTTTAGAAGATTTTAAAAAACAATTTTAATTTTACTAGAATATTTTAGAAAAAGTAAGTAACTTTATCTTTGTTAAAGAAGTTTAACTGCAAGCAGCTCGTATCAAAAGGGAAATGCCTGGTTCTCCAACAGCATTTTACTTCAAGCTAAATGATACTTTGACTTTTACGAAAACCAATTTTTTTTCTTTCCCTCTCATTTCACTACTTTTATATGTCTCCGACAAAGTTTATTGAAACTTAAGATTTTTCTTTCCCTCAATTCACTACTTATACCTAAATAATTTTAACAAAGTCTGTTAAAACACTCTAATTTTCTTTTGCTCTCTTCATTGTTCTGCCCAAGACAGGGCCTTTTCACTACCCCTTTAACTTTCCAGTATGCTGAATTCTTGTCGGTCTTCTGACTATTCATATTTTACACCTCGTGTACACCATTGAAAGCTTCATTACGGTTCAATCCCACTTATTATTTTCTCTATTGCTAACAACATCAGCATTGTACTATTTACTTTGTTTTCATGATGATGAGTGTTTCTACACTCGAAACATGTCGAATTATTAAGAATTATTTTAGGTTCGCCTAGTTATTCTAATAAACTTGTGGAGAAAGACTTTATGCTTTTCTTTTTTCTATACATTTAACTCCACTTTGAGCATGGACTACTTCCTCAAAATTAATACTTATTAATGATACTAGTTCGATATGAACACTATAATGAAACGTGTGCAACGTGTGGTTTAATTGCACAAGTTTTATTAACAAAGTTCATGTCAAACGTGTATTATCCAAAATTTAATCTACGACAGTGCAAATAGATTTTATTCGTCTAAATTTCATTGATATCAGATAACGTTTTCGTAATTTTTAAAATTTTCAGGTGTCCATATTAGTCGATATCAGGGTAACTGCATTTTTGATTGTTTCAATTTCGATTTTGACAACGTCATTGTTGCCGTCTAATTTTCTATTGTATGCAAAGTGCTGGCCAAAAATAATTTAAATATGGGAGATTCTGAATCCGAAAGTGTCCCTTCGGATGTTTACAATAAATAAATGCAATCCGTTTTTCTAAGTAATAATAACAAACAAATAGTTTGCACCGACTTTCTTTTTGTTTTTGTATCTTAACATCTGGATATTATTATGAATTCATAATGGCACTGAGTGCTATTATGAAGGTCATAATGACATCCAAATGATAATGCTAAATACGTCATAATGGCATTGTCGTAGATTAATAGTATATTAAAGTACACGTTTCATAAGAAGCGGTTTTAGCGCACGCGTCTATTTTAAAAACGAGCCACAAAGTGGCGAGTTTTTTTATTGACACGTGCGCTAAAACGCCTTATGAAACATGTGCTTTATACATTTTTTTCTATTTCACCTTTTATAATCAAGAAAAATACATTTAAAAAAAATAAAATCCTTCAAATTTTGTAAATTTTTATGTCTAAATTTTATGTTGGTAATACTATTTTTATCATAGTAGCCTCTGGACAACAAAAATTATTTTGCAAACTGTAATTTTTTGATTTATTGACCCATTTTCACCACGAGATTCTAAAGTTATTTTAGCGATATGAGATTTGAAATTGGACGGAATACGTTGTGTGATCCTTGTACATTCGGTTCATATACAGAGCGTTCGGAAATTCGGGCGATTTTACTACTTTTTTTCGAATTTCAAAAGACGTGATTTTACGTCACGGCATTGCAATTTAGTATAGGAAAGACGAAAAATTCAAATAAAGTTGAAGCTAAAATCGACATTGGAAGGTTAGTAGATTGAATTTAGGATAGGATTGATTTTGAAAATGATAGCTTGAGGCATCTACAAAAGATTGATTTATAGATTAATGCAACCAACATACATGACTTTTATTCACACAGAATAAAAAAAGTAGGTTATCAAGCTATTTTTCCTCTGCGAAAAATGGGTTTTCTCGTAAATCACAAAGGCCGCGCAAGTCAATGAAATAAAACATTTAAATGTTACCAACATCAAATAAAGAAAAAACGCGTATCGAAATAGCTTCATTACGATACGCAAATGCGTATCGTACTGAGCTTATTATGAACGTGAAATAGAAAAATATACTTATGATATTCTGAGGATCTGACGTCATGTGGCGATAAAAATTTATTATCATAACCATGGAAACACAAACATCCTGTTTCTATGGTTAATTACTTACCAGATGACGTCAAAGCCTTTGAAGATCATTTACCTTCGTATCATGTACCATGTACTATGTAGGTTTTTTCTTCCTGTTTATTATAGTTTTGTTAGAATTCTCTCACTACCTACTGTTCCACGATTCTGACCTATCCTTAAAAAGGTAATTTTTCTAAATTTCATAGAGATATTTTATATTTTTTAAGATGGCCTTTACGACCCTCCACCATAAAAATCCTTATCTACTTCCCCGTTTAAGTTTTATATATATATGTATGGCAAAATTTATGTCGCATATTGCTTTTATATATTTTATTGCTACAATTTGGAAATAAAAGCAGAGGCCGGAAGACCATTTTAGGCCGGGAAATGAAAAACAACTTTTCAAATAAAAAAAAAGTTTTAGTGTATGCGTGCACGGTTTGAGTAGCCATTAAATTTTTTATAAGCCGTTATCTCGTTGGTGTGTTGTCAACTAAAATTGAGGGAGTTAGGGAAAACAAAGCTATAACTGCATCGTAAAATTGGCTAATTAAATAGAAATAATTTCCACTTTATCTGTTGGATATTTATGCTCATAATTTTTTTAGTTTTGGCATCCATAAGGAAATGTAATAAAATATCGATACCCTACTATGAAAACCTCGTAAGTGCAATTTTTTGCAAAATTGAACTTTATGCGTCATTACATTAAAGGTGTCATATTTTATGTTATGTGAGAACCTCGTATGGTCATCATGAATAATACGCCACCTATTGGCGAATTTAAATACCTCGTAAGTTACCCGTTTGATAACCTCGTAAGTTTTAGATTTTGGTTAGATAAATAAAAGTAGGTAAGTACTTTTGTTATTTTTATGTGTAATCTAAGGATTGTTACATAATGTTCTACTAATAAAATTTAAGCTCCGTTACATTATAAAACGTTAGTCATTCATAGTTTATTACTAAAAACTTAAGAGGTTTTCACATACCACTATTTACAACTAACACAAAACAGTTTTTCTTTGCTACTGCAAAATATAGGAAAATGCACTTACCAGGTTTTCAAAGTAGGGTATCGATATGTAGATACAGGGTGTGGCCAAACTTTAAGGGGTGCTTCTATAAGTGATTTTAAGAAGAAAAGTTCATATAAATATGGGTCCGAAAATGCATAGTTTTTACGATACAGGGTGTTAAACTTTAAAAAAAAAATCGGATGTTCGTAAATATCTCAATACTTACTTCTTTGTTCGATTTTGTTGAAATTTGGCAATTCTGTTTGTAATAACAGAAGAATAATTCAGCCTCAATTAGATTAAAACTATTAAGTCCAGTGGCGTCCCGGAAGACAGTCCAACTAATATTTTTAACTAAAAATTGCGCGCCACTGACTTTTTTTAAAATAAGGTATTTTTCTAGAATTAGGGTTAAATTCTCAACGTCATTCAATCTATTGCCAACCTATAACCTATTTCGCGTTGATTTTTTGAGTTTATTATTTTAATAACTAACATTTAAAGAAAATCAATATCGTCGGCACATTACTTAGGTAATATCTGATATATTACAAAAATATCAATTTATTTCATTGCTAATTTTGGGAGAATTGTATAGTGAAAGAACAATGACTGACAATGACATAATAATGTTAAAGAAAATCTTATCCGATATTTTTCGCTATACAATTCTCCTAAAATAAGTTATGAAATTCCTTGATATTTATTAAATATGTCAATTATTACCTATAGAATATCAAGTCGATACGGATTTTCTTTAAATTTTGTATAAAAGCTAGAAAACATAAAGAAATCTACGCGAAATAGGTTATAGGTTGGCAAGCATGTTGATACTCCTACCTTAAGCAAATACAAATTTACAAATACAACTATTTTGTCTCCTGAGTTTTTTTCATATCTTGCTTTGTTTTCGGGAAAAAAAAATAAAAACCACTTTATTGCATGTCCCCGGGACAATGAGAGTAAAAAATATAAACTACTTACCAAACTATTAGGAAATTAAAATTACATGAAAGTCGTCTTTTGAATTTTTTTGCACAGATTAAAACTGTTTTCAATAAAAGATATTAACATAAAATAATCGCATCACGTAATAATTTATTACTGCACTGTTTTAAAAGTAAGAGAAAAAAAATAAGAAGAGTGCTATGGAAGGAAAAACAGTTGCTGTTTGATTTTTACATATAATAAACTGTCATAACTTAAAAGAGTGCCAAGTAATTATTACATCGTAATTATTTGAAGTGTTTTTAACAGTTTCAAGATTTACTACTAATAATTGTTGGAAAATGGTTCAATTTTCAAACTCAGAAATGACCTATATGCATTTTGTTTATGGAATGGCCCAAGGCAATTCCAAAGAGGCTGTGCGCATCTTCAAGAAATATATCCACATCGTATTACACCAAATAGACAAGCATTTTGTGAGAATGCATGAAAGGCTCTGCGAATCAGGCACCTTTCAAAGGTCGGCTGCTGTAATTTTTTACTCCTATTGTCCCAGGAACATGCAATACAGTGGTTTTTATTTTATTTCTCGAAAACAAAGCAAGATATGAAAAAAACTCAGGAAATTAAATAGTTGTATTTGTAGTTGCTTAATTCGGAAAAAATGCATAATTTAAAAAAAGTCAGTGACGCGCAATTTTTTTGTTAAAAATATTAGTTAGACTGCCTTCCGAGACGCCACTGGACAAAAAATTTTAATCTAATTGAGGCTAAATTATCCTCTTGTTATTACAAACATATTTGCCAAATTTCAACAAATTCAAATAAAAGAGTATTGGGATAATTACGAATTTTTTTTTTACAGTTTGACACCCTGTATCGTAAAAACTATGCATTTTCGGACCCATGTTTATATAAACTTTTCTTTTTAAAATCACTTAAAGAAGCACCCTTTGGAGTTTGGCCACATACTTAAATAACACCCTGTATACCGGGTGGCCCACTCTCAACGCAGGATTCCATAGCATCTAAACTGTTCAACTTTTTAATATATTTTATAAGCAGAGTTATTGGGAGGCATTGGGTCTACAATTTAAAATTATTTCACATTATACAGGGTATCTCAAATAGTCAGGGTATATCTAACATACTTTTTTTTAAATGGAACACCCTATATATTATGATATTTTTGGATTGGATGATCAATTCTAAGAATATTCTGTATAACATATAATATGTTTAAATTTAACAGTTTTTGAGTTATTAACGATTTTTCAAAAATTTCCTGTTTGCAGCACGTAAAGAATATGCACCTGTCGGTAGTACAGACTGACAGAAATAAATGAAATTTGGGTTATGGAATATAATTGTTTAGTAGCGTCTAAAGCATATTTTAAAAAACAAAAATATTTACCGAAGTCTTTTAAAATGCCTTTCTAAATGTAACAATTTTAAAAACGTAAAAATTCTTAAAAGTCTGTTATTTTAAATACCTACCCTATTATTTTTTATGCCTTATCGAAAGACATTTTTAATACAATTCTAATTATACTAGCATTCCCTATACCTACCTTTTATAGTTTTCTCTGAAATAGCTATTTCTTCCTGTACCATATAAACTTGGTGTTTATTTTCTCATAGAGTGCCTTGAATACCGCACCGTGTCCATACCATACGACGCTCTTTTTCTAGAGTGCCATGGACACCCAACTATTCAATTTATCATTTGAAGCGACATTTTTCAGTATTTGTATATTAAAAAAAGATTTCTGTTGTTTTAAGTTTAAGCAATATCATTAATTTTTTCCTTTAAAGAAAAACTTCAAATGACAGTCTTAAGATTAACAAAATGAATAGTTGGGTGTCCATGGCACTCTAGAAAAAGAGCGTCGTACGGACACGGTGCGGCATTCAAGGCACTCTATGAGAAAATAAGCATTGAGCTTATGGTAAAGGAAGAAATAGCTATTTCAGAGAAAACTATAAAAGGTAGGTATAGGAAACCCTAGTATAATTAGAATTGTATTAAAAATGTCTTTCGATAAGGCATAAAAAATAATAGGGTATGTATTTAAAATAACATACTTTTAAGAATTTTTACGTTTTTAAAATTGTTACATTTAGAAAGGCATTTTAAAAGACTTCGGTAAATATTTTTGTTTTTTAAAATATGCTTTAGACGCTACTGAATAATCATATTCCATAACCCAAATTTCATTTATTTCTGTCAGTCTGTACTACCGACAGGTGCACATTCTTTACGTGCTGCAAACACGAAATTTTTGAAAAATCGTTAATAACTCAAACACTGTTAAATTTAAACATATTATATGTTATACAGAATATTCTTAGAATTGATCATCCTATCCAAAAATATCATAATATATAAGATGTTCCATTTTAAAAAAAGTATGTTTGATATACCCTGACTATTTGAGATACCCTGTATAAATCCAAATAATTTTAAATTGTAGACCCAATGCCTCCCTATAACCATGTTTTTAAAAAATATTAAAAAGTTGAACAGTTTAGATGCTATGGAATCCTGCGTTAAGAGTGGGCCACCCGGTATTAGTCCGAAGTTTTATTAATCTACCAACGCTGTGGGGTGTTTTTCGTCTCCGACTTGCATGTAAACCGTATACTCAACAACGACTAATGTTATCGAATTTATTTTAAAATATATTTATTATTTAATATAAAAAAAAGTCACAATTTGCTATGTTATTTTATTAAGGTAGTTTATTTTAAGCTTATATAAAATTAAACTGTAAAAGGGGGGAGAAAAAGAAAATTACAAATAAATAATTTAAAAAATTGGTTAAGACAAGTTAATTAGATTTTATTCGAGTTCATATTTATTACTTACCTTTAGCAGCAGAGAAGAAAAAAATGATTTATTTACTACAGGGACACCACTAACTTCGTATTAGTTGCAAAAAATTGTGTACGATAGACTACTTAAAATTTATATATTATGATACGACGGATTTAATCTTGTCTTATTCTAAAACCATCATGCACAACATCATATATACAACATAATTATTATAATACGCCTAAAATTATCAATTTAATTGTGAAATTCTTAACTATTTGTAACGCAGTGTCGGCTCATAGGAGAGGACTCTGAGACTCCGCCCCCCAGGAATTTTTCCCAATTCCGCTAAAACACAATCCGTCCGTGTCAACTTTGCGCCACGGTATGTTTTGGACTCCACGTGTTCGTGCCATTAGATCAGCAAACGATAATCACGAAAATGCCAAATTTATAGCCTCGCGCATGTTAACAGAGCTACACACGATTAGACATGCGCACTGCAACATTATCGTTTGACAAATGGGAAAATAGACAGGTCCGGGCTTTAAAATTTAAGTTCTTGCTCAAGAAATTGTAAACGTCGAACTTCAATTTATTTTTACGTGTAAACAGCTAAAATTTGCCCCTAATTCTTGCCAAAAAATTGGAATTTCTTCTCAATTTTTGATTAAGTTAAGAAATAAGGTAGTGATTTCTGCCATTTTTAGTAGTTGCAATCCTATCTGATTTTAGGAATAGAAAATTGTTTTAATGGGTGTGTTTCTAAAATTTATTTAAAAATTATTCGTCGTCGTGTATTTAGTTCAAAAAGGAAGAAAACAAGTCAATTAAACTATAAAACTTATAAAATCTAATAAAAAAAAACAAAGAAAACCAGCAAAATAACCACTCCTCGATGTTATCGCGTACCTAACCTCAAGTCAAATATTAGTTGGTGTATAACTTGTACTGATTTTTACAATTTCGCAAAAACTTGGGAAAGTGGAAAAAATTTTCAAGCACAATTTCTTGTTCAAGAATTTGAAAGAGTTCTTGCCCGAGAACGTGACATGTGGAATACTTTCACCCTTGGATTAATATAAACATACCTAGGAATTTCCTTTTTGCCTTTTAATGTAATATAAGTATAGAGAAAAGTATCTTTTAAACTTTTTGAAGCAATATATAGCCCGAAAAATTGGCATACCTAATTAGATTGCAGGGCTGCAAATAAAATATACTAAAACATGCATCCGAATAATCTATCTGGGTGTGGTTTTCTCTTTATTTTCATACCTCATTTGTGTAGCCTAGGCCTAGTTGGAAGTGTTTAAATTGATAATAATAAAATGAAGTTATATAATAATATCAAGATACTTCACTACTCCATACTTAGTAAAAATTCGAAATACCCGGTATTTTACCTCTATTTGGGCATAACAAAATAATTCAACGGCTGTTTCTAGTCATTGTTTATATTCAAATCGGGTAACTAAAAGCACAAACACAATTCATTAAACTACATAAAAACTAGAAATCCATAAATATTAAATACCCACAATAAACAACAAGAAATTCACAGGGAAAACTTAAAACAACAAAAATGGCACCGAGTCGGTTCTGAAGTGTATTTTGAGCATATCGATAAAGAAGGACAGCCCAATAACAAGAGGTTTGTGCGCATGCCCAATTCTACTGGGACGGAAGGTATCGGACCGGTAAGCCGTGCTACACCAGTCAAGTTATCAAAATTTTAGTGCAGAATGGAAAAAATTGATATCCAAAATTTTATTGCTGGAAACTGTTTATGGGGTAAGTATAAACGTAAAAAACCAAAAATAGACAACTGGATCGGTCATCCCTCCCCGTGGGGGGTCGAAAGGGGGTGAAAAATGGTGTTTCGTGATTTATCGTAAAAGGAGACGCCCTAGAAAAAAATGTTTCATACAAAACTTGTAGATCATGTAAAAATCTACTACTTTTGTGAAAAGCACTTTTTCACATAACCTCAAATTTTTTTAGATAAGTGCGAAAAACCGGTTTTTGTGTTTTTTAATTTTTATTTGAAAACGTGTCCACTAATATTTATGAAATTTTAGGGAGAAATAGCTTTTCTTATGACAAATAAGGAAACATTTTTTTGTTTTTATTTCATGGGCTGTTTTGAAGATATTTGCTTTTTTTTTTTGTATTTTTTTCAAATAAAATTTGTCCTTCGAACAATCAATTTAAAAACTTTTGGTTGTGCTCATTTTTTTCGTTTTTTGTTGCAACATGAAAAAAAAAATAAGTCAGGGCGCAAAAACATCCTTTAAAATGCACAAGAAGCCAAAAGTGAGTTTTACGAAAACGAATATTTCAGTATAAGTTCATAATTCGTTTAAAATTACGAACATTTTTTAAAATCAAGTACTTATTTGTATTCTATGGGAAAAAATACTAAAAAAATTATTAAGAAATTTAGGTTAATTAAAATTTAAATTAGCAAGAATTTTAAAATACGAATTTTTGTAATTGATCGAAAAAAGTATAATTGCGTAAGCGAGTCACGAAAAAAATAATTTTAGGTAATTTTGAAGTACTCTGGTTCTTTTTAACTAATAAAAATAAACTTAAACTAGATTCAAATAACAAGTATATATTTTAACGAAATATAAATTATTGATTCAAAAAATTTCTTCATGTTAACATAAAGCATGGTAATGAAGGTAACATTGCAAAAAAGTGGTATACAAAACCTGTTTAATCTAGTAGATACTTAACCTATAACTCACGAAAAAACCCAAGAATTGCAAAATTATGACATTATATTTTAAATAAATATTTAATATAAGTACTAAACCAATCTACGTTTTTTTGGTACACTTTCATCATTTAAATTATAAGATTCTGATTTAGAATTTATTTTTTCCGCTAAAACGTTTTCTTCAACTTCATTGCCGTCTTCATCCTCACTAATAATGTGAAAAATATCTTCAAATATATGTTTTTCAGCATTTAAGCAAAGGGTTGGTTCTTCGTTTGCAGCTAAAATATCTTCTACACCAATAAAGCCATCCAAATTTTCTCGCTCTTCAAAATTAGTACAATTACCAGCACTCTGACATTTTGCACATAAGTCAGTGCATTGCAGACCATGCTTTCGGTATCCGCACTTAGTACTACAGCCTTTTTCACAGCTACAAGAAATTGATTTAAGTAATGTGTCCGGAATAACTGGATCGTCTGTGAAATGAGGTAACAGCACGTCTTTCTTGTTAGCTGTTATTTTCTTCCAGCCCCATTTAGTAGCAAGTAAAGTATTGTTTCCAAGCCACTTTTGAACCTGGAAATAGCATCTGTAAGAGTGTTGCGTAGCTGCCCCAACAGTTGGTGGTATTTTTTCTAATTTGAAACCTTTTCTAGTCGATAGTTTTTTATACTGGCTGAACCTCAATTCATCAAGTGATTCTTTGGATTTTTCACATTTGTAAATTGATTTTATTAAAGTACAGCCGTTAGCAGAAATGATCGTGGGGTCTACATTTTCTTTATAAAAAGGTTCAACCAAAGTAGTCAAGTTTGGAGTTTTTAATAATGAATGAAAACTTGTTTTTTTTTCCTTTGCCAGCAAATCCAGAGCTTGTATCGCAACCAGTGAAACAGTGAAGAAAGGCGACGATTGATCGTAAATTTTGGTGTTGAAAACTTTTTGAAGAGTAGACTACATCGCTGACGTTGCCAACTCCTTGTTTAAGGAAAAAGATTCGTAACTCATCTGAATGTAATTGGTTTAAGAGAACAAGAAGATCTATGTCCTGACCAACTATAACGATTGTCTTTTTATGTTCGTTTTTTTTTTCTTTTTCATATAAATCTTTGTACGTTCTTGCTATTTCTATCGCTGAATAAATTAAAAGGGCATCCGCATCTTCTTCTGCTTGTTTACAAGTGTAACCTTCATCGGAAAACTTTTTTTTTTAATTTTTTAATAAATTCATTTTTGTTTGTGGTATTTGATAAAAATTGTTCTTGAGTATAGGTGATTTTTGTTTGGGGTTCCATTTTAAATTCAGGCACACTTAATAGATTTATCCGCCTTGAGCGTTCTGCGGTTTTTGTTCATCATTTAAAAACAAGGGCACTAGATTAAAATCTAGAGAAACATAAATATCTTTAATCCGATGACAAAAACGACGCCATATTAGGGTGGCGCGTCATTACCCAGGGTGTCTTGATAAATAACACCTATTCCGGCTATTTTATTTTTGAAAATAATATCAGGTTTTGTATTTAATTTAAAAATGTTTGTTACGCTAATTTTGTATTTTAAAATTCTTGCTAATTTAAATTTTAATTAACCTAAATTTCTTAATAATTTTTTTAGTATTTTTTCCCATAGAATACAAATAAGTACTTGATTTTAAAAAATGTTCGTAATTTTAAACGAATTATGAACTTATACTGAAATATTCGTTTTCGTAAAACTCACTTTTGGCTTCTTGTGCATTTTAAAGGATGTTTTTGCGCCCTGACTTTTTTTTTTTTTTCATGTTAAAGTGCAACTAAAAACGAAAAAAATGAGCACAACCAAAAGTTTTTAAATTGATTTTTCGAAGGACAAATTTTATTTGAAAAAAATACAAAAAAAAAAAAGCAAATATCTTCAAAACAGCCCATGAAATATAAACAAAAAAATGTTTCCTTATTTGTCATAAGAAAAGCTATTTCTCTCTAAAATTTCATAAATATTAGTTGACACGTTTTCAAATGAAAATTAAAAAACACAAAAACCGGTTTTTCGCACTTATCTAAAAAAATTTGAGGTTATGTGAAAAAGTGCTTTTCACAAAAGTAGTAGATTTTTACATGATCTACAAGTTTTGTATAAAACATTTTTTTCTAGGACGTCTCCTTTTACCATAAATCACGAAACACCATTTTTCACCCCCTTTCGACCCCCCACGGGAAGGGATGACCGATCCAGTTGTCTATTTTTGGTTTTTTACGTTTATACTTACCCCATAAACAGTTTCCAGCAATAAAATTTTGGATATCAATTTTTTCCTAACATTTTCCAGTTTGACTGGTGTATGCGCTCTGACGCATTTTTTCACCCATAAAACATAACTTTTGTTTGCGCAGAAGATAAGTTTATAAATATATATCACTATAAATATGTATAATATGTAATGACCTTACCTAGAAACCATTTTAGAACTGGTGGTGGATTTCCATAATGGGACACACATTTTATAACAGCTACTTCACCATGGAGGGTCGTTAGGTTGTGCCCAGGTAACACTTGGGTACCATTAAATTCTACCCGTGGTCTTTGTGGTGGAACTGAAAATAAAGTACAACATTAGCAAAGTATTTTATTTTATATTATATATTATATATTATATATTATATATTATATATTATATATTATATATTATATATTATATATTATATATTATATATTATATATTATATATTATATATTATATATTATATATTATATATTATATATTATATATTATATATTATATATTATATATTATATATTATATATTATATATTATATATTATATATTATACAGTGTCACCAGGAAAGTCCGCATCATATGGGATTTTTTTTTATTAATAATTTTATTTCAAATTTGACTTTGGCATCAAGTTCTGCTTCGATCGAGATGAAAATTTAGCAAAAAAATAGTAGTCACGTGATTCGCATTATCTGTCAAATTTTAATTTTTTCCAAAAAATAATTTAAAATTGGGGTTATTTCTGAAAATATCGAAAAAAGTTATTGGAAAAAGATGTTTTAAATGCAGTTTCTAGCCCACGTGCAAAATTTCAGCTGCATAAGATAATTTTGATTTTTTACCTATATTTTGTAAATTGCACCACTTTAGCAAAATAAGACTCGACGCAACCTACATAAAACTTCTTAGTTTTGACAATGCTTTATTTCAGATACATTTTCTTTAAAGTAGCGCCGTATTAAATGTGTGTTTTTCTACAAAATCAAAATCGGGCTATTAAAATTTGGTTGCATGTGATGCAAAGTTTATTTGTTTTTGACCCCGTATAAGGTAACTTCATAAAATAAGTATTTTTGATAATGTAGTTTGTGTCTGAAAGTAAAAAAATAAAAAATAAAGTAAAGGGGTTTTTAATTAAATCGTTGAAAATAGTAAAACTTTACGTTAAGTTAAACTAAAATTTATTTTCCACTTAATGAACAAATTACTGATGACACTGTCTTCTTTTTTGACTTAATATTAAGGTGTATTAATTTCAGACACAAACTACGTTTTCAAAAATACCTATTTTATGAAGTTACCTTATGCAGGGTCAAAAACAAATAAATTTTGCATCACATGCGACCAAATTTTAATAGCCCAATTTTGATTTTGTTGAAAAACACACATTTAATATGGCGCTACTTTAAAGAAAATGTATCTGAAATAAAGCATTGAAAAAACTAAGAAGTTTTATGTAGGTTGCGTTGAGTCTTATTTTGCAAAAGTGGTGCAATTTACAAAATATAGGTAAAAAATCAAAATTATCTTATGCAGTTGGGCTAGAAACTGAATTTTTTGGAAAAAATTAAAATTTGACAGATAATGCGAATCACGTGACTACAATTTTTTTGCTTAATTTTTATCTCGATCGAAGCAGAACTTGATGCCAAAGTCAAATTTTGAATAAAGCCATTAATAAAAAAAAATTCCATATGATGCGGACTTTACTGGTGACTGGTTATATATTATATATTATATATTATATATTATATTGTCAACTAAAACCCACAGTGGTCCGGTATATTTAGGATACTCGACCACTGTGCGTTGTTGAGATTACAACCCACTGTGCGCTATTCAGGGTCAAGTGCATTGCAATCTCAACACTTATTTGTGTATATATACTGGGCCAACTCAAGCAACAGCATCGAAGCCTGCCGCTCGATCAAACCATCAATAAGTGACTATCCTTGACCATCGTCAAGTGCCGCACTTAGTCTTCAGTTCTACGATAGGTGACTAGCCTTGACCATCGTCAAGTGACGCGCCTAATAACACGTTAGCCCATTGCCCGAACAAGTTACAGACATGCTGGTTTCCCTACTAGGGTAATAATCAAGAAGAGACAATAGACGACCATTTTATAGACTCCAGACTTTCCTTTCTCTACCGCTACGACCCCTACGAAGAGAAACTTCGTGACATGGTGGAGGCGCCGTCGTCGCATCCCAGACCGTCTAATCTCCATATTAGACGCCACTACTAAGTCAGATGTTGTTCATCGATTCATGTCAGACCAGTGCCAACTAAGAAGTAGAAGCAAATCCATCAGCCAATCCATACCTATCGCCAGCAGTACCAAATTGGAGACCAGCCCAGAGACTTCGCCAACAACAAGCAAGAATAAGCCAAGCAGCAGAAACAGGAGTGAATCCGTCAGCCAGGCCGTACCTACCGGACAGAAGACAAAGCCAAGCAGCAGAGGCAAGCCAACTGAGAAACAGGAGTGAATCCGTCAGCCAGGTACCTCATTCGCCTTCGCCATTGTCAAGAAAACCGGTACGAGCGAGATAAGCCAAGCAGCAGAAAGAGGAGTGAATCCGTCAGCCAGGCCGTACCTACCGGACAGAAGACAAAGCCAAGCAGCAGAGGCAAGCCAACTAAGAAACAGGAGTGAATCCGTCAGCCAGGTGCCTCATTCGCCTTCGCCATTGTCAAGAAAAACCGGTACAAGCAAGAATAAGCCAAGCAGGGATTCACACCATAACCTACAGGGTGGACCACTACGTAGATGCAACCAAGGAGGATAGCAGGCATCAGGAAAACCGCTACCCGCCACACGCGCCTACGAGGGGCCTATACCACTAAATCACAAACCCTTCCGCATACGTCATATATAAATAACTGGCCCGGCCCTGTTAAAATAAAATCAGTAGTAGAAAAACATATACAGATTTATTGATAAAAGAGAAGAATTTAACTGGTGATGTTGGATACAGAAATGGTTATTTAAAGGACCCAGCTGTCTTAGAATAATATACTGATGCTTACATCTTGGATAGAACCTATGGCGACCTAGGCTTCCTTCAACGGACTTCCTTCAACGGACTAAGAGAGGCTTCCTTTGACGGACTAAACTATTGTTGTGGAGTAGCCACCCAAGAAAAACTAGACTCTCTGGTTATGGACGCAGACACATTGGACAGACGTATCAGCACCATCACACAAGGAGTGGAGCAGACCATCAGCACCATCTCATCACAGTCAACGCAACTAGACAAATAACAGACACACTCCAGGGACCAGCATGTGCAACAAAACTATTTCATGGGACAACCAAGGAGGAATAACCTCGCAGGAAATACCACAGGCCCGGACTCCAGCCAGCCTGCACAAGATGCCCAGCGGCCCATGTACAAAGAAACAATTAAATATCTTAAGTTACTGTAAAATAATTAAGATAAATCCTATTACCATTATAATATCAAATTGTAGACAAAAGGGAAACTAACATGTCTAAGCATTGGGGGCCAATGCTTTTCAGAGGGGGGGCATGTCAACTAAAACCCACAGTGGTCCGGTATATTTAGGATACTCGACCACTGTGCGTTGTTGAGATTACAACCCACTGTGCGCTATTCAGGGTCAAGTGCATTGCAATCTCAACACTTATTTGTGTATATATACTGGGCCAACTCAAGCAACAGCATCGAAGCCTGCCGCTCGATCAAACCATCAATAAGTGACTATCCTTGACCATCGTCAAGTGCCGCACTTAGTCTTCAGTTCTACAATAGGTGACTAGCCTTGACCATCGTCAAGTGACGCGCCTAATAACACGTTAGCCCATTGCCCGAACAAGTTACAGACATGCTGGTTTCCCTACTAGGGTAATAATCAAGAAGAGACAATAGACGACCATTTTATAGACTCCAGACTTTCCTTTCTCTACCGCTACGACCCCTACGAAGAGAAACTTCGTGACAATATATTATATATTATATATTATATATTATATATTATATATTATACAGGGTGTTCTCAAAGTTGAGTCATTTATTTTACCAGGTTGCAGAACTCGTAAAATTAAGTAATTGTACCAAAAATCATTTATATAAAAGTTGCAGAATAAAGAAGTCATTAACAATTGAAAAAATGTAAAATTTAAAAACTTAAGACCTGCTCTTTGGTATTCTCGACTACTAAAACCCGTAAAATGAATGAATGATAATTAATTTGTATCCTACAAAAAAATAAGCCATACCCAGTATCGCCAGTAGGTAAACAAAATATTGATAATGCAGTGGTCGAGAATATCAAAAAATCAGGTCTTACAGTTGTTAAATTTTACATTTTTTCAATTGTTAATAACTTCTTTATTCTGCAACTTTTATATTAATGATTTTTGGTACAATTACTTATTTTTACGAGTTCTACAACCTGGTAAAATAAATGACTCAACTTTGAGAACACCCTGTATATTATATATTATATAGTTTACAAAAAAATGGAATTTGCATTCTCATCATTCTTACTTAATCCGGATAAAAATGGTTGCTTGTCCTAAACCTCTTAATATTATATTGGCGTTGGTAAATACTTATTCATGACGCAACAAAATATATAAGAAATTAAAAATCATGAAAGAGTACCTAAACTACACTTATTAAAAAAATTTATAAGGCAGAGTTTTTCAGAATTAAAATGATATATTAAAGTACACATTTAATAAAGTATAATTTTATAGCACGCGTATATGTTTTCTAACGGGACAAGTAGTGAGCTAATAGCTTTATAAAACATACTTAAATGGACTCGGCTAATTTTACGCGGGCACAGAGGAATATTAGGTCGCCCGCCGCTTCTTCTTTTTTACTAATCATTATTCTCTTCTCTTTAAAATTTTATTAAAGATCAGCAGAATAAGACATTTGATAAATAATATCACTATCAAACTGTTGAGAAATTAAAAAACTGTCCCATAAAAAAGTTGTAACGATACTGAAAAAAACAATATCAAAATAAATTTGATGTGGAACAAAATAAAAAAAAAACATATTTCAGCAATTAAATAAAAACAATTATTTTTTCATCTATTTCTCATTTTTTGCCTATATGTTCAAGTTCTTATGAAAATATTTTAATTATTAACTTTATTTTAAAAGGATATGCCTAATTTTTATTTCACCATCGCCATCGGCGTAGTTAGGGGGGGACCAGGGGGGGCCTGCCTCCCCTGATGGCCCTGGGGCCACCCTGATATATTCAATAGAAAAAAATTGCAATTACAATAATGTTAACAAGGCGCCCAGACTCCCCCTGAAAACTGAGGCTAGCTACGCCGATGACCATAGCGTATGCAACCATGTGTTTAACTTCCTTAACTCTACTGACACAAAAATTAACATAAGCTTACGACATAAAAAAATAAAATGTCTCGTTCTAACTTAGCATCTATGTCTCATGTTTTATTTAATGCCCACATTAATTTTTGTAGTGCCAGGATACAATAATACGAAGACAAATTCCAAAATAAATGACTGAGAATTTTAGAAAAGGTCTGACACAGACAAATGCATATGTTAAACTCTTTTACATATCAAAGTGATTGGCAATTTGGCCCAGGCGAACCACATGTGTGCTCCATTTAACTTTATTTTAATTATTGTAAAGTGGTTTTTGATGACCAATGACGGAATTTAATGGAAATTTCCACGTGTGCCCAATAAAAACAGTGAATTGCAGAATTTTCCAATAACGACGGAGTTAAATTAAAAAACGGAAAAAATGTATTTTCCCCAACCCATTTAGTTAAAGATTGATAAATTGATTTAAAAGAAAAAATAATAATTTAATCTCAAGTAGTATTTCATTAAATGTATAATGGTAGTAGTAGTAGTAGTAAAGGGGAGGCTTAGCACCAAGCAAGTAGGCTAGTGCGATTCTTTTTGCCACCCACATTTTACATCTGAGTAATATCAACCAGACGGGACCTACAGTTTTACGTCGGTTCCGAACCACAATTTACCAACAGACGTTATTCTCGGCACAGTTTTACGGTCTTGTTGTAACACCTCTTGTAGGTCGTATAGACTCCCTGACTACTGCAGCATTTTCCAGGCAGATATTTTTGCAGTGGATAAAGCAGTCAATACTCTGCGGATCACCCTGGCTTGAGGGGACCTGCGTCTATATAGATAGTCAAGCAGCCATAAAGGCAATTTGCTCCAGCAGTACTAAGTCAAAATTAGTAAGGCGCTGTCGCAACAATCTCTGCACACTTGATGCTCAACATCGAATGACCTTGTGTTGGGTTCCTAGACACAGCAACATATATGGCAACGAGACTGCTGATGCGCTCGCCAAGGAGGGCGCAGGCATGTCTGTCGAACTAGCAGAGAATACTGTGGCTAGACCACTGAGATCAGTCAAAGAAGAGATAGATCAAACAGCTAAACAACTTCTCGCAAAGCAGATGGACAAGGCTTATATGTAGCATCTCCATGCAATTGTGGCCCCTACTTGATAATAGGAGAACCGCAGCGCTATTACAGCACTGTCGGAAGGACCTAAGAAACATCACTGCCGTAGTCACCGGACATTGCCTATTCGGTAGACATGCTGAACGTATGCAAATACCAACTAACGACTTCTATAGAAGTTGCAGAGATGAAGAAGAAGAGGAAAGTATTTAGCATTTCTCGTGTGAATGCCGCGGCCTCGCGAGAAGAAGGTTCAATGCCGTTGGCAAACCATTTTTTAATGATCTGGAGGAAGTGAGCAGCCGGCAACTGTGTCGACTTACTAAGTTTATTAACAGTAGTGGCTGGTTTAAATGAGCTGTCAAGATTCTTCTCCGATCGCGTTAACCATCAGGATGCTGATGCAATTAGGTTCCGCGGAACATGTGTGGTACACACTTATAGGACTACGTGTTACTGTTTGGACAATGCTAACCTACCCTAACAAGTCTTGTCCACCACAGACCTCGACGGAGTTAGCCTATTACGTCTCTGTGGTGCGGCTTGAAGAATGTTGCCGCAGGGCCCCCTAATCCATCGGGATCCAGTGTCAGAAGTGTCACTCCACGAGACACAGTCCGTGTTACCGAAACCTCTGATTTAGGGCGTCCCCCAATCCGTCCGTTGACATGGGTCTCCTTTCATGGGTCACTTTCTGCACCGATTCCGTTATTATATTTCAGGAGTAGCTTACTTTTTGACAATATGCCGAAGAAACACGCGAATGATACCGTAGGAGCCCGAGAGCTCCACAGCTGTATCGTATCGAGGTCGCTTTTCACCTGCAGTGTTTTTTTGCCATTGAGAATGCCAGTGTGTGTTGCATAATGCAACACTACGAAGTATGGTGGCCTGCTCAAGCGAACTTCTTTAAATTAACTGCTTTATATTTAATGGGAGTTTTAAAATAAAGACTCATAAACTAAAATCGAAATGAGCAAGCGACTGTTCCTTGTAACAAAAATAAGCTGTCGCCTGTTAAAGTGTAAAAATGTAATTTTTCAAATGCTTTGTTTTTTCTGTTTCGATAGGTTTCTAATTTTTAAAATTTAATTAAGAAGACCTAATGAATAAAAATGTAACAATTGCTTTTTCTTATAAAATCGAAGTAATTTCTTAAAAGCCAATAAATAAAAACTAAAGTAATTGCTTTTGTGTCCAGCAATCGCTTAAAAGTGCAGGAATTGCTTCTAGTCAATGCTTTTTCTTAAAAAATAGAAGCAATCGCTATCGTTTGCTTATGAATAAATTAAGGAATTGCTTTTTCTAATGTAGCGATAGCTTTCAACTTTTTAAGGTAGGTCGACCCCTGCATCATTTGCTTGGTAGCAGTTAACTTTAGTTCTCCGCGGCATACACGAAGCGTTGGTCTTAATTTGTGTCTTCAATTATGGCTGAATATATAAAGGTCCGGAAAAGAAAAATCTACAATGTACATAAGTAAAAATTGCAGATATTATACTGATTTCAGAAAGTTATATCGATTTGACTGCGAAAATGTTGAGTGGTTGGCAAATTATTTTTTGACCGATACTGGTAAAAGGCGAGGGGGTGCACTGTCGCCTTTAAATAAGATTAAAGTCTTTCTGCGGAAATTGTCAGATCCGGGCTTTCAAAATTCTGTAGGTGAAGAACTCGGTGTTCACCAAACTACTGTCTGTAAGATATACACTTCTGTAATGGATGCAGTTTTGGAGAAGGCCAATATTTTTATTAAATTTCCTACAAGTGCTGATGCTGTTGTGGAAGCTAAACGATTGTGGCCAGAGAGATTATTTATGTTCCGTCAATTTGTGAACGAATATCAATTGCTTGTCTTTAATTTCTTCATCACTACCTACTATTAGTTTCCTTATTTTCACTGAAATCTGCCATATCACAAATATAAGTTTCCTATTTTCCACAAAAACGTAACAGATTACTATTCTAATAAATAAATAGACCAACGTTGTTGTATTTACGTCAACTCTTTTGCAAATTAGGCACCAAACTGAACGTGAACAAGTGGATAAGCAACGTCTGAACTTTTGTTGAATAAGCATTTGCTACAGAGGTGTAAGAGAAACAGCAATTGCTTCAAAATTTTATTCATATCCATATCTAGCAATTGCTTTTACTTATTGCATTTACTAGTCAAGCAATTGCTTCTACTAAAAAGTAATTGCTTAATTTTTATTGATTAGGCTCATTGAGTCAGTAGCGCATCGAGCGTCTTCCTCTGTGAACCCAGATACCAGATAAAACCTTTTGTACAGAAGTTACATTAAGCAAACGCCATTTTCTAAATTTTCATTTTAGATTTATGTTAATTTAAAACATATGCTCCTTCATATTTTTTTTACCAAGCACTGGGAAGGGTTCTAACTCCCCCCCCCCCCCTCACTGCAATAAGTCGTATCCGGTGATTTGACTTTGACTTTTTGTACGATTTCCACATTTGATTCATGAAAGTATTTTTTCATTGTGTATTGCATACATTTTATGTATTAATGATACCTTCTTATTCTCCCTTTCATTCTAAATATTTTCAAGTGAACAGCAGATTATTATTATTAATAATATTATTACTTTAAACTTTTTAAAAAAACAAGCAAATATTTTCAATTTAGTTAAAGTCTAGTTTAAAGTTATAATATCTAAAAATTTTCGTGATGATTGGTAAATTAATTGGATTGAAACATTCATTTATGTTTCTAAAATTTGAATTTACCGTTTATATAAAATTGATAATTATTGTTGATGTTATTAAATTTGATTTTAAAACTGTGTGTAAAAACAATAGTTAACACACAATAAACGTAAATTGGTTTAGATACATAATAATACAAAAGAGAATGTTATTTCATTAAAGACATCCTCAGACGCTTTTCATCTTGTCATGGCTCATCGGTGAGACTAGAATCAGAGAAAAGAAAGGAAGCTAGTACACGGCGATAATATTTTATTCATATTTTTTTGTTAAAAAAATTTGAAAGAGGTATTAAAAATGTCTATGTATAATGTAGATATACAGGGTGTCCAGAAAAAGGAGGTCAATCCGTTAACAACAAATTCCTTAAGCGAAAAAAATATGCCTTTATGATGCCATTTCTTATTTTGGACCCTCATGTTCAATATACAGAGCGTCAAAGTTTAAAATTAAAAACTGATTTTTTTTTAAATTTCGAGTATTTAATAAGATATTTCAAATTGGGTACGTTGCTTCACCATAACGAGTTATATCTTTTAAAAAACAAAATAAAAACAATTGTCAAGTATTCAAAATAGGGGGTACAGTATCCGCTGAACACCTCTATTTTTTAGTATGTGCCGCCGGTGACTTTCAAACTATATTTTTTTAGGTAACCATTTGTTTTCAATAATTTTTAACGCCTATAGAATTTCGATAAAATCATGCGTTTTAGAGATAATTTGAAAAGTATGTCAACGCGACTTACGGTAATCTGATAATTTTTAAAGCTTACAGTACCAAAACTGAAGGACTAGCCAAAAATAATGTTAGTACAGTGGCGTACAGACAAAAACCTATAGTACTAAACCAGTTAAATAAAATTATTATTTACTATCGCTAATCTTCTTCACATAACAGTAATTTTATCACGAATTTTGACTGGTCATTCATTTTTACTATTTTTTCAAAACAGATTGCCCGATTTACATATTACAACATATTTGGTTTCAACTAGATGGTGATCCCCGCATTTTTTCTTAGAAAAGTTAGGAACTGTTTACACCAAATCTTTCCTAATCGCTTGATTGGTCGGGGCCAAGATGCTCCTGTGAAATAGCCACCCCGTTCCCCAGATCTTACTCCCTTGGAATATTTAGTCTGGGGGTAGGTATAATAAAGATTTTGTTTATATTATGTTTCCGATTTTGAGCGAGAATCATTTAATAAAAAGAATCTTTCAAGCTGCAGAGCAGTTCAGGTTAGAACCACATATTTTTCAAAGATTAGGATCTTCTTTAATAAAAATAACTCGCAAGTGTATTAAAAAAAATGGGGATATCGAATAATTTCTTTATACTATTTTTTTTCATTTTGTTTGTTTTTGTTACTAACGTATTCGTAATTTTATGAAAATAATTTGTTTTAAATATTTAATATCTTGTTATGATGAATCACATTTATTTAATAAGTATTAGTAGATTATTGTCTTAAGAACGAGTGACTACCGTGGGCTACTACTGGTAAGTGAAGAATATTAGCAATATTACGTTTTTAGTACGGTAATAAAATAATTTTATTTACCTGGTTTAGGTCAACAGGTTTTTATCTATATGCCACTCTCTTTACATTCTTTTTTGCTATTCCTTTGCTTTCGATATTGTCGCCTTTTCCAAAGTTTTACTAAATTACCCCGTGTCCTAGCTAAACACGGGTGCGTGCGATGCGGGAACTACGTTGCACGCACGCATCGTCCTTTTTTGCGGAGAAAGCGGAGGTGGCAATATACAAAACGATATTTAACGTATTGCGTTCGTCCCCGGATGGAGTTGACAAGAGGAAAAAGATCTTTATTATTGATTTTACGACGAAAAGTTATTCTTTATAGAAAATTCTGCTTGTCGAGAAAATTAATTTACCATATAAAAATGTGTGATAATAAATTAAGAAAACATGAAAATGGTTTAAGACTGAAGTACCATTATTTATTATTTTAGACAAAATGTTTATGAAACGAAGCTGTTTATAATCCAAAATAAAGCCTAAATACAAAATTTGAAATCTGAATTCTAGTTCTTTTTTTTATTTTTTACCATAGAATTTCAACATTCAAAAAGAAAACCTGAGAGTGCTGACCTATTTATTTAATTTATTTCTAATTTGGAGAAATGTGTGGAGGTTGGAGAAGGATATGTAGAATAATAACTTTTTTCACAATTGTACATGGTACCTACATTTTAAATGTTCATAAATTCTATTGTAAAAAATAAAAACAAAAATTACAATTCAGATTTCTAACTTTGTATTTAGGCTTTATTTCGAATTTTAAACAACTTTGTTTCATAAACATTTTGTGTAAAATAATAAATAATGGTACTTCTTTCGTGAAGCATTTTCATGTTTTTTTAATTTATCAACATCTGATCTAAAATTTGTATATGGTAAATTCATTTTCTCGACAAGCGGAATTTTTTTTATAACGAATAACTTTTTGTCGTAAAATCAATAATAAAGATCTTTTTCCTCTTGCCAACTCCATCCGAGGACACAATGTATATTAGAAGTCTTTGGTTCACACATAGTAGCAATGATGATTTCACCTGTGACGCGTAAGATTTTGTTAGTGGAAAACAGTATGGTTAAATTAAGACTATTAAAAATATTAGAAACGTGAAAGGTGAAAGAGAAATAAACTAATATATGATCTTTAGAAACAGGTTACATTATGGTGAGTTTCATCATTTGCATCCGCAATTACGTGCCGATGAAACGGCATTTCAGCAGTTTACCAGAATGAAAACAAAAACTTTTGACTGAGGATTTATTTTCTTCCAAAGTGCGTCTTTTTTTTTGCACTTCCAAAATTAACACCTTTATTGCAATTTGTCGGACGAGAACTGATAGAAAAATAAAACCGTTTTAATTTTAAAACATTGCGTGCGATGCGACGTTGCCGCAACGCACGCATTTCGTGTTTAATTAGGACATCTTCATCTGTTGCTCTGCGTTTAATTCTAAATATCACCGCGTCGCACGCATCGCTCCGCACGCACCGGAAAACCCGTGTTTAACTAGGACACGGCGTAATGTCTTGTAGGTATCCATGGTAATGCCACAATGGCTGACTTGATTTACCATTTAAAAGTTATGAGATTACCGTAAGACTCGTTGGCATCAGTTAAGGTGGGAGTATCAACATGCTTGCCAACCTATAACTTATTTCGCGTAGATTTATTTATGTTTTCTAGCTTTTATACAAAATTTAAAGAAAATCAGTATCGACTTGATATTCTATAGGTAATAATTGACATATTTAATAAATATCAAAGAATTTCATAACTTATTTTAGGAAAATTGTATACCTAGTGAAAAATATCGGGTAAGATTTTTTTTAATATTATTATGTCATTGTCACTCATTGTTCTTTCACTATACAATTCTCCCAAAATTAGCAATGAAATAAATTGATATTTTTGTAATATATCAGATACTACCTAAATAATGTACCGACGATATTGATTTTCTTTAAATGTTAGTTATTAAAATAATAAACTCAAAAAATCAACGCGAAATAGGTTATAGGTTGGCAATAGATTAAATGACGTTGAGAATTCAACCTTAAGGACTCATACTTTTTAAATAATCTCCAAAATGCATCATTTTATGAAAATTTTATAAAAGACAAAAACTAATTAAAACTAAATGATTACTCAAAAAAATATAGTTCGGAGGTCACTGGCGTACGTACTAAAAAGTAACCGGTAGTGGATCACCCTTATTTTGAATATTTAACATTTGTTTTTGTTTAAAAAGTAGGTTATTTTAAAAGAATCATGTCTAATTTAAGTTTGTTTTCTAAAAAAACTGTATTTAATACTATTATATTACCACATTTTCTGGGACCATTTTCTTTATTGTTCTTCAATTTTATATTGTGCTAGTGAGGAAATATTTGACAAATTACAAATTTTACAAAATAATGCAGTAATTATTTTAAATTGTGACAAATATACAAAAATTAATTTTATGTTGAAAAATCTAGATTGGTTGAATGTCAGAAACTTAATTTTTTATTAAGTATGCATCTTTATACATAAAATTAAATATAATGTATTGCCAGATTGTTTAAAATTTTTTTATTCTTTTAATTATGACCATCATAATAATAATTATAAAACAAGAACTAATCAAAATTTTTATGTGGATAGAGTGTCTAAAACATTAGCTTATAAATCTATTTTTTATAAAGGTTTGATAGAACATAACAATTTGGAAAATTCTATTAAATCTTAAAAATCATTAAAAATGTTTAAAAAAACTTTAAAATTACATTTAATTAAAAAATAAAATGATACGGTGTAATATTTGATACAATTTACAAAATGTTTAACTTTTCTGTCTGTTTTTGTTAAAAGAAGGTTGTGATTTAAGAGTTAAAAATAAATCTATAAAAATGTGTTAAAAAAATCTATTAAAAAATATTTAATTGTAGCTTTTTGCTAAATAAAACATATTCCTAGTACTTACTTGTTTTTCTCAAAAGATGCACAAAAATCATATTTCGTAAACCGTGCTTGCCCCCCTCTGAACCCTCAACATTCTATTGTCTGTAGTTAAGGCCTTGTAAGTATTTTGTGTTCCTCAAGAAAGTAGAACACTGTCGTGAAATCCCCTTCCACCATTTATTTTAATAAGAGATTACAACGAAAACTAGACTGCCTGTACAGGGCAAGTCGGTTGGTACATATTAAGCATCTACTTTGGAGAACAAAGTTCCTAATTTGTATACATTATTTTTTCGGTCCGCGCTAACTTGTAACAACAGTGGTATAAGCTTTTTCTATGTTCCACAGTGTAAGGGATAAATGGAAAAAATGGACAAGAATAAAATCTTGAAAAAGTTGTATTATATCTTTAAAAATGCTTGAACAATCACCAAATTTTAATAAATTTGGTCAATATTTTATAGTACCTAGTCAATTCGTTCACATTCTTTTAAAAGCGAATGTTTTTTTAACTTTAAGTATAAAAAAATATTATAAAATTTTCTGGAATTTCAATTTTTTTAAATTTAAATAAATCCAACTCGTTATGTGTAACAGCCAACTCAATTAATTATAAAATAAAAAACTTTAATTATTGGTCTATTTTGCAACGAGTTGCCAATATTGCCAATAATTTAATTTAAGTTGTGCAATACAATAAAAGTTAGCAATAAGAATATTCGAAAGTTCTTACCAAATGGGAAACTTTTTTATTTTTAATTTTACGAAAAAAAATTTTTCTTTATAAAAAGCTCTGCATGGTCTAAAACCTAAAATGCAACCATCAAATATCGAAATTTTCCGGTCATATACGAGGTTTGTCAAAAAATGTGAATTTTTCCCAAGAGTAAAGTACCTTTATTTTTGACATTATCAAAAATTGTTAAAAAAAAAGTTGATCAGAACTAAAAACCACGGCTAACTATGCAATAACACGCATTAAATTAATTAAATAATTAAAAAATTAAATAATTAATAATAAATCAATAAAATAATTTTTCAACATAAATGCGTATAATTGCACATTCAGCCGTAGTTTCTAGTTCTGATCAACTTTTTTTTATAACAATTTTTGATAATGTCAAAAATAAAGGTACTTTACTCTTGGAAAAAATTCACATTCTTGCATGGGAAAAATTCACATTTTTTGACAAACCTCGTATATGACTGGAAAATTTCGATATTTGATGGTTGCATTTTAGGTTTTAGACCATGCAGAGCTTTTTATAAAGAATTTTTTTTTTCGTAAAATTAATGATAAAAAAGTTTCCCATTTGGTAAGAACTTCCGAAGACTTCCGAAGAAGTATATTCTGTTATGGCCAACCTCCCAACTAAACTCCAGTTTTCCCGGATAAACGGCACATCGTGCACGCTTGTAGGAAAAGTAACTTTTTGCACCAGTTTCTTTATCTATATTTTAGACAGGGTCTAATAAAATACATGCAGATAAACTACTCATGGTAAAAATGCTTTTAAAATACTCCTACATATTTATATTTTTGAAGCCATTTGTACAAATATTAAATATCGTCATCTGCTTGAATAATCATCGACATTGTTGCTGTAAACTTCAAGAATATTGTTCCTAATACTAAGAGATTTCTCTTTATCTCTTTCCTATCTAAATATCTGCTATGTCCACTTTATTTCAAAGGATTCCTCTATACAGGGTGATTCAAAAGTACTTTGACAAACTTCGGGAGGTAATTGCTGGCAATATTTAAACACGAAAAGTTCTTATAAACAGTGGTCCTTGGCGACTTCGTTACGGAGATACAGGGTGTTGAAATGTTAAAAGAAATAGTAATAATTTTTAAATAACTCCTTACCGAGTTATTTTTTTTTTATGAAATTTTGTGAATTAAATAAGCATCTAAGGACACTTATTTTCAAAGTACAACACGTTCGTAAATTTAACCAGCGGCGTCGGTAAAAAATGTTACTATCATATTTTTTGTGAAAACTATGCTACACCACTGACTTATTTTATTTTAACTTTTTTCTTATAAATCCCCCCTTTATTTAGAAAAAAAAGATTACGTGTGTTTTTTTGATACGAGGGACGGTTTAAGCGTTAATGATTATTTTATTTGAATATACACAAATATTAAAAAATGTGTTTTAAACTGATCAACCACTCAAATATTTATTACAGTATTTTAACGAATACCTACATACATATAGTGGATTTCACCTTAGTTTTTAATGGCCGCCGCTGACACATGTCATTTATAACATTTCTTTTTACAGAACTTAAGGATTGGCCAGGGCCGGACTTAAAAATTATGTGTGAACATGGGTCAATTTATTTGTAGTTGTAATTATGGATGGAAACGAGAATTACCTAAGCAATTTTTAAGATATTTCAAAAAAAAACACTGAAGGGGAATGGAAATAGGATAGAATATCAGAAAAACAAGTTCATTTAATTTTTATTCATAATATAATAAAGTGCTGTTATTTTGGTAAAAACACACTATTAATTTAGTACAATAAAAAATATACAAGGGACAGTCGTGAATCTAGTATCATCAATAATTAACTACGTTTTTTATTAAAGAATTATTTTGTTTTTTAATTTGATTTTAGGCCATGCAGTGTTAAATTGAAAAAATCTATATATTATATTTAATAGCTTATTGTTTACTTTTTTATTTTCTTATTCACGGGTAGATATTTTTTTCTTTAGACTAGGTTCTAAAGAGTTTAAAGTTTACAATAGGTCTAACTTTTCGTTGGTTTATAATAAAACAATAAAAGTTTGTAATGTTATCGAATTAGGTATTTCTTTTAATGAATAAAGAAAAAATAATGTAAGTAGATACTACAAAAAAAGATTTTTGTCCATGCGTTTGCAGAACAGATACCTCAAGCACTCTTCAATACAACTGTATGTAAAACTTATTTTAGCATAATGGTTCACTGTGGTTTTCAAATTTAATTTTGTTGCAAGTTCCCTATTATTTTTGGTCTTCATCTGACAAGCTGTCGATGTCGTCGTCACCGTCCGAGACATTAATAATTATTTACTTACTTTTGCATAAAAAGAAACACGTCACAGATACACACAGTCCGGCAGTTTAAAACCAAAAAGTCTAATACGCACAAAATATAAGCAAAATGCTGTCTGAAAAATACCAAAAACAATAACACCAACGATCAAGAATTAAAGACTCTAAGAATTAAAAGCAGAATGCACGCGGTGCGCGGTGTGTCCCAAGTCCCAATGCGGCTCTGTGATATTTAAAGAACGCGACGAGACAATCGAATTAATGAAGTACGAAAAGAGATATGCGAGAGCAAATGCGTAAGACAAAGATGCACATACTAACGGCATATACGAGCAATGATGTGCTTTTGACGAGTTTGAGCTCATTGAAGGGCAACGTATTGAACTGTGTAGTGTGCATCTTCGTCATGTACATGTAACTATACGGTCTGTTATATATTTATCTTTTGTTAATCTAGCCAATGCCCGTGCCTGAAAGCCGTTTATAGAATTAGGGATTTTAAAATCACGTGTTGGCTAATATGTTTGACAAGAGAGACGTCAAAGCATTAAAAACTAAGGTGAAATCCACTATACTTACTAATAAACAAATATGTATATGCCTAAGGAAGGTATCTGAGGATACCTATTTTCTAAGTATAACACGTTTTCAGTGGCATACATATTTATTTATTAGTATGTTATTTTTTAATATTTTGTATTTTGACAAGGCGGCTTTGGAAATGCTTTTTTTTCGATAAATTAAAATATATTTGACAGTTAGTTACCACTGAGTTTTATTTCTTCAGTTTTGTTATTTTTAATGATAACTAACTGTCAAATATATTTTAATTTATCGACAAAAAAAGCATTTCCAAAGCCGCCTTGTCAAAATACAAAATATTAAAAAATAACATACTAATAAATAAATATGTATGCCACTGAAAACGTGTTATACTTAGAAAATAGGCATTCTCAGATACCTTCCTTAGGCATATACATATTTGTTTATTAGTAAGTATGTATGTAGGTATTCGTTAAAATACTGTAATAAATATTTGAGTGGTTGATCAGTTTAAAACACATTTTTTAATATTTGTGTATATTCAAATAAAATAATAATTTACGCTTAAACCGTCCCTCGTATCAAAAAAACACACGTGTTCTTTTTTGTTCTAAATAAAGGGGGGATTTATAAGAAAAAAGTTTAAAAAAATAAGTCAGTGGTGTAGCATAGTTTTCGCAAAAAATATGATAGTAACATTTTGCACCGACGCCACTGGTTAAATTTACGAACGTGTTGTACTTTGAAAATAAGTGTCCTTAGATGCTTATTTAATTCACAAAATTTCATAAAAAAAAATAACTCGTTAAGGAGTTATTTAAAAATTATTACTATTTCTTTTAACATTTCAACACCCTGTATCTCCGTAACGAAGTCGCCAGGGACCACTGTTTATAAGAACTTTTCATGTTAAAATATTGCCAGCAATTACCTCCCGAAGTTTGTCAAAGTACTTTTGAATCACCCTGTATATATCCTTGAGCAACGTTTGTGAATTTCCATGCCTCATGTCTTTTTAAAGCATTAAAATCTACTCCAGCATTACCACATTTGTCACAAAAACCAATGGATATAATGTCTTTCGTATTAATATGCCTTTGGCAAATTTAAAAATATCTGGTGCTTATGTAATAAACGATTTAAGATGTTCCCTTGATACGACTTTTAACGTTTTTGGTTTAAAGTTGTTAACTTGACGTTTTAGAAAAATATTTTTAGATATTTTGATAAATCAATGTCTTTCTTTGTACCAAGTGTTGTTCTAAGCATGAAATAATTTTACTATAATGTAAATCTTACAAAATTAAGACACAAATAGGTTTAGAATTTATATCGTCATCTCTATAAAAATATGGTTCTTAGTTATAGCAACATAAAATTAATTTACTTACATTAACAATCATTATTCAAATAAAATAGAAAATTCTAACTTTTTAGATTCAATAATGAGGAATTGTTTAGGTCTAGTTAATCATTTGACAATATGTGGGAATTTTTTAATTTAATAATTTCTGAGGATTCTACTAGGTATAGTTAACGGCTTTTGTTGTATATAATATGTAAAATTTTAATATCAATATTAAAAATATGATTATTATTTTACAAATGGGCGGCATCGTTGAAAGTTTTATTATTATTTAAAAAACATTTTTTATACATACGTTTTTTAAAAGGTCAACCTGTTTGCCCTTGTAAACTTTGGAGCCAGGACCACATGTTATTTTATAAACTCCTGATTTTTAATCTTTCCACATTTTTGGTTTATTATTTTTAATATGTTTACTTCAACAAATTATTAGTTTTAAGAGCTATATTCAAATTACGTTTCCTATGATATTTTTCAATATTTTCCGAGGGTTCACTTATATAAGTGAGAGTATGAAAATTAATTTGTTCCATCGGTTTTTTAATGGGATAAACAAGATCTATTGCTTTTTACCTTATTTTTATTGACTAATTTGCCAATTAAATTGAGGAGAGAAAGGATGTCGCTTTAAGCGACATCTAGTGCCATTTTTTAACACTCTTAAAGCATAGCAGCACCTCTAAATATGAACGTACCAAAATAAATACTTCAGATGTAAGAGAGAATCAGCTGCAAAGATCCGTGTCAGAATTGCAAATGTCAGGCTAGGCAGCGCTATTAATCGGTTGAGGTACCGAAACCAGAAAGACAGAAGAAGATTTTTCATTTCATTTTGTCAGATCCATCCTTAGACGCGTTCCGCCATACCATGACTCATCGCTAGGGCTTAGATCTGACGAAATAAGGGACGTCAATTACTTCTCAAAAGTAATAAAAGTTGCAAGCAGCAGAAAGGATGTAGCGTTTACTAACATCTGGTGTCTAGTATCTAATGTCGGGCTGTAGGAAGATTTTAATCGACCATTTATTAACCTTAATACTTTAATTGTAAATTAATTGATTCGGTCGATACTAGGTGGAAATCCATAATTATGGTATTATGGGATACAGTAAAACAAAGTTGAACTTGTTATTTTCACTATATTATTAAGAAAATTACATGTTTCGCTAACACTGTAGCTTCGTCAGATGACAATTATTTAATAAAAGTTGAAATTAAAAAATAAAAAGGGGCGCAATAAAATTAATTTATTGAAGATGTAATAAAACAGTGGAAGGGATGCAATAGCGGTAAAATTCAAGAGTTTAAAAGATTAAATAAGCTACAATATGGGTAACTTACAAAATCTTAAGTATATGGTCAACAGTATAAATTTAACAAATGTGAATTATTTAAATTTAATTGATCATTAGGTAACAGGTCCGTATTTTTAAGGTTATTTATCTCGCTATGGATCATACTGTGAAAAGAAGCTTATATGTGTTGTAGGGTGGCACGAAAAATTGTGTATGACAGTATCAGTATGAAATGATTTATGGAAAACGGAGAAAACGTGTCTATTATTTTCTCTCTTAATATATAAATCAAAAAAATTAATAGAGTTGTCACTTTCATTTTCTATTATAAACTTGATATTATTGTATAGCCTGTTAATATAACCTTAATAGTAATTTAACAAACTAGTGTATTAATCGCTATTTAATATACGGGTTAGTTACAATATTGTTCCGTCGATTGTCTTGTTAATAGATTATCTATATTTTTTTAGAACCAAACTACATATTATAACAAATTTTTGAATATCAAACTTATTGACATCGACATAAACTATGGCAACGCCATTATGTATGCGGCAGTGCGTGCTTTGTAGTATGTTTGGTTGCCTAAAATCGTTTATTAATAAAAAAAAATTATGCATTAATTGGGGCCATTAATGTATGATTTTTTATACATTAATTAAGGTTGTAAATACACGGTCGACGGAAAAAGTATTTTAACTGTCTATCAGTTACGAGAAAACATGTTAAGAGGTCATCAACATACCTATGCCAATAAAGAAACTGTTTGAAAAGAGGATAATTGCTTATTTTATCTTTTATTTTTTCTTTTCTTTAATTATAACCTAAATAACGTGGTTAGAAAAAATTTCCACAAAATTAAAGTTGCCCGATTAGCCTAAAATACTTGATTCAACTTTAATTTTTAGTAAATCAATTGATTTTCCGCCAATTTCATTAATGTCACAATAAAAGTTGTCTGCATGGTCAGTTAATTATACATTAAAATTTTTGTACAACTTATGATTAGTATATTCAAATGGTGACTTTTGCCTTTTTGTCCCACACACTGTTGCACTGTGGCGTCCCCTGGAACAGTTTTAATAATATTATTGATATTAGCATAGAAATGTACTATTAGTGCGAATTTCCTAGAGTAGATTTGCATAGGGATTATCCCGATTTCGCAAGGATGGTCTAATAACATGTCCACAAAGCTTATTTTGCATGTTTAGGGATTTCAGGATATTATTTTTCCTAAAGTCGCAGTGTCTTAGCATATATTTTTTTAAATTTTATGGGAACTTTGCACCGAAAAAAGGTATACAGGGTGTTTCAATAAAAACGCCCAGGCCAATTATTTCGAAAACTAAAAGCGACGTGTAAATTCTGTAAACGCCAGTTTTTAGCCTATTTGATTGGCTTTAGAACTGTGTAAAAAATGTGTATGAATAATACAAGATATAGGTGGCGCCACGGTGCAAATAAATTTTTCGATAACAGAAATTTTTAAATGTTGTCGTTCTTAACCTTTGACTTCCCACGTCAAAAAAATTACGTAGATTCCCACATGGGGTATATTTATACCCCATGATGAAAATGATAGTTCTGATAATTATACATGTTTTTAATTATACTAAAAGGTAATAATAGATAAAATAAACTTAGAACAAAGTATAGTTAACATTTTTTTTTAGTCAAACAAGGTTTAAAAAAATTGTGTGTGCAGAAGTGAAAACTTCAACAAGGTGAAATTAATAATATCGAATAAATATATTTCCTAAAATTGAACAACCCTTAAAAAAAATGCCAGAACATACCTGAGACGCAACAAGTGTCTATCTTGTGATCTTAAACACACAAACAACGCACACTGTTTCCACGTCGATACTGAATGCGACTGATGCGGCATATAGGAGTCGAATTTGAGCGTAACACAGCCGAGCGTTACGCGTGACGGGTGTACGCGTGACGGCCCAGTTTAATTCAGTGCCCACAAAAAGTGCTAAACGCCCCTAAAGAAGTTTTCACTTCAAAAAACGTCTTAATCTTCTTTGCATCGAAAACACTTTACTTCCTTTACAAGGTGTTCTGCACATACGAAGTTTTGATACTCTTTGTGCCTACGTGTAACGATCACGCTATCGACTGTTAGTCTATTTTTAGCAGCGCCGCGCGCCAATTTAGATTTCCAACGTGGAAATATCCGAACGGGTCACTACTTAATATAGTAGCCGCGGATTCATACGTGGGGTACAAATGCACCCCACGCTATTCAAAATTTATTATTTCCAAAAAATTAAAAAAAAAATCTTGTTTGACAAGCAGTAATTATTTACAAAACCCTTACTGACACAAAATAAAATTAGTCACAAAAATATGCACTTTTGGGGAAAATATGCAAAAAAAACGCTACTGGGGTACATTTGTACCCCACACGGGAAGACGAAGGTTTTAAAGATAATTAATTTTTTATCAAATTATGTCCTATAAAAATTTTTATATAAATTCAACATGAAAGAAGATATTTGGGGTTATTTAATTTTGGTAATGATAATTTTAGTGATAAAACGCTCGTGTAGCGCTAAATTATTACGCCCAGTGACGTCTCAGGGGGCGCCTTAACAAATAATATTGGCAAAAATTAAGACGCCACTGACTTTTTGTTAATTTTTATATTTTTTTTGGATTAAGCAAGTAAAAATATCCTTTTCTTGTCTGTTAAATTATTTTCTTATCTTGCTTGGTTTGTGAGAAATAAAAATAAAAACAATTTTATTGTATATCTCTGGAAAACAAAAAATCATTAAATAATTAATACGTTGTATCTTTTGCTATTAATCGAAATACACTATTGAAAGTTTGCAGAACCGAATTATTTTATTGATTTGCTATGTATGTATATGAAAACGGCAATAGTTTTGAACACCTCATTCGACCCCTTTAAATAGTTTTTGGTATTGTTCTAATTTTCATTAATAATTTAGTATAATTTCTCATCAGTTCTTTCATAAAATTTAAAACATATTTTAATTTTATTTTATAATGCTTTAATGGTTTTAAACAACAGAAAAACAACGTACTAATTATTTAATGATTTTTGTTTTCCAGAGATATGCAATAAAATTGATTTTATTTTTATTTCTCGAAAACCAAGCAAGATAAGAAAATAATTTAGTAACAGACAGGAAAAATATATTTTTAGTTGCTTAATCCGAAAAAAAAATTAAAATTACCAAAAACTCAGTTGCGTCTTATTTTTTGCCAATATTATTTGTTAAGGCGCCCCCTGAGACGTCACTGGACGTAATAATTTAGCGCTACTCGAGCGTTTTATCACTAATATTATCATTATCAAAATTAAATTAAAATCTGCTAAACGATATTAAAAATATTTATAATTAAAATACTCGTTAAAATTATTTAAAAAAAAAACTTAACCCCAACTATCTCCTTTCATGTTGGATTTATCAAAATTTTTTATAGGACATAATTTGATCAAAAATTATTTACCTTTAAGAACGACAACATTTAAAAGTTCCTGTCATTGAAAAATTTCTTTGTACCGTGGCGCCACCTACATCTTGTATTATTCAAACACATTTTTTACACAGTTGAGCCACCCTTAGAGGCTAAAAACTGACGTTTACAGAATTTACATGTCACTTTTAGTTTTCGACATAATTGGCCTGGAAGGTTTTATTGAAACACTCTGTATAATAATTATACTTACAAAACACATTTAATATTATTCTATTTAAATTTAACTATTTTTTAGGCATACACGGTCATCAGAAAACAAGGTTAAGGCAAGCAATAATTCAAGGCCGTAGCCAGAAAATAATTTCGGGGGGGCTTGTTCCAGTGGCGGATTTAGGATTTGTTCTAGAGGGGGGAGGTGCGAAAGGGAACTGCGCCGAAGGCGCTTTTTTGCACCGCAGGCGAAAATTTTTTTGGTGCCACTCCCTTTTTTGGGTAAAATAACCGTAAAGCTTAATCTGCGGCAATATGCCAGACTTTAAAACACTATTTTAATTTAAAAGAAATTCGAAATTTAAAAGGTCGGTCGACAAAATAAACAATAAACTATTTATTTTACTAAATAATATGTCACTTATATTAAGTCCTAATTATATCTAAGTATAATAATTATTATAATAAATTATATTACCTATGTAATAATAAAATCAAAAACAAAATAAGAATAAAAACGAAAAATAAACAATATGAACAAAAAAAATATCTGAAGTACCTACTTACTTTGTACTAAATTACAAAACCAAGTTTCCTGTTCTTAGAAGAGAAAATATTTATAATTTTGTTTAAATCTACGTTTATTTCACGGTTGACATATAGGAAAGCCAGACCATTAAGGCGATCTGCAGCCATTGTAGCCCGTAAATAGGATTATTTGTTAACATTTCGGGGGGGGGGGGGTTTGTTCCAACCCCCCTAACCCCCCCCCCTGGCTACGGCCCTGCAATAATTGATTAATTCATAAACAAGGAATATGATTAACTAGTTTGTCAAAAATAAATAAACCGTGGAGAATAAGAACATGGTACAAAAAGTTATAAAAAAGCAAAGATGCTGAGTGCTTTGCGTTGTTCGAGTTAAACGGGTAATGATCCGCGAGAAAAAACAACTTCCAGTAAATCGTTTTAGAATATAATAAGAGCAAATTAGACAAATTTTAAAAGAATCGATTTTGTGCCTAAATTTGAGACTAATAGAATCTTGATAACGGCCAAAAAAATTATTAAAATTCGAACGAAAATTAAAGGCATATATTTCTGTATCATAAATGAGTAGAGGGAGAAGGGGCATTCTGCATCAATTTCCGGAGGTCCAAACTGCGCATGCCCGGAAAGCTCGCAGACGTGGGCGGTACTAATTATGACGTCACCTGTCATCTGTCACCTGTCACCTGTCATCTGTCATCTGTCACCTGTCATCTGTCAATGTCAATGTCAATGTCAATGTCAATGTCAATGTCAATGTCAATGTCAAAGTCAATGTCAAAGTCAATATCAATGTTAAATGTCATCTGTCATACGTCATCTGTCAAACGTCACATTGTTGGGCGTTAGCAACTTTGGGCCTTAGCTACTTGGGCGCTAGGTACATTGGGCAATAATATTCTATATATGGAATGTGTTCAGGATGACGTCATATTACGAATAGAAAAAGATGGCGGACCCCACCTGTCAATTAAGACAGCTCAAGGTCACCGATCATTTATCAATTGTTTGATGAAAAATTTGATATATGGGTAATATATAGGACCAGATAGTAAGTTATTATGAAATAATCCCGAGACCGCAGGTCGAGGTGTGCTAAAGACATATGCTCGCCTACGGCTCGTTAAGGTTGTTAGGGATAATATAGCATATGGTTCGTATTTAGGGTACAAAGTAAGTTATTTTTAAAAAATCCCGAGACCGCAGGTCGAGGTGTACTAAAGACATATATTCGCCTTCGGCTCGCTAAGGTTGTTAGAAATAATGTAACATGTTAATCGTATTTGGGGTGACGTAACAAGTTATTATGAAAAAATTCCGAGACCCTCAGGGCGAGGTGTACTAAAGATATATGCTCGCATACGGCTCGCTAAGGTTGTTAGAGATAGCGCAACATGTTATTCGTATTAAGGATGATGCAGCAAGTAAATATGAAAAATCCCGAGGTCCTCAGGTCGAGGTGTACTAAAGATATATGCTCGCCTACGGATCGTTAAGGTTGTTAGGGATAATATAGCATGTGGTTCGTATTTAGGGTAAATAATAAGTTATTTTTTAAAAAATCCCGAGACCGCAGGTCGAGGTGTACTAAATACATATATTCGCCTTCGGCTCGCTAAGGTTGTTAGAAATAATGTAACATGTGAATCGTATTTAGGGTGACGTAAAAAGTTATTATTTAAAAAATTCCGAGACCCTCAGGTCGAGGTGTACTAAAGATATATGCTCGCTTACGGCTCGCTAAGGTTGTTAGGGATAGCGCAACATGTGATTCGTATTTAGGATGATGCAACAAGTAAATACGAAAATCTCGAGGCCTGCAGGGGTGAGGTATACTAGAGCTATATGTTCGCTCGTTAAAGTCGCTAAGGATAATATAATATGTGAATTGTATTACGGATGACGTAACAAACCATTACAAAAAACCAGAAGTCGACGGGCTAACTGATTCGAGAGATATAGTTTTTGCGATTAGGACCCCTATGACTAAAGGCAGAGAGAGGCGAAATTTGGTAAACAGGTAGATGTCGAGCATACCTATCGACTAGTGAAGAAATATTTCAAAAATATCAAGTAAAAACAGCGCTAGAGGTATAAAACCATAGAGTCCTAGCAGGAGACAAGATCATCCGGTTTTTAATTAATATAGTAGTTGCTGGGAATCTAAACGTCATGGATAAGAATAACCAAGTATTGGTTGGTTGGTTATGGTATATACGATAGGATTCCAATAGGTAGAGCCCGCATATAATCGACAAACCACGAAAATTAGTCATTTCCGTCACTAAACAAGAGAAGAAAACAGATAAAATTTAGCCTATACATCGCCTACTTTGTTAATACCTATAATCTATACCATGCACAGCACAGTTTAAATATTAAACAACCAATAACCTTTCTGATGGAATAAAAACATCAAATAAATCATTACAGTATCTAAAAAATGATATTTGAACATATAAAACCCCCACTATACCTATACAAGTTCTGTCAGACCTATACTTGGTCTATGGGTATGCTTATTAGTGCTCTATAGCCGTCCTATGATTGGTCAATAGTAGGTCTATGATTGGCTTATAGTAGGTCTATGATTGCCATATAGCAGGTTTATGATTGTCGTTTGGATATATAAATAGGCCATTGCATGATAGCATATTTAACAGCATCTATATATACAAAATAAACACTCTGATAGGATAAAAAAAAACATCCAATTAACCATTAAAGTACCCAAAAAAGGACTTTGAACCTATAAAACCCTATTTAACAGTCTCTATACAAAACAAACAACCAATAACATTTCCGATAGGGTAAAAACATCAAATAATCCACTAAAGTAGCTAAAAATGGTATATGAACCCATCAAACGGCTATTTAACAGCTCCTATTCAATAATAAGTAGCCAAAAACAGCTCTGAACTGATCGGGATCGAATAAAAACATACAATAACCCACTAAAGCAGATGCTTGCGAATACAGCTGCTAGATAATATTAAATTTCATGGATACGAATAATTATGTATTGCATCAGAAAATATGTAATTATACGTATCTCTGAAAATGCAGCATCTAATTAATATCCAACATTATTACTAGCTCTCTATCAATAGGCTAGTGACTAGCTAGCATCCTATCTATGAAAATAAAACGCAAGAACTTAAACTTATGCGAATATCGGATTAGAGTCCTTATGTCTAATAAGCAGCTAATGAAAAGCTTTGAAAATATATAAGCAGTTATGAACGTATAGGAACAGCAAATAAGACGTTATCCAACCACCAATCAGCCACCATCCAACCACTAACCAACCATTATTAGGGCAATTAATGAACACCTTAGAACCAACAAAACGCATATTTAGCATAATAAACAACTAAAACCTCTCTGCTCTTCATAGGATAAAAACTAAAAACTATTAAAACAAACCACTAAAGTAGCACAAAAAACAGCCTTTAAATCTATAAAACGACTATTCAACAGCTCTTAAACCAGACAAAAAACGTTTAATACACATCTAAGAACCTAATAGGTAGCTGAAGCAGCAAAAGTTCGTTTTCACACCTCGCCTACGGCTCATCGGGCTCATCATCATCATATAGCAGAATGCCCGGTATAACACCTTAAGTCGCTAGAAAAAGCCAACGATGATTCTTCGAGCGGGCGATGTTAAAGATATGAAGTCCCAAACCCTCAAAACGAGATATTCGAAACATACCAGACAGACGTTTCAGTAAAATTAAGAGGAGGGCAGGAGGCTATCATAGACGCAGAATATATTAAGTTTAATATAGTGGCCCAAACCAAGCTCATAAAGATTAAGTGTTAAGGAATGATTAAGTGTAAATTAAGCGGGTAAATATAAAAAATAGCCTACTTGAGAACATATAGTTCTAAGTGGTCATATACAAAACATAGAGGTTAGACAGAGAACTCACAACACCCCATGAAAATAAATCTAAAATCTGGTATACATATCTGTTTATTTAATAACACGTCTATCAATAGAAAAACACTTAGCGCTACAGTTATAAACAGCAAATAAGGCGTTATTTAACTACTAATCAACCGCTAATCATCCACTAATCCATCACTATTAGGGCAACTAATGAACACCTTTGAACCAATAAAACAGCTATTTAGCAGCTCCTATGCATAATAAACAACTAAAACCTCTCTGCTCTTCATAGGATAAAAACTAAAAACTATTAAAACAAACCACTAAAGTAGCACAAAAAACAGCCTTTAAATCTATAAAAACGGATATTCAACAGCTCTTAAACCAGACAAAAACGCTTAATAAACATCTAAGAACCTAATAGGTAGCTGAAGCAGCAAAAGTTCGTTTTCACACCTCGCCTACGGATCATTGAGCATATTATCAGACTATAGTAGAATGCATGGTATAACACCTTAACTCGCTAGAAAAAACCAAGATGATCCTTAGAACGAGCGGTGTTAAAGATATGAAGACCTAAAAACCCAAAACGAAATATTTGAGACATGTAGACACAAAGATAGGCGTTTCAGTAAAATTAAGACGAGGGTAGGAGGTTGTCATAAACGCAGAATATATCAAGTTTACTATAGTGTACTAAACCGAATTCATAAAGATTAAGCGCTAAGGAATGATTAAGGGAAAATCAAGCGGTCAAATAGCCTACTTGGGGACATATTGCTCTAAGTGATCATATACAAAACATCGAGGTTAGACAGAGAACTCACAACACTCCCATAAAAAATAAATCTAAAATCGGTTATACATATCTGTTTATTTAACAACATGTCTATCAATAGAAAAACACTTAGCGCTATACTAAATTAAGGGGTTATAATTCTTAAAAGCAATTTGACGGTTCCGAAATTGTGGGCATTGTTGAGGAGCAGACTCAGTAAAGATATTATATACACCAAGAGTATATAAATTAAACTAATAATGGTAGCAAATGCACAAGTGTTAGTCATGCAAATAAATAATATAACAACAACCGACGGTTCTAGGTTAAAAACTATCCATTAATCTGAAGGCAGGGTCATTAAAGTTCCTTAACAGTCAATGTAAAATGCTGTAATACAGGGATTCGCAAGAAGTCGATTACGATCGGATAATTACGTCAAAAGACTTAGCCGAACGATCCAACTTGCTGAAATCTAGCGCAAAAGTATAGGTAGGTTATATGTTGTGTACTTAAATTCAACTGCTAAGATCAAAAACACACACCATATAATATTATTACATAATACATTATTGCAGTGTCTTCCAAATGACTAAAAAAATTCAATTAGAACAAACTACGATTGTATAGAGTAGGCACAAAAAAGAGATAGATAAACGTTGACAACTATAACGGTTATAACGAAGAGAAATCAATAACTAACATGTGAATCAGCTACATACAACCACCTATGATAGTACCTCACATGAAGTTAAATTATCCGCCTCAATAGTAAAAAGCACCTTAAGATCTAGAAAAATTAAAAGCTAAAGAACTCGATGAAGAGCAACGAAATAAAATGAACGCCACCTACATTTAATTTGCAAATAAGCAAGAAATAATAGACTAAATAGCCGTAAATCGAAAGGCATTAGAGACAACGAATAGCTGCTGGATAGATCCTTATCCACCAAAAACAACCCCGCGATGCTAAAAAATCAGAATAAATAGGAAAAAATTAGGGTAATATTGTCTTAAAGACTCGGAAGTTCCTACAAAAGTATTTAAGTAACACGAATGCAAGGCAAACCTAACCAAACTTCTTGGGTGTGGTTATTATGTATACAGACCAGCTAACACCAAAAAAGAGACCTGTACGTCAAAAAAAGTATACATATACGATCAACCTCTAATATTAGGAATACCGAAGGATGATACTATACAACTACTAACAGGAATCAAATTAAAGCTAATCGAATGATCGTTCAAATAAATAAAATTCTCATTTAAAATGCTATGACAACTACATGAGATGAGGTTAAATGTATAAATTTGGAGACTTCAGGGCGATCAGACTCATCTAATCGATCTTACAACATATGAAAAAATAAATCAATTAATTAGATAAATGGCTTCATAGCGGGGCTTCCAATAGACTAGTGGCTAGATATCATCTAAACTATCAAAAATAAAGCACAAGAGTTGTAAAAATTATTTATCGAATCACAAAATTTGACGCATAGCACCTTCTAATACCAATTCGTGAATGTTCGAATACAATCGCATAACTATCAAAAGCAAATATTGGGCTACGGCTCGTTAAGGCTATTTGGTAATACTTGATGATAGATGCATGTGTAGCATAGCATCACAAGACACCTAAAAACCCCAAAAACCTCATCAGGCAACTAGTTCGCGAGTTACGATTAGAGCTGCTATGTCGGGAAATATGGGAAGGGAGGGGGTATAGTAAACGGCTAGAGGGTAAAAAAAGCTTCAACAACTAGTAAAAAATTATTTCAAAACCTTAAGTCATAAATGTATTAGATTGTATAAAATCATTAATGTCTTAATGGTAGTGATAGTGAATATTTTTGCAATAGGTAGATATTGAAAAAATACCTATGAAAACGATTAAAGCCATTAAAATAATACAAGAAACATCAATGTGAGACACATAAAATGCAGTTTTAAAGGGAAAAAATTCGATTATATACCAATGGAAACTGGCGTGCTAGACATTCAAAACGATGGCCAACTAAGCTGTTTAAATAATATAAAAGTGCCACTATGAGGACGTTAAGATGATCAAGAGAGGGACAGGATGTAAATTTGCAGGAAAAATACGAGGAAATAGAGCAAATAATGCAACAAAATAATAAAGTAGTAATCTAGCAGGATAGTAAACATATAAGTAAAAAGCGCTGCAGAAAATAAAAAATATAGCAATTCTAATCAAGCATTAAAAAAATCTATCCTAAATAATATTTGTTTATACAGATAAGTAGAAAACTATCGAAACATCGAGCAAGAAGGAGTGGCGACTGCAGGTGTAAAATTTAACAACTATTGGTAAAATATACGGAAAAATATCAAAATACCATCAATTTCACCAGAATGCTATTGTCAAAACCGTAGAACTCAAATATACATTTAAAAAAATTAAGCCAGCATTAAATGTCTTATTTGTCTATGTAATTATTGAATGAGGGTTGTGTGTAGAATAGACTATTCATGCAAATTAACTATAACGCAAAAATCATACAAGTCTGATACAGACAGTACCCCCCATAAGAGCCAAAAGCTAGTATTCAATGTTAAAATAACGGGTTCACTCCATATAAAGCACACTAGTCAAAAAATATGCGTATGAATTGTGTGAGGCGAAGTGCTATTATAAATGTTGTCTATATCAAGCTCAATACCGTTGACATATATAAACCCAACGTGCAAGAGTAATAAAACTAATAATTAAGTGTAACTCATGAGGCAACATAATATAAAAATAGATGGTTGGGCGACATAGGAATTCCAAGTCGCTGGCAGAACCATGCTTAGTCAATCTCAACAATATTTCAAATGGACGGAGGGTGAGAGTCATGTATATTACTATGATCATCAAGAAAAAAGGAGGAGTGTATATCGAATGGCTATAAAAATGCATTTTCCAACACAAACGATCTTTAAATAGAATGGAATAGAACAAGAAGCAGTAGCAGACGTTGGTTCTTCTGTACTCTATATAAATTTAATATAAGGTACAGGTAACAAACATCCGCCTATTTTATATCATCTAACTTTGCTAGTCATTTAATAAAACACAAGTTCATATTATTTTAAATAACTTTTAATTATTTCTCAGCATCTATAATATGTTGAGTTATCTAACCATACTTCACGTCTTGCATAATTAATTGCTTCTCGTATCTCAGGATCTTCAAAATATCCGTATAAGCGCTGAACTTCTTCAAAATTCCCCAACTTGTTCATGTCGCATACAAATCTTAAGGCATCTGGTTCTTCAAAGTATCGCTCACATATATCCAAAGCTCTAACTATATTTTTCATAGTCACCGGACGAATTCCCCATTCTTCTTTACGTTTTTGAAGTGTATTATATATATCCCGAATTACATGATGTGCATCATTATTTACTATATTCTGGGCTTTATCCATGATATCTAATTGATTGCAGGTATTGCAAGTAATTAGGACAGCGGCCAGACTTAAAATAAGCCTCAGTGCTTCTGCTGATAGTAAATATATCAACAAGCCTAATTACTCGGTGAAACCTAAATCTATAGAGGATTATTCGGGTTTTCGGGGTTACTCGGGTTCATTAGGATTTTGAGAATGTATTTTGCTTGACGTAGTTTTTAACACAGCCACGGCCAAAGGCTCACGAAGTTTGCAAAAGTTTGGGAGAAGGCCGTGGCTGTGTTAAAAACTACGTCAAGCAAAATACATTCTCAAAATCCTAATGAACCCGAGTAACCCCGAAAACCCGAATAATCCTCTATAGATTTAGGTTTCACCGAGTAATTAGGCTTGTTGATATATTTACTATCAGCAGAAGCACTGAGGCTTATTTTAAGTCTGGCCGCTGTCCTAATTACTTGCAATACCTGCAATCAATTAGATATCATGGATAAAGCCCAGAATATAGTAAATAATGATGCACATCATGTAATTCGGGATATATATAATACACTTCAAAAACGTAAAGAAGAATGGGGAATTCGTCCGGTGACTATGAAAAATATAGTTAGAGCTTTGGATATATGTGAGCGATACTTTGAAGAACCAGATGCCTTAAGATTTGTATGCGACATGAACAAGTTGGGGAATTTTGAAGAAGTTCAGCGCTTATACGGATATTTTGAAGATCCTGAGATACGAGAAGCAATTAATTATGCAAGACGTGAAGTATGGTTAGATAACTCAACATATTATAGATGCTGAGAAATAATTAAAAGTTATTTAAAATAATATGAACTTGTGTTTTATTAAATGACTAGCAAAGTTAGATGATATAAAATAGGCGGATGTTTGTTACCTGTACCTTATATTAAATTTATATAGAGTACAGAAGAACCAACGTCTGCTACTGCTTCTTGTTCTATTCCATTCTATTTAAAGATCGTTTGTGTTGGAAAATGCATTTTTATAGCCATTCGATATACACTCCTCCTTTTTTCTTGATGATCATAGTAATATACATGACTCTCACCCTCCGTCCATTTGAAATATTGTTGAGATTGACTAAGCATGGTTCTGCCAGCGACTTGGAATTCCTATGTCGCCCAACCATCTATTTTTATATTATGTTGCCTCATGAGTTACACTTAATTATTAGTTTTATTACTCTTGCACGTTGGGTTTATATATGTCAACGGTATTGAGCTTGATATAGACAACATTTATAATAGCACTTCGCCTCACACAATTCATACGCATATTTTTTGACTAGTGTGCTTTATATGGAGTGAACCCGTTATTTTAACATTGAATACTAGCTTTTGGCTCTTATGGGGGGTACTGTCTGTATCAGACTTGTATGATTTTTGCGTTATAGTTAATTTGCATGAATAGTCTATTCTACACACAACCCTCATTCAATAATTACATAGACAAATAAGACATTTAATGCTGGCTTAATTTTTTTAAATGTATATTTGAGTTCTACGGTTTTGACAATAGCATTCTGGTGAAATTGATGGTATTTTGATATTTTTCCGTATATTTTACCAATAGTTGTTAAATTTTACACCTGCAGTCGCCACTCCTTCTTGCTCGATGTTTCGATAGTTTTCTACTTATCTGTATAAACAAATATTATTTAGGATAGATTTTTTTAATGCTTGATTAGAATTGCTATATTTTTTATTTTCTGCAGCGCTTTTTACTTATATGTTTACTATCCTGCTAGATTACTACTTTATTATTTTGTTGCATTATTTGCTCTATTTCCTCGTATTTTTCCTGCAAATTTACATCCTGTCCCTCTCTTGATCATCTTAACGTCCTCATAGTGGCACTTTTATATTATTTAAACAGCTTAGTTGGCCATCGTTTTGAATGTCTAGCACGCCAGTTTCCATTGGTATATAATCGAATTTTTTCCCTTTAAAACTGCATTTTATGTGTCTCACATTGATGTTTCTTGTATTATTTTAATGGCTTTAATCGTTTTCATAGGTATTTTTTCAATATCTACCTATTGCAAAAATATTCACTATCACTACCATTAAGACATTAATGATTTTATACAATCTAATACATTTATGACTTAAGGTTTTGAAATAATTTTTTACTAGTTGTTGAAGCTTTTTTTACCCTCTAGCCGTTTACTATACCCCCTCCCTTCCCATATTTCCCGACATAGCAGCTCTAATCGTAACTCGCGAACTAGTTGCCTGATGAGGTTTTTGGGGTTTTTAGGTGTCTTGTGATGCTATGCTACACATGCATCTATCATCAAGTATTACCAAATAGCCTTAACGAGCCGTAGCCCAATATTTGCTTTTGATAGTTATGCGATTGTATTCGAACATTCACGAATTGGTATTAGAAGGTGCTATGCGTCAAATTTTGTGATTCGATAAATAATTTTTACAACTCTTGTGCTTTATTTTTGATAGTTTAGATGATATCTAGCCACTAGTCTATTGGAAGCCCCGCTATGAAGCCATTTATCTAATTAATTGATTTATTTTTTCATATGTTGTAAGATCGATTAGATGAGTCTGATCGCCCTGAAGTCTCCAAATTTATACATTTAACCTCATCTCATGTAGTTGTCATAGCATTTTAAATGAGAATTTTATTTATTTGAACGATCATTCGATTAGCTTTAATTTGATTCCTGTTAGTAGTTGTATAGTATCATCCTTCGGTATTCCTAATATTAGAGGTTGATCGTATATGTATACTTTTTTTGACGTACAGGTCTCTTTTTTGGTGTTAGCTGGTCTGTATACATAATAACCACACCCAAGAAGTTTGGTTAGGTTTGCCTTGCATTCGTGTTACTTAAATACTTTTGTAGGAACTTCCGAGTCTTTAAGACAATATTACCCTAATTTTTTCCTATTTATTCTGATTTTTTAGCATCGCGGGGTTGTTTTTGGTGGATAAGGATCTATCCAGCAGCTATTCGTTGTCTCTAATGCCTTTCGATTTACGGCTATTTAGTCTATTATTTCTTGCTTATTTGCAAATTAAATGTAGGTGGCGTTCATTTTATTTCGTTGCTCTTCATCGAGTTCTTTAGCTTTTAATTTTTCTAGATCTTAAGGTGCTTTTTACTATTGAGGCGGATAATTTAACTTCATGTGAGGTACTATCATAGGTGGTTGTATGTAGCTGATTCACATGTTAGTTATTGATTTCTCTTCGTTATAACCGTTATAGTTGTCAACGTTTATCTATCTCTTTTTTGTGCCTACTCTATACAATCGTAGTTTGTTCTAATTGAATTTTTTTAGTCATTTGGAAGACACTGCAATAATGTATTATGTAATAATATTATATGGTGTGTGTTTTTGATCTTAGCAGTTGAATTTAAGTACACAACATATAACCTACCTATACTTTTGCGCTAGATTTCAGCAAGTTGGATCGTTCGGCTAAGTCTTTTGACGTAATTATCCGATCGTAATCGACTTCTTGCGAATCCCTGTATTACAGCATTTTACATTGACTGTTAAGGAACTTTAATGACCCTGCCTTCAGATTAATGGATAGTTTTTAACCTAGAACCGTCGGTTGTTGTTATATTATTTATTTGCATGACTAACACTTGTGCATTTGCTACCATTATTAGTTTAATTTATATACTCTTGGTGTATATAATATCTTTACTGAGTCTGCTCCTCAACAATGCCCACAATTTCGGAACCGTCAAATTGCTTTTAAGAATTATAACCCCTTAATTTAGTATAGCGCTAAGTGTTTTTCTATTGATAGACATGTTGTTAAATAAACAGATATGTATAACCGATTTTAGATTTATTTTTTATGGGAGTGTTGTGAGTTCTCTGTCTAACCTCGATGTTTTGTATATGATCACTTAGAGCAATATGTCCCCAAGTAGGCTATTTGACCGCTTGATTTTCCCTTAATCATTCCTTAGCGCTTAATCTTTATGAATTCGGTTTAGTACACTATAGTAAACTTGATATATTCTGCGTTTATGACAACCTCCTACCCTCGTCTTAATTTTACTGAAACGCCTATCTTTGTGTCTACATGTCTCAAATATTTCGTTTTGGGTTTTTAGGTCTTCATATCTTTAACACCGCTCGTTCTAAGGATCATCTTGGTTTTTTCTAGCGAGTTAAGGTGTTATACCATGCATTCTACTATAGTCTGATAATATGCTCAATGATCCGTAGGCGAGGTGTGAAAACGAACTTTTGCTGCTTCAGCTACCTATTAGGTTCTTAGATGTTTATTAAGCGTTTTTGTCTGGTTTAAGAGCTGTTGAATATCCGTTTTTATAGATTTAAAGGCTGTTTTTTGTGCTACTTTAGTGGTTTGTTTTAATAGTTTTTAGTTTTTATCCTATGAAGAGCAGAGAGGTTTTAGTTGTTTATTATGCATAGGAGCTGCTAAATAGCTGTTTTATTGGTTCAAAGGTGTTCATTAGTTGCCCTAATAGTGATGGATTAGTGGATGATTAGCGGTTGATTAGTAGTTAAATAACGCCTTATTTGCTGTTTATAACTGTAGCGCTAAGTGTTTTTCTATTGATAGACGTGTTATTAAATAAACAGATATGTATACCAGATTTTAGATTTATTTTCATGGGGTGTTGTGAGTTCTCTGTCTAACCTCTATGTTTTGTATATGACCACTTAGAACTATATGTTCTCAAGTAGGCTATTTTTTATATTTACCCGCTTAATTTACACTTAATCATTCCTTAACACTTAATCTTTATGAGCTTGGTTTGGGCCACTATATTAAACTTAATATATTCTGCGTCTATGATAGCCTCCTGCCCTCCTCTTAATTTTACTGAAACGTCTGTCTGGTATGTTTCGAATATCTCGTTTTGAGGGTTTGGGACTTCATATCTTTAACATCGCCCGCTCGAAGAATCATCGTTGGCTTTTTCTAGCGACTTAAGGTGTTATACCGGGCATTCTGCTATATGATGATGATGAGCCCGATGAGCCGTAGGCGAGGTGTGAAAACGAACTTTTGCTGCTTCAGCTACCTATTAGGTTCTTAGATGTGTATTAAACGTTTTTTGTCTGGTTTAAGAGCTGTTGAATAGTCGTTTTATAGATTTAAAGGCTGTTTTTTGTGCTACTTTAGTGGTTTGTTTTAATAGTTTTTAGTTTTTATCCTATGAAGAGCAGAGAGGTTTTAGTTGTTTATTATGCTAAATATGCGTTTTGTTGGTTCTAAGGTGTTCATTAATTGCCCTAATAATGGTTGGTTAGTGGTTGGATGGTGGCTGATTGGTGGTTGGATAACGTCTTATTTGCTGTTCCTATACGTTCATAACTGCTTATATATTTTCAAAGCTTTTCATTAGCTGCTTATTAGACATAAGGACTCTAATCCGATATTCGCATAAGTTTAAGTTCTTGCGTTTTATTTTCATAGATAGGATGCTAGCTAGTCACTAGCCTATTGATAGAGAGCTAGTAATAATGTTGGATATTAATTAGATGCTGCATTTTCAGAGATATGTATAATTACATATTTTCTGATGCAATACATAATTATTCGTATCCATGAAATTTAATATTATCTAGCAGCTGTATTCGCAAGCATCTGCTTTAGTGGGTTATTGTATGTTTTTATTCGATCCCGATCAGTTCAGAGCTGTTTTTGGCTACTTATTATTGAATAGGAGCTGTTAAATAGCCGTTTGATGGGTTCATATACCATTTTTAGCTACTTTAGTGGATTATTTGATGTTTTTACCCTATCGGAAATGTTATTGGTTGTTTGTTTTGTATAGAGACTGTTAAATAGGGTTTTATAGGTTCAAAGTCCTTTTTTGGGTACTTTAATGGTTAATTGGATGTTTTTTTTATCCTATCAGAGTGTTTATTTTGTATATATAGATGCTGTTAAATATGCTATCATGCAATGGCCTATTTATATATCCAAACGACAATCATAAACCTGCTATATGGCAATCATAGACCTACTATAAGCCAATCATAGACCTACTATTGACCAATCATAGGACGGCTATAGAGCACTAATAAGCATACCCATAGACCAAGTATAGGTCTGACAGAACTTGTATAGGTATAGTGGGGGTTTTATATGTTCAAATATAATTTTTTAGATACTGTAATGATTTATTTGATGTTTTTATTCCATCAGAAAGGTTATTGGTTGTTTAATATTTAAACTGTGCTGTGCATGGTATAGATTATAGGTATTAACAAAGTAGGCGATGTATAGGCTAAATTTTATCTGTTTTCTTCTCTTGTTTAGTGACGGAAATGACTAATTTTCGTGGTTTGTCGATTATATGCGGGCTCTACCTATTGGAATCCTATCGTATATACCATAACCAACCAACCAATACTTGGTTATTCTTATCCATGACGTTTAGATTCCCAGCAACTACTATATTAATTCCAAACCGGATGATCTTGTCTCCTGCTAGGACTCTATGGTTTTATACCTCTAGCGCTGTTTTTACTTGATATTTTTGAAATATTTCTTCACTAGTCGATAGGTATGCTCGACATCTACCTGTTTACCAAATTTCGCCTCTCTCTGCCTTTAGTCATAGGGGTCCTAATCGCAAAAACTATATCTCTCGAATCAGTTAGCCCGTCGACTTCTGGTTTTTTGTAATGGTTTGTTACGTCATCCGTAATACAATTCACATATTATATTATCCTTAGCGACTTTAACGAGCGAACATATAGCTCTAGTATACCTCACCCCTGCAGGCCTCGAGATTTTCGTATTTACTTGTTGCATCATCCTAAATACGAATCACATGTTGCGCTATCCCTAACAACCTTAGCGAGCCGTAAGCGAGCATATATCTTTAGTACACCTCGACCTGAGGGTCTCGGAATTTTTTAAATAATAACTTTTTACGTCACCCTAAATACGATTCACATGTTACATTATTTCTAACAACCTTAGCGAGCCGAAGGCGAATATATGTATTTAGTACACCTCGACCTGCGGTCTCGGGATTTTTTAAAAAATAACTTACTATTTACCCTAAATACGAACCACATGCTATATTATCCCTAACAACCTTAACGATCCGTAGGCGAGCATATATCTTTAGTACACCTCGACCTGAGGACCTCGGGATTTTTCATATTTACTTGCTGCATCATCCTTAATACGAATAACATGTTGCGCTATCTCTAACAACCTTAGCGAGCCGTATGCGAGCATATATCTTTAGTACACCTCGCCCTGAGGGTCTCGGAATTTTTTCATAATAACTTGTTATGTCACCCCAAATACGATTAACATGTTACATTATTTCTAACAACCTTAGCGAGCCGAAGGCGAATATATGTCTTTAGTACACCTCGACCTGCGGTCTCGGGATTTTTTAAAAATAACTTACTTTGTACCCTAAATACGAACCATATGCTATATTATCCCTAACAACCTTAACGAGCCGTAGGCGAGCATATGTCTTTAGCACACCTCGACCTGCGGTCTCGGGATTATTTCATAATAACTTACTATCTGGTCCTATATATTACCCATATATCAAATTTTTCATCAAACAATTGATAAATGATCGGTGACCTTGAGCTGTCTTAATTGACAGGTGGGGTCCGCCATCTTTTTCTATTCGTAATATGACGTCATCCTGAACACATTCCATATATAGAATATTATTGCCCAATGTACCTAGCGCCCAAGTAGCTAAGGCCCAAAGTTGCTAACGCCCAACAATGTGACGTTTGACAGATGACGTATGACAGATGACATTTAACATTGATATTGACTTTGACATTGACTTTGACATTGACATTGACATTGACATTGACATTGACATTGACATTGACATTGACATTGACAGATGACAGGTGACAGATGACAGATGACAGGTGACAGGTGACAGATGACAGGTGACGTCATAATTAGTACCGCCCACGTCTGCGAGCTTTCCGGGCATGCGCAGTTTGGACCTCCGGAAATTGATGCAGAATGCCCCTTCTCCCTCTACTTAAATGTTAAGCAAATTAGAACATTGGCTACCATATGAGTCATCGGTGATACATGAGACTTAGTTGCGCATATACCGGTATAGATTTGATGAAGATTCCTATTTGGTACCGAGCATGATCTCGAGTTATAAGAACATACTTTACTAAACAAATGTCGCTGTGTACTTAAAATATTTTATAAGCGTTGTTTTAAGAATGTTTTTTTGGTTAATCACCGATGATTCACTCGGTTTATAAGTGATCCTTAGTATTATATTATATCTGTTTGCATGCCGTTTCTTTAATAATTGTTTGGATTGTTTTGTGGTGCAAGTGTGTTTATTGTATGAAATATGAATCCAAAAGAAGAAGCGAAATTACGACCGTAGTTAAACCTCTTATCTTATACCAACTATCAAACCAAAAAAAAATCAAATAGGAGATTTTAGAGAGGCACTTGTTTTTGACAGGCTTGCTTGGAGATATTATAGATATTGAAAAAAAAAGCAGCAAACAAACCAAACACGTATTGAAGTAGGTAGTTGAAAAAACTAAAGACAATCGAAAAAAGACAAAACGTTGTATTGGATGTTATGACATAGCGTATCGTCTTCATAAATCATCGAAAGTAGCAGCAAAGAAGGCTAAACTGATTTCCACTTTCTGCAACGAGTGCCCAGATTTACCCGCATTATGTCTGGAATGATTTAAAAAAATACACTAAGTGATACTTTTATGTTATTATAACTTTACTTTGTGTTATTTCTTTCTTTTTTACTTTATTGAAAATAAATATTATTAGAGGGGAAATTTTACTACTTTTTAAATTTGCATGTGTAACTTTACTTTAATGAATCACCGGTGATGCCCATTTGATCTACAAATTAGTTGGTTCATTTATATACCACTGTCGTATTATATTTGCTTGCTTTTATGTACCGGTAATTAGAAAAGCCCATTAAACATCCTAATGCATTATATCACATGTGATACATTTGGTTTAAAAATGAACCAAGCGGTTGTGCACCGGTGATTCACATGGTATAACTGGGCAGAAATTTCGCCATAGTATTGGTAGCCAACGTGTTAGAACATAATAAGGAGCTATAAAATAAAGGGGATTTAATTTAAAAAAATATTTCCTTTAAGATATTTAGTAATTTCTCAATCATAAATCATCATATTTTGTCAACTTTATAATAAAATGCTTAGTTTTTATAACTTATTATTGTAAGAGCATATCTTTATGTTTTCAGCTTTATCAAAAAATTTAACACGTTAAAGGTTTAATGTCCAGTTCGGTACTTATTTCAGGGATTTTCTAATCTGAAGTTTATAATGATTAGATTTACATTTTGGTTATACACAAGGTATTTATTGGGGGATTCCGGGGTTTGCAGCTATATTGTTTGAGGTTGTTTATTGTCACTTAATAATGATGCGTTATTATTACTTACTTAACAAACTGTATTTAAATTAAAAATAAATTAATTTCAAATGTAAAAAAACTATTTCTAAAAACACCTCTAAGAGTGCAATTGTGTAAGGAGAGATTACCAGGAGTTAGTTTACCTCCAGAACCTGTAATTACACGGTGGCAAACATGGATTAAGGCCGCAATATTCTACGCAGAGCATTTCGAAGCCATTAAAGCACTAACTTTGGATTTAGATGACGATTCGCAGTGTGTTCTGCAAAGTAACGAATTGTTAAAAAGTGCAAGTGTAGCAAAAGATCTTGTTTGTATTAACGTTAATTTTAGTTTTGTACAGGACATAATATCATCGTTGGAGAGTAGAAATTTAATTTTAAGAGACTCAGTTAGTATTGTTGAAACTTTTACCGCTAAATGTAACAACATTCCCGGTAAAGTCGAAGGTCAAGTAAGGAAGAAATTGGATGTAACTGTAAAAAAGAATGAAGGATTTAAAAACTTAAATGCAGTAAAAAGCATTTGAGGGTAAACCATCCAACGAAGTTGTATCTTGCCTCATATTTTGCTACCTAAGACGCAGTATTGTCCGATTACATCATTAGATGTTAAAAGAAGCTTCTTTTGTATAAACATATTTTTTGTGAAAGCGTTTCGAAATAGACATATTTCGATATTGATTAGAATTTCGAAATGACACTCTTTTAGGCACTAGTGTCTAAATGTGACAGTTTTAGGCACTAGTGCCTAAAAGTAAAAATGAAACATTAAAATCAATGAAAATATCTATTTATTATATATGTTAAATGTACAATTATGTAAACTGTTGAACTGAATTCTAGAGGCATCTAGCTTATCTTCTTTAAGAGCAATGTAATTATTAGTAGTCGGAATGGATAAACTGCTAGTACTGACAATGCTAACTTCTGCTTCTGAGTGAACTTATTTTATTTTTGTATTTTGCGTATCTTTCTGCCCTATGATTCTTTTTGCTATTTCGTTTTTCTGTTCAATGGAATTTTCTATATAACTCTCGGCAACTGAGCTTGATCGCCAACCTCCATGACGCTTTAAAAGTGTCATGTCCGCTCCAGAATCTGCCAACATTGTTGCAGAGCTGCGCCGGAAGCAATGGCCAGTGTATTCATTGGTGTTGGGGAGTCCAAGAAATTCTGCTATTTTTTTTTTGGCATACCTCCAATTGTATTAATTCCAACTGGCAGGGTACAGCATTTACCACTTCGATATGTCAAGAAAAATCGCTGATGGGTCGTATTCAGTGGACGAAGTTTTGCGTACTTACGAAATCGATCCAAAAAATTGATGCCTTCTATTGATCCCTCAGTAATCGTAAACATTCTTGGAACATGAGTTTTTGTGTTCGGAATTTTGACACTGATAAACGACTGACAATCTTTGATGGCATCTAATTTCAAAAAAGTGATTTCTTCCCTCCTACATGCTCCAAATACTCCAACGATTAAAACAACTTTATAAAGCGTTTTATTTCCAGCTTTGTAAATATTTTTGATTTCTTTGGCTGATATCCGGTAGCTTTCCTTTTTAAAAATGCAATAAGGTTTGTAAATTTGCAAATATCTATGTTTTTGTTCAGATAAATCATGGTGCGGAGCATCGAATATTTGCTCCACAAAGTTGACGGCCTTAAGGTGGTGGATAGCTTGAGGAAATAGGCTAGTAATACCTTTTCTGTAAAGTTCTCAATATGTTTTTCTTTGGCCCAGGTTTCAAAGTTGTCGTAGGTTTTTTCGTATAAATGTTTCGATTTTTTGGGTACTAACGTGGATAGCGCAGCTTCAGCAGCTTGTTCAATATCCAAAGACTCGTCAATATCACTCATTTGAAGTAATTTTTTCGAAAAACTTTGCGGGAAAAAAGGCAAAACGCGACGTTCGAACTTGACAACACATTTGACATTAAATAATGCATAAACAATGCCTTAGAAGCAGATTGCCTGCCTACTTTTTAAAATGTTTAAAAATACTAATAAAAGCTTAAAACATCAAATTCTCCGCTGTCACAAAAAATATTGTATATAATTCGTTACGAAACGATGTCTTTTAGCCAGCAGGCAGACGTGTTGTCCAACTCGGCTTTGCCTCGTTGGACAATTTTCACGTCGCGTGCCTAAAAGACACTCATTTCGCAACTTATTGTATAAATAGCTATTTACTAATAAAAGACAATCTTTTTCAGTTGAAAATTTCAAAAAATATTTAGTACATAATAAATACCTTTTATACAATTTTAGTTTAAAAAATTGTCTACTTTTATTTTTCTTCGTTTTTTTTTTGCATTTTGTTTTAATAAATTTATTTTTTAGAACCCAATGTGTTACCTAATTTTACTATAATAAATTAAGAAATATTGCATACCAGGTAAAAAAAAATACAAATACCTCCATATTTTAAAGCCAAACAAGGCATATATATGCGCATATTTTGGCTGAATGCATATAATCCGCCCTTTAATTATATTGTACGGACGCAAGTAACTTTAGTAAAATTCAGGATGTGGTTTTGTTAAATAACCTTATTTCAAAATTATTAAATTGGAACAACGGAGGTAAAAATAGATAGTTCCAAGTAATCCAAGTGAATTCTATAAAATTGTAAGAATAGTATAAACAAGTTTATTAGGTAAATAAAAGAGAAAACAACTGTTTAACTGTATTTTTCACTTTATTTAAACACTTTGTAAAATGGATACTGCAACGTGTCTCACTGTAGGACCGCCTCTTTAAGTAATTACCTTGAGAAATTGTTTTCTCTTCCATTAATCCAATTTGCAATGGATACTTTCAGAACATTAAATATTTTCAATTTATTAATAGGGTCAGATATTGCAAAGCAATTCAATGCAGCATTTCATCGTTAGGTCATATTTTAAGTTAGATATTAATAATAATTGATAATACATAAATATTATTTTTGCTGACCATCGATAACATAAAATCAGGTCAGAATTGGTTTTGTTGTAATTGATCTAAAAACTAAGAGAACAATTTTTTTTTTTATGATCGAGCACAAGCACTATAGGAAAATCCTTTAAGGCGCTCTGGGAGCGGTGCGTGTGCGAAGAAAGCGATTCACGTTTTTCTTGAATCGTTGGAGGTTATATTCGGTTGGAAACACGGTCTCAGAAAGGCCGTTCCACAAAGATGACGTCCTCCAAATGAAAGAGTTCTGAAACAATGATGTTCGGGGTGTACTAAGTTGAACCACATAGGGATGGGCGGCAGTGGTTCGTCGTGTGTTTCTGCTATGCATTACTCTAGGTGGAATCGAGCGGGCAATATCTGTCGAACACTTGCCATGAAAATATCTGTAGAAGAGAGTCAAATCACCAACCTGTCTTCGATGTTCTAAGCTGTCGAGGTTCTTAGTCAGCTCGTGGTCGCCGATTAGACGAACGGCTCTCCTTTGGATGGAATCCAACAACCGAAGGGTATGCTTCGGTGCAGAACTCCAGATATGAGAGCAGTATTCCAGTGATGGTCGAATCTGGGCTTTATAAAGTGTCAAAAGTTGTTGAGGTGTATACAACTTTTTGGTACGGAAAAGTATACCGAGCTTCTGAGAAGCTGCCCTGGCGATTGCCACTACGTGATTATGCCAAGACATATTTCCTCCCAGGTTGACACCCAGCAAATTAATAGACGAAGTCAGTGGAATTGCGTGTCCTGCCATAACGATATCGGGTTCTGCAATGTTGACCTTCTTAGAGAAAACTGCAGCCTGGGTTTTTTGAGCGTTAAATTCGACTTGGTTACTGTCACCCCAAGACAAAATTTCTTCCAGGTCTTTATTGAGGCGTGATACCTCATGTTGTCTGCGAAGATGTGCGTCAGTAGCCGATGTTTGAGGTTTCAAAGTAAAAGATGAGATAAGTGTGCTGTCGTCAGCAAAGCAATATAATGGATTTTCTGTTTTCGCTAGAAGGTCGTTAATGTACAGTAAGAAGAGAGTGGGAGATAATATGGACCCTTGAGGAACACCAGCATTGATGGTGAAGGTGTCTGAGAGAAACCCGTCAATCGCCACTTGCAGAGAGCGGTCCTTGAGGAAGCTAGACAACCATGAACAAAATCGACCGGGCATACCATAAGAACGCAGTTTGCTTAGGAGCCCCTCGTGCCAGACACGGTCAAAGGCTTTAGAGATGTCCAGTGCAATAGCCCGGGACTCCCCATGATGTTCGATTGCGTTGCTCCAAAGATGAGTGACATAGGCTAGCAGGTCTCCTGTTGATCTGGACTTACGAAAACCATACTGATGGTCGCTGATAATTTTAAGGCCTTCCAGGTATTTTATAAGTTGTTGGTTAATAAAATACTTACAACGTACAAGACGGTTTTCCCTATTTTCCCTCATGTAACCTAACTTCGAACCACCCCATCACAGGAATTCCACCAAGTATCGACCGATTCAACTAATTTAATAAATACATTTCAAAATAATCATAACATTTCCAAGATTTAGGTATATTAAGCGGATCAAGAAAGAAAATTAGAGCCAATCCAATGAGTCCGTCGGCTCTCCCAGAATCATGCATTGTCTGCTGGCAAGCTTATGACCACCATCTTTTTGGAGGAAGATGGATTGTTGTTGATGAATTAATGCAAAATGACAATATAATAAAAGTAGTTGTCAAAGTAGGTAATACATTAACCAAATCACTTAGAGGACATTCAGTTAAAGCGTGCTATAGTTTGCTTTAAAAATATTTCCTTTTTAGTTACGACAACTATTACTTTCTCTGACTGAAGCTGATGTATACATTACTGGCAAACTCCAAGTTACAGTGGCATTTTATGTGAGTACGAAAGAGTATTAAACATGTAATAAGAACATGGAGAACATACAAATGTAAAAATTGCGTGCCACAGGGAAGCATTTTGGGCCTGCTCTTATATATGATATATACATCCTCTTTCCATAAATATCTTAAATATTCTAACTCTCACTTTTACGCAGATGACACTCAGCTATATTTCTCCTTTTTAGAGCAACAAGCAGCAGAGGCACAAAATGTATAAACTTCGACTTACATCGATTTTATGAAGTAGCTTCGGATCATTTACTTAAACTTAATCCCAATAAGTCAACCGTAACAATTTTTGGTAATCAAGCCTAGACAGACTTTGTTAAAAATTAAGATTAAACTCAACAATAACACTCTACCTTATTCCGACACCTGCAAAAGTCTAGGACTAATATTTGATTGTAAACTTCGTTTTAAGAAACATATTACATCGAAACTAAGAGCTGCCTACGGAATTTTAAAATGGATTTATAGTAAAAGACACTACCTTTCTAAGGGGGTTAAAAAGCTCCTATGCGATGCTCTCGTTCTGTCTCAATTTACCCACTGCATTGGCGTATATTATCCTTGTCTTGACGCGATGGATCGATACCAGATTCAGTAAATTTAAAACTCATGTCTCAGATTTATACATGGCATAAGAAGAAGAAACCATATAACACCGTTTCTTATTGCATCTAAATGGCTTAACATGTTTAACAGTTATTTATAAATTGCATATGTCACTTTTTAGCTTTAAGATTAGCACGCATAAAACACCACCTTACTTTTTCGAAAAAATATATTTTAGAACTAAGGCTCATAACAGGAATCTCCGCAGTCGTTGTTCACTGACTGTACCACCACACCGAAAAAAATGTTTGAAAGATCGTTTTCTTTTAATATTGCTTATATTCAAAATTCATTGAATAATATTAACTTTCGTTATCCAACCCAGCGTTTAAAAGATCAGTAAAAAATCATTATCTCCGCACGCAGTAGTTTCCATCTGAACGTTACCATCCGTGTGGATTATGAGTCACATTTACCTGCTCCCTACCTCCTTCTTCTCTCCTTTTCCCCCTATAAAATCAGTAATATCTTTAACTTTTTTTTTACCATGCTCCGCACATTTGGAACATTAGATAAATTACAGCACCAAACTATTAAATCTTACTGTTTTCCTTAACAAAACAACTAACCCTTAATGTTATTTACATTTCAGTAAACAATAAATGTATTATTATTATTATTACTCCATGAACTCATAATTTTTCTGGTTTTGGAAAACATGTGTTTTTTATCTTCAACGTTGGGTTTGTTCGGGTTTGTTCGTAGCTGCCAAAATTGATGACCGAATTTTCATTTTGAAACAGAAATATTGTCAAAAAACTAAATTTTTGTACCCCAAGGGCATGTAGGTAATAGATTGCCCTTAACCAATTAAAACATAATATTGATTGGGCAAATAGGAATCAATCTTCTCTGACGAAGCAAAGTCGTTGCGGCTCGAATGGCGCAAGTGAATGGAGATTTTGTTGAAAAATAAAAAAATCGTAAGTTTTTGTTATATTGTTGGGAATGAAACGTTTCTAGTGGCCCTGGAATTAAAACTGAAATAAATATTTTGTCTTTCTGGGATAAAAATGTATTTCTCATTTATTCAGAAAACCAAATTTACAATCTACATATCAATTCAATTATCACAAAACTATACTGAAAGTTTCTCCGGTATCCTAACCAATGGTAAATTTGAAAAATACAATTGTTGACTTCATTAGTTAAGTTAGGAACACCACATCACCGAATAGCCCCAAAAAATTGGCCTCAGTTTCCTTTTACTGGTTAATAACGTTAGACCCAATTTCGTTTATTATCCCGTCCTGAATTAATATTTATTCTTTAGCCATAATGATTACTCAAAGACCGATAACAAGTTAACAACTAAAGGGAGTGCACCTGATCCCATTCTGGCAATTCCATGTCACGCCATCGCTTCTAAATGGCAACACCATAAAAACATAAGAAATAACAATTGAGAAACCAGTTGCAGTGTTAATAAACAAGCTGGTGGTGTTATTCTAATCTCGTTTTGTTGGACAAACACACCTTTCGTTTAGATAAATGAAACTAGGCGGGGCTGACATAAAGCACGCTTTTTTTGTCTAAAGTCTTTCGACAATTACCTAAAGCATCCATGCTTGCAAACAATAACTTATTGACGTAAACAGGCGCAGTCCTTAAGTTTTATTTTACAGGTGGGGCAGCGACTACGACTGTACAAAAATCAAATTCGTACTAAGTTTCTCGAGGCTTGAGAGCCCAAATTTCTGGTTACTCGCTTTTTTAGCGGTCTGCGTGTCACTGCCACGTGCCAGTGGCCATATTTGCACTTGCCCAGTTGTTGCATGTAGGTGATAATGTCGGGCTACAGTTTGTAGTCGACTGGGTTGTGTAGCTTAGATAGTTTAAAATAGAGATTTATAAAAATAATTATTTAATTGTCTTAACGGACTTAAAGTTGCGCTCTAGTTCTTTACTAAAACACCAAGGAATTTTTAACAAGTTTATTTAATGGCAAAGAAAAGCAAAGCAATGATTAATAATTGTGGTAAACAATAAAAATACAATCTTGCAAACTAGGAAAATAACCAAACAAATACGTGTTCACAAAAATATTAATTTAGAGAGTTACTTTAAAGAAGAGTCGCCTTTTTAAGTCTCACTTCAGGAATGGTAGTTTAATCCAAGTAAGTCAGATAAAACAACTATGACTTTATAGTTAACTCAAACCAAAAAAGATTAAAACAGTTTACGCCTAAATACGTTATAAATACGTTATAAATCAATGTAAAAATTACGCAATGGAAGCAAAGTAGACTGACTCTGAAGCAGTGTTTTCCATAACTTCACTTAAATTGACAAAGCTAGTATACTCTATCCAAACCAAATAGAATTTTTAAAGACGATGTTTCCATCGAAATAAACGTGTTTTTAAACTGGCAATAAAAACTACAAATAACGCCGCCAACAGCACTATATACCAGGATTGCTCACTACTACTAAATACTACGCGCTAGGCGGTCAGATTTTAGGCTTACTTTTCACTTAAAAAAGGTTGAACGATCGCGGTCGGCATTCCGTTCGACTGGTTTCTGGTTTCTGACACTTTGTCTCTTTTCCACTTATAATATTATAGTAATATCGCATGCTATTTAATTAAGATGTTATTTTCAAACGGTTAGTTTCTAGAAAAGCAGTGTCGTGTGTGGACGTGTTTCGATTGTTTCCGAGTTTTCGTTAAGATAAGTATATTTTTATTATAATAATGTCTTTTTGGCGCCCGTTTGATGTAGATGAACGGGAATTATTACATGTTGAATTACCTTCGCTAACGACCGCATCGCTAGCCGAAAAATGTTCGGAGTTTAATAAAGATTTACATGTTCAAAGTCAACGAATAATTTTAATTATTTACGGTTGTTTAAAGAAAGAAAATCCCGAACAGTTAGATAAATTCATAATAAAAAGAATTAACGAATTAACACTACTTTCGATATCTACAATTTATCGCGTAATTAAGGCAGGAGATGTTACAGATCATTCGGTAAAGCGAAAGAAAAATAACCAACAGTTTCGGAAAGTTGACGATGCAGCAAAAGACGCTATTCGACGAATTGTTTACAATTCATACAAGGAAAATACGGTACCGACATTACAAATTATCTGGGATAAGTTACGCGATTACCCTGATTACTTATAAGTATGAGTCATTGGAAACGCTTCGGGTATTTTATTAAATTGCGAATTTAAACATAAAAAAATTAGTAATCGAATGGTAATAATGGAGTCACGCCGTCTCGTTGAACATCGTCAAGAATATTTGCGTAAAATAAAAGAATATCGCGAATCAAAAAGGTATATAGTATATCTAGACCAGACATGGTTTAATACTCATGATGTTGTTCAGTACGGTTGGGTAGATGAAACTCAAAATTGTAGCTTAAATACACCGTGTTCAAGAGGAAAGCGCATAATAATACTTCATGCCGGAGGTAAAAACGGTTTTGTGCCCAATGCATTGCTTTTGTAGGCCAAAAATATATCAACATTTTCTGCCGATTATCATTAGGACATGACTGGGGATTTATTTGAAAAATGGTTGGTCGATCAGCTCTTACCAAACATTCCACCAACCTCGGTAATAGTCATGGACAATGCATCATACCATTCGCGTATATTAAACAAAATCCCGAATAATAATACTAAAAAGGAGGACATTTTAAATTTTATGAGGAGTAAAAACTTGAAAATTCTTGAACTTGAAGGTCCCGGTAAAAAAAGAATTACTAAAAATGATAAAAAGTCGAAATTTTAAAAATGCTCTAGCATAATTGATAATCTTTGCACTAGACACGGCCATACTGTATTGCGTTTACCTCCTTATTATTGCATATTTAATTCTATAGAAATGATTTGGGGCACTATAAAAAAACGTCTTCGTAAATATAATCAGTCACCAACACTAAGCGCAATAGTACTCGATAATATTCGGCAAGTAGTAAGTAAACTAAGCCGCGATATTTGGAAAAACTGTGCGGGCCACGTTAAAAAAAAAAGAGAAGGAATATCTTATTTTACCGCCAGTAGCACCACTAGTGATTCAAAATGCGAATGAATCCAGTTCCGAATCATCTGACGATTCCAACAGCGTATGAATACATATTTTTTATTTTAGATTTGATTTTTTAATTCGATTTAAAAGTTTTAACAATGATTAATATTTTTATAAATACAGGATGGGATTGGAAAGGGTGTAGGGGAGAAGGGAGCCCTTTTTTACGACCAATTAGCAATTTCTACGCTTGATTACAACACGCGCCTTCAAAAGTTTTGATTAAAGTAATAGGTAAATTATTTTTGCGCTCGATTTGACAGGTTTCTAAAATGCTTACCATGTTTATACTGGATTACAAATAATTATAGAAATAATATATTTATTGTTTTAATTTAAATTCATAATTATCGTTCGACGGCACGCCCATGGATACATTTATTTCGGTGGCGAAACATCGTCTTTAAAAATTCTATTAGGTTTGGATAGACTTTACTTTGAATTGGCAAACGGGCAGAGGTTTCCCTTACACTTGAATACTTTTTTCAACTCTCTGTCGTATGTGCTCTTTAGAGTTTTTAAAGGGTTTTGTAACCCTGCGTATTGAAAGAAGGGGTTTCTTTTTTGCTGTGTAATGAATTATTTTTCAAAACTGTAAAAGAGGGGATTTTCCTATGTATTATTCAAAATGGAACCCTACTTCACTCAAATGTCACTGTCTCTTTTCTACACACTAGTTTTTTTTATCACACCTTTTTTTTTTTGATAAGCTCCGCCATCTTAAGAGTCTTTACACAGCAGTTAAGTTTTAACCAATCTTGCCTTAAGGATGTCAATCCAATCCGACATTTTCAGGCAAGCCACCGCGGTGTATATTTTCAACAATATTTAAATCTAACTGTGATCGGACCGTGATTATACCGTGACTTAACCTATTTATGAATCGGCCATAAGTGGCATGGAAATAGACAAACCCATTTATTTCAAGAGCGAGTGTTTTAATTTTAGGAATGTTAAATTTTTGAAAATTTAACAAAAATATGAAAGTTGGGAAAACTTTATTTTTTTTTATCCAAAAGGCGCGGAAAAACTGATTTCACAAATTCTTGAGGCTTAAATATTAAGATCTCAGTCCAAAAGTGGATTATTTCGGAGATACGGAGTGTCAAAAGTTGAATTTGGTTTTAGTTTTCATACATACTTCTTTTAATAATTAGTGTATTGTCACAATACTTTGCTAGGGGAGGTTTTGTTAGATAAAAAAAATTAAAATCTGCTCTCATTTTTATGGTAAAATTTACAGTGCGCCACCTGCGGTAGCATGCACACATTTTAATCAAAACGACTTTTTGGAGACACTCTGTATTAAACTTTTAAATAAACATTCTTATTCTGCAACGCCTTATACTTAAAAAAGGTTTACGTGGTAACAGTTGATTTGAGCAATCACTTTTGAGATACCTGGATTTGAAAAATTCACTTCGTGTATGACCACTTCTAAATTGAACCGAAGGCGATAAATTAAAGTAATTGTCACTAAAAAATTAAAAAAAAAAACAGTTACATAAATGGGTTGTTTATTTTATTCTCTAGTAGAGCAAGATTGTCGCTGTCGCGCGTCTTGAAGATGTAACCAATAAGAACGATATGATTTTGAAACGATATGGTAACCATGGTAATAAAGTTATACCTGTCACCAGTTGTCAGTTATTGTCAGTAAACTATAACAATTTATTATGGCTAAATACGGGCTTGAAGAACGTTTCGTTATTATCCAAAAATTTTACGAAAATAGACGATCTTTTGTGAACACTTATCGCGCACTTCGCAAAAACTTTGGTGTAAATAATCGTCCTCTTTTGCTGGACATTCGTCGCATCGTTGAGAAATTTGAAAATAATTTTACTCTTCACGATGTAAAAACACCAAGACGATATCGAAACGCAAGAAATGTTGAGAATATTGCTGCTGTAATAGCTAGTGTTGCAGTGGATTCAAATTTATCAATTCCTCGTCGTGCTCAAGAGTTAAGGATTAAAAAAACGACAACTTGGCGTATTTTGAAAGAAGACTTGAATTTACACTCGTATAAGATTGTTTTGACGCAAGAACTTAAGCCACTAGACCATCGTCGGCGCAGAGAATTTTCTGCTTGGAGTTTAGAACAACTTGAAAGGGATCCTAATTTTGCCAAAAAAATTATCTTTTCAGATGGAGCTCATTTTTGGTTAAGTGTATACGTTAACAAGCAAAATTGCCGTTTTTGGTGTGAAAACAATCCACAACAGATTCATGAGAAGCCTTTGTATCCGCTAAAGGTAACTGTATGGTGTGGTTTATGGTATGGTGGCATCATCGGACCATTTTTTTCCAAAATGAGGCAGGAGATGCAGTTACAGTGAATGGTGAACGATATCGACAGATGTTAAGAATTTTTTTGTGGCCAAATATAGATGCACTTGATTTGGAGGATATGCGGTTCCAGCAAGACGGTGCCACATGTCACACTGCTCATGAAACTATCGATATACTGCAAGAAAAGTTTGACGAAAGGATAATTTCAAGGAATGCTACTGTTCAGTGGCCTCCAAGAAGCTGTGATTTAACTCCTTTAGATTACTTCTTGTGGGGCAATTTAAAGTTTAAGGTTTATGAAAACAGACCACAAACACTTAATGCATTAAGGTTGAACATTGAACCCTGCATTCGTCAGATCACGCCCGATTTATTTCATAAAGTCATCGAAAATTGGGTTCGTCGAATTCGCTCGTGTACACGAAGTCGCGGAGGACATTTAAACGATGTGTTATTCAAAACATAAATGTTATCGACTATAATTTAACATAATATAAAACGTTTTGTTGTATCTGAAATTATTTTTATTTTATTTCATTTTGAAATCATATCGTTTTTATTGGAAAACCCTTTAGTTGTACTACGAAACGGCCGTAATGCCAAAATGTATAAATAAAAATTAGTGACAAATAGCAAAGTATACTTTTGTTTCATTTTACATAGTTAAAATGCATTGTCACAAAGTAACAGACGAGTCAATCAACCCTTATGGATGTTAAAAAGGTGGTTATGGTTTATTTAATTATAAATGCATAGCGCAAATATACGGTGTCCTCTCCCCTCCATGGGGAGTCGTTATAAATGACAATTTATTTTAGTGTTGCTACAAAGATTATGTAAGATTTTTTTATTTGATTATTATTATTTTTTTCTCCACCTAGGTCTAGTATTAGTACTTGTTTCTATTAAAGTGGGGTACGGCTAGCCATGAAAACCTTAGAACCAGGCTTCTATTAAAGTATTTTTTTTCTATTTCACGTTCATAATAAGCTCAATACGATACGCATTTGCGTACCGTAATGAAGCTATTTCGATACGCGTTTTTTCTTTATTTACTGTTGGTAAGATTTAAATGTTTTATTTCATTGACTTGCGCGGCCTTTGTGATTTACGAGAAAACCCATTTTTCGCAGAGGAAAAACAGCTTGATAACCTACTTTTTATTCTGTGTGGATAACAGTCATGTATGTTGGTTGCATAAATCAATAAATCAATCTTTTGTTGATGCTTCAAGCTATTATTTTCTCCCAAATCTTATCCAAAATTCAATCTACTAACCTTCCAATGTCGATTTTAACTTCAACTTTATTTGAATTTTCCATCTTCCCTATACTAAATTGCAATGCCGTGACGTAAAATCACGTCTTTTGAAATTCGAAAAAAGTAGTAAAATCGCCCGAATTTCCGAACGCTCTGTATATGTACCGAATGTACAAGGATCACACAACGTATTCCGTTCAATTTCAAATCTCATATTGGTAAAATAACTTTAAAATCTCGTGGGGAAATTGGGTCAATAAATCAAAAAATTAGTTTGCAAAATAATTTTTGTTGTCCAGAGGCTACTATGATAAAAAACAGTATTACCAACATAAAATTTAGACATAAAAGTTTACAAAATTTGAAGGATTTATTTTTTTTTTTAAATGTATTTTTCTTGATTATAAAAGGTAAAATAGAAAAAAATTTATAAAGCACATGTTTCGTAAGGCGTTTTAGCGCACGTGTCAATAAAAAAACTCGTTACGTTGTGGCTCGTTTTTTAAAATAGACGCGTGCGCTAAAACAGCTTCTTATGAAACTTGTACTTTAATATACTATTTAGAAAACGGGTTTCATTAAATATTAGTACTAAAACCTAAAATAATTACTAATAATTTATCCCATTTATATTTTTAAATTGTTTGGACAATTAATTGTTACTTATTTCCTGAACACTCTGCATATTCGAAACATACACTTTAGTATTCTAAAAGCTGATTCTGCTCATAAACATAAAGATAAAATGTTTAATAAACCTAGTTCTGAAATTGCTTTCAAAAGGCGCTACGACCGTTAAAATGTGCTCATGAAAACTTTTTAAAATAATTTCGTAATAAAACGTTTAGGAGGAGAAAATCAGGCTTTGCAAGTTTCTGGGAGGTATGTCGTTTCCAAATGTAATAACATATTTGACGTTTCTTCGCAATCATCAAAGGGAATTAGATGCAACTGTTTTTAATGAAATACCTTGCCGTATTTTGCAAAAGTACTAAATACAATAAAACATCTTAATAATAATTTAAAATGCGTACTCTTGAAAACACTGCGCTATTATTTGCGGGTTTCTGGTTATTTGCTTTGATATAATACATTTGATTTTTTGGCATTTATGCATATTGCAATTTTAATTATACAGGGTTGGGCAAATGTTCCGGAACGGCTTAATTACAGGCGAACGAAAAGTGATATCGGATCCGGGTTTTGGGCAATCTATAGGACAAAAATTTTACTATTTGACTATTATACCATATGTCAGTTATGTCACCAAATGTCAACACTTACATTATTTTTAAATTTTTGTTAATGGAACGCCCTGTATATTTTTACATTTTTGAATTCCATATAAAATTATAATTATTTTTTATTAAATGCACTATTAGTCTATACTTCATAGTTTCCGAGATATTGACTCTCGAAAAGAGACATTTTTGAACTTTGACAGCTTATAACTTTCTAACAGTACGTCTTAGAGCAGAACGGCTTACATGTCCCTATCTTCAATTTTTATTATCTTCCCAAAAAAATCAACATCCAGTTAAACCGGAACAACTATATTTCCTGCTTTCGAGTTACATCCGGTTTAACCAGAAGTTGATTTTTTGGGAAGATAATAAAAATTTAACATAGGGACATGTAAGCCGTTTTGCTATAAGACGTACTGTTAGAAAGTTATAAGCTATCAGAGTCAATATCTCGAAATTATGAAGTATAGATTAATAGTGCATTTAATAAAAAATAATTATAATTTTATGTGGAATTTAAAAATGTAAAAATATACAGGGTGTTCCATTTAAAAAAAAATAACGCCAACACTTGACAGTTGATGACATTACTGACATATGGTATAATAGTCAAATAGTAAAATTTTAGTCCTATAGATTGCCCAAAATCCAGATCCGATATCACTTGTCGTTCGCCTGTAATTAAGCAGTTCCGGAACATTTGCCCAACCCTGTATATTAAATATAATGTAAGAAAAAATGTTGTCGGAAAATTTTTTGATAGTTATGAAAGTTTTTGCCAGGCAATTTCGTGAATGACTTTTTTACGACAAAACCACGAACTGCAGGTGAGACAAACAAGAGAAAAATTTTGCCAGAAACAATTTTCACTTAAATGGTATTCAACATGACTATATTACAAGAATAACATAATTTAAATAACGAACAAACTATTTATTTCACAAAATAGATAGATACGTTACTTATTTTTGATTTATATTAAATTTATAGCTGTAATTAATTAATAATTAATTAATAAAAAATTATTGGATTGTCCATAATTTTTTTCGATTAGACCGTGGTATACGATAGTTTATTAATATTTCTGAGGTTTTCTACAACTTTTAGGTGGTGCCTGCCTCTCCAAGCAAGTTCAAATTACCACAAATAGAACCAGCGGGATTTTCTTCATCTTTTAATTATTTTTGTTATGTCTTCGGTGGATAAGCTCTTTTCTTGACAACTTTGGAGCTATTTTTGTTTTGTGGCTTTTATCTCTCGAGCATTTTAAAGAAAATAATACATTTTTATTTCGTACTCATTAAAATTTTGTTCTTGCAACATCTGGACAGTGAAAGATTCTTTGAAGGATACGCCGTTTTTCATATTAAACGCGTAATATTTTAAGATTTTTGCTAGATATGGAATGGGAGTACATTTCTCGAGCTCATAATCCCTAATATCTAAAACCTGGAAGAATTGTCCCCAAATAGAGTTCTTCGACTTCTGCGTGTTAATAGGAATGTTTTCAAAGACTGCTTTTTTAATATCTGTGGTAGATTAGCATCCAAATCTCGCATGTTGATTAACAATACTCATCAAGCAACACAAACAACTGCAACGGAGATATCTAATCCATAAAACCGATCGTTCGTTTAAACAAAAAAAATGGCAAGTTAATTTAAAATATTATTAAAATTTAGACATTGACAACGGATTCAAGAAAGGCTGCGTATGCGGTCTACAGACGGCCGTCAAGACCACCGCCGTAGCGCGCGCCTCTACGTTCCAAAGCCTCTACAGAAATTATTAGCAAAAATAAACCTAATATTCAAGACAAAATGAAGTCTATTAAATTGTGCAGTTTTTAGTAAAAAAAAAGTTGAATAGGTAAGTTCGAAAAACTATTGGCAATTTTTTTTAAATATTATTGTTTAGGTTCAAACGTAAAGACCAGGGATTGTTGCAAAGCCTTTGACTGTATTTGGATATTTTTTTTTAATTAATGAACGAAGCCAAAGCCCTTTCAGTTAAATAAGAAAGATGGCATCGAATGGATCAAAGGTTTATAAAGAGATTAGAGGAGAAACGAACCGAAAGATGTCACATACAGGAAACACAGTGTTATTTTTTAAACTTAAATGTTAAATATAAAAAGAGCGAACAAGAACAAATATTGTAAAGTTAGGGGTAAGGTAAATAAAGATAGGAAATTCTCATGCAATGTTTCTTTTACCGACCAATGCACCTTTACATTAAACAATGGACGAAGTGTTCAAAAATGTAGATATTAAAGTACAAAAAATGAACACAGCTGTGTGTCCTGAATATCGTTCGTAATTTGGAGAGTAAAGATATTGCAATAATTAATAAATGTAACTGTTTAGAGCAAAATAATGATGTAATCGATGGTAGAGCACATGAAAATAATGCAGATTTTTACTCGATGTACAAAAAAATGTTAACACCAGGCTTCTATTTTTCTCCTGGTAGCATTTTAACTGATTTTTAATGCATAGGAGCAAACCAAAGTCACATGGCATAAAATCAGAAGAACTGTACAGACAGCGATTTTTAGCAATCGATTGTTGCTTTGGTATATTTGAGAGAATGGAAATGACCATTCTGGAACGAAACTTTTGCTGACTTGGACAAATTACATTATTTACAAAATTTTTGCAATTAATGATACACCAAAAGAAAGAGAATTGAATGAGGGATAAAACTGAAAAAAAATCGTTTCTATTTTTTTGTAACAAAAGTTATGTGGGTTGAAATTAAACTGCTTTTTTGATCTTTTTCTCTATTCTTCGCCTATATCTTTGGTCTCGACCAATGGAGAGTGTCGCCAATTTCCATTTCATTTAAAAGAAAGCATGCTTTGTCATACCTACATATACGGTGAAGGTCCAATTTGATTATGCCTCGGTTTTTTTACCTTAAAACTAGAAGGCTTTTCAATCTCAATCCGACCGACTATGAGCAGTGGCAGATACTACTGACACAGTCCTCTTTACTTACCAAGCCACGAAACAGAAACATCGACAACACTGCCTGACGGTACGCTTGTCACGTGACTTTTTTGAAGTCAGCCATGTTTTAGTATGTAATTTACTCCTGATTCACACTGAGAGAAAACTCTATTAGACGTAGCTAGAAATCCATTCGCAGTAGCAAGAAATCTGCATTAAATAGGCGCCGAAAAAACAACTCTGTTGTCGCTACAAGGTTCTTTTTTTTGAAATGACTTTTTAACCTCAACATGGTCGTTTTTTAAATATTATTCTTTTGCTGTTAAAAGACAACTCTATTGCCATAAAAAATATATAATGCAGTGGTAAACAAAAATGATTTTGTGATTAATAGAGGTCGTGTAGTTAGAAAAGTATCGGGTTTTACTCCTAAAAATAATCAGCCAGCTATAAAATAATTTTATTTTTATTGTAGCTAGTCCACCTAGCTACTACTAAATTCCTTTTTTTAGCTCCTTCGCCAAAATGGCTGTGGTTAATATATTTGTTTATAGTGGATGTTTTTGGCAAAATTTTTATATTTTAATAATTCTATATAGGGTGGTATACTTTTAGTGCAACGTTATACAATAAGTGTTGTGACGGTGTGTCTCCAAATTCTGGTAGGTACAATTATTTTAACAATAATTATATTTATTACTTATATTTTTTAATTCATTCCGATCATGGCCGCCATTAAGTTTCCGTTCTGCACTTATTAGGGCAGTATTTTTGATAAAAATTGTATGTTAAACTTTGTTTAATAACGGGGGGATCTGACTGAATTGAAAGTAACAAACTGCTAGGAACATGAGCCTTCTTAGCAATTTTTTTATTAATAGGTATCAGAAAACCTAACAAACGCGATTTTGCATTGCAAAATTTAGAACGGGGAAGAAATATCTTAAAAATAAAAACTCAGATTGTTTTCCGATTCTATCCCCTAAATTTGTATTGTATTTCTGAAAAAATTAATTTCTCGCCTAACAAAATTTAAAGACTCACCTAAGTCAACGATTTTTTGTAGGTACCTAAGTAGAGTAATGTGATAAACATGAGTTACTTATTAAGTAATAAATATAATTATTGGTAAAATAATTGTACCTACCTGAATTTGGGGACACACCGCCACAACACCTATTATATAACGTTGCACTAAAAGTACACCACCCTATATGAAATCATTAAAATATAAAAAATTTATCAAATCAATGGCCATCAAACATCCACTATAAACTATAATCCACCAACCACTAAACAAACTAACAACACTGCAAATGGCAATAAAATGAAGCAAAACGATTTCACCATGTTTTAAAAAAGCAACTGTGTAGTTCCTAAAAGGTATATTTTAGATAGGTATAAAAGATTGGTTAATTTTTATTTTTATTTTAGTGGTAATAATATAACCTTATAGGAATTAAAAAAATACTTTTTAAAAACACTTTATTAGATACATATTGTTATGGTTATATGATATTCTGTTACCATAAAAAAGCATTGAGCACACGTAACAATATTGTTGTCAAAAAAACGTCCTTGATTGCGACTAAACGAAATATTTTAGGGATAAATGGATTTTTTCTTGTGGTAATACACATATATTAAAAAAAATACTTGTATTGAGTGATTTTCCTCAGTGCAGGTGTAAACCTTGGGTTTTTCGTATTAATTTGTATTTTTATCCGGTTTTAATAACAGAAAATTTAAGTGACATGATTGCTATAAGAATCTCGATAAAATATTAGCGAACATTTTTGGTGAGAAATCGAACAGCCTGGCCGGTCGGGCGGTTTGTTTACGGGTCTTAAAAATGGCGGCAGAATTTTATTTGTTTTAATTTAAAAGACGTGTTTTTTGTATTCTAGTAAGCTCTTTGGGATAAACTTTATTGTTTTGAGGCTACAGTTAATTTATTAAATATTGAAGAGTTTATTTAACTTGAATGTAAGTATATGTAAATTAGTTTTAAAATATCACTAGTAGAGATAGTTCGTAAGTAGGTAGGAGACTTCTAGATGCCTAGGTACTTAGGTAAGTATTTTTTTTTTCTTTTAGTTAGTTTATTTATCAACACAAACTCTTGCTGTATTCCTGGGTGTAACTCTAACTATAAAAGTGTAAAAGCAGGTGAAGAGAGTGTAGGTATCAGTTTTTTACTTCCCAAAAGATAAAAATCTGAAAATTCTATGGCTAAAAGCTATTTCAAGTGCTAATTGGCCGCCCACACAGTATTCTGTAGCTTGTGCTAAGCATTTTGTCCCCAGTCACATTATTCGTGAGGATATTTACCTTTTGCCTGATGGCACCACAAAAAAAATCTAAATAAAGTGAGACTAAATTTAACAGCTGTTCCGTGCTTTTATCCCAACTTACCTGCTTACTTGTCAAAAACTGTTCTCATTCCTAGAAAAAGTCCAGCGGAGAGAAACGAGAAACAACAAGAGCGTACCTCTCAACTTAATCAAGCTTTCGAGCATATATTTTTACAGTTTAGATTTGACCAATGACTGTATAAATATTGTTAATCAGGTTTCAGTGGACATTGATATGAAGGTAAAGCTTTTTTTTTAAAGTTAATGAATTGGCTTACAATTATTTTAAATGGATTTTACCATTTGAAATGAAACTAAGTAGGTTTTCTCAGCTTGAAAACTTATTGTCTCATTAACAATTCATATATTTATTGTGAAAGTAACGAAGTTACCCTGGTGACTTTCTTAAGACAAGCGTAGATTTCTTAAACAAAGCCTTAAAAGCTTACTAAATTTTAAGACTTCAGAAGATGATAGTCAATCCGTCAATCCTATAATTTAAACGCAGAAGATAATAATTTGTATAATAGAATATTACTGTGGATCGATCAAATAAATCTACTTGTAGTGAAACAAAAACATCTTCTTAACGCAAAATTACTATTATTTAATAAATAGGTAAGTTGATCTTGTTATCCAAAACTATTTACTACTTTTTGTACACTTTTCAATATTAATATAGTGGCAACAGAGCCAAAAAACAAAAAATATTATCAGAAAGAATAAAAAAAACTCGCCCGTTGCCGCTCCTCATAATAATAGCTTGTGGATCCACAACTCCCAGCTGATGCGGCGTTGCCCGATGTCACTTCATGGCTTCTTTTCAATGTGCTTGTGCTACTGACATATAGGGTAAACAAGTATCATAGACTGATAAATCAGTGATGTTACACGGTAAAGAATGAAAAAATTATTTTCAAGGTTTTTGCGGCGCGAAAACTGGTCCTATAATAATTATTAACTATATACCAATAGTATATTATTAACCAAGGTTTAGACAGCCATCATTATTGCCCGAGCGTCAAATTTAAATCACGAGGAGCGGAGCGACGAGGGATTTAGGGCGCGAGGGCTATAGGCTGTCTAAACCGTGGTTAATATAATTTTTTTTCCACTACTAACACTTTTATTTTGTACAGTATTAATAAATTATAAAAAATATTAGGTAGGTATAAATCAACGAAATAAGAATACAAAGGAAGTAGGATTTTGCATAAACCGCCTAACAAACCGACCGACGGAAGTCGGCCATTTTGAGACACCAGAATATGACTCCATGTTTGTTTTGGTGTTTGACCGTGGTTGACAGGTCGAGCTATGATTTCTGCTTTCTTGGCCGTTTTTGAGTTATTTTGCATTTTAATTAGTTAACAACCATATTTAACGAATACTAGTAAACTTATAATTACTTTAGTGTGACAGTGGAGTATACTTTTAGCGCTGGACAGCGATTAAAACATTTTAATTAGTTGTTATTCTGGGTTAATTAATAAGCTTTAAATATGGTTAGTTGTGCTGCTTGTGGGTGCTCCCAAACGCTATGAAGTAAAAAACTGGGCATTACATTTCATCGGTAAGTTTATGTTTAGATATATAAACTTTTTTAATCTGTATAGAAAAAAAAATAATTTTAATTTAATATCAAAATACACATAACCTCCGAACCTCGCATGTCATTCATGGGCGTTCGTCTTATAAAACCAGAAAAATATTATTTATTTATTAATCGACTGGGTTACCCCATTTCTACAAAAAAGCAAATTAAAAATACTTATTGGTTTTTAGTTTTCCAAATAATTATCTAAGAAAAAAGGCGTGGTTGAAAATTGTAAACCGAAGTGATTGGGATCCTATACGAAATACAGTTCTTTGCTAGAAGCATTTTCCTGAAGATTGCTTTGACAGAACCTCAAGATTGAAAGTTAGATTGGTCCCAACTGCAGTAGTGCCTACTTTTGAAGTAGCCAGGTTAAAAAATGTAAGTTTTGAAACTATTGTATCGGGTCATTACATAATATATTGGAAAATATGTAGGTAGGTACTTAAGAATATGAATACAAATAATTCTGCATTATTTATGCTTCTGAGGAAGCTGCTTTGTCACTTTTTCATAAATTATGTATCGATAAAAGTTTTTAGATGTTTTATTGGTTTAATCTACTTTTAAAATTTTAAACCCATGGATAAAGAATGTAATAAAATATGAACACAATGATGTTTCTAGAATGATAGAAACGTTTTCTCAATATTCACCTGAGGACGACTGGAGATCCCATTGATTAACAAAATAAATTCAAAGCAAGTCCCAAACTTTCTATCATTTAAAGAAATTCATATCAAAATATAAAAAAAAAATTTTACAAAGAGAGTGAGTATCACGTTATAGTTACTTTTGTGTCATTTGGTAAAGGTGCCAAACAAATAATTAAAAAACTTATATTTTTTTGGCAGGTACGTTCCTATGCAATATCTTATAAGACACCTTTGTCAAATCCTGCCTGAAGATAATTATCCTACTGTGAATCTAACTGGAACACCTTCTGGTTACAACATATATTGGACATAGCTCTTCCAGGATATGCCTCTTCCAGGACATTTTACTATCCAACAACACACCTAAGATTTTAGTATTTTCCTTTAATCTTATATGACAATCATTAATGGTTACTGTTTCCGGATTCTCCAAAGTGTATGGGTTAGTCTTAAACAAGGTGATAACGGTCTTTGATTTATTTAATATCAGTTTATCTTTAGAAAACCAATAATTATTTACTTCAATCATAAATTGTTAAATATGTTGCTCGAGAAGCTCATGGTCTTTATATGCTAGGATTTATAATAAGAACTTGTAAATACTTTAAAAATGTTAACGCCATAATAACTTTGTATAAATCCCTGGTAGCTACAAAACTTTAGTATGCATGCACTATTTGGGATCCTCAGTATGCCAATAAGATTGCTCTTTCAAAGTCTATTCAGTGTAAATTTAAAAAAATTTTGTACTACAAGTCATTTTCAGTTTATCCGCCAAGAGGTACAGATCAAGGGCTTTTGTGTAATTTGTTTAATATCCCTTCTTTAAGACTATTGTGTATAGAAGCAAGAATTATTTTCTTATATAAAATATTTAGAGACAAAATAGATAATAAAGAGTTCTTAGGACTGCTTCCGTTTAGAATAGGCTTAGTCAATACTAGATCCGCACATGTATTTTATATTCCTACACCGAGGACAAATCTATACAAAAACTCATCACTGTGACTGTGCTCTATTGTAATAAATATTGTGGAGACATTGACATATATAATTTAAACTATCAAAAATTAAAATTAAGGAATGAGCTGCTTGGGCAAATGCTAATTGAATATTTATTATAGCTTAGGATAGCTTTAAGAAATGGGGTTTATGTATCTATAATTAACTTGTTAAGTTGTTGATACTACAAATAAATAAAATGTTTGTATTATCTGCATAGTTTGTCAATTGACAATTTTCTTGTATACTAGAAATCTCATTAATATTATTTAGGTACATATTATAATAAACAGGACTATATTATATTATATTTTATTATTTTCTTGTGATTTGGTTCATGAAGAAAGAGTAAGGTTTTTTTTAAATTTTATTTTTTAACGTAGACGTTTTGGCAATAATTTTTCCGATTATCTGAAACAATTTGTTTTCTGCATTTTTTTTTAATGTATAATAACAGGTGTTTTTTAGTTATTTAACCAGATATTTACATTACCCTTTCACCTGCGTTACCTTATTTAAATAAATAATTAAAAGAAATAGTTGTATTGTTTTATTACACCAACCTTACCGTATCTTATAGCTATATATGAATCTAAATTTATTTTTTATTTTTTTCGTCCAAATAAAATTTCATTAATCATTTTGTTATTACCATTTTAATGATACGCCACAGGTAAACCGGAAACGCGCGTGCGTTGAATGTTGCCGCCATCAGACCCCATCCCGGACAACTGTCAATCTACCATACCCTACTTCCTTTGTATTCTTATTTCGTTGGTATAAATCAACGAAATAAGAATACAAAGGAAGTAGGGTATGGTAGATTGACAGTTGTCCGGGATGGGGTCTGATGGCGGCAACATTTAACGCACGCGCGTTTCCGGTTTACCTGTGGCGTATCATTAAAATGGTAATAACAAAATGATTATTGAAATTTTATTTGGACGAAAAAAATTAAAAATATATTTATAGATTCATATACAGCTATAAGATACGGTAAGGTTGGTGTAATAAAACAATACAACTATTTCTTTTAATTATTTATTTAAATAAGGTAACGGAGGTGAAAGGGTAATGTAAATATCTGGTTAAATAACTAAAAAACACCTGTTATTATACATTAAAAAAAAATTGCAGAAGACAAATTGTTTCAGATAATCGGCAAAATTATTGCCAAAACGTCTACGTTAAAAAATAAAATTTTAAAAAAACCTTACTCTTTCTTCATGAACCAAATCACAAGAAAATAATAAAATATAATATAATATAGTCCTGTTTATTATAATATGTACCTAAATAATATTAATGAGATTTCTAGTATACAAGAAAACTGTCAAATGACAAACTATGCAGATAATACAAACATTTTATTTATTTGTAGTATCAACAACTTAACAAGTTAATTATAGATACATAAACCCCATTTCTAAAAGCTATCCTAAGCTATAATAAATATTCAATTAGCATTTGCCCAAGCAGTTCATTCCTTAATTTTAATTTTTGATAGTTTAAATTATATTATGTCAATGTCTCCACAATATTTATTAAAATAGAGCACAGTCACAGTGGTGAGTTTTTGTATAGATTTGTCCTCGGTGTAGGAATATAAAATACATGTGCGGATCTAGTATTGACTAAGCCTATTCTAAACGGAAGCAGTCCTAAGAACTCTTTATTATCTATTTTCTCTAAATATTTTATATAAGAAAATAATTCTTGCTTCTATACACAATAGTCTTAAAGAAGGGATATTAAACAAATTACAAAAAAGCCCTTGATCTGTACCTCTCGGCGGATAAACTGAAAATGACTTGTAGTACAAAATTTTTTAAAATTTACGCTGAATAGATTTTGAAAGAGCAATCTTATTGGCATACTGAGGATCCCAAATAGTGCATGCATACTAAAGTTTTGTAGCTACCAGGGATTTATATAAAGTTATTATGGCGTTAATATTTTTAAAGTATTTACAAGTTCTTATTATAAATCCTAGCATATAAAGACCATGAGCTTCTCGAGCAACATATTTAACAATTTATGATGGAAATAAATAATTATTGGTTTTCTAAAGATAAACTGATATTAAATAAATCAAAGACCGTTATCACCCTGTTTAAGACTAACCCATACACTTTGGAGAATCCGGAAACAGTAACCATTAATGATTGTCATATAAGATTAAAGGAATATACTAAAATCTTAGGTGTGTTGTTGGATAGTAAAATGTCCTGGAAGAACCATGTCCTGGAAGAGGCATATCCTGGAAGAGCCATGTCCAATATATGTTGTAACCAGAAGGTGTTCCAGTTAGATTCACAGTAGGATAATTATCTTCAGGCAGGTTTTGACAGGGTGTCTTATAAGATATTGCATAGGAACGTACCTGCCAAAAAAATATAAGTTTGTTTTTTAATTATTTGTTTGGCACCTTTACCAAATGACACAAAAGTAACTATAACGTGATACTAACTCTCTTTGTAAATTTTTTTTTTTATATTTTGATATGAATTTCTTTAAATGATAGAAGGTTTGGGACTTGCTTTGAATTTATTTTTTTAATCAATGGTATCTCCAGTCGTCCTCAGGTGAATATTGAGAAAACGTTTCTATCATTCTAGAAACATCATTGTCTTCAGTCTTTAAATATGAATTTCTTTGTTTATCGTACCTACCTACACTTCCATATTTTATTACATTCTTTATCCATGGGTTTAAAATTTTAAAAGTAGATTAAACCAATAAAACATCTAAAAACTTTTATCGATACATAATTTATGAAAAAGTGACAAAGCAGCTTCCTCAGAAGCATAAATAATGCAGAATTATTTGTATTCATATTCTTAAGTACCTACCTACATATTTTCCAATATATTATGTAATGACCCGATACAATAGTTTCAAAACTTACATTTTTTAACCTGGCTACTTCAAAAGTAGGCACTACTGCAGTTGGGACCAATCTAACTTTCAATCTTGAGGTTCTGTCAAAGCAATCTTCAGGAAAATGCTTCTAGCAAAGAACTGTATTTCGTGTAGGATCCCAATCACTTCGGTTTACAATTTTCAACCACGCCTTTTTTCTTAGGTAATTATTTGGAAAACTAAAAACCAATAAGTATTTTTAATTTGCTTTTTTGTAGAAATGGGGTAACCCAGTTGATTAATAAATAAATAATATTTTTCTGGTTTTATGACGAACGCCCATGAATGACATGCGAGGTTCGGAGGTTATGTGTATTTTGATATTAAATTAAAATATTTTTTTTTTCTATACAGATTAAAAAAGTTTATATATCTAAACATAAACTTACCGATGAAATGTAATGCCCAGTTTTTACTTCATAGCGTTTGGGAGCACCCACAAGCAGCACAACTAACCATATTTAAAGCTTATTAATTAACCCAGAATAACAACTAATTAAAATGTTTTAATCGCTGTCCAGCGCTAAAAGTATACTCCACTGTCACACTAAAGTAATTATAAGTTTACTAGTATTCGTTAAATATGGTTGTTAACTAATTAAAATGCAAAATAACTCAAAAACGGCCAAGAAAGCAGAAATCACAGCTCGACCTGTCAACCACGGTCAAACACCAAAACAAACATGGAGTCATATTGTGGTGTCTCAAAATGGCCGACTTCCGTCGGTCGGTTTGTTAGGCGGTTTATGCAAAATCCTACTTCCTTTGTATTCTTATTTCGTTGGTATAAATATATATTTTAATCAAGTTACCTGCTTTGGCATATTGGCAAGATAATTAGTTTTCTTGTCAGTTGGCTTTGTTAATGTCAATTTTGGTTTATTTACGTCATCAGATGTCACAAGTTTTCCGTTTCTTTTAAAAAATGAGTGAAGAAAATGTTAGTGATGTTATTATGTGTACAGCTCCAGAATTAAGGATGGAAGCAGAAAAAATTAATGATGTGTTGCTACCCCAAAAATCCAAAGTATTGTATTTAAAAACTCAAATTGAAAGCTTGGTGCCAAACTAAAAAAGTTGAAAAAATTTCAGAGAATATTTTATTAGTGTACTTTCAAGAACAGGCTAGAAGTAAGAAAGCATCAAGTTTGTGGGCGACCTACTCAATGCTAAAATCCACTATTTCTTTAAAAGATAATATTGATATTTCGAAATATTTTAAGCTAGTGGCATTTTTAAAACGACAAAATACAAATTATAGAGCCAAAAAATCACTAGTATTCACTAAAATGGAAATTGAACGATTTTTCAAACAAGCACCAGATGAAAAATTTTTATCAACAAAGGTATGGAAATATTTACTTAACTTAAGTTAATAATTTTTAATACTAACCTTATTATTCCAGGTTGTGTTTGTCATCGGTTTGGCAGGAGCATGTCGAACCGATGAATTGTGCAAAATGCTTGTCAAAGACTTAGATGTTCGGGATGACAATATAATTATTAATATTCCCACAAGTAAAAATGATTCTGCTAGAAAATTTGTTGTAACGGAACCTCTTTGGATGGAAGTGATTAAAAAGTATATTAAACATAGGCCTATTCCAGACTTGCCTAAACTATTCATTATGTTTAATGGCATCAAACCAACCAGACAGCATATTGGTCATAATACAATTAGTAAAATGCCAAAGGTGACTGCGAAATATTTAAACTTACCAGATGCAGAAAAGTACACTGGTCACTCTTTTCGAAGAACTTCGGCTACTGTATTGATTGAAAATGGTGGCGATATATTAACTCTAAAGCAGCACGGAGGCTGGAAATCAGCTGCAGTGGCCGAAGGCTATATAGAGGAATCATTGGCAAGCAAAAAGAGAATTGCTAGTATGGTCCAGGGTTCCACAGCTTCGGCCTCAGTACCCGAAACTCGAGCCGAAACTATTAGCCAATATTATTGTGCAAGCCCTTTAACTAGTTCGGTGCCAAGGCCCATGACTCCCGTCATACCGCAAGTCACAACTTGTTTTCAAAATGAGGAAATTAATATTCCTAAAACCCTTACAAACACTGCAAGCACAGGGGTTATTAACATTAATTATAACAATTGCACCATAAATTACTATATGAATAGTAATACAAATCAATAAGACTAACTATCTACTTCGTTCTGTTTAAATTTTCTTAATAAAAATATAATTTGTAAATAGAGACTTTTTGCACCTCTTAATTCGTCATTCTTTTGTGGTTATCGTTATTCTGAGCATGCGCAATGTCAGAAAGGTGATCCGCTATGGTTAATAACCATAACGGACTCCGTTAGTTACGGAAGGATAAGGAAGAGCTTATCGTTATCCTTATGGTTATGCTTAAACTGCATGGTTGCCGGAACATACAAAAGTTATGAAGCATCATTGCTATGAATTTAAATTGTGATAAGCAATTGATTAAAATCCAAAGCAATAGTAGCTTTACATTAAAATATACAACTTAATCAAATTATTGTTAGGTTAGGTATTTTATTTTGTTTGGGCGCACCGGCGCCAAATTAATAACTACAGACAGAACGTATAGGCGCTGCAAAATCTCTGGTTTTAACAGTGACGCTACTCGTTATGTTTAATAAAGTTAACCATAACGGAGCTAAAAACTGATATTAATTTAAGAGGTGCAAAAAGTCTCTATTGTCTTAGACGAAGTTATTGTGTTCTTTAATGTTTTTATATTATCCTGGTCCTGAGATTATTTAAGGTTATGTTAGGAATGGTAAGTTATTCGTTGATATACCAAAGGGTCGATATTTTAAGAAAATAATAATTAAAGTGACAAAGTCCGTCTTTAATTAATTTATGACATTAATAATTTTAAGCATTATTACGACCCGAATCTGTCCTAATAAATATGGCGCATTATTTTGTCCCCCTATATTTGTTATTAACAGTATCGATACTTTACAATATTAAGCATCTCTGATAATATGATGTGTATTGTTGGTTGCCTAACCACAAGAAATTACCTTTCATATTATTTGTTGGGGAATTAACAAATCAAGTTACATGGTTTTAAATAGATCGGTCAATATTGGATTTTAATGCTTATTGACCGTTGTCAATAGCAACTGAGAAGAGAGAGAAAAGCGATTTCTGGCGTTAATTAATCGGTCAATAATGGCGATGTTATAGGTTAGTAGTGGAAAATAGTACATTATATACTTAGGTTGAGAAGTGAGCTATTATATAGCGAGCGCTTTTATATACTGAGGCGCGAAGCGCCGAGGGATATAATGTGCGAGGTATATAATAGCCTTCTCAACTGCGGTATATATAGAATTTTTTCTACTACTAACAATAAAATATTACATATTTTAATTCGTTTAAATCTTTGTTACCCATTTTCACCTAATTTTTTAAAAAATTTGAAAATCAAGTCACTTAGGATTTTACTTGTCAAATGCGATCTTCTGTCAGTATGTAGAAAATATTCGGGTTAGATAATAATATAAAGTTAAAATTATAAAATGTCTGAAATTGAGAGTGAAGAATTGGAAATTTGTACCCCACCCGAGCTTAGAGAGGCGGCAAATAGCGCACAGTGCGATCTGTTACCAGAGAAATCTAAGAAACTATATTTGAATGCATACGCGCAATTAATGGACTGGTGTGTAAGAAAAAAAGCTGGTAAAATATCAGAAAATGTGTTATTAGCATATTTTCAAGAAAAAGCCGATAACAAAAAAGTGTTCATATTGTGGGCACACTATTCTATGCTTAAGTCGACTCTTTCAATAAAAGACAATATCGACATTTCAAAATTTTTTAAACTGACAGCATTTTTAAAACAAAAAAACCGTTCCTATAAACCCAAAAAATCATCGGTATTTACAGAAAATTATAATAAAAAGTCCTATTTTATTGATAATTTAATCCTGTTTTCCAGAATTTCTTTGTTTAAAATGGTCAAAAAAGGCTCAAAATCAATAATATGTTAAAGAAACGGTGAGTTAAGTTATAAAATTGTCTGCAACAACCTCATTGAACAGCTTTTTTCATTATTGACCTAGGAAATTTTTTATTATTATTATTAACCTAGGTGAAGAAATGTTACTTCTCGATAAAGGAATGAAGTAAATAATGACGATTTCTCAAGTAAGTAGTAGAAAAAAATAATTATACATTTACCATGATAAATACGTTACTGTAGTACTTCTTACGCTAGCTCCAGATCTATTAGATAATTTAGAAAATTACTAATTATAAAACACTGTTAAATAAAAGTTATCTCATTTCACTCTTATATCACTCACAATTGAAAAATTTAATTATTTGCTCGCCCCATTAGCCAAAATTCGAGAACACCAAAACGAACAACCCGGAATTATGGCTGTGTTTTCCTTTTCCTCTCGCTTGCTAATCATGTTAGACCCAATTTTGTTTGCCATCCTGTCCGCAGGCAAAAACCGGCGTGTATGTAAATTTCGGACAACAAAATTTGCTGAGACTAATCAGTTTAAAGTTTAATTTCAGCTCATCCCTCACATGGATATTAAATTTAGACTAATGAACCTAAGAAATATTTAGGTTGTTATTTCAACGTTAAAAAAACAGTGGACGAACAAGTATTATGGTCCTAAGCAAAGTTGGGTTAGTAGAAATATTTAAATAACAAGCACTTATACCTAAGTAATATTTTCATTAATATACAGTATGTCCACGGATAGAGTTTCGAAGAGGAAAAACTTTTTTATTAGTAGGTATAGAAGAAAAAGTCATTGTTTATAAAAACGTCTGCTTGTGCTGACACTACATTTCGAATATCAGATTTGCGATTACTATACAGGGTTCGTCACAAACAACATTTTTACATTTTAGGATTTTGTTTAAAATAAATTTACGTAAAAACAAACTACTATTATTGCTTTCTTACTTCGAATATGATTTTATATCTTACCGAGTAACGATTTTGTTGTAAGAAAACCTTTTTTTATTTGCCTACTTTTGAAATTTTTTTTTTATTGTCATCTCATGTTTCTTCAATTTATTTAATCGTAAATTATAAAACATTTATGCAAACGTGGTACCGCCCAGTTAACGCATAGTTCAACTTGACATCTGAATTCCCGATAACAGTTCCTAACTTGCTGTATTGGGATATTTGCAATACCTACTTTTAGTTTTCTTTCAAGAGATCTAAGTTATTATTAAAATTAGTTTTATACATACGTGGCTGGCTTCAGATGTCCTCATAAATGAAAGTCGATAGTTGTGAGATCGGGACTCCTACGTGCCAACTGATGTGAACCATAGGTGCCTTCCAATCTAAAGGGTTTTCCAATAAGAACGATATGATTTTGAAACGATATGGTAACCATGGTAATAAAGTTATACCTGTCACCAGTCGTCACTTATTGTCAGTAAACTATAATAATTTATTAGGGCTAAATACGCGCTTCAAGAACGTTTGGTTATTATCCAAAAATTTTGCGAAAATAGACGATATTTTGTGAACACTTCGCGAAAACTTTGGTGTAAATAATCGTCCTCCTTTGCTTGCCATTCGTCGCATCGTTGAGAAATTTAAAAATAATTTTATTCTTCACGATATAAAAACACCAAGAAGACATTTGAACGCAAGAACTGTTGAGAATATTGCTGCTGTAAGAGCTAGTGTTGCAGTGGATCCAAATTTATCAATTCCTCGTCGTGCTCAAGAGTTAAGGATTAAAAAAACGACAACTTGGCGTATTTTGAAAGAAGACTTGAATAAACACCCGTATAAGATTGTTTTGACCCAAGAACTTAAGCCACTGGACCATCATCGGCGCAGAGAATTTTCTACTTGGAGTTTAGAACAACTTGAAAGGGATCCTAATTTTGCCAAAAACATTATCTTTTCAGATGAAGCTCATTTTTGGTTAAGTGGATACGTTAATAAGCAAAATTGCCGTTTTTGGTGTGAAAACAATCCACAACAGATTCATGAGAAGCCTTTGTATCCGCTAAAGGTAACTGTATGGTGTGGTTTATGGTATGGTGGCATCATCGGACCATTTTTTCCAAAATGAGGCAGGAGATGCAGTTACAGTGAATGGTGAACGATATCGACAGATGTTAAGAAATTTTTTGTGGCCAAATTTAGATGCACTTGATTTGGAGGATATGTGGTTCCAGCAAGACGGTGCCACATGTCACACTGCTCATGAAACTATCGATATACTGCAAGAAAAGTTTGACGAAAGGATAATTTCAAGGAATGCTACTGTTCAGTGGCCTCCAAGAAGCTGTGATTTAACTCCTTTAGATTACTTCTTGTGGGGCTATTTGAAATCTAAGGTTTATGAAAACAGACCACAAACACTTAATGCATTAAGGTTGAACATTGAACCCTGCATTCGTCAGATCACGCACGATTTATTGCATAAAGTCATCGAAAATTGGGTTCGTCGAATTCGCTCGTGTACACGAAGTCGCGGAGGACATTTAAACGATGTGTTATTCAAAACATAAATGTTATCGACTATACTTTAAGATAATATAAAACGTTTTGTTGTATCTGAAATTATTTTAATTTTATTTCATTTTGAAATCATATATCGTTTTTATTGGAAAACCCTTTATTTGTTCCCACAGTGATGATTTAGCCAATAATCAAAAGGAATTGAAAAAAATTAAAAAAAAAAGCTGTTGTTTGTTACGAACCCTGTATAGTAATCGCAAATCAAATTGTAGTTTTAACACTAGCAAAATTTATTTAATAAATCAAGAAATTAAAAAAAAGAAGATCCAAAAAACTAAAAATGTTGTTTGTGACGAACCCTGTATAATAATCGCAAATCTGATATTCGAAATTGTAGTTTCAGCACAAGCAGACATTTTTATCAAGAATGATTTCTATACCTACTAACAATTTTTTTTTCTCTTCCAAACTCTATCCGTGGACAGACTGTATAGCTGGATATGTTCGCAGCTGATTATATTATGATGGAAGATAAATTTCGTTTTATTTTTCAATTTAATATTTATGTAGGTAATAATAATAATAATACATAATTTTAAAGTTATACATAAATTAAAACTTACTTTGGATAGGAAAAAGCAATTAATTGGTATATAAAAATACATTAGTAGGGGAAGGTCGCTCTTGAAGGCATACTTCCCATGATGGCATACCACAGGTTCCTCTGGAATAAACTGGGTTTGCGTCATCCCGCATAGTTAGACGGGTGCGCGTATTGACCGTTCAGTTGTGAGTCGAATTTCAGTCGTGACGAACGTTTTATGTAAAGTTATTTAATAGAACAGAAATTGCTAAGTGGCGAAGTAATATTAGCCAGTTTTTAAACCAAAAATGTATTATGTTAGGTGCATTAAATTAGAATGCACGATTTTTTTCCGATAACTATAGGATATATATGTTACTTTGCTATGATTATTTTAAATCTACGTTGTGGTTTTAATTTTTTATAATTTATATAATAGAAGTGTGACATATTCCTAAGATGGCATATCCATTGGTTTCCTATGATGGCATACCTATAAATACATATAAATAGGTATGCCATCATATGCATCATATTCAAAACGGCGCTACTTTTATTTTTCCTTGTATCTGTGTCCCTAAACACTACTTATATGCTTTGTAAAGTTTTTGAATATATCTTTAGATTGCATTTTCCTGATAATGTTTAATTTCTTTTTAAAGTTTTAAACATGTTCGCTAGAATGTAATATATTATTTTAAGTCTTTTTAAACAGTTTTATGTGCTTGAATTTTTTAACAATAAAAAGGTGCAAACTGTACCTAACAAAAATATTTCTTTTACATGTATGCGTCCTTCAGATTTTTGCATTTTACTGGAGTATGCCATCATAGGCAACTGCGTTGCCTATGATGGCATACTTGGTGTTTTTTTATTTTCTTTAAACTTTTTGAAGCAATATATTGCCCGAAAAATAGGCGTACCTAATTGGCTTGCAGGGCTGTAAATAAAATATACCAAAACATGCATCTTAATAATCTGTCTTGGTGTGTGTTTTTTTTAATTTTTATACCTTGTTTGTATAGCCTAGGCCTAGTCTGGTGCGTTTAGATAGATCATAATAAAATAAAGTTATATATCAAGATACATCACTACCGGGTGGCCCACTCTCAACGCAGGATTTCATAGCATCTAAACTATTCAACTTTTTAATATTTTTTAAAAACAGAGTTATAGGGAGGCATTGGGTCTACAATTTAAAATTATTTCAAATTATACAGGGTATATCAAACATACTTTTTTTTAAATAGAACACCCTAGTTATTATGATATTTTTGGATTGGATGATCAATTGTAAGAATATTCTGTATTACATATAATATGTTTAAATTTAACAGTTTTTGAGTTATTAACGATTTTTCAAAAATTTCGTGTTTGCAGCACGTAAAGAATAGCACCTGTCGGTAGTACAGACTGACAGAAATAAATGAAATTTGGATTATGAAATATGATTGTTCAGTAGCGTCTAAAGCGTATTTTAAAAACAAAAATATTTACCATCTTTTGAAATGCCTTTCTAAATTTAACAATTTTAAAAACGTAAAAAATCTTAAAAGTATGTTATTTTTAATACATACCTTATTATTTTTTATGCCTAATCGAAAGACATTTTTTATATAATTCTAATAATACTAGGGTTCTATATCTACATTTATAGTTTTCTCTAAAATAGCTATTTCTTCCTTTACCATATAAACTCGGTGTTTATTAGAGTGCCATGGACACCCAACTATTCATTTTATTAATCTTAAGCCATTTGAAGCGACATTTTTCAGTATTTGTAAATTTAAAAAATATTTCTGTTGTTTTAAGTTTAAGCAATATCATTAATTTGGGAGTATCAACATGCTTGCCAACCTATAACCTACTTCGCGTAGATTTATTTACGTTTTCTAGCTTTTATACAAAATTTAAAGAAAATCAGTATCGACTTGATATTCTATAGGTAATAATTGACATATTTAATAAATATCAAGGAATTTCATAACTTATTTTAGGAGAATTGTATAGCGAAAAATATCGGGTAAGATTTTTTTTAAGATTATTATGTCATTGTCACTCATTGTTCTTTCACTTTACAATTCTCCCAAAATTAGCAATGAAATAAATTGATATTTTTGTAATATATCAGATACTACCTAAATAATATACCGACGATATTGATTTTCTTTAAATGTTAGTTATTAAAATAATAAACTCAAAAAATCAACGCAAAATAGGTTATAGGTTGGCAATAGATTGAATGACGTTGAGAATTCAACCTTAAAGAAAAACGTCAAATGACTTGACAATGATGACAAGATTAATAAAATGAATAGTTGGGTGTCCATGGCACTCTAGAAAAAGAGCGTCGTACGGACACGGTGCGGCATTCAAGGCACTCGATGAGAAAATAAACACCGAATTTATATGGTAAAGGAAGAAATAGCTATTTCAGAGAAAACTATAAAAGGTAGGTATAGGGAACCCTAAGTATAATTAGAATTGTATTAAAAATGTCTTTCGATTAGGCATAAAAAATAATAGGGTAAGTATTTAAAATAACAGACTTTTAAGAATTTTTACGTTTTTAAAATTGTGACATTTAGAAAGGCATTTTAAAAGACTTCGGTAAATATTTTTGTTTTTTAAAATACGCTTTAGACGCTAATGAACAATCATATTCCATAACCCAAATTTCATTTATTTCTGTCAGTCTGTATTACCGACAGGTGGATATTCTTTACGTGCTGCAAACACGAAATTTTTGAAAAATCGTTAATAACTCAAAAACTGTTAAATTTAAACATATTATATGTAAGACAAAATATTCTTAGAATTGATCATCCAATCCAAAAATATCATAATATATAGGGTGTTCCTTTAAAAAAAGTATGTTTGATATACCCTGACTATTTGAGATACCCTGTATAATTTGAAATAATTTTAAATTGTAGACCCAATGCCTCCCTATAACTCTGTTTTTAAAAAATATTAAAAAACCATAATAAACAACAAGGAATCCACAGAGAAAACTTAAAACACAACAACAAAAATGGCGCCGAGCCGGTACTGGGGTGTATTTTGAGCATGCCGCTAAAGAAGAACAGGCCGATAACAAGAGGTTTGTGAGCATGCCTTATCCTGCTGGTAGGGAAGGCCACAGCCCTATCTACTTGTTCAAGCCATGAAGTGACATTGGGCAACGCCGCATCAGCTGGGAGTTGCGGATTCACAAGCTATTATTATGACGCGCGATAACGGGCGAGTTTTTATTCTTTCTGATAATATTTTTTTTGTTTTTATGGCTTCGTTGCCACTATATTGATATTGAAAAATGTACAAAAAAGTAATAAATAGTTTTGGATAACAAGAACAACTTACCTAATTATCAAATAATAGTAATATTGCGTTGAGAAGCTGCTTTTTTTCCTCGCTTTTCGCGTACAAAACCTCGAGACATAGTGCTTGTCTGTTATAATATCTTAAACTTGAAAACCATTTTTTTGTACTAAAGAGATGACATTTTTAGTGATAGAAACCATTTCTGTCCCTTTTATATTTTTTACTGGCAGCAGTTTTACGATTTCAGAAAAGCTACCAAAAGATGAACATATTCGCACCCCCGCTAAAAAAGAGTCATAACTCAAAAAACATTGTTTTGAGAAAATTAATGTTAAAGTTTTTTATTGCTGGAAATATTCATTTTTCCGTTACCGTGACAAATAGCTTAATGTTATTAGTGCAGTAGTTTTGCCAGAAAGTCCCATTTCTCTAGATTGTAGTAAAATAAAAATAAAATAGTGATGTGACACTTTTTTAAAACAAAATAATATTATTCTTAGGAATCAGGAAGGTAGAATATAAAAAAACACACATAAATAAAGTAAAAAAAAAATCTTTATTATTACAAAGAGTTATAAAATGCTGAATAATAACTAGGAATATGATTATTCTCTAATAAATTCAGAAGATCTTTTTTCTTATTCTCCTTTTGTAGGCCCGTTGTAAAGTGTTTGGAATGGTATTTTTTTTGCGGCATAAATCTACTTGCTTAAACTCTTCGTCCTTATAGGATGTTTTATAATAAAGGGTTGTGGGATTTTCTCGAGTTAACTTAAGAACTTTTACTTCAGTTATCTTCAACGATTTAAAGCCGGTCATGCCTATGTCGTCGTAACAGTATTCTGCACCACACAAAATTAGTTTTATTGTCAAAAAGTTCGAAAAAACAGTCACAACATAAGAACGGTGTTTTACTTATTAAAATTATCAGATCTAACTAATAATTTACACGAAAACTGTCACAATACAAAATGTGACTCTTTTTAGGAAGAAACTCGTTCGAATACTAAGTGCACAATGTCGCAAAGTCAAAAATGACACTGTAACTGAAAGCATGCGGCGCTAACTTTAACAAAACAAAAGCGTTACTTTCTCCATCTCGCGGCTAATGGTTAAAATAAAATTGGAACGCTTTTGTAGAAGAAACTTGAAGTAATTTCAATGCTTGCTTCGTGTTTATCTCAATAATGGCGATTTTTGAGTTGTGCCTCTTTTTTAGCGGGGGTGCGATATCATATATGCTAATACAGTGGTGGCCAAAGAATTGTGATTGGAAGCTACACTAATAAGATTTTTGCCTCTGTAGTCTAACCGTTTGCTAACATACACTTCATCGATCAACAAATTACCAATTTTTTCATTAGGTGAGAGAGAGCTAGAAACAATGTTTAAATAATTCGTTGTAGTTTTATCATTATCGGTGGTATTTGAAGATGTATTTGGTGACACATTTAGGCTTGACGAGAGATATTGTAAGTATCTTTTAGTGGAAAGATTTATATAATCTCGCATTAGGTCATATAAGCACAGGGAGAAAGCGTATACAACATAAAATACATTACTATTGTTGATGGTGAGTAATGTTTTTGTTTCACTACGAGTAGATTTATTTGATCGATCAGAAGTAATATTCTATTATACAAAATATTATCCTCTGTGTTTAAATTACAGGATTGACTATAATCTTTTGAAATCACAAAATTTAGTAAGCTTAAGGATTTAATTGAGAAATCTACTCTTGTCTTAAAAAAGTCACCTACTATCTGGGTAACCTCGTTACTTTCACACTGTATGAATTGGTACTGAGACAATAAGTTTTTAAGCTGAGACCACCTGCTTAGTTTTACTTCAAAGGGTAAAATCCATTTCAAATCATTGTAAGCCAATTCATCACCTTTAAAAAAAAAACTTTACCTTCATATCAATGTCCACTAAAACCTGATTAACAATATTTATACAGTCACTGATCGAATCTAAACTATAAAAATATATTTTTGGGTCACTTACAATTTTTACTTCCCAAAATTCAGAAGTATTAATTTTGTGAATAATTACTGAGATCGTCAAAACTTTTTATAAAATCTGATTGCTCGAAAGCTTGATTAAGTTGAGAGGTACGCTCTTTTTGTTCCTCGTTTCTCTCCGCTGGACATTTTCTAGGAATAAGAACCGTTTTTGGCAAGTAAACAGGTAAATTGGGATAAAAGCCCGGAACAGCTATTAAATTTAGCCTCACTTTCGTTGGAGTTTTTTTTTTGTGGTGCTATCAGGCAAAAGATAAATATCCTCACAAATAATGTAACTGGGAACAAAATGCTTAGCACAAACTATATAATACTGTGTGGGTGACCAATTAGCTCTTGGAATGGCTTTTAGCCATAGAAGTTTCAGATTTTTATCTTTTGGGAAGTGAAAAACTGATACCTACACTCTCTTCACCTGCTTTTAAATCACTTTTATAGTTAGAGTTACACCCAGGATTGGCATGTTGCTAAATAAACAAACTAAAAAAATAGTACGTATCTAAGTACCTAATAATAATAATAATAATAGTCTTTATTAGGAATATAAATTATAAATTACAATTCTTAAAGGGCGAAGTCTAGCTGATAAATATCAGCTACTCAACATTAACCCTTTTAAAACAAAATAAATTATTAATATTGCGTAATCCGACAATATAATATATAGTAAATATAGTGAGTCACAAATTATATAACAAAAATAATAATAATAAAATGAGCCATAATAGTAATAATATGCACCGTTGGCACACATAATGTGCACCACAATACGTTCTAGTAAAAAACAGCAGTTCTAGATTTAGGTAGATATATAGGTAATTGAAACTGTCAATGAAAATCAAAATCACAGAAACTAGCCCTCAGCGTTAGGATTAACCTGCTTCGCCAGAAGTAAGTTTCTTATTCTATTACGAAACAACATTAAAGAGGGGCAAGTGAAGTAATTATTAAAAATATTAAAATATTTTACCGCGTTGTAGGTAAATCCTCGCTGAAAAATAGTTTTTTTATGTTGGGGCATCGTGAGTGTATTTGATCGAACTGAAACATTGTAAATATCTTTTCGAAAAACTAACTCAGATCTTAAGTACATAGGTGTTGATGTTTTTAATAATTTGTATACAAATGTCAATAATAAAAACTGAAATATATTGGCCATATTCAACCAATTGAGTTCACATATTTTTAGCGAAATATGGTTATATTTTTTTAAATTAAATATAAATCTGCAGCAATTATTCTGCATTATTTGTAGATGTTGCTTGTCCTTTTGAGTTAAACAAGGATAATATAAGATAATACAATATGAAATCATAGACAATATATAGGCTTCACATAACTTTTTACGCACTGTAAAGTTAAGAATATGTTTTTTACATTTGCATATAGTATTTTTAACACCATGTAAGTCCTTTTACGTAAGTTTGATATATGTCTACTAAACCTTAATTTGTCATCAAACAGCACCCCTAAATTTTTGGCAGTATCCGTGAAGTGAAGACGCTCCCCATTACTTTGTACATTGATATACTGTTTCAAAAAGTCATAACACCCTTCAGGTGCAAAAAGTAAAACCTGTGTCTTTTGACCATTTAATCTAAGGTTGTGTTTACTGCTATATTCAGAAATTCGCTGCAAGTCTGTGTTAATGTTTGCTTCGATATCGTTATAATTTGACGGATGAAAAGTGCAGACAAGCTGTGTATCATCGGCATAAGTGTGGACTTTGGAAAATGATGGTATTTTACCGATATCGAAAGTATACAATATAAAGAGAATGGGTCCCAAGATGGAGCCCTGTGGTACCCCAGACGCCACATTACCGATGTCTGACACTTCTGAGCGCGATCTTACAAGTTGCCGTCTACCCTCCAGGTAATTTTTAAAAAAGGAGATTGCTTGATCTGACAATCCAAAGTAATGCAGCTTTGCAAGCATAAGGGTATGGTCCACGCAATCAAACGCTTTCGAATAGTCAAGCAGTGTTCAGAGCGTTGCCATCCCCCTATCCAGGTTCCCAATAATAATATCATTAATATGCAAAAGAGCTGTCGTCGTACCGTGGCCAGGGCGAAATCCAGACTGGTGAGCCGGTATTATCCCATTTTCAGTTACAAAAGTAAGAAGTTGTTGGTACACAACCCTTTCAAGAACCTTGCTTAGTACCGGTAAGGGACTTATTGGTCTTACGTCATTTAACGTTGCCGGGGAATTTACTTTAGGTATTGGACATACCATTGCCGTTTTCCAAACTTCGGGAAAATAACCCTGCTCTAGACAAATATTTATTATATGTGTATAGTGATTAAGTAATATAGGTAAACCTAATTTTAGCATAATTAATGATATTTCATCCAAACCAGCAGCATTAGACTTCAGTCTATGAACTACTGCATTTATTTCCTCTGGAGAGGGTAAGTGAAACACTAGTTGAGCATTACATTATATTATTGACATTATATATTTGATTGAAAATATTCAATAAGCTCTGCATCGGCGTTTAAATTAGAAAAGGCAGAAAGAAGGTGGTCATTAAGACTATTGGGGTTTAGCAAAATGTCAGGCAACTCGGGTCTTGGTTTGGAGAGTATATCGGCAACCTTAAGCCGTTTCCACAGAGTTGCAGCATCCTGCGAGTTAACGAACTTTAAATAGGCTGCCTTTTCACGTCTTACAGATGCTAATGCGAAATTACGTAATTGTTTGTAGTTATTCCAACTTTCCACCGTTTTATTTTTTTTGTATTTACGAAAAGCCTTATCGCGTTCTTTCAAAATTGCCTTTAGCGCATCCGTAAGCCATGGTGCCGGAGCCCTACTCAAACGAACGGTCCGTATAGGTGCGTGAGTGTTAAATATGTTTAGTAAATTCTCAGTTAAAAAGGTAATTTTATTATCTATATTGTTCATATAATAAATATCATCCCAACTTACCCGGCGCATATCCTCAATGAAAGCTTGTTCGTTAAAGTGTTTAAAACACCTATATGTATACATTTTCTGAGCAGATCCAGACGATGTCAATGATAGTGTACAAAACACGAGACTATGATCAGAGATAAAATCAGTATTTATAACACCCTGTTGTTGAACCATCTCCGGATTATTAATAAAAATGGGATCTAATAGTGTGGCTGTCGTCTGAGTAACCCTAGTTGGCTCATTAATGACCTGCGCCAGGCCGAAAGAATTAAAACATTCACTTACAGAGTTTCCTGGGTTCAACATATTAACATTCACATCACCTGTAATTATTACACAATCAAAAGCTGGAGCAACCTCGGCCAATATAGCATTAAACTGAGTAACAGTCTCCACAACAGAGTATGTGGGGGGTCGATAAACAATGCCTATAAAAACCGTTACTTTTTTTATCACTAAGTTTATCCACAATCCTTCAAGCAAACCACCATCACAGGTTGACAGGGAATAATTATTTACGTTATATTCACTGCGGATGTAAATTGCAACCCCACCCCCAACTCTGTCAATCCGATCTTTTCTTATTAATTTATAGCCCTGTATTTCGATCAACGAGGACGGAATTTCGGGTTTTAACCAACTTTCTGTTATACACAGTATATCAAACGCATTTGCCCGTACTATATGACTGACATCCGCGAAATGAGGCACCAAGGATCTTACATTAAGATTGCCAAACTTAAATTTTTTACTGTTACCTGCCATTGTAGATTTTTTTATTATCAAACACTATGTCAATAGTTTTTTCTTTAATCCTGGATACTCATTAGTATTTCTTTAAGATGACCTAGGTATCTAGAGGTATGCGACCTACTTACGAACTATCTCTACTAGTGATATTTTTAAACTAATTTACATATACCTTCAAGCTAAATAAACACTTCAATATTTAATAAATTAACTGTAGCCCCAAAACAATAAAGTTTATCCCAAAAATTCTGCCGCCATTTATGACAACGTAAACAAACCGCCCGGCCGGGCATTCTGTTCGAGTGCATGCGTTTAATCATCCATAAACTGTAATAAGCCGTAGGCTAGTGGTATTAGCAGAGTACATATATCGATATACCGTGGTATTAGTAATAGACTTAGAATTATTCGAGTTACTTTCTACCGACGTAGGAGGTTAGACCGCGTCTGCGGTTTCCAACATTTATCAGCTGTAACGAGCCAGGAGGGACCATATCGAATAAATAAAAACTGGACGCTCAGTAGTATAATATTATACAAATATACAGTATTAGGTAAATATTTACAAATTTCTCATTCATTACACGAAAATTCTATTATAAGCTTCTCCATACGCTCTTGGAAAAACACTTTCCGCATTTCCGTAATTAATTCCAAAGGCCTGCTGAGCTGATGTTTGCAACAACTTCCGGCGTTTGCATGCATTTTCCTTGTGGCAGGTAATTTTCTTCAGCCTGGTTAACCTAATTGGGTACTTGGAAATACCATTTACATTCTTATCTTAATATTTTAATAAATGGATCTCTGTTTATAACAATTAACCTAAACTTGTTTTAATAGCAGAGAAACACGACTATAGAATATTTTAAATCAAATAAAGAAAACTTTTGACAGAAAACATGTAATATTATGTAGTTTTCGACAAAGGCGCGAATAGAAATTTATCATAGAGAAAATCAAGACAGGGTTTTCATTTATCTTGGGAGCAGGAGAAGAAATCAATAATTAATTAAGGAAACTAATTTATATATGCAAATATAAAGCCCATTTTTCGGATAACTCTATATTTTACATTTTTTTCTTTATTGTTATGACAAAACTTAACCTTAACCTTTGAAAGATAACCAATATATTATGTATAAGGTATTCTGTGAGTCGTATGCACTTCCCCAACCAATTATACCATAGGAAAGAATTGATTGAAAAAGTGCATAATAAAACATTAAACAAAGTTTTTGATTCACAATATTTTTTAAAAGTCTAAATTTACATAAAGTGTTTCTTAATTTTTTTGTAAGGGTGTTAATTTGATGATCCCATTTTAAATGTTGGTCAATCAATATTTCTAAATATTTTATAAATTCAACTTTTTAAATTTTATTTTGGCAAGAACAGTAAGCATAATTAATTCTAACTACCTATATCTGATATTTCTAAACAATTTAAATCATGAATTTTAATTTCTTTTAAACTATTCCGCTGAGTATCATTATAACAAGAAAAAGTCATAAATTTTGTTTTAGTTAAATTTTGGTTTAATAGGTCATAACTTAAATTATTTTTTAATATTGAAATGTCTAGTTCTGAATTTAAAACGCATTCATTCCAAGTATTAGCTGGTATTATTAATACAGTATCATCTGCATTATGAAAATATTTTCCATTTGACTCTGATTTTAATATATCATTAATATAAAGTTAGAACAAAGTTGGTCCCAAAACAGTACCCTGAGGAACACCACAAATTAAAGTACGAGTAGTTGTTTTGCTACTGAAATTATCTATTTTTACTTTCTGTTCTCTATCTGATAAGTAACTTTTAAATAAATTATATACAACTCCTACTTATTATACTCCAATACATATTATGATATTTTAATTGTTTTGCAAGTATAGGTAGTCTATGCAGACGTGAAATCAACGTTTATAATGTTTTTTTTTGTTTAATTTTGGGTCATCAGTCATCAGCTTTAAAGTATATCTAGGTATAAACGTTAAGTTTTTCAAACAAAGTAGGGGGAGGATGGGCGGGCCTTTTTAATACTTTGGTTGTATTTTTAATACCGTAAAATTGTCTAGTAATAGTGAAAGACAAACGTTTTAACGGCCCGCATGAATAAATTAAGGAAATTAAAAAGGAAAATTCGGTGCCATCACGGGAATAATGGCCTCTTGAAAATAGACCTAGTAATAGCATTTAGTTAAACAGTTGCTGCTAGTTTAAGTTATTAAAAATACATTCGTATTCTATTATATTCTGAATTCTAAGATGATTCTGTATCAAAAATTTAAACTTACCTACAATTATAAGCAATTTTCATGGGGTTACCAATTTCTAACTATGCGAGCAAATACCCTATAATATAATATAATAAATTATTTGGCAAGGCAAGAAGCTCTTTGATCTCTTTCCAATTGTGTTATGCAACAGGGAACCAACCCACAAAATGAAATTATAAGGGAAATGATAATTATCTAACATATACCATATAGAGGACACGTTTTTAATCAATACAGACTTTAAAAGAACATCTAGTAAGTATTTTAATAAAATACAGGTTTCTGCAAAGTCACTTTTTGAATCTTAAGAAAGTTCCAAGCTGCATAGTTGCCTTAAATGTCCTTATATATCAAATTTCTAAAATGCTACATAGCACCAAGAGGCTTGGACTGAATTACTTTTAGGCGGGACCGTTCATTGTAACTGCAATAAGGAACCACGCTGCCTGGATCCGTTTAATTTTAAACTACAAAACAAAGTACCAGGATGCTTGGTACTTTGTTGTAAAATGTGTAGCGATAAGATCAACTGTCTATTCATTTCGCAACAGGGAACCAGGCAGCTTGTAACTCTGTGACGGTTGGTTAAAGGTAGGTATTGCCGCCAAATTTTGTGACTTGAGGTTATGTTCGTTTAACAATACTGTTGTAACAAAATTTTTATTTTGATAAATAAAGATGTGATTTTATTTAGAGACAAAACAACCCAAGAAAAACCTTTTTATTAAAATTAAAATATTATAAAATGTAAGAAATCATAACGAACCAAAACAATAATCGATTGGTTTAAATTATGCAAAAAGGAGCCAACCCACAAATTTGCAGGATTTATAAAAAATATTTGAAAAATATTGTTGATATACTAATAGCTCAGTGCAAAATTAGTCATTCTAATTAAAAATTAAATTTCTAGATGTGGAAGAAACTCTGTGGTCATGAAGGAACCATAGAAATTTTTAAACGCTGATATCTCAAAATGGCCAGAGTGTGGGTTGGTTCCCTGTTGCATAACACAATTCTATTGACACTGAGGCAGCTAACCTTATCAAAAAAATTAGAAGTAAAGAATTTTTTTTCTAAGAGCTCGCCGTATTGTGACCACGTCACTTAACATTTGTGGCACCCTGTTGAAGTCGATAAGTACTATTTTCCATTACGAACTTGGCTGAGGAGACTGGATCGGATTTAATTCTATTGCCTTCACATACATTGTATTGACCAATGTTTTACTTTAAAATATGAATAAGTCAGCATAGACTAGGGATGTATGTATATCGATATATCGATAATATCGATAAATATCGTTATTCGATATATCGATATTTTATTTTTTGAATATCGTTATTCGATATATCGATAAAACATAAAAATATTATATTATAAATACAGTGTCACCAGTAAAGTCCGCATCATATTAATAAGTATGGAATTTTTTTTTATTAATAGCTTTATTCAAAATTTGACTTTGGCATCAAGTTCTGCTTCGATCGAGATGAAAATTAAGCAAAAAAATAGTAGGCAATGCGAATCACGCATTATCTGTAAAATTTTAATTTTTTCAAAAAAATAATTCAAATGTATTTCTGAAAAAATCGAAAAAAGTTATTAGAAAAAGTTTTTCTAAATGCAGTTTCTAGCCCACATGCAAAATTTCAGCTGCATAAGATAATTTTGATTTTTTACCTATATTTTGTAAATTGTACAACTTTTGCAAAATAAGACTCAACGCAACCTACATAAAACTTCTTAGTTTTGACAATGCTTTATTTCAGATACATTTTCTTTAAAGTAGCGCCATATTAAAAGTGTGTTTTTCTACAAAAACGTTATTATGGCATAGCTTAATAATAAATTAAATCGTTGAAAATAGAAACTTTACGTTGTTAAACTAAAATTTATTTTCAACTTAGAAAACACTTTACTGAAGACACTGTGTTCTTTTTTGTCTTAATATTAGGGTGTATTACTTTTGGACACAAACTACGTTTTCAAAAATACTTATTTTATGAAGTTACCTTATACAGGGTTAAAAACGAATAAACTTTGCATCACATGCGACCAAATTTTAATAGCCCAATTTTGATTTTGTAAATAAAGCTGTTAATAAAAAAAAATCCCATATGATGAGGACTTTACTGGTGATACTGTATATCAATATTGTCTTATGTGCCCTTTAAAACTCCGTACCTTCATTTCTAGGGGAAACACTAATTATGAAAACATGAAGAAAAAAGATTGAATTAAATATTGGTCATTAAATGTGTTATAAGGACGATATTGAAATTCCAATCGAATATCGATAATATCGATAATATCGATAAATATTGATAAATATCGATAAATATCGATAATATCGATATATCGATATTTTATTTTTTAGATATCGTTTTTTGATATATCGAATTTTTGCCCAGGCCTAGCATAGACTCAATATTAAGCAAATCTTTTGTGAACATTTTAAGAAAATAATTGACTAAACGAAATCAACTTTGACACACAACTAAAAAAATAATGAAACTTTCCAACATGACTAAAAGCTAGCTGGATATGTTTTATAGTTTCCATCGAACTTTCAAAAAAAGTTTTAGATTAGAGACTTTTCGTCTTTATTTCTTGCAGTCGTCAAATTTAGTTACATGTTTTTTAAAATTATATTATTCTTCGAGACGTTGCTGACAAAAATATCCGTCGTGAAGTCAAGCATCACCGACATTACACAGCACTCTTAAGTTTCCTACCGCACTGTCCACTTTACGGTCTCCATAGTTTGGAGACCACAGGCCCTGTTTGTCATGTTTGATAATAGCATTTATAAAAAATTGCCTTTCTTTTTACTTTAAAAAACCAAACTTTCGAATATTGCTGCTCCCTTGACCGTTTCATCAGAGTAACAATAATACGGAGATTACCGAGAAGACAAGAGTTACCCTTCTAGTTATTTACTTATTCTTGTGACATTTTGGGTTGGATGGGTTAATTTTGGACACCCTGTACACTTCAGATAGTTTATTCAGATTTCAAATAAAACCGCACCTTATTAAGAAAACATTTTAAAATATTTCCTCTTTTATTACCGCCCCAAAAACCAAGCTTTCCATTAAACAAAAGTCTATTCTTCTCACGGTGGCGCGGTTTTTCGGTAACGGCCATTATCCTTTTTAATTTCCTTAATTAATTCTTGCGGCTCCCAAGCGTTAGTCTTTTCTCGCCAGGACTAAGATTTTTGTAAAATTAAATTTAAACCTAAAAAATGTATAAGGGACTTTTTAGATACATGAACTCTTTAAGAAAATAATTTTTTTATGAGCGTGCAGAAAGTATCACTATTCTGCACGTATTTTCGTGCAGGACAAAGCACTCATACTGAAAAGTTGGTTTGGGAAATTAAAAAAAAAACACCATCATCAAAAATTTTCACTTGTAATACCACTAGAAGTCAAATTATATCCAGAAATATTTATTATTATTATTTGAAAAAATTTTAAGGTAAAATTTGATTTCGGGTTTTGGTAAGAAAATTTCACAACAAAATGAGTTTATAATACATATTTTTTGGTATTCATTAGTTATACGTCAATAAATACAGAATGCATTGAAATTACTCTAAATGTCAGTTGTAGTTACAGTGCCCAATTATTATGAATGGATTACATTTTTATTTATCAATTTTAGTAACATGAAAACACCAATTCTAGGTTTTATATAACTCATATTGTTTCGTAATATTGGGTTTAGCTTACTAAAGTTGGTAGAAAATTATTTTTTAGAAATAAATCTACCATAAATGTATGCATTACGTTACTTAACCCTTAACTGGTATCGTCATTTTAGTAGTCGTAACTGGTATCGGCGGTATCGCCGAGTCAATTCTGACCCGAATTTTTTTTTAAGTATATAAGAAAAAGGACTAAATCAAATTAAAGTTTTTATATATTTATTACTATATCCTGTAAGAGCATTTTTTAAACAAAGGGCTGGCTGCAAAAGTTTTACATAAAAATGTAACGTGCAAAAGTAAAAAAACTGTATATTCCTTATATAAAAATGTACTGATCTATAATAACGTATTAAAACTAAAAATGTAAATTATTGGTATAAAACCAAAAACAAAAAAATGTGCAAGGACCTTTTAAGACATATTACCAGATTAGACACTAGAACCGCCGACTTAGAGTGCTATTAATCGACTGCCACTCAACAGGCTAACGCATCTGCGTGTTTTAGGAGAACTCCCGATAGCTGTGATTATTTCGCGTTTATTTGGAAAAATTACGATGGGAAATTTATCAACTCGGGTCCAAAGTGACCCGACGATACCAGTTAAGGGTTAAAAATAAAATAATACTGGTTAAACTTTTTTCTACAAATTTTAGTAACACAAAAACAATACCTTCAGATTTAATATATCTTATATTTTTATCTAATATTTAGTTTAGTTCACTTAGGTTGGTAGAAAATTATATATTAGAAATAAATATTTCCTTGCTATATTTGCCTAATACAAACCGAGCGATTTTGAAGCATGACAAAACATCGCCTACTTATTATTGTTTTATCTAGAAGGCCATGCTAATTTTGAGGATATAAAATGTCAACACTTAAAAGTCGTTCGTAAGATATGTATCTGTATAGTTGTTCGTCGAAGTATTTAATTTAATATTCTAAAATTAATCGTTTTGAAAAATACAAAATTAGCAATTTGTGCAAAAAACTATCCGACGTTAAAACCAATCAACATACGATGCTTTTTTTTGAAAGATCTTATTGCCGAATGCGGTAGTGAATTAGAGGAAGTTAATTTGTTCTCGGTCATCCAGCAATATCTTGAAGAAAAATCAACAAAATACAGATTATTACGTGGACAAGAAGTTAACAAAATTATGTCCTTTATTTTACCTATATTATTTAAAACACAGACATTTATTTAATATAATTTATCCATCAGATTATTCGCCATTGAAAAGGGAAAAGGTAGAAAGAGAATTTACGCTGCATTTACAGTTTGTAACTAAAAATTATTTATCTAAAAAATAAATTATTTTGTATTGTTTAGGCGTTTCTATTCCTTCAATATTAACTAACATTAATTAAAGAACTTTAAAATTATAGAAAGTTTGACAAAACGTACTGGTTGAGTGTTGACAGTTGACATTTTATAAAGTTCCGTGTTGTCACTTTATATTATGTCAAAAAATGTCCACTGTAATACCCTCCAGGGTACCCCAGGAAGGGAAAATTTCCGAAAAAATACAAAGGTTTCCATGGCAACGTTATGAAATAATTGTATTTCATTGGATGAATATTAATGGCGTGAAATTTTCAATAAAATAGGCCAAAAATTTTTGTTTTAGGCATATCTGGGTAAATACACTTTTCCGTGGTTGTTCCGCTCATAAGACATGAACGTAATATGTGACTGTTTAAAATAAAATAAGTGTTTTGCATGATATTTATATCAAAATAACCAACTTTTTGGTTCACGACTTGTTAATTAGAAGATATCAACGAAATATGAAGCTTGCTGAAATGACGTCAGTAAATACTATTACTTACTACCGTCCAATAATAAAAAATATAAAAGGAAAAAAGTAATCAAAATAAAACAATTTATTCCATTTTATTTGTACAGTAATTTGAAAAGAAATTAAATACATTTTTTAATACTTAATCCGTTGTATTTTATTAAGCGTAGTTATTATTTAATCACTGCATCTGTTATAAATTAATTTATAAATAAACAATGCGTTTCCTATATCCGTAGAAATGTTGTTTCGAAATATTAACAAACATAAACAAATAATATTTGTCATCGTTTTATTGTTTTTTGTATGCATAACACGTATTACTTTGTTGAACCAATTTATTATCTCATAATTAAATGGAATAATAAACAACCTATATAAAATATCCATATTGTTATTAAAAGCCAATATTAATTATAAAATATTATTATAAATTTAATTTAGAGCTAATTTTGAAATATTGAAATTATATTATACTAGACATACATCTGGCCTTTATAGACTTCCTCTAATCATTTTACTAAATCAAAACATGGTCCTTAAATGACAGAATCGGCCTAAGATACGATGCAGCTATAAAAGGTATCAAATACCGTGCGAGCAAAAATTATTTGCATCAAAGAGGGCCTTGCATCTAAGGACGTAATGCTTTGCCGTAGAGTTTAATACCTGTTGGGTGTCAGTACCTGAATTAACAATCAATCAGTTATTCCATCATCTTTGACAGTCGTTACAAGTAATTTGATTCATCGCTAATTTTTCCAATTCCTTAAACAATTCTCACAATGGGCTTTACGGAACAGCACAAAACATTCATGGTTGAAGCGTATTTTCGGGTTTGTTCGGTGTAAATGGTGAGCGGCAATACAATCCGGGTTTGTGCATGGATGATTTTCACGAACATTTTCCTAACGTTGCTTTTATTGCTGGGGATTTTTATCATTGCCCGAAAAGAACCGTGGCTGTGTTTAGGGAAACAGGTTCTATACAACACAAAAAGGAGCAGGAAGACCATCTGTAAGAACAGAAGAACTTGTTGCAAACTAACCGAAATGTTGTGTTAAGTAACAAAATAAAGACAATGGAAGTCCGATAAGGTAATTTTTTTTGACATCAGGATTAGTTGCGTCTGGATGGTTTTCAAGTGAATCAAGCCTTCACTTAAATTGTATTGACCAATGTTTTATTTTAAAATATAAATAAGTCAGCCTACACTCAATATTATGCAAATCTTTTGTGAACATTTTAAGAAAATAATTGACTAAACAAAATCAACTTTGACACACAAGTAGACAAAAGGATAATGGTTGGTTGGTTAAAGGCGGGGATCGGGTTCGACGTGTGGCCCAAGCTTCTTACACTGCAGCGGTCCAGTAGTTTTCTTCCAAGTTTGTCATGCGGGGGTTATCGTCAAGTCGAATGTTTCCGAAGAACATCGGCCACATTGCTTGTAGATGCGGGAGCAGACATATTTTCTCTAAAACGGCATGGAGTAGCTGAGGGCTACATAGATGATTCCTTAAGCAATAAGTGGGAGCTGACCAAGAAAATATTTAACATTCTACAATCTGAACTGCAATCAGTACCGACTCAGGTATCGCAATCCGTCTTCCAATCGACTTCAACATTGGAGAATAACATCATAACGGAGAACAAAAATAATAACAGATCCTCAAAATCAAATTTACAGTACCCTGTTCTTGTTCAAAATTGTTCTAATTGTACGTTTAATAGAAATATTGTAAATAATTGAGAATAAAATAAACAGTTTGTTGAAAAAATGTTAGAATCCGAAATAGTTATTTATGTATCAAGGGTACTTAAGTAGATGATTATGCCCTGAGGGCGACAGTCTTACAAAGCCAAGGGCCTCTGGCCCGAGGGTTCGTAAGTCGCCCGAGGGTATATAATATCTATTAGTACCCGTGGTGCATACAAAATTTTATGTCATACCAGTTCGTTTTGAATAATAAATTTTTTTTTTTTTAATTTGATTTATCAATTTTTTATTTTTACCTGCGACATTACCTTGACATTATTAAAATGTTTAATGTGTCAAAGTCAAAAATCAAAAATGGAACAAGATGCACACTTAATGCAATACGCGCGGGCCATAATGTGTACTTTATGGCCGCACGGGCATAAAGTAATCCATTAGGTAGATGGTATCTAAGGTATAAAAACACAATAATAGACTGGTATGACTTAATAGTTATTTATGTATCAAGGGAATTATAAGGGTCTTAATTACCGAGGGCAAAGTTTACTTCCCGAGGGCCTTTGGCCCGAGGGACAGCAATTGACCGAGGTAATTGAGACTCTTATAATTCCCGTGGTACATAGATAATTTTATTTCTGACCGATTTAAATTTTTGTTCATTTTTAAACCGGAATAAAAGTTTTAATTTATTACCTTTCCGGAATATTTAAATCAGGTGCCGTCAATAATGACATTGACGTTGTAATGACATGAATAAAAAATAGTTATTTTAGCATTATTTCTAGTTTTATTTTACCTGTAAAAGGTAGAGGGAATTAGAGAATCTTTAATATCCCAAGGGAGTTATAACCCTCTTTATTGATAGCGTAACCATGATGATATAAACTTATAATATCCCGGTCAGAAATAAAATATTTATCGGCCTGGGACGAAAAGTGTTACCTAGCTACCAGCGCAATAGTCAATACCTTATTGAAAAGGTTACCTTTTAGTACAAATATCTGATCTATAAAACGTCATTTTTTGACACAAAATTATATTATTCATCGAGACGCTGCTGACAAAAATTTCCGTCGTGAAATCAAGCATCACCGACGTTGAAGTAGTTTTTAATTTTCCACTTTTCAGCCAAGTAAAATATCTTTACGATCCCGGTGGATTGCTTTCCGCTTAGGTAAATGAGATTAGAGAGCGACGGGGTTAATACTGAATCAGAGAAAATTATTTTTCGGTTTAACGGTGTCGGTGAAGCACTGTAGAAAAATAATGTAGTCGTTAATAATTCTGGCGTCTTTTAAATATAAAATTTTGGTGTGCAATCTAAGAAGTATCTGGTTTGCATATTTCTTTTATCGTTTGTCCATTTTTCGGTTTAATAGTTAAAGCTGTAAAAATTGTATAATGGTTTAAACTTTTAAATCAAAACTAACAAAATAAATTATGAAAATCTTGAGATACTTAGAAATGTCGAAGTTATTATTCTCGCCAGTTGTATACCATTTTCTTATTGTTTATTACAGGTGCTTTTTGTGCAATGAATATTAAAATCACTTAATTCAATAAAATTAAACAAACTAATCCTCAAATATCCAAAAACCGTAATACCCGTTGCACAAAAAGCACCGTAAAGATGTAGTAATTTCTCAAACAAAAAAATAATATATCATTCGACATTCAAAGGTCACCACACGGTAAGTTTTAATATAGAATATATAGCACTGATAAAAGGGTTTAGTTCGTCGTAGAATTACTCCAAAATTGTTTACTCTGGCGTTGAAAGATGTCTTTAAAAATGGATTGGAAACGAAACAGCATTAAAAGTGTGAAGATCCAGATTAGCGGAATGTAATTAAGAAACATATTAAAAAAAATATCCGAATTTAATGATTGAACTTAATTTGCACAACCTCAACAGCTTAGTTTAGAGTTGAACTAATCCTAAACGGCATATTATATTTTTTTATTTACAAAAAATTTTGATGAGCCTTAAATTTTTTTGTTTGACAATTTTCCTAAAGTCGATTCACCCAGTAAACCTGCAAGATGGTCGACATGTCATATGACAAAAGTCACATTCCAGCTAAATAAAATGAATTTTTGCGTTTTCATTGACCTTTGTCATATGACATGTCGACCATCTTGCAGGTTTACTGTCTGAATAGACTTTAGTTGTATTGGGTGTATTTATTTATATTTCCAATCATGTCCAAATTAAACGAATATAATGTATTCTGTTGGAAATTTAAAGTACGTTAGTGTGAAAGTGATGTAAAAAAAACGTTATTTTAATTTATATATTTATAATAAAATATCAGGGTGTTGTGCAGTAACAATGGAGGTACGTATGAGTTACATTTGTTTTCATTTATTTGTCGCGACATAATATAGGTGTATACGACCTACAGTTTTTCTACTAAAAAGGGAATTTAAATGTATTTTTTCCTTAATTTTATTGTCCAGTAATTTATTGTATGGTCATTAACTGCAGAAAAAGATTTTCCTCAATGAGGGCAACATAATTTTTCTATACAGGATATCAAAGGAAATGGACCAATAAAATGAATTAATAATTCTTTATGCGCTTTTGTTCATACTATTATTTTTTATTATCATTTAATTGTACTGTTATAATAACATATATTATTTAAAATTCTGGTTAACTTCTATAAAGCTGCAAGATAAAACAACTTGCTATTTCGGTAATTTAAGAGATGGGAATTTGCTTTTTAACTATCCTTGTTAAATAATATGGGTTTTAAAAAATCCAGAAGCTCTGAAAGCAAAAGTTTAATCTCTTTAGATGGAATACTAGTACCTGATGGTTCCAAATAAAAAAAAATAAAACAAAAATATTATCATTACGATTTTTTTGGTCATTTTATCTTTTTTATAATGCCGCCTTCAAATATGCACGTAAACAATTTTCAGTTGAAAAGCTTATGGCCACCGGCTTTTGGAACCAAGGAGAATTTATTCTTCTGGCATGCCTATATTTAAATGACTACTTTAAAAGCAGTTTCCTACAGTATAATTTCCATGGAATAGCTGTTTATTATTAAATTCAATTCCGTATTTTAATATTTTAAAATTATAGCAACGCTTTATGCAAGTATACAACAAGTGTCTGTGTCGCACAAGGAAATAAATTGAGCACGATGCCGTAGGAAGAATGTTCAGACGTCCGAGGTTGATATTTATTTCAAGATATATTAACCTCCGATGAGGATATTCTGAGCATACCCCGGAGCATGTATGTCATCTTTAGAATCTAAAGCCCACGAATGGTTTACAAATAATTATCTACAGGTTAATCTTAAAAAAACACAGCGTATTATTTTTTCTACCAATAACACTGTCACCTGTGGTCAATGGGCAAAATTACTGGGATTCACTGGTCTGCACATGTTAATAGTCTTAGAAAAAAACTAGCATTCTATACCTTTTTAATGCGCAGATTAAAAAAATTAGTTAATTCATCTACCCTTTTAACTGTTTATTTCGCACTTTTCATTTTCATTTGAGTTATTGTTTTGTATTGTGGGGTAATTTTTCATCGGCCATTAAAGCTTTTAGACAGCAGAAGAAAGCTGTTCGTGTGATTGCCGATGCTAGTTACCTTGATTACTGTCAGCCCCTTTTTAGAAGGTTTGGAATTATGCCTCTACCTTCTCTGTTTATAATCTATCAACTGCTCGAAATTTATAAAAACAAGAATAGTTTTTCCTTAATTTATAATTTTCCTAACTACTCCACTAGAGGTTCTGGCTTAATCAGACCTAAAAAAAGTTAATACAAGAAGGCCAAGGATAATTCTATTAATATCTCATTGTATAATGCACTATCTGAAAATGGAAAGCTGCTTAGTTATTTAAAATTCAAATCTATGATTAAAAAATCCTGTCGTCGTCACTGTTTTTATTCAGTTCGGGCGTATATGGACACACACATAGCGGATAGGTTGTTTTAACCATTTTTTCCTGTTGAAGTGTGAGAAATATTAAAATATATTAAAAAATTTAAGGATGTAATGCTTTCTGTGCGTTGTAGAATACTTTACAGTTGTTAATTCACGAGAATCAACATTGAAAATTATTTTTTGTTATTACTTTTTGTTTAAAACGTTTGTATATGTTAAGTTCTTATACAATTGTTTTAGTAATAATTAAGTTAAATACATGCGTCTAGGAATGCTTTATATTTTATATGACTTAATAATAAATTACAAAAATGTGATCAAATACTTAAATATGCCTGTATGATGTCTATGTGTGTCTATTTGTTAATTTTGAATTAATAAAGTAATTTGTGTACATTGGACTTCTATACTATTAACGATAGATAAGATAAATATTTCAAAAATAGTTGCAGGTGTTCGGCTGTCAACAAATATCAGCAGTTAAATTTAATTATACAGGAATAAATTTGGTTTCACAGGACAGGTAAATTTTCTATCGTTGTCTGTCTTGTAATATATTTTTAATTTGGGCTTTTTTTCTGGAGGAAATATTTATTAAAGTTGGCCTACACTCACCGACTTTAAATTCGATCCATCCAAAATTTCTTTCAAGTTTAATGTATGGTAACTTTTTTTCCGTAGTCCGATTTAAATGATTTCTTTTGTCAATTGTAGATGCATGCTTTAGCTTTAATTGGATTTTTTCGGTTTTTTAAAAAGCTGCATACTTGGCGAAATATACAGGGGAATAAAAAGTATGTTTTTTCCCTTTAAGTTTGTAACACCCTGTAGAGTGATTTTGCAATATTAGCTCTAATAAAAAAGGAAATTTGCTAAGTTTAATCTGTTCCTAACATATTGCTTTTTTACTTGACTCGATATCTTTCTTGGTTCAAGAGATACGATTTTTTTAAGAAAACACTACACATTTTAGTAAAAGATTTTAATTTTAACATTGTTTGCGAAATATTTTTAATTTAAAAAAATAATATACCTAGCGGTAAAGAACTAAAAAAAACATCGGGTATTACCACCCCGAGCACGAACAACTGCCTTCATTCACCTTGGCATTCCTTGAAGACTTTGATCGATTTGACCCTATACTTCGATTAGTGCTTCTTTAAACTGTTCTAAATTATTCAGAACCGGAACTCGTTTTTGAATTTTCTACCCATCATGTCCCAGACATGCTCTATGGGGTTAAGGTCCGGGCTAAGTGATGGCCAGTCCATTTTTTGTACTTCTACGTCTTCTAAATATTGTGTAACAATTATTGCAGTGTGAGGACGAGCATTATCTTGTATCAGTATGAACTTTGTGTTGTAGAGAAATGGTTTTGTAAAAAACGCTCAGCTGATCTACGATATATTCTCTGACGATTATCTCGGGAATTTGTACATTGTTTTCTGCCAGATCCTATTCTCCTCGAAAAATTACCAGTTTGGTGGATCTTGTACATCCTAAAACTCTAGCAGTATAATACTGCGACCTTCCATCGTTTATTAAAGCTATCCTTTTGCCGCATCATATTGACCATAATTTTCAACTGACAAAAATTTAAACACAGCAGAATAATACTTACATAAAAACTGTCAAGATATGACTTGTTTTACAAAGCCATAGCACCCTTCGTTTTATGTTACAATTTAAAATTAAAATGTTTTAATAAAATGTGTAGTGTTTTCTTAAAAAATTCGTATCTCTTGAACCGAGAAAGATATTGAGCCAAATAAAAAAGCAATCTGTTAGGAATAGATAAAACTTTGCAAGTTTGCTTCTTTATTAGAGTTAATATTGCAAAATCACTCTACAGGGTGTTACAAACATACTTTTTATTCCCCTGAATATTTCAGCAAGTATGCAGCTTTTTAAAAAACTGAAAAATACAATTAAAGCTAAAGCATGCAACTAAAATTCAAAAAAGAAATCATTTAAATCGGACTACGGAAAAAAAAGTTACCATACATTAAACTTGAACAAAATTTTGGATGGATCGAATTTAAAGTCGGTGAGTGTATTTCTACTAACACAAATTGTAGCATATTTTAAAAAACGATAGGATAATCGGAAAATCTGCTACACAAGAGACATAGTTTAAGGATGGGCCTTTCAATATCTTTAATTTTAACTAAATCGTACGTGCAGTTTCGGAGAAAACCGGTGACATCGGTGGGCAAAAATTCGGTTTATTTTATAGGCCTTGTTAATTCCATGTACTAAAATTTACACTACAGAAATACATAGCCAACTTGCTAAAGCTCTCCTCTTTGAAAGTCGCAAAAGAATATTAGGAAACGTATGTGCGATAGATTACTGGCATATACAGGGTGTTATTTAAGTATGTGACCAAACTCCAAGGAGTGCTTCTTTAAGTGATTTTAAGAAGAAAACTTCATATAAACATGGGTCCGAATATACATAATTTTTACGATACAGGGTGTCAAACTTTAAAAAAAAAATCGGATGTTCGTATAATTACATCAATACTGATTTTGTTGAAATTTGAAAATTCTGTTTGTAATAACAAGAGGATAATTTAGCCTCAATTTAAATCAAATTATTAAGTCCAGTGGCGTGAAGACAGTCCAACTAATATTTTGACAAAAAAATTGCGCGCCACTGACTTTTTTTTAATTATGTATTTTTTTTCGAATTAAGCAACTACAAATACAAATATTTTATCACTTGAGTTTTCTTCATATCTTGCTTTGTTTTTGAGAAAAAAAAAATAAAAACCACTTTATTGCATTTCCCCGAGACAATAAGAGTAAAAAATTTAAACTACTTACCAAACTATTAAGCAATTAAAATTACACAAAAGCCCTCTTTGGAATTTTTTCGCATGAATTTTAAAATATTAAAATTCAAAACAGGACTTTCGTGTAATTTTAATTGCTTAATAGTTTGGTACTTAGTTTAAATTTTTTACTCTTATTGTCCCGGGGACATGCAATAAAGTGGTTTTTATTTTTTTTCTCGAAAACAAAGCAAGATATAACAAAAACTCAAAAAATTAAATAGTTGTATTTGTAGTTGCTTAATTCGAAAATAGTATATCAACGTACACGTTTTATAAAGCATTATTTTATAGCACGCGTCCATGTTAAAAAACAAGCCGCTTGCGGCGAGTTTTATACCGGGACAAGTGCTTAAAACTGCTTTATATAACACGTACGTTATACTATTTTTTCTAATTTCTAGTTTTTTCAATAAAAAACACATATTTAAAAAGAAAATAAATCCTTCAAATTTTGTAAATTTTTATGTCTAAATTTTATGTTGGTAATACTATTTTTTATCATAGTAGCCTCTGGACAACAAAAATTATTTTGCAAACTGTCATTTTTTGATTTATTGACCCATTTTCACCACGAGATTCTAAAGTTATTTTAGCGATATGAGATTTGAAATTGGACGGAATACGTTGTGTGATCCTTGTACATTCGGTACATATACAGAGCGTTCGGAAATTCGGGCGATTTTGCTATATTTTTTCGAATTTCAAAAGACGTGATTTTACGTCACGGCATTGCAATTTAGTATAGGGAAGATGGAAAATTCAAATAAAGTTGAAGTTAAAATCGACATTGGTAACACAGAATAAAAAAGTAGGTTATCAAGCTATTTTTCCTCTGCGAAAAATGGGTTTTCTCGTAAATCACAAAGGCCGCGCAAGTCAATAAAATAAAACATTTAAATGATACCAACATCAAATAAAGAAAAAACGCGTATCGAAATAGCATCATTACGATACGCAAATGCGTATCGTAATAGACTTGTTATGATACCAAATTAGAAAAAAATACATTATTTTAAAAAAAGTCAGTGGCGCGCCATTTTTTTGTCAAAAATATTAGTTGGACTGTCTTTCGGGGCGCCACTGGACTTAATAATTTTAATCTAATTGAAGCTAAATTGTCCTCTTGTTATTACAAACAGAATTGCCAAATTTCAACAAAATCGAATAAAAGAATATATGAACATCCGATTTTTTAAAAAAAGTTTGACACCCTGTATCGTAAAAATATGCATTTTCGGACCCATGTTTATATGAACTTTTCTTTTTAAAATCACTTAAAGAAGCACCTCTTGAGTTTGGCCACATACTTAAATAAAACCCTGTTTGCTAATTATAAGGCTTTTAGCAAAAATACAAAATATCTTTCAATTGTAATAATATTAGGAAATAATATAGCATATTATTTAACGGGCGTATAATATACGCCATAATAATCCAGGGTAATTATTATATTATATTCATAATAATCCGAGAGTTTCAAAACCCATTATTACTTAGTAAACACACAAAGCGAGACTTTAACATTTTATTCAAGATACCTATGTGTAAAGAAAAAGTCTGTTATTAACTATCCAAATATACCATCTGCCATCAGACCTGTACCACATAGTGACGACCTTCCTATTCCAGAACCCCCAGAAACAGTCACTTACGAATCAGACAGCGATACAGCGTTGTGCCAAGAAGAAGATATGCCATCAACTTCAAGAGATCCCGATTTCGCACCCAGCACATCATACCGCCAACCGCACAAAATAACCCAGTCAGAATTAAACGATCTTGTGAGAGATCTAGAACTTCCAAAAAGTAAGGCTGAGTTACTAGGATCAAGATTGCAGCAGTGGAACCTGTTAGAAGAAGATGTCTCTGTAAGTGTTTTTCGTAAACGCCATAAAGGTCTAGCGCCATTTTTTGACATGGAAAATAACTTAGTTTTCTGCAATAATATTGGCGGTTTATTGGAGGCTTTAAATATAAACTACAAACCAGTGGAATGGAGATTGTTTATAGACAGTTCAAAATTAAGTTTAAAGGCAGTACTATTACATATTGGCAATATTCTTCCGTCCATTCCTGTCGGATATGCAGTTCACATGAAAAAATCATACGACAATATGAAGTTCCTATTGACAACCATAAAATATGATGAGCACCAATGGCAGATCTGTGGTGACTTAAAGGTTATTGCACTTTTACTTGGGTTGCAGCTAGGCTACACCAAGTTTTGCTGTTTTTTGTGTGAATGGGACAGTCGGGCAAGGTCACTTCATTACAATAGACGACACTGGCCCGTTCGACAATCATTAGAGCCAGGGCAAAAAAATGTACAACACATGCCATTGGTAGACTCCAAAAAGGTTTTGTTACCACCACTGCATATCAAATTGGGCCTAATGAAAAACTTTGTTAAGGCACTGAATCGAGATGGGCCAGCATTTCAGTACCTACGTCAGAAATTCCCGAGGCTAACTGAGGCAAAAATTGAAGAAGGTATTTTTATTGGGCCACAAATTCGAAATATTCTGAAAGACGAACACTTTGACAGCACTCTAACAGATATTGAAAAAAACGCCTGGAAAGACTTTCGCCTCGTGGTAACTAATTTCTTGGGAAATAAAAAAGCTGACAATTACGTTACTCTGGTTGAAAATATGCTGTCGTCGTATCAAAAAATGGGCTGCAATATGTCTCTAAAGATCCATTTCCTACACTCTCACCTGGCCTTTTGTCCTGACAACTGCGGAGCTGTAAGTGATGAGCACGGCGAACGCTTCCATCAGGACATATCAACCATGAAAAACAGATACCAGAGACACTGGAATGCTTCCATGCTTGCCGACTACTGTTGGACTCTTGTTAGAGATGCTCCAGAAACAGTTCACAAAAGAGTAGCAAAGCGACAGCGCATTTAGTGACTCTAAAGTGTAAAATTATGTAGTTTTTATTATTTTATCAAAAATAAAATACAACCACTTTTTTTTTAAAACGGCAACTAAGTTTTTAATTTCATTATCATTTTTGTATTCAGCATCCCAAAGTTAACAAAAAAATGCATTTTGATACACGATACAACCAATAACCTAAAATTTTTTGTCCAGTGTATTATCCATTTAGTGTAAAGAAATACTTAAGAAATTAGAAAATATCGGAGTAAACAACTATTTTAAACTTGTTGAATTTAAAATAAATTTATAACAAAATTCCAATAAATTCTTTATTATCCGCCTGCATTTTATTTTTCTATATTCGCAGAAATAAACATTTAAAATTTTACATTTGCGGTTTTTGTGATATTTAAATTGCGGTGTTTTTGCATGAATTACACTGAATTACTCAGCCAAACTAATTTATTAACTTAATAATTTTAAAATTTACAACTAAAATAAATTAAAAGCCGGAACAACAGTAAATATCCGGTTTGGTTTTGATTTACGTGGCCAATGTATAAAGAATTAATTGTATCGTTCGACTGCATAGAAATTTGTTGATTTTGCAAATTTCTGATTGAAGTGCTAGGTATATTAAACTGTTCATATATGATTAGGAGCGTTTGCAACAAATATTGCCATAGCGATTCTAATCTCTCTCTAATTTTTTTCTAGAGATGTTGGAGAAACATCGATCTTTCAAAATATGTTGTTGCACAAAAAAAACGTAGAGGTGACTAAAAAAGCACTGCACATTCTATTATGTAGCTTTAACATAGAGAGACAACTTTCCTGCTTAGCAAGCCGAAACTTTTTTATGTTTTACCTGAATATACTGATATAAAAACAAACTGCAGAAAAATATTTTTATGTTGATTTCCTATAAAAAATTCACCTTTTGTTTTTCTATCATTAATTTTTTTTTTATTTTACACTTTTTTTTCTTTTCTTTAATCTAATTATCGCTTTTTCTTTTTATTTAACTGCGATATAATGATTAAAATCCCCAACCCCATATATTTTTAAGCCACTATAAAAACTAATTTTAACTTCGCCCTGAAGTTTAAATGAAGTGCTATCTCCATCATATTTATTTAGCATGAAAATTCATCTCCTGCGAAATTTTCATTTTAGATAAAATAGAGAGTTAAGTGGCCGATACGAGTCAGTGACGGAGATAAAATTAACTTTTTAATATGCCACTTTATTGGTTATTTATAGAGAGAGAGAGAGAGAGAGATAGAGAGAGAGAGATAGAAAGAGAGGGAGAGAGAGAGAGAGAGAGAGAGAGAAATAAATAGCGTATAGAAAATAATCAAATAAGCTTAGTGTTTAATATATGACGTCGACAGTTTACAAAGCTAGGTAATGTAATAATCAATGACCCCTAAAACTATACCTAGCCACACAACCTGTTTAGATTTAACTTTTTCTTAAAACAAAAGCGTTTCGACGGAAGACAACGACATTTGACGTTAACAGCTAATCTGGTTTTGTCGTTAAAGTTCCCAGATCAGCAGTGGGCCATAGCAAGCTCACGCGTTAGGTTGCGTCAAATTATTTTCTTCCGATTTTGGTGTTTTTTAAGTATTTCTGTGGCTGTTTTTTGTGTAGTGTGTGTTTTAAAGATTTTACTTTTGGATTTTATATATTTCAGAGACAGATTTTCTTGGTGTTTATTATTTAAGTTTAATAGTGAGTACAAACACAATTTTGGTTAACTCATCTATTATGAAATCTGTAAAGTGCCAAGTTAAACCATTTACATATCGTTATATACAGGATGTCTCATAACTAATAGGCAAATACAGCAACAGGAGAGAGTAGACCTGAAAATATGTCATTTAGGCTTAAGAACGCACTGTTAATTTTAAATAAATATGTTTCGTTATGAAAGGTGTTTATGTAAATGTTTCTTGCCATCTAGCATTTAAACGCAATTATCTCAAAAACTAATTGAAATATCGAGATAAATGAAGTATAACTTTGTTATGTACAAAAAATATATGCAAGAATTTATCAAACTCATATTGTGTAGCTAGCGTTCTCTAGGAGATGTCTTAAAACTCATTAAGGACACCTCCTTCGTGCCCTCAAAAACATAACTGAAACCAATTTGATTCATATCCGCTTAAAATCAAATCATCGCCAATTTTATAAAGTAAATATTTACTTGGGTCAGACTGTATCTCTTTAACTATATAAGAAATTAAATGAAATTACACCTTTTCCAGTCCACTATCTTCCGTTTCTGTATAGCTCCTTAGTTACGGGACACCCTATACATATATAAAATTACCACAAAAGTGTAAGTGTAGTACATTGTAAAGCAGATAAAAGGGTTAGTTTTACTAGAAATGAACAAATTGTTATGCTACTAATTTTGGGAGTGACCAGAAAAATTCTTCTGAAGCCGCAAGATTGTATGTATTGTATGATTTATAAACTAATGACATTACAACTTTAAATTTAAGCCATATTGCTTTTCAAAACCATTCTATTATTTTTCAAAGCCGCCTTTATATTTCTTTAGAAAACAGATGGTGGCAATAATGCATAACGCTTTTAAATTTGCGATTGGGATTTAAGGCAAATTTAATATCTATAAATATAAAAAAGTTATAGGGATGAACGTCTTTTGAGAAACACCCAGTATAATTTATTATTTTATTAAAATTATTCAGTCTTTTGAATTTTAACTATGTATTTTGTTTATAGTTTTATTTTCTATAGTCTTACTTGCCGGATATATCAAACCTGACAGGACAGGTCTAGATTAAAAGTAATATTCGCGAGAATATAAACAAAACTGTTAAATCGAAAAAAAGCAACCCGTGTTTTTGGATAGATTCAAAATGCGAGGTTGTCATTGTTGCCAAATTGATTGAATTTCTCTCGAGATATGTTAAAGTTTTTTTCAGAAATGTTGGGGGGTCAGGCCCCCCAGGCCCCCTCGTAGAACCGTCCCTGCTTGTATTCTATATAAATCTTTACCAAATAACATAACCTAAAAATATATTCATTAAGGAGTTCATAAATATATCGTCATACATTCTGTCTTGATTTTCCTTAATTGTGCTAATTCTTAACTTTATTATGCTTGGGGTTTGAAACCACCGACTTACATTTTTAATAGCATGGGAGAATTGAGAATCCCGATCTTTTAAAAAAATATCTGTAGATTTTTTCTTGGCTTTGTTTTCTGTATATATCTTTAGTTTATAATATCAACGAGGGGAGGGGGGCACACGATGGACTTTGATTTAAAAAAAAAGGCTCTGATTGTAAATCGTTGCTTTTGTTGTTTTTATAATAATTATTAGGTTTATAATATCATGGGTGGTGGTGAACGTTTGATAAAAAAAAAGTCAGCTGTGTACATTATTGCCTCTGTTTGTTGTAATGTTTCTAATCTTTATTATCTCAGAGGGGTGCGCACCCCTGTCCCCCCCCCCTATATCCGCAACTGGCTGTTTAGATATTGTAGCCGATTTATAGTACCAGGATCAAATTTAGAACAGATTTGGTCAATGATTTACAATAAATGTATATGTTGTTCTTATAACAAGAGCACCAAAAATACAACTATCCGATTCATTCGCATTTACTAAAATTGCTGTGTTATTTATGTTTGGGCTCTTAGTCCAAGTTGGTGACATTAAAAATAATTTTCAGAATATACAGGGTGATTGGTAATTCGATGCATTCCTCGCAGGAGGTTATAGTAAAGGTCATTTGTGATTTTTTTTTCTAATTATGACCTATTCCGAAAATGCTTGGTTTTCGAGTTATTTTAAATTTTGTTTTTTTTTTCAAAAACGAATACCTTCCTGCCTAATTTATTTAATTTAAAAAAATTTAATTGATATTTACTTAGTTTTGTAATTATTTTGCAAACTAGAACATTTAGCAATACTTTATTTTTACAAATAATTAAGTAACTGTGTCACAGATAACAAAATCACCCGTTCAAACTTGAAAAATAGCAAAAATAAGCACTTCGTTGCATTTTTGTACTAATTTTATTTCAACAAATTATTACTGCACCCAGTTAACAAATCATTCTGAAAACTATTTTAATTACTTAAGATCTTGCTCAAAATTATGCCCCCTTCTTCTAATGCACGCACGTGCCCGATTTCTTATTTGCGCCCGGGTTACCCTGGTCGAAAATGTTTGCCTAAGTGTTACAGGGGCTTCTTCAATGCACTGTATTAATTCGTCCCTCGTTTGTATTTCTCGATCATAAACCAGTTCCTTCATCCAATTCCATACGTGAAAGTCTAACGGAGTTAAATCTGGACTCCTCGCAGGCCATTGTATGGGACCTCCTCTCCCGATCCACCGATTTGGAAAATTCTGATCGAGATACTCCCTTACAGTTAGTCGATAATGTGCCAGACATCCATCTTGCTGGAATATCAAGCTCTGGCGAATATTTAGCGGCACATTCTCCAGTAGAGGTGGCAGGTGATTTATAAGGAAGTCTTCGTATCCTTCGCCATTTAAAATATCTGGCAGGAAATGTGGTCCGATTACCTGATCGTTTATTACTCCAAGCCAGACATTAACACTAAACTGTATTTGGAAGTTATGGTTTTTCGTTATATGTGGGTTTTCCTCAGCCCAGTAATGAGTATTCTGGTAGTTGGTTATCCCTTCTCGATTGAACTTGGATTCGTCGGTCCACAAAATTCTTCTGAGGAAAGTTGCATCTTCCATATCGGCGTTTAAGATAAATCTACAGAAGTTCATTCTTCTTAAAGGATAATCTTCATGCAACTTCTGAACCGGTGTGTAGTGATGTGGATGTTGTTCCACTTGGTTCATTGTTACCCAAACTTTCCACTGCGACATCCCCAGACGCTACAATGTGTGTGCTGGTTGTCGGATCTTCCTGAAAAGCTCTAAGAATATCCTCTTCATCATTAGGATCGTAACGTGGAGGAGCTCCTGCGTTATGTTGGTTGCGGTGTACCGTCCCAGATTCACTGACCATTCTATAGGTGTTCGCAAAAACACGAATATTTGGAACACGTCTGTTTGGAAAGCGACGCTGGTATTCGCGACGCGCTTCAGCGCCATTTCCTTCGCAAAGTCCATAAAAGTAAAGAATATCTGCATATTCAACATTCGAAAATGTAGCCATTTCAGCAAGTAAGATGCTCAGCAAACGTTACGTTACTCAGAATTACTTAAAAAATGCAAAATACGAAAGACTTAAGAAACTCGATATGACAGCAACGCTACCATTTTGACAAACAACAATAACGAGTGCACGGCCAACTTGCTTATTTTTGTTTAGATGCGAATAGTGAATCTGAAGACTAATAGAAAGAAGAAGTTTTTACAATGATTTGTTAACTGGATGCAGTAATAATTTGTTGAAATAAAATTGGTACAAAAATGCAACGAAGTGCTTATTTTTGCTATTTTTCAAGTTTGAACGTGTGATTTTGTTATCTGTGACACAGTTACTTAATTATTTGTAAAAATAAAGTATTGCTAAGAGTTCTAGTTTGCAAAATAATTACAAAACTAAGTAAATATCAATTAAATTTTTTTAAATTAAATAAATTAGGCAGGAAGGTATGCGTTTTTGAAAAAAAAACAAAATTTAAAATAACTCGAAAACCAAGCATTTTCGGAATAGGTCATAATTAGAAAAAAAAATCACAAATGACCTCTACTATAACCTCCTGCGAGGAATGCATCGAATTACCAATCACCCTGTATATCCTACAGTAAACATTTTCAAGACTTTCTTGAAGTAACTTTTCTTTGTATGTAATAGCAAGGAAGCTAATTCATTATTTATTTTACAGGGAAAATACCATGTCACAGTCTATCTGTCTACCCAACTTTGCATTTGAAAAGGAAAAAATGGTAAAAAAAAAGAAAATTTTAATTAGTAAAATGATAAAGTTTCCCAAGGCGATAAAATATAATGACATATTATAATTTAATAATGTGTTAATTATAATACGTAATAAATTTAATCAACGGACACCTACAGTAATAAATGTCTCTAATACTATTTTATAACTGGAATGTTAAATTTAAATGAAATAGAGCAAAATAAATTTTTTGATTATTCGCTATTTTATGGTCGCATTTAATTAATAAATATATTAATAATTATTCTGTATTGTATGCAAAATAGTAATAAATATCATTATTTGTTTGTACAAAATTGGTTTTAAATTTTAATCAATAAAATTAGTGAATTTAGAGCATTACATAGAAAGCTGAATATACATACAGGGCTGGGTGTTTCATTAAGGGTGGCCACCGGCCATATCTCGGAAACTACTAGGCATAGAAACTTGGAAAAAAAATGATGATTAAAGCAGTCATGAGAAAATTCTGGAAATTACTTTTAAGTTCCTCATTTCGCCGCAAGGGGGCACAATTAAAATTTTTTTTTTAATTCTAAATTTCTCCGAAAATTCCCATATTAAGGTATAACTGTGATTACATCATCGAAAAGCTTAGACAATTCTGCATCATTTTGATTAAGGCTCATCGGCGTACCGACCTTGATAAGAGTGGGGGAAGCTATTGAATGTGTAAACATTAAAATCGCTTTAACTTCTAAACGACTTATCCGATTTTACTAAATTTAAGCTTGTTTGGAAGGGAAAGGTAAGCATCTTCAATCGCCTTATCCAACAGTACACGATAGTGTCTAATAAAATTGCTAGAGGGCGCAAGTTGTAATAATACCAGTTTTTTCGATTTTCTCCCGAAAATTCAAATCATACGGTATAACTATGATGTCATAATCGAATAGTAGATGAAATTTGCAAGAAAAGATGTGAAGACCGTAGTTCGATATCTTTGTTCGTTTAAGAGTTATTCCCAAAACAATAATTTTTAATACAAATTGCGCCCTCTAGCAATTTTATTAGAAACTATCTTGTACCATTGGATACGACAATTGAAGGTACTTAACTTTCTCTTCCAAACAAGCATAAATTTAGTATAATCGGTTGTTGTTTAGAAGTTATAGCGATTTTAATGTTTACACTTTCACTTAATAAGAGTGGGAGAAGCTATTGAAAGTGTAAACATTAAAATCGCTGTAACTTCTAAACGACTTATCCGATTTTACTAATTTTAAGCTTGTTTGGAAGAACCTTCAATTATTGTCGTATCCAATGGTACACGATAGTTTCTTATAAAATTGCTAGAGGGCGCAATTTGTATTAAAAATTATTGTTTTGGGAATAACTCTGAAACGAACAAAGATATGGAACTGCGGTCTTCACATCTTTTCTTGCAAATTTCATCTACTTTTCGATTATGATGTCATTGTTATACCGTATGATTTGAATTTTTGGGAGAAAATCGAAAAAACTGTTATTAATACAACTTGCGCTCTCTAGCAAATTTATTAAACACTATCGTTTACTGTTGGATACGGCGATTGAAGATACTTACCTTTTCCTTTCAAACAAGCTTAAATTTAGTAAAATCGGATAAGTCGTTTAGAAGTTACAGCAATTTTAATGTTTACACATTCAATAGCTTCCCCCACTCTTATCAAGGTCGGTACGCCAATTAGCCTTAAACCAAAATGATGCAGAATTGTCTAAGCTTTTTGATGATGTAATCAAAGTTATACCTTAATATGGAAATTTTCGGAGAAATTTAGAATTAAAAAAAAAAATTAATTGTGCCCCCTTGCGGCGAAATGAGAAACTTAAAAGTAATTTTCAAAATTTTCTCTTGACCGCTTTAATCATAATTTTTTTTTTCCAAGTTTCCATGCCTAGTAGTTTCAGAAATATGGTCGGTGGCCACCTTTAATGAAACCCCCTGTACTGTCTATAAAAAAAATTCTAAGCGTCGAGAATTTAAAGGTGAACTGGATTCATCAACGCGCAGCCAAAACCGCCAATCCTAGAATCAGGAAATTTGGAGGATGTCTTCTCCCTATTACGTAGACATCCACTAAGATTTCTCGAAACTTAACTCCTAAGGAGGTTAAAACGGGGGTTGAAATTTTTATATAGGAATGTATGTAGAGGTTTAAAAATTGATATATAAGTTTCTTTAATAAAATAATATTAGAAGCTTGAAGAGACCTGCAAAACACTAATTTTCGGTTGCATTACGTACAATATTTTTTTAAAGACCGACACTTCGATATACATTTAATTCTTTATTTTAGTTTATATAATTTTTAAATGCGCCGTATGACTTCTCGTAACGGGCTTTTGATTTTACTGGCAATATATCGTAAGTCACTTTCCTTGCTGCTTCCAAAATTTCTTCTGGAATCTCATTTTCCGTGTCGAATAATACAAAATCAGAAATCATATTTTTAAATTTGCGCACTCGCGAAACAAGTTTGACATAAACAACAAATTAAAAACCAACGAACTGTCACTCGACAATACATCGAAATGTTGTTATCATAGTAACGAAATCAAGGTAGATTGTATTATCAAACAGCGAATGGGAAAATAAAAAAACAGGGACTGGAAATAGTTACTTACCTAACAAGTGCGGAAAAGACACTTTCCGCATGTGTTAGGTACAAAAGTTTTTCTACGATCGATATAGTTCTCAGATAAACGTCAATAAGGTTCGTAATAATATACTGTAATTACAAAAATTATTGAGCTTCTGGCAAAAAAAAATATTTATTTTGTAGTATTTCACTTTATTGAGTGTTTTAGATAAGGTATTTATTAATTTAACAAATCCGGGGGAAAAGCTACTTTTCGGCACGATTTATCGTGCGGAAAGTACCACTTTTCCGCACGATTTTACTTTCCCGCACAATTTTTACTTTACCACACTATTTTTGAAATTGTGCGGAAAAGTGGTACTTTCCGCACGATAAATCGTGCCGAAAAGTAACTTTACCCCACGATCGTAGGAAAAATCTTTTTTCTACAACTGTCAAAAAAATATTACTTTTTTTGGTTACTATGGATGCACAAAACGTCGCTTTTTTTCAACGTAAAAAAATGTCATTTTTTCACCGTGAAAAAATGATATTTTTTCACGGCAAGCTCACCTGATTGATGTTTTCGTATAAAAATGCAAAAATTAATTTCCAAAACATTTTTTATAAAAAAATTTATTATTAAAGTGAATTAAATTAACAATCTTTATTAGAATAGTAATTAACGGTGAAGTTAGAGCAATTGTTTCCTATATTAATTCCAGTAGGCGATGTTACACATTGTTGGTCGGAAACTCAAGAACTATTAGATATTTTGTGCGATACATTTACTGCAGATGAACTTTCTAAGATTTTATTGGAAGAACTTTCTAAAATTTTATTGGAAATCTCAACTTTGTTCACCAAACTATCCTCTATGTAATCCTCCGCCACTAAACTAGATTTCCAACCGACGTTTGATAGAAATCAGGTCGCCCCCTGCATTAGCTAGTAGCGTCGCAGAACTTCTTCTGAAACAGTGGCCTGTATAACTTTTGAACGTTTCTTTGCCGAGCTATTTTGCAATAAGACTTGATATTTCTCCTATTTTATTGACTCCAACATGTTGATTTACACATTTTCCTTTAGCATATTTTAGAAATAATCGGTTACTTGAAGTATGGGACGGTCGCAGAGGTTTATACCTTCTGTAGATATCGATACATCATTCCAAATTGGATATAGTAAAGGTTCGTTTACAGTAGGATTTTGTATCTGGTATTTTTACAATTAATATAGTTCCAACATCTTCAATGTTATCAGTGGTCATCTTGGTTAATTCTTCGCGACGGCAAGCGCCACTTATCCCGAAGATTAAAACAACCTACAATAAAATAGTTAAATGAGTATTTAAATTACTTAAATATTTGCTTGTAAATGTTGTATATATACCTTCATAAGTAAATGTATTTTATCATCGGATTCCTTTATAAATCTTGCTACATCCTCCTTTGTTAATACTTTAGACTTCTTTCCCCTATATCCAATGGATTTGCTCTTTAAAAATGGAACCAATTTAGTAAACCGTTGCAGATCAATATTTTCCTTTATGTTTAGGGTACTTTTAAGTATCGAATAGGTACTCCATACTGTAGGTGGCTTTAAAATTTTCGAATTTTCCTCCAAATAACAGAGCAAAACATTTTCTGTTACTGTTTTTACTTTCTTTATATTGCACCATTCGCGAAACTGAGTGTACACTTTCTCATATTTGATTTTTTATTTCACGGGCAAAAGATTTGATATAACGATTTCTGCCGCATCCGTAATTTCGTGAGGCGTCTCACTATCACTTTCAGACATTTAAATGGTATCAAACTTGAGCAAACAACTATAAACTTTTGACACGAAAAACGATAGATTTGACAATCAATAAAATTTAAACAATTTTAGGTTTCCATAGTAACGGGAATAGGTGTAAGAAATAATACCTTAAATGAATTATGATTTTAGATTTTTTTTCTAACACGATAAAAAATAGTTAACAACAAACAGTTGTAGAAAAAATGTTATTTTTATTTCGCGCGCAAAAGTGTTTTTATGGCACATTTGATTGAATTTTTAACCTCGACCTAACGGTCTCGGTAAAAAAAATCTCATGTGCCATTAAAAAAACACCTATTTTGCGCACTTAATACAAAAATAACTATTATTTTCAGCCATGTATGTAATATTGACATTCCTGTCTTTTTAGAAATTTTGAAAATGTCACATTTCTGTCTTCTTACCTCCGATCCACATTTTCCATCCTAGGACGAAAAATGCGTTTCCATCCTAATACATTTCAATCCTCTTTTTCTTTCTCATAGCGTAGCTTACTTTTTGTAGGTAGCAGACTTTCTTCAATCTTATCCGCTGCTTCTTTCAAATCAGGTGGAGTACAGCTAATTAACTCGTCGTCACTATCGGAGAACATCTTTAATCTGTATTATTTTTCTTAAAAAAACGCTGACTTTCAAAAAATTTTAAGCGGCAACTGAGCTGTCAACTGGTGTCAATGACTAACAATGGAAATAAAAGGTAATGACCGGTGCGACAAAATTTATTATTTCAAAAAAGTCTATCGTGCAAAAATATTTAATGTTTACTTGAATCATAATGTCATGGCTGAAAATAAAATAGCAGATATACAATCCTCGACGGAAAATTTCATTGCGGTCTCGAGATTATAGTTTATCTCGACGCTACTCTACGCTACGCGTCCCTATAAACTATAACGTCTCGACCAGTAATGAAACATTTTCCGTCTCGTATTGTAATATACTATTGCCGGTCCCTCACGTCCATTTTCCGGTCTTGATCGAATTTTGATCCTAATCCATAAAATACGGTATTAATAAAATGCTTACTATTAATGATATTGATATCCTTTCAATAATTAACTGATTCATCCCTATATAATGAATTTACACAAAAAAATATTTAATAATTCAAATAATGTTTGTTGAGGCAAAATTAAACGTCAGTAATTATACAAGAATTTTCGCTATTATTATATGATTTAATTACATAATTAATTATCGTTACTATTTATCATTTTGAAACTAAATAAATTTGGTATAATCCCATAATAATATATAACAATTTTAATGTATATTAAAATAAGTTGATGGATAATTAGACCGATAAAACAATTTTGAGCGAGCTAAAGCGAGACAACAATAGGACGATTCTCTGATAGGTGTGGTTTTGTTGGGCCTTGGCGTCTTTACATTACCAGAGCAAGTAAATTGTAACTTATGAAAAAAAGTTTTTTCTCACATTACAAAAAATACCTTAGTAAAATCAGTTATTTTACTTCAGTCACAAATGATCCAGCGTAAAGTACCGTAATTTATAGAAACATCCTGATTTTATTTTCATATGTATTTGGTAACATTTAATAGTTTATGATGTAAATCTTTATACATAATATACAGTGACCGGCATAACTCTCGTTCCACCAGGAAAACTTTTTATTATTGATTTCTTAGAAAATTGTATTATCAATTATTTCCTTCCTATCAATTTTGACCAATCACTGACAAGAATTCATATTATGTCATATTTAATTTTTAAGTGAAAAAATTGCATGACAGCTCCTGTCAGTAATTTTTCCGGAAAAATGTTTGATAGGTATTGTCAAAATAAAAAATTGTTAAATTCCTATCTAGTTATCAGCGAATGACTTTAGTAAAACAATTCCACATAGCAACCTAACAACGCTTTCGTTTTAAATAATTTTTTAGCAAAAAAGGTAATTTTCTGCCATGAAGCGTTTTGGATGTGTTCCAAACGAAGAAATCAATCAGTAAGTAAAAAAATAGCGTACCCAGTAATACAGTGAAGACACACAACAGCATTTGGGAGCAGTTTCTGAGTTTTTGCTCTAAAAAAAAGTACGTAATTGATAAAAGTACAACAATATCAACTTTGAATTTAATTCTCAAAAACTGGGTTTGGAATATGCGTAAAGTCTAATGAGGAGTATATAGAATATTGCGTTTAAATATTGTGGAACATCGTCGCCAAAAATCTACATGAAACTTTTTTGTGGATTACAACACTGTATTTGATCCGTTTCACGATATAGAATTTAAAACATCTCGTGACGCTCGAAACGCAAACAGATGAACTCTTCAGAAACAAGAAGATAAAAAAAAAACCAGTTCGACTTAACTAAAACTTGATGAATACCCCAAAATGGTATCTTTATGGGACGAAAATACGCACCCAGTTGGGCTACAACGCAAGTTTTACCTTATAGTATCAATGGAGCTGGCGTGGAGAGGTGGAGAAGCCTTAAATTGTATGATGCACTACTTCAAACCAGAGACAGACAATGATGGAATGAAAACACGTATGTTTTTTTACTAATTTTTTCTTTTTTGCGGTTTGTTTTTTTTAATTAGGTAAAAATATGAAAAAATAATATCTTGACAACCAAGTAATGAAATGTTTTTCTCTTGTTGCAGAAATAATAAAATACAACCCAGTTTTCAGTAAAACCGCTCAAGGAGGTGCAAAAAAAAATGCTGCTACAGCAAATGGTTAGTTTCAAACACTAAGCGCTCTGAATTTTGCCCGGTATGCTTGTAATACATGCTTATATCAAAACGTTCAACGAACATTAAGACAGATGTTTTTGACACAAAACCCAACATGGAACACTTTACAGACCTTAGGATGGTTTAAAAATATCTCTGTGGGAAGAAACAAGCTGTCAAAATGGACAAACGAAGCTGCGGTTAGAACCGGTTTAAACACAAAAGATAAAAAAATTACAAACCACTCACTAAGAGCGACAGCTGTCAGCAACCTAGCAAAAGCAGGGATCAAAGAGCAACAGCTGATAAAAATAACAGGACACAATCGAGCTGGTTCCATAAAACCCTATTTACAAATGGATAGTAACCATCACTCAACAATTATAAATGCTTTAAGAAATGGAAGCAAGGAGCCTGAAGCATCTTCTTCTCAGGGACAAGTTAACCAAAACACTACTACTACTGCAACGTCCTCCGAAGATAATGTGCATTTATCTTATGTGAAGTATCAAGCATTATAAAAATTCATAACAATATATCAAACAACACTCCCGTATTATACAATAACTATAAATTTTACGTAAATTTTAACTTTAGTAATAGTACCCAATAAAATGCTTTGTACGTTGCTTTGATTGATTAAATTATCATATTACTAGTAAATACGCTTTTTTTGTTTGGTCAGGTACTAATCTTGCCAAACATCATTCGTGCATCTCATTTTTCCTATAAAAATTCAAATAACTCGTTGAAGAGTAATTTGTTTGAAACAAATTACTTGTCAACTCGTATATATATATTCGAAAAAATTGGATATACTTATGAGATTACCCCTGTTGCTCCCAGAAAAAAACCACCCGTTTTAACCAAGCAACTCAGGTTCGATAAATAAAAACAATGTCAGAAAAGAACTATCATTAATTTATTCATTGACTGGTCAAATAAAATCGTTTTGAAATTGCGAGTGAACCGAAAACATTTATAAAAATAACGATTAAACAATGCGCCTTTTGTTCACAATACAAAAATACAATACCGAGAATGTGCGCGAGTATGCGTTAATAAACAAAATCGACTATACCGCTGCTCGGTTCTAACTTAACTGACTTAACGTCAAACATAGGGGTGTTACAGTGGAACTGGACCTGTTCTTTTGGAATAGTTATCATCTGCCTATTCCGCGTACCTATTACCTATTACCAGGTACCTATTCCAGGTCCGTTGGCACTGTCACATGTTTGATTCTTTGGTTTCATTGTTATTCCTTTTTCAAGTTGTCAGGTACAATTTAAGTACGATATAGGGAATGGAACGGCTACAGGTTTTGCTTTAAATTCATATAATATGTTTATAATCTGGCGAATTTGCAGTTGAGAATTTTAAACGTTGCCGTTACAAGCACATTTCAATAATTAAAATAATCTCACTAAATAAAGATAAAGGGAAATAGTAATAAATAATAAATATTTCTAAAAATATTGTAATAATTTATTGGGCAACAAAATATAGCGTATTTAATGTAGGATTATGCAACCAGCAATGAGGAATTAATTAAAAAGGCAACATATATGGTGGATGTACCTATGCCTATTCTTCATCTTTCTTTAAATAATAGGCCTCCGTTACAATCAAATCTTCCAAAAAAGTCTGGTGCGAAAAATATTAATCTGTTACAAAAATTTATAACGAAATTTAATTCGAACAATCGGAAACTGCTGGCCACGCTGGAGTTCTAGCGGTCTTCTTTAAAAACTCGTGTCGGCCATGCAGCCGGAATAGCGCCAATCGGCGGAGCGGCGTTTAAGTTTGACCTGGAATAGTTTGGACCTTTAATAGGTATTTGGAATAGGTTCAGGTTTGGAATAGGTACAGGTCCAACTAGGTACGAGAAAAAGCTATTCCGTAACGTCCCTAGTCAAACAGACATTCCTGCCGCTGCCCGACTTGAGCCGCATGGCGACTACAGGAGGGCACCCATTAAGCCGGCACAGCGCGGCACAGCACGGCACAGCACGGCCAGCCTGGCCGGCAGTTCCGGAACCGCCGCCCATTGCATCGGCATAATCACATCTGAATAGCGTTCAAAACAACTTTGGCTATCAAAGCATAAAGTTTGCAATTACGGCGAGTGATTTATTAAATAAAAAATTAAAATTTCTTTAAATAATAAAGTTAGTAGTTCATCTGATTCGGAAGAAGAACTTTTGATTGTGGCTGCAGTATGTGCCGAGGCAAAAAATGAAGAAAGGGTCAGAAGAATCATTTTGATCTATGAAATTATGGCGAGTTTTATCATCTATTTCCTGATTTGTTGGCCGATGATGAAAATTTTTTTAAATACTTTAGGATGTCGAATGCCAAGTTTTATGACCCTCTAGGTATGTTACCACTTAGAAAATAAAACACCAATTTCCGAAAGGCTATTTCACCCGACGAGCGATTAGCAGTTACCTTAAATGTATAAGTCCGAACGTTTTCAATTAATACCTTATCGGACATAATGCAAGTATATTATATAACATAAAACAAAAAACAACTATCTTCTTCCAAAACCAATGCTTTAATGGTCGCAGACACTCTGACCGACCGGCAGTTTTTGCCCCTTCTGGAATATAAATTGTTGCCGGCCTGTGCGTACGACGACGCCGGGCTGACCGGTTCCAATTCAGTGAGCGCTACTCCATTTGATTATGCGTATATCAAAATCTGCCGGCCGTGCTGTGCCGCGCTGAGCCGACTTAAAGGGCGCCCTCCTTGACATACGTCGATCAGCCGGTTCAGTGTGTGACTGAGGTGGAGAGAGCGAGAGCGTCGTGGTAAAGAAAAAGTACAAAAAAAATAAATAGTTAGAACGTCTTTTGATGGCGCTAACAACCCCCGATAAAAGTTTCTGCGTCCGCTTAAGGCGAAATTATCAACGTCATTCAATTTATTGCCAACCTATAACCTATTTCGCGTTGATTTTTTGAGTTCATTATTTCAAATAACTAACATTTAAATAAAATCAATATCGTCGGCACATTATTTAGGTAATATCTGACATATTACAAAAATACCATTTTAATGATTTCATTGAAAATTTTGGGCGAGTTGTATAATGAAAGAACAATGATTTAATAGTATTAAAAAAATCAGATATTTTTCGCTATACAATTCTGCTAAAATAATAGAATATGCAGTCCATACTGATTTTATTTAAATTTTGTTTAAAGGCTAGAGAAAATAAATAAATCTACGCGAACTAGGTTATACTTAGGTTGACAAGCATGGTAATACTCCCACCTCAAACTAAAAAAGCGCTCATTACGATTAAAAGAATTGTATAGCATATTATTCAATTTTTTAAGACTAATTGCTCCAAAAATAAACGAATGTTGCCATAATTTTTATGAATGGTTTAAGAAAAATTAGAAAAAGGGAGAAATTTAAAGTTTGACCAATATTCTTAAACATTAAAAAGAACAGATAAAAGAAAAGTACAAAGTCTTTATCCACAAGTTTATTAGAATAACTAGGCGAACCTAGAATAATTCACAATAATTCGACATATTTCGAGTGTAGAAACACTTATCATCAGGAAAATAAAGTAAATAATACAATGCTGATATTGTTAGCAATAGAGAAAATAATAAGTGGGAATGGAGTTTTCAATAGTGTTCACGAGGTGTAAAATATAAATAGTCAGAAGACCGACAAGACTTCAGCATACTGAAAAGTCAAGGGCTAGTGCACAGGCCCTGTCTTGGGCAGAAAAATTAAGAGAGCAAAAGAAAAATTGGAGAGTTTTAACAGACTTTGTGAAAATCATTTAGGTATAAAGAGTGAAAAATCTTAAGTTTCATTAAACTTCGTCGGAGACATGTGAAAGTAGTGAAATGAGAGGGAAAAAAAAATTGGGTTTCGTAAAAGTCAAAGCATCATTTAGCTTAAAGTAAAATGCCTTGTTACAGCCCAGTTACCCCGGCAGAATTCAAAACATGCACATTGTGTGCAAAATTAATAGATTTAAAAGATTTTTCAAGCCTGGTACCTCAACAGCATTTTACTTCAAGCTAAAAGATGCTTTGACTTTTACAAAAACCAATTTTTTTTCTTTCCCTCTCATTTCACTACTTTTACATGTCTCCGACAAAGTTTAATGAAATCTAAGATTTCTCACTACTTATACCTAAATGATTTTCACAAAGTCTGTTAAAACTCTCTAATTTTTTTTTACTATCTCTGTTTTTCTGCCCAAGACAGGGCCTTTGCACTAGCCCTTGACTTTCCAGTATGCTGAAGTCTTGTCGGTCTTCTGACTATTCATTTTTTACACCCAGTGTACACCAGTGAAAGCTCCATTACGGCTCAATCCCACTTATTATTTTCTCTATTGCTAACAACATCAGCGTGGTACTATTTACTTTGTTTTCCTGATAATGAGTATTTCTACACTCGAAACATGTCGAATTATTATGAATTATTCTAGGTTTGCCTAGTTATTCTAATAAACTTGTGGAGAAAGTATTTGTGCTTTTCTTTTTTCTATACATTTAACTCCACTTTGAGTATGGACTACTTGTTCAAAGTTAAAAAGAACGTTTAGAAGATTGATCTGTTTTCTGGTCTGCAAAATGGCAAACGTTTTCGGTGAAAACGCAAATAGCGTTCCCTATACTTTCTGGATTGTAATGCACTTCGTGTTTATTAAGTTTGTCTACCTTTTGATATACCAGTGTGACTGCCTTTTATATTGGAGTTTATTCCGCTGGGATGGCGCTACGGTGTATTAATGGCCGCTTTGATTTTGCAAAGAGGCTTTAGTACATTTTACCGTCGTTCTTGGAATTGCTTGGGTTATGACTGCCAGTAGACTCCTAACAGGGACGAAACGGCCGTCGTGGTCTAACTGCCCCAGGGTATCCATTAAACTTGGATCCCTATGTATTCCAATATAAAAAATAGTTACATACTTGTCCGATATGCCACAATATTCTCTTTTTTATTAGAAATAACTTTTAAAAATAATTTGAACTCGTTAATATGGACTCTAAACAGGGTAAGACAAAATAATAAGTATTTTTTTTGTTTTTTGAATAGATAAAGGTACCATGGCTCTGTTTTTAATAATTGTTTTTTAACTATTGACGTTTAAAAAGACATTACCCGCATTGACAATTTGGTAATAACCCAATCTCAATCAAAGACAAGTAGATAAGTAATCCCTCAACAAAAAAATACTTAAATAAATATTTTTGAAAATGCGGCAGTATCACAAATCACGATAACCAGGTTAATGTGTGTGCATTTAAATGCACAATATTTATTTTGTATCTTATTAATATAAGACACAAGATATTAAAACACAAACCAAATACTGTGCAATTAAATACACAAAAACCACATGCCAAAAATATCTAAAAAAACTAAACATTACATCAATACAAGGAAGTAAAAATAATTTAAATGCGAAAATGGAGACAAAAGATAAATTAGCGGCAAATCAATTGTGATAACTGTGATAAGACGGGACGAAATTTTAAAATACGATTAAATATAATATATTTTTTTCGTATACATACACCATTAAATTTTTACTTATTTGAAGATCTAATACAACGGACACATGTTCATTTAAAAGGTAACCGGAACCACAGAATCAATTCTAGCTGAAGGCTTAGAAAAACGACAAGAGGAATAATAATATACCAGATGCATTTCTAAGTTTCAATTTAAATTCAGATATGGTATTTTTGAATTACAATGTTGTAATCAGCGAATCTTTGACAGTAATGATAGCCTTTGACGCTTAATTTGGCGTGATCGAACGAAAGTTTCATTAGAGAACAGAATCGGTGTTAGTATGCAAAATGTAAGCTGGAATAAATATAATAGTTCTTTGTCGTAATTATACAAGGAGCATTAAAAACGCGTAGTAAAAAGCTTCCAAGTAGTACATTAATTTGAAAAAAATATATACAGGGTGTCCCATAACTTATGGGCCGTAGAGTAACTGGAGATACTAGACATCAAACTAAGCCGATTAAGTCATATAAGTTTTTTCGGATTGTTACTCGTTCTAGAGATACAGGGTGTTGTATACCTACTAATATGAGTTGTCATACTGGATACCGGATCTTCATATTAATATTACCTTTCAGGGAAGGACTATGGGTTCCTCTTATTACTGATCAATAATGTAAGGTTATTTATAATTTGTCTAAACATCTAATCTCTATAAAACAAATATGATACTAATACTTCGTGTGACTAGTGACGAGTTTTAAAGAAGAATACAGGTTTTAATACTACCTATAGTAGGTTTCTTAATGCAATAGAGTAATAAATGAGGGCGGAATATATGCAAACTGCATATATATGAATTTTTTGCATATTTTGTCAATTTCATAATAAAATGCATATTATTCATAAATTATTATTTCAAGAGCATATTTTTATGTTTTCGGCTTTATCAAAAAAATTAAAACGTTAAAGATTTAATGTCCATTTTGATACTTATCTCAAGGATTTTCCAATCTGATGATTATAATTATATTTACATTTTAGTTATACACGGGTGTTGGTATTTTCGAGCCATGATAATTGAAGGTCGAATAAAATAGGTAATTTCGCCCCAGTCCAAAAATAACCGAAAATAAAATAGGTAAATTCGTCCCACGCTACCTGGGGTATTAGGGTAGGTATAATAATTAATAAAACCACAATGTCATATATAGGTGTGCAGTTTATTTAATATCTACGTGAAGTACAAACAACAGTTTATCAGTTCCTAAAACTAAGTTAAAAATCTAATTTTCTTACTTTAATAATACTACAATGTAGTCATATATACAGGTGTACAACAGTTTACCAGTTCCTAAAACTAAGTTAAAAATCTAATTTTCTTACTTTAAAGGTGCACAGTGAAATTAAATGCATTTTATTAAATGAAGTCTATTGATTTCACCATCACTGTACCGTTTAATTGTCTTTTCAATAAATTTTTGCCGGTTTTTAACTTTTACATTATGAATTTTTGATGTTTGATGTGTACTTTGCATTTTTACATATGTTTCTATTTGAAACTCCTTTAACTTTTCAATAAAAACATATAAATTTGGATGTGAACTATACATAGAACTATTAAAATTGCGATGGAAGGACTCACAAGCATTTGTCGTTCTTGTAAGTGTTGCAGACTTTTCAGCCCAAAGTTGTGGCGGAAACAGGGAATCTTCAGAAATATAGGTATCTGTGAGATAGTCTGCGTATTTTACAATTCTTTCGTCATCAGTATTGGGTATTAACTCGAACAAATCTAAAGCGAAACAATCTCCAACCTCATAGGGGCTTAAATAAGTTAAAGCAAATGTCATACGCAACCATTCGCCTATCCGAGAATTTTTGTCTTTATATTCTTGCGTCAGGTTACATTTTTGGATTTGCCTGTACCACGCTTGAGACAGATGAAATCTACAACCTATTATTTTTGCCAACGGCCAAACTTTTTCAATTGCTTTGTGAATCGCTCGTTCGAAATCTATTACTACTTCACAAATATTGAGTTCTATACCTATAATTTTACATTTTTCATCTAATAAACAAAATAGTTTTTCATAAGAGGCACTACATTTATTTGGCAATAAAGCAAATACTAGAGGTATATAGTGGCCGTTTATATAGCCATGAATTGTGAGAAATTGACAAAAATATTTCACACAGTAATCAAATGTCCCATCAAGATATATTCTTGTTGAATTACTTAAGGTTTTGAGGTGTGTTTTACAACTAAAAACTATAATTTGGTCCACCTTATTATTAATAAGAACAAAAGGCTCACCTAAATTAGTTACTACACTGTCATAAATTAGTTCCAACTTAAAATGCACATCGGAAATATTATGCGGCAATGCAGGAATAAGCTTTCGTCTGCTGTTGTACAAGTTTCTTCTGATATATGTCACATCTTCAACCGATAAAGTTGATGGAAGATTGGTTTGTAAAGCCTGTCTAATGATTTTCGCCGGTTTTTCTGCTAAGTCCTCAACAGCTTTTCTCTTGCAAGCAGAACTAACTATTTGTCGACAAACTTGTGCAATTTTAGGCACATGGGTATTGGGTATGTTCCTTGTTGTTGGTTCGATTCACAGTGATTGAAGTAAGTTCATCTATGTTTCCCAACGTATAAACTATGGAGTTACACTTCCTCTCTACGCACTTCCACATTTTCTCATCACTACTTTTTAACACTCTATGAAAACTGTACTTAAAATCTTTCACAACAAGCATTTGCCTTCCTCGGTTGCTGGTTATTACTTTTACCGTCATTTCCATAGTCACTAATTTTTACTATTTTTCCGTATTCCGTAACCGCTGATACTTCGGGGTTCTTTGACACAGTTTAAATAAGAATGAATTTATATCAAAAATTCCACCCCTAGATTACAGCAAAGACATTAATGTAATTATTTATTTTTTTTATTATACCTAATTATCCTTTTTCTAAGTGACCATCATAAAGTAAGGGTTTTGGGGCGAAATTACATGTTATACCTGAGCTGCTTAAACGAACCTTTTGAAACTCATCGTCCTTGGGGTGAATTTACATAATGTACCCTTAAACACAAGGAGGTTTCCGAAGTTTGCAGGTATATTGTTATGTTTATTGTCATTTAATAATGCATTATTATTACCTGCTTAACAATCTGTATTTAAATTTAAATAAATTACCCCACAAACCACCTGTTAGACAGTTATTTCATTATGATATCTTTACATTACTTCCACAAATGACTAATTTTATTTCTATAATGTCTTACAGGCATACCTACTTAAAACGTTTTATAAATATTTTAAATAACCCTCGACACCTTCTTTTTAGAAAGGTTTTTTCTTTTTCCCCCTTTACTGACTTTTTCACATACTCAGTATGTTTTAACTTTTCTCAATTTTCTTCATATTATGTCACTTCTATACATAAATTTTTAATTCCATAAAAGATCCATTAAGGTTCTACACCATTTTCTCTTCTGCTAAAACCATCAGCATTAAATAAATTTTCTGTCTCCTGATAATGAACGTTTTTACGTTCGATAGATGTAGAGACCCCTAAAGAATTTTTATTCTATTAAATTTTGTGAAGGAACACTTTTAGTTTCTTTTTTCTTTCTTTCCCATAAAATAAATTAATTTCAAATGTAAAAAAAGTGTCTCTAAAAGCACCTCTAAGAATGCAGTTGTATAAGGAGAGATTACCAAGAGTTAGTTCACCTCCACAATCTGTAATTACCCGGTGGGGAACATAGATTAAGGCCGCAATATTCTACGCGGGGCATTTCGAAGCTATAAAAGAACTAATTTTGGATTTAGATGACCATTCGCAGTGTGTTGTGCAAAGTAAAGAATTGTTAAAAAGTGCAAATGTAGCTAAATATCTTGTTTTTTTCAGGGTTAATTTCAGTTTTATACCGGACATAATGTACTCGTTGGAAAGTAGAAATTTAAGTTTAAGAGACTCAATTAGTATTGTTGAAACTTTTTCCGCTAAATGTAACAACATTACCGGTAAAGTAGGAGGTCAAGTAAGGAACAAATTGGATTATTTGTAAAAAACAATGAAGAATTTAAATACTTAACTGCAGTAAAAAGCCTTTATAAGGGTAAACCATCCAACAAAGTTTTATCTTGGCCTTTCTTTGTTTTGTGTGATTCCCAGTAATTTTGCCGACAACGATCAAAATAAATCAAAATCGAAAAGTAGCCACCAAATTTCGGCATTGCTAAGGCAAAGTATTTGTTTTCAACAAGTTTGTTAGTTGAGTCGGTAGTGTAAATAAAATTTCATTTTCCCATTTGCAAGAGAAAATAAAAGTTGCAATAATAGAAGAAGCCGCTAGCGCTAGCTATCAACTATTACTAGGAAAGTTTCGTAAAATATATGAAATTGCATATGAAAATTTTCGCCCTACTCATATAGAAAATCCATTAGTTAATATTTGCTTTAACTTTTATGTTAAATAAATTTAGTTCAGTTGAAATGTTAACTAATAGCTGTGTTAATACGATCTGTTTTATTCAAGATTTTTGACTAAGCATTAAGTCATATGTATGAGATAAGATCTTCATACTAATAAAAATTGGTTATTATTATATTATATAATTATTATTTATATGAGACAAAATTCATTAAAATCGATTAGCACGTTTTTGAATTTGGGAAAAAAGAAAATATTTGACCTATTCTAACGACAGAAGGCTGTCATCAAATCGTAATACAAATTAACAAATTTAAAGGTTTTTTGGGTATCAAAATGATTTAACAGAAATTTTAAACTTTTTACCAAAATTTATTTATACTATAATACCATTCCTATTAAACCTATTTCCATTATTCAGCTTGACTTTACTACTTTTAATAAATAGTAAATATCGATGGCTCTATATGATAAATCTCTTTGACCGTTTCCCCAAGGAATACTGACCAGTTCCATTACGAGCCTCGAAGGAATCGTTTAGTTCTATTTATTCTTCATAAAAATGCAAAATATACCTATATTTTTGTTTCTGAATTATGTTCAACTCGATTTATTACATGGCTATAAAACAGCATATATCACCATACATAGAGGAAGCTCCTGGGCTTTTTCACTTTAACCGAAGTCATTATATGCAGCAGGAATATTTTAACTTATTTAAAATTTATTTTAATAATAAAAATAATCCTCGGGTGTCAGAGACCGGTTCTATGAATAATTAAACAGAATCGCTCGCATACATACTAAAGATACGTATTCACGATTATTTTTATTTTATTTTATTGTGTTTGTTTCGAAAATATTTAATTAGAATAAAAAACCTCGTAATAGTAATAGTTGAGGGCAGGCTAAGCGTCTAGCCGGTAGGCCATCGCAACCTTTTTGTCAATCCCATTTGACTGGCAGATGATTTTTCTCGGCACAATTTTTGCAGTCTTATATTAACACATTATTAACACCTTCTACGCACGGCTGACCTGGACGGAGACAGCCTTATTATGTACGTCTCCGTGTTGCGACCACATATATATAGATATCTATATAACCAGTATCTATGGTATGCAAACAAGCTTGTGAAAAATGAGGTTTCTATGCAGGCCGTTACCGGGACAGTGAGCATGCGCAATATTTACTATACACAACAAATTATTATCAGCTATTGCTTTGACGCGAACAGAACCGGTCACCCGTTATTTTCATTTTTGTCTTGTGATGATTGTGTGAATTTAAGTTTTGTATTGTCTAGTTTATAATAGCGCCTTTTAATTTGTGACTCTGGTAAAGATACCTAAACTACCTTTGCTATGCTGTGTAATAAACTAATATTTCAAAAATTTAATACCAAAAAATAGTAAACTACGTTTTAAGCCAGCCCTATTCAGTGTTTACATGTTCCACATATGAAAGGAACTGCGCAAACTCCGTATCCCGCTTTACAAGTCCTTCATAGGGGACACAATATTGTTATATGAGTTCCCCCAAATCATCAAGGTCAGTATTAGAAGTGTCACTATACGCAAGGGACACCATCCATATTACCGAATCCTCTGATTCAGGTTGCCCCTAATTCATACAAACCGGTACCGAACATTTTAAGGGGTCACTGTCCGTACTAAATCATTCAGATGTTGCTCTTGGCAACATGCCTGGAGGAACACCCGAATAAACCCGAACGAGCCCGAGAACCCCACCGCTGTATCGTATCTAGGTTGCCTTTCAACTGCAGTGTTTTTGTCCTTGAGAATATTAGTATGTGTTGCATCTGCAATAATACTACGTAGTATGATGGCCTGGTGGAGGGAATTTAATAAGTCCATCATACCTGCCCAAGGTCGATAGCTGCCGCTGCAGGCATCCACCGAATAAGAAATTTAAGAAACGGATGAACCTTGAGGCATCGTTCTGATTTAAACTGCTGACCTGACGTGAAATGATAGGTGGTTCAAATCAAATTAAATTAAATAATTTATTTTCCCAGATACAATCTACAATTGAAGCGAAGTATGCTGGGCCAATGTAAAACTAGATACTTATAGAGCACCTAACCAAAATTGATCGACAACAAACAAAACATAAGTATGTAATATAAGTAAAACATATAGAAACTTTAAAACAGGCAATTCAAAAACGTATCTAAGCAGGCAGTAAAAACGTTAAGATATTATAAATAATTTAAGGGACTTTTTAAAACATTGTATACTATTACAGCTCTTAATTTCTTCGGGCAAAACATTGCAAATTCTAATACCAAATCATTTAGGAGATTGTAGGCCATCAATTTTTTAGAGTACGAAACATAAAAACTATCCCATTGCACGTCTCTCTTTGGCACAAAATTACCTTTATTACAAAATACAAGCACTACTTATTCCAATATACAGTGTGTCTCCGGATGGACGCATGAATAGGTGAAAAAAAACTAAAAAAATTTAAGTTGAAACTATATTTTATGGTGTTCAGCCCTGCTTGGATAGAAAACTACTTTGTGTCATAATTTTTGTTTCAAGAAATTAATTGGAAATTAACAAAAAATCTATTTTTCCACTAATAAAGCGATTTTTTCTAGAAGATAAAAATAAATGTGTAAGGATGGATATAAAATGTTAAAATAATATTCCTACTTGGTTTCGTTCCACCCTCCTTGACGAAGATTTAAAAATATTTCTTTAAGAAAAGTTGTTTAAAACATAAAATTATGTAAATTTGCAAAATTTCAACACAATGTTTGTTTTCCTACGACCACCTATAAAAATGAGAAATAAAGCACGCGTAACTTGGCTAGAGAGTCCTTTATATCACACGCGTGTTGAAATATTTTCTTTCAATACGCGTGTTGAAATATAAAACAGCTGATGGCCGACGAATTTGACAGCAAAACTATTTTAAAAAATAACAATCTTACGGGACCCGTTGAGCGAATTGGGGTGCTGGGTGGGGTAAACTAAACTACCCACTAAACATGGAAGCTTACACACACTTGCAGCAATTTTGCTAGGCCTTTCAAATACAAGTTTCAGAAACAGAGTATTCAACAAGCTTTGTACATATTTTCTTTTAAATACTTTGTTTTATAAGTTTCCGGTACGTATTAGCAATCAAGTTTTGTTTAACTAGCTTTCAAAACATTTTCTTCCAAAATTATCCCGCCTACTTCATGTGCATCTTGTCCATAACTTTACAAATTTAAACTTATTTTTGTAAACTTGTAGAACGTTTATTTAAAAAAGAATTCCTCATGCTTCAAATATATCTTTACAACAACGAGCTTGCAAATTTAAGTTTTTGTTCCTAAACTTGCAGAACATTAAATAATGTAATATATTTGTGGTTTTATATTGTACCTTACATGACATTTAAATCTGGTATATAGGTTATACACAAACCTTTTTTTTGTGGTTATACCTAGGTAGGTAGCTATATCTAATTCATAATTTGTGCAAGTAATTTTTAATAATTTTTCAGAATATTACACAATCTCCAAGTTTATGGTTAATTCTATGCAAAGTTAAACTGATAACATTGCCTAAAAATAGTTTTCTTTTTAGTTGTAATTTTGTTTCAGGGCAGGGTACTAATTTTGATGCATATTACCCACTGAACATGACACGTTACAGCAACATTACGTAACGTTTAATATTACGTAAATTATTTAATGTTTTTTTAACGTTTTTGTTTTGTTATAGTAACGTACAGACGTCCAAGTTATAAAATATTTTTATGGAAAATGTGTTTTCTACGTTTTAGTTTCGTTAATATTATTTATTTGTATTACGTTTTCGTAATGTTACAAAAACACATTACATTTTTGCAAATATTACGTTTTTTGTTAATGTACCATATTTGCTGAGTTTGTTACCTCTTTTAATCGTAGTATGCAAGTAACAATTCCATTATCATTTTAACATTTAAAAAATTATTAATGTTACGTTTAAATTACATTTAGCTGTTATACAGCAGCATAGAAATTTATAGGTAACAAGAAGACGTTTCCTTTTTACGCCAGGGTTGCCCTATCTCGAAAAATGTTTCTTATTCTAAGAAAAGTTGAATTGTTTAAGAGCAAATATTTAAAGAAATAATTTTAAATGACTACAAATTTTTTAAATTTCTACCTTCTTAACTATGTGCTAAATATTTTAGAATATGTGTCTTTCATTATTAATAACTTTATTTGATTCACAACCAAAGCCTTCTTTAGTAATTAAAAGGCTGTGTTACAACACGTTTACTTTTTTACGCTCAGACATTCTAGTTTTATCAACAGTTCAGTCCACGACATATTATGTCCTTAATGAGTAAATTAACCAAATATTAACTTGACAACAGTGATAAATGTATTTTTTAGAGGGTACGACACGCGGACATTAGGTATGGCTAGGACGATCGGCCCTTCTGATTTTCTTAGAACCGATGTGGAGAACAAAGACCAACCAAAAACCCTACGGGAATTGGGAAGAAAGTGACCGTGTTTTGTGCTGTGTATTTCAAAAATCTAAGTGTTGAATATTAAGTGGACTATGGTAAACCAATAGCAATAATAAGGTATGTATGGTATGGTGAATTTGTTTCGTGTTTTAATTTGGGCTATTAAAAAATAATAATTCTTGCTTTGATTCTGACGCTCAGTAGTATGGGCTTCAAGGAGCGCGAAATGTCGCCAAATAGCTTAACAAAAACTTATAATTTTCGCAAAGCTGATTTTTCTGCTTTATATAATGCTATTCTGCACACTAACTGGGATTTTTTAAACGAATTTAAAATCGCTGACTTGGCTCTAGAGGGTTTTTACAACCGACTGTATAACATTTTTGATGAATTTGTCCCTGCTTATAAAAACTTTAAAAGACGTTTTCCATCCTGGTATACCTCTGATATTATAAAAAACATAAAATTGAAAGCAAAAATGCACACCAAATATAAAAAAACAAATATTAATCGATACCTTTTGGAGTTTAGGCGACTAAGATCTGCAATAAAGGAGCAAATTAAGGTTGCTCACAATACTTACATTGATAATATGCAGTCCTCAATTGTGAACGATTCTCAAAGATTTTGGCGCTTCATAAATTCAAAAAACAGTACATCAAGAATCCCGGGCGAGATGTACCTCGGGGATCAGCGTCTCGATGAACCTCAGGATATCGTGAACTCTTTTGGCGAGTTCTTTCATAGCGTTTATATACAGGGTGTACCTGATGAGTGCGATCAACCAGTAAATAATGTTATTGATGAATACTTACCAATCCTTCAACCAATAACGGAACAGGACATTAAAGATGCCTCAAAAAAACTTAAAAACAAAATGACATCAGGGCCGGATAATGTTCCTTCTTTTGTTGTGAAGGATTGTATAGGGGCTTTGGTGACACCACTATTAATCATTTTTAACCTATGTATATCAATGTCAACTGTGCCAAAAATGTGGAAACAGGCAAGAGTGTGTCCCATATTCAAAAGTGGTGAGCGAAACCAAATTAACAACTATCGCCCGGTCTCCTTACTTTGTAACTTTTCCAAGATTCTAGAAACAATACTGTATAGGCGAATTTATGCGTCAGTTTGTAAAAACATTGCAGTTGAGCAGCATGGATTTATGAGTAATAGATCAACGGTTACTAATTTATCATGTTTAACTCAGCTAGTGTCTCGTGTGTTAAACAATCAGGGACAGGTGGACGTAGTCTATACTGATTTCTCGAAGGCATTTGATAGGATAGATCATGTATTGTTGTTGCACAAGCTAAGGGGGTATGGTTTTGACGAATCAGCCCTGGAGTTTTTTGGATCATACCTAACAAATAGAAAACAGTTTGTTTTTTACAATGGCTTTACATCTAATAAATATAACGCGTCCTCTGGTGTACCGCAAGGTTCCAACTTAGGACCATTACTGTTTCTACTTTTCATCAATGATTTAAATAATATTGTAAACTGTAGGAAGCTAACTTTTGCGGATGATTTAAAATTATTTTTGCAGATTGAATCTCTTCGTGACTGTATTTTCTTGCAAGAACAGCTGAATTTGGTTCAGGGTTGGTGCGACAGAAACAAACTCAACCTTAATGCAACTAAATGTAAAGTTTTGACCTTCAGTCGCAAGAAACAGCCACTATTGTATCCTTATTCCATCTCAGGTGAGGTTTTAGAGCGCCCCAGGTCGTTGAAGGACTTGGGCGTCACCTTCGATCCTATGTTGACTTTTGTTGAACATGTAAATAACATAGTTTTGGAGGCAGGCAGGATGCTGGGCTTCATCGTGCGCAACTGCAGAAACTTTTATGACCCTAGAGTTTTTAATACATTGTATTTTTCTTTCGTCAGATCCAAGCTTGAATATGCTTCACTGATTTGGAATCCTCTTTATGCATGTCACGTAATAAACAACATCGACAAAGTTCAAAAGAGATTTTTAAAATATTTAACATTTAAATCAGAAGGAGTGTATCCTGAGCAAGGAACCGATTATGACATTTTATTAAACAGATATAATTTTATAACCCTGGAAAAAAGGAGAGCAATTGCATCTCTAGTATTTTTATTTAAGTTGCTGCGCGGTGGAATCGATTGTCCTGATCTGCTATCTCAAATAAATTTGTTTGTACCTAGAGTAAATACTAGACATCATTTAACATTTTTGTGTGAAAGAGCGAGAACAAATGTAATGATTAAATCTCCAATTAATTTTATGTGTTACAATTTTGACAGCATGTGCGAAGATTGTGATATATTTACATGTAGCTTGCGCGATCTGAGGAGGAGTGCCGAGGGTGGTCATTAACTTAGTTGTTATATATACATAATGGTATGTGTTATTGTAATACAGTATACGAATATGTGCATAATATGGCGATAATTTTGAATTTATTGTATTTCCGTTGTTGGTGGTTTATGTTTGCAGATTTATATAGTTGTATTAAATCGAGTACATTATTATTTATATTTAATTTGTAATATTGCTCTGTAAATGGGTTTCTTGTTGGGCAATAAAGCTATTATTATTATTATTATTATTATTATTAATAATTTCAGATAGAGGTAGTCATTATGGGGCAAACAATACTGATATTTTCAGAAATTAATTATTTTAGCTTTTATGTTTTCACCTTTTGCGTTTTCCTTTAAGATAATTTAGGTGTTTTTGGTTAATAAAATGTTTAATGGACACACTATTTTATTCAAATCTTTTTCTTTTTTTTTCTGAACTTTGTCCATTTAGGAAAAACACCGGTTAATCTATTTATATGCTGACCATGATAAAATTTATGATTTTTCAGATATGATGAATTTTGGGGTGTAGTTTATGAATCTTAAAAAATTATTTTTGTCGAAAACGCTTAGTTTTTAAGATATTCCTTTTTAAATTGTTTTTTTTTTCTTAAGGTAAGTCGCCACTGCAAAATGTTTTAATTTTCCTTCCTCATTGGCAATTAAGTAGGTATATACAGTGTGACCAGTAAAAAAGTCAGCATCATATGGGATTTTTTTTAATTAATAGCTTTATTCAAAATTTGACTTTGGCATCAAGTTCTGCTTCGATCTAGATGAAAATTAAGCAAAAAAATAGTAGTCACGTGATTCGCATTATCTGTCAAATTTTAATTTAAATATTTCAAAAGTGGGGTTATTTCTGAAAATATCGAAAAAAGTTATTAGAAAACGTTTTTTTAAATGCAGTTTTTAGCCCACATGCAAAATTTCAGCTGCTAAGATAATTTTGATTTTTTACCCATCACTAAAATTTACTTTCCACTTAATGAACACTTTACTGATGACACTGTGTTCTTTTTTGTCTTAATATTAAGGCGTATTGCTTTCACACACAAACTACGTTTTCAAAAATACTTATTTTATGAAGTAACCTTAAACAGGGTCAAAAACAAATAAACTTTGCATCACATGCGACCAAATGTTAATAGCTAAACTTTGATTTTGTAGAAAAACACACATTTAATATGGCGCTACTTTAAAGAAAATGTATCTGAAATAAAGCATTGTCAAAACTAAGAAGTTTTATGTAGGTTGCGTTGAGTCTTATTTTGTATAAGTGGTGCAAGTTACAAAATATGGGTAAAAAATCAAAATTATCTTATGCAGCTAAAATTTTGCATGTGGGCTAGAAACTGCATTTAAAAAAACTTTTTCTAATAACTTTTTTCGATACTTTCAGCAATAACCCTACTTTTGAATTATTTTTTGGAAAAAATTAAAAATTGACAGATAATGCGAATCACGTGACTACAATTTGTTTGCTTAATTTTTATCTCAACGAAGCAGAACTTGATGCCAAAGTCAAATTTTGAATAAAGTTATTAGTAAAAAATCCCATATGATGCGGTCTTTATATACTGGTCACACTGTATAAGTGCGTTCGATTGTTGTCAATTATTACGCTCGGTCCATGCAAATAAGTAGACCGAGCATACAGATTTACATGAACCTAACGCAGTTATTGTCTGCATGACCGGCACGTGACGTAATTTTACCTAAAACAGTATTTGCTTACAGACGCAGTAAAAACGTCCTCGAACAATGTAACTGAGAAGGATTTAGGCGCTATTATCTGAGACTGGTTCCGATTTTCCAAACAAATTAAGGAACATAATATCAATAAGTAAATAAATAATTATATACAAACATATAATAAATTATTTTTACTTAAAACATTGTTTTTTTTTGTTTTTTTTAGCAAGTTTTCCACAGGGTGACTCCGCCCCTGTTTTTAGGTTACTTATATGAAAATATCCCTTCTAATTTTCAAGACATTGTCACACAGCAGTATTTATTAAGTTGCGATATATGCCCTTCAAGCATTTTTCAATATTAAGTTTATTAGTAGTTCTCTTCTGCAAGTTTTGGTGCTGAACAAATAAATGTACATTGCTATATTACTTCCAATAAGTTTAAAGATGTAAGGCGCATAATATAAGGAAATTTTCAGTAAACTTGTACAATACTTTGGTTTGAAAATTAAGATAATAAATACTTGATGCAAGTTTGCAGAGACGTTATTTTTGCAAGTCTACATTAGAAAACAGAAGGCAAGCTTACGTTAAATTTAGTTTTGAAAATTAGCAAATTTAAGTTTAAATACTGGCCGTTTCAAGCTTGCCCCAAGTCGGTCGAGAGTGTTTTGCAAGCTAAGTTTAAACTTGCACTTGCAGAAGTAAGCTGGATGGATACTTGTGTCAAGTGGCCCTTGCTTAGTGGGTAGGGCATTACTGCAAATAAAAATCCTTTTTTTAATTATTTTTGGGAACCTAAAAGTATTTATGATAAAAATAATAATATATCAAAAAGGGAAAATTTGTCAGGCAACCCACCAAACATGTCAACTGAGTTGAACCACAGAAAAAAAGGGGCAGCTATAGAGCAGAAATAGAATACCCTAGGAAATATCGATTTATAATTTTACATTTATCTTGGATAAAAATATCCATACAATGTTTAAGGATATGGGACAAGTGAATGTGCTTTAAGTAAGTAAATTTATTTTAGCAATATTCAAAACAAATCGAATATAGATAGAACTTTTATACTTAATTAACAAGCTATCGATATTTAACTCCATCTCTATCTTTCTATAATGTTGAGGTTATGTTTTAGTTTTGTGTTTTGTTGTTTTTGAATGTATATTTCGGTATATTATTGTTTTATTAAAAGAATGCAAGCAGCTAAAAAAATCAAAAACAAAATTTATTAACTGTACATAGGATAGTGTGCGTAAGCAAATAGGAGAATAATTTATTCTTTTTATTTAAATCTAGGTAAGTTTAAATGTGTAAGCGGGCATTGTTTTTATTTTGTTTTAATATAGAAAAATGTATTTCAACTCAAGTGTTGAAAAAATTTGTTTAACACAATGGTGATACCTACAAACTATTAAAAACAAATCAAACTCTTTTTGATTATTTTGTATCGTCGTAGGAAAAATTTTGTACATTACTCGTGTGAAAGTGATTTTCTTACACTCGGAGAATTTCCGCACTCGGCTAACGCCTCGTGCTAAATACTTCCTCGTTTAGCGGGTAGCACTTTCAACACTTGTTATGTAATATACTATTTTATCCGTCTACTAGAGGTAGTAATTCTAATAATTATTGTCTTATTTTTATGCATTTTCTCATTTCTTATAAATATCTAAATGTTTAAGAGATGGATCGTGTGGGGAATATGGAAATAAAATAGGGAAAAAAATCATGATGATCTCGATTTTTTTTTCTGAATATTTTTAGAAGTTTTTTTTTGACAAGAATGTGAATCTCTGTATCTTTTTGTGTTTTAATAATTTTTCCTTGTTCCTAAAATCCCTCCCGTATGCTATATATAAATCAATTAACCATGGGGTTGAAGAAAATTACAGTTTGTCTCCATCTCCACTCACACAATAATATTACTGCCAAGTTTTTCTTCTTGACAAGCAGCATAGCTGTATTATGTTTTATTTATTTTTGCGACATCCTGTAAATTGACTAGGTTCCTTTGAAACTCATTTATTATTTATATAAACTACTTAAAACAAACTCCTTCAATATTTTGCTTCAATACAACAAAGAGTGCATTAATAGAATTAAAACGAATATCTAGAGCCTCGATCTCTCCAGTGAAACTTAAAGATATAAATAAGCCTTTGTAGTCGTGAATCTCAACTAAATAAAGAAGTAAACTAAATAATTCAAATTGAACTCCATTTTGAAACTTAATTATTCGTCACGGAAGTTAAAGTGCTGTTATTCTTCCCAATTTAATTGTGCAGAATTGTAGTTTGCTAGGTTGAATGTTAATAATTGCTATCATTTATGATTGTCTGCATTATGGGACTATAACAGCATGCAAATTGAATACCATTTTTATCCTCGGCTACCATTGAAGGTTACACAAAGCAAAAAATAAAAGGTGGCCTCACTCGGTACTGCGTTTGTGTGAAATAGAATTTCAGATAAAATGTCGTTTTAAAATTTCATTTAAATTTATAAGCAACAAAAACCTGCATCGAAAAATAGAAATTATTTTTTATAACCTTTTCTATTCAGTTATACCCAATGTATATAGGGTGTTTCATAAGGGTGGCCACCGGTCATATCTCGGAAACTACTAAGCACAGAAGCTTGGGAAGAAAAAAAAATTTACGTATATCCTCATTTCGCCGCAAGAGGGCACAATTGAAAATAATTTTTTTAAATCCAAATTTCTCCGAAAATTCCCATATTTATTAAGGTATTACCTACTCTAATTACATCATTAGAAAGCTTAGACAATTCTGCATCATTTTGGTTTAAGGCTCATTGACGTACCGACCTTGATAAGAGTGGGGAAAACTATTGAAAGTGTAAATATTAAAATCGCTGTAAATTCTAAACGATTTATCCGATTTTACTAACTTTAAGCTTTTTTGGAAGAGATAGGTAAGTACCTTCAATTGCCGTAAAAAACAATAATTTCTTCAAATAAACTGTTACAAATTATTTTTTTGGCAATAACTCTGAAACTAACAAGGATATCAAACTGCCGTCTGCACATTTTTTCTTGAAAAATTTAATTTACTTTCCGATTATGATGTTATAGTTATACCGTATGCTTTGAATTTTTGGGATAAAATCCAAAAAAAAACTGTTATTATTACAAATTGCGCCCTCTAGCAATTTTATTAGAAACTATCGTGTACCGTTGTATACGGCAATTGAAGGTACTTACCTTTCTCTTCCTAACAAGCTTAAATTTAGTAAAATCGGATAAGTCGTTCAGAAGTTACAGCGATTTTAAGTTTTACACTTTCAGTAGCTGCCCGCACTCTTATGAAGGTCGGTACGCTAATGAGCCTTAAATCAAAAAAATGCAGAATTGTCCAAGCTTTCTAATAATGTAATCAGAGTTATACCATAATATGGAAATTTTTGGAGAAATTTAGAATAAAAAAAAATGTTTTTCAATTGTGCCCCTTGCAGCGAAATGAGGAACTTAAAAATAGTTTCCAGAATTTTTTTTCCCCAAGTTTCTACGCTTAGTAGTTTCCAAGATATGGCCGGTGGTCACCCTTAATGAAACACCCTGTATACCTAATACGTGTTTATTTAAATATTACTGGTGATATTTTCTAGAATCCGAATATCTGCAGTAGCTAGATCTAAGAGAGAACGAACCCAAAATCATATGGTATTTTTTATGGGGGTTATTACTGTAAAAAGTGTCTCATTTTAAATTGATGCCAAATTTTGACGTTTTTAAAATAGTTCATATCGAACGTGTATCATTCAAAATTTAATCTACGACAGTGCAAATAGATTTTATTCGTCTAAATTTCATTGATATCAGATAATGTTTTCGTAATTTTTAAAATTTTCAGGTGTCCATATTAGTCGATATCATGGTAACCGCATTTTTGATAGTTTCAATTTCGATTTTGACAACTACACCAGTCAAGTTATCAAAATTTTAGTGCAAAATAAAAAAATTGATATCCAAAATTTTATTGCTGAAAACTGTTTATGGGGTAAGTATAAACGTTAAAAACTAAAAATAGACAACTGGATCGGTCATCCCTCCCCGTGGGGGGTCGAAAGGGGGTGAAAAATGGTGTTTCGTGATTTATGGTAAAAGGAGACGTCCTAGAAAAAAATGTTTCATACAAAACTTGTAGATCATGTAAAAATCTACTACTTTTGTGAAAAGCACTTTTTCACATAACCTCAAATTTTTTTAGATAAGTGCGAAAAACCGGTTTTTGTGTTTTTTCATTTTCATTTGAAAACGTGTCAACTAATATTTATGAAATTTTAGGGAGAAATAGCTTTTCTTATGACAAATAAGGAAAATTTTTTTTGTTTTTATTTCATGGGCTATTTTGAAGATATTTGCTTTTTTTTTTTGTATTTTTTTCAAATAAAATTTGTCCTTCGAAAAATCAATTTAAAAACTTTTGGTTGTGCTCATTTTTTTCGTTTTTAGTTGCACTTTAACATGAAAAAAAAAATAAGTCAGGGCGCAAAAACATCCTTTAAAATGCACAAGAAGCCAAAAGTGAGTTTTACGAAAACGAATATTTCAGTATAAGTTCATAATTCGTTTAAAATTACGAACATTTTTTAAAATCAAGTACTTATTTGTATTCTATGGGAAAAAATACTAAAAAAATTATTAAGAAATTTAGGTTAATTAAAATTTAAATTAGCAAAAATTTTAAAATACGAATTTATGTAATTGATCGAGAAAAGTATAATTGCGTAAGCGAGTCACAAAAAAAAAAAATTATAGGTAATTTTGAAGTACTCTGGTTCTTTTTAACTAATAAAAATAAACTTAAACTAGATTCAAATAACAAGTATATATTTTAACGAAATATAAATTATTAATTCAAAAAATTTCTTTATGTTAACATAAAACATGGTAATGATGGTAACATTGAAAAAAGTGGTATACAAAACCTGTTTGGTCTAGTAGATACTTAACCTATAACTCACGAAAAACCCAAGAATTGCAAAATTATTACATTATTATATTTTAAATGCAGTCTACTCTTCAAAAAGTTTTTAACAACAAAATTTACGATCAATCGTCGCCTTTCTTCACTGTTTCACTGGTTGCGATACAAGCTCTGGATTTGCTGGCAAAGGAAAAAAAACAAGTTTTCATTCATTATTAAAAACTTCAAACTTGACTACTTTGGTTGAACCTTTTTATAAAGAAAATGTAGACCCCACGATCATTTCTGCTAACGGCTGTACTTTAATAAAATCAATTTACAAATGTGAAAAATCCAAAGAATCACTTGATGAATTGAGGTTCAGCCAGTATAAAAAAACTATCGACTAGAAAAGGTTTCCAATTAGAAAAAATACCACCAACTGTTGGGGCAGCTACGCAACACTCTTACAGATGCTATTTCCAGGTTCAAAAGTAGCTTGGAAACAATACTTTACTTGCTACTAAATGGGGCTGGAATAAAATAACAGCTAATAAGAAAAACGTGCTGTTACCTCATTTCACAGACGATCCAGTTATTCGGGACACATTACTTGTAGCTAAAAAAAAGGCTGTGGTACTAAGTGCGGATGCCGAAAGCATGGTCTGCAATGCACTGACTTATGTGCAAAATGTCAGAGTGCTGGTAATTGTACTAATTTTGAAGAGCGAAAAAATTTGGATGGCTTTATTGATGTAGAAGATATTTTAGCTGCAAACAAAGAACCAACCCTTTGCTTAAATGCTGAAAAACAAATATTTGAAGATATTTTTCACATTAGTAGTGAGGATGAAGACGGCAATAAAGTTAAAGAAAACGTTTCAGCGGAAAAAATAAATTCTAAATCAGAATCATATAATTTAAATGATGTAAGTGTATCAAAAAAACGTAGATTGGTTTAGTACTTATATTAAATATTTATTTAAAATATAATAATGTAATAATTTTGCAATTCTTGAGTTTTTCGTGAGTTATAGGTTAAGTATCTACTAGACCAAACAGGTTTTGTATACCACTTTTTTTCAATGTTACCATCATTACCATGCTTTATGTTAACATGAAGAAATTTTTTGAATTAATAATTTATATTTCGTTAAAATATATTCTTGTTATTTGAATCTAGTTTAAGTTTATTTTTATTAGTTAAAAAGAACCAGAGTACTTCAAAATTACCTAAAATTATTTTTTTTGTGACTCGCTTACGCAATTATACTTTTCTCGATCAATTACAAAAATTCGTGTTTTAAAATTCATGCTAATTTAAATTTTAATTAACTTAAATTTCTTAATATTTTTTTTAGTATTTTTTCCCATAGAATACAAATAAGTACTTGATTTTTAAAAAATGTTCGTAATTTTAAACGAATTATGAACTTATACTGAAATATTCGTTTTCGTAAAACTCACTTTTGGCTTCTTGCATTTTAAAGGATGTTTTTGCGCCCTGACTTATTTTTTTTTTTTCATGTTAATGTGCAACTAAAAACGAAAAAAATGAGCACAACCAAAAGTTTTTAAATTGATTTTTCGAAGGACAAATTTTATTTGAAAAAAATACAAAAAAAAAAAAAAGCAAATATCTTCAAAACAGCCCATGAAATAAAAACAAAATTTTTTTTCCTTATTTGTCATAAGGAAAGCTATTTCTCCTTAAAATTTCATAAATATTAGTTGACACGTTTTCAAATGAAAATTAAAAAACACAAAAACCGGTTTTTCGCAATTATCTAAAAAAATTTGAGGTTATGTGAAAAAGTGCTTTTCACAAAAGTAGTAGATTTTTACATGATCTACAAGTTTTGTATGAAACATTTTTTTCTAGGACGTCTCTTTTTACGATAAATCACGAAACACCATTTTTCACCCCCTTTCGACCCCCCACGGGGAGGGATGACCGATCCAGTTGTCTATTTTTGGTTTTTTACGTTTATACTTATCCCATAAACAGTTTCCAGAAATAAAATTTTGGATATCAATTTTTTCCTAACATTTTCCAGTCTGACTGGTGTAAACGTCATTATTGCCTTCTAATTTTCTATTGTATTCAAAGTGTTGGCCAAAAATAATTTAAATATGGGAGATTCTTAATCCGAAAGTGTCCCTTCGGATAAATAAATACAATCCGTTTTTCTAAGTAATAATAACAAATAAATAGTTTGCACCGACTTTCTTTTTGTTTTTGTATCTTAACATTTGGATGTTATTATGAATTCATAATGGCACTGAGTGCTATTATAAAGGTCATAATGACATCTAAATGATAATGCTAAATACGTCATAATGGCACTGTCGTAGATTAAGTGATTAAGAAAACGCGGGAAAAGTTTCATTTAAACAGAAAGGTTTATTAAACAGGGTGGTTTTTAAAAAAGGGTAGTGTTTTAAATAGAATGTTTTTATTAACATGTGAATCTAAGCATTTTCTCTCTTAGGTCTATCTACGGTTATCTGCATCACATCAAATCTGCAAAATGTATTTAAGTCTGTATCATTAAACAAAATATCTTTTCTCTCCGCAAGTTATTTTAAAAACCACAAAAATTAAAATAATTTAATGCTTTTTTTATATTTACATCCTAGAAACCCACACCTGCTAATTGCATACCGATTAGAAACTCTAGAGTTTATAGTTTATGCCACGGGAAACTAAGCCAATTTTAACTATAAATAAAACTAACCAAAAGCTTTTGCATTAACCAAAAGAAATTCATTTTATAAACCATAAGTTTATATTATATAAAATACCTTGATAAGAATAATAACAATAGCAAAAGTTTGTTTATACGTATCGACTAAAACCAAAATTCCAAAGCATCTCGATAAAGTCGTGGGCAATCTACAAATCATTTTTGCAATTTACTAAAAACTTTTCCTCATCATTGTCATTAATTGCATAATACACCTTTCCTTCGGCCGACCACGCTTTCGTTTTTCCGTATTTATTCTTTGTCGCGAGCAGTAAATCCTAGCGAAAGCGTATTAAGTCTTCAAAAATTGAATACGGAGTATCTTTAAACTCCTTTTTTGCAGCAAAAATTTTAATTAGTTACGAAGTTCACGTGAGAGGTTTTTTGATAGTATCTGATCTTTTTCCCATGCGAAAGGAATAGTCAATATCGGTTGATAAGCAACGAACATTTAACTATTATTCAAAGAATTTAGGCAAGCCTTTAAAACGATTCTCACGTTCTTCCTCGGGCATGCCACAAATACGCAAACTACTTAGTTTGGTGCATTGCTTCAGCGAGTCCATTCGTATTTGCATTTCATCAATGGATTTCACATTTTTATCAACCTAACTATTAATTTTGTTAATAGAGTCATGAACAGCGGTAAGTTTACTATCAATCATTTTAATTTTCCTGTCCAGACTTTCCTCTAATTGCGGGAAAAAATGCGAAAATACTTTATTGAATAAGTCTCGCAACATCATTGTCAGATCTACTAGAACTTCTGGTAGCGATGCCACTTCCACCAGCCATGTGCTTCAAGTTACAACGTAATTACACAGATACGACTATAGAATAGCATGTGCCAGTTAGACAATAAAATTAGTAGAAAGTTCGCTTTTGAGAGCAAAGGGAGCCTCAAATTACTCAACAACCGATAATCGGCACCACTATAACCAGGATGTTTCGTAAATAAACAGAAAATTACGGTTTTAAACCACATAAACACAAATTAAGTTGACTGAGCTAAAGTAAATGCGTCTACACGCGTACATCGCGCATATCTGAACACATTTCAATATTTGCCTGAAATTTACTTTTGGGGAAAATTGTTTAATAATAGAACAACAAATCCAGGTCTACTTAAGAAAGTACTATATCGTTCTAAGAAAATATTTCTACTAAGTTTTGAGAGTTTATCATCGCATGTAAAATAAATTCATTTCTTTCTCACCGCTGTCACTGAATTTCTCTAAATTGAGACATACGCTTTACAACGACAAACCCGGACTGTGGGTCCCTCACACAGTCTAATAGACATTATCACTATAACTAATAAAGAACTCCTTAAAGGTAAGGTTTTGCACCATGACATGCATGAATTCATTAACCATCAACTCATATACTGTACATTAAATCGCAAATTGCCTCCAAGGTCTCCTAAAATTGTAAAGTAGGTATAGAAATTTTAAGAATTTTGATAACCTAGCATTTCAGTCTGATCTAGTAAATATGAATTGGGCCTCAATATTAGATGCCCACACACTCTCAGAAAAAGTTGCTCCGCTGACTAATAAAATAGTTTCACTCTTTGACGTGCATAACCCTCTACAGTGCGCGCGCGTAACACGGCCAATTTCACCCTGGTTTACAGAAACATTAAAGATCATGAAAAAACACAGCAATAGGTTACTATCCAGATATAAAAAGTCGGGTAGCTCGAATGATTGGTTAGCCTACAAAGAGATGAGAAATCTTTTTACGCAGACGGTACGAAATGAAAAAAAAGCCTACATTAACACATTCGCTGCCACAGCAGACACCCGTGTCCGCTACATTTATTCAACGAACACTTTTCTATAAAAGTTTCCATATGAGGTGTCTGTATTGGCGCTGCGGAACCGTCCACTTATTTTGGTTTTTTTATTAGAAATGTACATAGATTGTATATTCTGTGTCTGCTATTGTGTCCGCTATGGCGTGCATACTTAATTTTCAAATAAATTTCCATACACGCAAAGGCAGACACCCAATGTACCTATAGTACTTATTTCAATAAAAATTTAAAGCGCGTTTTGTATTTATTTATTTATTTTCTTTTAAGAAATGTAATCAAAATGTTAACACATTATATCAGGTGTTGTAACATAATAAACAGATATAAAGAAATCACTCCCTGGTTCTTCATTGGTCACAAAATACATAATTCTTCGGGTTCTGTTATTCATTTTTGCACAAAAATAGAATGTAATAAAATAAATCACGTAAATCGGCCTAAATTTGCAACGGAGAACTAGCAGTAGACACAACGTTATCTTACTTCCAACTGAAGTCTCCTTACACTCTTTAGCTCTATACGATGGGCGGATTTGACGTGTCCGCTATCTACGTCGTGTCCGCTAATGTGTCCGCTGTGGCGTACCCATATAAGAAAAATGTCTTCTGTGGCGCGTTATGGGAAAAAGGTTTAATACCTTATCACCACGTTATGTCAGACACCGGTGTCTGTTTATGTTTTATTTAAAAAAAACAGGCAAACAATACATTAAAAAAAACTGCTATACCCAATAGTCTTAGAATTGCCGTATCTTATAGGAATCAGCCTTGGCCTGGCAGACCATTTTTACAAATTTGGCTTGGCAGCGAATGTGTTAACTTTATTGTTCGAACCAAGCAGCCGAAATGTGTTTGGCAAACCCTCGGACATATGAACATATACAACAAGTCCAAAAATAATTATGACATACCAAACTTCTTAAAGAACCCCCAAAATGTTAACAAATTTTTTGTTGTCAGAGAAATTACACCTCCAGTTGATGAGAACACAATAAACAATTACCTTAACAGATGTATAACTGTTAATAATTTCTTCCTGCAACTAGTAGAGGACATAGATGTTTTTAATGCAGTCGGTCAGGTAAGGTCTAATGCATTCGGATCTGACGGCATATCTCTTGAAATGATTAAATCGTTCCTTTTCTAACGCACATCTTTAATTTTTGTATAGAAAATTCTGTGTTTCCTCAGCAGTGGAAAACTGCTATAGTTTTGCCCCTTCCTAAGGTACCTCATGTTGGCAAAGTGTCTGATTGAAGACCAATTGGTTTATTATCCGTGGTGTCTAAGCTGTTTAAAAAAATAATATACACCCAAACCATTAACTATCTACTTGTTAACAATCTAATGATTGATTCTCAGTCTGAGTTTCGCAGACACTACAGCACATCCTTCGCATTGTTTAAAGTATTACACGATATTATTCAAGCAGCAGATCGCGGGGAGAGATCCGCCCTGGTACTGCTGGACAGTGCTGGACTATAGTAATCCGTTCGACACTCTAGACCATCGTCTTTTATGTGCTAAGCAATGGCGTACCACAAGGGTCGATTTTGGGGCTTTTGTTATTTCTAATTTATACTTTGATATGGAGAATGTTGCAACATACTACATCATGCAGAGATACGCTGATGATACACAGCTGCAAATTAGCTTTGCCCCCAGTAAAGCAGCCATGGTAGCTGTAAGAATAAACCGATGTCTTGATAGTGTCTGCAAATACTCTACTAAAAATTGTCTAAAAATTAACCCGTCTAAATCAGCTGTTATATTCTTTGGACCAAATAGGGAATGGGCAAACGAAAATCTAAACCCTAAAATGTTAGATGTCACTATCCCCACAGTAAAAGAATACAAAAACTTGGGAGTTCTTCTGGACAGCAATCTTAGATTAAAAGGCCAGGTTTCCATGGTAGTTCAAAAGTCAATTATTTCTCTTCGGAATTTATACAACAATAAGGAAATTTTGAGTCCGTCTCTTAAGCGGCAATTGTGCGAGTCTCTTGTTCTCTTGCATTGCAACTATGCAATTGTTTATGGCCCATGCCTTGATTTTCAGTCCAAACGCAAATTGCAAAAAATTTAAAACTCATGTATTCGTTTTATTTATAACCTTAAACTAAGAGATTTACTTACAAATTTTGTGACTTAAAATGGCTAAATATAGCAGCTGAAATTGCATCTGGCTTGTTTTTTGCACAAATTGCTCGATACTTGCGGGAGAAGCTGACATTTCGCTCTACAACTACAACCCACCAACGTAAATCTCGCCACAACGACCAACTTAATATACCGCATCACCGAACAGCTCTATACGAACGTTGCTTTTCCTATGTAATCCAGAAATTATTTAAATCGGAGGCCCGAAACAGGTTCTCTAACATTAGCTATATATCTTTTAAAAGAAAGTTTAAAGCCTACTTACTTAATAAACATTATGAAAACCTACCGCTTGAACAACTATAAAACTAATAAATTGGTATCACATTTTAAATTCAGTAGAAATTCCTACAATTATCGTTTAATCTTGGTTAATTAGCAACTTGATATAACCTAGCATAGTACTGCTGTTAAAAAAATTTACCTGTCAGTAATTGTAATTATAATTGGTAATTATCATTATTATTATTATTATTATTATTATTATTATTATTATTATTATTATTATTATTATTATTATTATTATTATTATTATTATTATTATTATTATTATTATTATTATTATTATTATTATTATTATTATTATTATTATTATTATTATTATTATTATTATTATTATTATTATTATTATTATTATTATTATTATTATTATTATTATTATTATTATTATTATTATTATTATTTTTAATGTTATTATTATTATTATTTAGAAGATGATATAATGTCCGCGAAAATAATTAAAGAAAGAAAATATTGTGGCATATCGGACAAATGTGTAACTATTTTTTATATTGAAATACACAGGGATCCAAGTTCAATGGATACCCTGGGGCGGGTAGACCACGACGGTCGTTTCGTCCTTGTTAGGACTCGACGGGCAGTTATAACCCAAACAATTCCAAGAACGACGGAAAAATGTACTAAAAGCCTCCCTGTAGAATCAAGGCGGCTCTCAATACACCTTAGCGCCCTCCCACGGAACCAACTCCAATATAAAACATAGTTACACTGGTAATAACGAAAGGTAGACAACTAAATAAACTACGAAGTGCATCACAATCCAGTATAGGGAACGCGATTTGCGTTTTCACCGAAAACATCTGCCATTTTGCAGACCAGAAAACAGATCAACGCTGGCACCCACCAGAATGCGCGCAATCCGCTTGAGTTTTAGGCCATAAAAATGTTTAGAAAATTATATAATGTCCGCGAAAATAATTGTTTATATTGGAGTTGGTTCCGTGGGAGGGCGCTAAGGTGTATTGAGAGCCGCCTTGATTCTACAGGGAGGCTTTTAGTACACTTTTCCGTCGTTCTTGGAATGGCTTGGTTTATGGCTGCCCGTCGAGTCCTAACAAGGACGAAACGGCCGTCGTGGTCTACCTGCCCCAGGGTATCCATTGAACTTGGATCCCTGTGTATTCCAATATAAAAAATAGTTACACATTTGTCCGATATGCCACAATATTTTCTTTCTTTAATTATTATTATTATTATTATTATTATTGTAAATTTATTATATTGTATTTTATACAAGGTGATTTAAAAGTAAGCGGCATCCTTTCGGGGGCGTAATCCGTGCATAAAAATAAGGCAAAAAGTTTGTATTAACATGGGTCCGAAAATGCTTCCTAAGGGAGCTATGCCCCTTTGAATAAGACACCTTAAAGACGAAATTTAAACGCCAAAAAAAAAACCTGCAGACTCGTCAAAAGAGTATCGCTTTTACTCCTAATAAAACAAATACTATTAAATTAGGCACTGAAAAAAAAAGTGTGTTTTTTTTTCTGTAGTAATGCAGATTATTTTTGTATCAATAAACATACGCAAATCAGAAAATTTTCAAAGTCGATTTGCTAGTAAATGGTACACTCTATCAAATTGAACTAGGAGTAACTTTTTTACGTAAAAACTCTAGAATTTTATAATTTCTAAACAAAATCGCAATAACCTAAAGAGAATAATAAATAGGGATGTTTTAACCCTTACCCTCCCCCGTATGTGACGCCACTGAATAAAATTTTAAAATTTTGAATTTAGAATCTTATTCACCATCAAATTTCATACAGTACACCAATTTTCAAAATGTAATTGTAAAGGGTTATAAAGTACTAGAGAAAAAATCGTTTTTAAGGTGTCCTATTCAAAGGGGCGTAGCTCCCTTAGGAAGCTTTTTCGGACCCATGTTAACAGAAACTTTTTGCCTTATTTTTATGCACCGATTACGCCTCAGAAAGGATGCCGCTTACTTTTGAATCACCCTGTATACTCGGTTAAGTAAACAGCAATGCTGCCCTTCGCCGAGTTAAAAAATAAAGACGTTTCTATCTATCTATCTATCTATTTTAGTTTAACAATATATAAATTCTTTTAATAATTAAAAATGTTAACAAAACATTTATCCCTACACATTTCTAGATACCTATCAACCTAAAGCCAAAAGTAATTATTAATATTTAATTTCAAAGATTAATAATTACCAAATGATCACGACCGATGCTCAGCCGATTCAAATACGCCTGATTGCAAAATCAATAGTCACAAGTTTGCCTCTCTTGTCATTAGGCAAAGCTATTATCTTTACTTAATAATTTTCCTGTCTTACTTTGATTTCAAAACCATTTAATTTTAAGATTTATTGTTTTAAAATTCTCGAGTGTAATTAGTGTAGCAAGGTGTAATGATTTAGTAGTAATAAATTACGTTTAATTTTAGAGAGCAATTGTCCAATGAATAAAATTAAGTATAAACTAGGTTATGCGCTTAAAATAGTTGGCAATCAATCAGACGTTAGTTTAATTATGCGAATAAGGGAATAAACCTTTTTATACAAATTGTAAAACAAGAACGTGAATATGCAATTAATATTCATTTCATTTTAGAACAATTCTTGCAAAAAGTTTCGCTAGCCATATTTTTTTTTCTTGGTCTATCAATGTCTTTACTTACTTTTTATATACAGTGTGTATCAGTCAAATGGAATAAATTCGATAATAAATACATGGGGGCGTGTCTGAAAAAACGCTCGGACACGTCGATTAGTATTTCTAGTTGCGGCGCATTTTTTTCAATAAAATATTTTTATACAGCGTGTGTCATGTAACAGTGGCCAATATCAAATTTCTTATTTTAAATACAACACTATATTATATTATTCAATTTTTGGATTCTTCAGAAAAATTTTAACATATTTTATGTACAACATCCTAAACCTATCTTTAACTGTTTCGGAAATATTAAGTGTTTTCAGATTTATTGCATTTTAGTGTTTCTTTTTACTGATATGAAATAAGAAAAAGGTATAAATAATTTTGTTTACTTTTCTTTAAAACTCCTGGCCTTAGCAAATTGTTGTCTGTGTGCATGACAGTAGTTGTCAGTGCTATAGTCGTTTGAATTTCGTTAACTGCATTTTAGAAAAATTGTTTATTTAACAGAAATGCACAAAATAACAATTCTATAGATGATTGGTTATGGAGATAAAACACGGACACAAATGAAAGTTGCTTGCTTATTTCATGAAAAATCAGATAAAAAAGTATCTACCAATGCAATAAGTTATCATACCAAATTAGATATTAGGTATGCTTGAGTTTGTCTGACAAACAAACATTCTTCTAGTCAAAAAACAAGCCCAATGTTCGATGTTAGCCATTCATCGATTATTCAAACATTACAAGAAAATAAAATGTATCCCTGTAAAATGATAGCTACTCATGAGCTCATGGAAGACGATTTTGATTGGAGAACGTATTTTTGTGAACAAATGATGGCAATGTTAGATAACAATATGATCCAATTAGAATATGTTTTATTTTCTGATGAGTGCACCTTTACACTTCACGGTCATGCTAATCATCAGAATTGCCGCTATTGGTCTAGGGAAAATCCTCACTGGATTAGAGAAGAACATACGCAATATCCTGAAAAGGTTAATGTTTGGGAAGGAATAGGTCCATTTTTCATTAATGGCAATTTAAATGACGATAATTATTATTACAATTATCAACTTTGACAAACTGATATCCTGATCCAGCAAACCCACAACTACCAGCGAATATGAAATGGTTTCAGCAAAATGGAGCTCCGCCCCATTACCAAATCAATGTCCGACAGTACCTCAACCGAGTATTTCCAAATCGGTGGATAGGGAGGCGTGGATCGATGGAATAGCCAGCACGATCCCCTGATCTGACGCCATTAAACTTCTTCTTATGAGGTTATGTCAAAAAGATATAAGTATACAAAACTAAACCCCTCGACTTAGCTGACGTAAGAAGACGAATAACGCTTGCGATTAGATCGGTCACGCCTGAGATGATCAGTAACATTAAAATAAATTTCTATTTATGATTAGGATTCTTAGGATGTTGCCAAGACGTTCGCGGCGAGCATTTTCAACATCTCCTTCATTAAATGATTTTTCTTTTTTTTTTACATTATCAAGCAATAAATAGTATAACTTATTAGTTTTTGAGTGTGTTGTTAATTTTTGCAATAAATCCGAAAATACTTAATATTTCCGAAACAGTTGAAGATAGGTAGAGAATATTGTACATGAAATATTTCTAAAATGTTCTGAGAAATCCAAAAATTGAATAATATCTAGGGTGTTGAATTAAAAAAAAAAGAAAGTTGGGATTGGCCACTGTTACATGACACACTGTATAAAAAGTTTTTATTAAAAAAAGCGCAACTAGAAATACCAATTGTCGTATCCGAGCGTTTTTTCGGACACGCTCCTATATGTATTTATTATCGAATTTATTCCATTTGGCTGATACACAACTGTATAAAAAATGCTTTTATTCTATTTTATTTAGCCCAGTCCCAAGTTTATACCAGTTACCTAAATATTACACATCTGCCAAATTACCTATTATATAAATGCACCTAGACCACAGTTCTCGAATTGGCCCCTGAATTTCACAATTTTTTTTTTAACTACTGAAAAATAAAAACCATGTTTATACAGGGTGGTCCTTAAGTACATCAAAAAACTCTAGGATATGATTCCTGGCATCAATTTAAGTTGAAAAGTTCATATGGACTTATGCCCTAAAATGCTTACCCTCTAAGATACAGGGTGTTAAAATATTTTCCATTTTCCTTTAAAACTACCATTTTTTTCAAAAACATATTAGAGACAACTTTTGTTCCGCTTATTATCAGTAATGCATAAAAATGCATCATAGTTTAAAAAACACTGGCGTATCACATATTTTCACAAAAAAAATATTGATGGTATCTTCATGCACGCCACTGGTGGAAGTAGGCAAACCCTTTTTTAACCAAAAAGTGCAGTTTAATACGAAATCAATCGACATCAATTTTCAATACTGTATCTTCAAGGAGTTTCGAAATTTAAAAAAAAAATTATTTTTTAAAAATATTTTAACACCCTGTATCTTAGAGGGAAAGCATTTTAGGGCATAAGTCCATATGAACTTTTCAACTTAAATTGATGCCAGGAATCATATCCTAGATTTTCTTGATGTACTTAAGGACCACCCTGTATATAATAAATCATTTCCATATCCGGTATATTGAAATTTGAGCGATGCCCTTAAATTCATTCCAAACCTTTAACATTTACTTAAATTTTTCTTAAACTTTACCTCCTCTTGTCCTATGCACTTTTATCTGCCCTGAAACCTTGTAAAATAATTAAAATATAAACCCTTCATTATCGTTCTTCACACCTCCATAGAGTAATAACCCCAGATTATGGTTAACCTTTATTATACTCTAATTAACCTTTTTAAATGCATTCTTTATCTAACCCTATAGAGGCATTTAAAATTAAAATGTGGTTAGCGCTTTTATGCTTTGGAGAATTCTTAATTAATGTGGAAAATTTAAAAGCGCTTTTTAGTTTTATAGTGGAATATATTTATAAATAGATTATAATCTTTATGACTTTTATAATGATATTTTTAGTTGTATGTCTAGTTTTACCCTGTGGATTGGTATTTTTATGGTAAAACGATAATGTTATGCTGTCTGGTGTGGAAAAGTAGCTATTTCTCTCGCACTTCTGGTTCCATTGGAAAGTGAAATATTTTGGTCGGACTATTTTTTCGGAAAACGTCCGAAAAGTACCCACTTCTTGGTATTACGAGAAGGATCGTTTAATTCTTTTTTGAAGTAACGGACCTTTAAATTATAAATTTACAATAGTATAAATAAGCTAAGTTTAGGAATTGATCTACCAAATTGTACCACTTTTAATTGTGTAGTGGTTTTTAACAAAACATTTAATATATTATATATACCGGGTGTCCATGGAAGGTGGTTCGCCCCTCTAACTTTTGTGTTTTTCAAGATAATGAAATAAAATTTGGGGAATTTGTATACGACATAAAACTGCATTTTTTGACAGGTTACTCAACATTATGGAACTTCCGGTACCACAAAAACCTATTTTGATATAGTTTGTTGGTTGGTTGGCATTCTGGTAGATATAACTAAAAACAAGTAATATAACATCCGGTAGTTTATTGAAAAATTGCATCAAGACCGGGAGCCGGTACAATATGGGAGACTTTTCCCTATTTTTCCTTTTTTTTTTTCTAACAAAAACCCTTATTAAAAAATCTATTACCTACATGATAAATAACGGATAAACCTTTAGCTATCAAATTTGTACTTATTTAATTAAATATTACCTATTGATCGTTCGGTAATACCACAAGAGTCAAGTGTATAAAAATTATGATTTCTATAATATATTTTGAAATAAAGTCGATTTAATTAAACATTATCATTAAAATGCGCGAGTGGAAAATAGCCAAGAGCGATGATGACCCTTAATTAATAAATTAATAAACCTTGATGGGATCACTTAAACTGTGATTAACAAAGCAAATATGCTAGTTTTGGACTATTTTACCTCACTGAATCAGTTATAAACTTACAACAAAAAAATGTATTTATTGCCAAATAACAGCGCGAGAAGCACACTTAAATAAACACTTTCATTCTCACTTCTGAAAATGCAATTTATAAAAAGCCCGTGCGTTCATTTCGGTAAACAAGAACAAATTTAGAATTCTTTGACAGGAATGGCGCACTCCCGCCTTATTTACGACGCCAAAGTTATTGGAAAAAATTGTGTGGGGCGTTTTGAAATAAACTGAGGCATGGATTATTAAAAAGGCCCGTATGCCATGTATTATAAAATGCGGGAAATACAAAAGGATTTTATTTCTGTCAGCTTAAGTAATTGTTTGCGCGACATGGATTTTTTTTTTATTTGAAAAGGTCTAAAAGCAGATAATTTGAAACTTAAAGGCAAGGACAGGAAGAAAAATAATAACTACTTGTTATGTTTCACAAATTTAATAAGTTTCCTGACACGTGTTTCGGCCCTTACGGGTCATTGTCAAAGGAGTACAAGAAGATACTAAATTCTACATAACATTACAAAGGTTTTTATATCATATTATGGTAACTACAAACATGTCATAAAATTAAAATTAGGATTAGAAGATTGAATGGTCAACTGTGGGTTTTCCAAATTTTTAAAGGTACAGATACATATTTAGTCCTAAATAAGTGTGTTATTAAGAATTAGGGAAGCACCTGAAGGTATTTCGGTTTGATTATTAACAACATTACATTTGTTTTTTATGGCTTTTTTGATAGCTATTGTTTCTAGTAGATTTAGTTTTCTGCTTTTATTGTGTATTTATATGGGTTTTGTGTTGTTAGAGATTGAGTGATTGTCTTTAATGCAGTGATCAGCTAACCCTGTTTTATTTTGTTTTTTTTTAAATAGATGTTTTGTGTTCTTTAAGCCTGGTGTCAAAATTTCTATCTATTTGTCCAATGTAGATAGCATCGCAGTTGTCACATTCTATTTGGTAGACCCCACTTTGTAAAAGTTTGTTTTTAGTTTCTATTTTTGCATCGGATATATGTTTGTGTAAGTTGTTTTTATTGACTTGTATAGGAATGATATTAAGGTTTTTAAGTTTTTTGGAGATTTTTTGGCTTGTGTTGCCTGTATATCTTATTGAGCAGTATTTGTCCTTACTTGGAGTGGGATGTGCTTTTGTAAAGAAGTTTTTGTGTGTTTTTTCTTTATTATTTGGTGTATGATTTTTGTTGGGTAACCGTTTTTTGTGGCTATTGTTTTTATGTATTAGATGTTTGAGAGAGGAATATTAACTAGTCGATGTACCATGCTGAATGCAGCTAGTTTTGTTTGTTGGGGGTGCTTTAAATCTGCGGGTATGACTATATCTGTGGTAGTTAGTTTTCTATAAATTTGGTAGGTTAATTGATTTTGTTGGTTTTTCATTATTGTGAGGTCTAGGAAATTAATTGCGTTGGCAGTTTTTTTTCTATGGTAAATTGTATTCTATGGTTTAGACTATTAAGAAGATTGGGAAATTGGTGTAATTGTCGGTCCGTACTGGTCCAAACACAAAACACATCGTCGATATAACTACGCCAAATATGTTTTCTTCCTGTGCAATGAAACAACAGTTTCACCAAGCATGTAGCCCAATACAAATTAATTAAATTCAAGGCATACAGGTATGGAAATGGGTTGTCCGCCCATATTTTAACAATATTAGAACAGTTAAAATATTAAGTATCGTAAAGCAAACAGAAATATGTAGATTATGTTTTCCCAACTTCGTCGTATTTCATATGAATGAATGGATTTTAAATTTTAGTGATATGTACGCTGTCGAAGGGAGATGTATTGAGATGGACACAGGTGCTATAGAAGTTACGTTCTCAAGGCATGTTTTTATTTTTAGTAATGTTCGCATAACAACGCTCTAATATGCAAATTAGCAGAATCCTTATCTTTATTCTTAGATTTTCTATGTCTGGTTCTCATACATCTTAAAATGTTACAAATAAAGGGCATCAACACCCTACCCTGTACATCTGATCTAAAATTTTTATATGGTGAATTAATTTTCTCGACAAGCAGAATCTTTTATAAAGAATAACTTTTCGTCGTAAAATCAATAATAAAGATCTTTTTCCTCTTGTCAACTCCATCCGGGGACATACTGTATACAATCGTGTTCCTTAGCCCAGCCTTAACAGGATCCTTACCTCATCCCTGGCTGAATCCCTGTATAAGTTGTATTATTATAGGTTTAAACACAACACTTATATCACAAATGAAAATTAATTTTTAGATTATCTTCATCTTTTCCCAAAGTTAAGGAAATGTAAAACTAATAAAGCAAAAACAGAAGTTGCATTTTGTATTAAGCTCCCTTCTATACTAAATAGCAGTTTTGTACGACGTTTCTGTTTTGTGCCTAAAAAGTAATATCGGAAAACTTTTAAGCAACTTTTTTAATCAAACTTACCATTTTCAAATACCATCTTTCCATATTGCTTCCATTTTTAATATTGTTTTTGTTTCGTAGTTTTACGAATATAAATTACAAAAATATTTCATACGCTAATTGATAAGGCATGCGCTGATTGAAGAAAGATTTGTAAAAATTCAATATGTGGTAGTAAATTGTATAAAAAAAAATGTTTTATAATATACTTTAAAAATTATTGGAAAAACCGAAAAATTGCCATGAATTAGAAAATTAATCAAATTTTTAGAAAACACTATAAGTTTGAAAAAAAAAATATTTCCAATAAATAATTATTTAACAACATCTTTTAATATTGTTTTTTACTTATTTCTTACCGTTCCTGAAATAATAATTTAATTCAACTTTTTTTGCAAAAAAGTCAACCTAAAAACATACTGCTATTTTTGAAAAAATATCCTTAAATTTGGTGGGGGTTGTACCGTGCGTGCAAAAATTATTTGCATCAAAGAGGGCTTGGATTAAAAAACGTAGGGCTTGGTTTAGATCACAATAATATGGGGACGATATATCTAACCAAATCTAGGTTAAAATTTTGTCAAATTCATATTATGACATGATATGCCAAACTAATGAGTAATAAAATAAGTAGACAAATACAAATTTATTTTTGTTGTTTACAAAATTATAATACTTGCACTTTATAAGGAAACAAATTTAGCTGCTTCTTAAGAATAGTCCTGCATGTTCCATAAGATCTTTCCACTTCTTGGGACAGGCGTCTTATACAATTTGTTGGCGTATTTTGCATTATTTCACAAACGTTTGCAACAAGTTCTTCTGTTCTTACAGATGGTCTTCCCGCTCCTTTTTTGTGTTGTATAGAACCTGTTTTTCTAAACATAGCCACGGTTCTTTTGAGGCAATGATAAAAAGCCCCAGCAATAAAAGCAACGTTAGGAAAATGTTCGTGAAAATCGTCCATGCACAAACCCGGATTGTATTGCACTCACCATTTACTCTAACCCCGTTTCGAAAATACGCTTCAACCATGAATGTTTTGTGCTGTTCTGTAAAGCCCATTGTGTGAATTGTTCAAAAAATTGGAAAAATTAGCGATGAATCAAATTACTTGTAACGACTGTCAAATATGACGGAATAACTGATTGATTGTTAATTCAGGTAGTTACTGACACCCAACAGGTATTAAGCTCTACGGCTAAGCATTACGTCCTTACATGCAAGGTCCTCTTTGATGCAAATAATTTTTGCTCGCACGGTATAAAAATACAGTTGTTTTGCTTACTCGAAATATGACAGTATATTTTTTTAAATGTATTAAATTATTACTGATCTAAAAAGCTATGTAATAATTTTTGTATAATATACCTATACCTATACCTAACTACTCAAAGTTCTTACATGCCATTATTTGTAAAGTTCAAGGATATATTCTCAAATCATAATGAAAAATAAAATTATAAAAATTATATTTAAAAAGGGCTAACACTTGACCGTTTAGTGCAAAAGTAATAAAAAACAGCTTATTCCCAAAGCGACATTTTCATACCTATTAACACTAAAAACTATTTTCATATTTTCTGCGGAAAATAAAACATGTTAAAATAAATCAAAATACATTTCCAATAGATTACAGATCAAGAGGTAACATAATGGAAACGCTTGATGAAATGAAATTGAACTACTGACTATGACAAGTTATATCTGAGTTGCTCGTAACTATTAAAGTCAAAGTTTCCATATCTCTCGAGCCTCAAGTCGATCTAATGAGGAAATAGACAAAGTTATACCAAAAGTCAAACTGTCAAATTCGATTATGCATTCAGTTAATGGATACTCGAGTGTACAGGGTTATCTAAATTAAGTTTCCACCGTTCGTAACTTTGTTATTATTAAAAAAAAATAGTTTTTCTTCTACGACGGCTATAAAAAGTGATAAAAACACAGAAAAAGCTAAAACCGAAACTACACAGCTTATGCAAAACTTTTGCACACGGCTGGCCTGTATGTAAAGCATTTTCCGATTAAACAAAAACAATTCATAGTAATTTACGTTACAAGACCGGAAAGTAGTGTTTTTTTTTAGGTCGAGACAAGCCGCCGTAGGCCAGTCCTGAAAGCTTGGAGATACCTGCAAAACGCTAATTTTCGGTTGAGTGACGTACAATTTTTTTTTAAACCGACACTTCCATATACATTTAATTCTGTATTTTATTTTATATTATATTATTTTTAAATGCGTCGTACTTCTCGTAACAATCTTTTGATTTTACTGGCAATATATCGTAAGTCGCTTTCCTAGCTGCTTCCAAAATTTCTTCTTAAATTTGATTTTCCGTGTCGGATAATTCAAAATCTGAATTCATATTATTAAATTCGCGCACTCGTGAACTACGTTTGACATAAACAATAAATTAAAAATCAACGAACTGTCACTCGACAATACATCGAAATGTTATCGTAGTAACGAAATCAAGGTAGACTGTTTTATCAAAGAGCGATTGGAATAATGAATAAACAGGGACCGGAAAAATCTTTTGCCGGTCTCTCACGTCCATTTTCCGGTCTTGATAGACAAAACGTTATTTTCTGGACGAAAAATTGTCCAGAATGTGTATGTTTTCTGGTCGGTCTTAAAAAAAATGCAATACAACATATTTTTGACTTTCTGTTGACGTAAAGTCAAGTTCTCAAGAACTTTTAAAAAATTTTTGATTTTGGCTATTATAGAAAAAGCATTTTTGTACAACACGTTTAAATATACCTTTTCCCATTCGTTCCACTAGCCCGCCTTTGGCTTGGGCCCACAAACCTGCAAGAAGAAATAGCTATTTTCATAACTTGAAAATAGCATTTTGCATACAATTGTGCTTACAATAATTTTTTTTAAAACCGACCAGAAAATTTACACTTTCTGGACAATTTTTCGTCTAGAAAATAACGTTTTTCCGGTCTCTAATGTCACTGTCAACCTGTTTTTTGTTTTTCCAATCGCTCTTTGATAATACAAGATACCTTGATTTCGTTATTATGACAACAACATTTCGATGTATTGTCGAGTGACAGTTCGTTGATTTTTAATTTTCTTCTTTATGTCAAACTTGTTTCGCGTAGATTATAAAATGTATCAAAGTGTCGGTCTTAAAAAAAATATTGTACGTCACGCAACCGAAAATTAGTGTTTTCCAGGTCTCTCCAAGCTTCCAGGACTCGCCTATGGCTCGCCCTGGAAATGCTGGTCTCGACCTGAAAAACACTACTTTCCGGTCTTGTAACGTAAATTACTATTTTTTAAAACCGACCAGAAAATTTACACTTTCTCTACAATTTTTCGTCTAGAAAATAACGTTTTTCCGGTCTCTAATGTCACTGTCACCCTGTTTTTTGTTTTTTCAATCGCACTTTGATAATACAAGATACCTTGATTTCGTTATTATGACAACAACATTTTGATGTATTGTCGAGTGACAGTTCGTTGATTTTTAATTTTCTTCTTTATGTCAAACTTGTTTCGCGTGTATTATAAAATATATCAAAGTGTCGGTCTTCAAAAAAATATTGTACGACTATACGTCACGCAACCGAAAATTAGTGTTTTGCAGGTCTACCCAAGCTTACTTATATATACTTGTCTCGACCTGAAAAACACTACTTTCCGGTCTTGTAACGTAAATTACTATTGCACATACTTCAACGTGGTCCTGTCAAAACTGAGGTAAAAACGGAGTCGCCAATTGCAATTTGTGAAGTATACTAGATAGGACTATGGTTGTATTGTCAGTGTCAAGCATCTTTTTTACAAAAAAAAAGTGTATTTACAAAAAAAAATATTATTGAACATCGCTCTTTTTTGAATAGGAAATAAAATACCTACTGTCTTTTTATAATATCGATTTATTTAAATTATATATAAAAAGGAATCATTTTAATTATGTAATGAAAATCAGAACCGGCCGTTATCGGTCGTGACGAAAAACTATGCCAGTCTTGCGCAGACACCTGACACGTCCGTATTCCCATGTCGCCGGTGATTTATCGCCATTAAAACTCTTCTTTAAACGTATGTAAAGTCGTAAATTTGGAGTTGTTTGTGTACTGTGTGCTGTGTTTTTTTTTACACATTCTAACACTACCATTTTTTAAATAAAGAATTACGTATTATCGTTTTTCTGTTAAATCTTTAAAGCATGTATTGTAACAATCACGTCGTGATTCTTACAACGGATTTTGGTAATTTCCTAAAAATTTAATTACTTTAAAAATTTCAAGAATTTATATTAGGTATCATGGTTAAATTTCCTACTACACCCCTGTCAAATCACTTTGGTTGTAAAACCTTGAACATTATTTAGGCCCTTGGCAACTGGATATACATGCATGCATGATTGGTAGCCGTCCTCGCCGTGAACAGCTGGAATCTTTCGATCGATATTCACCTTGTTTGATTTAGTGGGTTAATAGGTTTGGTTTCGAAAGTTTATGTTTTCAGAATAATCGTGAAAATGGGGTTAACTTTGTGATTTTCCGGTTAAAGTATGAATTTTCTTCATTCTGCTCCCCCTACGTCATAGTCTATCGGGGATCATGTGATTTGTGTTTCGCTTTGGTATTGGATACAATCCGTCATTTTTTGTGGGTTCGGGTCAATAAAAGTGAGTGCGGAAGGTCAAAAGGGCCCTTGTTCATTTCTGTTGCCAGCCCAGCAGTGAAGGCGAAAGTGAAAGAATGAATTAATGGCAAACTAAGAGGCATTTCATGCCGCAGGAGTTCCTGGATCAATAGTTTTTGTCAAGTAAATCCCATTCTAGTCTTCCATGGCGTTTATCTTCACCTTCGAGGGCTGAAAAGAAACCGACCAACAGGTTTCAAATCACGTTTCAAGTCAAGTTCAAATCAAGTTCAAAATCAACTTTACTTAGGAGTTAAATTCACAATCGTAATGCTTTGAATTCAAGTTTCCAATTTTATCCATGCCTCTATGAATTTCACCTTTAATTATCAATCTCCAGTTTAATTGCTGATGCCAATATAATTTTTTACATTTAACCTTCAGTCTGAAGCATGGTTTTAGAATTTCACTATCGAACTGAGGTTCATATCTAAATTTGAGTGCCATGTGGCCTCTATAACCTCAAAATCAATGTCTCAAATCCCAACGTGAAATTCTTTTACCCGATATGCTGATGCAACAGTAACTTTTCATCATGTATGCAGATTTCCAAAAATATTAAAATTTAAATTTTCATCCTCAAACTTCAACATTATATCTCCGCTTAAAACTGTACTTCAAAAATTAGTCTCCACTTCAGCATCAGGGCTTTAGCTTACTTTCTACATTTGTTACCTGGGAGCCCAATGTTGTCCGAGAGGAGTTAGCGTTATATGGTCTTCTTGAGCTGCTGATCGAAGTCTAGTCCAGAGGCCATTGGTGGTATAGCCACTGTCCTGCTCCTGCCTGACGTTTTTGTGGAATTCCAGTTGCTTGCCGTGTGGTGTGACCGTGGAACTGCCACAGAGGGCCCCTACCTTGGAAGGTCAAGCACCCTGACGCTGGACTTTATAAAAGATGAGTATTTTCCCTCAATATTAGCTTGTTGCTTTTTTGGTGATTTTTCGGAATATTTTTTTTGACTAACTATTTTAATTTTTACCTTACCTTGGCTAAATTTTGCTTATTTTTCTTTATAATACTAACCCAGTTTTAAATGCCATTTAGCTAGAGTATTGCCCAGAGGTAATTAACCCTGAGTAAAATCTCATGTTTTTATTTTCCATTATAGATAATGTTACAAAGTTAACCAAGACTCGAGAGAGTAGGTAACTTTAATTTAATACTTTCACTGTGATCACTCGATCGTGCTGGCAGTTTTAATGTGTTGTGCCTAGTTTGTGGCGTAAATATTAACTTCAGTTTGTCCTACTGTAATAAGTGTCACTTGTGGAAATTGCAATATCCCTCTTTCTTCCTTATTTTTTAGATTAAGGTACTGTATCACTCGTGCATGAAGGGCTCTACGCTTTAGTGTCCTTAATTTGATAATATACTTTTTGGTATTTAATTTGCTACACCTATCTCTATTCCTGCTTTCTAAAACTCTGTATTATTTGTGCACAAAGGCTCTAAGCTTTAATGTAATTCAATTTCTAATATACTCAATAGTATTTCCCTTGTAATACTTTTCTTTCTAACTTACTGTGCCATTTAGGCATTAAAGACTTTGCTTTCAAAGGTGATATAATTTTTAATATACTTCACAGTATTAACATTAACATTGAATTTTTACAACAAATTTCACCTTAGAGAATTGAGTTTAGATAGATTTTAATTTTTTAGTACACTTAATCATATTTAAAATTTTATAGGGTGGTTTCTCTCCCTCCTATTAACTTTGTGATCATGAATTAGGAAATACGGTTTACTTGAAACCGTGCCTAAGAGCTTTGAGCTCTTGAGTATTCCGATTCATGGTACACGCCAATTCATTCAATTCTTATATAAATTTCCCCACCTCTCAGGAAGCTTTTGAGCACAAATCTTACTTGATAGCTTTTAGTCTTGATATATTTTAATTTATGGTAGGCATTGTACTATCTAATTTGTGTAGGGTTTAGTCCCATATATGCATTTTTTGACTGAGCTTTAGAGATTAATTTAGCATTTACTTCTTGTAGAGTACCTAATAGCTTTAAGCTTTAAGTTATTTTATTTGCTTATTTGTATTTAACCTATGTAGGGTAGTTGCCCCTTGTTTTAGTGATGCTTTTTAAGTGCCCATATTTATAAATTTATATTTACAAAAAAAAATCAAAAAAAAAACATTGCCTATTGGTTAATAGAATTTATTTATCACACGAATTTTATTGTGTTTTATTTAGGTACTACGGCTACAGTGAATATTGGTCTCTCCTAATTCTGTATTCTTTCTCTTTCTATTTACTTTTTCTTTATCGAGATCTTCGCTCGATTGGCGCCCAAGATAAATATCTGGAAAATAAATTAAAAGATAAGAACCTCACGACCTTTAGCTCTCAATCGAATCGAAACTGAGTTCCTGGAGCACCAAAGTAACGTGAAGTCACAAAAAAAAATAAATAAAAAATATAACCATAACTTTTAACGTTACAGTATAATCAATTAAAATAAAACCACTAGTAAGTATTTTTTTTGAAAGATGCTCAAAAGTACCTCCTTGTTCCTTGATACATTTTTGTGTACGTTTTTCTACTGTTCGAACTTCGAACTACCCATTATCTATCTGGTTTATTTTTTCTTCAACCGTAGTCTTTGTGGCGTCAACTTTATGATAAATTAATTGTCATTTAAGTATTTAAAGAAACCCAAAAATAAATGATCTGGGGTTAGGTCTGGTGATCGGGGGGTAACCGAATAAGGCAATTTGTTCATATTAATTAATCAATAACAACAATTCTTAGAAGTTGATAAGTAGGTACCCCTGTAACTAGGGGTATCCTATTAAAAATTGCTTCATTAGAAAAAATTAAAATGATGCACGTAGTACTTTTCTGTTTTGCTCTGTTAAAATTTAAAAATATGTATTATATTACAAAAAAATTAAATTAACTTATCCGAGCTATTCTCGATCAAGTAAGCGCTACTCTTTATAAAACACTGGTCGGTTTCTTTTTGACAACCCTGCATGTTGATCAATACAGGATAATATTCATGAGTACATATGGTCTTATGTAATTTACTTAATATATTTAAATGGATGAATCTTTGGGTGTCTTAGAACAACACACCATTACTTCTTTTTGAATAGAATGTTTAAAAAGTTCGAGAGAGACAAAACCAGAAAATTAAGATGGTCTAGGGCAACGAATACAAAATCAGCCATGTAACTCCAGAAATAGTAGATAATGTTATAACTGCATTTATTTATGCATTACAGCCTTTCACTTTTATTAATCAAAAAAATCTGTTGGATTTCTTGTTTCACAAAGAGAGCATATAATTTTTGCAATCGCAGAGAGTGTTATTTCTATATACGTATTTCTTCAAAATTTTGAGGGCTTAAGCATTTTTTGTTGTTTAGTCTTTTTATGATTTTTTTTATACAAATCTATTAGCTTTCGGTCGATTTTAAAAATGTCCTCATGGGAATGTTTAAGTTGAAGGGGTCAGAAACAAAAGTGGCTAAGTGCAATTTTTGATAAAAATAACCTAAATATAATAAAATATTCATTTTCTATGTGGTCGGTTCTTTTTCGTGCAAAAATTGCCTAAATGAAACATGTACGTTAGCGCCATCTTTTTGGGAGTAGAAATAGTTATATAAATAAACTGCACGTGATACTTGGCGAAAAAATCGCCTAAGCAACACTTAGGTAATTTTGATTCCAAACGTGTACGAACAAATAAAAGCAAACATTTAGATCGGTTGTTTTTAGTGGGCATTCAATCGTGCTCGTGCTATCTTGTTTTTGAAATTTTAAAGGTAAAGTATTAAATTATAAGCCTTAGAATATCTTTATGTTTGATTTTGGTATGAAATAAAGGTTTAAATCAAGTTGTTCATATTTGTTCAATTTACCTGTCAATAAACAATTTAATCTGTTTGGTATCAAAACAACCTAAGTAAGTTTTTTTGGCAAAAAATGTTGAAAAATGAAAAAAAATCATCGTTTTATTGCATTATTTAACTCATTAAAATATTCTAATTGCATTCAGTGTAGTAAATGCTCAGAATTTTTAATAGGTACCAAACTTTGGAGGCTTCTTTTTTTAAAATAAATATTTTGCTTCTTAGGTCGTTTTGCTTCAAACCCCTTCAATTGTGAATTTTACATTTTAAATCCTATGTTAATTAGGTTAAAGAACCTATAAACATATTTTAATTAAGGTGATTCCGTATCTATCCACATTTAGAGTGTTGTCTTAATTGTTTAGCTGTTCCGCTGGCCGTGTGTCGTGTCTCCGAGTGTAGTACTGATATTGGAAAGAGAGCGACTAAGGCAAATTATTAATTAGGCTTAGAAGTAGACTAAAAAACTAAGATTTCGCTTTTTAAACAACTGAAGACATAAGTGGATAAAGTTGTTATGACGCATTTTTTTTTAAATTTTTTTTTCTACTTTTTGAGCATCCCTGGTATAGATCTTACTATTAGTAAACCTTAAACGCAATTTTCCTCATAATAAAAGATTTTTTTAAGGATAAAGGTGTCAGTCAAAGTCAAAATCACTCAAACATAATAATAATTATAAAATAACAATGAATAACTTCGAAGTTTAAAAATGTGACATGATACCTTTATCCACTTACGTCTTCAACGGTTATTTTTTTTTTAATTTTTATTCATAAAAGTTGTTTGGAATTAATTGCAGAATATTGAAAAGTCAATATTATTATTATTGTTAAATTAAAAAATAAATGATTTTTAATTACGTTTGACAAAAGGTAGCTATTTGATATTTTTTGTTTAATCTAAAAAGTTTTATACACAACAGTTTTTCTCAATCGAATAATAAAGTGAAGGAAATCTCGTATTAGGTGTATAGTCCTCCTTAATATTTTTACTTTATTTAGCTTGTGGAGATGCCATGTTTTGTCGCCAGAGTAAGTCACCTTACTCAAAGTACTATTGCCTTTATAAATTTATTGATAACTTTTTAACTTAAAGTTTTCTTAATAATAAACTTTTATGTCAAATTTAATGTCTAACGCAAATCAACATTCGAAGCAAATTATTGATAACTTAAAAATCCTAGGACGGGACCGCTAAAAATTAATAAAAGTACAGAAAATAAATACTTATGTACTTATGGCAACACCGGCGATGAACAATCCCGAATGTTGTGGTAATAAAATAACCACGTCAGTAATATTATACTATGTTCTGATAATAATATAATAAATGGTCAGTCATATTAAAATGTATTGTGGTAACAAAATAACAAATCGTCAATCATATTATGATAGATTGTGGTAATAATATAACAAATGGTCAGTCATATTATAAAGTGTAGGGGTAATAAAATAACAAATCCTCAGTCATATTTTAATATTATGTGGTAATAAGATAAATAATAATTTATTTATAATAAATAATTTTAAAAGCGGTTGCTATTGGTAGCAGAAGTAAAAGTAAAAGTTAAGTGTGACTGTGTGCTCATTAATATATTATTATGTTGAATAATACAAGAAGTTATAAGCATACTTTATTTATTTAATCAAAAATACATGGTAGGTACTTACTTACAAAATATTTTAAATGAAAAAAATTACCATTTTGTAACTGTTTTTGTGTCTTTTGCTACGAATGTAAAAGCGGCAGCTTCTGATGACTAGTCTGTATTTACCGGATGCACTTAGTTTGTCGGGCAAACCTACAAACGCGTCATAAAAGTATTGCTTCTACTCCTAATGCAGCAAGATCCTATTTTTCTAATTTACTCTTATTATTCTACTATTTCGCTGTATTTTGTATATGCCTATGCATAATACCATTGCATCGGCTTAGGCGGCGTGAAGCAGCTCTTGAGTTATTCTTTGAGTCAACGTTTCATCACTGTGCTGATGTTTCCGGTTTATAGAGTGGGAAGAAAAAGCATGATGGAAGCTCCAGGACCAAAATACTCCGGAGGTAAACTCGCCCACCGATCGGATCTCCTTGTAGGGGCTGATCCTGTGGCCTCATCAAGCGATATTAACCGAACATCCACTGTCTCCGACAATATACTGGGTTCCCCTAACAAAACTCAACGGAGAAATAGTGTGGCACCTACAGTTGCTGACACACCCAAAAACAGCAGCTTCAAAATTAATTTCTGCAATATCAGAGGGCTTAATACCAACATCAATTCAGTCCACCAGCACTTACAATCATCCAAGCCCCATGTGCTCGCACTGACCGAAACAAAGGTCAGATCGTCAACGAACAACGTCAGCTATTTATATACTGGATACGATTTTCATTTCCGATTTAGACGCAACTTTGGGGTCTGTCTCTTTATCCGAGATGATCTTTGCTGCCAACGAGAGGACACACTTGAACCAGCAGAGTTTGATGTAATGTGGTTTAAAATATCAACGCAGAAAATCACCAAGTTTATCTGCTGCCTTTACCGTCCTCCAAGCGACACCCATTATAGAGCACTCTTCTCGTCCTAATGCCGAAGTCGCTATCTTTGGTGACTTTAACGTCCACTATATCAACTGGCTCAAATACTCAAATACCAACGATGAAGAGGGTCGCGGAATCTTTTGCGATCAGTTCTGGGCTAACTCAACTCGTGGAAGAACCAACGCGAATTCCAGACCGAGATGGAGATTTTGCTAGTCTTTTAGATCTCTTTTTGACATCCAACCCTGACCTATACACAGTCACCGTTCGTCCTCCATTAGGATCTTCCGATGACAAACTTATTTCAACTCTAAGCGAGCTGCCAATTTGTTCTGAACAACCTCCTAAACCTCGTAAAATTTGGCACTACACATCAGCTAGTTGGGAAGACCTAAGGTACCATTTTCGCACTTTTCCTTGGCTGGAAGTATGCTTCTCTTCAGATGATCCATCCGCTTGTGCTCAAGTGGTCTCCGATGTCATTCTTACTGGCATGGAAGCCTTTATTCCTTTCCCCAAGAAGCGCCCTTCTAATGGCAAGCCCTGGTTTAGCAAGACCTGCGAGCGTGCTGTCGGAGCTAAAAATCTAGCTTACCGACAAATGAGGAAAAATCCTACCGATGTGAATCGCACCATCTTTGTTACCGCTCGAAACCAGTGTAAGCAAACGATAGATCAAAACAAAGAGGCTCATAACATGAGGATCAAATATAAACTTCTCGCCAGTCCTAACGGATCTAGGTCCTTTTGGTCAGTCGCTAAGGCCGTCAGTCAAAATTTTACCAAATCAAATATTCCACCGCTAACACGTTCTGACGGCACAATAGCAACCACGGCTGAAGATAAAGCGAACTTACTCGCAGAACTATTTGCTTCACACTCCACGGTGGACTTTCAGGGAAAAACACCCCCGAACATTCCAGCAGTTCGATCGGAAATGACTGATATCGTATTTCGTCAGCGTCCTGTCAAAAGAATTCTGAAGGGGCTCGATGCCAAAAAAGCTTCTGGTCCAGATGAAATTCCTATTATAGTGCTCAAGAAATGCGCCGATGAACTCACACCAGTATTTTGTAGACTTTTTAACCTATCCTACAAAAAAGGAATATTTCCATCTTGCTGGAAAAAGGCGCGAGTCCAGCCTATACCAAAGAAAGGCAAGAAAACCCTGCCAAACAACTATCGATCAGTCGCATTGCTTTCAGTTGAATCAAAGCTGATGGAGAAAGCTATTAACCTACAACTTCTAAAACACCTAGAAGGCCTTAAAATTATCAGCGACCGTCAATATGGTTTTCGTAAGTCCAGATCAACAGGAGACCTTCTAGCCTATGTCACTCATCTTTGGAGCAACGCAATCAAACATCATAGGGAGTCCCGGGCTATTGCACTGGACATCTCTAAAGCCTTTGACCGTGTCTGGCATGAGGGGCTCCTAAGTAAACTGCGTTCTTATGGTATGCCCGGTCGATTTTGTTCATAGTTGTCTAGCTTCCTCAAGGACCGTTCTCTGCAAGTGGCGATTGACGGGTTTCTCTCAGACACCTTCACCATTAATGCTGGTGTTCCTCAAGGGTCCATATTATCCCCCACTCTCTTCTTACTGTACATTAACGACCGTTTAGCGAAAATAGAAAATCCAATATATAGCTTTGCTGACGACAGCACACTTATCTCATCTTTTACTTTGAAATCTCAAACATCGGCTGCTGATGCATATCTTCGCAGACAACATGAGGTATCACGCCTCAATAAAGACCTGGAAGAAATTTTGTCTTGGGGTAACAGTAACCAAGTCGAATTTAACGCTCAAAAAACCCAGGCAGCAGTTTTCTCTAAGAAGGTTAACATTGCAGACCCCGATATCGTTATGGCAGGACACGCAATTCCACTGACTTCGTCTATTAATTTGCTGGGTGTCAACCTGGGAGGAAATATGTCTTGGCATAATCACATTGTGGCAATCGCCAGGGCAGCTTCTCAGAAGCTCGGTATACTTTTCCGTACCAAAAAGTTGTATACACCCCAACAACTTTTGACACTCTATAAAGCCCAGATTCGACCATCACTGGAATACTGCTCTCATATCTGGATTTCTGCACCGAAGCATACCCTTCGGTTGTTGGATACCATCCAAAGGAGAGCCGTTCGTCTAATCAGCGACCACGAGCTGACTAAGAACCTCGACAGCTTAGAACATCGAAGACAGGTTGGTGATTTGACTCTCTTCTACAGATATTTCCATGGCAAGTGTTCGACAGATATTGCCCGCTCGATTCCACCTAGAGTCATGCATAGCAGAAACACACGACGAACCACTGCCGCCCATCCCTATGTGGTTCAACTTAGTACACCCCAAACATCATTGTTTCAAAACTTTTTCATTTGGATGACGTCATCTTTGTGGAACGGCCTTTCTGAGACCGGGTTTCCAACCGAATATAACCTCCAACGATTCAAGAAAAACGTGAATCGTTTTCTTCGCACACGCACCGCTCCCAGAGCGCCTTAAAGGATTTTTCCTATAGTACTTATGCTCGATCATAAAAAAAAAATGCCTAAAATAGGAACTATACAGAGTGGTTAAAAAAAAATTTTAAAAAATTGTAAAATATAGGAATTGTCAATTCGTGCTTACATACTAGCGAAGCAAAGTAGGTACTTATACCTAACTATTAGCTATGATCAAAAATATTAAGTCTATACGAAGGTTATTGAAACAACAGGGAAATTAGGGGACAAGCAATACGAGCAATATACTTGGCCTTTGCATTGAAATAAAAATCAGAATTCTAATTGACAGCTCCACGTTGGGAGTCCACGTAGACTCGATCGGTTTGTCACGAAAATATTATATAGGCCGAAAACCATAATCCTTGTTTTACTATTTATGATATTTACGCAATAGATTTCCAATTTTTAGAAAGACGCGCCTTTAAAATTTTAGTAGCTGCTACATTTTTGTTGAGAATTGAATTGAATTTTTGTTACATACTGCAGTGGTAGTCATCAGAGCAGTCTGAGGTTTGCCCGCTCCCCTTAACTTTTGTTACGCATGTAGACCCTTGATTTATATGTTTTCTTGATGAGTACGATCTTTTGCAACTTTACCTACGGACTATTAAGCATTGTTTTTTTTATGTGTAAACTTTTTTTCAACCCTGAAACATAAAGCATTTTATAATTTTTTAAATGAGAGATAAATCAATGGTATTTCTCTTCAACAATTTTGATTTAAATTTCTGACGCCCTAATATTATTATTTTTAATTAAAAAAACCTAAAGGATTAACGGAATTTAAATACCCAACAAAATTTTCTCATCAGATTTCAGAAGTTTTTTGAACTGTCATTTTTTGTAATTATATTAATTTTGATAAGGGCCCAATGGATTTTTTAGGTTTTCGCGTTGACCTTTTGTTAAATATAACGGTATTTTTAATTACGCCTTTTAAGTCCTGATAAATTACAAAAAACTTTTAACTATTTTTAAGTTCAATTTTAATATTATTAGGTTTTTGTTCAATTCCATATTTTGCTAATTATGTTATTAAATGTGGTGAGCAGTATTTTGTAAATATTGCATTTATTGTTAGTTTGTATAGGAAAATGGTACTAAAAAAGTAATAGAAATATGACATTTTGCTATGGACATTCATTGAACATAATTGACTTGCAGAAAAAAAACTAAAATTATTAAAAATCTGGGCATAAAATGGCACTAATTTGCCCTTGGCTAAAACTTGTTGACCAAGCTATGAAAGAACAAGAATCAGCTGAGGGCGAAAATATTCTCTGCGCCAAGGTGTAAACAATTTTTTTTCAGATTCGTTTATAACATAATAATAATAATAATAATAATAATAAGTTTATTTAAAAATTTAATAATATAATAAATATGTTTATGTTGTCTTCAATAAACTTATTCTTCAATCCCCTGAAGCTGAGCTTGTTAGGGGCAAATCTTATTTTTTGTTTTAGTATGTAAAATCATAAATCATAAATATGCATTAAAAATCAATTTTTTTAAAGTAAAAATGTTAATTTATAGTATAAACGCAGCTTTTTTGAAGAAATATATTACCTATAATAAAATTATTAATTTATAATTTTTAAGTAAAAAATATTACTCCTATAAATTATTCAGAACAATATTAATTAATTAATTAAAGCATTTCTAAAAATATTTTCAAATGTCTGTTTTTAATATCCATGTTTTTATTTCGACTTTAAATTTTTTGAATGAAATCAATTTTTTAATTTTTGTTGGTAAATAATCGTTTAAATAAAAACATAAATATTTGAAATTTTTTTGTCCTATGGACTTATTTATTTTAGGTTTTATGGTTATTTCATTTTTATGACCTGTATTATGATTATGGTTTTTAAATTGTATAAGGTTTTTATTTTTAAATATATATATTAAGATGTTATAAATGTAAAGTTGTCTAATGTTCAACTTTTTTGTTTCTGAATATAATTCTTTTGAAGGATAAAGATAATCTTTATTGTATATAATTTTTAGAAACCTTTTTTGTAATATTTCTAATTTTTTAACTAAAGTTCTATTTATTCCTCCCCAACCTAAAATTCCGTAATTTAAATGAATTTTAACTAACGCGTAATATAATATTTCCATATGTCTTACATTTAAAAAATTTTTAATGTTTTTAAAAATCGGAAGTAAACTTCTTAATTTTTTAATTAAGTATTCTATGTGAAAATTCCAATTTAATTTACTGTCAAAAATAATTCCTAAATATTTTATTTTATTAACTTTAAAAATTTGAATGTCTTCATTTATTTGAATACTATTCATATTTTGTGGTAGGTTATTTAGGTTTAAAGTAAAAGGAATATAATTTGTTTTATTAAAATTAATTGTTAACAAATTGTTATCAAACCAATTTTTTATAATTTTAAAATCTTTTTTAATTTTATTATTTAAGTTTTCCCAATTTGTATCGGTATAAAAAATTGTAGTATCATCTGCAAAACTATGAATTTGTCCATCGCAATTTATACTAAATAAGTCGTTAATATAAATATTAAAAAATAATGGTCCTAAAATTGTTCCTTGGGGAACACCATACTTAAATACCTTTGGATAGCTTTTTTCTTTATCTATTTGAACATAAGTTGGTCTATTTTTCAGATAATTTTTAATTAATTCTAATTGCTTTCCTCTGAATCCAATATTTTCAAACTTTTTTAACAGTAAATTATGGCTAACTGTATCAAAGGCTTTTGCTAAATCTAGAAAAATACTAATACAAGGTTTTTTATTATCTAGTGCATCATATATTTGTTCTGTTAGACAGCAAATAGCATTTTGTGTTGATTTATTTTTTTGAAACCCAAACTGTTTATTAGAAATAAAATTTATTTTTTCCAAATAATTTTCGATTCTTAATTTTAAAACTTTTTCGAATACTTTTGCTATCGAAGATATTAATGTTATTGGTCTATAATTACTACATGATGACAGTATCAAAATCGAAAAGCAGCCACTAATATTCGGTGTGGTTTTCAAGTCATCAAGGGTCGATTAAGTCAAAGAATTTGCATTTTTGCGTTTGCAAGACAAAATTAATTCATTGGGAATAAAAGAAGCAACTAGCACAATGGGCCTTCAACTTTGACTATTGTCAGGAAACCATAAAATAAAAAGAAAGCATATAAAATATTTTTTCTATTTGACGTTCATAATAAGTTCATTATGAACTTGAAATGAAGTTCATAATGAAGCTATTTCGATACGCGATACATTGAAATTGAAAAATTGAAAAATTGACGTAAAATCACGAATTTTGAAATTCAAAAAAAATTAGCAAAATCGTCCGAATTTCTGAACGCTCTGTATATGTACCGAATGTACTAGGATCACACAACGTATTTCGTCCAATTTCAAATCTCATATTGCTAAAATAACTTTAGAATCTCGTGGTGAAAATGGGTCAATAAATCAAAAAATGACAGTTCGCAAAATACTTTTTGTTGTCCAGAGGTTACTATGATAAAAAATATTATTACCAACATAAAATTTAGACATAAAAATTTAAAGGATTTATTTTCTTTTTAATTATGTATTTTTTATTGAAAAAACTACAAATAGAAAAAATAGTATAAAGCACGTGGTTCATAAGGCGTTTTAGCGCACGTGTCACTGTTTTTGTTCTTCGGAGACCATGTTGAGCAATGCTGGAGGGGATATCATTGTCGGTAGAAGATGATTGATAATTCAGTACAAAACAACATTAAGATTGCAAAAATAATTGTTTGTTCCAGGAATATTTTCATATTATATATATTATATACAGGGTGTTCATTTGAAAACTTTCCACATCGATTTTCCTGCTTTAAAATGAAAATGTGGAAAATCGCTCGGACCCGTCGATTTTTATTTCGAGGGAGACATCTTTTGCGTATATTGTCAATCTTGTTACTTCAAGCCCCTAGGAGGAAGGGGGGTAAGATCTAAATCTTAGATGGATACCCCTATTTTATATTGGATTCTGGATAAAATTTTGAACATTTTTTAAAAAAAGCATTATTAGTCTATACTTAACAGTTTCTTGCCTATAAATCATTTTCGGATAGGTATGTAAAATTAAATCGAAAATAGGTACTTAATTATTTTTTTGCTATCCTTGAAAGTAAGAAAAAGTATGATTTATTTATGTAGACAGTGGATTTTTTTATACGCAAATTAAATATTTAGCGCTTTTGTTGGTGATGTAATCAATAAACATCAAAAAATTACTAAACACAAAGTCGACTTTTCAGGTCCCTTCATGAAATGGACTACTTGTTTGATAGTAATAAAAACAGACAGAAATTAGGTATCACTACAAAGCATAAAACAAAAACGCTGTCGTTGACTGTCCGTCCCTATGTATGCTTAAATCTTTAAAACTACGCAACGGATTTTGAAGCGTTTTTTTTTTAATAGATAGAGTGATTCAAGAAGAAAGTTTATATGTATAATACATGCATAATATTGTAGAGGAACACTGATAAATTTAGATGTTTCTAATGTGATGTCATAAATAAACACATTTTAGACCCGCGTGCGAAGCTGGGGCTAGTTTATGATTGATTAAGATATGGCGGTGGCCAATTTTAGCAATTTATGTAATTATTTTTCTTTTTCTTTCTGTATATTCTAACTTTGTTAATTTTGTAAACAACAAAATTAAATTTGTATTTATCTACTTATTTTATGACTCATTAGTTTGGCATATCATGTCATAATATGAATTTGACAAAATTTTAACCTAGTTTTGGTTAGATATATCGTCCCCATGTTTTTTATAACGGAGTTAAAAGTACCGTTAATACCTATAAGTGGAGGTAATAAATTATAGTATTAATCCTTAAGAAAATAAAAATTATACTTTATAAAACACTAAGAACTGAATAAGTTTTTCATTAGAAATTGCCAAAATATATTTTTTTTTATAGAACTATTAGACTTCTGTCGAGTTACAAATAGACTTTAATCAATAAATAACTAATTGGATATCGTTGACAGTAACATGCAGCAGGACATTAACCCAAATAATTAGTTATATATTATTTTTTCATTAAGTAATTTTACAATAATTTTGAAGAAGTAGTCCATACTCAAAGTGGAGTTAAATGATACAGAAAAAGAAAAGCACAAAGTCTTTCTCCACAATCTTTATTAATCAAAACTAGGCGAACCTAGTATCACATCGACGACATGTTTCGAGTGTAGAAACACTCATCATCAGGAAACAAAGTGAAAATTAAAATGCTGATGTTTTTAGCAAGAGAAAATAATGGTGAGGTTGAGCCGTAATGGAGCTTTTAATGGTGTACAAGAGATGTAAAATTGAAAAATCAGAAGGTCAAAAATCAAGACTCCAGCATACTGAAGAGTCGAGGGTTAAGTGTAGAAGCACACTGTCGTGCAGAAAAAGATAGGGTAGTAAAAATTAGGGAGTTTTGAAAAACATATCTGTTAAAAGTATTAATAAATTACTGAAACATCCTGGGTTTTATTGAGTACTGTGCTCAATAAAACCCAGGATGTTTCAGTAATTTATTAATACTTTTAACAGATATGTTTTTCAAAACTCCCTAATTTTTACTACCCTATCTTTTTCTGCACGACAGTGTGCTTCTACACTTAACCCTCGACTCTTCAGTATGCTGGAGTCTTGATTTTTGACCTTCTGATTTTTCAATTTTACATCTCTTGTACACCATTAAAAGCTCCATTACGGCTCAACCTCACCATTATTTTCTCTTGCTAAAAACATCAGCATTTTAATTTTCACTTTGTTTCCTGATGATGAGTGTTTCTACACTCGAAACATGTCGTCGATGTGATACTAGGTTCGCCTAGTTTTGATTAATAAAGATTGTGGAGAAAGACTTCGTGCTTTTCTTTTTCTTTACAATAATTGTTGTGATTAGTAAATTATTCCAAAAATTTTTAATATGACCGTACTGTTAAGACTAACTTAATTATAACATAATAATATCATAATTAACTTAGTTTAAAAAAAAACTGGCAGCATATAGTCAGATCTGGTCTTAACGTGCGGGTCCAAAGGTCACTGATCATATGTCAAATCAGACAACACAGAGGCTATCAAAATGTTGTGAGATTATTTACAAATATACCGAAGGAAGGAAAAATTTTCATTATTTTAGCTATCGCGAAGATAGCCACATATACCTAATATTATTAGTTTTGTAAAAATTATGTACAGGGGAGTTGAAAAAGTTACAAAAAAATTATATAATCGTTAATTATATACCTGCTGTACCCTTTAATTAAAAACGACAATAATAAACAGTGCAATTTATTTTAACAATTTAACTACAAAAACCTAAAAATACAATGGCATTTAGTCTGATAAACTATTTCGATAATGAAAGAAAAAGTGGAAATTCGCAAACCAATATGCAGGAAACCGTAATGAAACCACTGCAAGACTATGCAGAATAATGTGCATGCAAAAAAAGCATCATATAATACCCAAGAATACTAAAAAATGTAAACGAAAAACACCGTTTATAATTATAGCCTAAAAACTCTCATCGTCACTTATAAAATCTGAAAAGTCCTCGTCATCTGAGTCGTCTTCGAATGGAGCAATTATCATTGGCGCTACTTCGACATCTAGTACTTGTTCTCGATCCCACCAATCCCTTATTAATATTTCTGTATGTTCCACCGATTTCTTCCAGTACTCTTGTGTAATATGATCTAACGAATCTTGCCAAACTATTTGTACTTGGTCGGATTTAAGACCATCACCTACATGTTTTTCATAATAAGACTTTGCACCAGCCCATATTAATTCTATTGCGTTAAACTGGCAATGATATGGCGGCAGTCGTAGAACCTCATGACCATATTCACGCAGTATTTCATCTACCGCGTATATTTTGGGTCTTTTAAGAGACTTTGCTATTGATAGGAGTTCCGATTTAAGCATATTTGGTAAAGGATTTTGGTTGTGTTTTTCCAACCACTCATAAATATCACTTTTCCTCCAAGATGAAGTAGGCTGTTTATTTAAAATTCTTGAATGATATGATGCATTATCTAATACAATTAAAGACGGAGCATCCAAATTTGGTATCAATTGAACTCTTAACAGTCGCACCTGGAACGGGGGGGTTAGGCATTGACCCCAGTTCAGTTTTTTAGCTTTTTTTGATCTATTTTTTCATTTTGTTTAAAAACCTTTTAAGACATTTATTTTACATATTTTTTCTACCCATAAACATTGTTTGGTAGAATTGATACAATATTTGACCCTTACAGGATGTTTTTTAAACGCATAGTACCATTGACACGCCTCCGCCGCCATACCGATTTGCCGGTTTTTTAGCTAGTACTGTTTCGCTTGTTGACGAGTCCAGTGTCGGTAAAAGTTATTTTTTATTTTTTCAACTTTTATTTACATTTTCAAAATAATTGGAAGGTATTTGACTGATCGCGAATTGGAAAAAGCTCTTTATGAGGACGATGATGATTTGTATAGGGATTATATGGATGGGGTTAGTCGCTAACCCCCCTGTTCCACATTCTCCGGGTGCACAGTAAGGGTCCCAGTGCGACTGTTAACCATTTTTCAAACATTTCGCAATTTATATTATCATGATAGTCAGCACTTTTTGATGTTGAAGAAAAAATTAAACTCGCACCTGCAACATATCCTGTTGCAGAACTGGCATACAAAATAATAAAACGCTTTCCCGTACCGCACCCCTTTTTCCTTTTAACACTTTTTACAAACTCATCTTACCAAGATTTTGAACCACTTCCATTCGAAAATATCCACGTTTCGTCTAAAAATACCACTTTTCTAAATTTCGATTTGTAATTGTCCGTATATTCTTTTAAAAATTGAACACGCTGACTCACTATCTATGGCTGCTCACATAAAAATCTTCGGTTACAGTCTTTTTTATAGCGAAAACCTAAATTTTTTATTAATTTTGATAACGCTTCAAGTCCAATTTCCAAAACACCCCGAATTTTTTTTTTCATTTTCGAAATAGTTTATCAGATTAAGTACCATTTTTTTTTGATTGGGGATGCAAAAACCCAGAAAATTGTTTCATTTTCTCACAAACTGTCAAAGTCACAAAACTGGCATATTTAAAATAAAACGTAGCTGGTGCTATTATAAGCTTTTTTAGAATCGCTGGAAAGTAAATACATATCCTTTTTTTCATGTTAAAATGGAATAAGTCTGTCTCATTTATCTTACGTATTTTATTTAGAGGGTAATATTAAACGCAAGTAAAGAAAACAAAAACTGAGAGTATGCCTTTCTTGAATCGTATGACCCGCACGATAAGATCAGATCCGACTATAGCAAGCTAACAAAGGCTCCTGAGATGTTACCTGAAGCGTCGCGTCGCTGCTAGGTAGCCAGCGCGTGTAGGAGTTTTAGCATAGTAGGCATGTACAAATTGACAAGTGGGATCCTGACAGATACGAAACAGGACGCATCCCGCGAGTTTGTTCTTTTAGCATTAGCTCCCTTGCTTTGAAGAAAATAATATTACATTTTATATTCATTAATAAATACTAAGTACAGCACAGTGCGGTGTTTTCTTTACATTAGTTTCCAGTCTAATATTACAGCCCACTAAATCATTTCTAGCCGTAAAGTCCGCCAAGTTACACCACGGTAATTTCTGTCCCGGAATAGCAGTTCGGTGTTAACACGTACCTTACAGTAATGACGATACTTGTCATTTTTAACTGGTGCCTACGATGTGTTTTAGTATACAATAACTGCACACACTCACGGCGACCGTCCTAACGCCACCGTTCATACGGTTAAGGGATTAGACAGCATATCGTTGACTGAGTGCCAACTGTCTAACTCCAAAAATAGAAATTTTACAGGAGGGCAAAAAACGATTCTGACTTCTACAAAATGCATAATATACATACATAATCTATAAAAACAGCTAACTCCATTTATATTTCACGTGTAAAATGGCCCGAAATGCTGGAGTTAGATGTTTTGCCGTATGCAGCCGTATTCATAATTATTGTTGGTCATGGAGTTAGACGCTTTACGTGCGGTGGTTTTAAAAAAAAAACGTAATTATTTGGAGTAATCTGGTTTGGGTATCCATTGATCTAACATTAAGCTAACTATTTGCACAAAAATCGACATTTTCATAAAAAGTGGAGTTAGACGGTTTGCACTCTAAGCGATCGATATTATGTGACCTTTCACACGCACCGGCACCGTGTACACGGTTCCGTGTTCCGTTCCACAGCGATGTCACCGTGTGCCCCTACTACAATTCACGGCGACCGTTACCGTGTTGACGGAGAGACATGCCCGATAGAGTTTACGATTTAATTGGTGCTTGCACATGTAGGTACCGCGCTTTCGATACTTTCGTGGTTCCAGTGGCGCACCCAGGGGGGGGGGGGGGGCCAAGGGGGCCTTGGCCCCTCCCAAAACCCCCAATGAAATGAAAAATTATGAAAGTGGATAAGTATTTTAAAAAGTCAATTTTCTTAGATTTACCTCACGGGCCTCATTTGAGGGGGGCCAGGTGGGGCATTTGCCCCCTCCCCCCCTCCCCCTGGAAGTTGACTTATTGACAAAAGTTGACTTATTGAGGTTTAATATGGTTTGGTTGAATGTATGAATTTATTATTTCGAGTTTTCCTTTATATTTTTGTTATTCTTTTGGGGTAGTAAAGACTTATTTTAATAAAAATAAACAGTTTTAATGCCAAAACGACTATGAATGTTTGAGAAACAATTTTAGCTCATTAAGTATTGAGCAAAAAATTGAAATTAAAATTAAGGGAAGACCTAAACTCTCGAAATTAACTTGATACATACCACAAAGTGTAAATCTAGGGACTTTATTGTTATTGATAAGTTTGCTGCAAATAAAAACAGATGAAGGAACTTTACTTTTAAACAATGTACCCACTAATGAAAAATAAATTAGCCTTTTTATTTTTTATCTTATTTCATTTTCAATAGAATAAGAAGGTAATCATAAATTTTTAAAATATTTACTATAATAATTATTGACCAAATTTGGGTGTGGTCTTAAACAAATTTCGCCTACAGCAGGCTTTTAGTACACCCCAAGTTAACAGGTCACAAGCCGCCAATGCCCCCCTAAGAAACCGTTTGACTCCCATGACTAGGCTATTGCGATCTTCCCTGCAAGAGTACCTGTTAAAAAAGCTCCAAAGTTCTAGAAAAATGCGTAACTTAAAAGTTTATTAAAAAATTTGCTTCCAGCACTGGTTGGCGCCCCCCCCCCTAACATACAATCCTGGGTGCGCCGTTGCTTGGTTCATTGGCGGAAATATTTTTTATTTAGTATATTTCATCATAATCATATTTTCGCAATGGCAGTAGATATAGATATGGATATGCTTATATCTTTGGTGGAAGCGAGGCCGGTTATTTGGGACAAAACAAGTCCTATATAATAAGAACAGAAACTGGAGAAAGGAAATATTTTTGAAGGTCAATCCTGATTTTGATTGTAACAGCCAACATTTCCATAGGCTGTATCCACTTTCTCATAAATGTATCTTGACGTTGAAGCGAATTTTTTTATCGTTCGTGTAGGTCACCAAAGCTGGATATGGACATCCTAAAATAGTTTAAAAGTATCTTTTGTCTTCCCTCAACTGACCAAATAGTACAAAGAATGCACCGAATTGCCTTCCCATATTGATGGGATGAACCCACAAAATTCTGTTTCGTGTTTTTCTTCGTTTTTTGATACGCATGTAAGACATTAAAATCGCCCCAGCACGTCTATGATCCATATTCAAATCAAAATGGAATCAAACTGACGAAAACCGTGCATGTGTGCAAGGATAACACGAACGCGGTAGATCGCGTAAACGGTGCCGTTAGGACGGTCGCCGCCGTAAGTATGTGCAAAAGGCCTAAGAGTTTTAAATTCGATTATTTCAGAGACGACTGGTCCAAGCGACATCTACTAGGTATACTTTTTTTGGACAGAAGATGCCAAGGAATAAGAATTTTTAAGGTTAATTGGCCTAAATCCGCATGGTTTAGCCGTAGAAGATTGTGCTAGCGTTTTAGACAAGCCTTTTAGATTCCCCGGGCAATGAACTATCCTGACATAATTTTAAAACAACAATTTCTGGATTTAACCTATATCTTAAAAATACGAAATATTCATTTATACAGTCTGTCTCTGCACCTGCTGCTGTAAAATAAAGAACGTAACAGAAATAAAGTTAAAACCGTGTTAGAAATTCCGTTTTTATTCTAGTATAAATTTAACGAGCATAATAAAATGACAAAGTAAGTTGTAATTTTACTTAAATCCAACCAGTCATAAAAAGTGAGGCACTTTTGTTTCAGAAGGATTTTCCTATTAAACTATATACATAGTTACAATATTAAGTAGGTTGAAAGCCGTCTGCTTTAAATATCGTAAATGAAAAGGAGTGACATTCTACTCAGTAAAATAAAGTCTGTTGGAAATTAGAGTCAATGATATATAAAAATATTTTAGGTCCCTTTGCAAATATTATGTTGCAACAAAATGATATAACAAACTACATTTTATTCAAGAAAATGCACACAAAACAAAAATGACTCAACTATTATATATTTTTACAGTGATTTATTTTGCAAACAGACCCAGATACATATCGCAAATATAAATGCCAATGCAGTAACTAAATAGTGTGTAAAAATAATATTGTTTTTATCAAGTTGACCGTCTTGTATTTGGGTTAACGGTTGGCATTTTTAAATAAAGAATAAAAAACTTAGATGCAAATATTATGTGAGCTTTTAGGCTGTCAAAGTGTGAAAAATGTCATTTTTTAAAAATGTGTACAGGGTGTCCGGGAAAATGTGGGAAACCTCCCGGATATGAAAAAAAAACACGTAAAAAGAATACTACAAGTTCATATAAACTTCTTTTGTATCGGCCTTCTTTTCGGAAATATGGGTTCCCAAAGAGCTCCCATGGAATTAAGTTTTTGGCACATAATTATTAAACCAACAGGTATATTTCAATTTTTTTTCCTATGATCTATACCAGGTAAGACCCTACAAATTACTATCCCAAAAAGTGTTGCGAATTTCTCACAGCTGCAGGGACGGACTAGCTGTGACACTAATGTACCCATTTTTTATTACGCCCTGTATGATAAAAACTTTGGACAACGTTTTTTACATACCTTTAACTATTGACTAAAATTTTGAAGAAGTAGTCCATATTCAAAGTGGAGTAAAATGATACAGAAAAAGAAAAGCACGAAGTCTTTCTCCACAATATTTATTAATCGAAAAACTAGGCGAACCTAGGATCACATCGCCGACATGTTTCGAGTGTAGAAACACTCATCATCAGGAAACAAAGTGAAAAGTAAAATGCTGATGTTTTTAGCAAAAGAGAAAATAATGGTGAGATTGAGCCATAATGGAGCTTTTAATGGTGTACAAGAGGTGTAAAATTGAATAGTCAGAAGGTCGACAATCAAGACTCCAGCATACTGTAGAGTCGAGGGTTAAGTGCAGAAGCACACTGTGCCGTGCAGAAAAATGTAGGGTAGTAAAAATAGGGAGTTTTGGAAAACTTATCTGTAAAAAGCATTATTAAATTACTGAAACATCTTGAGTTTTATTAAGCCTAGTCAGAAACATGTGAAAATGTTGGGGTGAGATGTAAAGAAAAGAAAAAAAGAAAAAAGTTTTTTTTTTAGGGGTCAACGCATCTGTAAAAAATAGAAAGGGGAATGTAGTAAATGAAATTTAAGAAATGTGGTAGATTAGCTTACCTTTTGGTTAAAAAGTAAAAAATGTTGGGGTACCAGGCTTTTTACGGCCCAGTTACCCCGCCGAAGTCAAAGCAGACACATTTGGTGCAAAAAAGTTTTTAAGAAATTAAAAAAAAAAAATTAATTTTGTGTTCCCGTTAGATAGGCTCTACTGTAAGTAGTCAACACGTGTAGGATGGGAAATGAACTTGAACTTGATATTGTAAAAAGGGGGGAACAAATGACAAATGTTTTGGCGGTCAAAATAAAGAATCCTCAAGTATGCCAGGAGTTTATAAAAATTTTGAAAAAAGTTATAAAGGAGGAAAGCTCAATTAAGGTTCAAAATTGCTTAAAATACTAAAAATCACTTAAAATACAAGATACAATCAATACAATCCCTATAAAATAGAAAGAAAATTACATTTAGATATATGTTGCTGAAAGATTTGAAAATAGGCATCATAAGTATTTGTGTGACGACCTCTGTTGGTAGGTTTACAATATTGGTAAAGTGTAACTCAGTATTTCGACAAAGTAAAAAGTGACTATCACAGTGCCATCTATGAGTCAGAGGTAATTAATATAAGACCTTTTTGTTTGTCGGTAAAGTAAATTAGATAACGTAGAGATGTTAAAATTGGTGCTGAAAAGTAATTAGTCGCGGACAAAAGCAGACCAATTTACGATCATCCAAATTATGCTGGCGAGTGGTCCTTACCGTAGCCGACGCCACAAAGAAGTGAAGAAGAGTTAGTCACAGATGGCCCTGAAAATAGGTTATGTTATAAATATTGAAAATCAATTAAATTAAAATTGAAATGGAAAAGATGAAGCAGAAAATGGGGGCAAAAGGATTCAGAGAAGGATCAGTTGAGTCATGAAAAGTTGAGAGAATTGAAAAAGCTTGTAGAACTATGTTGAATTTGGTCATTTAGACAGATAATATTTAGGTTATTTAGAGTTTTATTAATTTCCAAGAGATCGAGTTTATTACCCTTAGTGCAAAGGTGTAGATATTTAGTGTGAGATTCTGGTATAAAGTTGTGTTTATTCGAATGAATGTGTCTAGAAAAGTTGAATTTAATTTTAGAGGGAGAAAGGTCCTGATTTAGTCGGTCAAACAGGTCGTAAGTTCTCTACAAGAATAAGGGAGCACTGCAGGAAAATAGAAAAAGCTCAGAATTCAGATTTTTCATTTTGACCGCCAAAACACTTGTCATTTGCTCCCCCCCCCCCTTTTACAATGTCAAGTTCAAGTTCATTTCCCATCCTACACGTGTTGACTACAGTAGAGCCTCTCTAACGGGAACACAAAATTAATTTTTTTTTTTAATTTCTTAAAAACTTTTTTGCACCAAATGTGTCTGCTTTGACTCCGGCGGGGTAACTGGGCCGTAAAAAGCCTGGTACCCCAACAGTTTTTACTTTTTAACCAAAAGGTAAGCTAATCTACCACATTTCTTAAATTTCATTTACTACATTCCCCTTTCTATTTTTTACAGATGCGTTGACCCTAAAAAAAAAACGTTTTTCTTTTTTTCTTTTCTTTACATCTCACCCCAACATTTTCACATGTTTCTGACTAGGCTTAATAAAACTCAAGATGTTTCAGTAATTTAATATTGCTTTTTACAGATAAGTTTTCCAAAACTCCCTAATTTTTACTACCCTACATTTTTCTGCACGGCACAGTGTGCTTCTGCACTTAACCCTCGACTCTTCAGTATGCTGGAGTCTTGATTGTCGACCTTCTGACTATTCAATTTTACACCTCTTGTACACCATTAAAAGCTCCATTACGACTCAATCTCACCACTATTTTTTTTTGCTAAAAACATCAGCATTTTACTTTTCACTTTGTTTCCTGATGATGAGTGTTTCTACACTCGAAACATGTCGTCGATGTGATCCTAGGTTCGCCTAGTTTTTCGATTAATAAATATTGTGGAGAAAGACTTCGTGCTTTTCTTTTTCTGTATTGACTAAGAATTAAGTACTCTTCATTCATGTTGCTAATCCTAACCGTTTTCGGAAAAAACGTCATTTTATTGCGTTCATGTATTAATATTAAGCAGTTAAAAGTGAACATTATTATAATTTATAGGGACAAAGATGACTGTATCTTTTATTGAAATACGAATATCTAATATTGAAATATTGAAATATACCTGATGTAAATATGTTAAAAATGATGTTTTTCCGAAAACGGTTAGGATTAGCGACATGAATGAAGAGTACTTAATTTTTAGTCAATAGTTAAAGGTATGTAAAAAACGCCGTCGAAAGTTTTTATCATACAGGGCGTAAAAAAAATGGGCACAATAGTGTCACAGCTAGTCCGTCCCTGCAGCTGTGAGTAATTCGCAACGTTTTCTGGGATAGTAATTTGAAGGGTCTTACCTGGTATATATCATATGATAAAAAAAATTTAAATATACCTGTTGGTTTAATAATTATGTGTTAAAAATTTAATTCCAGTGGAGCTCTTTGGGAGCCCATATCTCCGAAGAGGAATCCGATACGAAAGAAGTTTATATGAACTTGTAGTAATCTTTTTACGTGTTTTTTTCATATCCGGGAGATTTCCCACATTTTCCCGGACAACCTGTATATCTAGGTGGAGATGGGTTTTATGTATTCCTAATAATTCCAAAAATTTGCTTAGGTATAGGTGAGACGATTGATATAATTATTATTATAAAATTGGATGAAGTAGGGTGCCTACTGTATATGGTAAGTTTTATGTATGTGACTTATGTTGGATGGCACAAAGGTTTTTAAAAATAATTAACTGACTATGCAACTTTGACTATGATACAAATGACACTAACAAAAAATATTTACCCACATTTAAAGTTGCCTGATTAGTAAATCAAAAATTAAGCTATCCTGGCCAATGTGATTGTAATAATATCTGCCAATGTAATTTATGTCACAGTCAAGGTTGCTGGTTAGTACACTTTTGTATAAAATCTCTGTGCAACCCGACATTAAGGTTGAATTCTCAACGTCATTTAGACCCTATGCCAACCTATAACCTATTTCGCGTTGGTTTTTTGAGTTTATTATTTTAATAACTAACATTTAAAGCAAATCAATATCGTCGGTACATTATTTAGGTAGTATCTGATATATTACAAAAATATCAATTTATTTCATTGCTAATTTTGGGAGAATTGTATAGTGAAAGAACAATGAGTGACAATGACATAATAATGTTAAAAAAAATCTTACCTGATATTTTTCCCTATACAATTCTCCTAAAATAAGTTATGAAATTCCTTGATATTTATTAAATATGTCGATTATTACCTATAGAATATCAAATCGATGCTGATTTTCTTTAAATTTTGTATAAAAGCTAGAAAACATAAATAAATCTACCCGAAATAGGTTATAGGTTGGCAAGCATGTTGATACTCCCACCTTAATGTATTATAGTCAAATTCCATTTAACTAGACGAATCATGAGTTTATAAAAGAAAACTAATATATGGTTATTTTGTTCCAGTAAATATTAAAACATTATAAAGATATACGTAATAAAAACCTATCTGTCATTGATAAATCGGAGAGAGAGGCACACATAATTTCAAGTGGTTATGAAAATGTGCACATCAATACTCCCGTGGCATTTGATTGAAGGTTCTCACATTTTTGACACAGTGTGTCAGTTTGTTATAAATATTGTGACATGCTAAATAAAAATCGGTTTGCAGGGTTTCTGCTTCCTCAGATGAGAGAAATGGTTCTTAATCTAATAGATTACTTCAAAAATGAACAGAAGAAGACTATTCAAATCGGGGAGGTATCAAATTCCAAGTCTATTAAAGAAAAAGCATCAGAAGCACTCAAACTAAGTAATTGTTTATAAAATTAATAAAAGTATTACAATGAAGCAAACGCATTGACAATCAGGAAAAAAGAAGACTAAAACTATAATAATGAACGTGAGGAATGTTAATATGACTTGTATGCATTACAACTTAATATATAGTTGAATTCACATAAACTTTTAACGCCGTGAAATTTCAGTTCTGTCATACTTGTCAAATACTGCAGCAACTCATAAAATATAAATTTCTAATGGCTAAATTTAATTAGTATAATTGTACTGCACACAAAGTATGTCTATCTTGTATTATTTCATACGATTAAAAAGAGATAGAAATAAAAAGAGTTGGCCGAACAATTCCAGAAAAGAAAAAGAAAAAACACTGACCAATCTCAGCTGTATAAGAAATTTAGTAAGTTGGTGAAATCTAAAGTAACTAGACAATGGCAAGTCTTGACATTTGGCATTAAAACTTTATGTGAATTTAACTATAACGTTTCTATATTTAGTTTTAAGAGATGTTTTGAAAAACGAGACATTTTAGAAATAGGACTCAGGTCATTATAAGCTGTGATAAAACTTACGATTTCGTTATAGGAAGGACTGCAACAGAAGATATTTGTGCGAACAACTGAGAATTACAAATGAAAAAGTTTTGCGGTTACCACCGTACTACTGTCAATTTAATTCCTTAGAACTAATTTGCGCAGGAGCAAAATCGTTCTATAAAAAAAATGGTCCAAGTCCAAGTTCACATCAGGTTGAAGAAGCTTCGAAAAAATTCCTAAGCACATAATATTGTTACCGGGGATTACTTGAGATAACCAGCACGGACACGGAAAAAATTATTGTGGACTGGTGGAACAGAGAAAAAATAGTGGATGTTAAAGTAGAACCACTTGTTATTTTGACTGTAGATGAGCTTGATAATTAGGAATTTGAATAATTTTGGAGCTATTTTTGATTATTTAGTTAGTGTCCTTATTTGTTGAAATATAATAATTTCATTTGAGAAATCCCTTATACGAATTTCCATAAATATTACACAAGTTTAGGTATATACTTTTTATATTTTTCTTTACTAGAATAAAATCTTATAGTCTTCCTTTTCCTTGATCATCGTTGCGTTTTCTTCATGGGTATATTTCTACTACTCTTAATAAATGAAGAGCTACAAGGCAGTTGTACCTATATATATTAAACTAAGTGTAATGATCGCATAAATAAAACTTGAACAATATGTAATTTAATTTGAAAATATGTAATTTTTTCATAATAACAATTTAGATGTTTTGTTATATTCTATGTATAAGTATCACGTTAAAAATATCTAAAGCAAAATAAAATTTGGTCCATTTATACAATTTTCTATATATTTTTTCTTTAATTACTTATTAATTAATAATAGAAAATTTCAACATTCCTATTTTAACCTCATAGAACCAAACGAATACACCATTTATTTTGGAACGAGCCCGTCGTTGTCATTTTACTTGTCAGTTTTAAATAAATTGTTAACCTATAAACAGTATGAACACTGAAGTTTATGGAACTATGGAACACCAGCTGTTCATGCACGGCCATATCGTTTTTAATTTTTGAAATATTTTTGCGACCTTTGCTTCCCATGATTGATTCGTAGATTATTAGGGCGCCTAGTTAAATGTAAGTTGACTATAGCTATAAGAATATTATCTATCATATTTTACTAATGGGTTGTTTGTTCCTGCCCTATACTGACTATATCAAAGCATAGCAAATATTATCTAGACCTTTGTAAGTATTTATTGGTTATTTTATATATCTCAACTGCATAATATTTTATTAAACATAATATTGATAAGAACTATTGTCTGTCAGCTTTAATGCGTTTTTGATACAATTATTTTTGTTTACCCATAAACGAATTTTTACCCTTTGGGAACAAATGGATTGAAAGGTACCTATGGTCCAAATCAGTTGGCACGTAGGAATCGCGATCTCACAATTATCGACTTTCATTTATGAAGATATCTGAAGCCACATGTATATAAAACCAATTTCAATGATAATTTAAATCCCTTGAAAGAAAAATAGTAGTAATTGTAAATATTCCAATACAGCAAGTTAGGAACTGTTAGTTATCGGGAATTTACATGTCGAGTTATTCCACGGATAGAGTTTGGAAGAGAAAAAACCTTTTTATTAGTAGGTACTTATAGAAGAAAAAGTCATTCTTCATAAAAAACGTCTGCTTGTGCTGACACTTAAATTTCGAATATGAGATTTGGGATTACTTACTTACAGGGTTCGTCAAAAACACAATTTTTAGATTTTAGGATTTTTTTTTCAAGTCCTTGATTTATTAAATTAATTTTGCTAGTGCTTAAACTACAATTTCAACTATTCGATTTACGATTACAATACAAGGTTTGTCAAGAACAACAGTTCTTGTTTTTTGAATTTTTTTTTTTAATTCTAATTTTCAATTGTTTTGATGATTGGCTAAATCATCATTTTGGGAACAAATGGATTGAAAGGTACTTATGGTCCAAATCAGTTGGCACGTTGGAGTCCCAATCTCACAATTATCGAATTTCATTTATAAAGATATCTGAAGCCTTAAAAAAAATAGTTGTTATTGCAAATATTCCAATAAAGCAAGTTAGGAACTGTTAGTTATCGGGAATTTACATGTCGAGTTATTCCACGGATAGAGTTTGGAAGAGAAAAACCATTTTATTAGTAGGTATAAAAGAAAAAGTCATTCTTTATAAAAAAAAACATCTGTTTGTGCTGAAACTCGAATTTTGAATATCAGATTTGGGATTACTTACTTACAGGGCTCGTCAAAAACAACATTTTTACTTTTTAGGATTTTTTTTTTCAATTCCTTGATTAATTAAATAAATTTTGCTAGTTCTTAAACTATAATTTCAACTATTAGATTGACTATTACTATACAAGGTTTGTCAGGAACAACAGTTTTTGTTTATTGGATTTTTTTCTTTAATTCTAATTTTCAATTCTTTTGACGATTGGCTAAATCATCATTTTGGGAACAAATAGAGTGAAAGGTACCTATGGTCCAAATCGGTTAGCACGTGGGAATCCCGATCTCACAATTATCGACTTTAAATTATAAATATCTGAAGCCACATGTGTATAAAACCAATTTCAATAATAACTTAAATCTCTTGAAAGAAAAATAGTAGTTATTGCAAATATTTCCATACAGCAAGATAGGAACTGTTATCGGGAATTCAGATGTTGAGTTAAACTATTTGCTAACTCGGTGATAGGTACCATGTTTTAATAAAAGTTTTATAATTTATGATTGAATGAACTAAGGTTTTCTTACAACAAAATCGTTACTCGGCCAGATATAAGATCATATTCGAAGTAAGAAAGCAACAATAGTTGTTTGTTTTTACGTTAATTTATTTTAAACGAAATCCACAAAACTAAAAGTGTTGTTTCTGACGAACCCTGTATAGTAATCGCCAATGGGATATTTGAAATTGTAGTTTCAGCACAAGCAAAATTCATTTAATAAATCAAGGAATTGAAAATTAAAATTGGAAAAAAAATCCTAAAAAGTAAAAATCTTGTTTGTGACGAACCCTATATAGTAATCACAAATCAGATATGAAATTGTAGTTTTAGCACAAGCAGACATTTTTTTATAAAGAATGACTTTTTCTTCTATACCTAATATTAAAAATGTTTTTCCTCTTCCAAACTCTGTCCGTGGACACGCTGTAGAGTAGTTATACTAGTACAAAATACTACCGTCTTTCATAAATATTTTTTTCTATTGAAACATGTAAATTAAAAATCCATTATGTGACAAACATTGTTCGAACCATTAGCTATTCAGAGATAACACATCTTTATACTTGTTTTTACTGGTGAAATTTTGTGAGAACTAAACGCCTGCAAATATTTATGTAATATTTTTTATATGTAATAAGAAAAATAATTCATTATTTTTCAATAAACAAATATTCAATTAAATTCGACAGCTTCAGTAGTTTTTCAATAAACGGTAAAACAACCTCAGTGGACAATTAGTAAAATCAATGGAAACCCTTAAATGTATAAAAATTCACCAATACTATTTTAGAAATATAATCCATTATTATTATTGCAAGCGATATCACAATGAAATAAATAATAAAGTGTTTCTTGTAATTATTGGTATTTTATACTTATGAGTAGTATGTTAAGTTAAGGTTAGTACCATTGCGCCCAAAAAAAAACTGGCACACGCAATTTTATTTCTCCCAGCCTATTATATATTTAAATGTCATTTTGACAATAGATTATATAACATGCCTTCGTTAAGTGTAGAACAAAAAGCTATTATATATACGCGAGTGGGAGAACATGTTCCTATAAGAGATATTACTGAAGAATTACATACAGGGTGCCCCACTTATAATGGAAACAAGCTTATATTTTCGGTATTTCTGAATCGATTGTTTTGAATTTTGGTGTGGTTACGTATAATACTAGGGCGCACTTTTCTATTGCTTGCGATTTTAAGTCACCCATTGGCGTACGGATTTATAGAGGTTTTAAAATAATAATTTAAAGAGTAAAGTACCTTTAGCGATTATTTTATTTTTAAACTAATATCAGAAGTCGATTTAGCATCCATCAAAACGACTTAATACAAAGTTTCAATAAATTGAAACAACCAGTGGCGTGGGTATAACCAAATTTATGTTTACTTCTTTTCAAAAACTTTGACATCTAAAATTCGCGCGATAAGCAACAAGGTAATTACCAAAAATATTGACCTCTTTAACGGCTTCATCTAAAAAAATTACATACCGTAAAAGCAGTAGGGTACTGTATTTTTTGCTACAAAATTAAATTTGTAATGTGACAAATTAGAAGGTAATCGAATACCAAGAACTTCATTAAAACGCAAGTGACAAAAGAATATAAAAACTTAGGTGGCTATGTAAATAAAACAAAATAATTATTTGAAAACAACAATAACAATCTAATAATTACCAAAATAAAATTAATATACGCTAAACTAAACATGATTGAGTGTACAACTCTGAACTAATATCTAAATTCATTAAAAGTCAATATCTTCGACCAAACCACCATAATTTCTTATGCATTTTTCATAAATTTTTCTAACCCTTAAACAAAGTTTTCGAACTTCTTGACGGGAAATTTCTGCACACGCTTGTCTTATACGGTCTTTTAAAGCTTGTAACGTCGCTGGACGAGTTTTATAAACTTTATTTTTTATAGTACCCCATAGATAAAAATCCAGCGGGGTCAAGTCTGGAGCCCTAGGGGCCAAGCTACAAAGGGACTATTGCGACCAATCCATTTATTTTCAAAATTTTCATTAAGCCATCCTCTTACAGGTCCAAAATTATGAATTGGAGCGTCATCTAACTGAACATACAAATTCTCCCTATATTCTAGCGGCAAACCGTGAATTGCATCCCAAAAATCATGTTGCAAGAACTCCAGAAATCTTACACCATTTAAAGTTGTATAAAAAAAAGGGTCCAATAATACGATCTTTTAATACACCACACCACACATTTATACGGGCAGAGTATTGGCTTTTACAATTAATAACCCAATTTGGATTTTCTTCACTCCAAAATCTAATATTTTGAGATGACACGGTCCCGTTTGTGGAAAATATTGCTTCGTCGGTGAACAATATTTTTAGAAAAATACCATTGTCTTCATAAAATTTTGCCTGCATTGTTATGCAGTACTGCATTCTTCTTTCGTTATCACCTGGTTGCAACGTGTGTAAAAATCTTGGTTTAAATGGTTTAATACCATTTCTCTTTAAACATCTTGACGCAGAACTTTTTCGGCTAATATCAAAGCTTCTTAAGATTAATTTTGGATTTACGCGGAAATGATTTAAAATTCTTTCATCCTGTGGATGATTTCTTGGACGTTTTACCTTTTCTTGCACTACCAAACCGCATTGATTGAACATTTGATTAACTTTAGAAACTGTGCTATGCGATATAAAGCGATTAGGGTGTCTTCGATTGAATTCTTGGGCGGCCTCTCTACAATTTCGCGCATTATCTCCTACTAATCTCACTATTTCTGTTTTCTCAACTAAACTCAAACGCATATCTGCTATTTTTCATACAGCACAAATATTAATAATTTAACTTTGACATAACAATGATTTTCCCGTTGACAATAAATAATATTTTGTTTACATGGCCAACCGATTTAAATTTTCTTATTTATGCCTTTTGATTCTTTTTTAATTTTTTACATTGCAAGAATAAATTATTAGATGTCCTATGTATAAAATTTAATTTTATAGCAGAAAATACAGTACGCCACTGCTTCTACCGTATGTAATTTTTTTAGATGAAGCCGTTAAATGGTCAACATTGTTGGTAATTACCTTGTTTCTTATTTTAGATATCAATATTTTTGCAAAGAAATAAACATAAATTTGGTCGTTTTGATGGATGCCAAATCGACTTCTGATATTAGTTTTGATATAAAATTATCGCTAAAGGTACTTTACTCTTTAAATAATTATTTTAAAATCCCTATAAATCCGTACGCTAATGGGTTACCTAAAATTTTAGGTAATAGAAAAGTGCGTCCTAGGATCATACGTTACCACACCAAAATTCGAAACAATCAATTTAAAAATACCGAAATTATAAGCTTGTTTCCATTATAAGTGGGACACCCTGTATAAGTAAAAATATCGTGCTTTTGTGTAAAAGTAAACAAGACTGGAACTATTGGAAGAAAGCAAGGTTCCGGCCGCCCAAAAATTTCAACAGAAGTTGAAGATAGAGAAGTTATTAACTATTTGCGCGATAACCCCTTAGAAACAGCAATAAAAAGCTGCTCAAGAAACCAATTTTCCTGGTTCAACGAATACTGCTCGTCGAAGGATTCGGGACTCAAATATCAGGAGTCGTTACGCTGCCAATAAAATTTCCTTAACAGAGGTAAATAAAGACAGAAGGCCAGATTTTGCAGAAAACTATGTCAATCAAAATAATATAGGTATGGGAAACAGTAATTTTTTCCGATGAAAAGACATTTCAGTCTTGTAACAACGGAAAAATTTGAGTATACAGTCTCACAGGAGCGAGATATGATGAGCAATATACCCATAAAAAATATGAGTGGTTGGTTCTCTGTAAACATTTGGGCATGGATCAGTAGCAGAGGTCTATGAGTTTGCGAAATAGTTCAAGAAAGGCTCACTGCCCCTGTCTACTGCAATATATTAAGACACACCATGTTACCAACAGTTACGGCAGTATACGGAGAAAATTTCATATTTCAGCATGACAATTCCCCAATTCATACATCTCGACTAGTCCAGCAATATCTGCAAGAAAATGAAATAAATGTTTTACCTTGGCCATCTAAGAGTCCCGACCGCAACCCCATAGAAAATGTTTGGGGTGAAATGACCAAATACCTATATATATATAAACATGACTTCAGACCCAGAAATCAACAGAAACTACTACAAAAAATAAGAGCATCATGGGGTCTGATATCTGAGGATTATATAAGAAATGTAGTTCTCAGTATGCCTCGACGACGTCAAAAAGACATTTATAATAATGGTTCTATGACTAAATATTAAAATGTAAAAAATAATATATTTAATGGTTTTTTTGTTATTTTTGATATCTTCTCGACAAAAATATGTCACATTATTAAGTAAACTGTTTAGTTACATACTTTATACATTGTTTTACTTTAGATAACTATCTGAAAACTAAGTCGAAAAAGTTATATTATTTATTTTCTAATACCGCAATTTAGAAATCACCTATTTAATTATCAAGGTGAAATTCTCATAATAATAAAATTAACACAAGTATATTAATTTCCACGGCAGCGGTAATATGTGTTTAAGTTTTAATTATTATATTCCAAGAGCTAGAATATAAAGAAAATTTTGTTGTCCCAGTTTTTTTTAGGCACAATGGTACGGTTACGAATTGTAATAGAAGGGGAAATATGAATTTGAAAAAGTTGCACCTTCTGTAACAGTATAACAAGCCACCGTTAACCTAATAGCTATTATATGAGTAAGACCAGTAAAACTCTGTCGTGAATACGGTTAAAAAATTATTTGCTGTAAAAAATACTTCGAAACATATATATTTGTAAATAACTATAATGGTATGTTTTTATTAATACACTTTATTTTCAAATTCATTTGATCGTAATAGCCCATCAGATACGACTAACATTTTAGTGGGTCGATTGCTCAATAAATAAGTAATAATATTAAAGTAAGCTATTATTTTTAAATATACAATATAATAACTACTAAGTGCCTATAAAATATGGTCATTGAAGACTAATTTAATCATTAAATGATGTAAATAGTATCATTAGTTTTAATAGCAGCTATTTCAATTACTTAAACATTTAATGGACACTCGAAGTAAACCATATCTATCTATTGATAAGAAAAGTCTCAGTATACATTGTGTCCGAAATTCAAGTCTCTATATGGGTATCTCGCTTAATAGATGAGATAGAAAGTTGGTTAAATGGGAAATATTTTAGAGAATTTAATGCCGATCTCGAATCTCTTTTCAAAATTATTAAAAGTTTTGTAGTTTTTCACTTATTAAACAAAAACTAAAAATGGCGCATTTCGTTTTTTTTTTAAATAGGGGCTTAACGGTTCATTTGACATATCCCAAAGTGTTACATTCTTAAGACACTTTTTAGGGAAGAACATTTCTGTACAAAAAGAAAATGCAGATTGTCTTTTGTTTGTGAGTTACCCACAGTAACTTTGTTATTTCCTATGGCGGCCATCTTGGATTTGTACATAAAATTATTTCTCTTTGAATTACCTTTTAAACGATGTGCCACATGCTACCAAAATTTTGGAGAAATACTCTTAAATTATTCAAAAACCAGCTTTATCGTTAACTTGGCAACATCGCATGCATCTAACATAGCATGTGGGTACATCCAAGGGTATTAGTTTAATAACAAAAATATTTTCTGCCCCAAATAATCATTGTTTTTTAGCTAATAAAATAATTAACGCATTTTTAGTCTACGGTCTTAAATAGGTTTGGCAACGCCGCGATAAAAAAAATCTTAATCGGAATGAAACGAAAAAGAATTCAATTAGAAAAAATAGGGCTTTCAACTAAAAATCGCCTCTTTTTTTGTTTGCAATTACATTTAATTAAAATATTAGAAAAAAATAGATCAGAATAAAAACTTTACAAACAAAAAAATGCAAACCTTTTTTAAATTTTGCCAAACCTAAGTTTTATTACATTAAAATTATTTGGTATAATCATATAATAACGGAAGGATTATTGTTACATGGTATTCCGTGATATTTTTGCATTGTAAAAAGGCCATGATATTTTTACATGGTAGGCCATGGTATGCAATATTAGAAAAAACGTAGTGCCTATTTATTTGTCATTCAAAATTCTATAAAGTGGTTTAAAATGTATAATATTACCTACATCTTATCTTATTTTGAAAATAGCACAAATTTTAAATGAAGAAAAATTTGATATGTTGGCACTTTATTTGCAATCACACCGAAATGCTAAACTAACTTCTGCTAGATATTTGGAATTGTATCCAGAAAGACATCAACCGCATAAAACCTATTACAGGAAATTAATTTAATTAAATTTAAGTTATCCTACTTGGTTTAGGTTAGGATAGGTCAAGTTCAGAATTAAGGGATCTTGTAAGCAACTGTATTCTAAAAAAAAAATAAAGGTTTAAGAGGTGCTTTAAATGGTTTAATTACTATCTGCTATGTTAGATGCATGCGCTGTTGCCAAGTTAACGATTAAAGTGTTTTTTTAATAATTTAAGAGTGTTTCTTCAAAATTTTGGATGCATGTGGCAGATCGTTTAAAAGGTAATTCAAAGAGAAATAATTTTATGTACAAATTCAAGATGGCCGCCATAAGAAATAACAAAGTTACTGTGGGTAACTCACGAAAAAAAGACAATCTGCATTTTCTTTTTGTACAGAAATGTTCTTCCCTAAAAAGTGTCTTAAGAATGTAATCCTTTGGGATATGTCAAATGAACCGTTAATCCCCTATTAAAAAAAAACTAAATGCGCCATTTTTAGTTTTTGTTTAATAAGTGAAAAACTACAAAACTTTTAATAATTTTGAAAAGATATTCGAGATCGGCATTAAATTCTCTAAAATATGCCCCATTTAACCAACTTTCTATCTTATCTATTAAGCGAGATACCCATATAGAGACTTGAATTTCGGACACACTGTATACAAAAACTTATTTCATTTCAAAGAAAAACGGAGCTTTTAATAGTAGCATGTAGGAAAAGAGTAGATATAATGTACATATCGCACAAGTAAATGAATTAAGCACGAAGCTGTCGGCGGAATATGCACATTTCCAAGCGCGATATGGACAATCCACTCGGGTTGTACACTTCTTGTACAGTATATTGTTTCTAGTACGCAACTTAGCTTTACACCAATTAAACTCCATGGAACAAAATGTATACTACGAATGTTCAATCTGCATAGACAAATTGCTAAATCTCTCCTCATTTAATAACATAGAAAAATTCTTTGTTTTTGTGTTTGCAGTGTTTTATTATCCTAAATCAATAATTATTATTAATCGGCAAATCACATGTACACATATTGAGGAAGCAGCACCTACAGATAATGTTTTTCAATTGCATCTAGGGTCACCTAATGAAGGTTTCAAATAAAACAAAGCTTACATGGGCAATAATATGGACACTAAATGTAAAATGAAATAAAACGAACAAAAGAAAATAACTTTCAAAAATGTAATCAGACCAACAAGTGGCAAAAACTCGCCAACTGTAAACATGCGGCGATCCTTCGAAAATAACTTTAGAAGCAAATCTGTGTCCCTGTGGTATCCCGGAGACTCCTCGATTTAATACTGCCGAATATATTTATGAAATGTGTCGAAATTCAGTTTTCTGCAGGTGTCGACCAGTGTTTCCCAGCGGAAATTAAAATACGCTACATCAGTGGTGTGACAAACCAAAGTTTAATAAAAAAAAGTTTTAGAATCAATACTCAAGTATTTAGATTTTGATTTAGTATATAATTTTTGTGTACGAACACAATAGTGTTTTAGATGCATCCAGGGTCATCTAAATACTTTATTATATATACCTCATTTTTTAACCAACCCCATAAATTATAGTCCAACGGTGTGAGGTTTGGCGATCTAGGAGCCCAACGGTTTCGGTCGACTATCCGGATACAAAAACAAGATGTTTTACAGTAGCGATTCTTATTGCAAACGATCATTTGGCAATTTAGAAATATATTTAGGACGGATAGCTTAAAAAAATCACTTTTTGTAATAAAAAAACCATAAAAACCGTTTTATGTAAGCACTCATTATAATGATCATTGATAATATATCAATGCATCGGCAAAGCTGTGCCCGCTAGTAGTGTTGTCATTGTAATTAAAAGGGTTAGATGATGATAGCAATATGACGATATTACCCGTCTTTGTTTAATCGAATATATTATTATAATTTAAGCGGATTCGCCGATATCTGCTGCTATTTTATTTTCTTTACCCATATTGCCAAGTTATTTGTTGATATTTTTGGGTGTAGTAAAGTAATATATTAAAAATGGAAATAAACTTTATGCCATTACCGCATAAAGGTGTAACTTAGGCCGCGGCAGCGGTCGTCGCGTAGCCGGCGTTCTATTGCGTAGCCCAAGAATGTTTATAATAGTTGCGGGGCGGGCGAAGCCCGCAACGCTAATGTATGATGCCATTACCACATAAAGGTGTTTTTGCAAAACAAAAAAAAATCTTATGATCTATAGCAGGTGTTCCCAATCGGTATAGTTGTAAAGAGATTTTTAAAAATTTTAATATACTACCTCTTCCTAGCCTATACATATTGGAATTAGCAGTGTTGGTCTTTTGTGATAAAGGTGAATTATTTGTACAAAACAGGGATGTGCACGGTTTTGATACAAGGCACAAAAATAGTTTTCGTGCTCCGCACTCTAGAGGATTAGTAGCCTATAATTCTCCCAAATGTCTGGGTGTCAGGGTCTACAATGTTTTGCCCGAAAAAATTAAGGATTGTAATAGTATAAAATGTTTTAAAAAGTCATTAAAATAGTTTTTAATATCTGAATGTTTCTACACCTTGGATGAGTTTTTTAGTTGTCTGTCATAACGCTTATACATGTTTTATTTATATTGCATATTGAAATGTTTTGTTTGTTGTTGTTCATTTTTAGATAGTAACTTAAGTTTCTTGTTTTAAAATCGAAAATGTACACTGACTATTCCCCTACAAGTGTAAATTGTCTCTGGGAAAATAGACGATTTGATTTCATTTTATTTGATATTAAAGTTTCATTCATTTATTACATTTCAATTAACAATTTCTTTTTATTCTCACATATTTTCGTAGACGTGGCAACATTGCAAACGTACCTACCTTGTCTATGACAGCTAAAATATCGGTTGGGCTAGAACCACTATATACGTTTTTTAATAATTTAATTTTCTAAAAATACTGCATATTTCGCAATTTTTTTTATTGAAAACTACTATTGAAAGTGTCTATTTTAAGCCAAAAAATGTTTTTCCGTCAAAATCGTGTATCCGGATAGTCGACCGATCCCTTGACAATAAAGTTCTAAATAAAACAAAGCTTACATGAGCAATAATATAAATAATAATAATATAATGTCATGCAATTCAAGACCAATATTCAGGATGTCATAAATAATTTATAAAAACTTAAATAAATGATGAAGAAATTACTATGGACTATACGTTATAACGTGTTTAGGTGCATGTGAATTATGGATGTATGATTGTGATATAAAATGTAAATGGGGTATTTTGGAATAGACAGAAACCCGTCTTGATAAAAAATCACGTCATACCGTGCAAGCAAAAATTATTTGCATCAAATAGGGCCTTGCATCTAAGGACGTAATGCTTAGCCGTAGAGCTTAATACCTGTTGGGTGTCAGTAACTACCTGAATTAACAATCAATCAGTTATTCCGTCATCTTTGACAGTCGTCGTTACAAGTAATTTGATTCATCGCTAATTTTTCCAAATTCTTGAACAATTCACACAATGGGCTTTACGGAACGGCACAAAACATTCATGGTTGAAGCGTATTTTTAAAACGGGGTTAGAGTAAATGGTGAGTGTCAATACAATCCGGGTTTGTGCATGAACGATTTTCACGTATATTTTCCTAACGTTGCTTTTATCGCTGGGGATTTTTATCATTGCCTGAAAAGAACCGTGGCTGTGTTTAGGAAAACAGGTTCTATACAACACAAAAAAGAAGCAGGAAGACCATCTGTAAGAACACAACACTTGTTGCAAATGTTCATGAAATAATGCAAAATACGCCAACAAATTCTATAAGACGCCTGTCCCAAGAAGTGGAAAGATCTTATGGAACATGCAGGACTATCCTTAAGAAGCAGCTTAATTTATTTCCTTATAAAGTGCAAGTATTCCAAGAAATACAAGCCGCGGATTTCGAAAGACGCGGGAAGTACTCTCAATGGTTTACCCAAAATTTATTGAATATAAATGATTTATTAGACCTGACATTTTTTTCGGATGAAGCCTAATTCCACCTCTCCAGGTGTGTAAATTCTCAGAATAAACGCATGTGAAGGAGTGAAAATACACATTGCACCCTCAAAAAATTGGTGTCTGGTTAGCTGTTTCCCGAAGAAGAATTGTTGGTCCTATTTTTTTTCATGACAGTTACAGCACAGCGGTATAGAGACAATATTTCCATTTGTGGAGCAATTACTTGACAACGAACTACGTTTTGGATATTTTCAACAGGACGGTGCAACCGCCCATACAGTCGCCGAAATTATTAACTACTTACGCAATTTTTTCGACGACAGATTGATCAGTTTTCGATCAGACATTGAATTCTCACTTAGATCACCTTGTTTGACGGTTATGGATTACTTCGTTTTTCCTCATTTAAAGAACACTATTTTTAAAACACCAATTGCAAATTTAGAGCAATTACAAGAAAGGATTATCCAAGAATGTGGTAACATTTCTCCAGAATGATGGTCAACACTTTCGCAAATATGAAGAGACGTGTGAATTTATGCTTGGAGCATGGCGGTGGCCAATTTCAGCAATTTATGTAATTATTTTTCTTTTTCTTTCTGTATATTCTAACTTTGTTAATTTTGTAAACAACAAAATTAAATTTGTATTTGTCTACTTATTTTATTACTCATTAGTTTGGCATATCTGTCATCATATGAATTTGACAAAATTTTAACCTAGATTTGGTTAGATATATCGTCCCCCCATATCATTGTGATTTAAAAAAAGCCCTACGTTTTTTAATCCAAGACCTCTTTGACGCAAATAATTTTTGCTCGCCCAGTAGAAAAATATGTTTAAATTCCTTTGTTATATTAGGCGAGAAAATTCATCATTGGCTTTCGTGATATGCGGTGTCACTACTGGCTTAATATTTCAAATTTCAAATTAATACGTATTTTTCATGATGCTGTAACTAAAGAAGATAAACCCACGCGCATGGGATAAGCCCGTCTCATTGGGAGACAAAATTTCCCAGCAACGACTGTTTTATATGAGATTGTGGTATGTTGGTTTCTAGATAAATGTGTGTGAAGTTTAATAAATTATAATTAGATACATTGAAATAAACATTTTTACTATTATATTATAAATTTATCGCCATATTTTTGAATACTTTTTCAATAAACAAACTAACACATGAAAATTAGAAACTTATCGTTAATTAATAACACTTGGGATTCTTGTTGTAATTTTGTAAATAGTATGCAAATAAGTAATATGAATTCATACTTCCGCAATAAAACCAACCAAAATCCAAAAAAATATTAAAATGTATTTATTCATTAAGAATCGAAAAACCCAAAATGTTTTAAACAATTTTTTTTTGTGGTGCCATCAGGCAAACGATAAATATCCTCACGAATAATATGTTACTGGGGACAAAATGCTTAGCACAAACTACAGATTACTTTATGGGCGACCAATTAGCTCTTGGAATGGCTTTTAGCCATAGAATTTTCAAATTTTCATCATTTGGGAAGTAAAAAACTGATACACTATCTTCACCTGCCTTTAAAACACTTTATAGTTAGAGTTACACCCAGTAATACAGCAGGGGCTTGGCATGTTGATAAATAAACAAACTAAAAGAAAAAAAATAGTACTTACCTAAGTACATACCTAGGTATCTAGAGGTATATTACCTACTTACGACCTATCTCTACTAGTGATATTTTTAAACTAATTCACATATACCTTCAAGTTAAATAAACACTTAAATTTTTAATAAATTAACTGTAGCCACAAAATAACTTTTTTCTATTTCACGTTCATAATAAGCTCAGTACGATACGCATTTGCGGATCGTAATGAAGCTATTTCGATACGCGTTTTTTCTTTATTTGATGTTGGTAACATTTAAATGTTTTATTTCATTGACTTGCGCGGCCTTTGTGATTTACGAGAAAACCCATTTTTCGCAGAGGAAAAATAGCTTGATAACTTACTTTTTTATTCTGTGTGGATAACAGTATTGTATGTTGGTTGCATAAATCGATAAATCAATCTTTTGTAGATGCTTCAAGCTATCATTTTCTGCCAAATCCTATCCAAAATTCAATCTACTAACCTTTCAATGTCGATTTTAACTTCAACTTTATTTGAATTTCCCATCTTTCCTATACTAAATTGCAATGCCGTGACGTAAAATCACGTCTTTTGAAATTCGAAAAGAAGTAGCAAAATCTCCCGAATTTCCGAACGCTCTGTATATGTACCGAATGTACAAGGATCACACAACGTATTCCGTCCAATTTCCAATCTTATATCGCTAAAATAACTTTAGAACCTCGTGGTGAAAATTGGTCAATAAATCAAAAAATGACAGTTTGCAAAATAATTTTTGTTGTCCAGAGGCTACTATGATAAAAAATAGTATTACCAACATAAAATTTAGACATAAAAATTTACAAAATTTGAAAGATTTGTTTTCTTTTTAAAATGTATTTTTCTTGATTATAAAAGGTGAAATAGAAAAAAATGTATAAAGCACATGTTTCATAAGGCGTTTTAGCGCACGTGTCAATAAAAAATTCGCCACTTTGTGGCCTGTTTTTTAAAATAGACGCGTGCGCTAAAACGGCTTCTTATGAAACGTGTACTTTAATATACTATTAAATTTAAACAAATAAAATTCTGCCGCCATTATAAGGCCCGTAAACAAACCTCCAGGTCAGCCAGGCCGTTGGATTTTTCACTTTATTAATGATATTATAGCAAACCCGCATTAAAAAATGTTCACTAATATTTTGTAGAGGTTCTTAGCAATCATGAAAAACCGCAAAGTTAATAACTACATCGCGCGTAAATTACATACTAAAGCAAGGATAACCTCAAAAAAGTCACGTGACACATTAATACTCAAGCAGTGTTGTCGATGTTTCTGTTTCACGGTTTCTTTCAAGGTGGCTTACATTTTATATTACACTATTATTCACATTGTAAGGTAAGATCATCAGAGCACGTGTCAGTCAAGTCACCGCGGCATATCTTTCCGATAATATTTTGGTCTGATTGTAACCGGACCGTGATTAGACCGTGACTTGACCAATAGTAAAAATCGGCCTTTAAAATTTAGGTCTTCCAAGATGGTGCTTACGATAGGCAACTGCATCTACACTGAGAAAAAAGTTTATTAGATCTAGGTGAAAATACACTTACTTTAATTAAAAAGTTCACTACATATTATAGTGACTAGTGAAGGGTTCACTTGGCCTAGGTAAATGGAAAATGCTGAAATAGTTTACCTAGAACTAGTAAACACAAATAAACAGGTGTGCTTAGAAATTCGTTATCTGATCTAAACGAACACTGTTTACTTGGAATAAGTAACTCATTTATTAAATTATGTACCTTTAACCAATAAACCATTTATTTAAAATAGACAAATTGTTTAGTTAGAATTAGTGAAAGGGATAAGGATAAGGGATACCCTTAAAAGCGGAAATATGATCTTCTAAATTCCAATTTATTAACAAATACTCCATATTAGAACACTCCATAATATTATAGTACACCCGGTACACCGCGATGTCCAATACGGCAACACAAATATATATATATAATATACAGCAACAGAGCACCAAACAATCCGACCGACTTTGCCTAGGACGAAAAGAAAATGATAAATCGTATTGCGTGCGACGCCACGAGTTTCGAGTTTCATCCTGCCGAAGTGAAGTGGGAGCGGCTAAAAGCGAACCGAACGTTGACGAAAGGTCAAACAAGTGAACTGAACACTTTATTTAAGCAACCAAGTTTACTTAGCAGAATATTTTGGTTTACTTATTTAAAGTAAACTTTTTACATGTCTTAATTTATCCAAAACAAGTGACCACAAGTTTAAATTAGGTGTACAGTATACATAAAAATTATATGTTTACTAAAAACAAATAAACATTGTTTACTAATTTATTAGATCCAACTAAACCGATTGTAGCTAATTTGTTTTACTTGCTTTAAATAAACTAAATTTCTGTATTAAATGAAATATTAGCCGGTGTAAGTGAACTTTTCCCAGCTACCACAGTTTACTTGGAGCTATTTTCTCAGTGTAATTGTCAAATTAGGACTGTTTTAAATCTAAAACTCGTAGTGTAACCTAACGTAAGTTGAACACGGGTGCTAATGTTTAAATTAAGTCAAATTTCATTTGTTGCATTTTAAAAGATTTTTTTGAATAGTTAAAAAAAATTATATTGTAAAACAAAAGAAAAATTCATCTTATTTCCTTTAAACTAGCCTGTGCGTATAATATTGAAATACCTCTAAAAAAATAAATCCGTACAAGAGTGAATTTACAGTTTTCCTGCATTGTTACTCGTAGACTTCCTGTCGAAGCTTAAGTATCGGGAAATGTCTCGCTGTACTCGCATTCAGGTATTAGAGAGAACAAACTTGTTTCAGTAAAGTTTCAGGACTTAAAATTTATGTAGGTAACTAAATCTCTGTAAACATCACCAAAAAGTTTTTCTTTGAAAGAGGGGTGCTGGTGAATACACTTTAAACTTTTAAATAACAATTATTCATGCTGGTAAGTAAAAGCCTAACCTAGAATTGTAAAGAGAGACGATAAAACTATACCGGGTGAACATTTTATTTGTGCGGGACATACTTCAAAACTTTTAGAATGTCTGACTGCATTTCTCTCTATAGTAGCAAACACGTTCGTATTTTCTCTATTTTGACTGCATTTTTCGGGTAAGCTTACGGTGAAATATCTGTTTACCAGAGGAACGGCTCGGTGGTAAAAATCTCTTTCGAAACGGGCTAAGGTACACTTGATGACCATCGTACACTTGATGACCTCTGCTATATCCGGAAATTATCTTTTTCTATTTGCTTTAGGCATCTTACGAATTACAACACGCGTGACATGCAAAAAACTTACTCTGCACTTAACGGCACAATAAAATGAACCTAGTAAGGATATACAGGTAGATGCGGGCGAGAGGCTGGGCTATTTTTGTTTACTTAATCTACGACAGTGCCATTATGACGTATTTAGCATTATCATTTAGATGTCATTATGACCTTCATAATAGCACTAAGTGCCATTATGAATTCATAATAACATCCAAATGTTAAGATACAAAAACAAAAAGAAAGTCGGTGCAAACTATTTATTTGTTATTATTACTTAGAAAAACGGATTGCATTTATTTATTGTAAACATCCGAAGGGACACTTTCGGATTCAGAATCTCCCATATTTAAATTTTTTTGGCCAACACTTTGCATAGGTACAATAGAAAATTAGATGGCAATAATGACGTTGTCAAAATCGAAATTGAAACAATCAAAAATGCGGTTACCATGATATCGTCTAATATGGACACCTGAAAATTTTAAAAATTACGAAAACGTTATCTGATATCAATGAAATGTAGACGAATAAAATCTATTTGCACTGTCACAGATTAAATTTTGAATGATACACGTTCGATATGAACTTTGTTAATGAAACTTGTGCAATTAAATCACTCGGCTAACGCCTCGTGGTTTAACGTTGCACACGTTTCATTATAGTGTTCATATCGAACTAGTATCATTAATAACTATAATACGTTTCGTCATTTGTGCGTCGATGGCTCATAAAATACTAGAAGAACGTGAAGAATTTATTTAGTTAACTACATAAAATAAAAAATACTTAAAATCAATGCGCGGTACAGTTGTATTTATAAAAAAGCGTACAAGAATTAGAATGAGAAGTATATTTTGTCATATTTGCGTAAAAACGGCTTATCTAAATGATTGTTTATTGGAGGTTATCACACGTCATTGATTATTAAAAATGCAAAGCATTGGCGTCGATGTAATTAATTTTGAAACTATATGGTGGTAACGTTTGATAAACTTTGACAGACGAACATAAAAATGCCTTGTCAGTTGAAAAGGCTCAAATTGTATCAAGAATTATTGAAGATAGCGCAGTTGTATAATAGAAATAAAAAAAAATTTATTGAAAATTAAGCAACGCTGGCAACAAGAAGAATCCCTAAAGGGGAAAATTGGTTCAGGTCATCCCAAACGTTCCAACCCTGAACAGGATGCTCCTTTTTGGGATATTTAAGAAATAATCCATTTGCAACTGCAAGAAAGGCTGTTATTGATACAGCATTTCCTGCCTCCCAACCTACCGCCAGCAGGAGAGTCAAGGAATCTGAACTAAAATGTCGCCTAGCTGTATAAAAAATGTTTCTTACCGAAGAACAGCGACAATCAAGGATTATTTTCGATTTAAATTATAGGTATATACCGCAATCCTCAATTTTGGAACAGGGTCATTTTTACTATTGAAAGGACGTTCCAGTCGACTTATAACGGACAAATTCGTGTGTACCTCCCAAACAATACCAGGTTTGAAGAGCGATGTACTAACCCCCTCACTTCTAGACATGGGCGTTCCTCTGTAAATGTATGGGGCTGGATAAGTGTTTATGGACCTGGTGTTTGCTGGCGAATAGAGAGTAGATTAATGCCGGAAATTACATTAACATTTTAGAAAACTTACTGTTACCATCAGCTGAGCAAATATATCCCAATAATACTTTCATATTTCAACAATCCTCACTGCTAATGCTGTAACCCACTGATTTCAAACCCATAATGTGGAAGTGCTGCCTTGGGTCGCTTATAGTTTCGATATCAATCCAATTGAAAATATTTGTGGTATAATCGTAAAAAAATATATATACGAAAATTAAGGCCACAAAATTCAGAAGATTTATGGTAAATAATACATGCGTGCTGGGAAGAGCTTGATCCAAATATTGTATCAAATATAATTCAGTCAATTCCGAATAAACTGGCTCAAGTAATAGAAAAACAGGGATATATGACCAAATATTTGTTTATTCTTGTTAAACGTTTTTTGTTTCTATTGTACTTTTTATAAAACTGTTAAGATATATTATAAAATTAAATAAATAATTTTTGTTGAATTGATTCTGCCTTTACTTGGTGGAACTCCATTTTAATATACGAAGAAAACACTATATTGTGTTAAAATTCCACTATATTCAAAAAAAACACAAACAAACAAAAACATTTGTCGACTCAACCTAGTGAAACATGTTTTGTTTGTTTGTGTTTTTTTTTTTAATATAGTGAAATTTTAACACAATATAGTGTTTTCTTCGTATATATAATTTTTGTTATTCTATTGAACTAACGCCCAACGCCAATGATTTGCATGCATTTTTGATAACCTTTAACATGCGATAAGCCGGTTTTACGCAAATATGGTTAAGGTTTCTTCTCATTCTAATTCGTGTAAGCTTTTTTATGAATACAACTGTGCAACCCAAATAAAGTTCCAAATATTACTAAATACTGAATTTCTGTCGATAAGGGATGAGTTGATTTCGTCAAACGACGCCAGCACAAACTATCCCCTCTCTTAAACCAAGGGATCGCCTTGCAATGCGTTGGTCACGCCGGCAACACTGACTGATCTATTGTCCTTATTGCGGGCATCTAAACATATTGTTTACTCTCTCATACTCACACAAAATGTAATTTGGAGTTTGCAAGTACGGTAAAATAAGTGTTTTAATGAAACTCTTCTGTTTTGTAAAAAGTAAATACGTTTCTATTTAAACAAATTAAATCAAAATCAACAATCATTTAAACACATAAACATGTTTTTGAATTAGGCTCGTTATCTTATTTTTATAAGAAAAACTCAAATGAAATAATTTATTTAGTAATGGTTTGTATAATTATTATAAAGTGCTTTTTCTTCAAAATAAAGGAGAAGAGAAGTAAATAATTATGTCACATGAATAATTATGTAATTCCTGTTTACAACTTCCTATTTGTTTTTCTTCCTTACAAAATGACGTTATCATGTTTTTTTTTTAATGAGAGGTTTTTATTTTAACAACGTTTATCTAAATTCCAAATTCCTTCTGAGTCATTAAATATATTTATTTTAGACTTTTTTAACAAACCATCTTGTAACTTATAAGTTAGAAATAATTCGGCCACGCAGATACTGGATATTAAAAAGTCTTAAAAGGCTAATTTAGTCAAGTTGGTTAAAATTATTGTTTAAAAGATACCACTGTATATCTAAGATAGAAATGAGCATGGGCAAGGTGTTTTTTGCAGATGCATTGGTGAGATGCTACACGCCGAGGTTTCCAACAGCGGCTGTACCACCCCCTCTCACCAGTGGTCGTTGGAGTCTTTCATTGGGACAGAAGTAGACCCAAAGGCAAAGGGGGGCGTAAATGCTGTCAAGAGAAGAGACTGTAAATACCATATTTTGACTATTTCATTAGAGTGTATTATACTGACCATAAAATTAATATTCACCTGACGATACCAGCAATCGACAATAGCTTTAATAACAAAATGTGTTTTTTGTCAATTTTCAATATACTCTCTTTTGAAAATAATCATGACCGGTAAAGATGCTACTAAACGACCGGCACGCTTTGGAACATGCTTTATGTAGTCATGTATGTTTGGTTGCGTAAATCTTTAAATTATGCTTATTGTTTAATAAACTATTAATTCAAATAAGAAACACGCAATACTATTTTTATTAACACAAAACTATAAATTTTTACAAATATCAATTGGAAGCTAATAAATACAACTAACAGAACAGCTATAATACTTTAATTATAATTTTTTAACAGTGCAGTTGTTATAAACATTTATTGTGACTGTTCTTGTGTCTGAAACGGTACCCTTAAAATTATCGTTTAAGTATTTAAAACGTTTTGCTTCTGATTAATGTTTATTTGAGAATCCAATCCATTTTAACATGCTTTTATTAGCTTCACCTGTATATTTGTAAGTATATATGTATGTTTGTAACCGACTTCTTTGAACCCGATTTTGACCCACTTTAAACGGTCAGATTTAATTTAAATTTTGTAGACTTATCAAGAACCGCTGAGAATACAATAATTTGATACCCGATTCGGGTTTGTTCGGGTTTGTTCGGGTTTGTTCTCAAACTAAAAAATGAAAACTAAATATAGTTTAAAAAACTAAAATACACGTTTTAATAATTAATCAAACTAAAAAACGGAAATAAATATATTTTAAAATAATTCTTGAAATTCTTAATATAGGCAGAAAATAATAATGAACGATAAGCTTTGTGCTATATTTTTCGTATATCAAGCACCGCTTTTTTCTTTTACAATAATTATAATGGTTATCGTTCATTATTATTTTCTGCCTATATTAAGAATTTCAAGAATAATTATTTTAAACTATATTTATTTATTTTCCGTTTTTTTAGTTTGATTAATTATTAAAGCGTGTTTTTTAGTTTTTTAAACTATATTTATTATTAAGGATTGGCGCGAAAACCGTTTCCATACCTTCGTTTGTCGATGTTGATGCTCCAGCTGACAATAAGATAACACTTTTTCAATATTGTGTATTGTAGATGAAGAGCCAGAATATAGTCTTTGCGCTACATCTCTACATCATTCGCTTGGAGGGAACTTTGAATGTAGCCCTCAGCCACAGCTGAGGGCTTCGATACTATGTGTTTTTTATTGTCACTAAATCGCTTCCTTTGTTAGCGAGCTCGGTCATACATAGACTGCATAAAACACTGTCCAGTAAAACATTTAGGATTTGGCTTGCAAAGGTATTTTGCCATGAGACTAGGAATTTTTCCCATCATATTTATACCTACAGGTGAGTTTTTGCAATAACCATTGCGATATGTAAGAAAAAATCGTGATGTTGTCACAGTTTTTGGACGTAATTTAAAATATTGTTTAACCACATTAATCCATAATGGATCCATTATAAGAAACATTCTTGGAATATTTGTTTTAATTTTAGGAATATTTACTGTTATGGAACCATCCCTAACCTGGATGCCTTTTACATACATATTTGTGCTATTCGGTATGCTCCATTGTACCCCATAAGTAAGGCAACCTAAAATTTTCATAGTTACTACTGTTATATTCAGTTAGCCGTGTACCTACTCAATGTGCGATAAATAGAAATATGTGTGATTTAAAAATGTGCGTTCTCCAACTTTATTTGAAAAAACCAGGGTTTTGTAAAACCAGGGAATTTATACATTTATACAGGACAATATGCCTATAGATATGTAATCTAACTTTTATTTATCTTTAAACCTAAATAAATGCCATAATCAGCCTCATTTATAAACGTGTTAATGTCATCTTAGTCTAAAATTAGATACTTTTTGGGTTTGTAGCCCTCAGACTTTCTTTGTAACAATGCTTGAACTCTTGTATAATTTTTGATGTCTGTGTTCTTGCAAATTTTAATTCAAGCTCTTAATTTTGAATATAAAGAGCACAGGGTCGAGGACTTATTGGTTTTACTTTCTTCTTCAAAATAAGCCAGTAAAACATTTTCAGAAATGTTACAGACAGCCCTTTCTATTGCACCAAGTTGTGAACGTCTCCGGTCTCATAGTCCTTTTCATATGTTTTCCGGGATTTTTCTGGTAAAAGTTGATTTATGGTTTTATTTGCAATTTCCCTTAACTCTGGGGGAGTTAAACTCAAATAATCTTGCTCCATTTATTTAATTTAATATATTTATAATATTTCGCGACAATATCGCGGATACAAATAAAGCCTAATATGATAAATAATGTAATAGTGTTACCCACATAAATTTAGACATAAAAATTTACAAAACATGAAGGGTTTATTTTCGTTTTAAATATGTATTTTTTTATTGAAAAAACACAAAATGGAAAAATATTAAAAAAAATGTGTGGATGCGTGCTATAAAATAGCTGAGAAACACAAATTATAATTATGAGAACTGTCAAAATGCCATAGGTGGCTTCATTGATATTAAATTGGTTAAAATCAGTCTGCATTATAAATATTTGCGTTTTTTTATGAAAACGTGACGAGTTAGCTATGGGAAAGCAATTTACGCAATCAAGCATTTCGACAAAAATATTGTTTCTTAAGACTTGTTTATGGAGCATAATTGTTTTTCTTTTATCGGGTTTGGCTAGGCGTGGGTTCGTTGTAGTCGCAAATTTACTACCAAAAAAAACAACATACTGTAGACAAAATTGGACCCGACATTTACAAATTGCTAAACCTCCAGCAGCTTCAACCATCTCAATAATTCTTTTATTTCTACTTTGGTTTTAATTATTTATAAACGATTTTATCGTTAAATGGTATCTTTGAATTCTGCTTTGTGATTTTTATTAGATATATTTATTTATTTAATTATTTATTTCAAATAAAATCCCAAAAACATTTGTTCATGCGGGATTATCTACTAATAACAACATCTAAAAATATAATTGGTAAATATAACTAACTAAAATGCAAGGTAGTCAAAATAATAGTTAAAATGTTAATATTCAATAGAAAAAATAAAAATATTTAAATATGTAAAAAATTATTCAATTATTATTTCTTTTAATAAAATATTGTAACTAATAATATCGTTTAGATATCATTTATAAATAATTTTAAAAAGAATAAATTAATAATAAGTGCGCGTTTAAATATTTTTTAGTTTAAAATAAATATTTTTTAGTTTAAAATTTAGCTTCCCCTTTTTTTAATATTTTCTTAGTTATCATTTTAAAACGTTTTATATTTAAAATTTTTAATTCTTGGGGTATTTCGTTATAAAATTCTATACCTTGATAATAAATGGAGTTCTGACCTGTCCTAGTGTGTATTGGTAAACCAATAGTGAAAACAGTTCTAGTTAAATGATCATGTACGTCACGTCTGTAATTGAACTTTATATTTGAATGTTTATTTTTTGATATAATTTGGTGAACAAAAACATTATTTTGCATTAAGTGAATATCCTTAATTGACATAATATAAAAAATTTTATATAAAAGTTTAGTTGAATATTATCCAATCAATATAAAATTGCTTTATTTTGTAAAACTTGTAAATGGTTAAGCAAATTTTTAAAAGTTGATCCCCATATTAAAGTTAAATATTGTAAAGAGAGTGAATAATAGCAAAATAAATAGGACGTAACATATAATTTCAAGTAAAAAAACTGAGTTTTTTTAAAATCCCCACTGGTGCAGCTATTTTCTGTTTAAATATATTCAATGTATTCACTCCAATCAACAGTTTCATCTATTATCAACCCCGAAAATTTAATTTTATTTGATTGTTTTAAATGACCGACATTTAATTTTAACTTCTTTGACTTCTCTATAAATTGGGGGTTTCTTTCCTATACATAAAAAGATACCTAGATAGATAAACTTTAAATAATGTGCAATAATATTGTGATCTTTGGTAATGCTTTTTTCTTGTAAGTGTCCCAAAAAAGGCAGAGGACCTACGTGCAATAGCCTTCCAAAATGTCGTAAGTAAATATCATTATTTAATTGCCTACTATCCAGTATAGACTAATGACATGGTTTACAAAATATTTTGAGAAAATTAAGCAAAATCCAAAAACGCAAGAAAAATTGTGTTTTTTACAATTTACCTCGACTGCTGATATCACCGGAAAAAATAAAAATATTAAAAGTTATTTTTTATGGAAAAAGGTTAGCGTATCGAAATCTTTTGATGATACTTTTACCGTGAATTACTCTATATTATAGGGGTTAAGTACGGCAACTTTTTAGCTTGGAGCAAAGTATAATTTTTCAACAAAAAGTAGGTAATAATATGTTTACTTACCAGTAATGTTGTATACTTATAATTTGACCTCTTACCTAGAACAAATAAAGAACATAAGTGTACAATATTTAATTTATAAAACAGATTGCCACACATTGGATTTATTTTGTGGTAGGTACCTTAAAGCTAAACTCTTTGTGTTTAAATAATAATTTATTTAAAGTCACGCACATGAAAATTGTGATTGCGGAGAGGTAGGTGATTTAATTCATATTTTATTGGAGTGTGGCTTAAATCGACCATTTTTGAATGTATTACGTAATGATCTACAAAACATTGTAACACTCCCACCAACAATATAACTATTTATAGAATTCTGTATACCTTCATTGTAAAAACAAAATATAAATTTAAGAAAAAACAAAAAGTAAAAAAAAATAAAAAAATAATTTAAAAAAAGAACACGAAAAAAAAATAACTATAAAAAATATATAATTAAAAAAAAAAAGATAAAAAGAAATTAGATAAACAAAATCAGCATTATTTTAGTTATTAATTAGTAAGTACAAAAGGATAAAAGTTTCCACATTCCTTACATAAAGAGAGATGCTGCCTTGTTCGTTTCACCAGAGCCATAAAACAAATAGGTACACACACACACACACCCTTACACACTCACACATTTAATGTTAAAAAGGCGCTGTTACATGGTTCTTCAGAATATTATTTATTTCGTTTATTTCATTGGTTTTATATATCGACGACACTGTTGGAAGCAGTGGCAGACATAATGCTACGTTTTTATAGTGATTTACGTTTTATCATCGAGGTCAAGCACAGTGTTAGTTAGTACCTACTTGGAGTGGCTAAGACTTGAAAGCATCGTGCATCGGTACGATTTTTTATTAGGCCAATTTATGTTCCTGTTAATTTTAATTGATTTTAAATATTTTTCTGACTGTATTTAAAGAAGCCATTGATGTTAAAGTTCCTAATATACAGGGTGTCCCAGATAAGAATGCACTCTACAGGGATCTCGTAAACCATAGGAGATACAAAGATGGTTAAATTAGAGAAAAGTTGCGCATTACTGAATCCTGTAACATCATGTTTTTAAATTTAAAAAAATCCGAATGCTTCCGAAGATATTTGTATAAAACCGAATTTTCTCGATTTCGTTTTAATTGATTTATGATTCTATTTGAAGAGACAGGTCAAAATAAATTTTACATTTTCATTGCCACTTTTTCTCCCCTACAAGACGGTGGAGGGAAGAGTGGAGGAGTCTCATCTTGTTAAAACCACATATTATTGGTTACTGCCAGAGGAAGGTCGACAAGAATATTTTCAATGTCGTTTCTTAAAAATTCGTATGTTTCTGAATTTAGTGTTCCTTCATAAATTATAGGTACAATGCTTCAGATTCCCAAAATACCGCACCACACGTTTAATCCAAAACTATGTTGATATCTAGATGTATGAACTCGATTTTCATTTTAAGTTGACCAATAGTGACGATTTTTTCTATTAAAGCTGCCATTGTTAGAAAAATTACTTTCGTCTGTCCAGAGAACATTATAGGGAAAATGACGATTTTCATCGCATTGTCTAGTAAACCACTCGCAAAAAGTGATTCTGCGCTCGTAATCGCCAGGAAGCAAAGAATGACAGATGCTTAATTTATAAGGACGGTACTCTTCCTTATGGAGAATTCTTTGCGATACTAATTTAGGAACAGAATGTTCTGTTCCTTTTCAATAGCACGAAGTCCTACAGTATTATCTTCTGCTACAACAATCAAAACGGTCATGACCTGTTCAGGATTATATTTTTTTTTGCGATGTAACACATGATTTTTCAAACGCGCCATTATCTTTTAAATTTGTAACTAGCCTTTTAAAAATTGAGCGATTTGGTTGACGCCGTTCGGGATATTTTTGAAAATATTGCATCACTGCTTGGGCACAATTTTTATGACTCTCGATGTAACAGCAAATCATGTCAAATTTTTCTTCGTTAGAATAATGTTCAATCATTTTAAATTTTACTGCACAATGCAACAGTCAAAAATTTAAAAAAACATAATGATAATTACCAAATTTAAAACTAACAGGTCTCTGTAACTACGTGACAGATCTAAAGAAACTATTTAAACAATTGCGAACGTCAATCAATTTTATAGCCACCCATATATATGATGCCGAATTTAAATGGTACGTTATGTTTGAAAGTTTGAATATTATCATGCATTTTTTTTTAAATAAAAAAATAATTGTATTTAATACCTAATTAAAATTAATTATTACTTGTTGCATTTTTCAGATAAGTTTTATTAGATATTATGTTTTGTTATACAGTTTATTTAAAAAAAAAATGTTTTAAAATCCAACTAGTGTTTAAATACAACAATAAAAACAAAAATATTTTCAATAATATGCCTATTTTCATTGATAATGTGTTTTTCTATATCGAAACGTCTAATAAATAATAAGTGTGATACACAGTTAGATTGAGAACAAAAATAATTTATTAAGCATAAAATAAAATTTTACGACTGTTTAAAATAACAAAGTTGATGATGGTTGTGACAAAACGAAACTTCGGATCAAAAATGTAATTAGACAATCTTGTAGGGGAGAAAAAGTGGCAATGAGAATGTAAAATTTATTTTGACATGTCTTTTCAAATAGAATCATAAATCAATTAAAACGAAATCGCGAAAATTCGGTTTTATCCAAATATCTTCGGAAGCATTCGAATTTTTTTAAATTTGAAAACATGACTTTACAGGATTCAGTAATGCGCAACTTTTCTCTAATTTAACCATCTCTATATCTCCTATGGTTTACGATATCCCTGTAGAGTGCATTCTTATCTGGTACACCCTCTGTATATTATATTTATTAACAGCTTATTAAATAAATAAAAATTTATCGACGGGAATTATAGAACCCGGTGCGACATCTTGCGTCCCAGTACGGTACCTTAGAAAAGGTCAGTCATAAAGGGGTTATTCTGTAAAAACACAAAATTTTGCAAGTTCGCTCTCAAAACCGGTACAAGTGCCGGACCACAGATATTAATTAATTAATATTAAACAGACAAAACTTTCTTGAATTAAATAAAAATTTGTTTCAAGAAATAGGGTGGACTTGTATATTTGATACGACGATAGTTTTTTTTTCTGTCTGAATATGTACCAAAGTCCAAGGAACACGTTTTGTCGGTTTCCATCTAGATAATGTTGTAGTTATTAAATTGTAAATTTATACTATTTAACTTCCTTCGACAATACCCCATATGTACGCTTTTCCGCAGAGCCCTTCTTCAATCCAAGATACCCTCTTCAACTAAATGAAATATTATTATTCACACTTGATATATGGAGTTCATATTGCTTGCAGTGACGGTATTGCGAGCATCTTTTATTTGTTCCCCTTCGGTGGAGTTGATTTACATCAGAGACTTAGAAACCAGCCAAATTTAATTATGGTTTGCACGTGATACGAAATACAAAATTTTCTTTACTATGATAAATACCCATACCTACTTATTTGGTTTATAGGATAAAAAAACAATATCCAAACAGAAATTTAAATCAGTTAATAATTCATAACTACGTATCAATTATTTTTCAAGTTTTGAAACCGTTGTTTGAGGGCTTATAACACAAGTACAGAGACTGCTAAAATATTTATTAGTTGCGCAACCGAAATTTAAATATCGGCAAAAGTTGGTGCAAGTTCGAAAATCATATTTGGTGCACTTAGAACGGCTTCAAGTCAAACAGAATATAAGGTAGGACAAAAAATATGAAATTCGTTCAAGAGTAAAGTACCTTTTGTATCAAATAAATATAGTTTAAAAAAACTAAAAAACACGCTTTAATAATTAATCAAACCAAAAAAAACAGAAAATAAATAAATATAGTTTAAAATAATTCTTGAAATTCTTAATATAGGCAGAAAATTATAATGAATTATAAACATTAGTCTTATTGTGAAAGAAAAAAGCGTAGGGCGTTTTGTGCTATATTTTTCATATATCGAGCACCCCACGATTTTTTCTTTCGCAATAATACTAATGTTTATCGTTTATTATTATTTTCTGCCTATATTAAGAATTTCTAGAATTATTTTAAACTATATTTATTTATTTTCCGTATTTTTATGATTAATTATTTAAGCGTGTTTTTTAGTTTTTTTAAACTATATTTATTTTTCATTGTTTAGTTTAAGTTATTGTTAAGAAAAAATTTTTTTTTGAGTGTAGTCATAGAGAGGTCCGGAGTAGAGATGGAATACTGTCACTAATTTAACAATGACTTTTTGAAATGGCTAGATTTAAAGCAGTGGATCCATTTTTTTTTTAATGGCTAGATTCGAAGCATTGGATCCACAAACCCGAACAAACCCGAATCGGGTATCAAATTATTGTATTGTCAGCGGTTCTTGATAAGTCTACAAAATTTAAATTAAATCTGACTGCTTAAAGTGGGTCAAAATCGAATTCAAAGAAGTCGGTTACATACATACATACATACACCCTTACAGGTGAAGCTAATAAAAGCGTGTTAAAAATAGAGAACAACTGGTCACTGGTGTACGTAATAAAAATAAAGGAGTCAGCGGGTATTGGCTCCCTATTTTGAATATTTGACAATTGTTTTTTGTTTTGTTTTTCATAAAGGATGTAACTCTTAATACTAAAGCAATATACTAAATTTGAAAATAATATCTTCATAAATACTGGAATTATTCAAAAAAATCAGTTTTAATTTCAAACTCTGAAGCATTGTATATCGAATATGAGGGTCAAAAATGAAAATTGGGATAAAAGTATTATTATTTTTGCTAAAGGAATATATAGTTAACGGATTAACCTCATTTTTCCGGACACCCTGTATATATAATCTTTTAAATTAACCATAATCAAATCACTTCTAAACCTCTTTCATAAAAATGAAGCAAATTTTTTGTAAAATATATTTTGATATATATTTTTTAAGTAAAAAAAAATTTAATGTTTGTTGCAAGGTTGCTTATTAGAAACAAATTTCGCATTTTGCAAATATTCTTAAACATAACACATACACTTTCTAACTTACTATGTACCTACATAGTAAAAACTAATGACTATAAAAAATAATTAAAACAACAAATCATTCAGTATTCAGTTAAAATTTTAAAGCATTTCAATTGCAAAACTTTCAAATATTTTTTTAAAAAACAGTACGCAAATTTACCCAATTCTATTAAGAACCATCAGTACTTGTGGGGGCGAATAAAAGACATTGTTTATAAAACGCGACCAACCACACGAGAAAACATGATTGAGCGAATTTTAAATGCACTAAATTCGATTTCACAAGCTGAAATTGAAACAGCTGTCTCTAGTTCTAGAAAAAAAATTAAACGTTGTATTTTGCACAACGGAGGTCATTTTGAACATTTATAGAGTCTTTCAATTGTTTTCCTAAGAAGCTTTCCATGAATATTGTTTCCTTCAATAGTTTCCGATAATTATTTCAATACTGTTTTATGGCCAGTTGGCCTTGAAACACGCTCCAAATTTTGTATTTTACATGATTTGGACTAGTCCTAAGCCTAGATAAAGTGTGAAGGAAGGCACGGAGTTTGACATTGGAATAATGAGAAACAAACCTACCTAACCATAAAGTTTAAAAATATTTTTTGTCATAGCGTGCTTGATCACAAAACTATGAAAACAACCGCTTCTTCATTTAAAGTTTTAAAAATTATTCTATTGGCAATAACTCTGAAATGGATGGAGTTATCGGACTGCGGTTTTAACATTTTTTGTAGCAAATTTCATCTACTTTTCGATTATGGTATCATAATTATACCGTATGGTTTGAAATAAATGAATAAAGTTAAGAAATGTGTTATTATTGCAAATTGCGCCCTCTAGTATTTTTATTGAGAAGCATCATGGACCACTCAAGACGACAGTTAAAAGTACTTACATTTCTCTTCCAAACAAGTTTTAGTTTGCTAAAATCGGATAAGTGGTTTATAAGTTACAGCGATTTAAATGATTACACTTTCAACAGCTTTCCCCACTCTTACTAAAGTCGGTATGCCAACAAGCACGGGACCAAAATTATGCAAAATTGTCCAAGCTTTTTAATGGTGTTATTAAAAATATACCTTAACGTGCAATTTTCGGAGATACCTAAAATGTTAAAATTTACTTTTCAATTGCGCCCCCTTGCGGCAAAATGCGGAACTTAAAAATTATTTCCAGGATTTTCTCATAGCCACTTTAGTTATTAATTTTTTTTTCCTGAATTTCTATGCCCAATATTTTCCGAGATATGGCCGCTCTTCGACCTTAATGAAACACCCTGTATTGTCTCATAGCAGTGGTTTTAATCAATTAAAAATATTAATTTCTGTAATTTTTTATGATATATAAAGTAATTAATTTGTTTGTTCACTCTTGTGCTTTACTTGTTTTACTATCTTAATAACAATATTATTTAAAAAATCTCTAGTTTCTGTATAATTATAAATAATAGTAAAGGCCTTAAAAGAAAGACACAGGCAGTTACATGATATAAATGCAAAGAGCGAGTGAAAAATATAAATAATGGTAGCTAATTACATATTGATGCATTCTTTCAAGAAATCCTCATTAGGTACTCTTAAACTGAACTTCATGGTTTATTGGAGGTAAAATTAAAAGTTCAATAAATTTAAAGTAAGTTATACTATAATTAAACCAACCCAATTGTTTGTGTGTTTAGTAGAAACTTAAGACAATTTAAAACCATTTAAGTACTGTATCTCCAACGGAGCGAAAAGATTTACAGTTTTCATCCCTTTGTTAATGAAACACTTCGCGACAAAGTTTCAAGAACGGACAATGTCTTGTGTGGAAATTTCTGGTATTAAAAGCATAATTTCTCAAAAGTTTTAACTGGGTTTACAGGGAATTTATATGGGTAAATACTTACTTAATGTTTGAAAAACCTGTAATGTCTTGAGTTTGTAAAAGGACTTTAAAAATGATTTATAGTAGTCTCAACCAATTATCCGACAGATGACAACAATTATTTGTCTTCGATTATTGGCACATGATACTATCCCCACATTAGTAGTGGACCGTATTGAGCCCCCATCATTACCTGAATTTATATTGAACCATGCAGTTTTGCTTATGTTACTTGGGGTGTCTAGAAGTAAACTATTGTAATTTATTTTTTCCTGTGATATACGTTTTTTATGTTTTTAATATAGATTATCCTACCCCCGTTTAATGTCGCTATTCTTAGTCATACGTATAAAACCAGTGTATTTTTTTTTGTATTCTTTTTACGTTTGCGTAGTTAGATATATAGCAAGCATTAAAGGCAAAATAACTGATAAAATGGGAGTTTCTGGAGTGGTTGAAATAAAGTATATACCGTGCGAGCAAAAATTATTTGCATCAAAGAGGGCTTGGATTAAAAAACGTAGGGCTTGGTTTAGATCACAATGATATGGGGACGCTATATCTAACCAAATCTAGGTTAAAATTTTGTTAAATTCATATTATATGACATGATATGCCAAACTAATGAGTAGTAAAATAAGTAGACAAATACAAAATTAATTTTTGTCGTTTACAAAATTAACAAAGTAAGAATATACCTACAGAAAGAAAAAGAAAAATAATTACATAAATTGCTGAAATTGGCCACCGCCATGTTCCAAGCATAAATTTACACGTTTCTTCATATTTTCGAAATATCCACAAATCCGACAATTATAACCCTATCTGGCAATATCGTTCTAAGAAGAGCCTCATGCATTTGTTTATCAGTTGTCGACATTGAAACGGCAGTCGGTTGTTTGTGTGTGCTCTACGAACTTGGTCAAATTTTAGTCAAATATTAAGGATTCATTAAGAATTGGTGAGGGATTATTTGATAGTATTTTATTATACCCCATAACTTTTGGTTTTATAGCATGCTAAAAGGTTCTTTTTACCTATTTATAGAGGTTGGGCTATTCTACATAAATATTTTGGCGGTATTTTCACGTGGCCAACAACTGTAACACATTTGTTTAACAAATATAGTTATTGGCCGGCCGGCCAATAACTATACAGGGTCCTGCACGTCACCTCCCGTCTTCTATAGCTCACTTAGTAATTAAGTTAGAATTTTCATATTTTGCAGACCTTATCTGTATCATGGGGCGCATTTCAGGAAAATATTTTTTTTCATACAGGGTGTTCCAAAAAAGTGTGACGTCATAAGGGTGAATTTTTTAAAATTACATGCTTTATATTTTCTTACTTTTTGGGTGCCTCCTATAGTTACCTACATACCCCTAAAATTTTGTTAAAATTGATTCAGTATTATAGACGAAAAAAAATAAAAACTAAAAAATATCAGTTTTGCGCCACTGGTATTAAAAATAAATAAAAAATAAAAATAATGCCTCGTTAATAAATTTATACAAAGGTACCTATTAAATAAGGTATAACGATTTCGTTAACCAAGTTTGGTTAACACGAATTGTCCAAAGTTTAGTGTCAAACTTTGCAAACCTAAGCAATTAATTCTTCTTATTTCAAATGGGAACCCCTGTATATTTTTATGTCATTTGATGCAGAATTAAAAATCAAACTTTTTTCCTAATTGCAACTCTATCAAAATTTCTGACGCATCAAGAGTTATTTGCAGAAAACTAATTTTATCAACTATTTCAACAGTCATTATTATGAATAAATATCGAAGGTGGCTTTGAAAAACAATTTATTGGTATTAAAGTTACTTAAAGTGACCAGAGACCATTTTGACTTTAGTAATCTAAAAGTTTTAAATGCTGTTAAATTGTTAGCAATTATTTAAGCTGTTATAATTACTTTATATTATTTTTGTGATGGACTACAACCAAGAAGAGCTCGTAGATATGATTTTTATATTAGGAGCATGCGTACATATAATGTTATAATTTTTTTGGAGTTGCTTTTTTTAATGAATTTGAACAGTTTTGATGCATATTTTTACATTCTACACATTATTTTAGTTGTATTTGCTTAATGAACAGTTGTTGACCGGCGGCCAATAATTATATATAGGAGTGGCCAATTACTATGCAAAGGAAAAAAAGGCATAAAGCTTCACAGTCAGTCAGTCAGTTTTTTACAGTGTCGTGTTTCAAGGTGTTGTGCTCTTTTTTTTCAAAAACTCTATGCCAAAGGTTAGAACAAATAAAGTGTATGAAAAGAGTTATTCCTAAGATGATGTTTTCAGAGCTCTTGAGTGAATTACAAATTATTAAAAAATGTATTTTTATTATTTAATATACCTATTTAAAGTTTTCCATACCTAGATAGGCCTTATTTTTAATTTTTCATTTGTATTTTTTAAAACTGGCCAATAACTATGTAAATGTGTTGGCCAATAACTGTTTTGACTGGCCAATAACCATATATTTAAATAGGCCAATAACTAGGTTTACTGCGGCCAATAACTGTTGATTTTTGGGAGTTTTTTTTTTTTTTTTTTGTACTTTCTAACTTTTAATAAAGATAGATATAATAATATATAAAAAAATATCAAGTCTTCTTTCAGAAAAAAGATACAGTTTGTAATTATACAAATATCTATTTGAGGAAAAGTCAAATCCTTAAATGGCCAATTACTGTTTTGACTGGCCAATAACCATATATTTAAATAGGCAAATAACTAGGTTTACTGGCCAATAACTGTTGATTTTTGTGAGTTTTTTTATTTTATTTTTTTTATATTATTTGTACTTTCTAACTTTTAATAAAGATATATATAAAAAAATATCAAGTGTCTTCTTTCAGAAAAAAAGTACAGTTTGTAATTATACAAATATCTATTTGAACTATCCTAAAAGAAGAAAAGTCAAATCCTTAAATGATTAATTACTGTTTTGACTGGCCAATAACCATATATTTAAATAGGCAAATAACTAGGTTTACTGGCCAATAACTGTTGATTTTTGGGAGTTTTTTTATTTTATTTTTTTTAATATTTTTTGTACTTTCTAACTTTTAATAAAGATATAATATACAGTATGTCTCCGTAAGTTTGCATCATATGGAAAACTTTTTTATTATTCATTTTACGAAAAAAAGTTATTCTTCATAAAAAGCTCTGCATGGTCTAAAACCTAAAATGCAACTATCAAATATCGAAATTTTCCAGTCATATACGAGGTTTGTCAAAAAATGTTAATTTTTTCCAAGAATGTGAATTTTTCCCAAGAGTAAAGTACCTTTATTTTTGATATTATCAAAAATTGTTATTAAAAAAAGTTGATCAGAACTAAAAACTACGTCTAAATATGTAATTATACTTATTTATGTTGAAAAATTATTTTATTAATTTATTTTTAATTATTTAATTTTTTCATTATTTAATTAATTAAATGCGTGTTATTGCATATTTAGACGTGGTTTTTACTTCTTATCAACTTTTTTTAATAACAATTTTTGATAATGTCAAAAATAAAGGTACTTTACTCTTGGGAAAAATTCACATTTTTTGACAAACCTCGTATATGACTGGAAAATTTCGATATTTGATAGTTGCATTTTAGGTTTTGGACCATGCAGAGCTTTTTATGAAGAATAACTTTTTTTCGTAAAATGAATAATAAAAAAGTTTTTCATATGATGCAAACTTACGGAGACATACTGTATAAAAAAATATCAAGTGGCTTCTTTCAGAAAAAAAAATACAGTTTTCTAATTATACAAATATCTATTTGAACTATCCTAAAAGAAGAAAAGTCAAATCCTTAAATGGCCAATTACTGTACCCTTTACCCTAACCAAGTTAATTTAAATTAACTAAATACTAGTTTCGCTTGTGTGCTAGTTATAGACGAAAGTATAACTTAATTCTCTATCTTTAACTGTCGGAAAGAGACACACCTAAGAAATTCCAATAAGTTTATAAGTTTTGACAAATTGCTTTAATTTAATTAAGGGTCGCGATTCGACTTATGTGTGACTTGTTTGGTAAATTTAAAGTTTTATTTGACCTGTAGAGGTTTATAAAGTGCATTTTTTAGGTATGAATTATGGAAATGTTTAATATACTAGGCTGGGCCGAAAAAGTGAAAAATTGGAAATTGCAAATGGTATATTTGCCAATATCTGACTAACATCTAAAAGTAATTTGTGGAAAATTTTATTAAAATCCGTAAATGTTTCGCAGCGCCCCTGTGACCTTGAAAATTAGTAAAAAGGCCGATTTTTCAATATTTAATATTTTTTAAATCCAAAATTATAATTTTTTTGTGACTTCTTGTGGATGTGGGAATGTGTATAAAAATAATTTTTTCAATAAAATATTTTTCTGTTGGATGGAAACTACAAATTTGTCCTCAAAATCTTCATTTACACGTAATTTAACGTTTTCGGAGACAAATTTGTAATTTCCATCCAACAGAAAAATATTTTATTCAAAAAATTATTTTTATGCACATTCCCACATCCACAAGAAGTCACAAAAAAATTATAATTTTGGATTTAAAAAATATTAAATATTGAAAAATCGGCCTTTTTACTAATTTTTAAGGTCACAGGGGCGCGGCGAAATATTTACGGATTTTAAAATTTTCCACAAATTACTTTTAGATGAATAGTCAGATATTGGCAAATATACCATTTGCAATTTCCAATTTTTCACTTTTTCGGCCCAGCCTAATATACATATATGTTTAAATCTTACATTAATTTCGAAAAAATAAGTTTTTCAGATATTATCACTAAATTTTTAGGGTTTTTATACCAGGTGTGTCTTAAAAGACGTTCACCCCTATAACTTTTTTTATATTTATAGATATTAAAATGAAATTGTGAGATTATGCATAAGAGATGAGTCTGTATTTATTGGCATAATTTTCAATTTGTTAGCACTTCCGGTTTGATCGGAAGTAACTTTGAATTTGGTATTTTAAATGGGACATCTTGTATATTTTTACTTATTTGGATTCAGCATAACATTCTGAGTAGAATGACTCCTTACTTGTCAGTTTTTGACGTGTTATAACATTTTTATTATTATTTTTAATTTTCAATCTAGAGTGCTACAAATTGCTTAAATCTGTTAATTTCTAGTCAAGTAGTATATTATAAAAATTAAAATTATGTCTAATTGACTTTCACAAGCGTTTAAAAAATGAAAGTTTGTTTTCTTGACGTTTACTCCATTTTTCCAAATGGAACGATGGTAGTTCACTAGGATATTTAAAACGAGCATTTTTTTCCAACAATTAGATATTATCATACACAATCATACACTCCTATGCTATTTTAAAATTGACACAAAAAAATTTGCCTTAAGTCCCAATCGCAAATTTAAAATCGTTGTGCATTATTGCCGCCCTCTCTTTTCTAAAGAAATATAAAGGCGGCTTTAAAAAACAATGAAATGGTTTTGAAAACCAATATGGTTTTAAATTAAAATTGTAGTATCATTCGTTTATTAAACTTACATTGTAAATCAGATAAAATGGTTAGTTTTACTAGAAATGAACAAATTAATATGCTACTAATTTTTGGAGTTACCAGAAAAATTCTTCTGAAGCCGCAAGATTGTATGTTTTATAAACTAATGACATTACAACTTTAAATTAAAGCCATATTGCTTTTCAAAACCATTCCATTGTTTTTCAAAGCCGCCTTTATATTTCTTTAGAAAATGCAATAATGCATAACGCTTTTAAATTGGGATTTCAGTGTTAATTTTAAAATAGGTTATTAGTGTATGGTATCAAATTATTGGAAAAAATGCTCGTTTTAAATATCCTAGTGAACCACCATCGTTCCATTTGAAAAAATGGAGTAAACGTCAGGAAAACAAAATTTCATTTTTTAAACGCTTGTGAAACTTAGAAAGTTAATTATTATGACATAATTTTAATTTTTATATACTACTTTATATATATGTTATAATTAACAAATTTAATTAGTTTGTAGCACTCTAGATTGAAAATAAAAAATTAACATAAAAATGTTGGAACACCTCAAAAAATTAAAAGTATTTTCATTTCACTCATAATGTTATGCTGAACCCAAATAAGTAAAAATATACAAGATCTCCCATTTAAAATATTAAAGTCAAGGTCACTTCCGGTCAAACCGGAAGTGCTAACAAATTAAAAAGTATGGTAATAAATGCAGACTTATCTCTTATGCATAATCTCAAAATTTCATTTTAATATCTATAAATATAAAAAAAATTATAGGGGTGAACGTCTTTTGAGAAACACCCGGTATAGCGAAGAACGTGTTTCTCATTTTCGTCTGTCTGTTGGCTCAAGAGCCTAAAAACTACTTATTGGGAAATGGCGAAATTGTGTATAGGGAGTAGGTATTAATAAACAGGAAATATACATACTTTTCTCTGGCTGCGAAGTTAAATTTTTGATTGGCGGCCAGCAAACAGCTTTTCTTGAAAGCGGCATTATGCGCCACCATGGCACTATTAAATTCTCAATTGTTACAAATTAAGTCAATTTCAACTCAAATAAAACCCGAACGGGGTGAGTCTTTGAATTCATCGACAACAGCGTAATATTCAAGAGTAAACATTTGGTTTTTAGTTGAGTTTTGCTGAATAAAGAGTGAATATCAGAAAAAAAGATAATTAAATTTTTTTTTTAGTTTAATTTCAGTATTATTGCTTAGGTTAGCCGCATTGTGCACACAGCCTAATACATTAGATTTTTTAACGAACCTCACATACGACGATCATTTAGTGCTGCTAATGCGGCAAAGTGTAATAGCTGCCCAACAAACAATTAGGGATAAAACAGACAGACAGACTGGTTTATTGTCGACTTGGCTGCCGACTCGACAAAAACCTGTCTGTCTGTCTGTTTTGGGCCTTAGGCTTATTGCACACTAAAGGTGCCCACTCACACTCCGAAAATCCTCAGAGGAAAAACTGCACAGATTTTCCTTGAGGATTTTACTGATATTGGCCCGAATACACCCGGCTCCACACACGCTCTGGTAAACCTTAAGGCCAGGCCAGTGCAGTGCTCAGTCCTCTGAGGATTTCCGGAGTGTGAGTGCGCTCCTTTACACCGCGGCCGTCCTAACGGCAACGTTTACGCGATTTACCGCGTTCGTGTTATCCTTGCACACATGCACGGTTTTCGTCAGTCAGTCAGTTTGATTCTATTTAGATTCGAGTATGGATCATAGAGGTGCTGTGGCGACTTTAATGTCTTACAGGCGTATCAAAAAACTAGGAAAGGCACGAAACAGAATTTTGTGGGTTCATCCCATCAATATGGGAAGGAAACAATTCGGTGCATTCTTTGTACAGTTGAGGGAAGACGAAAAAAACATTTTTAACTATTTTAGGACATCCATATCCAGCTTTGATGACCTACACGAACGATTAAAAAATTCGCTTCAACGTCAAAATACATATATGAGAAAGTGCATACAGCCTATGAATATGTTGGCTGTTACAATCAAAATCAGGATTGACCTCCAAACATATTTCATTTCAGGCACTTCTTGTGCAGTTTATGTCCTTCTTATGTAGAACATGTTTTGTCCCAAGTACCCCGCCTTGCTTCCACCAAAGATATAAGCATATCCATATGTATATCTACTGCCATTGCGAAAAATATGATTATGATAAAATATACTAAATAAAATAATGTTCCCGCCAATGAACCAAGAAAAGATCGTAAGCGCTGTACATGTGCAAGCAAGAATGAAATCTTAAACTCTACTGGGCATGTCTCTCCGTTAACACGGTAACGGTCGCCGTGAATTGTAGTGGGGGCTCACGGTGAAACGGAACCGTATACACGGTGCCGGGGCGTGTGAAAGGTCACATAATATGCTGCCTAATTCCTTAACCGTATAAACGGTGCCGTTAGGACGGTGGCCGTGTAAGTGTGCAACGGGCCTTATAGTCTAAAAAGGGTTACTTTTCTCTATAGTTTTCACTATAAATCCCGAGAGGCCGCTTTACAAATTAGTTAATTATATAAAATAATTTGCTTTGGGTCTCAAACACGCTATAAAAACTGCCGTGTCTAATCAGCAATAGTATATTACGTACCGAGGTGGAAAGTGTTTCATTACTGTCGAGAGATTAGATAGTTTACCGAGACGCGAAGCGTCGAGGTAAACTATATCTCAGAGACAGTAATGAAACTTTTCACCGAGGTTTGTATACTATTTTATTTACAACCACATCCAACATCCACTTCTTATTATTTTGAGTTCAAATAATTATTAAAAGGTAAATGTCATTTTGACTTTTCCATTGCAAAAGTAGACAGACATTTAGAATTTCAAATAACCGCAGGTGATAAAATAACGTAGGTAATAATACACATCAAGATGGCAAATATCATTTTTGGAATATGGTTTCCATGTCACTAAACAATATATTATTTTTTTAAAACGTTAGTGTCAAAGTTTTTACAAAACACCAAAAAAATGCTCTCAGATGAGGAATTTGATTTGGCTGCTACTCCCCCAGAAATTCGAGAAGCAGCAAAAATAGTAGAAGAAGATCTTCTGCCAACTAAAAGCCGCCCGAGATATGACAAGGCATATAACTGTTTTAAAGAATGGTGTATTGGAAACAAAGTTCAAAATCCTGGTTCTGAATCGGCGCTACTAGCTTATTTTAGTGAAAATGCCAAGACAAAGAAAATATCAACGCTTTGGTCAATATATTCAATGTTGAGGACCACTCTATCAATTAGGGAAAAAGTAGACATATCTAAACACGCAAAGCTATTAGCATTTTTAAAAAAGCAAAACAAAGGATACAAGCCGAAAAAATCGACCACACTGTCTATGGATAATATTGAAACATTTTTGGAACAAGCACCTATGGAATTTCTTGTTCAAAAGGTATTTTAGGCTAAAAGGTTGACTATTTCTATATTAACTTATTATTTTATACATTTGTAGGTCGCATTGGTTATTGGTGTCTCAGGCGCCTGCCGATCAGATGAATTATACAAAATGAAAACAACAGACGTTCACTTTTTAGAAGAAAAGGTCGCGATTGAAATACAAAATAGCAAAACGTACCAGCCACGATCATTTATGATAACTGATAATAAATGGATTGCACCACTTAAGGAGTACATAACTTTACGGAAAAATATACAGGATGGAAAGCTTTTTATGCAAATAAGATATGGAAAAATTAGTAAACAATGTATTGGGCACAACACTTTAAGTCAGTTTCCAAAAAAAATTGCAGCTTTTCTGAAGCTGAATACTGAAGGTTTTACTGGTCACTGTTTCAGAAGAACAGCGGCTACTTTGCTCGCAAATAACGGTGGCGATCTTATGCAAATAAAGCGGTTAGGAGGCTGGAAATCTAGCACAGTAGCTGAGGGATACATAGACAGTTCGGTTTCTACTCAGGTTAATACGGCAAAATTGATTTCAAAGCCAAGTTCAAGTTTTACTAACACTACTTTAACTTCAAATAATCATGAAATAAACCTTTCAAAAGAAGAATTTCAGCAAGGTTTAAACATATCTGTGACTGCCTACAATAATGCCAATGTAATATTTAATGTAAATAAGTAAAACATAAACCATGTTAATTTTTTGTTTTTTATAAATGTCATTTAGGTATAATTCATTTAAAGAAATAAAAAATAAAATTATTGTTGTTGAATTTGTGTAATGAGTTGTGTGTTGGTGTGTTTGTATATTATTTTGAGATATCGATTTTTATTAAAATTTAAAAAAAAAAAAATTTACTATTTTGAGATATCGATTTTTAATAAAATTACAAAAAATAACAATTTTACTTTCCACCCGGGTGGAAAGTGCTCACTTTCCACCCGGGTGGAAAGTAAAAGTCAAGAAACGTCAACTTTCCACCTTTCAAAGATAGGTGAAATGTCATTATTACATACATGGTTGTAAATAAAATATTATAATACTCAAGGTATTCTAGAACCGCTTTAAGCAAGAAAACAGCTAGCGGCAGATGCATCAGACGCTGCACCAAAGCGGTTTCAAAACCGCATGACGCGCCCCACTATTGTGTGTGTTTTGCATCATTTAAGAACACATACACATGCGCCGACTTGACTTGGCACAAACTGGCACAAACTGCTGTGTGTTATCGCCCTAAAGTCGCTTGCACAATCCGTCCTTAGTTTTTATTCTTTATTCAAAAATTCTAACTACTAAACTAAGACAGAAATACATAGCGGTCAATTGAAAAAGAATAATAATTTTTTTTATGGTTTAAAACTTTTTTTATTTTTATAGATATTATTGCATTATTTTTTATATTCGAAAAATTTAAATTCATTCGATTCAGCAAGTGTTTTTTTACGTTTCTAGTTTATTACATGCAGTGTGGCCAGTAAAGTCAGCATCATATGGGATTTTTTTTTATTAATAGCTTTATTCGAAATTTGACTTTCGCATCAAGTTCTGCTTCGATCGAGATGAAAATTAAGCAAAAAAATAGTAGTCACGTGATTCGCATTCTCTGTAAAATTTTAGGGGTTATTTCTGAAAATATCGAAAAAAGTTATAAGAAAAAGTTTTTTTAAATGCAGTTTCTAGCCCACATGCAAAATTTCAAGTGCATAAGATATTTAAGATTTTCTACCCACCACTAAAATTTATTTTCCATTTAATGAATACTTTACTGATGACACTGTTTCTTTTTTGTCTTAATATTAACGCGTATTACTTTCAGACACAAACTACGTTTTCTAAAAGACTTATTTAATGAAGTTACCTTATACAGGGTCAAAAACAAATAAACTTTGCATAACATGCGACCAAATTTTAATAGCTCAATTTTGATTTTGTAGAAAAACACACATTTAATATGGCGCTACTTTAAAGAAAATATAACTGAAATAAAGCATTGTCAAAACTAAGAAGTTTTATGTAGGTTGCGTTGAGTCTTATTTTGCAAAAGTGGTGCAATTTACAAAATATGGGTAAAAAATTAAAAATATTTTATGCAGCTGAAATTTTGCATGTAGGCTAGAAACTGCATATAAAAAAACTTTTTCTAATAACTTTTATCGATTCTTTCAGAAATAACCCTACTTTTGAATTATTTTTTGGAAAAAATTTAAATTTGACAGATAATGCGAATCACGTGACAACTATTTTTTTGTTTAATTTTCATCTCAATCGAAGCAGAACTTGATGCCAAATTCAAATTTCGAATAAAGTTATTAATAAAAAAAATCCCATATGATGCGGACTTTACTGGTCACACTGTATATGGTAGTACCATAATATCTCAGTTTCCTAATCACAATAAATAATGAGAGCAAAAATTTACTATGCAGTCATTTTACTGAACTAAGGGTCAGGCAACTTGCCTACTTGTCCAAAGAAGCATCATAATAAAATTTAGGATTTTTTTTACAAAACCATAAGGTAAAAACACTTTTTTTTTGAAAATTCAATAAAGGCTAGTGCGAAAACAGGCAGTTATTGTGTATATTCTCCTTGCGTGAAGATAAGGGAGATTATTGTATACTTAAAAAAGGGATCCGGAAGAAATGAATAGACCGGGATAACACAAAAGCTTTGTATCTTACGTCTACCGCAACAACGGTAATTTAGTGGAAAATAATGAAATATTGGCCTTTTTATTATAACCTTAATGTACTCTAGTCTCTAACGCGGTATTCACTAAAGACCTGTGTAGCGTTTATAATTTTAACGCAACCCTTTATATTAATTTTATTCCATCAGAAGTACTTTTATTTCCTTGCGCATTCACCACTTCGTACCATATGCAGGTACAATTACATTTGATACCTTTGGTTTTTTATCAAGCGTCGATAGCAGGATCGCTGGCGATTAAGGTCGTCTATCTGCCACGAGAATTGCTGCAAGCAGGACACCTGCGGGTTTTATAGATTTCAATTTTTCTGGGTGCTAATTTAAGCACTAAAATTTAATCGTATGTTGTAAGTGAATTCCTATATCTAGCATATTATATACCGTATGTACCTCCTGTTCCTGTGTGAGATAAGTCCCAAACTGTATGTGCCATGATGCATAATCTGGTTGAATTCCCTCAAGCTAGAGGTAAGCTAAAATTCTCTTCCTGGGTTTTTCGAACGTTTTAGTTATTTAACTGTTATTTACAGGGTGTATCCATGGGGCTTAATCTTCAAGGTTTCTATTAAGTCGCTGTATTTTTCGATGTCTGCAAGACCGTGCTACCTCCCTTTTTGGGCTCATGCCGCCATTTTCCATTGCTAAACTACCTGGGTAACTGCCCGATGATCCAATGCACCTAAAATCAACAATTGGGGTCTTTCTACACCACCAGGACCTTCATTTGGTATCCACTGGATGTTCCGGATACTCTTGGATTTAAGGCCAGTTTATTCAATTTTTTTTATAATATCGCTTTTCTTAACCAATTGATTAATTAACTTAAAAATTAAATTTAAACCTCTCACTTATGAAACAGTCAATAACTTACATAATTAAGTATAATTTTATCATTATTTTATTATAATATTGTGAGCGAGTTTTCTGATTTTACGGTTTTTTTCTAAATTTTATTAACACGACAGCATACAGTAAAAATTCTGTATATATATGTATATAAATGTACATAGCAGGGCCTTGGGCATCTTTGGCCAAAGAAGGTTATGCACATATTAATTCGGTAAAGAAAATAAATACGTTTTGATGAGTAAAGGTTTCATTTTATATATTGGTATCAGAAATCGATCAGATTTAATTACATAGTGTTTTTCATTCGTTTAATTATGTTTACTGATTTACTTATAACTGCAAGCATATTTAGTTTCTATTACACAGTTTGAAACTTACCTCAGTCTTTATTTATTTACATATTTTCCATCTATTATTTATTAATAGAGCTTGGTTTCTCAGTTGGAAAGCTCTATAAGCTAAAGATAAGAATAGTAACTGAGTGGCGCCCTATAAACATAAGCATCACTTGCCTGTGACCATCTGTTCTACCGACGAAAAGCTGCCGTAAGCACGTGAGTGCTTTTTGAGGAAAATTTCATTTTTCCCCTAAAAGTACCTCTACACCTGGTCTCTTCTAAACGGACAATTCTAGGTTTAAAACGAGGGGTTCCTCAAGTTAAACAATTTGTACACCTACTGCGGCAATACCTTGGCATTCCAAAAATATTGCCGTAATCCCAATAGTATCACAGTATTCCCAATACTATTGCCGTTATCCCAATAGTATTGCTGTAATCCCAAAAGTATTGCCGCATTTCCTATAATATTGCCGCATTTCCTATAATATGGCCGCATTTTCTAATAATATGGCCATAATCTCCATAGTATTTCCGCACTTTAAATGGATAACTCCTTGGGTGTCCTAGAGGAGCATTCTATACTTTTTTTTTATTATTTGACCATCTAAAATTGTTGCTAAACCCCCCCAAAATCAACGAATTTACAGTACGCCCATGCATGGGATCTTAACATGATTGGTACAACGCTGCCACTTATCAGGCATCCACTAAGTGCCGCGCATTTTTATTAAATTTGGCAACATCGCCACAAATTGAGCCCGCATTTTAAATATCGAGTTTAATATTTAATTTTCTGCTTTTCTGTTTGTCCAAAACGGCGGCAGTTGGAGAAAACTTTTAAAAAATTTAAGAGAATTTTTAGAAATAAAAAATCATAACTTTTTCAAGATTATATTTTATTAAAAATAGAAAATAGCATACAGGTACTATAACATTCTAAAATTTCAAAAATCAATAATTAGCCAAAACAAAAAATTCTTTCACAGAAAAAATAATAAATTAGAGAAAATGTCATACTTTTCTAGTGGTTGACCACCAAGATCCCATTGTTGGACCAAATTTTGGCCAGTAATTGACCAATAAGGTTTTTTTAAATAAAATAACAGTTTCTTTGAAAACAAAGTATTATTAAAGGTTACATAATAAGGCTATATCACTAATGTTCTAATACTACCCAAGTCATTTCTGTTATATAAAATTTTACATTATTTCTGTAGAAACTTTGTACCTCAAACGGTCTCCAGCACATATAATTTTTGGCTGTTCGAGTTTGGATACAAGTTGATCTCGATTAACAGTAGGTACTAATGTCATTTTTTATAATTTTATATGTTGATTTGTCGCCATCAACAGCACAAAATGCTTGGACCTCCATTTCATTTGGACTAAAAATATTTTAAATGCAACAAACATATTTATGAGACATCTTCTTTCCAGGAAAAATAACTAAGTAAAAATCTCCTAACTTTTTTCCGTTCAACAATTTTAGAAGGTCTCGCTTTCACTGTCACTTGCAAAGTCTTCTTCTACATCATCAATACTGCTTCCACTATCTTGCCATTCTTCATATTCTTATAAATTGAGTAGGTATATATATACCGAGTACTGAGGTATGTACTTACCTTAATATCACCAGTAGTTCACCACAACTTAAAATAATTGAAAAAGCAAAATTGTCAACAATTTTCTAGTATAGTAGATACAATATTGCCGTAATGCCGGCATGCATTGCCGTATTGCCGGCATGTATTGTCGTAATGCCGGCATGTATTGCCGTAATGCCGGCACATATTGCCGTAATGCCGACAATATTGCCGTTATGCCGATTGTATTGCCGTAATGTCGAAACGTATTGCCGTAATGCCAATAATATTGCCTTACTGCTGGCAGTATTTCCTTATTGCCGAAAAAATTACCATATTTCTGACAATATTGCTGAATTGCCGATTAGTATTGCTGTGTAATGCCGACAAATTTGTACACCTACTGCCAACATGAAGAACCCCTCGGTTTAAAATTACAAATGTCAGAATAAGTCAACTCAGTATTGTTTATTTTTTTTGTATTTTCTAAAATTATAAAAAAAAAGTTTTTGGATACGTAGTATTCATATAAACTATGTGGGCAACAACATCTTGGTAAAAATATTTATGGATAAAACGATTTAATTAAAAAAAAGTTAACGTGAAAACAACATAATGGGCCGTATTCATAAAAAAAGGTTATGCTTATACTTGCAGAATATGAAGAAAATCCTTCCCAAAAAAGTATTTAGTTATTCATAAACGTTACCTTTTACTCTAAATAAAAAGGATATCCTTCAATAATTTTGAGTGTCGTCAGTAGCAGACTCAGTCATAGTTGCGCAAGCAGATTACTGCATAAAGTTTCCGTTTACTAACAATGCACTTATGGATGCGAAACAGTTATGGCAAAGCAAGTATAGATTTCCTACAGCAATTGGTGTCGTTGAGTGTATCCACATAGGAATACTGAAACCAAATCGCCACGGTGATGAGTATGTCAACCGAAAAGGTCATCCTACACTGAATGTGCAAGCCACTTGTGATGCAAATTATAATAAACTTTTGAAAAAAGAGAGAGTGATAATAATTGAACGTTGTTTTCGTCAACTGAAACGTAGATTTCCTATTTTGCAATATGTTTGCCGAGTGAAATTGGAGAATGTGCCAAAAATAATTGTTGCCTGTATTGTGCTTCATAACGTGGCAAAAACTTTCAAATACATCGATTTTGAAGCACCTAAAGAAGAAGTGCCAGATGAAGATAAGATGGCAATGATAATGACGAATTTGATCTACCTCTTCGCCAGCAAGGACAAGAAGTCAGAAGAAATTTGAGCATTGTAATAAACAACTTCGATAATTAAATGTAGGTATAAAACTGTATAAAGCAAAAGTTCAAATTTAATTTAGTTTTATTAATTACGCCATAATAATATCAAATCATTTTGGTTTTTAAAAAACAAAATTCGAATAATTATAATAAGTTTATTCACTTACCCTTTACTTATTCTTGGATATTTGCAAGTATAAGGTAATCATTATGAATACGAAAAAAAGGAAAAAATGCTCATACTCCTACCTTTTTCTTCAACTCAAAACCTTATACTTCTTCCTTATACTTACAAGGATATCCATCAGTTTTATGAATACGGCTCAATATCGCGTATTGGAGCAATGACACCCTGAAATCACAACCGGTAGACTATAAGATCTAAATATTTTTATGGAATACATTTAAATACAGATATAATTTTTTATAATAAATTAGCTTTCACTGTTTAAGATGTCCTGTTACAGAGATCCTTATTATTATTATTGTTGTGCTTTAGAAGCCTTTTTGGCAACCTTTCTTTAGCTTTTTCGCTAGTAGCTGTTATTATTTCAATATAATATAGTACGTAACAACGTATAAACTCTTATTAACGAAAAGTAAGTAATTTGTATTTTTTTTTTACTTTACTCTATCGCAGAGAGAAAGAAAAAAAAATCTTCGGTTTCAGTTTCTAAGATTTTGAATTATTTCCTGAGAAAATAAATAAACAAGATACGCTCTTTAATAAAAATACGGGAATAAACTCACTGACGTCACATAATATGCCTCGATCTATGGGTCCCAATTATTCAGCTGAAGGTCGAGCGACGCGTCTACCTGAATATCGGGCGGGTTGTTTTCTATTTTTAAGCCGTTCTTGTCTATTTAGTTGATCAAAACAAAGATAGCAATATAATCCGTCGAGGCTGACAAATAAAAGAATTTCGCGGATAATGGGATGACGTAATAAGGTTTTGATCTCATTTTTTTCACCTTTCTGCTTTCGGGGAGTCTTTTTAATTGCCTCTAGGAAGAATTTTTATTATTGGGACGTATTTTTAATAGGCTCTAATTCAGGATGTTCAAGCTAAATATGATGAATTTGGTTATAGTAAAAAGGCCCATCCGCGCTAAACTGAAAATGTCCCTCCCATTGGCAATATTGTTTATACCTTACCATCAGAAAAACCATTAACATCAAGCTATCAAATCAACCTTCGTGACTTTACATAAATCGTAAAAACACAGTCCTTGTCAGGTGGAATAACATAAAAACCGGTGTAAGTACAGTTGGTGACATTTTACCAATAAAAAAAGGTCTCTTTCCTTGGGATATCATGTACTCTGAATAATTATTTTTATATCTAACAGTGTTAGATGAATAGGCTTTACATTATAAACGCACACAAAGAAAGCAGGTTAATCAGCGCCTAGTTCTGGAGCCGAAAATCAGGGCCTACAAGTCATCTTCATTAGTACACAATAAACGCCGGTTTTCGGCCAGTTTAAAAGCAACTTCCATACTACAAAGATGTTTAATTCATCTTCAGATGAAGACATTTTATTGACGGAAAATATATTTCTAAGGATGCAACGCATGAAGCAAGTAAATCGTGAACGAAAACTTTATGGTAAATATTACCATTTATTCCAATCCTGTTGCTGTGGGACTTAAGTCGTTTGTCCCACAATGCATTTCTTTGAAAAATCGCAGAAATTAGTTATTCGACATCCATAATCGATGCCCGACCCGCGACCAAGAACTACAAATTCATTCCGGTAAAAAGTCGACGCCGCTCTGTCTGTGTGCGGGTGCATTTCAACGTGGATGCAATTATTGGCGCTTATAAGCGCTTGTTACCAGCAAGCAGGTAACCTGCGTTCTTTGTGTGCGTACCTAAAGGTTAAGGTTGCCAAGTTGTGAGCATTGTGATAACCATCCCATTTGACTACCAGCCCCGGTCTCCCCTACTTTTACGCCACAAGGGCGAAAAGTCCCATTTCACGATATCATTCAGGGTACAAAATAAAGCAAAAAATGTACGTAAAAAGAGGTTTTTCTAGCATATTTGTATTTAACCATCAATCACGAATTATTTTCTATTCAAAGAAATTTATATTTCTTGATTCGTCGTTATTTTAAGTTATTGAGAAAATCTTCTCAAGAAAACAGCTTATAAATTGTGACAAATAGGTTTAATTTTACATCAGGGCAAAGTTTTAGAGATTTAGGTGCGCCTCCAGACTAGAAATAATTTGAATAATGTTCTTGTTTCTAACTGTATTATTAAATAACTAAATCAAGATGTGTCGTGGTTTTCAACTTTATGCCTGGTTATATGGAACTCGACTTTTGCTTAGTTTGCTAGTTTAAGGAAAGTTTCGAACTAGAGAAATTTCTGCCTGAATTTCAGATGTTACCTTACTTAATGATAATGGGCACAACCATATGGAATAGTCTGTAGTTTTGCCAATCCTGAAAAGTTGCCTATACAATAAATAAATACATTTATTTATTAATACAATAAATATTTTTGGTATCTAACAGTTAGTATATTAAGATAATTGGATTTTGTCGATGAAGCTTTTGTACCTGGAAAACTGTTTTATTCCTGGAAGTCAATTTATTTTTCAGAAAATATTAAGGTTTCCTTTTCAAATAACAATATCGTTTTGATATTTGTCTAACTGGTGTATATTTTAGATTTTGGTCCTTGGTACCATGACAAAGAAGAGATAGATCGAACAGCTAAACAACTTGCGCAAAGCAGATGTACAGGGCTTACAACTTGTAGCATCTCCAGGCAATTGTGGCTCTTACTTGATAACAGGAGAACCACAGCTCTATTACAGCACAGTCGGAAAGGACCTAAGAAACATCACTACCGTAGTCACCGGACATTGCATGTTCGGTAGACACGCTGAACGTATGCAAATACCAACTAACGACTTCTGCAGAAGTTGCAGAGATGAAAAAGAGGAGGAATGTATTCAGCATTTCTTGTGTGAATGCCCCGGCCTCGCGAGAAGAAGGTTCAATGCACTGGGCGAACTATTTTTTAATGATCTGGAGTAAGTTAGCAGCCTGCAACTGGGTCGACTCACTAAGTTTATTAACAGCAGTGGCTGATTTGAATGAGCTGTCAATATTCTTCTACGATCGCGTTAACCATCAGGAAGCTGATGCAAATAGGTTCCGCGGAACATGTGTGGTACCACAACGGTCCTTATAGGGTGTGACTGTTTGGACAATGCCAGAGGTCTGCAACTCTAACCTAACCTAACCTATGGTACCATGAACCATTTATAAGTATTAAACTGTGTAGAACAAACTCAAAACTTTATATTATTTTGAAATAAAAACATATTGAATATTTAAGAATTAATGCAAAAATTATTTTACTGGAAAAGCATTATGGAAATTATGTTTTATAATAAAGCAGAAAATAATTCCTTATATTACAAGACATAATCCATCACATGTATTGGAATAATGCGGCTCCTGAGCACTGCTGAAAAGGTTAAATCGTCCACCAAACCCCCGATATGATGAGTACGTCTTAGAGCAAAACGGCTTACATGTCCCTATCTTCCATTTTTATTATCTTCCCAAAAAAATCACCTTCCGGTTATACCGGAAGAACTATACTTTCTGCTTTAGAGTTACATCCGGTTTAGCCGGAAGTTTGATTGATTTGGGAAGATAGTGAAAATGGAAGATATAGACCTATGTGCCGTTTTGCTTTAAAATGTACTGTTAGAAAGCAATAGGCTGTTGAAACTCAAAAATACAATTTTTCAAAAGTCAATATCTTGGAAACTATTAACTATAGACTAATAATGCATTTAATAAAAGTAATTATACATTTATGTAGAATCAGCAAATATAAGGAATATTTTTTTGGGACACCCTGTCTATTATGAGATGTTTAAAATCTTCTTAAATTCCTCTTATCAAAAATATATAATGAGTTATTTGACTGCAAATAATTTTAACCAGCGATAAAACGTCATAATAATATGTTATTCTGAATAGCCAGGCACCGCTAACTAGATAAAACTATTTGCAGTTAAATAACTCGAAAACCGCTGGTCCAAATATAGGCATTTATGTATATTTTTGCAAAGAGGAATTTAAGAAGATTTAAAAAAGCTCAAAAAAGTAACGTTTTTTGCTCGAGAGAGATCGAAAGAGACGAGAATTTCTCGACGAGAGAGGGTACTTCTCTCGTCTCGTCTCGGAGCTTTATTCGAGAGAAAATATCTCTCTCGTCTCATAAAGAGAGGGCCAGACGAGACGAGAGACGAGAATCTCTCGTCTCGGCGGCAACACTAATAATCCTGCGCTTTTTTACCAACGTCAATGAGCCCAAGCTATAAAACCATTCGATTGTTTTACTAAACTGTGCTTTTGAAAACAGACGCTTACTAAGTTCTTCTCCTTCTACGTGATTGGATCTAAAATTCTCTCTTTTCCTATTTCACGTGCTGATTAACCGGTAGGTGATATCGGACTTTTTCCACCTCCGAAGATCGCAAATTCCTACAAAAAGCATCGTAATGATATGTTTTCCAAATATAAACGTACAAAAAATTTGCAAGACTGGGAGGAATATAAGGAAATTAGAAATCTTTTTACATCGGCAGTACGTGCCGAAAAAAAAGCATACATTGATTATATAAGTCGTACCAAAAACTCTAAAGAGTTGTGGAAAACCCTCGGCAATCTTGATGTCTATAGTAAGTCAAAAAATAACGTTGATATTCCTAACCACCTGAAAAACCCTGATCTAATTAACTCATATTTCATTGAATCCGTAAAACAAATTGCAAATACTGTGGACCATGATACTAGTGCTAAATTCCTCAACAATAAATGCACGTCAGCAGAATTTGAGCTCGAACTGATATAGAAGAGGAGGACGTCGTCTGGACTATCTCGCAATTGAAATCTAACGCGTCCGGCGCGGACGGGATTTCATTGGAAATGATAAAACTATGTTGCCCAACCCTCTTGCCTATCCTTATTCTACTCTTTAACTATTGCATTGAAGAGTGCATTTTCCCCTCTTAATGGCTACCGAAAGTGAATCTGAAACCTGTTACTGAACTTAGGCCAATAAGTCTGTTGTCAGTACTTTCCAAGGTGTTTGAAAAGCTTATTTATAGACAAATCGTTGAATATTTTAATAACAACAATCTGTTACCCGAACAAACCCGAACAAACCCAAGCTATAAAACCATTCGATTGTTTTACTAAACTGTGCTTTTGAAAACAGACGCTTACTAAGTTCTTCTCTTTCTACGTGATTGGATCTAAAATTATCTCTTTTCCTATTTCAGGTGCTGACTAACCGGTAGGTGATATCAGACTTTTTCCACCTCCGAAGATCGCAAATTCCTACACGGTTCAGTATCATCAATCAGTGGCACGTGCGTAGTGCACCCTTTAAAATTATCTTGTCTTGTTAACCGAATTTAATTGAAATGAATTGTACAGGGTGTCAACAGTTTAGTGTCCAAGTTTGCAAACTTTATAGCAATTTTTTTTTTTATTGCAAATTGGAACCCCTGTATATTTTTAAGTCATTCGAGTTGAAATGTCCGTTCTTTCTTACCATGTTATGGCTTATATAAAGCAATTAAGCAATTCATATTAGTTGTGCGTTATTCTCAAAACCCCGGTTTAACTATAATGCCGTTTGGCAAACTTAGCGCTTAAACATTATTTAAGTAAGTTAGCAGTTCGGCTACATTTTACACAAAACCTTTTAATCAATTTTGCCTCCGAACATCCGCACGTCTAGTTCCATTGAACCGACATAATTGGCACTTTGAAACTTTGTAAAAGTGGTTACGGAGTTTTATCAAACAATGTAATTCCTTGAAAATTTTGCAAGGTACCGTGACAAGTTGTTGTTTAGTAAGTAAACACACGTTTATAATTCAAAACCCCCAGGTTTATATTTTTGTACACATTAAATAATTTTCTGGTTTCAACTTTTGTCGTTATATAATCAAAACGGGATTTAACAGTTAACGTTTTGAATTTATATCTCGATTCAAGAACTGTGAATTTAGTTCAGTTTCTCGTAGCAACTAGCGAATTAGGTCACCACCGTAAAACGGGGCTACTGCGGACAGATTTGACAATTTATTGCCGCTTTTAAGGGTAAAAACTGTCGTCATGCAAATCATATTTTATATGTCGGATTCTACATCCTCGCCAGAGTACTTCTTAAAACATATCTAAAAAAACGACTGATTTTGCCTATACAATCAATGATAATAAAGTAGGTTCAGTATCCGAAAAATATGATCTAGGTTTAGTAGTTTTATTTGACGATAAATTATCATTTAATTCACACATCGAATCAATAGTAAAGCTATCGTATAAAAACCTCGGATTTGTCTTGCGAAACGCTAAACTCTTTACTTCTACAAAAACTCTAAAGGTTCTATATAATAGCTTAGTTAGAACAAAACTTGAATACGCCAGTATTATTTGGTCTCCACTTTATGCCAAATACATTCAAATGATTGAAAAATGCCAAAAGAAATTTATTCGCATCTCGGACATCTTACTAAAAAAAACCCATGACATTAGCTATCCTACTAATCTAAAGCGCTACAACTTAATGACATTACACAATAGGAGAACCTTCAGTAGTAAGTACAGTTTATATTTTTTATAAAATATTTAATAACTTACCACTAGACAATACAACATTAAATAAGGTGGGTATTTGTATACCTAATAGAACTAGACAACTAGGTTACAGAATTTTTCATTATAAATCAATTAGAACTAATTATCAAAAAAAATCTATCGTTAGATTGTTAATTACAATGAAAATCAAAGATACTGTGACATATTTGGCGATTCTATAACTTTATTTATAAATAAACTTAAAAAACGATCTCTAACATAACAGATTCTGTAGATATCTAGAGACTCTCTCTACAAATTCTATCATATTCATTATAAAAGTATATTATGCAGATAAGTTAAGTGTGCTCTATTGTATGCTATTGATTGTTACTATTAGCTTTACTATTGGATACTATATGTGTAAATGGGTTAATATTAAATCATAAGTATACTACGTGTGTCAGTTAAGTGTGCTCTATTGTAGGAAATTGATAGTTACTATTAGCTTTACTATTGGATACTATATGTGTTAATGGGTTAACATTAAATCATAAGTATACTACGTGTGTAAGTTAAGTGTGCTCTATTGTAGGAAATTGATAGTTACTATTAGCTTTACTATTGGATACTATATGTGTAAATGGGTTAATATTAAATCATGCGACGCACTTTCGTGTCTTTTATTTAATTTAAGTGATGTTGGTATTATGACGAATACCAACACAAGAACTTACCACTTAGACCTTTATTTGTAAAACAGGAAAATCAATAAACTGATATGAACAGACAAAACCCAGTTGAATTACTCGTACTCAGAACAGTGTAGAGGTTATGGTGCGTGCAATTCACCGACTAGTCCGGAATAAAGGGTTCGAGCGCCACCAAGTTTAGATACGGACGTAACTTGGAAGTCCCCGCGGTCTTATGGGCTCTACGCTACTCTGAGACGGTTAACCAACTAATAAAAAAAGAATAAAGGTTGTCATGTGAGCTGAATAAAACAATGCACCTTAATACAACAACTTCTTTATTAAAAATCTAAATTCTCTACCTCTACAATGAGGGTAGTACTTTCAGTAACATTACCAGGTACATAAAAAAGAAATAAGTGATCACGTGACCCAATTACTATATGTTTATCAGGTGATAATAAAAGTAACCCTGACAACCGAAAGGTTATGCAGTGAAATGAATTAACTAGAAATCATAAAGTCGATATATAAAAGAGAAATAATTAAATTATTAAATGTAAGAAAAATAAGTAACCGTTATAACCTTTTAGTCATCGAGCTAACCAGATACTAATCTAATTTATCCTAGGACTTATCTGTACGGTAACTAGAATGGTTGTTTGGCGGTTAAATCTTAGGCCAGTAAGTTGTCCGCGCTAGGCCATTTAGAATGGATGCTAGTAAGCAGTAGTCCCAACGCTAGGTCAGCTAGCAGGATGACCAGTAAGAAACAGTCGGTAATCAAACGTTACAACGTTAGAACATAACGGTAGAAAGGCCAGTGGGTAGGATGTTGGCCGGTACGTAGGACCCTGACAAAAGAAACATTGCCTAGTACTTGCTTTATCGAACCCGATCAAGTTATGTAAGCAAGATTACTTATTTTAAAGAAAATCATTTAAAATTTTTAATCTAAATTAATCTTAAATTACCAAAAGAAAATATTTGTATACCAGAAGATAATTTATCAAAAGTATAAGTCACGTTACTGATTTCAGTTTCTAAAAGAAATTCAAGTTATCTCAAAAATAAACAAAAATAAATAAAAATATCAAAAGAAAATCCACGACAATAATGATTACGTTGCAACATGATTTTTTAAAAGACGGAATTAATCCAATAAAACCCAAAATAATTAAGGTTACTTATGTGACGAATCACAAAATAGAGAAATACAATAAATAATCTTACTTAAGAAATAAGATGAGAAAATATAACTAAAAGGCAAGATACATTAGAAGAAAATGAGCTACCATAATATATACAGGCGCAGTGCGCATGACCGAAACATTTAACAAAATTAAATAAACATCAAGCAGCAAACCCAGAAACCGAAATAAGTCAAAATCAAAACAATGGTAAGTATGCATGACAAAATTTAATCACTAAAGATCTCGCCTTCAAAAGGCTTCAAAATACACGCGAAGCTGTGATTTGCTACTGGATATCAAATAATAGAGAAATTTAAAAAAAATACAGAAAAAGTATGCACTGCCGCAAATAATAAATCTGAACGAATTAGCACAGGTCAACAGAATGTATAAAATTATAAAAAAGGGCTTGATTGGTTAGTAATTAAGGTTGCAATAATTTATTACATAAGTCAAATGGCAAGGAAAAATAATAAAATAAATTGAACTTGTTATTCATAATTAAACTTTAAATTGCTAGCTAAACTCACGCATAACCATAGGAAATGCTTTACAAAAATAAAAGGCATAAGGCAGCTATGAAAGAGAATATTTTTCCCAGAATTTTAAGCATTGTACACTTTTGTGTACAATGTACACGTGTGTTGTACAAATGTACAACTGTACAAATGTACACAGCCCTGCCATATACTTGGGTCACCACTGAATAAAAAAAATATTAATTTAATACATCGAATTAAAAATATTAATTAAATAAATCGAATCAAAAAAATATTAAACATTACCGCTAGCAATAGAATAAAATAAGAAACATTAAATGTACAATAATAGCAATGAATGCATAAACCAATAAATAAAATCAGAAAGTTGTAATTATAAAGGCTGATCTCAAAACTATTTACTATATATATTTTAAATAAAACAAAATATTCAGCTTGTTTAATTAAATTAGCCTTAAAATGGCTAATGAGACAATCTTAAAGCTTAAACCACCTAATTGAATCAACAGTAAATTGCTAATGGGACAATTACACGTTAAGTCAATGAAAGGAACAAACAAAAAGAATTAGTTAACATTTTTGCATTTAGCCAGTCAGAAAAGGAGGAGAGGAAACCACATGTTCTTAAAATTCCTTTGTGCTCGCTTGGTTGATGCACGAATGCATGAACGAAGCTCGGACTGACACAGGATTGCTTTACATATAGCATTTTCCCTTGGCATAACTTATACTCAATAATAAAATAGTCCTTACACTAAATGTAATCTTTTAAAAGTAATAATTAATTATCATTGCTAAATTGTACATTCAAATCAAAACACTTATATTACCACCAATCGAACTTAGACGGGATCAAATGGCAAACAATAATAAAAATAATGACAAGGTAGATGATAATACACATAATTAATCATCAAACTGCGCTAATAAGTTAGTAGTAAGATTCAATGAATTATAATTTAAAATGAAAGAAAGAGAAATCAAAATAAAGTGGGTTCGTAACTTGAGCCGAGACCAAGACTGTAGTTTTCTTGTTATAGCTGTAGTAAAATATCAAGAACTTATAGAAATAAGCTATTGCTGTCCATAGAAAGAGGCAACCATAAGTATAACTTCTTCTTGTTAAAAGTGAGATAGTAATAGACCCCAATAACTACGGGTAATTAGAAAAATATAAAAAAGTGTATCGAAGCTGGTCGATATTTACTGAACTGAATACTAAGGTACTTTGTATGTACTGTGTGTAATTTAGAGAAGCTATACAGGCATAATTCCAGCTGATTTTATGTAATACATAATTAAATAGCGAACTGTAATGATCTCAGCTCGGTCCACGAGCACACAAATCTGACTTAAAATATTAATAAAATTGACAGCTTTCCGCTGAATATAATAAATTGAAACAGCCTCTGTAGGCTTGCTTAATAAAATAAAGTAATTTTTGCTAGTGGGATATTGAACTTATTTTTCCTCGGGTAAGTTTTTAACGGTTCAATGGAAATATGAAATTAAAATAAAGCAAATTGATTAATAAATGAACGAGTGATCAAAAGTGGTAAAATGAGTAATAAAACAAGTGGAAATCATGGGAAAACTTAGAAAACTCACCTCTAGATGTCTTAGATGTCTTGCGAGGGAAACATGTGATTGGACAATTCATTTATTACCAAGTTTACATCATCCATACGGATTTTGGGCAGCGAGATTCCCAAAATGAGAAAGTGGAAACTCCTCACTGCACTCCAACAGGATCGATGGGGTAAAAACACCTCACGGTGAAGGGATGAACCCTGATTCCCCAAACGCGAACCTTCTTTCTTGGTAGACAAATGTAAAGTGACGCAGCCAAAAATTTCCCCACCCAAGAAAATTAAAAGTCAATCTGTCAAAAAAAAGGCACCTCCGCTCTGAACACAAACAAAACAAATTACCCATAGAACCAGTGGCATCTGGTCGCTCTAAAGACACAGCGAAAATTTTAACACGGTAAGGTCCAGTTGAAGTCACAGAAGGCCATAATAACCCAACAAAACGGACTTGAAAGGAATAAAGTGTAAGTGTCTGGCATCAGAGAAATATAAAGTTCCGGAACGGTAAAATAAAAATTCCCACTTACAAAATGTAAACATTGAAATATTAACACATTTTAAAGTGTAAGTAAGGGCACAGGTAAGTCTGTATTCGACTGTGATGCACTTAAAAGAAATCACAAAAACCCGCATTTGTAGTACAAAAATGCCTGAGACCATAGCAGACTCCAACTAGATGTAAGAAGTAAAAGGGCAAAATCAAAGGTCAAGACGATGATACAAAGCATGGAATAGGACTGAAAAAAGTGGTAGTGAAAGGGCACAAAACAACTCAGTTAGGCAAGAGGTCCAACCAAATAAGCAGAAGAGAATCCTGACAGAAAATGGAATATAATGAAATAAAATCTAGTCGAACATTTAGGATTCCGAACAAAGGTAATGTAAGAAATTCAATATAACAAGTAGTAGAGAGCAAAACAAAGGTTAATTATTAGGACCAGGTAATGAAATTTAAAGGCAGAATTACATAGAAACACAGTGGCTAAATTGAACCGTTACAAAGTATACTACGTGTGTAAGTTAGGTGTGCTCTATTGTAGGAAATTGATTGTTACTAATAGCTTTACTATTGGATACTATATATGTAAATGGGTTAATATTAAATCATAAGTATACTACGTGTGTAAGTTAAGTGTGCTCTATTGTACGAAATTGATTGTTACTATTAGGTTTACTAATTAAATACTACAGACATGTATAATTGGGTCAATGATATGTCCTGTATCAACCTGTATTGTGTAGTTTTCAATAAATAAATAAATAAATAAATAAATAAATATATATTTTTTTGGTTTAAAAGTGTCCCAATTTACCCTACAAGGAATGGCAAATTCAGACACCTGTTTTAAACCGCAAAAAATTAAATTAACCATGTTTTAATAATTACTTCGGAAACTCATTTAAGTTTTTAAAATATATTATTACAAAAATTTATCATAAAAGCTAAAAATAATTAAAAACAAGGTTTTTATATTTACCATATCATATAATATAGGATTTAATTTAGAAAATAGTTACAAAGCTAAAAACATTTTCTTAGATACGTCTCTAAGTGACATTTTGCGTTGCATACATCCTTGCTAACTTAGCTTCTGAATAATTTCGATTGGGGCAACTTCCTAACTGCCATTTTTATGATCTAACCATGTACGAAGTTATCCCGCAAAGTGAATTTTTTAGGGTTATACCTCTCTAAAAAGACAGCAGCTTTACATTTCAAACTGGCAACCAAATATAGGTAGTCTTAAACGTAAAAAAAGTTTTCCCCTATCATAACTAGTTCTGGCTGTGCGCCAATTACTTTTTCCACTTTAAAAAAAAATTCCAAAAATGGTTTTGTAAACGCTTCTAACTATATTAACAACCAAAGATCTAGACACGTTTCTGAAAAGAAAAGGCGACCTCGCATTCTTTGTTTCCCATGGTACAATAAACGGAGGTATATAACTTTTGGTTAAACCGGATGTAAGAAATATAGTACTTCCGGTTTAACCGGAAGTTGACACTATTGGAAAGATAATAAAAATCGAAGATAGGGACATGTAAGCCGTTTTGCTCTAAGACGTACAGTTAGAAACCTAGACGCTGTCAAAGTTGAAAAATGTCATTTTTCAAGAGTCAATATCTCGGAAACTGTTAAGTATAGACTAATAATGCTTTTATTAAAAAATGTTTAGAATTTTATGCAGAATCCAAAAAAATTATATAAAATAGGGGTATCCTTTTAAGATTTAGATCTGACCCCCCCTCCCTCCTAGGGGCTTAAAGTAACAAGATTGACAATATATGCAAAAGATGTCCCCCTCGAAATAAAAATCGACGGGTCCGAGTGATTTTCCACATTTTCATTTTAAAGCAGGAAAATCGAGGTGTTAAGTTTTCGTTGGACCACCCTGTATAATTAAACAGGTTGTATAAAGAGTATGTGAATTCTTATAAGGAATAGAAGGTTTTTTTCTCATTGTAGAATCGGAGTTATAATTTAATTTTTTGAGTATGGAGACTCTATCTAAAATATAAAAGGTTAATATCACACTCAGATAAACCATTTTCTTCAATTAGTTTTTTGTGCCAAGCCTCATTAATACCATAACGAGTATAGTTGACCATTGAGCATAATTATTCAAAAATGCTTTTGAACTGACACAATGTTTGCGAAATGAACAAATAATAATTAATCAAGATTTTTTAGGTCTAAATATCGCACTTTCGTTTCTTTGTTACAAACACATAGTAGAGCCGATAAGTTCCGCAGTAATTCCCTGAGAAAAAGTTGATGCCCGCACTTTTACCTACACAATGCCTATTCATTTTAAAAAATGTTTTATCGGCTTTCAGTTTCTCGGATGAACCGCCTTAGGCTTCATCAATCTTTTTTATCGGATAAATGTGTAAGCCGCGTTTACATGAAAACTCAACTCTGTAAAACTTCTAAAGTTTTTCAGGGGCGTAGCTATCGGTGTGGAAAACATATGGGCCCAGGCGTAAAAGGGGACCAATTAGGAAAACCTTGAAATGATATACGTTTTCAGTCTCATTCTATAACTACAAATATAACAAAGTAATAAAACAAAATATACTTTTTCTACAACCGTCAAAAAATTACAATGTTTGCGTATTAATGTCAATGTCTAAAATAAGACTTTTTTTCATTGTCATTATCTTTTTTACGTTACCATGACCCCAGGGTGCAAAATATTTTGCACATCATATAACTACTATGAATTTAATTATGGCCTGTTTTGAAAATCTTATTGACATTTGCCTAAAAATTAACCAAATTAATTTTCTATTAAGGTACCTACCTAGTACACAAGAATTAAACAAAAATCCAGTTAAAAAATATTTATTATTTTATCAAATAAATAAACTAAACGTAGAATTTCTGAACTATTTGTACTAAAAACAGTATGGTTTCCTTTAACAGTGATTTTAATTATTATTTACAATATTAACGTTAATTGTGCAACCACTACAAGATGTAATATTTATTCCTGAGGAATCTGCTGCTCGGAAGGTTGAAATTACATTATTATTCGCTTTCGAACTAGATGGAACTGGATCTACATTTAAAGTTTCGCATTCAAGAATTTTATTTGAAATATTAATTTTATTATTTATTGAGTCCTCCACATATCCTTCGGCCACGGTCGAAGGTATATGATTCAGGATTCGCTATTCTGAGATATTTTGCTACTAGGGATGGCATTTTTCCAATTAAATTAATTCCAACAACCTGGTTAAAGCATTTATTGTTTCGATATTTCAGAAAAAATCGCCGTGACGATGCATAGTCTGGACGAAGAGCTACATATTTTCTGTAAAGTTCGATATATTCCAGTTTTGAAACTACTGTAAACACGCGCTGCACGTTTCTTTTTGTATCGGGAAATTTTACTATTAAAATTGAGTATTTTTCCTGGATATCATCAACACTCATTTTTGTTAACTCCTCCCGGCGACAAGCACCCGAGATACCCATAATCAAAACAATCTAAAACAATAAATTATTCTTTATATTCTCAATAGTAAATTTAGAAATAGGGTAATTATTACCTTCACTAATAAATAAATGTTATCATCCGCCTCAGTTAAAAAATGATTAATTTGCTCACGCGTTAAAATCATATATAGATTTCTTGGCTTGATGTCCAACTGAATGTTTTTTAGAAACGGGACCAATTCTGGAAACTTTCTTATGTCCACGTCTTCCTTAACATTAAGTGTTGACTTAAACATGGAATATATTGACCATAATGTGGACGATTTGACTTCTTTCGATCTTCCCGCAAGATATACCAGTAAAATATTTTACGTTTTTTGTCAAACACCATGTTTTAAATTGTTCATACTGCCTTTCATACTGTCGTCTGGATTTTTCCGGTAGAAGATTCATTGTAACAAGTTTGGCTGCATCTGATATTTCTGGTGGGGTACAGGATAAGTCACCTTCACTTTCGAGACTCTCCATTAGTGTATTAGGTATTTTACTTTGAAAAACTAGCAATATTTAGCACTCACTATTTCGATAATGAAAGTGAAAAAATTTTGTTGTCAAACATATTGGTTTCCGTAGTAATATCTGGGACAAATTCGACTACTATGTTTTTAAAAATTAATTTGCATTAAATATTATCTATTATAATACAAAATATCGTTTTATGGTTTTAGTTTAATGAAAGTAAAGTCGTTGTAGAAAAAATATTGTTTGCAACTCGTGTGCGAAATTCTTTGTTCTCCATCATTTAAGTATTATTTCGCACCCTAGATACAAAAATAACTATTATATAGCTTCGCGAGAAGCGATTGGCCAAGTTGTTTATATTTATTTATTAAATCGGATTAGGATTATTGCCCAAATAAAATTTTAGGACTTAAAGTTACATAAAGCAATGACAAAGTCTTGTTACACAATCCTGTAAAACCTTTTTATGTCTTAAACAGTAACTATAGTAATCAGCATTGCTAGTTCGTATCTATCTACAAGTTCCAGAGGCTACCGAAACACCTTAATAATCCCATAAAATATCTGTTATGAACAAAATTTATTGGATTTAGCAGTGTCACCATACCTAACACTTCCTCAAGGGTATATAATTTTTTTCGATATAACATTGTAGAGGTTATATTAAACTCCAATAAAGAGATCGTATGCAAACGCATTAGATTATGTAAAACATTTGTACTTTTCTTCAGTTTTATTTTGAAATAGCATTATCCTATTTTATGATGATGCGAATAAGTGCAACCGTTGTGTCTGGAATACTTTAAACAGATGTGGCCGGCGGCTTGTAATATGTTTATTTGCTGAGTAGAAAATATTATTTAGTTTTCCAACTGGCATTATACTAACATTTTTTTTTAAATAGAACATATCGTATTTTTTTAAAGAACATTATGTATTTTATATCTATTTCCCTAAATGGCCATGTAGGGTTTGATGGATGTATTCTAAATGACATAGAAAAACAAATTTTAAATAAATTAACAATAACATAATTTAAATAGAACGAACTTAAACCGTTCATCCTCCATTAGGATCTTCCGATCACAAACTTATTTCAACCCTAAGCGAGCTGCCAATTTGTTCTGAACAACCTCCTAAACCTCGTAAAATTTGGCACTACACATCAGCTAGTTGGGAAGACCTAAGGGACCATTTTCACACTTTTTCTTGGCTGGAAGTATGCTTCTTTTCAGGTGATCCATCCGCTTGTGCTCAAGAGGTCTCTGATGTTATTCTTACTGGCATGGAAGCCTTTATTTCTTTCTTCAAGAAGCGCCCTTCTAATGGCAAGCCCTGGTTTAGCAAGAACTGCGAGCGTGCTGTCAGAGCTAAAAATCTAGCTTACCGACAATGGCGTAAAAATCCTACCGATGTGAATCGCACCATCTTTGTTACCGCTCGAAACCAGTGTAAGCAAACGATAGAACAAAACAAAGAGGATCATAACATGAGGATCAAAAATAAACTTCTCGCCAGTCCTAACGGATCTAGGTCATTTTGGTCAGTCGCTAAGGCCGTCAGTCAAAATTTTACCAAATCAAATATTCCACCGCTAACACGTTCTGACGGCACAATAGCAACCACGGCTGAAGATAAAGCGAACTTACTCGCAGAACTATTTGCTTCACACGCCACGGTGGACTTTCAGGTAAAAACACCCCCGAACATTCCAGCAGTTTGATCGGAAATGACTGATATCGTATTCCGTCAGCGTCCTGTCAAACGAATTCTGAAGGGGCTCGATGCCAAAAATGCTTCTGGTCCAGATGAAATTCCTATTATAGTGCTCAAGAAATGCGCCGATGAACTCACACCAGTATTTTGTAGACTTTTTAACCTATCCTACAAAAAAGGAATATTTCCATCTTGCTGGAAAAAGGCGTGAGTCCAGCCTATACCAAAGAAAGGCAAGAAAACCCTGCCAAACAAATATCGACCAGTCGCATTGCTTTCAGTTATATCAAAGGTTATGGAGAAAGAATTAACCAACAACTTCTAAAATACCTAGAAGGCCTTAAAATTATCAGCGACCATCAGTATGGTTTTCGTAAGTCCAGATCAACAGGATACCTTCTAGCCTATGTCACTCATCTTTGGAGCAACGCAATCGAACATCATGGGGAGTCCCGTGCTGTTGCACTGGACATCTCTAAAGCCTTTGACCGTATCTGGCATGAGGCGTTCCTAAGTAAACTGCGTTCTTATGGTATGCCCGGTCGATTTTGTTCATGGTTGTCTAGCTTCCTCAAGGACCGTTCTCTGCAAGTGGCGATTGACGGATTTCTCTCAGACACCTTTACCATCAATGCTGGTGTTCCTCAAGGGTCCATATTATCCCCCACTCTCTTCTTACTGTACATTAACGACCTTCTAGCGAAAACAGAAATCCAATATATAGCTTTGCTGACGACAGCACACTTATCTCATCTTTTGCTTTGAAATCTCAAACATCGGCTGCTGACGCACATCTTCGCAGAAAACATGAGGTATCACGCCTCAATAAAGACCTGGAAAAAATTTTGTCTTGGGGTGACAGTAACCAAGTCGAATTTAACGCTCAAAAAACCCAGGCAGCAGTTTTCTCTAAGAAGGTTAACATTGCAGAACCCGATATCGTTATGGCAGGACACCCAATTCCACTGACTTCGTCTATTAATTTGCTGGGTGCCAACCTGGGAGGAAATATGTCTTGGCATAATCACGTTGTGGCAATCGCCAGGGCAGCTTCTTAGAAGCTCGGTATACTACTTTTCCGTACCAAAAAGTTGTATACACCTCAACAACTTTTGACACTCTATAAAGCCCAGATTCAACCATCACTGGAATACTGCTCTCATATCTGGAGTTCTGCACCGAAGCATACCCTTCGGTTGTTGGATTCTATCCAAAAGGGAGCCGTTCGTCCAATCGGCGATCACGAGCTGACTAAGAACCTCGACAGCTTAGAACATCGAAGACAGGTTGGTGATTTGACTCTCTTCTACAGATATTTCCATGGCAAGTGTTCGACAGATATTGCCCGCTCGATTCCACCTAGAGTAATGCATAGCAGAAACACACGACGAACCACTGCCGCCTATCCTTATGTGGTTCAACTTAGTACACCCCGAACATCATTGTTTCAAAACTCTTTCATTTGGAGGACGTCATCTTTGTGGAACGGCCTTTCTGAGACCGTGTTTCCAACCGAATATAACCTCCAACGATTCAAGAAAAACGTGAATCGCTTTCTTCGCACACGCACCGCTCCCAAAGCGCCTTAAAGGATTTTTCCTATAGTGCTTGTGCTCGATCATAAAAAAAAAAAAAAAAAAAAAAAAAAAAAAAAAAAAAATAAGTAGTGATTTCTCAAATAGACCCGTTTCCATTATAACACAAAGTTGTGTTTTTCGATTTGGTTATAAATCTTTATTATTAACCAGTGTATTATTGTAAACCTAATTTTTTAAATCGGACCACAAATAAAATTCAAAGGTGTGAAGTCTGCAGCCCATATCCGACCATCATAAATATCTCAAATTTTACTTCTAGCAGAAAAAGTTTTGGAATTCCGGAAAAAATACCTAGATCAAAACACAAGTCCTATTTCCATCGGTCTTTCTATCTGTTGGCTTGAAAAATTAAAAACTAGTTTTTTAAATTTATTTATTGGCAATAGCGTAATAAAGCGAAGCTAAAATTACACGAGCGATAATATTGTCAATATTTTTGTTATCAATATATTAATCTAGACGTCACACGGCCAATATATTCATAAATATATATTCGCTACAAAATTTCGCCTCGGTTTTATGTAAAAAAGAGAAATAACAAAAAAAAGTTTGTATAGCTATAATTTTATCAAATTTATTTGATTTTGCGGAAAAAATAGCGCTGGAAAAAAATTATGGTTATTGAAACGAAAAAAATACCCACATTTACACCTGCTACATTCCATTTTGGAAATAAGCTCTGAAGATTATTGTAACTATTTTCGAAGGAATTTGCAGAAATATTTTTGAATCTCCAAAAATACATCAATATATTGACAATGATTGAATATTTGGCATAACACGATCAATATTATGGTAAATATAATCAAATATTGTCAATATTATTGATCGTGTGACGGCCGCTCAAGAATTTTTTTTATATATTATTGAGTATAAGATTTTTATAAATAGGGATGTCAAGAATTCATTTAAATTTTGTCGATATAAGATATTGACTTCAATAATAATATATAATTTAAATCATGGACAATAAACCAATCAATATTATATATTATTTATATTGACTGTGTGCGTCGTAATGCTAAAAAAAACATAATATTATGTGTTCGTTATATACAAAATGTCATAACATTGATAAAAATAAACTTTACGATTATTATCAATATCAATAATTTATGTTGGTTTTAAAGTACTCAGTACATCTTTTTCTAAATTTTTTTAGTGTATTTATTTGAGTTTTTTAATATAGATAAGAGAATAATTTTATTAAATAAGTCCATTATGGACCATTTTGATTGTATCTACATTGTTACTGTGGAAACATAAAAGTTTTCTTTAGCATAAGTCGTGTAATTATGTATATCTGTTATGTAACCAGTGCTTCCGAATAAATTTTTAGAATTATATAAACCGTGTTTTATTTTATATACAGTGTCACCAGTAAAGTCCGCATCATATGGGATTTTTTTTTATTAATAGTTTTTTATTATTATTATTATATTATTCTAAATTTGACTTTGGCATCAAGTTCTAGTTCCATCGAGATGAAAATTAAGCAAAAAAATAGTAGTCACGTGATTCGCAATATACAGGGTGTTAATTAAGTACGTAGACAAACTTTAAGATAATTCCTTGTATAATTCTAAGATAAAAAGTTCATATAAACGTATATCCTAAAATGCTTGGTTTTCGATATACAGGGGGCTAAAGTTTTAATTTTTTTTTGGTTTTCTTAATATTCCTTTGGAATCTTTAGGAATAATTAATTAAAATTTTGCACTAATAATAGATTTACCAGTATCTACGAACTAACCTTAATAATATTTAAATTAATCTACAGGGTCCTCGTTTTTTTGTGGTCATAACCCTTTTACGCCCGTCCAATTTACTTAATACGACGACACTGACTAATTTTAAGAACAAAATCTAATTTGTCATTTTATTCTCTAACATTTACCTATCTTGACATTTTTTAATATCTCTTACGGCTTAGAAGATATCTTGAGAAAAATAAAATAATGCATTGTTAATATTGGATAAATATTGTTTCGTCCATAAGACAATGTTATTTGATACATTTTAAAATCAAAATTATGGTAAACTGAATTAAAACTTAAGCTGAGAAATAAGCTTAAGCTAAAAAATAACGGCTGGAAATGGCCCCCTCCGACTTCAATACATGCATTGGTGCGCGCCTCACCATCGACTGGCGGATCCTCTCGAAAATACCAGAAGAATTCCGTATAATTTCGCACGACTGATGTATCCTGTTTCTTACATCTCCTTCATTCAGAACTGGAGTTATGTATACTAGCGATTTTAGGTGCCCCCAAAGAAAAAAATCAATTGGATCGAGATCGGGCGACCTGGGTGGCCAAGGTTGAGGTCCTCCACGCCCGATCCATCGATCGGCATAATTTTCATCTAAATACTGTCGTGCAACTAAACTATAGTGTGGAGGAGCACCATCATGCGTAAGCCAAATTCGAGCTCTTTCTCCCATTGTGACATCTTCTAATAGTTCGGGTAAAACATACTCAAGAAATTGCCAATAATGGCGATAATTGTCGCCATTAAGTCTGGGAGGCAGAAAATGTGGCCCTATAAGGGAATTGCCAACAATTCCAACCCAAACATTTACTGAAAATTGCTCTTGAAAATTATTTTCAACTATAGCGTGTGGGTTATCTTCTGCCCAAATGTGATTATTGTGAAAATTTATTATGGCGTTTCGGGAAAAACATGCCTCATCCGTAAACAATACCTTCGATAAAAACCTCACATTCCTCACTAGCTTATTTTGTATCCAAGTACAAAAGGCTACTCTCTGGGGAAAATCTCGCGGTAAAAGGGCTTGCACACGCTGTATGTGATATGAATAAAGTTGCTGTTCCTGTAAAATTTGCCATACCAAAACATGTGTAATATTTAACTCAGTAGCAATTTTTCGTGTACTTGTTGCAGGATTTTTTTCTATAATATTAAGAACAGCTTCCTCTAATTGAACTGTCCTTACTGTTCTGGGTCTTCCTACAAGGGCATTTGATCTTCTAGGACTACCTGTCTCACAAAGTCTGGAGTGAATATTAGTAAAAGTTTGTTTGTTAGGCACACGACGTTCAGGAAATCTTTCTTGATACATTAGTCTTACTGCACGAGCGCTACCATTAGCCATTCCATACAGAAAATGCATAATATATGCCATTTCAGCGTTTGTAAATTCAACCATTTTAACAAAAATAAAACTGAAAAATCTCTTACTTAAGTTGACAAAGTGCAAAAATAAAAATTTGTAGCAAGTTTTGATAACTAAACTGTCATAATTGTTGATTTTATTATTTTTATTGTTTGTCAAAGCCGACTTTGTTATTTTTGGCTTAAGGACGCTGCCAACTTACCATTTGCAAATTATCCAATATTAACAATGCATTATTTTATTTTTCTCAAGATATCTTCTAAGCCGTAAGAGATATTAAAAAACTTCAAAAAAGGTAAATGTTAGAGAATAAAATGACAAATTAGATTTTGTTCTTAAAATTAGTCAGTGACGTCGTATTAAGTAAATTGGACGGGCGTAAAGGGGTCATGACCACAAAAAAACGAGGACCCTGTAGATTAATTTAAATATTAATAATGTTAGTTCGTAGATACTGGTAAATCTATTATTTGTGCAAAATTTGAATTAATTATTCCTAAAGATTCCAAAGGAATATTAAGAAAACCAAAAAAAAATTAAAACTTTAGCACCCTGTATATCGAAAACCGAGCATTTTAGGATATACATTTATATGAACTTTTTATCTTAAAATTATACAAGAAATTATCCCTTAAAGTTTGTCTACGTACTTAATTAACACCCTCTATGTCAAATTTTAATTTTTTCAAAAAAATTATTCAATAGTAGGGTTATTTTTGAAAATATCGAATAATAAGACCCAACGCAACTTACATAAAACTTCTTAGTTTTGACAATGCTTTATTTCAGATACATTTTCTTTAAAGTTGCGCCATATTAAATGTGTGTCTTTCTACAAAATCAAAATTGGGCTATTAAAATTTGATCGTATATGATGCAAAGTTTATTTGCTTTTGACCCTGTATAAGCTAACTCCATAAAATAAGTATTTTTGAAAAAGTAGTTTGTGTCTGAAAGTAATACACCTTAATATTAAGACAAAAAAGAACACAATGTCTTTAGTAAAGTGTTTTTTAAATGGAAAATAAATTTTAGTTTAACTACGTTAAGTTTATCTATTTTCAACTATTTAATTTAAAACCCCTATAATATAATTTATTATTAAGCTGTGTCATAATAACGTTAACGTGTATTACTTTCAACCACAAACTACGTTTTCAAAAATACTTATTTTATGAAGTTACCTTATGGAGGGTCCAAAACAAATAAACTTTGCATCACATACGACCAAATTTTAATAGACCAATTTTGATTTTGTAGAAAAACACACATTTATTGTGGCGCTTCTTTAAAGAAAATGTATCTGAAATAAAGCATTGTCAAAACTAATAAGTTTTATGTAAGTTGCGTTGAGTCTTATTTTGCAAAAGTGGTGCAATTTACAAAATATAGGTAAAAAATTAAAATAATCTTATGCGGCTGAAATTTTGCATGTGGGCTACAAACTGCATTTAAAAAAACTTTTTCTAATAACTTTTTTCAATATTTTCAAAAATAACCACACTTTTAAATTATTTTTTTGAAAAAAATTAAAATTTGACAGATAATGCGAATCACGTGACTACTATTTTTTTGCTTAATTTTCATCTCAATCAAAGCAGAATTTGATGCCAAAGTCAAATTTCGAATAAAGCCATTAATAAAAAAAATCCCATATGATGCGGACTTTACTGGTGACACTGTATAATATACAGGGTGATTCACGGTGGATGGAACGTTAGACGTTTCTGATGAACCAGTAAAGGAATCGTTCTGAACATTTGGTGGCGTACATAAACGGACATGCTCTACCTATCTAAAATATTTTAACAATACAGTGTTGCCGCTTCCACACAAAAATAATAGCTACTTCGATATTTTAAATGAAACACCCTATATATTATTAAATTTTTAAATTCTACCTAAAACTATAATTATTTTGTAATAAAGGCATTATTAGTCTATGCTTAATGGTTTCCGAGATATTGTCTCTTGAAAAATGACATTTTTAAACTTTGACAGCTTCTAGCTTTTTAACTGCACGTCTGAGAGCAAAACGGCTTACATGTCCCTATCTTCGATTTTTATTATTTTTCGAAAAGTAACAACTTCCGGTCAAACTGGAAGTATTATATTTCCTACATCCGGTTTAACCGGAAATTGATACTTTTGAAAAAATAATAAAAATCGAAGATAGGGACATGTAAGCCGTTTTGCTCTCAGATGTACAGTTAAAAAGCTAGAAGCTGTCAAAGTTCAAAAATGTCATTTTTCAAGAGACAATATCTCGAAAACCATTAAGCATAGACCAATAATGCTTTTATTAAAAAATAATTATAATTTTATGCAGAATTTAAAAATTGAATAATATATAGGGTGTTCCATTTAAAATATCGAAGTAGCTATTATTTTTGTGTGGAAGCGGCAACACTGTATTGTTAAAAATATTTTAGATAGGTAGAGCGTGTCCGTTTATGTAAAGTACCAAATTTTCAAAACGATTCCTTTACTGGTTCGTCAGAAACGTCTAACGTTCCATCCACCGTGAATCACCCTGTATACCTAACAAGTATACCTACATAGAAAAATATTTTCTTGCATAATATTTCATTTCTTTTATACAGGGTATCCGGAAAAAGGGGGTCAATCGACTTTTATGATCCCATTTTTTATTTTTGATCCTTATGTTCGATATACAGGGCGTCAAAGTTTAAAATAAAAACGGATTTTTTTGAACAATTCGAGTATTTAATAAGATAAATTTTATGGGAAAAAAACTCACAGTCGTCTCCACCAATATTATATTATAAATCAGTTTATTGGGGTGTACCTACATGTTTCGGTACAAGAAAGTGCCATCATCAGCACCAAAGGGCCCAATAAGTAAAAAAAAAGATATAAAAATATTCTTTTTTCAATTTTGATTTTAATTTGAAGTTTTATTTTTACAGATTATGACTTCTACAGACGATTCTTATTTTTACTGTCTTACAGACATAATAATGATTTACAAAAAAATGTTATATAAATGATTTCAAAAATCCTCGACACCGTCTCTTTGGAAGGCCTTTTTTTCTTGCTCATTTAGTTTGGTTGTTAAGACTTCCTTTACTATCTTTCTTCACATGCTCAGCATGTTTTAACTCTCCTCAATTTTTTTATATGCGAAAGCTCCATTATGGTTTTATACCATTTTCTCTTCTGTTAATACCATCAGCATTATATAATTTTTTTTGTCTCCTGAAGATGAACGTTTCTACGTTCGAAACATGAAGAGACCCCTAAAGAATTTCTATGTTCTATTACATTTTGTGGAGGAAGACTTTTAGTTTTTTTTTCTTTCCAACAACATATTTAGTTTTAGTTAGAAGATGATCCCCCGCATTTAGCTAAAAAGTTACGAACTATTTACATCAAGTTTTTCCTAATAGCTGGATTGGTCGGGGCCAAGATGCTCCTGTTAAATGGCCACCCCGTTTCCAGATCTAACTCCCTTGGACTATTCAGTCTGGGGGTGTATAAAAGAAATTTTATGAAAATAATTTGTTTTGAATATTTATTATCTTGTTATGATATATGAAGTTTATTTAATATGTTATGGTAGCTTATTGTCTTAAGAACGAGTGTTTACAGTGGCGTTTTACTGTTATGTGAAGATGATTAGCAAGAGTAAGTTCTTAGTAGGGCAATAAAATAATTTCATTAATTAACTTGTTTATTACAACAGGTTTATTCAAACACAAATGATTACCTGAAAAAATGTAGTTTGGAAGTCACTGGCGCATATACTAAAAAATATGCGGGGTCAGCGGGTATCTCACCCCCCCCCCCCCTTCTATGAATATTTGACGATTGTTTTCTGTTTTGTTTTCCTTACAAGATGTAATTTTTTATGGCGAAACAATGTACAGGGTGTCCCATTTTCGATACTTTTAGTGGATATTGGAGTTATTATCAAAGATAGAGATTTGCGGTTTTCGCATCACTGTGCTACTTTTTAACGAAACGAATTATTTTGGTGTCAAATATGTCATGGCATTCTTAGATTTTAATCTACAAGGCGATTTTGAAAGTCTTTCCTTTTTAGGCACCCCTCGTAATTCCGTTATGCGTCAACGTATTAAAAATGTAAAAACTGATATTCGTAGAGCTTTTTACGTAGAGCTCAGTGGCGTAATCAGTTTTTTTTCTAAAAATGTTAGTTTTCCAGATATTAACCCAACCTATGTTTTTTTTAAATAGGACACCCTGTATATTATTTTTTATGTTGCTTAAGTATCATTTGGGCTTTTCAAAAATGTATAGATGTTTATATATATTTTAAAAATCAAGCTCAAAATTTGATGTTTTAAATTATTTACTTTATTTGTAACAGTAGGCCATGGCCAAACGCAACAATAATTAACATAATATAATAATTAACACATAATAACATTTATTAAACATATAAAACTCAGATGGAAACTATATTACAAAGAAACAAACAAAACATTAATAGATACATAAAAGTGCCAATAATAGAAAATAAAATAAAATTAAAAATAACGACCCAGGGTTTTTTAAAGAAGATTTTCAAAATGCAATATTGGCACAATTTTGGTATTCTTCCAATTACATTAAAAAGAATAATAGATCTATTCTGAAGAGTTTGAAAGGCCAACTCAATTGCCTCACGAAGTTCCGCTAGAGATTAATGTCGTGTCTTATATACTTGATTTTTCACAAAACCCCACAAAAAAAAATTCAAAATGGAAAGATCGGGCTATCGTGCGGGCCACCTCACAGGCCTATTTGTACCTATCCATCTTTGAGGAAAGTTATTGTCCAGAAATGGCCTTATTAGCAGAGAGTTGTGACCCGGAGCACCGTCTTGTTGGAGATAGACGGAATTGAAATGGGCCAATGGAATATTTTCCAGCAATTCGGGAATAGCTTCCTCCAGGATTTCTAGGTATTTACGAGCTGTGAGACCCCCATCATACATCCGGTAGACTATGTGGCGGCCCAAAATGAAACATGATACACCAATCCCGAAGCGCCCTTGTTGTGCCATTTCGAAAATTAAATGGTGATTTTCTGCAGACCAACGCCTCGTGTTATGACGATTAAAAATTCCTGCACTTGAAAAATAACATTCGTCAGACAAGATGACAAGTCTGCCAAAAGATACGTTAGTGCGGATTTGTTCTAAATACCATTGGCAAAAAGTTATGCGACGCTCGGCATCTCCGGGGTGTAAATGTTGCACTATCTTAAATTTATATGGATAGTAATTATATTTTTTCAATATTCTATTAGCGTCAGAACTTGTTACACCAATTTCTTCCTCTATTTTTCTACAGGAAGATGAAGTCGTTGCTTCTGCGTAAGATAAAACATTTATTTCTTTTCTCTCCCTGTCTTCTTTGAAGTATGTTTTATGACGTGGCTGAATAAACGACCCGTTCTCAACTAGATTGGTTTTCGAACGAGCAAATATTTTTGAAAATGGTTGCCTTCTTTCTGGATGCCTAATATGAATGAAAACAATCGTCAGATAAGGGAAATTATCATAATGAAAGCACTTTTAAATACATTACCTACCTATTGAAATATAATTCAGAAGCTTCTTGGGAATTTTCATTGCATTGTATAAAACATACCAACATGTCATACTTTTCATAATTCTCATAAACAGCCATTGATAAAAATAAGTAAAATAAAATGACCTCCGTATAAAAGTATTTCATTAGATGACAATAGTCTGACAAATCTTTCAATTTTTGGTCATTTCAATTTGTTTCTAATAAATTGGCCATAGCCTACTGTTACAAATAAAGTAAATAATTAAAAACATAAAATTTTGAGCTTGTTTTTTAAAATAAATATAAACATCTATACATTTTTGAAAAGCCCAAATGATACTTAATCAATATAAAAAATAATATACAGTCCTATTTAAAAAAAACATAGGTTGAGTTAATATCTGGAAAACTAACATTTTTAGAAATAAACTGATTACGCCACTGAGCTCTACGTAAAAAGTTCTACGAATATCAGTTTTTACTTTTTTAATACGTTGACGCATAACGGAATTACAAGGGGTGCCTAAAAAGGAAAGACTTTCAAAATCGCCTTGTAGATTAAAATCTAAGAATGCCATGACATATTTGACACCGGAATAATACGTTTCGTTAAAAAGTAGCACAGTGACGCGAAAACCGCAAATCTCTATCTTTGATAATAACTCCAATATCCACTAAAAGTATCGAAAATGGGACACCCTGTGCTAAATTTGAAATTAATATCTTATCGAATTATTCAAAAAAATCTGTTTTCAATTTTAAACTTTGACGCCCTGTATATCGAAGACAAGGGTCAAAATGAAAAATGGCATTATAAAAGTCATATTATTTTTGCTCAAATGTGGTTAACAGATTGACCTTGTTTTTCCGGACATCCTGTATATGAGAATCATTGTGTTCAGGAATATCACTTGCCTTAAGCTTAATATACATTAAGCTTACACTAGTGTAACGATCACATCTTAGGACATATCGCGTAGCTTAATTCTACTTTCTTTGTAATGCATTTATTTCCGTTTTGGTCAATAGAAGTAATATTGATTGATGAGCAGTAATTTATCTGTGGCAGGATAACGACTTTATAAATTGTTAGTTTGGACAATTCACTAAGCACTAAGGTATGAACTCATTTTTCTCAAAAAGTTTGTTTTCTTGGCAATTTTCTTTACTATACAAGGTGTCCGGTAAGTATACGGCATACTCTCAGGAGCGTATAGGGGAGGTCAAAATAACTATAGGTACCTACTTTGTCATATAAAAAAACCTAAAGTGCCCCTTAACACTACACTGCTCGCGCTTTATCTAAGGGATACACACCGACTTACTTTCGTCGTATTTCGGTTTCTTTCGGATTGATTGGCCACTCCCTCCTGCTATTTGCCCAGCTAGAGGCACCGATTAAGTCAGTGCAGTTTTAGTATTTTCATTTTAACTTCAATTTTTCTCACTTTTATTTCTTTTTGAATACATATTAGACTTTTAAGTTTAAACTTTAGGCGTTTAAAGATTGTTATTCTAAAGTATTTGTATTTAAATATATATTTTTTAGAAATGTCCATAATATACTTTTTTACTTCTGCGATAAAAATAAATATTTTATTTTATTAAAGCCATTTATGTATCTCCAAGATACGCGAGCACCTATGTCACACTATGGGCGCGAGCAATGGAGTGTTAACGGAGCCCCACAGAGGTCCCAGCGATTTACCTTTTTGACTCTAACTGTTGCACCGACACGTATAATTTAATGACATTTTAGTATTTTGTGTAGGTCATAGAGACTCATTAAACCGTACTACATTAGATGTAGAACCTTTCAAAAGTTATTCGGTTCGGTAAACGCCGATTTAGAAATGTCAAAATCAGAATAAGTTCTTCTTGCCTCCACACAATTACCGAGTGCTTGACCATATTATGTTAGATGCATGTAAGCATTAATGAGATGTAATAATTTATTTAATTATTTTAGTGCGTATCTTAAAGTTACTTGATTAGTTATTGTGTTCAAATAGCTTTTGTTAATAAACTTGATTATTAAATAAATATCGAATCAATGCTTAAACGTGATATACAAAAATAAACCTTATTTTTCTCCAAAAACCGCTAATTCCATCGATAAAAATGTAGAGTACTAATTTCAGATAAAAATACCCAAAGTATTTAAAAAATTAGTTGTTAGCTCTGGAAAATGGCACCTGTCAAAATTTTTGCCCAACGAGTATGGTGGCAACTCCGTTCCTGACTTCCCTGACGATGTAAAACATCTAATGTATTACGGTTTTATGAGTCTCTATGACCTACACAAAACACTAAAATTTCATTAAGTTATACGTGTCGATTCAAAAGTTAGAGCCGAAAAGGTAGGGGAAGGAGGGAAAAGGAGTTTGCTGGGTACCTCTTTGGAGCCCTGTGTCTTCGTTAAGGGACTCTTTAGGTTTTTTTTATATGACAAAGTATAGATATTTTGACCTCCCCCATACGCTCTTGAGAGTATGCCATATACTTACCGGACACCCTGTATATGGGCGTATTTCATATAACGGGACAATAATTTGAGTAGGCAAGATTAAAAAAAAATAAAGTTTCTGTCATACTGTAAATTTCTGTATCTAAGAATGTCTTAATGTGTGTGCACTTGCATAGTTGCAATAAAAAAAGTTCAAGCTTTTAAAATTTTGCAATTTTTTTTTATGACAAAGTAGCAGAAATCGTCATTTCGGTAACAGGTCATTTTACCCTGAATATTTTTATATTTATGCTGATAAGGTAGTGCAAAATCAGTAAAATTAAATCATTGCCTTTTCATTAAAAAAAAAACTATGCGCAAAATTCTTTAAACTGGAATCAGAACTTGGAAAAACGTAAATAACATCGTCAAAACTATCTTTGTCCTAATACCGGAATGAGTACAAATAAGTGTAGAGTGCATTAAATTATCCATTTATATTCATTAATTTAAAAAAAACTAACCTAAAACTACAAAACCTACGATTACACACAAAGAATACCGGTTCGGCATTTACGCGCAGCCGCGTTTCACTTTGGAAGATCAGTCACGTATTTAAATGACTGTTACCAAAATGATGAAGCACGTACCGGACAAGATTATTTCATTAGAGTAACTTAGATGAAAAAAAAGCGTTTTTTAAATTTTAGACATGACAGTTATTACTCCATTTTATCAAATCTAATATTTAAAAAGATTATTTTAAATTTTACAAATCCAAAAAAGATAGAAAAATATTGAAATGGAGCACAATAAAAAGAATGCATGTAAGGAAACTCGCTTTCTTTAGTATGATTTATGGAAAATTGAATAGAAAGGTCTCGTTTTAAAATTATAGTAAAAGACATGCTATTGTCCCATTGTATGAAATATACTCATATATTCCTGTAGCTTGGTAATGATGGGACGAGGAACCAACTTTTATAATAATAGAAAGTTTTAACCTTGTTTCGATCCAATCTACCTAATGCCCAATTATTGACCATACCCTTTAGAACACCTTGTATACATTGTGTCCACGAAAAGAGTTTGGAAGAGGAAAACCTTTTTTATAAGTTGGTATAGAATAAAAAGTAATTCTTTATAAAAACGTCTGACTGAAACTAAAATTTCGAACATCAGATTTGCGATTACTATACTGGGTTTATCACAAACAACATTTTTAGTATTTTGGATCTTTTTTTTTCAATTCCTTGATCTATTAAATGAATTTTGCTAGTGTTGTAACTACAATTTCGAATATCAGATTTGCGATTACTATACAGGGTTCGTCACAAACAACATTTTTTAGTTTTTTGGATATTTTTTTTTATTTTCCTTGATTTATTAAATTAATTTTGCTAGTGTTGAAACTACAATTTCAACTATTAGATTTGCGATTACTATACAGGGTTCGTCCGAAACAACAATTTTTTGGATTTTTTTTATTTCCAATTTTCAATTCCTTTTGATGATTGACTAAACCATCACTTTGGGAACAAATGGATTGGACGGCACCTATGGTGTAAATCAGTTGGCACGTAGGAGTCCCGATCTCACAATTATCGACTTTTATTTATGGGGATATCTGAGGCCACATGTGTATAAAGCCAATTTTAATAATAACTTAGATCTCGTTAAAGAAAAAATAATAGTTGTTATTACAAATATCCCTATACAGCAAGTTAGAAACTGTAGTCGGGATTTCAGATGTCGAGTTGAACTATGTGCTAACTCGGTGGTACCACGTTTGAATAAAATTTTTATAATTTCTGATTGAATAAATTGAAGAAACATGACATGTAATAATTAATAAAAATACTTCAAAAGTAGGCAAATAAAAAACAGTTTCCTTGTAACAAAATCGTTACTCGGCTAGATATGAAATCATATTCTAAGTAAGAAAGCATCAATAGTTGTTTGTTTTTACGTAAATTTATTTAACAAAATCCAAAAACACTTAAAATGTTGTTTCTGACCAACCCTGTTTAGTAATCGCAAATGTGATATTGGAAATTGTAGTTTCAATATAAGTAAAATTCATTTCACAAATAAAAAAATTGAAAATCAGAATTGAAAAAAAATCCTAAAAAGTAAAAATGTTGTTGTTGACGAACCCTGTATAGTAATCGCAAATCTGATATTTGAAATTGTTGTTTCAGCACAAGCAGATGTTTTTATAAAGAATGACTTTTTCTTCTAAACCTACTAATAAAAAAGTTTTTCCTATTCCAAACTACAGTGTGTCCGAAATTCAAGTCTCTATATGGGTATCTCGCTTAATAGATGAAATAGAAAGTTAGTTAAATGGGGAATATTTTAGAGCATTTAATGCCGATCTCGAATCCTTTTCAAAATTATTAAAAGTTTTGTAGTTTTTCACTTATTAAACAAAAACTAAAAATGGCGCATTTAGTTTTTTTTTAATAGGGGCTTAACAGTTAATTTGACATATCCCAAAGTGTTAAGACACTTTTTAGGGAAGAACATTTCTGTACGAAAAGAAAATGCAGATTGTCTTTTGTTTGTGAGTTACCCACAGTAACTTTGTTATTTCTTATGGCGGCCATCTTGGATTTGTACATAAAATTATTTCTCTTTGAATTACCTCTTAAACGATGTGCCACATGCTACCAAAATTTTGGAGAAATACTCTTAAATTATTAAAAAACCAGTTTTATCGTTAACTTGGCAACAGCGCATGCAACTAACATAGCAGATAGTAATTAAACCATTTAAAGCACCTCTTCAACTTTTATTTTTTTAGAATACAGTTTCTTACAAGATCCTTAAATTCTAAACCTGACCTAACCTAACCAAAACCAAGTAATGTTTTATGCGGTTGATGTCTTTCTGGATACAATTCCAAATATCTAGCAGAAGCTAGTTCAGCACTTCGGTGTGATTGCAACATATCAAATTTTTCTTCATTTAAAATTTCTGCCATTTTTAAAATAAGATAAGATGTAGGTAATATCATACAATTTAAACCACTTTTTAGAATCTTTTAATGACAAATAAATAGGTACTTCATTTTTTCTAATATTGCATACCATGCCAAACCATGTGAAAATATCATGGCCTTTTTACCATGCAAAAATATCACGGCCTACCATGTAACAATAATCCTTCCGTTATTATATGATTATACCAAATTATTTTAATGTATCTAATAATACCTACTTAGGTTTGGCAAAATTAAAAATGGTTTGCTTTTTTTTTGTTTGTAAAGTTTTTTTTCTGGTTTAATTTTTCTAATATTTTAACTAGATGTAATTGCAAACAAAAAAAGACGTGATTTTTAGTTGAAAGTTTTTTCTAATTAAATTATTTTTCGTTTCATTCCGATTAAGATTTTTATATCGCCCAAACCTATTTAAGACCGTAGACAAAAAATGCGTTAATTATTTTATTGGCTAGAAAACAATGATTATTTGGGGCAGAAAATGTTTTTGTTATTAAACTAATACCCTTGGATGTACCCACATGCTATGTTAGATGTATGCGCTGTTGCCAAGTTAACGATAAAACTGTTTTTTTAATAATTTAAGAATTATTTTGGTAGCATGTGGCACATCGTTTAAAAGGTAATTCAATGAGAAATAATTTTATGTACAAATCCAAGATGGCCGCCATAAGAAATAACAAAGTTACTGTGGGTAACACACAATCTACATTTTCTTTTTGTACAGAAATGTTCTTCCCTAAAAAGTGTCTTAAGAATGTAACACTTTGGGATATGTCAAATTAACCGTTAAGCTCCTATTTAAAAAAAAACGAAATGCGCCATTTTTAGTTTTTGTTTAATAAGTGAAAAACTACAAAACTTTTAATAATTTTGAAAAATGATTCGAGATCGGCATTAAATTCTCTAAAATATTCCCCATTTAACCAACTTTCTATTTCATCTATTAAGCGAGATACCCATATAGAGACTTGAATTTCGGACACACTGTATATCCATGGATACACTGTATAATATCATATCGTTCCAAAAAAAAAATAGTTTACCCATTATGCAAAGGAAAAGGAAGATTTAAGCCCTCGGTGTATTTATCTCCCCCTCCGCTTGGCGTCGGCGTCGTCGGGAGAAAAACGGGACACGTCTTACAAAATCTATCATTTTTTTCTTTGTATAATAAATAACTATTTCTTAACCACCTTTTTTCCGTATTTCATATTATTTTCATATTCCATTAACCATTTGCATACACTTACTTAGCGGTAATGGAAGAACTCCATGCAAACGGCTTTAAACTTGTATTCTCATGCAAAGGGATTTTATAAATAATATATTCGATCCACATGATTGATGATTTTATATCTACCACGTAATGGATAAGCAAAAAATATATCAGAAAAAGTATCGGTGAGAATTATGAAGCAATCAGCTTTTCTTTATAAAGCTTGATGAAAAAATTTAAGGTATTGCATGTTGTAACTTTTTACATTCTTCGCAGGTAAAGTATTGTTATTAGCATTAAAAAAAAATTGATAATATAATATTATCACAAATCAAGAAAACACATAGTCAGTGCCTCGTTAAATTATTTCTTTTATTTTATAAACTAAAGTGACATGTTTCAGCCTTATACCGTGCGAGCAAAAATTATTTGCACCAAAGAGGGCTTAGATTAAAAAACGTAGGGCTTGGTTTAGATCACAATGATATGGGGACGATATATCTAACCAAATCTAGATTAAAATTTTGTCAAATTCATATTATGACAGGATATGGTCGGCTGAGGTGCAAAACCGTGTATGTCGATATCAACCTTCTTGCAGTAAATGATAAAAACGTTTTAGCATCGCCTTCTATACATACCACATAACCACACACTTCTTATGGAAACTAACAGACATACACGCTTTTGCCGCTGGCATAGATATACAGGGTGTCCCGAAATTAGCTGACAATATTTTAAGAAGATAAAGTTCATCTAAAAATAAGACTAATCCCCTTTATTAATATACCTTCAAAAACGCTTCGTTATGGGGCTAGAGCCCCCCGAATTGGAGCTATGAAAAGCAGTTTTTTCACAATATCTCAAAAGCCGATTAGGGTATGGAAACAAAATTTGATACATGTTTTACCCATGACAAGACGCAATAAAAGATTTAATTAGCTTAAATTTATTTCTTCCAGTGGCGTCCCACTGGGTAGGTAGTTGGGAGAATATTGCCCTAAGTTTTTTATTTTTAGAATTTTTTAACTTCAGGTGCAATTTTTAGAAGACTTGAAGTCTTTTGTTGACAAAAGGTACTTTTGTTTCATTGAGGTACGAATTACCATTTTCCAGTAAAATCGATTTTAAAATTTTCGGTTTTTTGAAATCCGGTGAAAAGGCTAAGGTTTTTTTGCATATCTCGGCAAACACTTAATATTAAAACATAAAATTTATTAGAAGTTCTACTAGCGACAATGCATAATATGTATTAAAGGGTGTTACTTTAAAATATTTTTCCAGTGACGTCGCACGGGGTGGAGCCTTAAGTAAATATTACTATTATTTTTTTTTTAATTTCATAGTTTTTAATGTAATTTTTTTTTAATTTTAAATTTTTTGTTAATAAAACCTTCTATTATTGTAATTTGACAGAATGTAACGTTTTTAAATTAAACATATTTTTAGATTCCTTTGTTTTTTAAATGTTTATTTTTATGGAGATTTTAAGAGAGTTTTAAAATAAAACAAAAAAGAATAGCAAATTGCAAATCAAATTTGATTGTGAACCACACGGGAAACTAATTTTTAAGCAAGTACCAGTCATGTGTTCCCAAAAATAATAATCAAGGGGATTTAAATCAGGTGATCTTGGTGGCCAGGCTATGGCTACCAATCCACCTGGTAATTTTCTTCAAGCCAATTCCTCACTTGACGTCCGTAGTGAGCTGGTGCCCCATCATGTTGAAAGAAGTGCCCTAAACGTAAATCCAGTGGCACATTATCTAATAAATCCCCAAGTTGATTATGTATTATTATTATTTGTCGCTAGTAGAACTTCTAATAATTTTCATGTTTTAATATTAAGTGTTTGCTGAGAAATGCAAAAAAAAACCTTAGCCTTTTAACCGGATTTCAAAAAATCGAAAATTTTAAAATCGATTTTACTGGAAATTGGTGCAAGCTACCGCAATGAAACAAGAGTACCTTTTTTCAACAAAAGACTTCAAGGCTTCTAAAAATTTCACTTAAAGTTAAAAAATCAAACAAAAAAAAACTTAGGGCAATATTCTCCCAACTACCTACCCAGTGGGACGCCACTGGAAGAAATACAGTTAAGCTAATTAAACCATTTATTGCGTCTAGCTATGGGTAAAACATGTATTAAATTTTGTTTTGATACCCTAATCGGTTTCTGAGATATTGTAAAAAAACTGCTTGTCATAGCTCCAATTCGGTGGGCTCTAGCCACATAGCGAAGCCTTTTTGAAGGTATATTAATATAGGATTTTAGTCTTATTTTTGAATGTACTTTATCCCCTTAAAGTATTGTCAGCTAATTTCGGGACACCCTGTATACACGGTTTTAATTTTATTTTCTAACGTCAAAACCGTCAAACCATGGAGCGCGAAATTTAAAAACAAATGTGGTAAAATTCCAAAAAAAACAGTTTTCGGAGTTACACGGTTTTGCACCTCAGCCGACGATATGCCAACCTAATGAGTAATAAAATAAGTAGACAAATACAAATTTATTTTTGTTGTTTACAAAATTAACAAAGTAAGAATATACAGAAAGAAAAAGAAAAATAAATACATGTATTCTGAGAATTCACATTACCGGAGAGGTGGAACCAGGCTTCATCCGAAAAAAATGTCAGGTCTATTAAAACATTTTTTTTTCAATAAATTTTGGGTAAACTATTGAAAGTAATTCCTGCGTCATTCAAAATCTGCGGCTTGTATTTCTTGAAGTACTTGCACTTAAGGAAATAAATTTAGCTGCTTCTTAAGAATAGTCCTGCATGTTCCATAAGATCTTCCCATGTCTTAAGACAGGCGTCTTATACAATTTGTTGGCGTATTTTACATTATTTCACGAACGTTTGCAACAGGTTCTTCTGTTGTTACAGATGGTCTTCCTGCTCCTTTTTTGTGTTGAATAGAACCTGTTTCCCTAAACACAGCCACGGTTCTTTTCAGGTAATGATAAAAATCCCCAGCAATAAAAACAACGTTAGGAAAATGTTCGTGAAAATCGGCCTTGCACAAACTCGGATTGTAATGCCACTCACCATTTACTCTAACCCCGTTTCGAAAATACGCTTCAACCATGAATGTTTTGTGCTGTTCCGTAAAGCCCATTGTGTGCATTGTTCAAAAAATTGGAAAGATTAGCGATGAATCAATTTACTTGTAACGACTGTCAAAGATGACGGAATAACGGATTGATTGTTAATTCAGGTAGTTACTGACACCCAACAGGTATTAAGCTCTACGGCTAAGCATTACGTCCTTAGATGCAAGGCCCTATTTGATGCAAATAATTTTTGCTCGCACGGTAATTATTTATTACGAGTAGAGTGGCCGGTTACCTTAATTTTTAACTGACTAATCACATAACTTTGATTATTAGTGAATTATGTTTGCCAATGTAAATTCTGTCACATCAGTCCAATGTGCATTGTTAGTTAATTATTGATAAAAACCTTTGTGCAACACAACATAAGTCTTCACAAGGCCTATACGTATGGAAAATTATAAATAATTTGCTGTTCAATTAATTAAATTTTTAGGCTTTAAAATCGCTATTTATCCAGTTTTCCGTAAATTTAGCAATAACAAAATTTAATTTACACTTCAGCGTTGAAGATATAAATTTAGAAAATCGTTAATTGCGAAATATTGTTGTCAGACACTCTCTGGACCCTAATTATCATCCTCTTCGCTTTTATAGTTAAAATATTTTCCCCTGGAGCATTCCTGCCTATATTAAACGCTATCAGGATAATAAAATCAACTTCGGTTCGATCCGAGCTGCAGGAATTAAAAAATTAGCAGGCGTTGCAGGCAAACTGTGTGAATACAGTAATTATATAAGAAATACAATTTTGGACCAGCGGGTCTATTTGTTTTCACTATTTTTTTTTATCTTCTTTTACATTTACATTAAATAAATTAACATGCGTTCTATTTACAAAAGTTATATAGTTTTCACCCAGTAGAAATAAAAATAATTTTTCCTTATAAGCCATTTGCTATCCTTTACCTTTTGAACGAATTTCTAATAACAACTCAGCAATTTTGTTTTTTGCCGCATTACCGATATTAATTGACCACCCTATGTATTCAGGGGTTCCTTAATGACGTGCTAATATTTTAGGGTGTGATTCCTTAAGTCATTTTATGGAGAAAAGTTCATCTAAACATATATTCTAAACGGCTTAAATTTTTTGCTACAGGGTGTTGAATTTTTTATTTTTGAAGTGAAAACTTCTTTAGGCGCGTTTAGCACATTTTGTGGGCACTGAATTAAACTGAGCCGTCACGCGTCGCCGTCACGCGTCAGACTTGGCTGTGTAACGCTCGAATTCAACTGCTATATTCAATCCGAACTGACCCTGACCCGAATGAACGTTATATGCAAGAGCATGCCGCAAACAGTGTGCGTTGTATAGACACTCGTCTGCGTCTCAGGTATGTTCTGGCATTTTTTAAATTATATATTTACGTAGGGTAAAGTAAGGTTTACCGTAATTGCTTATTCCGTGGACCTAATTTATTATGATTTCTGACTTCTGTTGAAGATGTAAAAATTCAAGGGTTGTTCAATTTTAGGAAATATCTTTTTTCGTATGCAGTAAAATTATCCCGTATTCCAAGTTTACGTTATTTTTATGATTGCTTACGAACCTAACCTAAAAGAAACAAAATTAAAAAATTGTATTTGATATTGTTAATTTCACCTTGTTGAAGTTTTCACTTCTGTCGTGTGGTCTTAAGCATACACAATTTTTTTTAATGCGTTTTTTGTAATATCTCCGAAAGTACTTTAGATAATATTTTTAATTTTGGCATGTGCTAATAGGACATAAAACCACATGTTTTATTAGTTATAAAAGGTATTTTTTGTCCCACCCGTGGCGTCCCTGCAAACATGTCCACTGTTTTAGAAAAAAAGTGGTACACCACTGACATTTTTCCTTGTGGATATTATTTCTAATTAGCCTGGCCAATTCTACATAAAAACAGTTGTGATGCCAAAGTCAAATTCTCCAGACTAGAACTAGAAGTAATAAAAGTAGTGTCGTCTGCAAATATGATCAAATTGCAAATCCGTTGCATGTAATAACACAGATTATTTATATAACTTACTTACTTTACTTTTAAAATAACTTTATTGTTTGAAGTATATTTTACATGTCACATAAATTACAATTTTACGGTTTTATAGGACTACTCGGCGAGTTGCTCCCCGAGGAAACGCCCCTGTGTGCCCACAGGGTGGCTGGTGGTGGCCTTGGTAATTTAGAGATGACTTTTTGTTATATCAATTTAGCCAGTTCCGGTGACCCTCTACGGCTATACGGGAATTTAACGTTGCCTTTCGGTTTGAAACAATTTTGAATTTATTTTTAATTTGTTATATACGGATTTTTGCTTTAGTTTTTGCTGGAAAAGTAGATGAAAAAACCAGCTTGATCATTTATCTATCAGGTACAACGTAGCACTAAGTTTGCTGTCTTAGAAGTATCGTGGGCGGTTACTAGTATAAGGGTGCGTGTTTATTATTTGTCCGGGATTTGTGGTTTTTAAAGGTGGAAATGTTTAATTTTAATTATAAATGGGAAGGGTCAAAGGACGGATCCCTGTGGCACTTCACATTTGGCATATACTAAATCAGATTTGATACCTTCAATATCCACAAACTGCCTCCTTTGATACACATGGCTTTGATAATTAATAGCAAATTGATACAGTTAAAATGAGCGAGTACCCGCTAGTCTATAACAAGAGCACAACAAGGATAAATAATCTGATATACAGTGTGACCAATAAAGTCCGCATCATATGGGATTTTTTTTTATTAATAACTTTATTCGAAATTTGGCTTTGGCATCAAGTTCTGCTTCGATCGAGACGAAAATTAAACAAAAAAATAGTAGTCACGTGATTCGCATTATGAGTAAAATTTTAATTTTTCCAAAAAATAATTGAAAAGTGGGGTTATTTCTGAAACTTTCGAAAAAAATTATAAGAAAAAGTTTTTTCAAATGCAGTTTCTAGCCCACATGCAAAATTTCAGCTGCATAAAATAATTTTGATGTTTTACCCATATTTTTTAAATTGCACCACTTTTGAAAAATAAGACTCAACGCAACCTACATAAAAGTTCTTAGTTTTGACAATGCTTTATTTCCGATAAATTTTCTTTAAAGTAGCGCCATATTAAATGTGTGTTTTTCTACAAAATCAAAATTGGGCAATTAAAATGTGGTCGCATGTGATGCAAAGTTTATTTGTTTTTGACCCTGTATAAGGTAACTTCATAAAATAAGTATTTTTGAAAAGGTAGTTTGTGTCTGAAAGTAATACAACTTAATATTAAGACAAAAAAGAACTTAGTGTCATCAGTAAAGTGTTCATTAAGTGGAAAATAAATTTTAGTGGTGGGTAAAAAATCAAAATTATCTTATGCAGCTGAAATTTTGCATATGGGCTCGAAACTGCATTAGAAAAACTTTTTCCAATAATTTTTTTTTTGATATTTTCAGAAATAACCACACTTTTGAATTATTTTTTGGAAAAAATTAAAATTTGACAGATAATGCGAATCACGTGACTACTATTTTTTGCTTAATTTTCATCGCGATGCAGAATTTGATGCCAAAGTCAAATATCGAATAAAGCTATTAATAAAAAAAATACCATATGTTGCGTACTTTACTGGTCACACTGTATATAAAAACATAACCAATGATCTTAAGTATTTTTCAAGTAAATAGCTAGCGTTCCGGCCTTTTATATAGGAACCCTAAACTTGGAAATAACTAATTAAAATTTGATTACCATTATTGCTCCTTATTCCAAATAATAATTAATATTAATATTCTCGTAATTTCAACTTGCTTTTGCTATCCACTTATTCAAAAGTAATTTATAGGCTCAATGATGAAATTTTATACACCGGTAGTCTCGCTTCTCTCGAATTACGTTTATAATCTAATAATGATGTCTGCCGGAGAATATGGTTAATTTCTAATTCTCAAAGTTAAAATCAAAATAGAGTTTGTTCGCTTAGTGCGTATATAGAAGTTAATATAAACATATTTGCTGAAGAAGTAGGTTCTATTAACAGGCTAATGGAAGGAGACTGTAATTTCTGCCATTTATATACAAAGTGTTGCAAAACGGTAAGAGATACAAAGACGGTTAGACGGAGTTAGGTGGCAGCCTATACTATATATCACGAATAGTATCGTTTTAAAACAGATGACAGCGGTTATTTGTCATCGATCAGCTGATATTGGGACATAATAATATCCCTAGATTTGTAGCGGACCGTAATGAGCCCAAACACCGAGTTATGAATTGCGTTTTTGTTACATTTAATTACATTTTAAAAATTTTAATTTAATTACTTTTGTGTAAGTACCTACAATTATTATTCATTGGACCAAAAATTTAGATACAGGTTAAAATTTTTTAATTCTTTTTCATTAGGGATCATAATTATTAATGTGTGCCTTGCTCGTTAAGTTGATTTCATCGATAAGTAATAAGTTTTATTTCATCTGAACGCCGTTTTTGTCGAAAAGTTAGTTTGTAAAATTTTTGTTCTTAAAATGTTTGTTCGTTAAGGTTAGGTTTCTAATGTATAATTTTCGCATTTTACATTATCTAGGTATTCTTTTCTGTTTCAAGAAAAATAAGTAGAAATTAAGTATTTCTCTGACTTAGGGTGGTAGGAGAGAGTTGGACAAAACCGGGTAGGTTGATAAAACCGGGTATCGCCTAGTTCTACCATATGCCAAAACAGCTTTCCATATTATTAACCTTTAAAAAGCAGCTATTTGATTTTGAAGGAATTATTTTTATTATTGTTATTAGTAAATATTATTATTGTTTGGCAATAGTAAGGTAATAGTAAGTAACATTATGTTACTATAGTAGTTAAAATAGCTAACCATATTAGTATGTAATAGGATAGCGAACAAATATATAATTCTATTTTCTGTGTCTACGTACCTTACATAAGTGAAATTATTATTTGATATTACTATTATTATTGTTTGTATGACAATAAAATAAAGTTTTTAACATAAAGTCAGCCTACATACAAGTCTAGAAATGTAACTGTATCAATAAATTGCATTTTAACAAACAAATTCCATAAAAACCACTTTTGGGTCTACGTACCTTACGTAAGTCAAAAACTGTTAAAGTAGAGTTTCCACTGACAGAAAAATGTAATCCCTGGCTAAACTAAAGCTTTTAACTTTATGTTAGCCTACATACAAGTTTAGGAATGTAACTGTATTATAACCAACAAATTCTATAAAAACCGTATTTGGGTCTTCGTACCTTACGTTAAGTAAAAAACTGTTAAATTAGGGTTTCCATTGACAGAAAAATTAAATCCCTAGCTATATTGAAGCTTTTAACTTTATGTTAGCCCACATACAAGTTTAGAAATGTAACCGTACCATAGCCAACAAATTCTATAAAAACCATATTTGGGTCTACGTACCTTACGTAAGTCATATATTGGGATTTTCTTGACAGTGAATGTAATAACTTGAATCCAATTAGTTGATGTTGAACTGTAGGTATTTTACCTATAGGTATAATCTGAACAAATAAAACAAAAAAGAATCTTTTCTAAATATGAGTGACAGAATCCTATTTTAAGTTGTGTTTCAGTTAGTTTAATATTTTTAAGGTTTGGATCTTTATAATATTATAAACTTTTTAAATCTATTTTGACACTTTATCTTTAAACCATATAGAAATTCATGCTTATTACCTATTACCTACCTTAAATTATAATATTTATAAAACATAACTTTCAAAAGAAATTATTACCTATTACTTATTATTTGGCAATATTAAAGCGGTAGAACTGATGAGGCTATTTGCATAAATTGTTTTAGAAGGTATCACATGTATACTTTTCAAGTCCGGTCCTGTAATTCACGCCAACTTATAAAAATTTAATAGACCAAAATTGACAGAGTGTCACGTGACTTTGCCCCCATCTTGCGAGAGTATTCAAGATTTTTACTATAGCAGTGGTAGCGGTCACGCAAGCGGAAGGTACCTGGTTCGATCCCAGGGAGGCTATGTAGTAGGGGAAATTGGTATAATACGGATACTAGGATAAAATAGCACACTACCTGTAGAATAAATTACGCGCATTTCTTAAATCCCGCCATACGATTTTCGACACTGGTGGGGACCGTACGACAACTGGAAATTAAAACGAAGAAGATGTCAGTAGATGTTTAGCGGTGGTAGGTAGTTTGTTTTCGTGTATGTTTGAAATTGTTTGGAGATTAAAAAAACGTGCCTGAAACTCATAACCTACAACTTATTGAACAATTGTTTATAACTTGACAGGTAAGTAGGATACTGAAGCATGTTTCTGTATTATTTGTATATTTTAAAAGTTATTTTATAAATATTTAATAACAAACAAAATGTACTTAGCCGTTTTGGACAAAATGGCACAGGGGTGATATGTTTAAAATGGTACTGTGCCGTTTTATCCAAGATTATAAAATAATATTATTTTGTGTCTTAGATAATGCGCGTTATTGCCTAAACTGCAACAATTACTGAATAAAATAAAACGAAAGAGCCAGGGACCAAATGTTTTAAACTCAACTTCAAATTTAATAGAGATGAAGCAGAAAGCAGAAGAAAAAAAATTAAGAAGAAAGAAGATCTCATAGAAAACGAAAAGCGAAAGTAGACCTTACAAATCAGTTCCCCAAATTTGATTCCGAAAACGAAGCCATTTCATCAGCATGATGATAAAGCATCCTATATGTATTGCAATGAACTTTTTTCGGTGTCTAAGCCTAAGGAGATTTTGATTTGCTGTCAAAGTTGTAGAAAATAGAGCCACTGTGATGAGTGTGCAGGACTTTCTCCAAAAACGAAAATGTTTATTTGTGAACTTTGCCAACCATAATGAACCTTAAAAATATTTTTATTTCAACATACATTATACGAACAGATATGTATGCCATTTTACCCGACTGGTTGGTTAAAACGGCACACCTAACACCTGTGCATGAAAAACTTATATTCAAGGTTTTTGTTCCTGATATCCTTATATTGTTTTACCCAAAGATAAAGCCAAAACAAATGTTATGTTTTCTTTGCAGTTTTGTACCTATATATTTAACATATACAGTGTCCGCAAGAAAGTTCGCATCAAATGGGTTAGGTATAGGTAAAAATTGAAAAAGCAGTTAGTTTTTGCTTACCTAAAAAGACGTATACTGAAGCAGCTGCACGACTTGCGTTACCTATCAAATTTGACATTTTTAATAAAATAGGTTCAAAAATGCCATTATTTATCAAAATATCAAAAAACTTTATTTGAGAAAGTTGTTTATTTAGGCATTTTAGTCTCTATAATTTTGAGAGTCAAATACAATTTTTATTTTTTGCCAGGTTTTTGAAAATTTTGATCAACCCTCGTAGATTAACTTTTATACATCGATGTAAACCATTTGCCTTTCCTTCAATTGTAATCTTAATGCAATTTTGTGTAAAATTTTTGTTTCCTATTATTTATTTTGGTTTAAAAACTGAAATTGTTATTGATCAGTATATAATGTTTGATGCAAAGTTTATCTAATTACATCAGTTTTGTAAAAACCGACGTTTCTCATTTCTCCTAAGAGTAAACAGATGTACAAAAAGAAAATATTGGAAGCTTTCGTTGAAATTTTACTTAATTAATATTAACTATATTTTTGTTGAATAAAATGTTTCGAGCGATTAATATATATTCTTTTTAATCCAATATTAATTAAGTAAAATTTCAACGAAAGCTTCCTAATATTTTCTTTTTGTACATCTGTTTACTAACTTAAGAAAAATAGGAAACGTCGGTTTTGGCAAAACTGATGTAATTAGATAAACTTTGCATCAAACATTACATACTAATCAATAACAATTTCAGTTTTTGAAGCAAAACAAATAATAGGAAACAAAAATTTTACACAAAATTGCATTAAGATTACAGATGAAGTAAAGGCAAATGGTTTTACATCGATGTATAAAAGTTAATCTACGAGGGTTAATCAAAATTTTCAAGAACCTGGCAAAAAATAAAAATTGTTTTAGACAGTCAAAATTTCGGACAGAGACTAAAAATGCCTAAATAAACAACTTTTTCGAATAAAGTTTTTCGATATTTTGTTAAATAAGGGCATTTTTAAACCTATTTTTATTAAAAATGTCAAATTTGACAGGTAACGCAAGTCGTGCAGCTGCTTCAGTATACGTCATTTTTGGTTTTTAGGTAAGCAAAAACTAACTGCCATTTCAATTTTTACCTATACCTAATAATAAAAAAAAATCCCATTTGATGCGGACTTTCTTGCGGACACTGTATATTTTCAGTTTTGTAAAAAGTATGCCGTATTATACCAATTTCCCCTATTGCAAATGCAATACACACTGGCATTCTTAAGCGCTAAGATTTTTCAGTTATAAGGCGACCTCGATACGATACAGTTGTGGGGCTCTCGGGTTCCGCCGTTATTATTCGGGTGTTCCATCGGAATATTGCCGATAAATGAGCTACACCTGAACCAAGTGAAGGATTCAGTGACCCAAGTAAGGGACGCATGTCTGGTACCGATCCGGGTGGATTGGGGAACGGCATTAACCAGATAATTCAGTAATACGAACGGTGTCCCGTGGAGTGATATTTCTGATACGGATCCCGATATCTCAATATTCTTTAATTCGCACTATGGAGACGTAATAGGCTGCCCCCGTCGAGGTCTGTGGTGGTCAAGAGATATTACAACAAGACCGTAAAAACTGTGCCGATAATAACAACTGCCGGTAAATTGTGGTTCGGAATAGGGTTGGGCAAAAATAACCGGTTATTTGATAACCGGTTTTTTTTAAATCGGTTAACCGGTTAATAATCGGTTTTTTGTTGCTCAGGTTAAACCGACAAAAGGTTATTTATTATCAATAACCGAAGATCGGTTATTAACAGGGATTTTGTTGTATTTATTGTGTCTTTGGTCTCATTATTGGCTATAACCCTAGAATAGGAAAAAAAAATAGAGATAAAAGTTCTACTTTGAAGACTGTATTCTTGTGTCATAACGGTAAATTGAAAGGCACAATGGGAAGAGAAATTGGAAAAGGTTATTAACCGGTTATTCAATAACCGGTTATTTTTTGTCCGGTTAACCTAGTCTCGGTTAACCTGGCGTAATAAATAACCGGTTAATCAATAACCGGTTATTTTCCAATAACCGCCCAACCCTAGTTCGGAACCCGCGTAAAGCTGTAGGTCCGGCCTGGCTGACATTATCCAGATGTAAGATGGGGTTGGCCAAAAGGATCGCACTGGCCTACTTGCTTAGCGCCAAGCCTTCCATCAACTGCTACTAGATATAGAAAGAGAAGTTACGTATTTTGCGTTTAAGGTTTTTCTCAAAAAAAAATACATTAGAAAATAGTAAATAAAATAAAAAATTTGAAAATAATAATTTGTTACGACTTTTATTTTGAATTTATAAATATTTTTTTAGCAGGTTTAACAATGGCATTTTTAAAATGTTATTTTATGTTTGTTTTTGAGAGGGGTACTAATAGGAACCTGAATCCCTAAATATGGTTTTGAATACTTTTAAGAAGTGATAAATGGGTTTTTACCATTATTTTGACTACTGATTACTACCGTGCGAGTAAAAATTATTTGCATCAAAGAGGGCCTTGCATCTAAGGACGTAATGCTTAGCCGTAGAGCTTAATACCTGTTGGGTGTCAGTAACTACCTGAAATAACAATCAATCAGTTATTCCGTCATTTTTGACAGTCGTTACAAGTAATTTGATTCATCGCTAATTTTTCCAATTTCTTGAACAATTCGCACAATGGGCTTTAGGGAACAGCACAAAACATTCATGGTTGAAGCGTATTTTCGAAACATTTTCCTAACGTTGCTTTTATTGCTGGGGATTTTTATCATTTTCTGAAAAGAACCGTGGCTGTGTTTAGGAAAACAGGTTCTATACAACATAAAAAAGGAGCAGGAAGACCATCTGTAAGTACAGAAGAACTTGTTGCAAACGTTCGTGAAATAATGCAAAATACGCCAACAAATTGTATAAGACACCTGTCCCAAGAAGTGGGAAGATCTTATAGAACATGCAGGACTATTCTTAAGAAGCAGCTAAATTTATTTCCTTATAAAGTGCAAGTATTCCAAGAAATACAAGCCGCAGATTTTGAAAGACGCAGAAATTACTCTCAATGGTTTACCCAAAATTTATTGAAAAGAAATTATGTATTAGACCTGACATTTTTTTCGGATGAAGCCTGGTTCCACCTGTCCGGTTATGTGAATTCTCAGAATACATGTAATTATTTTTCTTTTTCTTCCTGTATATTCTTTCTTTGTTAATTTTGTAAACAACAAAAATAAATTTGTATTGTCTACTTATTTTATTACCCATTAGTTTGGCATATCATGTCATAATATGAATTTGACAAAAAAATTTTACCTAGATTTGGTTAGATATATCGTCCCCATATTATTGTGATCTAAACCAAGCCCTACGTTTTTTAATCCAAGCCCTCTTTGATGCAAATAATTTTTGCTCGCACGGAATAATTAAAAATATTTTATATGTTTTTTGCCACGACGGCATTGGATACCAGTTTTTAAGAAAATGGTTGATCGTTCTAATAAATTATTAAAACATAATTAAAATTCGATTGTAATAATTTATTATTTAAAAAACTTAATTTTCAAGTGCGTATTTTTTTCAAAATTGGAATAACAACACAACAAGCAAAAACCTGGTACATACAAAACACCCTTATTGTGTAAGTAATAGCTTTTATGAGTCATTATTATTTTATAAATACTTTACTTACTTAAAATCGCTGTTTTATTGCTCCATAGCTTCCAAAGCCTCTAAGTTACTTAATCTAAGCTCATTTTGAAAGTTACACTTACCTGAAAAAGAAAAAATAAATTAAATATTATTTGAGAAATATTCCTGAAATGATATATTATACTATTATTTCAGGTCTAGAGTAAATGCACAAAATCTAATCTAAAAAAATATGTCAAACGTACAAGCATTTTTTGAACACCCTGTATAGTACAAGATAAGTTTTTGAAAAAAACCCGACAATGCATTTTTTATTGTTCAAATTGGATCTTCGCAACAATGGCAAATGACCTATTTTTACAGATTATCTCGTTTTTGTTGGCTTTAACAAAAGTGACCGAATAAAAGGAAGGCCACCGGACAATCTGTAGCGTAAATGAACATTATCAAAGGGGGGACCGACCCAAATTAACATGCTCCAGAGACTACCCAATAAAACGTGAAATGGGATAAACTGCTTGGTCATTGACGTCTAAAAATAAATTCCGGATAGACGCTGCTAGAGATTAAGGATTTTAATTAGGAAATTAAAGGTCCTTTTTGGTTCCAAATTAACGTTTCGGCAATAGACTGACTTATCCTAATATTTTAATTATACCAAATACGTATATATTTGTTGAGGATAAGACTTAAGAATTATCAAACTTAATAGAATAGAATATAAAATAAAACTTCTTTATTTCTTATTAAATTCATAAATATAAAATGTACAAACATATAATAAAATTAAAGAAAAAACCCATACAGTGTGACCAGTTTTATTAATAACTTTATTCGAAATTTGACTTTGGCATCAAAAATAATTCAAAAGATAGGGTTATTTCTGAAAGCACTGAAAAAAGATGTAGGAAAAAGTTTTTTTTAATGCTGTTTCCAGCCCACATGTAAAATTTTAGCTGCATAAGATAATTTTGATTTTTTAGCCATATTTTGTAAATTGTACCACTTTTGCAAAATAAGACTCAACGCAACCTAAATAAAACTTCTTAGTTTTGACAATGCTTTATTTTAGATACATTTTCTTTAAAGTAGCGCCATATTAAATGTGTGTTTTTATACAAAATCAAAATTGGGCTATTAAAATTTCGTCGCATTTGATGCAAAGTTTATTTGTTTTTGACCCTGTAAAAGGTAACTTTATAAAATAAGTATTGTTGAAAACGTAGTTTGTGTCTGAAAGTAATACACCTTAATATTAAGACAAAAAAGAACACAGTGTCATCACTAAAGTGTTCTAATGAACACTTTATAGTGGAAAATAAATTTTAGTGGTATATACAGTGTGTGTATAAAGTCTGGAAACGGCTTAATAACATCACAATTTACTGGCCGATTCAAACCAAATTTGGTACAGTTGTGTAAGAGGATCTAACGCACCGAATGACGATATTGGCGTTGTTGCCAGCTTTTTAGTTTGTCTGGAATTCGAACGAATTTTATATTTTTAAATATAACACCCAGTATATTTTTTCATTTGTAGTTTTTACATGAAATTTGTTACACTTTTGGTATAACATACTTTGTTCATAATATCAGTAGTTTTCGAAATAACTAGTACAATTTAGAAAAAATATATATTTTATATTAAATGTTCAAACTGTTTTCCCTGTACAGCTTGACAGTTTGCTAATTGAAAATAAAATCTTTCAATTGTGTTGTAAATCATTTCTGGCGTTATTAATTCAAATTCGTCCAAAATTCGACGCTGCAAATCGGCCAAATCTTGAGGTTTTGTGGTATAAACTCTGTTCTTCAAGTGTCCCCATAAAAAATAGTCGTTAGGCGACAAATCAGGGGACCTAGGTGGCCACTCGATTGTACCCCCTCTACCGATCCACCTATTCGGAAAAGTGTTGTTCAAAAATTCGCGCACGTTTCGACCAAAATGGGGAGGAGCTCCGTCCTGTTGGAAGAATGTACTTGCATAATTTGGACCCATCACATTTCGTATAGTAGGCACTATTTGCGTTTCCAAGAGCTCAAGGTAAAGTTGTGATGTCAAATTTCCATCAATAAAAAATGGACCGATCTTGTGGTTACCCAGAAGCCCAGCCCACACATTCAATTTTCCAGGGCGTTGTGTATGACCTTCTATCATCCAGTGGGGATTTTCATTTGCCCAAAACCTACAGTTGTGTCTATTAACTTTACCATTTAACATAAATGTTGCTTCATCCGAAAATACTATAAATTTGAAAAACTGGTTATTTTGGTCAAACCTTGACATCATAATATCACAAAATTGAATTCTTCGCTCATAATCATCTTCTGATAACTCTTGAACTACATGTATTTTGAAAGGGTGATATTTATGTTTTATTAAAACATTATGGACGGATTTGAAGCAGACGTCACTTACTTGAGAAATATTTCTTAATGAAGAAACAGGGGTTTCAACAACATGTTGTAAAATTTCTAAACTTTTCTCTTCATCTACTACTACTGGTCGTCCTGATCGTCGCCTATCTCTACAATTTCCAGTTTCTTCGAACCGTCGGACAGTTTTTAGAGCAGTTGCTTTTGAAATTGGATTTCGGTTTGGAAATGCGTCATTAAATAGATTTTTAACCTCTTCGTAAGATCTGACCCTATCGCCATATCCTCTCATCATAAGAATTTTAATTCTTTCACTTTCGGTTAAAGACATTTTTGCATGTAAAAATGACAGCTTTTATGACTTAACATCAAAACTGAACTGGTGTTTTATTTATTAATAAATAAAACACAATTTGTTGATATTTTCAAAACACGTCGTTATTTCGAAAACTACTGACATTATGAACAAAGTATGTTATACCAAATGTGTAACAAATTTAATGTAAAAACTACAAATGAAAAAATATACTGGGTGTTATATTTAAAAATATAAAATTCGTTAGAATTCCAGACAAACTAAAAAGCAACAACGCCAATATCGTCATTCGGTGCGTTAGATCCTCTTACACAATTGTACCAAATTTGGTTTAAATCGGCCAGTAAATTGTGATGTTATTAAGCCGTTTCCAGACTTTATACACACACTGTATAACTTTTTTCGATATTTTCAGAAATAACCCCAGTTTTGATTATTTTTTGGAAAAAATTAAAATTTGACACATAATCACGTGACTACTATTTTTTGCTTAATTTTCATCTCGATCGAAGCAGAACTTGATGGCAAAGTCAAATTTCAAATAAAGCAATTAATAAAAAAAAAATCCTATATGATGCGGACTTTACTGGTCACACTGTATGTAGAAATATTCACTATGTTTAATTCGTAACAATATTCATTTCGACCAACATCGTCAGATGGTAAAATTATCTAAGAAAAGTACAAACTCACTAAAACTACCCCCAGAATTTTCAAAAGATGTGCAATAAATAATTAGGATAATATATATCATAAAAATCTTCTAGATGGTGCTGTTTACCCAAAATTCTGTTTTTTAAAATTTTCTCTATAAAAATAAATACGATGCTATTATTGTGCTTAAATAGAACAAAAGTAGCTACATATTGGCCTAACCGTAATTCAATACTATCTTTATTCTTTATCGAGTTATTTACCTATAACCATTTTATTCAAAAATTTATTTTACTCTTATAATGATATCCCTGAAAATAAATTGTGACCAGCACTGCTGGTTGCTAGACAACTTCGATATTATATTATGTTAATTTGGGTTTGTTTATAATTTTAAACCTGAGGTTTTTATTCACAGTAATAAAATAATGTCATTTAATTTAATTTTATTGAGAAATTTTAAAATAACTGAATCTTCGATAAACTGCGCTATCTAGAAGACTAGCAATTACCAACACAGTAGTATTTTTATTAAGTGAAAAAATATCGTCGAGCCGATCTTAATAAAATTTGAATAAAGCGTATAGAAGATACAGCAATTTTATAAATATTTCTTTATCAGCTTTCCCCCCACCCTTATTGTCAACAATACGAAAAACCTGTTAATAACAAGTTATCGCAAAAGTTAATGGTATTTTTATTTCCTTTACTAAATGAGGACTTTAATAGCGATTATTCGCGAAAATTTTATTTTTTATTTATGTCATAGGTCCCCCTGGCGGCCATTTTGGAGACCTAAAAATATTTTACATCCATTTTTTGTGGTTCATTTAGTAAACAGTTTTTTCTCAAAGACATGGGGTTTATGGTTTTCATATCGTACTTCGCCGACCTTGGTGGGACACCTGGTATATATAAATGTTTCCTGGTCTCACACTATTTACTATTCTGGTTAAAATATTTTTAAAAAAAATTTTCGTTTTATTTTTTACTCATAATCATTATCCATAAGATTAAGTTTCGACGTTATTTGTTTGTAAGTAATGAGCAACAGCAGACTCCTTAAGGCGAAATAATGCGATTTATTTAATATTTAAACTTGCCTTATCCCAAAATGTATAACAACCAAGATACAGGGTGTCAAAGTTTTAATTTTGTTTCGTTTTTTTTTGCGATTATTTCCTAACGAAACAATATAGCAGCACAAAATTAAGGGTTTTGGGGTTTTTGGAAGTAAGAAATTCAAAATTATTCATAGGTTGTGTAACCAGTAGAGGGCGATGCCGTAGACCCACTCTTTTTAGCTGGCATAACTTTGTTTGGGCTTCTTATATCGACCCGACTATTAAAAAATTAAGTTACTTTACTTTTTCTACATCAAAAACTTATATTATTGAAGTCGCTAGGAGCAACCATTTTCGAGATAATCGAAATTCGATATTTTTAATGCAAGAATGCTAAAATATTTAAAATAATTCTGTATTATTATTATTTATCACAGCTGGCCTTTATTAAAAACAACAACGTTCATAAGGCAACAACATGTTACACAAAGTATCATCTGTCAAAGTTAATAAAATTTTTGATTAGAATAAAATTAGTAATTCCGTATACCTACGAAAAAGCGTTTTTATTAAAAAAAAATAGTCAACCTAAATTTCCATACCTTTGACACTTATCAAAAAATGTAGCTGATTTACAATAATTTTAAGTTCACAAATTTTCATTTCTTTTCCTTCTTTTCAGAAATTCACCGTTGCTCGATTTTCCGTTATTTTTGGGCCACGTACTTAGTTGCATTGGACATATAAATTGCGATTATCTCGAAAATGGTTGCTCCTAGCGACTTCAATGAGTTTTATATTTTTGAAGTAAAAGAAATAATGTAACATATTTTTTAATAGTGGGATCGATATAAGAAGCCTAAACAAAGTTATGCCAGCTAAAAAGTGGGCCATGCCGTAGGCAGCACCCTCTACTGGTTACAAAAAAAATATGGATAATTTTGAATTATTCCTCACCTCAAAAAACCCCAAAACCCTTAATTTTGTGCTGCGTTTCGTTAAGAAATAATCGCAAAAAAAACGAAAACGAAATTAAAACTTTGACACCCTATATCTTGGCTGTTATCAATAATTTTGGGACAAGGCAAGTTTAAATAAATCGCATTATTTCGACTTACGGAGTCTGCTGTTGCTCTGTGTCCCATTACGTTTGGGACACCCTGTATAAAGACTTCCAGACATACCTTTTGACGTACATACATAGCTTTGCACCAAATGGTACCGTGCTTTATTTATTCGAGCGTTATTTTATTTATTTTACAATAAGGGTCGGTTATACTATTTTTGACCTTTTATTCACATTATGGTTAAAACTCTATTAGAATATACTTCTCTTTTTAGAAAACCACTTTGATTTAATAATGTTCCATATACAAAACAAAAAGTAAAAAGTGATATCCAAGCATAGCTCCAGTGACCACCAATGTTAAGCTTATAAAACCAAAAGTAGAGGAAGTCGGGGTAAGACAAGGTACCCGAGTAAGACACATCAACAATTACAATGAACCAACGCGCGACTTTTTAAAATTTTCTTTTAGTTATGCTTACCAAGCATTAAAGAATATGTGTTATTAATTTTAATTGGTAATGTTTTAGTAAAAAAGGTAATTAGAGTAGCATTAGAAAAAAACAGTAATTGAGTTGTTAAAATAAAGTCCAAGAAGCTCCAAATAAAAGCTCTTATTATTTTCGCCTCGGCCTTGAAGAGTAGTAAGATCATCTATTCAAACAGCATAACCCCATCAACGGGTTTTATAGGTTTAACCATTAAATTGGAATTTTTCGATACGAAATTAGAAAACAGGAAAGATAAAATCGTTTTTTTCAGATACTATGTTTAAATGTGGCTGCAGCCTATCAAAGTTTTAAATATTTATATTTAAATACTGAAGCCCTTGAGGTACAGAGTGTTTCAGTGATTTCAAGAATGAAGTGATTTTTCGATGTTGCTTCGTCTTCTAAAATTTAGGCAGTCTGGGTCAAAGCGGGTTTTGCCCCGTATTCCTCTATCCGATATAAGCCTGAACATTTATTTACTGGTTAGCAAATGGGTAAAACCTGGACAAATCGGAGAAAAGTTCTAGTCACAATGAATAGTTTGAAATATTAAATTGCTTTGTATTAAATTTTGTTTATAAAATATGTTGGAATTTCGTTGCACATACTGAAAATATTCGAAATAATATGAGGTTTTGTATTTTCTCCATAATTTTACGTATAATATATTTAGTTAGAGACAAGTTATCTCTACTCTGCTAAATTAATCATACAGACTGTCAAAAAAACGACTGAAGCGGCTATTTATTTTTTAAGGTAAGTTTTTATTGTAGTGGTTTATTAGTAAGTTTAATGTAGTTAGAACAAAGAACATATACCGGGTGATTCAATAAGAAAGGCAGCCGGCTATATCTCGGAAACTACTAAACGTAGAAACTTGGGATTCAAAAAATTATAATTAAAGTGGTCCTGAGAAAATTCTGGAAATAATTGTTAAGTTCCGCATTTTGCCGCAAGAGGGCGTAATTGAAAAGTAAATTTTAAATTCTACATAACTCCGAAAATTCCACATTAAGGTATATGTTTGATAACACAATTTTTAAATCTTGGACAATTATGCATCATTTTTGTCTTATGCTCATTGGCGTACCGACTTTAATAAGAGTGGGGGGCTGTTGAAAGTGTAATCATTTAAATCGCTGTAACTTATAAACGACTTATCCGATTTTAGCAAACTAAAGACTGTTTAAAAGAGAAATATATGCACTTTCACCAATCGTATTTAGTTGTCCATAATAGTTCTCAATAAAATTGCTAGAGGGCGCAATTTGTAATAATAATAGTTTTTTTGATTTTATCCCAAAAATTCAAATCATACGGTATAATTATGATACCATACTCGAGAAGTAAATTAAATTTGCTAGAAAAAATATTAAAACCGTAGCTCGATACCTTTGTTCGTTTCAGAGTTATTGCCAAAACATTAATTTTTAATACAAATTGCACCCTCTAGCAATTTTGTTTAAAACTATTGTGTACCATTGGATAAGGCATTTAAAGGTACTTGCCTTTCTCTTCCAAACAAGCTTAAATTGAGTGAAATCGGATAAGTCGTTTAGAAGTTACAGCGATTTTAATGTTTACACTTTCAATAGCTTCTCCCACTCTTATCAAGTGAAAGTAAAAACATTAAAATCGCTGTAATTTCTAAACGACTTATCCGATTTTACACAAATTTCAAATAAAATTGCTAGAGGGCGCAATTTGTATTAAAAATTAATGTTTTGGCAATAACTCTGAAACGAACAAAGATATCGAGCTGCGGTTTTTATATTTTTTCTAGCAAATTTCATCTACTTTTCGATTATGGTATCATAATTATACCGTATGATTTGAATTTTCGGGGCAAAATCAAAAAAACCATTATTATTACAAATTGCGCCCTCTAGCAATTTTATTGAGAACTATTATGGACAACTAAATACAATTGGTGAAAGTGCATACATTTCTCTTCCAAACAGTCTTTAGTTTGCTAAAATCGGATAAGTCGTTTAGAAGTTACAGCGATTTAAATGTTTACACTTTCAACAGCTTCCCCCACTCTTATTAAAGTCGATACGCCAATGAGCATAAGACCAAAATGATGCATAATTGTCCAAGCTTTAAAATGGTGTTATCAAACATATTATATACCTTAATGTGGAATTTTCGGAGTTATGTAAAATTTTAAAATTTACTTTTCAATTTCGACCTCTTGCGGAAAAATGCGGAACTTAAAAATTATTTCCAGAATTTTCTCACGACCGCTTTAATCATAATTTCTTTTACCCTAAGTTTCTACGTTTAGTAGTTTCCGAGATAGAGCCGGCTACCTTTCTTATTGAATCACCCGGTACATACACTGTACTGATAAGAACAAAAGAGTTTAAATATGGGAAAAGAAACTTACTATCATCTCCCCAAATAATATATGAAAAGTCAATTTATTGGGGTGTACATGTTTCGGTACTAGAAACTACCATCATCAGCACCGAAGGGCCACACGAAGGAATGTCAACAAATATAAAAACATGAAACGGACAAGAACATATTGTATACTTGGACGAAAACAAAGTTAAAAAATTTAAAAGTGTTAAAAAATTAAAAATCGGTATTAAAATTCGAAAGGAGTTTCCTCCTCTTATCCTTCCCGTACATAGTAAACACTGTAAAAAAACCTTGATTTATTGTTAGTGTTAAGCTTTGTTAGTGAGAATACTGTATTCTTTGTACAGGGTTTTTCCGTATATTTTGGAGCACCCCTGGAGCTTTTATATAAACACCTAGAAAAAACTTTAAATTACCAAAGTTGCATGATTTCTCCTGAACTGCCAGAATTTGTTATCGGACAAAACAAATGAACATCGTAAATTTGTTTAATAATGCCAATGTCGATTTTTTTAAACGGAACACCCTGTATATTAATTTTTTTTTAACTCCTTACTCTTTTCTGATTCCAAATATGTATATATGTTATATGTTTACTTTAGTCGTTTAGGCAAAATTTCATTTCAAAATATTGCGGATTAGAAAATCTATATTGGTGTGAGGAAAACATGCTAGAACATAATGCTTATTCAATAACAATAATTAATATAAATAATGATAATAATTTATGAAACAAACATATAACATATATACATATTTGGAATCAGAAAAGAGTGAGTGTGTTTAGCAGTCGTAGCGTAAACACGTCGCTTGAGCACCCGCGAACGACGAAAACCGAAACCTGAAACGTGAAAACGAGTGCAAAAACATTCATAGTGCTACTTACCACAAGACAAGTGGCGTGCAGTGACTATAAAAACTGTACCGAAAAGCCACGCGCCTCTACAAAAAAGGAAAAATTCCAAACATTCCAATCGTTCCTGAAGTGAAGAATGGACAATCAAGGGGGTGCCCCCGGCACCCAAAACCAACTAAACACAGAGGGAAATGAAAACAGTGACCATGAAATCGATAATATAAGCATTGCAAGCAGCGCACCGAGCAACGCTAGCACAAGTCTAGTACCAAAAAGATCGGGAAAAACCGTCTTAAAATATCTTCAAACTCATAAAGGATACTGCGGTACCTGTTCCGACTTTTACAAGAAATGCAAAGATAAGATAGAACGAGACAGAAACAGGATGGAGATCATCGCACATCTGAGACGGAAGCATGCGGTAAAGAACAATATTCCACTAACACCACCACCACAAACAAAAACCAAGAAAACGGAAACCGAAACAATTTTACGAACCCGGCAGCAGCAACAAATACTTCAACAGCAGATAGACAAACAAAACATTCAACAAAAACAACAAATACAAAATCAACCATTAGAAGATAGAATTAGAATGGAAAGAGAAGCCATCCAGAAAGGAGAAGAAATTTTTATCAAACCAAAAACTTCAGCAAAAAATAAATACAGCACTATTCTACGGGATAGACCAATCAAACTTACAAACAAATATGCACCATTAACGGACGAATCGGAAGAAGAAATGGAAATTGAAGAAGACAACAAATCAACAGCCGAATCAGAAATATCCAACAAAACAAAACAAACATTCAAACCAAAAAACAACAAACCGACAAATACTACTTCAACACAAAAAAATACAAATCCGGCTAAAAAACAAACAAAACCGCCACCAATCATTTTGAAAGGAATAATAAATAACAAGGCAGCCTACGATGAACTGACAGCGGACCTAAATAAATACATAAAAAAGGGATATACACTGAAATTCACAAAAAATAACACAATAATATACATAGAAGACAAAGACGAATTCACCAGTTACAAACAACAACTACAAACAGAAGAGGACTTACAATGGCATACTTACTCGCTACAGGACGAAAGAACGCATGCATTCATTATAAAAGGGTTAGACCACGTACCAGAAACCGAAGAAATAAAAAATGAACTCACACAGCAACATAACATCAAAGTCAAACAAGTGTATATTATGAAGACACAATATAGAACTCTATATATGGTAACCACCGACACAAATACTAAAATTCAGCACTTGGAGAAAATCAAATATTTAAGTTATGTCCGTATAACATGGGAAAGAAGAAAACAAACCACTCTTTTAATACAATGCAAAAAATGCGGGCAGTGGGGACATGCCACTACCAACTGCCACAGACACCAAAGATGCCTTCGCTGTGCAGGGCAGCACCCTACGTCGCAGTGTCACGCGGATAACTCAATAAAATGTGTTAACTGCAATAAGGATCATAAAGCTACATCCCCGACGTGTGATGTCTATATTTACAAAGCACAGCAAATAGCAAATAACAAACCTAAACAGATCAAACAATACAAGCCTGCACCTCCACCAAAGAACAACCCATGGACGCAAACGGCCAGGGCAAGTGGCCCAACGAACGCTAGGGCAAGTAGCGTAGTAGACTACCCCCAACAGGATGAAAGAAACCCCCAAGAAACGGACTACGAACAGACATACCCAAATCTACCACAGACCAACACCAGACAACAGACTGCAACTCTACCCAGGACCAGCCCACAAAGCGACACCCACTTGACAAATCAGAATGAGCACGGAATGGCACAGGCAAGTGACTTATTTACCGCTATGAGGGAATTTAATAGTCTGATCAACATAAATGAATTCATACGTTTTCTAAATGACTGCTCCAGAGAGCTAAGAAAGACTAGAAATCAAGAAGAGCGAGTATCGTTGATGATGACCCTTATGGGAAATTTAAATAACTACCAAATATAGTCTTTCTTAGCTCTCTGAGAATAGCAACTTGGAACTCTAACGGACTAAGAAACAAACAAGACGAATTAAAATTCTTTCTTACTAAAAATAAAATAGGAATAATGTCTGTAACTGAGACTAAACTAACCCCCTTGATCAAAACCAAATTTAGAAACTACCAAATATACAGGACTGACAGAAACGCTAGAGGGGGGGTGTAGCACTACTAATTAAAAACTCCATACCACATAAAAAAGTAAACAACACAAACTCACGTATTGAACACGTCTCAATAAAATTAAAAAATGGAACAGTGATTAGTAGTTGCTATGCACCCCCTAACCTACACTATACTGACAATGACCTTAACCTAATTATGAATCAAGCGAACAAAACACTAATATTTGGAGACTTAAATGCAACACACACTACAATGAAAGCACACATAACAAACAGACAAGGACGAACGATAATGAACTATTTAAATAACTACGACGTACAAATTATTTTACCACCCAAACCAACTTATTATAACCCAAACTACCAACCATCATACCTTGACATTTTTCTGTATAAAAATATACCAGACCTACCAGAAGCAATAGTACTAAATGAACTTTCATCTGACCATCTACCTGTACTACTAAACTGGGAAACAAACATACAAAGTGACACCAAACAAACAACATGGACATATAGCAATGTAAATTGGAACTACTACAGACAACTATTAAACCAAAATACAAAGATAAATAATGACATAACAACGACACAACAATTAGAAAACGAAGTAGACATACTGACAAACAACATTAAAAACGCCAGAAACAAAGTAGCAAAAAAGGTACAAATCCCTAAAAACGAAACTAAACTACCACAAGACATTATTAACCTAATAAAATTTAAAAATGCTATTAGGAAAAGATGGCAAAGACAAAGGACAATACAAGACTACATAGACATGAGACAATTAATAAATGAAATAAAAATAAAAATCAAACGACATAAAAATAAAACATGGACGAATATTATAACAAACCTATCAACAACTGACAACTCTCTTTGGAAATTAATAGCACAAACAAAAAAGACAGAGACAAAAATACCAAACTTTACACAATACCCACAAACAAACAAAGAAAAAGCTCAGACATTAGCGGACCACTATGGCCAAATATGTGCGGGGAAACCAAACACTACTAACGAACAAAATGAAATAACTGACTTAGCAAATAAATTCACAAAAAACAAATACCCAATTCCACCAACTATAAGACAAAAACTTTTTACAAACCCGACTGAGATTAAGAGGGTAATAGAGGAGCTGATAAATAAAAAAGCACCAGGGGAAGACGAGATCACCAACATTCTAATTAAAAATTTACCACGAAAAACAATAGTTCAATTAACTTATATTATTAACGCAATGTTTTTATTGCAACACTTTCCGAGTGGATGGAAGAGAGCTATCATAATACCGATTTTAAAACCCGGGAAACCGAAAAATCAACCAGAATCATACAGGCCAATAGCTCTCCTAAGTTCACTCGGAAAAATAGCTGAGAAAATCATTTTTAAAAGAATGAAGATCGGCCGATTAGACCAGAACATTCCAGAACAGCAATTCGGTTTTAGAACTGGCAGGGGTGCCGTGCTGTTGGTTGCGCATGTTGCGCAACACGCCATTCAAAAATTTAACCAACAACAATCAACGGTACTCCTGTCTTTAGACATAAGGCAGGCGTTCGACAATGTTTGGTATAATGGGCTAATCTTCAAATTAATAAAATTTCACAACTTTCCACTTCATATAATTTCTCTAATTTATTCTTACATAACAAATCGAACTTTAAAGGTAAGAATAGAAGGTGATTTCTCTGAACCGGTGACTTTGCATGCCGGCCTTCAGCAGGGTACAAATTTAGCAGCTCCCCTATTTAATTTATATACTGCCGACATTCCATTTTTTCCCAACACAAACTTAGCTATTTTTGTGGACGACGTGTTACTATATGCCAGTTCTTATTATGCAAACGCTGCAAGACAGTTAATTTCAAACCACTTACATTTACTACTACCCTGGTACAAGAAGTGGAAACTCGAAATAAATGAAAATAAATGTGAATGCTTAATTTTAACCAGAAAAATTACAAACAATAAAATAAATGAAAACATTATAATCAACGGGAAAGAAATAATACCAACACAGACATTAAAATATTTAGGGGTAGTTCTTGACAATACATTACGATTTAAACATAATACGAACAAAATTACATCAAAATTTATTGCAACGACGCACATACTAAATAGACTATTAAACAGAAATTCACCATTAGCACCGTACAATAAACTGACAATATACAACCAAATAATTAAACCGACATTGACCTACGCAGCACCAGTCTGGTGTAGTATGGCGGATTGGCACTTCAAGAAAATTCAACGACTTCAAAATAAAGTGTTAAGACAAGTTCTAAGGGAAACAAACTATGCACCAATCCGTCACCTGCACCAGGCTACACAAACACCCTACATTTTTGACTATGTACAGGACATATCCACTAAATTCTTTATGACGCAACCCCAACAGACAAACATAACGCAAAATCTATTACAAATAAGACATAATGTCAACGTACCCCACAAACCAATATACTCAAGACTACCCCTTTATTTCCAATAAAATAAAGCATAATTCAACAAAAGTTACGCGGCGTCCACGAAATTGGCACGGAGTTTAAGCTCCGCCCAATCAGTTACAGATACACCTCCTATTTCAAGCCAATTGGCAAAACGTTTGCGCTACTGTACCTGACGAAAATCAAGCTGGTTTTTTCAATAATGTCTTTCCAGTAAATAGTTACTTATAAAAATTTCACACAAAAACAGCGCTACATACCCCTTAAATTCAGTGATGAATAAAATAAATTCCCTTATGGCGGTAGAGAAGTCACGGAACCGGCCAAACCGAGAACATAATGATAAGTCAAGAAATTTAACCTAGGGCTAACACCAACCCCGCTGGCGTCCGCCAGTGCCGTGTCCTGGGTAGAGACAGTTTACACAACTGACCTGACCTACGGACAACCACACACATAAATATTATATCTATACCTTATATATTTATAATATATTATGCAAGTTAAAATTCTTGATGTATACAAAATATGATGCATTAATAAAGATTTTGTTGATTGATTGATTGAGAAAAGAGTGAGGAGTTAAAGAAAAAATTAATATACAGGGTGTTCCATTTAAAAAAATCGACATTGGCATTATTAAACAAATTTACGATGTTCATTTGTTTTGTCCGATAACAAATTCTGGCAGTTCAGGAGAAATCATGCAACTTTGGTAATTTAAAGTTTTTTCTAGGTCTTTAAATAAAAGCTCCAGGGGTGCTCCAAAATATACGGAAAAACCCTGTACAATAAAGCATGTTTTGATTTGATAAGGTGATTGGTACTGATAATGGCGTGGGTTTACTATCAATATGTCCATTAAAAACCCGAATAATGTAAAAAGCTTTCAAACAAGTTTTGTCAGCTTTTTGATACCATAGCAAAAAATGTAATCCTTTAATATCAGATCGGATTTCCGTTATTTGGTAAAACGCTAGTGAACCATGCTTGTACGTTTATGAAATAAGCCCTTTTAAATAAAGCAACCTTTCGTTTTTGTTAAAATTATTGCATTAGCCGGCACGAGCGTCACAATAAACCGGAACAATGTAACACCGGAAGTAATAAATTCACACCCCGCTCACATGATATTGCATCCGGTCAAAATTTAATAACCGAATTTTCAACAATAAATAATAAAATACCCACCAACAAACATGGCTAAGAATATAAATCCATACAACATATTGTAAATGTAGCCGGCACCAGGGAATTTGGTTTGCTGTGGTTTGTAAATGCAGATACCCTCTATGAGCCCTGTCCGCCATATATCACACATGAATGGAATTATATGAACAGCGCTTGATATAGCACCTGAAAGGGAGCCATGGAATATAAAATATAGACTTGGGGTCTCTTAATGCAGTTCTGTCGGTGGTGAATATATGACGCGTTGTTTAGTTATTACTGCATTTTTAAATACGATTCTTTCAATTTAAAAAAAAATTCCAGTCATAAATTTGTTTTAGGTTAGTGATTACAGCGTTTGGTGCAAGCAGCTGCTTCTAATGCAGTAGTATTGAGCATTGGAGTTTGATTGATTCAGTCATCAGCAAGCGTTGACGCAGAACAGTTTAGGCCAATTCTATATATTTTGTTTCTTCTATTTTGGTCATCATTGCAAATAAGCGGTAAGTACTTAAATTTATTATTTTTTAAGAATGTGCGTAGTTTGTCAGTTGGATGGTACATCATAGATTAGTTTAACGTATTGAAACTAGTGATTTATCCAAATTTTAAGTTCCTAAAATATTTTTGAATGTTTGCCCTCGTAAACAAAAACGAATTTTTGTTGATTTTCTTTATTGCCGATGCCAAAGCCACGTGTTGGAGTAACCAATAGAGCAAAGTGGTCAATTGAAAACCTGAATGTCGTCAAACGATAATTTGAGCAAGGGATTTCTATGTGAACTGCTGCGAAAAAAAAAGGTGTGCAATTCTGTTTGCAACCTTACAAGAAAGAATTCGGAAAGAAAAATTTGTCACTGCCATTTTGGGTAGAAAAACTGTTTTCACTACAAAGCAGGAAGTGAAAATGTCGAACCAGATTAAATATTTGACATTTATATTTTATAGATGTACAGATTAATAAGTCAGATGCATGGAATTTCAGTTTGCCAAAAAAAATGGCATGAAACATAATTTTAACAACGAAATAAAAATTACAGGTTATGACTGGCTTTGGGGTTTAAAAGAAAAATCAAATTGCAGTACGAAAAGCAGAAGCAACCAGTTTAAACAGAGCCACTATCTTTAATAAAAAAGAAATTGGGTGTTTCTCCAACTCTTACAGCAGATACTGAAAAAACACAACTTTTCCACAGTGAAGAAAACAAGGGAAAGTTTTAGAGGCAAAAGGTCAGAAATGGGTTGGCTCGACGACAAGCTGGGAGAGGGGTCGCAACATCACAGTTGTTTGTGCAATGAGTGCCGCTGGAGGTTTTATACTCCAATGTTTATTTTCCCTCATCAACGACATTCAGTTCGGTTGAAGAAAAATGTTTGTCCTATTGCAGCAAAATATGAATGTTCGAAAAATGGTTGGATAACAGAGGAACTATTCGTCAAATGGCTTGAGCACTTTGTCGTCCAAGCACAATCATCAGGAAACGAAAAGGTGTTATTAATATTAGACAATGATTGCAGTCATGTCTCCCTGGCAGCCTATCATTTTTGCAGAGTCAATAATATTATCATCTTAACCATTCTACCCCACACGTCGCAAAGGACTCAGCCCTTAGACGGTACATTCTATAGACCACTCAAATCATATTATAGGCATTAGTGCAATCTTTACATAAAATTCCATGCAGGAGAAAAAATATCTCCATATGAAGTAGCCTCACTCTTTCGAAAAGCTTTTGCTGCATCATTGAGTAAAGTAGAGGCTTTAGAGCAACAGGAATATACTTGACCCTTCTGTCTTCAAAGAGGAAGATTTTTTGGCGGTTGAAATGACCAGTCTTTGATGATGAGACTAAGGTTAATGAAGATATGTCATCAGCAGTAATTCCGAAATCCATCCAAGAACTTGCAGGAAGTTTCCAGCAATATTGCTCTTCGGAAAATAAAGCTGCTGCAATTCTCAAGGCAATTACTTCGACTTCAAAACAGCACCTTTTTTCAATTGCAAAAGGAAGAAAAGAAGAAAGCAAAACTGGAGAAGATCAAGGTTGGAACAAATAAAATAAATGGTCTTGACGAAACCATGAGAAAAACCCAAAATAATGAGACAGATTTAATTTTATGTGTGATTTTCGCTTGTCGCTTGCGCGAAATTTCAATGATCTGTCTCTTTTCTGTCTTTTTTTATACCTACGAATGTTTGATGCAAATAAGCAGGCTATTTACGAATAAATGATTTGGTCTATTCTATGAGAGGTCTCACTAAAAATGAAATATTGTAGAGAATTACATTACGTGACGTATTTTTTTTTCTTGAGAATTTAATAAACTCCTATTTAAATTACAAAAAAAAATTGTTGAATCCCTTAAATAACATTTCTTCAATACGACATGTGAATTTTTGACAAAAACTAATTATTTCCGCGTCCACAGTTCATTTAATTGGACATTCCATGTATTATCGATACAAGAAAAATATAGAAAGTCAATTTATAACATATTTGGAGACAAGCATGACACATTTTTAATTGCATCCAGCCAAAAAGAAGTTGCTGTGTTTCTGTGCAATTACTTGGAGACCAAATAAAATAAAACTTTGTGTCGGCGAACACATTTGTTTAATGTTTTCTTTCACAACTGACGTATTTGTCAAGTTACTTTAACATTGTCGTTTAATTGCGAAAGTTGATTGTGTGAAAGTAATTGAAGTTTAAATAAATAACTGCAAAAACTACTATCGTGAAAATGGAGCTGTCGCGGAACAATGTACATTAATATATAACTCTTGGCCTTAAAACCATTTTATGTTGAGAAGAAAATGAGATCTAATAATTTTAAAGGCAAAAACCACGACATAAATTATTGTTGATGTTACATAAGTGTGGAATAGAATATTCTATTTAGGTTTATCTCAGAATAATACTATTTATTACGTGGTAAGTTCATATACAGTGTGTATCAGCCAAATGGAATAAATTCAATAATAAATACATGGGGTGTCATGTAACAGTGGCCAGTGCCAACTTTCTTATTTTAAATGCAACACCCTGTATATTATTCAATTTTTGGATTCTTCAGAAAATTTTAGACATATTTCATGTACAATATCCTACACCTATCTTCAACGGTTTCGGAAATATTAAGTGTTTTCAGATTTATTGCATTTCAGCGTTTCTTTTTACTGATATGAAGTAAAAAAAAAGATATAGTTTTGTTTACTTTTGTTTAAAACTCCTGACCTTAGCCAATTGTCTGTCTGCATGACAATTGTTGTCAGTGTTATAGTCGTTTGAATTTCGTTAACTGCATAAATGAGAAAAAATGGTTTATTCAACAGAAATGCACAAAACAACAATTCTACAGATGATTGGTTATGGAGATAAAACATGGACACAAATGAAAGTTGCTCGCTTATTTCATGAAAAATTCCCAAATTTGCCGCCTATAACTCAAGGGAAAATTAGTAAAATAGAAAAGCAGTTTCGCCAGGACATGTAAAGCCGATAAAAAAAAAGTAGCTGCCAATGCAATAAGTGATGATACTAAATTAGATATTATTCTTGAGTTTAAGGAAAACCCACATACCTCTAGTCCAACAACAGCAATGTTCAATGTTAGCCATTCATCGATTATTCGAACATTACAAGAAAATAAAATGTATCCCTATAAAATGATACCTACTCATGAGCTCAAGGAAGACGATTTTGATAGAACGTATTTTTGTGAATAAATTATGGCAATGTTAGATAACAATGTAATCCAATTAGAACATGTTTTGTTTTCTGATGTGTGCCACTTTACGGTCATGTTAATTGTCAAAATTGCCGCTATTAGTCTTGGAAAAACCTCACTGGATTAGAGAGGAACATACGCAATATCCTGACAAGGTTAATGTTTATGCAGGAATAGTTGGAGGTCATATCATAGGTCCCTTTTTCATTAATGACAATTTAAATGGCAATAATTATTTAGCACTGCTCCAAAGTAATGTCTTGCCAACTTTGACAAACTTATATCCTGATCCCACAACTTCCAGCAAATATAATATGGTTTCAGCAAGATGGAGCACCGCCCCATTACCAAAGCAATGTCCGGCAGTACCTCAAACGAGTATTTCCAAATTGGTGGATAGGGAGGCGTGGATCGATGGAATGACCAGCACGTTCTCCTAATCTGACGCCATTAGACTTCTTCTTATGGAGTCAAAAATATTGTAAACAAAACTAAACCCATCGACTTAGCTGACTTAAGAAGACGAATAACGCTTGCAATTAGATCGGTCAAGCCTGAGATTAGAAGAAATTTCTATTTAGGATTAGCATGTTGCCAAGACGTTTGCGGCGAGCATTTTCAACATGTCCTACATTAATTTTTTTTTTTTTTTGTTTTTTCATTATCAAGAAATAAACAGTATTACTTATTAGTTTTCAGTGTGTTGTTAATTTTTGCAACAAATCTGAAGACAATATTTCCAAAACAGTTGAGGATAGGTATAGAATATTGTACATGTATAAAATATGTCTAAAATTTTCTGAAGAATCCAAAAATTGAATAATATACACGGTGTTGCTCTTAAAAAAAGAAAGTTGGTTGTGGCCACTGTTACATGACACATCGTGTACAAAAACGTTTTTGAAAAAAATGTGCAACTAGAAATACCAATCGACGTGTCCGAGCGTTTTTTCGTACACGACCCCATGTATTTATTATCGAATTTATTTAATTTGGTAAATACCTCGGTAAATACACACTGTATAATAATTATGATGTGTCATTAGTTGGACAAACTAAAATAGGAAATACTAACTTAGAGATCTCCGAATATTGTTGTAAAGTTTTGCACATATTACCGCCATTGGAGAGGGTCGATATATTATTATATCATAAAGTGACGGCTCGTGACATTTTAGTAAGGTAAGACCAAAACTAATTTAAGGGGTAAAAAGCGCGCCGTTTATAATAATAATTTGATTTATGGTGGAATCCTCAACGTCATTCAATCTATTGCCAACCAGCAATATATGTACAGTGTCACCAGTAAAGTCCGCATCATATGCGATTTTTTTTTATTAATAGCTTTTTTCGAAGTTTGACTTTGGCATCAAGTTCTGCTTCGATCGAGATGAAAATTAAGCAAAAAATAGTAGTCACGTGATTCGCATTATCTGTCAAATTTTAATTTTTTCCAAAAAATAAATCAAAAGTGAGTTATTTCTGAAAATATCGAAAAAAGTTATTAGAAAAAGTTTTTTAAATGCAGTTTCTAGCCCACATGCAAAATTTCAGCTGGATAAGATAATTTTGATTTTTTACCTATATTTTGTAAATTGCATCACTTTTGCAAAATAAGACTCAACGCAACGTATGTACATAAAACTTCTTAGTTTTGACAATGCTTCATTTCAGATATATTTTCTTTAAAGTAGCGCCATATTAAATGTGTGTTTTTCTACAAAATCAAAATTGGGCCATTAAAATTTGGTCGCATGTGATGCAAAGTTCATTTGTTTTTGACCCTGTATAGGGTAACTTTATAAAATAAGTATTTTTGAAAACGTGGTTTGTGTCTGAAAGTAAAAAAATAAAAAATAAAATAAAGGGGTTTTAAATTAAATCGTTGAAAATAGATAAACTTTACGTTAAGTTAAACTAAAATTTATTTTCCACTTAATGAACACTTTACTGATGACACTGTGTTCTTTTTTGTCCTAATATTAAGGTGTATCACTCTCAGACACAAGCTACGTTTTCAAAAATACTTATTTTATGAAGTTACCTTATACAGGGTCAAAAACAAATGAACTTTGCATCACATGCGACCAAATTTTAATGGCCCAATTTTGATTTTGTAGAAAAACACACATTTAATATGGTGCTACTTTAAAGAAAATATATCTGAAATGAAGCATTGTCAAAACTAAGAAGTTTAATGTATAGGTTACGTTGAGTCTTATTTTGCAAAAGTGGTGCAATTTACAAAATATAGGTAAAAAATCAAAATTATCTTATCCAGCTGAAATTTTGCATGTGGGCTAGAAACTGCATTTAAAAAAACTTCTTCCAATAACTTTTTTTGATATTTTCAGAAATAACCCCACTTTTGAATTATTTTCTGGAAAAAATTCAAATTTGACAGATAATGCCAATCACGTGACTACTATTTTTTTGCTTAATTTTCATCTCGATCGAAGCAGAACTTGATGCCAAAGTCAAATTTTAAATAAAGCTATTAATAAAAAAAAAGCCCATATGATGCGGACTTTACTGGTGACACTGTATATCAATCGCATTGTTTTTTTTTTAGTTTATTTTTAATTAACTATAAAATTTAAATAAAATCAATATCGTCTAAACATTATTTAGGTAATAGGTATCTATCCATTTATTTCATTGCAAATTTTGGAAGAATTATATAGTAAAAGAACAATGACATCATAATTTTAAAAAATCTCACCCGATATTTTTTGCTATACTTACCTAAAACTTTCCTAAAATAATTTATAAAATTCCTTGATATTTATTTAATATGTCAACCATTATTACCTATGGAATAGTGGTTAGACAAAAACGGCATAAATACAGGTCATAACAAATTTTATTCCTCGGCAACTCCTGCAAGTTAAACTAATCTTTACAATATTTTTTCTGAAGTCCGAACTATATTTTCTTTGACATTGACTAACTACCTTAAATTAATTGCTGGTTCAGATCAAATATCAAAAGCAAATAGTTTCATTAAAACAAAATAATGAAAACACCCATAGATAAAATAGGTTTTAGCTTAATTTATTTTGGCACCAGCGAAAAACAAATCAAACTAAAACCATCGTTCGAGTAGTTTAACCTCAGCTTTTGCTTAAAACCTTTAATAAAACCGGAGTAAAGAACACTGTTAAATGAAATGTCTGACTCAACACAAAAGAAAGTATTTTATACATACAACTCTTCAGAAACTTATTTAAGAAAAAAATATGCTTTTATTTCTCGTGCTTATTTAGACCGAAGACTTAAATATTTAATTTGCCGATGTAGGTATAAAAATAATTTATTGATATTATAATATTATCTATACCAGAATAGATACACTAAAATAAAAATGAAATTATCTAAGGGATTTTTAAAAACATTTGCAGTTTGTTAGGGTTTACAGGAAGACTTGTTTTTAGCCTGGAAATAAGCATTTAATTTTTAAACGGTAAGTTCGCTGTGCTCGTTTTTATCATTAATATTTTATATTTTACCCACAATTTGCGGACAGTGTATTGTTTAAACTTTAGCTTTTCTTAATATCATCCAGTTTAAAATAAAAATATCAAGTACAAAACTAAAAAATAAATATAAAGGTGTTTCCTATGTGACTTGACATTTTGATTCGCATTTAAAAAAACCATTGCATATTTGATTTTATTATTTCTTATCCCAATGTTGAATTTAATAGAGGTTAGCTTTTGGATAGGCTGCCGCTTGAAAATACTTTAATTCGTTGCTCATTATTAGGAGGCAACTTTATATTCCCGAAAGTGATGTAATGTGATTTTTTAATCAAAATATAATTCGTCGGCGTTCTGGCAAAAGTCACTAAGTCCAATATTGGCACTTTTGAGTTAAAACCACTACTCGTTTAGAAAAGGCCATTTCTTTAATCGGATAAATATCACTGTGTAATATAATTTTTCACTGTAATACCTATAACAACTTTTTTGTCTGCTAAATATCACTAAGTTTATCAAATATAATTTTTTGATGTACATTATATCTGTACTCGGGAGGACACTATGACACTATGTCAACTTTTTACAAAAAGTTAGGTAACTATGTAGTTTTATTCAAAAAATTAAACTATTTTGTGGGGTATACAATACCGAGTTCAATTAGTTAAGGTAGCTGAGAAACAGCTTAGACTTTTAACACTATGTGCATTTTTATTCAGAGGCCTAAGACACCAAGGTAATAATATCTGTATGCCTCGGATCTTTAGTAATATCTTTAGCAACACATTTAGCTTCATAGAACACTATATAATCACTTGGTGTTATATGCCTCTAACTAGATTTTTATAATAGTACACTGAGAGAAAACTCTATTAGCCGTAGCTAGAAATCCATTCGCAGTAGCAAGAAATCTGTATTAAATAGGCGCCGAAAAAACAACTCTGTTGTCGCTACAAGGTTCTTTTTTTTGAAATTACTTTTTAACCTCAACATGGTCGTTTTTTAAATATTATTCTTTTGCTGTTAAAAGACAACTCTATTGCCATAAAAAATATATAATGCAGTGGTAAACAAAAATGATTTTGTGATTAATTGAGGTCGTGTAGTTAGAAAAGTATCGGTTTTTACTCCTAAAAATAATCGGCCAGCTATAAAATAATTTTATTTTTATTGTAGCTAGTCCACCTAGCTACTACTAAATTCCTTTTTTTAGCTCCTTCGCCAAAATGGCTGTGGTTGGTGGATTAGTTTATAGTGGATGTTTTTGGCTATTGATTTGATAAAATTTTTATATATTAATAATTCTATATAGGGTGGTGTACTTTTAGAGCAACGTTATACAATAAGTGTTGTGGCGGTGTGTCTCCAAATTCAGGTAGGTACAATTATTTTACCAATAATTATATTTATTACTTATATTTTTTAATTCATTCCGATCATGGCCGCCATTAAGTTTCCGTTCTGCACTTATTAGGGCAGTATTTTTAATAAAAATTATATGTTAAACTTTGTTTAATAACGGGGGGATCTGACTGATCTGAAAGTAACAAACTGCTAGGAACATGAGCCTATTTAGCAATTTTATTAATAGGTATCAGAAAACCTAACAAATGCGATTTTGCATTGCAAAATTTAGAACGAGGAAGAAATATCTCAAAAACTCAGATTGTTTTCCGATTCTATCCCCTAAATTTGTATTGTATTTTTGAAAAAATTAATTTCTCGCCTAACAAAATTTAAATACTCACCTAAGTCAACGATTTTTTGTAGGTACCTAAGTAGAGTAATGTGATATATTAAGTAATAAATATAATTATTGGTAAAATAATTGTACCTACCTGAGTTTGGGGACACACCGCCACAACACCTATTATATAACGTTGCACATAAAGTACACCACCCTGTATGAAATTATTAAAATATAAAAAATTTATCAAATCAATGGCCATCAAACATCCACTATAAACTATAATCCACCAATCACTAAACAAACTAACAACACTGCAATTGGCAATAAAATGAACCAAAATGATTTCACCATGTTTTAAAAAAGCAACTGTTTAGTTCCTAAAAGGTATATTTTAGATAGGTATAAAAGATTTTTTAATTTTTATTTTATTTTTGTGGTAATAAGATAACCTTATAGGAATTAAAAAAATACTTTTTAAAAACACTTTATTGGATACATATTGTTATGGTTATATGATATTCTGTTACCATAAAAAAGCATTGAGCACACGTAACAATATTGTTGTCAAAAAAACGTCCTTGATTGCGACTAAACGAAATATTTTAGGGATAAATGGATTTTTTCTTGTGGTAATACACATATATTCAAAAAAAGACTTGTATTGAGTGATTTTCCTCAGTGTAGGTGGGGATTACACATAATGTTAAACGCCAGCATGACTATCGGCATTTAGGCGGCAAGAAGTTTTTATTTTGTCTATTATTACTTTCCTTTTACCAAAATGCATACCATTTCCATTTAATATACTCATTTTTTTTTTGAAGAAGTAGCGAAAAGAAAAGCATAAAGCCTTTCTCCACAATTTTAATTTAATAGCTAGGCTAAAATCGACATGTTTCGAGTGTAGAAACACTCATCATCAGGAAATTGAAGCAAATATAATGAACAGCTGATGTTATTAGCAAAAGAGAAAATAGAATAAAATTAAAGGTGGCACTAATTCATAATGGAGCTTTCAATGGCACGCATGGGGAGTGAAAAACTTTGTATTTGTTTGAAGGTTGTAGACAATGATGTATCTTGAGTAATAGATGTGTTTTGGACTTCCATTGCCTTTAGTTTGGTAAGTATCTTCAGTCGTCTTCAGGTGAATACTGTATTCACCTGAAGACGACTGGAGATACTTACCAGTTGAAACGTTGTGATATGAAAAACTAAAGGCAATGGAAGTCCAAAACACATCTATTACTCAAAAACTTTGTAGTCAAACGACGGAAAATATATCAGCACGCTGAATGGTCAAGGACCAGTGAAAAGCCACTGTGGGTGGGAAATGAAGAGAAAAAACAGAACGTATCAAATAAAGGACTTTGTAGAAATCAGTTCAAGTGTGTGTGATAAAAACATTTTAGTTTGATTCAACTGTGTCGAAGAGGTGTGAAAGACGTCAAATATGAGGGGGAGAGAAAGAAAAAATATGTTTTTTATATTAAAGTAGTGTAGATGCTTTCATTTAGCTTGAAGTAAAATGCTGTTGGGGCACCAAGCTTGTTACGGCCCAGTTACCCCAGCAGGAGTCAAAACTGACACATATGGTTTAAACAAGAAATAATAAGTTTATGACATTTTCAGAGAAAATTTTAAAAAATTTCTCTGAAAATGATGATGATTGTTTCTACACTCGAAACATGTCGATTCTAGCCTAGCAATTGAATTAAAATTGTGAAGAAAGACTTTATGCTTTTCTTTTTCCTATACTCATTTTTGTAAAAATTTCACATAGTGTCGTATGCCTTCCGAGTACAGTATTATGGCTTATAATTTTTAAAAGGTATAGAACACTATGTCCATCAAAATACAAATTAGGACAATTAAAATTAAAAAAAAAATTTATTTGCAATGAAACACTAAATAATTAATACTTTGTGTAGTGAAAGTAAGATAATACATTCATAAATCAACACTAACCTCAAAATTATGTTAAACTTAATTGTTTTTACTAAATATCCACAAATCGAGCTGGTGGCACATAGTGTCGTATGCCTCCTGTGAACAGATATTTTTTTTTTATTTAGCCCGTTAGATTACAACTTCCTCTTATTTAAACTGTATTCTGAATTCACGACAGCTCTATTAAACAAAATGAAATTTTACATTCACTTTTAAACTTCAAATCCATTTTTATTATAAATTGGACTTAGTAACTTTTGCCAGAACGCCGACGATATATCAATATTAATATTTAACTAAAAAGATAATAGACTATTTGAATACTAAATTGATACAATGATCATTTTGTAGTTAGGTTTACCCAATTTTGGTATAAAACATGTAGCGCAATAATTGGTTAAAGAGATACACTGATACTCGAGAGTTTTCAGGTTTAATTCTCGGCGGAGGCATAAAAACGTTTTTCAATTTTAAAAACTTTGTCTGCCGGCCGGCTAACATTTTTCAGTAATATTTTATACAGACATTAAAAAAACTACCATTTCTAAAAAAAATTTTCAGCTAAATATCATTGTTCGGAGGCCTAATATCGGATTCTCGCCGAAGTCGCTATATTTCAACGACGTATTTGGATGAGTGATCAAACAGATTTTAGTCAAGCGTTCGTTTCGCTTAATAACCCCCTCTACACACGGTTTTTCAAACTGTATATACTAACAATAAAATTCAATAAAGTGATTGGCATCTTTGGACGTTAAATCTGTCACTACTTAAGGTACAGCATTCTTAAAGGATAAGCATGTCCCTTGTGAAATGGCGTGGCATTTTAAGCATGTTATGATTGCTTGTAGTTTGAGAAAAAAGACTTTTAAGTTTCTCAAGTTCGCTAAAATTATTTTTAATATAAATTTAACATTTAAAAATAAAAATACAGTGCAGTGTAAGAATTGTGCCTTTCTAAGAAAGATCATCCACAGTTTCATTCATTATCCTCTTTTTTACTTTAAATATTTGATGATTGCTGTTTCTACTATTTCACGATATTTTCCCGCTTGATAAGTAACTGTATACCATATACGGATGAAAGCCTGGTCTAATCAATGGAGTTTTTAGGGCTCAGCAATTTAGTAGGCTTAATATCTGAATAGATAATATAATAATCTGAAGAGGTAGTCCATGCTTAAAGTGGGGTTGAAAGTATGGGAAAGAAAGATAAAACTAAAAGTCTTCCTCCATAAAATTTAATAGAATATAGAAATTGTTTTGGGGTCTCTACATGTTTCGAACGTAGAAAGGTTCATCATCAGTAGACAGAAAATATATTTGATGCTGATGGTATTAGCAGAAGAGAAAATGGTATAAAACCTTAATCGAGCTTTTATGGCATTGAAAAATTGAAATGTAGAAGTGACATATATGAAAAGGTTGAGGAGAGTTAAAACACGCTGAGCATGTGAAGAATGTTAGTAAAGGAAGTCTAAACAACCAAACAAAATAAGGAAGAAAAAAAAAACTTTTAAAGAGAAGGTGTCGAGGATTTTTTAAATTATTTATATAAATTTTTTTGCAAAATCATAGATATGTCTGCAAGACAGTATAAAGATAAGAATCGTCATTTGTAAAAGTCATAATGTCAAGTAGGTACTCCAAAAACCATTCTTCAACAATTTTGACATTATGACTTCTACAAATGACGATTCTTATCTTAATACTGTCTTACAGGCACATAAATGATTTTTCAAAAAAATTTATATAAAGGATTTAAAAAATCCTCAACACCTTCTCTTTAAGAAGGCCTTTTTTTTCTTCCTTATTTTGTTTGGTTGTTTAGACTTGCTTTACTAACTTTCTTCACATGCTCAGCACTCTCCTCGACATTTTTATACATGTCACTTCTACATTTCAATTTTTCCATGCTATAAAAGCTCCATTAAGGTTTTATACCATTTTCTCTTTTGCTAATACCATCAGCAATATATAAATTTTTTGTCTCCTGATGATGCACGTTTCTACGTTCAAAATATGTAGAGATCCCTAAAGAATGTCTATAATCTATTAAATTTTGTGAAGGAAGACTTTTAGTTTTTTCTTTCTTTCCAATATAATAATCGTTGTAATACAATGATAAAGTCGAATTAATAAAAAATTCTACGAATTTTCTTGGATCTAGATCACTCTTGCCAGTTTTAGACAGTAAATTGGTATAGGGTTTTTATACATGCATTTACCAGGACAGCATTGTTGATATTTATGGAATTTAATAATTATTACATCAGTTTTTAATTTTTTTGATAATAATTTTTTTAAGGAGGTTCTTCGAGAATGCAGCTACTGTCGCATCATCGGCATCAATAACCAAATAATCAACATTAAGTCATTATAATAAACTAGATTTCTACTAGATCTGGCTGTCGTGTATTCAGTATTTACAATTTAGAGGTAAATGATTCTGTTATTATATAGCTTTCCGATGAGTCTCTAATAAGAAGGAAATAGAGGATGTATATTCTCTTTGGCGTCCCTGCTGCAAGCACACATTGTAGTAGTAGTATAGTAGTAGTTAAGGAGAGACTTTACCGGTGTTGTTATAACACCTCTTGTCGACCACAGATCTCGACGGGAGCAGCCTATTACCTCTCCGTGGTGCGACTTAAAGGATACTGTCTCTGAGTTAGTGTTGGGATCACTCGAGTGAAAAATAACGTATCACTCGGTTTTTTCAATCACTTAAATAAGGTTTTAATCCGGTTTTTAAAATCACTTGAATACTCGGTAGTCGGTTATTAAAATAACTCGGTTATTCCCATCACTACCCTGAGTTAATCGTGAACAGTATCAGAAGAGTCACTGCATGGTATAACATCGATATTACCAAACCCTCTGATTTAGGGCGTCTCCCAATCCATCTGGTTCGGTATCAGACAGACGCTCTTTCCATGTCATTGCCGCACTAAATCCTCAATTTGGTTTAGATTAGGTATAGCTTAGTTGTCGACATTCCGAAGAAACTTTTTAATGATACCGAAGGAGCCCGAGAGCCCCACAGCTGTATTGTATCGAGGTCGTCTATCAACGACAGTGCTTCTTCCATTGAAAATGCCATGCTGTATGTTCCATATGCAAACCCACCCCGGTGAAACTGTAAATGGGCGATCTTGCATCACAAGGTCATATTTATCTCATTATCTCAAGTTGCGGCCAGCTGGCCATCAGAGTCAAATTGGCGCTGTTGTCTCTTGATGATTCTCCAGCTAGCCGAGTAACCGGGTTCAGTCGCATATTTTTGACGTATAGAAGAAAAGGACAGTTATATTGAACGCTTCCCAAACTGCGCCAGGTGCTAATTGGAACAAACCAGCCAGCCGCCAGCCCGCCATAGAATGTCACAACTGTAAATTTTTCTTGTCCACGTTTTTTTTCTCAGGAAATTAAATTCATTTTTTATTATTATTTTAATATTTAATACTTACAATTCTATTAGTTTCTATTGAACTTCGCCGATGTGTGTAATTTTTCAGTTATTATCCAGCCTACCATGCAAGTAATTATTTTTTATTGTTTATAAGATTGACTTTACACTTATACCAATTTTTTTTTATTGGAAATGTAAGTTTACAATAAATAAATTAACATCAAATGTTTAACTTGCGTAATAGCTATTATTGGTTTACAAGCCAATCTTAACAAAATATCACTGAGCAGCCTGCAGATAACTGCAACACATTTGTACCCAAGGTAATACCGAACAATCAGTTACGAACAGATAGTTCTCTTGAAATGATAATTTAACATTTTTGTTTTACTGAGTAGATTAAAGGTATAACATGATTGCACAAAGATAATGGTTTGAGCTAACTCGGTAAGTAGATACTTGGCCATTGGCCATATTTTCCAGAGAAATTTAATGTCAACCCGATACTGTTTATTTTGTTTCAGAGAATGCTGTAAGAATCACCTGATATTTTATGGATGTTTTAGCACGTGTCTCGTTGCATCCTAGTGCTTGTGTTTTATACAGTGTTTGTAATATATTATATGAATTGAGACACTTCCTGATGATTCCTCTGAGACGTTACCTAAGGGCATTAGTTTGTTCTAAACAGTTAGTTTTTGTTATGGTTGTCAATGCAGTTTTTATTTATAAATAAAAGTAGAAAAAATTATTTACGATAAAGTGCTTCCATCTTTATTTTCCAAATCTTGGTTAATATAAAAACGTGCTTTTATTCCATAAAATAAATACTTTTGTGCGTGATTTTATTGATATAATTTGTGATTTAATAATATTTATATTGAATCACAAATTAAATCAATGTTCGTTCAACGCTCGTTCAAAAGTTAATAATAAAATTGAAAAGTTTTAAAACCGCTGTTCAAATTTCCCGTCATTGCGCCTCTTATAACCAGCAGGCACACTAAAACCGCTCTCTCTTTCACTCTCTCTTCTTTCCCTCTTCACTGTGTTGCGATTTTTTAACAAGGAGTTAACATTTCTAACCCTATAAATTTTCTTTGTGCAAAACTGCGTAGTATGGTAACGTGGTCAAGCGAACTAAATAAGTCCGCCATATATGAACGCTACCGCTGGGCTAGGCTGCCAACTATCTGTCAGCTAGACGCTATATTATTTAATTTTTGAAAAATAATAATAGCCCTGATTAAATTCACGGCATGTTGTGGATTTCTTTTAAATTTAATAAGTTTTTTGGTCATCGATATTTTTTTCGCGTTCAAATTCTCTTAACACGAAAACAAAAAAGAACAAGAGTGCAATTTGACCGAAGATAGACGACCCACTTTGTTAAAAGGGTTGAGCTGTCGGGTGAAATATTACCGGGTAACTCGGTTGCCCTCGTGCTCAGTGACTTTAACCCCGGGATCACGGTGCGAGCTGGACGTAAAGGGGAGCTGTTTAAAGCGATCTAAACGAATTGTGTGCGGTTTAAAGTTAATGATGTTATTGAGCAAAATAAACACACATTTTATAAACACAGATATTGATGGCAATGGATATTTTTATTAAGTTGTATTTTTATAACTTGAAGTAATAATATTTGTTTAAAAATAGTATCTTATACCGAATTTATAATAATTATACCTATACTTGAATGCGACATTGACAACTAATCAGCTTTAAAATACACACAACCAAACTTATATGGAATCACTCAGTATTTGTGACTAAAATATTTTGTAGGGAAAAAAACTTGGTATGCTAGTTGAAGATAAAGTTTTTTGCTTTAAAAATAAACATGATAACAAAAAGTAAACGACTGCATATTATTATAATCTTTTAAATTTTGTGTTCAGTAGTAAAATCACGTTACTCCTGTAATTTTATTTCGGTCCAAAGGAGATAATAATGCCTTATGTTGAACTAACAGATGTGCAGATGAGAAAAATTGTTGCTTTCGTTGAACAAGGAATGTCCCAAAGAGACGTAGCAGAAGTAGTAGGCGTTACCCAGGATCTTGTAACAAAAATGTATGCAAGGTATTTGGAATTAGGAGCTCTCAAGAATAGTCCTAGACAAAGTCGTCAAAGAGTTACAACTGAACAATAGGACCGCTTTATGTGCCAAATTGTTAGAAAAAATCAGAATGTTTCTCATCCAGAGTTGAAACGACACCTTCTAGAAGCTACAGGAGTAAATGTTTCAGTTGAAACTATACGAAAAATACTTCATGCTCGAGGGTTGTACAACAGGAGACCGTTACGGGTTCCAGAGTGTTGTCCAGGCAAAACAAAACTGACCTGCTAAATTGGTGCCTTCAACACCAAAACTGGACAATTGAAAATTGGCAAAATGTTCTATTTTCAGATGAGACCAGAATTGGCCTTAGATCAGATGATCGTCGAATTCGGGTTCTCAGAGCTCCAGGAAGACAAGCTAGACTCCAGGCTGCCAAATCTATCCCAAAATATAAAGGGGCAACCGTAATGTTTTGGGGAGGTATTATGATGGGAGCCAAAACTTCTTTTGCTACCTCTCCAACAAACTTTAACCGGTCGGAGATATGTTGATCTGGTGTTGGAGCCGGTAGTTAGGTCTTGGCGAGGTGCAGTTGGGAATAATTTTATCTTTATGCAAGATAATGCACCTCCTCATACTAGCAGAGTGGCTCGAGAATTTCTTGAAACGGAAGGTGTCACAATTTTAGACTGGCCTGCATGTTCACCGGGCTTAAATCCAATTGAAAATTTGTGGGACTATCTTAAAAGAAGGATTAGAGCTCGTCGGGGCAATCCAGGAAATATCGCACAGCTCATTCAAGCAGCATTAGGAGAATAAGAAAACATAACGCAAGAAAATGTTGACAATTTAGAATCAGAAGCATTTCAGCGCGAATTGAAGATTACATGAGGGGTAGAGGTGGCAATACGGATTATTATAATTAATAAGTTTCTATTTTTTTTTCTCGCTTTTTACTAGTTAATTTAAATCTTATTAATTTTCAGAAACCAAAAAAAAACCGTTATGTTTCTTTAGTCAATTATAATTAATTCTTTAATTCGTATGTGAAAATTTTTGATTAAAACATTGGGTAAAGAATGAATTTTATATCTAAATAAATAATTTTCGTATATTCCATACATAATAAAAAATATTAGGTGATTCCATATAAGTTTGGTTGTGTGTATGTAAGGAATAGAATTTCAATTTAACTTGGATTTTTTGCAGGCAAATAGTGTTTCTAGCTTTTAATTCTATACCAAACTTAGTTCTATAAAACCACTAAGGTAACTTTTAATCCAGCAGAATTATTCAGGCTTGATTTCAAATGGTTCTGCTTATAACCAAAACTAACGAGATATTTAAGTTTTTTTTTTGCTTTACCTAATATTATAAATTATTAGGATAACTATAGTTATAGGATGACTATAGTGGAAATAAGGTGGAGCAATGTCAGTATTGGCTCGCTGTAAACAAAATAGATTACACAGAGTATCATAGAAAACTAGTTATTATAGTTAAATACATATTTTCTTGTCTTAGACTTCTTAGAGAAACACAATTTACAACTAAAACACTTTCTTAAATGTTTGGTAAAGTCCCCATAATATTGATTCGAACCTTATATCTGGTATTGCAACGTTGTCAAAAACCCGTTACTTTATTCAGCATCTATACTTTCAATAACTAACTGTTGCTGTGCTGTTGTTGTACTTAAATAAAAACATATTTTTGCCTAGATTATTTCGTACACCTGTCAATTTCGCCTTTTCGTCCAATCAAACCATCTCGTTTTAACTAATCAGCTAGTATAATAGTGACAAAACTACTTGGGATTTTAGCGATTAAGCGTCGCCATTGGCCCGTCTAGTTCTGTCACAATATATGTCAATTATTTTTTTATAACTTTTTCGGATAATTTCTGATATTTTAATACAATAACATTAGTACTATATTTATTTACCTACTTGTTTTTATATTATAATGCACTCATGCCTATGTTTATTCCAATAAAGTTGCTATTATTTATAAATTACACCACATTTAAACAATACTTATCAAATGTCATTTATTATAGAACTAATCTAAAATTCTGACTTTTGCTTATAAGGCTGGCAACCAAACATACAATTATAATTGTATGCATGTTTGGTTGCCAGCAGTAAACTAAACAGTTTTCGTTGAGTGGTATGTTATGCAATTTTACTAAAAATAACTATTCCAAGTAATACACCGCAGGCTACCTGTAGAAATATATAAAACATTATTACTCAATAGATATGGATGGGACATTTGGAGTTTACGAAATAATCGTGCCAAATATCACTCGACCATAATTTTTTTATTGGTTAAATTTTCAATTTTTCACTCAAACTTTTTTGGCAATTTTTCCTCGTTGAACTTTGGGCATGTTTATTCAAAGATTAAATCCCGTGAGCATCGCTTTCGGGATCTAATCAGAATAAACATTTCCAAATTCAACTCGTAAAATTTCCAAACAAAAAAGTTTTCGTGACAGCTGAAAAATTTAACCGATAAAAAAACCAGGTCTTGTGATATTACTGTTGATTATTTCTCCTAATTAAAACTATGTAATTATTTGGAAAGTTTACCAAACATATTATAATAAAATATTTGAATTTCAGACATTGTAATAGTCATAGACATTAATTTTAATTATAAGTTTTTCTTTACTATTGTGAGGTAATTCTTCATCGGCCATTAAAGCTTTTAGACAGCGGAAGAAAGCTGTTCGTGTGATTGCCGATCCTGGTTACTTTAACCACTGTCATGCCATTTTTAAGAGGTTTGAAATTATGCCTCTACCTCCTATGTTTATATCCAATCAACTGTTCGAAATTCATAAAAACAAGAATAGTTTTTCCTTAAATTCCAATTTTCATAAACTTAACTAGCGGTTAATGACAGATACTAGCACAGCCAATTAATTTCATTCAGTTCGGACCGGTTTTACATTTCCAGTTTGTACAAACCTTTCTAATATGTTTTACAGGCTCCTTTTGTCTGGATGTTGTCGTTCCGAATAACGCTGTGCGTAAACTCGGCTTGCCAAAAAAGTGTTCTTTTCGCATGTTCCTAATATAAAATCATATCTACGAGCTCTTCTTGGTTGTAGTCCATCACAAAAAACAATATAAAGTACTTATAATAGCTAAAATAATTACTAACAATTTAACAATATTCAAAACTTTTAGATTACTAAAGTCAAAATGGTCTCTTGTCACTTTAATAAACTTTAATACCAATAAATTGTTTTTCAAAGCCATCTTCGATATTTATTCATAATAATGACTGTTGGAATAGATGATAAAATGAGGTTTCTGCAAATAAGTCTTGATGCATTAGAAATTGCGATAGGGTTGTAATTAGGACAAATGTTTGATTTTTAATTCTGCATCGATTGACATTAAAATATTCGGGGTTCCTATTTGAAATAAGAAAAATAAATTGCTTTAAAGTTTGCAAAGTTTGACACTAAACATTGGACACCCTGTATAATTCGTTGTAATCAAACTTGATTAACGAGACTGTAAGGCTTTATTTAAAAAGTACGTTTGTATATTTTTATTAACTAGAAATTACTTTTATTTTTTATTAATTTTTAAAACCAGTTGTGCAAAACTGATATTTTTCAGTTTTTATTTTCTTTCGCCTATAATACTGAATCGATTTCAATAAAATTTTAGGGTTATGTAGGTAAATATAGGATGCATCTTAATAAGTAAAAAAACATAATAATATGGCATGTAATCTAAAAAAAATGCATCCCTATGACGTCACACTTTTTTGGAACACCCTGTATGAAAAAACAAATTTTCCTGAAATGTGCCCCAAGATACAGGTAAGGTCTGCAAAATATCAAAATCCTAACTTAATTACTAAGTGAGCTACATAGAAGACGGGAGTTGAGGTGCAGGACCCTGTATGTCCGCCTGATCTGACATCAAAATTTTCGGATATGCTGGCACCTGCAAGCGGGTCTTTAATGGGATCGGCCTGGATAATATTATTTATTTATTTATTATGTATATATAAATAAGTATTTCTTTAGCAAGTTTAGAAATAGTGTAAATTAATCGTTGCATTGTAATGTACCATAATAAATGCCGGTTAAACATAATCTATAATAAATAGGCTATATAAATGCTGTAAACATGCCTGGTATGTATTTAGAATGTATTTTAAAATCGTTTACACATTTTATCTCTGTTTCTTTCTATGGCGTTTCAGCAGATGTAAATAAGCACCGATATAAAAAACATATGTCGTCATATTTAATCTAAAAATTCAATAAAGCTGTACAAAATGATAATATATCGGCACACAACAACCGACACTTCCGTTCTGTAGGTCGCGAGAATAATCGAAAGATGGGCCAGTGGAGATTGCCGACTCGGGATTTTAATGCCCAGGGAGGAAGACAACATATCGATATAAAAAAATATATGCTATTAGCCGTGTCCGGCAGTTTCTTCGTTCATATATAAATTTTTGTGGTTTGCCCTGTGTCGAGCCGCTGACAATATAATAATTTGATACAAACCCAAACAAACCCGAACAACCGACTTTGAATTTGATTTTGACCCACTTTAAACGGTCAGATTTAATTTAAATTTTGTAGACTTATCAAGAACCGCTGACAATACAATAATTTGATAAGTTTATCTCATTTTATTCGGGTTTGCTCGGGTATGTTGATCCAATGCTTTGAATCTAGCTATTAAAAAAAATGGATCCACTGTTTTAAATCTAGCCATTTCAAAAGGTCATTGTTTAATTAGTGACAGTATTCGATCTCTACTCCGCACCTCTCTATGACTATCTCTGCTCAAAAAAAAATGTTTTCTTAACAATAACTCGAACTAAAAAATGGAAAATAAATATAGTTTAAAAAAAACTAAAAAACACGCTTTAGTAATTAATCAAACTAAAAAGCGGAAAATAAATATACTTTAAAAGAATTTTTTTAAATAATTCTTGAAATTCTTTATATAGGCAGAAAATAATAATGAACGATAAACATTAGTATTATTGTGAAAAAAGCATGGTGCGCTTTGTGCTATATTTTTCGTATATCGAGCGGCCCACGCTTTTTTCACAATAATACTAATGGTTATCGTTCATTTTTTGTTTTCTGCCTATATTAAGAATTTCAAGAATTATTTTAAACTATATTCATTTTCCTTTTTTCAGTTTGATTAAATTATTAAAGCGTGTTTTTTAGTTTTTTTAAACTATATTTATTTAAATATCAGTAGCTCGTTAAATATGGGACTTAAGTATGCGAAATATTATAGTAACTGTAGTGCCTTTATTCCCTATAATTGGAACATGCTATAAAATAAAATGACTTCTATATAAAAAGTTACATATTTAAAAATAAAAAAAATAAAAACTGAAAATTTTTATTTTTTTATTACTGTTGTCAAAAGTATTGTTATTTGTACCTCAAGTCATGTATTTTATAACATGCTAAATATTATAATACTATTTAACTTGAAATTTTTTTTTATTATTATCGTTTCTTGAATATCGATAAGTGCTACATCGATTCTTTCTGAAAAAAAACCATCCCTAATAATGCCGCCTGTTTCGATGGCAATTTATAGGTCTGGCAAGTAGTGCGCTTCTTATCTGACAATTTTTGTTATTTACACTCGGCTAGAGGAGGATAAACCGGATGTTTATCCCCCCCTCTAGACAAGCCGAAATATAAGGCAACCGGGGATATGTCGATATATTCGTTGTTTGCAGCGTTTTTAAATGTATGTCGGTGACATTTGTAAAACATAAAAATGCTGAAGTGTTGCTGAAAATTTTTAAGTTTACAAATGGAATTTTGTTTGTGCTGGTGGATCAATAAAACGTAAAATAAATAAAATAATGCAATGGAATTAAATAAAATATAATGATTAAAAAAAGTATGTATGTACATGAAAATAGCTTTAATAACTAATGAATAAATAAGAATATACAAAAAAAGAAAACGTCAGAATTTCAAACATATAACAACAGAAAATTTAATAGAAAGTAACATAAACGTTGTAAATTGCTATACAGTGCACCTTGCACCTATTAGACGATTTTTTTTTTAATATGGCCAAAACGGAAATACGACTGTCCTTCCTTGTTCAAAAAGTCGAGAATTCATATAAAAGCCCAAGCTATTATTTATATAAATAAACTAATTTAGTTTTCAATAAAAAGGACACTTAGAGTACAAAATAAAAGAAATAACCCGATAATTTTCTCAAAAAAAGAGCCTTCTTGTCCACTTCCGCACCTGTCCTACGTAGCAACTGCTAAATTGGATACAATTTAATTGTTTGATTAAAATACAATTATAATAAAAACTATATATCATAGATTTGGTTATTCTTTCTACTAAAATATTTAATGACATAACCGAGATAACCCGCAATAGCCTTTGCAGTATTAGCTTTCTAGGACTGTCACCTCGGAAAAATCCATTCCGCACCTACGAAATCCACACATTAAGACCGTCAGTTTGGCATCAGTGCGTTTATATAATTTTTGATTTTGTTATAGTGTTGTGCGCCGCTTAAAGATATTGGTAAGTACTCGTTTCTTGATATATATTGGCAAAACAGTTAATTAAAAAAAGAAAGTGCGTGTCCTCTCTGCACCGCAGTTTCCGTTTACGTTACGTATTTCTTTTAGAAAAATAGATTATGGTATGGTACATTTTTGGGTCGGCAAAACATAACCTAAGAATAATGCGAATCAGCGTTGCCAGATTTTGTGAATAAATTAAAAAGTCAAAAAATGTCCATTCGGCACCGTCCGTTCCGTGCCTGTTTTACGTTGGTCCGGATTGGACAGTTAGGTGCGGATTTGACATAAATAAGTATTTATCGGTGTTGGTTAATGGTAATGTTGAAGAAGCACTTAAAAAAGAAACTGACCACATTAAGACCGATCTCAACAAAAATGGCTACCCCACAAGATTAGTCGACACAATATTGGAAAATCGTAAGAATCGACCCAACGAGCAAGAAGCAAACAGAGAGGCACAACCAACACTCAATATTCCGTATGTCAAAGGAGTATCTGAGAAAATAAGAAGACTAGGACAACGATATAACATCAATACCGTATTCAACTCGAGGGACACCCTAAGAAGCCACCTGACGAAGACGAAGCCCACGAGTCAAAAAGATAGGAAAAACTGCGTCTACCAGATCCCCTGCGAATGCGGCCAATCCTATATGGGTGAGACATTAAGACCATTAGAAACAAGGATTAAAGAACACAAAAACAATACGTTAAAAGGAGAGACCGAAAAGTCAGGTGGAGCTGACCATGCCTGGAAACATGGTCACCATATCATGTGGTCAGAAGCTGAAATCCTACATAAAGAACCACACTGGAAGAAAAGAAAGTTCAAGGAAGCTGCTGCTATTCACCAGAACCCAGGCTGCTTTAGTAAACCATCCTTAGACATAAGAAATATCTGGAAACCTTTGTTAGATAGATGTAATATTAGGATAAGATCCCGTGCCAACTGAACGCATGACTGCACCCACCTCAGTTATGCTTTAAAGCACCTAGCTAGTATAAATAGTCCTGTAGTTACTTTACTTATTTAGTATTTACCTGAAGACGACTGGAGATACTTACCAGTTCAAACGTTGTGATTTAAAACAAATAAAGACAATGGAAGTCCAAAACTCTTTCATCATTGTCTCCAACCTTCAAACAGTCATATTAAGATATGATAAGCACTTCCTTATCTCAAATTTTTATTTTTATTTATTACAACTACAGTATACAAAATTACTTAATAGGTATAGGTACAATCACTTTAACAAAAACAATCGATACCTACAACACCTGTATCGAGTCAAGTGTACGGCAACGAAACTAATGTGGCAACTGCACACGAAATCAACCTTACTTAAAAATAAAATTGTATAAAATATTTCATCTCTAATAAAACTTTATGTAGGTTTACTATGTCTGCAGTTTACCGATGATAGTAAAAGTTTTATTTTGCTTTGTCAAAGTTATCTTATTATCTATAGGCAGTCACATAAAAAATTGTACCGTATAGAGATCGGTAACCCGAATTAGATTTAGTTTCATTCGAATAAAATTAGGGATGAAAAAAACTATTTTAATATGAAATTATTGCTTTCAGTAACACATTTTAGTTAAAAAAAAGTCCAGTACGGTTTCGGATTTATTTTTATTTGCGAATTAAGCCAAACCTATCAAGTGTACTAATAATTCAGCTTTTTGTTATTGCTGTTCCGAGTTCGTTTTAAATGTTTACAGACTCGACGATGTTCGGCAAAATTAACAGCGACTGGATGGTAAATGATTTAAAACTATATACAGTTTAAAATGCTCATGTTAAATTACTACTAAATGTTTCATTGAATAGGTTAATTATTTTTCCTACGACCACCTTTGAAAATGAGAAAAAAAGCACACCTAACTTGGCTACAAATTCCTTTATATCACACGCGTGTTGAAGTATTTTCTTTCAATACGTGTGTTGAAATATATAAAACAGCTGATGGCCGACGAATTTGGCAGCAAAACTATTTTGAAAAACACAAACTTACGGAACCCGTGGAGCGAATTGGGGTGCTGGGTGAGATAAAGTACACCAGGGCATTACTACAAATTTAAAAAAAAAACTTTTTTTTGTTATTTTTGGGAACCCAAGAGTATTTAGGATAAAAAAAATATTATATCAAAAAGGGAAAATATGCAGAAATCCCACCAAACATGTCAACTAAGTTGAACCACAGAAAATAAAGGGGCAGCTATAGAGCAGAAATAGAATACCTTAGGAAATACCGATTTATAATTTTACAATTATCTCGGATAAAAATATCCATACAATGTTTAAAGATGTGGAAGTGAATGTGCTTTATGTAAGTAAATTTATTTTAGCAATATTCAAAATCAATCGAATATGGATAGAACTTTTATAATTAACAAGCTATCGATATTTAACTCCATCTCTATCTATCTATAAATAATGCTGAGGTTATGTTTTAGTTTCGTGTTTTGTTGTTTTTGTATGTATATTTAGGTATATTATTGTTTTATTGAAAGAATGCAAGCAGCTAAAAAATCAGAAACGAAATTTATTCACTGTACATAGATAGTAGGTATGATGTATGATACAAATTGGGAAAACTTAAATAATAAAATTAAAGAAGATTTTAAAATTATAAAAAATTGGTTTGATAACAATTTATTAACAATAAATTTTAATAAAACAAATTATATTCCTTTTAGACTTATAAAGACATTCAAATTTTTAAAGTTAATAAAATAAAATATTTAGGAATTATTTTTGACAGTAAATTAAATTGGAATTTTCACATAGAATACTTAATTAAAAAATTAAGAAGTTTACTACCGATTTTTAAAAACATTAAAAAATTTTTAAATGTAAGACATATGGAAATATTATATTACGCGTTAGTTAAAACTCATTTAAATTACGGAATTTTAGGTTGGGGAGGAATAAATAGAACTTTAGTTAAAAAATTAGAAATATTACAAAAAAGGTTTCTAAAAATTATATACAATAAAGATTATCTTTATCCTTCAAAAGAATTATATTCAGAAACAAAAAAGTTGAACATAAGACAACTTTATATTTATAACATCTTAATATATATATTTAAAAATAAAAACCTTATACAATTTAAAAACCATAATCATAATACACGTCATAAAAATGAAATAACCATAAAACCTAAAATAAATAAGTCCATAGGACAAAAAAATTTAAAATATTTATGTTTTTATTTAAACGATTATTTACCAACAAAAATTAAAAAATTGATTTCATTAAAAAAATTTAAAGTCGAAATAAAAACATGGATATTAAAAACAGACAATTTAAAAATATTTTTAGAAATGCTTTAATTAATTAATATTGTTCTGAATAACTTATATAAGTAATATTTTTTACTTAAAAATTATAAATTAATGATTTTATTATAGGTTATATATTTCTTTAAAAAAGCTGCGTTTATACTATAAATTAACATTTTTTACTTTAAAAAACTTTATTTTTACTGCATATTAATTATTTATGATTTTACATACTAAAACAAAAAATAAGATTTGCCCCTAACAAGCTCAGCTTCAGGGGATTAAAAAATAAGTTTATTGAAGACAACATAAATATATTTATTATATTATTAATTTTTAAATAAACTTATTATTATTATTATTATTATTATTATTATTATTATGTGCGTAAGCAAATAGGAGAAAAATTATTCTTTTATTTAAATCTAGGTGAGTTAAAATGTTTAAGTGGGCATTGCTTTTATTTTGTTTTAATATAGAAAAATGTATTTTAACTCTAGAGTGAAAAGTTGAAATAAATTTTTCAACTACTATAGTGTTGAAAAAATTTGTTTAACACAATGTTGATACCTACAAACTATTAAAAACAAATCGAACTCTTTCTGATTATTTTGTATGGTCGTAGGAAAAATTGTGTACATTACTCGTGTGAAAGTGGTTTTCTTACACTCGGAGAATTTCCGCTCTCCTCGTTTCGGGGGTGCCAATTTCAACACTTGTTATGTAATATACTATAAAGGTATTAAAATGGTTTACCATTAATAATACAACAATAAACTGAAAATGAAACTTTTAAATCAAGTTAAGTTTTTTAATTTTCATTAGTGCGTAGCATAGTGCGAACAAGGCATACGAATACTATTTTTGTGTTTTAGTTTTTTTTGACTTTGTACTATCTAGTGTTTTACGAGAAGAGAAATCTCGCACTTTTTAAAAAACTTTCGGCAAATCGAGATAAGATTTTTTCAAACCTCGCTTCACTAATATCTCGTAAGATGTTTTCTCGTCTCGTCTCGCGAGAGTTTCGCTATTTCTCGCCCTCACAATATGACGTTATGAAAAAAAAACTTCTGCAGAAGCTTCAAGTACATACGGGTTTTTATTATTACCAATACCATATGAGTATTATAAACGATTTTCAAAAGTGTTACTAAAGATAAAGTCTGGCAGTTCAAAATAATAGTACTAATATTATCTAACTAATACGCATGCGTCACTAGAACCGAATTCGCGGTTCGCGCCTTTGCCTTCAAACTTGAATCATGTTTCTAGGGCTGCGTATGTATACAAAAATAGAAATTTAGAATGTTAAAAGTAAGACAGATCCTTTTTGAGTAATCAAGGCACAAAATGGCAACGCTGGTTTCCTGCACGTTGCACGTGGCGGAACAGAATGGACGCAAGTGCAAAAATAAGTCAGTTACCGGCGCCAGGCTTCTAAAAACACATGTCTGTCTTGTTTATTTGTCTTTTTTATATAAAAAATGTGTGTAAAATGTTTTAAATATAGAGAAAATTATAGTTTAATGTTATTTTAACTGGGTAATTAATAAACCATGTTTTTTTCAGAAATCATTGTGAAAATTCACGTTTTTATTGCCCGTTGTAATATTCGTTTCGTATTTGTGTCTGTAATAACCTAACAGCAAAAAACAATAACGGTGTTAAAATAATTGTAGTTTGCCATAATATTATTGTCTGTGTGTATATAGTGAAAAGGAAGTTAGATTGTCTTGATTATTATTTTAAAATAATCATACCTTAACCAAAATTTGCCGTTTTCCAGGGTATAAATCAAATTACCATAGCTCCTTAAAACAAGGTAAGAAACTATATCTACCTTTAAAATTTTCGGCCAGTTATGACACCACCACACACTGGACACTAGGGTGGAACAAAAAAACTTTTTTACTCCAAGTAGTGTGACATAAGTGTTAAAATATGCGCATTAGTAAACAAAAAAAAGTGTTAAAAGTTGACAGATTTTAATATTCTGGGGTTCCTCAAAGCCCTAAAAATTTTTAATATTGCCATGTTTTGAAAAAAAAACTAACTTCTTTAAAAATAGGAATGAGTAATGTTAATTTTAGAGTTGGTTTCTTTTTATTATTCTGAACTTGAAGTAAATAAAAATATAATTTAAAACAAAACCTGTATTTTTTTCCCATTGGCTGCACTTGAATAGCCTCAAAATGTTAAAATTTCGCTTTAAAATTTAGAAGGTAGTTTCCTACGACTTTAAACAGCATACTATAATGTATGTGATGATTTATGTCACAAAAATCAAAAATTTATAAAAATTGGTTAGACTGAAAAAGTTTTTATTTTATTAAATATGGCGTCCCTTTGAGGAACCTCAAGATACAAAGACACAAGTTTTATTTTTCGTATACTTGTGTTTAATAGTAAGAAGCATATTTTTTTAACTATTAAGCAACGCTATTCAATTTTTTTTTATTTTCGTTAATTTTCGTTCCACCCTACTGGACACCATCAAAATAGTATGTAGTTTACTACCTACATTTTGTTGAAAGTGCCATAATATTATAGGCACTTAATTAGCGAAGACGATTATCGTTTATCAAATGGTCCTCTGTACCAAACATTTCGACATAAACTATACAGTGTCACCAGTAAAGTTCGCATCATATGGGATTTTTTTTTTATTAATAGCTTTATTCGCAATTTGACTTTGGCATCAAGCTCTGCTTCGATCGAGATGAAAATTAAGCAAAAAAATAGTAGTCACGTGATTCGCATTATATGTAAAATTAAATTTTTTTCAAAAAAAATAATTCAAAAGTGGGGTTATTTCTGAAAATATCGAAAAAAGTTATTGGAAAAAGTTTTTCTAAATGCAGTTTCTAGTCCACGTGCAAAGTTTCAGCCGCATAAGATAATTTTCATTTTTTACCTATATTTTGTAAATTGCACCATTTTTGCAAAATAAGACTCAACGCAACTTACATGAAACTTCTTAGTTTTGACAATGCTTTATTTCAGAAACATTTTCTTTGAAGTAGCGCCATATTAAATGTGTATTTTTCTATAAAATCAAAATTGGGCTATTGAAATTTGTTCGTATGTGATGCAAAGTTTATTTGTTTTTGACCCTGTATAAGGTAACTCCATAAAATAAGTATTTTTGAAAAGGTAGTTTGTGTCTAAACGTAATACACCTTAATATTAAGACAAAAAAGAACACAGTGTCTTCAGTAAATTGTTTTTTAGGTGGAAAATAAATTTTAGTTTAACAACGTAAAGTTTATCTATTTTCAACGATTTAATTTAAGACCCCTATATTATAATTTATTATTAAGCTATGTTATAATAACGTTAACGTGTATTACTTTCAACAACAAACTACGTTTTCAAAAATATTTATTTTATGAAGTTACCTTATACAGGGTCCAAAACAAATAAACTTTGCATCACATACGACCAAATTTTAATAGCCCAATTTTGATTTTGTAGAAAAACACACATTATGTGGCGCTTCTTTAAAGAAAATGTATCTGAAATAAAGCATTGTCAAAACTAAGAAGTTTAATGTAAGTTGCGTTGAGTCTTATTTTGCAAAAGTGGTGCAATTTACAAAATATAGGTAAAAAATGAAAATTATCTTATGCGGCTGAAATTTTGCATGTGCTCTAGAAACGGCATTCAAAAAAACTTTTTCTTATAACTTTTTTCGATATTTTCAAAAATAACCCCACTTCTCAATTATTTTTTTGAAAAAATTAAAATTTGACAGATAATGCGAATCACGTGACTACTATTTTTTTGCTTAATTTTCATCTCGATCGAAGCAGAGCTTGATGCCAAAGTCAAATTTCGAATAAAGCTATTAATAAAAAAAAATCCCATATGATGCGGACTTTACTGGTGACACTACATAATATACGTTATAAAAAAATTCTTTCGGTCCTTTTTTCTCTTGTTTTTCGGCAACGTGTCCAAATTTTTCCTAGCCACCGTCTCACGAAATTCTCGCAAAAAAAAAACTCTCGTCTCGTCTCGTTTTCGCAAGATGAGACGAGAGTGCAACACTATTACTATCATCCTACATTTAAATTTCTCCTTATAAAGACTAATTTTTGTTAAAAAAAAGGACTTTTTGAAGTTCCCATAACTGTGTGCTTAAAATAATTAATTTCAGTTATTGACACCTTCTAGGGGCGAGTAACCATATTTTATTATTTACTAGCGACCCGCCCCGGCTTCGCACGGGTACAATGCTAATACTAAATATGCCTACCTACTACAGAATGTCCTTATAAACAACGTTTACAGCTTTTTTGTCATTAGACAATACAAACATGTTTTGTTTAGAGGTTACTCTTGAAAGAGCGACATACAGTGTGTCCGAAATTCAAGTCTCTATATGGGTATCTCGCTTAATAGATGAGATAGAAAGTTGGTTAAATAGGGAATATTTTAGAGAATTTAATGCCGATCTCGAATTTATTTTCGAAATTATTAAAAGTTTTGTAGTTTTGCACTTATTAAACAAAAACTAAAAATGACGCATTTCGTTTTTTTAAATAGGGGCTTACCGGTTAATTTGACATATCCCAAAGTGTTACATTCTTAAGACACTTTTTAGGGAAGAACATTTCTGTACAAAAAAAAAATGCAGATTGTCTTTTGTTTGTGAGTTACCCACAGTAACTTTGTTATTTCTTCTGGCGGCCATCTTGGATTTATACATTAAATAATTTCTCTTTGAATTACCTTTTAAACGATGTGCCACATGCTACCAAAATTTTGGAGAAATACTCTTAAATTATTAAAAAAACAGTTTTATCGTTAACTTGGCAACAGCGCATGAATCTAACATAGCAGATAGTAATTAAACCATTTAAAGCACCTCTTAAACCTTTATTTTTTTAGAATACAGTTTCTTACAAGATCCTTAAATTCTGAACCTGACCTAACCTAACCAAAACCAAGTAGGATAACTTAAAATAAAAAACATTTTATCAACAGCCTGCAACTAATTTAGTTATTAAAAAATGGCAAGATAAGATACATTCATAAACGATCTAAGATGATAAGAACATCGGAAGAGTTTTAAAAAACTGTCAAAATTGTCACAGTGTTAATGGCCGACATTTTAACCATTTTAATTAATAGATTCGAAAAACGAATTTTTAAATTCTTATATCGTCTATGAACGTATCTTATCTTGCCATTTTTTAATAACTAAATTAGTTGCAGGCTATTGATAAATTATGTTTTTTGTTTTAAGTTATCCTATTTTATGTACAAATCCAAGATGGCCGCCATAAGAAATAACAGAGTTACTGTGGGTAACTCACAAACAAAAGACAATCTGCATTTTCTTTTTGTACAGAAATGTTCTTCCCTAAAAAGTGTCTAAAGAATGTAACACTTTGGGATATGTCAAATTAACCGTTAAGCCCCTATTTAAAAAAAAAGGAATGCGCCATTTTTAGTTTTTGTTTAATAAGTGAAAAACTACAAAACTTTCAATAATTTTGAAAAAGGATTCGAGATCGGCATTAAATTCTCTAAAATATTCCCCATTTAACCAACTTTCTATATCATCTATTAAGCGAGATACCCATATAGAGACTGGAATTTCGGACACACTGTATAATTGACCATGAGAAAAACACTCAACGCTTAAATCTAAGCCCGCAACGTTGAAAGTTTGACCCTGCGATTTATTAATGGTCATTGAAAGATGTCTTTACCGGAAATTGTAGGCGTTTAAATTGGAACAGTAAATCTGATGTCAGAGGAATTCGGGGAATTAATACGTCTTCTCCGGTACCACATCCGGTGAGTATTGTGCACTCTATTATGAACGTTTTTAGTGATTTTATCAGCAAACGCGTGCCATTGCAAAGTTTAGGTGGATTCAGGTTTCTTAATAAAATAACAGGACAACCTACTTTCAACACCATTTTATTAGGAGAACCTAACCTACTTAAAATAAGTAGGTACTTACCTAATATAAGTGCGGTTTAAAAATAATCCTAACGACGTTTTAAAGAACGAACATACAATTATTTTCCTCGCTATAGAGCTCCGATAAACGCGTCCGATCAACAAACCCGAAACGCGGCGCCACCGGCTGGGCCGTAGGTTCAGCCAGCAGCGTTTGCAATGTAAGCGCAAATAAACAAACCTCTAAATTTATCAGTGTTTCTCTACAATATTATGCATGTATTATACATAAAAACCTTCCCCTTGAATCACTCTATCTACTAAAAAAAAACGCTTCAAAATCCGTTGCGTAGTTTTAAAGATTTACGGATATAAAGGGACATGAACAGGATAGCGACTTTGTTTTATACTATGTTAAGATTAATTTTTGATCACTATAAATGTTGGTAAAATTGTTACTTTATATAATGTATACAATATATTATAAAAAAATGCATATGCAGTTGTTGGCACTATGTTAATAACTGAAAAATAGATAAGCCAATGACTATATTATCAGAAATGACAAATTAATAAATTATCATATGTATTATCCTTAAATCAAGTTTTTTCAGCTTTATAAAACGGTCGTTACATGTTTGATTTCATTTTAGATGCCTAAAACAATAATTCATGATTTTTGTTCGCGTCAAGTCACATACTATAAGTGAGAAAATAATAATAGGTTGGTGAAAAATAAAAAGAAAAGAACAAGCAGACAAAAAGAGAAAAAGTAGATAAAGAGCTACTAAAGAAATCAAAATAAAAGGCCATATATATAAAAATATATGATAACCAAAATAAGAAACATGACATAAAAGAAGACATAAAATAAAACACAATAAAATACACTTGCGCGCACAAAAAACGACCCACCCAAAACTTTGATTAAGTTTAGGGATTGGTAACTTTTTAATTTTTAGTCCGATTTTAGTGTTTTTTTAGAGAACTGTAGGTACAACTGTACGTTTTAACTTAGCATTTAGGAATTTTAACTAGCATTGGTTATTCGACCTATTATACAAGGATAATCAAAATGTTTTTTTTTACCTAATTTCAAAACACCCTGTGGTATAATCAAGTGGGAAAATTATTTCAAAATACCAATTTTCTTTTGGAGTCATCTATTCTTTACATCTTGTTTTTTGGTTTATGTCAATACATTCATTTATTCTCACACAAATAAAAAATGATCCTTGGTATGAATAATTTAAATTAAAGCAAAAAAAAAAATTAGAGTGAGTGTAAATTTATTAAGAGTGCTTATCGTTGTAGCCGTAGCAACCGCTAATAATGTGTTTATGTTGTTGTTCTATCGAAAATAACAAACGTGTGTGGGATTTAAATTATTGCCTTTGTAATTGAAATTTACACATTATTCGCTTTTTATAATTTAATTAATTTTCAAGTGTGTTAGTTAAATGCAGACTACACCACATAAAGCCGCTCAAGTAGTTGCTTTAATTCAAAATGGACTTCACCAGCGAGAAGTTGCTCGAACTTTGAATATGACACGCGCAGCAGTTCGAAGGGTATGTCAACATCATGAGGAAACTGGGTCCTTTCATAGGCGACCTGGAACAGGCAGAAAGCGATGTACAACAAATCGTGATGACCGCTTTATTGTCTCGACATCATTAAGAGATCGTCGCCTTAATGCTGTTCAAGTTCAACAACAACTCCGTGGAATACAAGGAAATGCTATTAATCAGTGGACAGTCAGGCAAAGACTGCAGGAAAGTAACCTAAAACCTAAAACACCTGCGATTGGTCCAAAACTCAGCCCAGCTCATCGTCAAGCACGCCTGCGTTTTGCACGGGATCATCTGAATTGGACATTAGAACAGTGGGGGTCTGTTTTGTTTTCAGATGAGACTCGGATTTGCCTCTATGATAGAAAAGAGAAGAAAGAAAGTATACCGAAGACCAGGAGAGAGATTTGCAGAATGCTGCATTGAAGAGCGGATTGCTTATGGAGATGGCTCCTATACATGATCTGGGGAGCAATTTCAATGGGAGCACGAACCGACCCTGTTTTCATTCGTAGGGACGACCACGTTCGCGGAAGTGAAGGTTTGACGGGTGCTGGGTATATCGAGGAGATTTTAGCACTTTATGTAGTACCTTACATCAACTACATTGGAGATGAATTTATTTTTATGCATGACAATGCGAGGCCGCACACCTCAAGAATCATGCAGGCTTACATCGCCGAAGTCGGTTTTCGAGTTATGGAGTGGCCAGCATATAGTCCGGACCTAAATCGGATCGAACATTTATGGGACGAGCTTAAAATAGGAATTCGTGCTAGACTTCATGCTCCAACTTCGATCCGAGAGCTGATTATTGCTGTAGAAGAAGAGTGGCTTAACATTCCACAAGAAACAGTAACAAACCTAATAAGATCTATGCCTACTCGTATGAGAGAGGTAATAAGGGCAAGAGGGGGTCATTCCCATTATTAAAACTAAATTAATTTACTAGTTACTTCAAATAATTTTTTATTAAACCGTATTTATTTTAGTAATAAAAATATTTAATTTTTTCTTTTGCTTTAATTTAAATTATTCATACCAAGGATCATTTTTCATTTGTGTAAGAATAAATTAATTTATTGACATAAACAAAAAAACAAAATGTAAATAATAGATGACTCTAAAAGAAAATTGGTATTTTAAAATAATTTTCCCACTTGATTATACCACAGGGTGTTTTAAAATTCGGTAAAAAAACAATATTTTGATTATCCTTGTATAAGAGGTCGAATAACCAATGCTAGTTAAAATTCCTAAAAGATTAGTTAAAACGTACAGTTGTACCTACAGTTCTCTAAAAAACACTAAAATCGGACTAAAAATAAAAAAGTTATCAAGCCTTAAACTTAATCAAAATTTTGGGTGGGCCGTTTTTTGTGCACGCAAGTGTAAAAACAAGAAAAAAAAATGGGAAAGAAAATATGAAAGAAATGTAGCACTTAAACAAAGTTGAAAAAATAAATGAACGGGGTTAATAAACCCCGATGGAAAAACCTTTTAGATGGGAATGAAATGGAAAAACTTGAATTAAATCATTCAAAGAAAATTAAAGATTAAAAGAGGAACTCAAGAAGCAAAATATTGAAAATAACCCAAAACAAAATGAAAATGTGGTCTTTAGTTCCAATAAGACAGAATTAATATTTAGTTATTACTATTTAGTTGATTTGATACGATTTTTTTAATCATGTGCGAATTACGGCATATTTATGGAAATGTAAAAAATAATAATTAAAAATTGGTATAAGGTCACTGAAAATTAATTTTATTTCTTGTAAGTATCTAAATCTTTTGACGTATCTGTTTTAAAAAATGTTCTTATATTTTCAAATTATATAAAATAGTTCAAAAATCTTTATACATGCAAAGTTTATAATGTTTAGAAATTTCAAAAATCGTTCGTATTATAGGTTTTTCGTTATTAGTTATATATTAAACTCAATATCAAATAGTATACATTTATTACTTACCTACTGGTTTTTATTTCTATCGACTTATCATCAATCGATGTCAAAATGAATCGAAACTGTACTTAAGGTGGAATTATCAACGTTATTCAATTTATTGCCAACCTATAACCTATTTCGGCTTGTTTTTCTTAGTTTATTATTTTATTGACTAAGATTTAAATAAAATCAATATCGTCTGCACATTATTTAGGTAATATCTGATATTTTACAAAAATATCAATTTATTTCATTGCTTATTTTGTGAGAATTGTATAGTGAAAGAACAATGACATAATAATGTTAAAAAAAATCTTAACCGATATTTTTCGATATTATACAATTCTCTTTAAATAACTTATGAAATTTCTTGATATTTACTTAACATGTTAATTATTACCGATAGAATATGAAGACGATATTGATTTTATTTAAATTGTGTGTACAAGTTAGAAAAAATAAATAAATCTACGCGAAATAGGTTATAGGTTGGCAAACATGTTGATACTCCCACCTTAAAGGACTTATTTCGATACTACTCTAAAAGGTGTAGTAGGTCGTTGCCAAACAAAATTGTCATTGCAGGCGACAACCGGAAGTAAATTTACAATACAGCTTGTTTTGCAGATGTTATACGCACGATAATTAGAATTGTGTTGAAATATTGGAAAACTAAATCGAACTTATCAAATAATTAGTGTTGGAAATAGCTGATTTATAGCTACGTAATTTCAACTAATGAAGGGATTGTCCATGAATTACTTCTATTTTAATTAGCTTCATTATAATCTACTTCCAATTACGGGGTAATTATTTCAATATTTCATCAAAATATCGCCCTTGTAGATTACTGGGACACATTTATTGAAAGAAAATTTCTAAATTGGGAGCATAATGTTAAACTTTATAGAACAAAAGTCGTAAATACCATTAATTATAGACAAAAATGAGGTGTTGAATGTAATGTGAATCAGGGCGCGAGGATATATATCAGTCGATATATATCAGGATATCTTGATATATATCACGATATTTATGATCCGATATATATCAAGATATATATCAAAATGTCCTTAAATAATTTGCTAATAAAAATGGCAACAGAACGCCGTAAACTGGGGTTACTTTGCCCCACTTTTAAGAGAAAATTTGAATATTCCATTAAAAAATCTTAAATTATTTTGTGCTGTTGAATTATATAATATAGATATGTTTAATTGACAAAAAAGTGGCAACAATGTATTCCATTTGGGCTACAATTAGACGCTTCTCATAGTCTGAGTGTGAAATTAAATTAAACTCTTTTGGCTAGTGTTGGGATCACTCGAGTGAAAAATAACCGATAACTCGGTTGTTTCAATAACTTAAATTATTCGATTATCTTCGGAAATAATTCGGAAATCATTCGAGTGACGAACATATGGTTTTTATTTTCCAACGCGTCTCCAAAGTTGCTGCCAGCATGTCAATCACTCACTGCGGCCAGAGCCATCTTCTAGCGAGTCAGCGAGTGGCTACACCGAGTGGTTTCGGTTATTGGCGATATAATTCAAATTAAATACTGCATTACGGCATTACGGGTAACCTGTGTATATGATTTATTATTTAGATTTAAATACTGCATTACGGGTTGCCTGCGTAGGATAATAGGATTTAATAATGAAATTAAAGTTTACGTTTTCAGTTATTAATAGTTTTTTAAAAATATGTTCTTCTCATACTTTACATCATAATAATGTTATAAAAAAATATGTCATAAAGCATATATGTGTATATTTTAAGTCAGTAACCCGATAATCCCTATCAAAATAGTTTCTTAATTAAAAAAAAAAATATAAATATCAATAAATATCACATTTTGGATATATATCAGATATATATCAATATATATCGGATATTTTGATATTTATATAAATACCATGATATTTTTGTGCCCTGATGTGAATATAGAATTATAAAATAAATACTGATGTGATGTCCAGTGCCGGATAATTTTTTTTTCAAAACCCTTAGCTAATTCAGTTTTACGATTTTTTTTATATGAACAAGGAACTTTTAGGTTACATATTATCGAGTAAATTTTTAAATTTGTCTTCCTATTTTTAACTAGGACAGCTGAGAAAATCTTTAATAATTAGTTGCAACGTAATTTAAAATCATTGTTATGAGAAAAATTAACAAATATGTTCTGTCCTCGCGGTATATATTTTTTGGTATGATAAAATTCACATTTAAAAGTACATTTTTATTTATATATAAGTTTTTCTTTCTATGGTATTTACATGCATTCAAAATTACGTTTTGCATTTTTTATTGAAATAATTACCTTCTTATAATGCATACAATTGCATTGAATTCTCGACTTCCTATTCCTATTTTTTTACCGTCCCTCGTACCAACACTACGAAAGTACGCGGTATTGCCGGTACCGAAGTGATGGATTGGAAGACGAGTACAGAGACAGAGATACTGACAATCGAGCGACCATATCGCATCGCGTCTCGTGGATGATCCAATCTCCCTGTTATCCCAAATTTCCAATTGGTAAGTCGAATTATAATTATACAAATTTAATTTACCATTTTTACGGCCTTTAAGCGTTGCTGTATCGAATTATAGTGGTCTCTAACCAGGAGGGTTCGAATTTAGGGTAAGACAAACCCTCGCATCCCTAAAATAATACAGTCCACTTTAATCTCCTTTTTTTAGTGGCTAATAACCCCACAAGATAAGAGAATCATTTATTAAAATTCATTTCTTGGGGAAATAATATCGAGATGAGTCAAAAACGATAATAAAGAAAAAAGTTTTCATTTCCCACTAGAAAAATTAATATATAGCTTTTAGTTAGCAATTATTGTTCTCTGATTGGGGCCTGGCAAATTCTTTATCTGCCTCTGTTAACATTAAACAAGCTTTTTGTTAAATATTTGCTGTCTTAAATACTATCCATGTTCAATGAAGCTTGATGACTCCGCCTACGTACTTATTGGAGTGTGAAGTTTGAGCTGTTGGTTTTGGACAGGAAGAGGCTTCCAGTTATTGGGGATTTTTATACTTTGTTTACTAAATATAGGGATAATTTGATTTATAAAAGCTGCTTCTTTGAATTTTCGTTTTCTCTAGTGCTGTTCCGTATCTAAAACCTTGGCTTCGACGACTGTATATTATGTTGGTTGGTCCATACATGTTCCGCTTTACCTGATCTCGAAGTTTCACCTCTTTGAGTATGTTTCGGATGTTTTTTAACTTGTACGGGAAGAGGTCTTTTTATTTCTCCAATGTACTATTCGCCACAGTCGCAAGTGCTTTGATAGATAAAAATTTTTGTGTTTTCATTACAGGGGTTTTACTTTTGTTAGAAAGCTTCTAAGGGTATTTCCGGATTTGAAGACTGTTTTGATATTATAGTTTTTGGTTATCCTTCTAATCTTTTCAGAAATTCCCTTAACATAAGGTATTGTAAGATATGCTTGCTCCTCTTTCGTTTCTGTATTAGTTGCTTAGCTACAAAAGGTTTCAGGATAACCATTGTTTCATATTTGAAATTTCAATATTAAGGTCTTCCAGATTGCTGCAAGCGTTAGATGCTCTGTGATTAGGAGTTTGAATTATGCACTGTTTTATAGAGTTTGTCCCGTGTGAGGGGGTTTCCTGTAAGTATACTAAACTTTTTATGTTTTCAGCACTTCGTTTGACGAGAACATCGAGAAACGGTAGAGTGTAATGTTTTTCTGTTTTCATGGTAAATTTAATGGATTGCTCTATACTATTAATATGTTCCAATAAGCGTATTAGCTCTTCGTTGCTGTCTCGCCAGATAATAAAGGTATCATCCACATATCTAAGCCAAACTTTATGTTTAATTTTGGCAGTGTTAATAGCGTGTAACTCAAACCATTCCATATACAGGTTAACCACCACCAAAGAGAGGGAGATGAACCCATCGGAAGACCGTCATCTTGGGCAAAGAACCTACCTTTTACTTGAAAGTAGCAACTACGTAGACAACACTCCAATAGTTTCATCATTCCATCCAGCGGCAAATTAGTGCGTTCTGAAAGGGTTAGGTGTTCTTGTAACTTATGCTTGAATGTAATGAAAACCTGTTTTTGTCTCCTCTTATTTTTTGAATACGACGTTTTGCAATATTGTGTATTTGTTAAGACTCGGTTTTCAAGTCTGTGGCTGTAAGGCTAAAGGGCATAACTCGATTTTTGGCAAAAATGAGTTATCTCTGGTGGGATACTTCAAAAAATGAGCTTTATAATATGGCCTAACGGTAAAACTCGATTCTCAAAGATAAGGAAGTATTTGTTAAAATTAGGCCCAACTTATGGGTTTGAAAATATTCAGTCAAGTAAAATGTCATAACTTCATATATTCATAAAAAAAATGTATATGTGTGCTAAAAGAAGGGAATAACTATAGTTATTTTAGAGCATAAGTAAAATATGTTAAAGTAAAAGGGTTTAAATTAAGTTATGTCTAGTAGTTTAATACATTCATAGCAATGCATAACGGTATAACTTGACATAGTACCTTTTGTTTAAATGAAAATTTACGTTCCTCTAGTGTAACTGGATAGTTATACCTTTTTGCCTGTTTGAATTTTACAATTTTGCGCTGAAACGCTGTTAAAACGCCGGTTTGTGATCAGTTTTAAGCAACGGTGAGAGAAGGTTCACTACTCGCCCCTTTGGGAATCTTGCAATGCATCGACGAACTGAAAAAATACTTAGTGCTTGTAGTAAACTGGATATTGGAAGCAATATATCGAAAGCTAGTAAACGTAGGTAGTTGTTAAAATAATAATAAGAGTAATAATTATAGTAGGTATTAATTAAAACACTAAAATATTATAAAGAATAAAACATTTTTTTTTTTACTTTTTATAACTTATTATTTATTATTGCACATTGTGAGAATAAAGGCAAAAACTAGGCTTCAGTTTTCTTTAAAAAATACAACCCTATGCACAAATGAGCAACTAAATTTGAATAACACCCCATCAATTATTTAAATATTTAGAATCTTTAAAATCGGGCATTCCCAAACATCTGATATAATTATATAGTATATTCTCAAAAAATCCTTATAATGCGAAACATATGTAGAGAGAGTAATACCCTAATAAATTATAAAATATTAAAAAGTGTTTTATTCTTGATATTTAAAAAAAATTTTAAATAACCTACTGCCTATATAAAATATTATATTTTTTATGTTTCTGTAAGATTATAATGGGGTTATCCGGATTATGCAGCGAAACGGTTACATTCACAAATAAGTTATAGAAACCTGGTGAAGGTATATTTATTATTAAATATATTTTAACAGTTTTGTTATTAAAATAATAATATGTTACAGCGACACCTGATGTGTTTAAAACAAGAATTCGCATGTGTCTGCTATGTGTACCTATTTAATGTCTGTAAAAAGTCTATTAAAAACATTAATTACAAATTTTTAATGCATGCACACCAAAGACTTCTAATAGAAGTCTTTGGGGTACAGTGTACACCCATATGGAGTGTGGCTCAGATTATGCTATTATTGAAAAATACAAGAAAAAAGCACCTTCTCCAATACATCTTCCGAGAGATTGATATAATTTAGTAAGAATGGCTGGAAAATCAGATTTATCGATGAATCCAAAATTTCAAGTAGCAGAAATGGCAATGCAAGTCTTTTGAATTTTTTAAATCAATTTAAAGGCCCTCTTATTAATAAAAATATTATAACAAATAAGGAAAAATTTGCCTTGAGACCGCAAAAGTGGATAAGGTATGAAGATGAATTTGGAATAATAAGGTTTAAGGATGCACTTCTTCCTTCCAACGGATACCATTATTTTAATTGATTTTTTTTTAAACTTGTAGTTTAGATTTTACATTAAAATCTCTGTATACAATACCGCGGTCAATTGACCCGAAAAAAAGCAAACTTCATCGAAATGTTTGATTTAATTAACGACAGTGCAAGAAAATTTTACATGGCCTTAAATTCAATACCAGCTACGTCAAAAAATAGATAAGATCTTAATGATACAGACCTGCTATTGATAGAGTAAGGAGCGATGTTGAATTTTAATAAATTTTAGTGTAAATAAAATACCGTTTTTACCGTTTTTAAAATATTTGTCTCTTTTTTTTTAAACATTATATTAGTGTTAAAGCATAAGTCGAATTATGCCTTAACCTGTTTAATTATTTGCATATTTGTTTTTAGGTAAAAAGTCATAACTTGACATATTGCCCTTTGACTTATTAAACCATAAAAGAAAATAGGTTTTATGTCGAGTTATACCTTTTTTCCTGATTGCTCTGCTAAATATAAATCAGTTACTTCTAATAATTTTCAAAAAAAAAACAAGTTTCTTCAAAATAGAGGAAAAAAAATAATCTAGAATAAAAATAAATACTTTATACAAACAAAATGAAACGATTGTCAACGTATAAAATAATTTTTAGGCTTGTTTACGAAAAATTGTATGCACTTTTTGTTATTAGCTCTCCTAAAAAGTGCTAAAAATGGAGTTATGCCCTTTAGCAATACAGCCACAGAAGTAACAAGAACAATTTGTTTTATAATTTTCGATTATTTTTTGATACTCTGTTTCCATTCACACATTGATTCGATCTAATCTATTCAATCAAAATTTTCTACAAAATAAACTCAGCTTCAAACTTTTTTTTCATTTATATTATAAAAAGTTTTTTTTTTCTTACCAAGGGTTTCTTCTTATTTGGCACTGAAGATGACCTCAAGGTGGAAAGCGTTATGCTAATTCGTAAAAAATTTTGCACTTAAATACGAACATTATTTCCCTATTCATCATTTCGAAGTACAAACAGCCACTCACAAATTTTCTTATTATAATATGTAATACAAATCAAAAACAAATTATATATTCTAAAGCTAGTATTGTGGCACGCATCTCGCTCAGCATTGCAACAGCACATTTAATTAATTATTATTCCTTTTAGACGTCAGTAGCGGCCTGTCGGAATAAACAAGGTAGATACCCGCTTTAAAATACCTCCCTGTATAGATTTATACGTTTCCGCAAAAACTGTAGTAGCATTTACTAAAATAATAATATTTTTCTAATATTATTTTAATTATTATACCTAAGCATTGTTGCATATAGTTATTTTATATTTAATAATTTCCATTGCACCGCCAGTACTTTTCTTCAAAACTAACTCGCAACGGGAAATGTACCAATGTTTATTTTGTCTCTTTCAGGTGTTCTGTATTCATTTTGATGTAAACTGAAAGTTATTTTGAAAAATTAAAATTTTTTCGATTAATAGATACATTTTTGATTTTGATTTTTATAACATATAGGACGTTTAGAACATTATTTATTTTTTAAACAAAATCCCATTTTATACATAGGAAGATGATCACTAGCGACATGGTAGCTATAGATATAGCGGTCGCCCTACAACATTATGTTTGCGATGATTTAATATTCATACGATGAAATAACTTATAATAGTCATAAGTGGTTAAGTGGTTATTTAAAACCAAGAGTGTTTCATTAGGTTGATAAGAGAAACGATATTTTGTAGAATTTGTCAGGATTTATAAAATGTGTGTTTTAATACCTATTATCAATCATCATAGAGATATTTTTAAAACACCATTTTATTTTCATTATTCTAATGTGTCGATCTTCTCTATCATGAGTAGCCCTTACAGATCTGCTACCGGGTCTTCTGCTAGTACTTCCAGTCTCCCGATAATGACTAATGATTCTTGAAATCACACTCTTACTTTAACCCAAAATATCTGAAATTTCACTTTGTCTGTATTCACATTGGTGCAACGTGACAATAAAGTTACGTTGCTCTTTGGATAAATGGGTTCTTTCCATATTTTTAAACTTAACAAATAACGTCAATTTTAAACGCCTTCATAAAAATTCACATTCCAAATTCGTTTCCGTGGAAACGGCCATTGTTGAACACTTAATGACAAAACAGCTTTGGAAATGTATGGTCTAACTTAAAAATTAATAGCTTTCTGACTTTACGGAATAAATTGATGATTCCAAAAAACGTTTCGGCAGAATCTAGTAAGCTTTCCAAAAAATACCCTAGAATAATTCAGAAATCATGTAATTAAATTTTGTAGCACATCAAAATTTTTTAAATTTGCAATACTTTTTAAAACACACTGTATAACACAGAAAACATGGCCCTTTTTAATAATAACTTCGGCTCATGTCAAAGTCGATAAAATTCCCTATCCAACCCTGGTTGAGCGATCCCACACTGTTAGAAATCCTGGACGTGAGAATCAAAAAAATTTATAATCAATTAAAATAAATCAAATTTAACTTAAAATATATAGTTATTTTAACTCTTTTGTGTTTAGTAAAAATTAAATTCTAAGAACTAACTTTTCTAGAAGTCGTTTTAATATAAAAGCTAACTAAAATTAACATGCAATACTTTTACGGTTTAAATTAATCAAATACTAGTAATTTTGATTAAGTTAATCATTACAATATATTTTTTAGTTAAAATTTTACACTAAATGAGATTTAATACAACATATTTTTCTGAGTTGTTTCAACATAAAATAAGAGTAATATTTATTTTAATAACAACCCAGTATGTCAAATCAACATTTTAGTAATAATCGAATATGCTGCTAAGAACTATTTAGTAGTAAAATTCACATTTAAAAGGAGTAAATCTAAATATTTATCTAGTCAATCACCCTCTGATCACTGGTCAAGGAAGGAAAGTCATTTTCTTCAAGTCTTAGTCTTCGACACGTTTGGACGAGATAAAAGTGTATACATTAACCTGACATTAATTTTAACTGACGCTTATAGTTTAGTATTGCTTTATTTTTATTCTTATTGATATTTTTAATATTATCCTTCAATTTACGGAATATTTACCGCCTTATCGGCCTTTAATATAGTTACAAATGTAAAAAAACCTTTTGCTCACATCTGCTACTCTTATTCTCTTAGTCTTTACAATGGACATTATCAACAATACCCCTTCCCTCAGGGTGGTAATGGAGTACGACTACAAGAATGTAAAGGAATGGGCCATGGGATTTCATTCCTAAGAATGGTTTAGTACGTATACCGGCCGCAAGAGTAATGACGTCATGATTTTGGCTTGGGTGGCAATATTAGGAACATGGCAATAATAATTGGCTTAGGCACCTTATTTTACATACCTAATATTATTGTAAGCTTGTATTGTGAGAATATTTTCTTAAAACAGTACCTATTAGTTTTTAAATAAGTTTTTAAAGGATAGGATAACTACCAATATCCCAAAGTTTGTTAAAAATCGATGATACTTTTTAAGATAAGTTAAGAATATTTGTTTAAAACACTATATTTTTTAAATCTAAGTTTTCTAACATTATATATATTTATTTTTAATATACTTATTAAACTGTTATAAACATTAAAGTTTAATAATTAATTAACTGTTATAAAAATTAAGTTTTCTAACATTATATATATTTATTTTTAATATACTTATTAAACTGTTATAAACATTTTAATGGCCCTTTTATTTCATAAACTGATGAATTGACTTTTACAGCAGTTGCTTAAAAGGAAAAGCTTGGTTTAGTTGAGTTAATAAGGGTAGATAAAGCAATTTTTCAAGAACTAAACTAACTATAAAAATCACGTTTATTTAGGTGAAACGACTATTTGATTTAATAAATACAACTTTTCTAAACAATAATTAAGCTACTAAGTACTGCTTTGGTTTATTTAAAGTGATTTTTTTAAGTATTTGTTTTTACCTATGCCTTAAAATCGAAATAAATCACGTATGAAAGTTATATTTATTCAGGGCGAGCTGTTAATTTGCTTAAAAGAAACAGTAAAATATACTCATATGATAAATTAAAGTTAATTGCAGAGTTGTTTCAACGTAACTTTTGGCAATTAGTTAATTTAATTTTTTTTTGCAGTTGCTTTAGAAATACGATTTATAAAATAAGTTAATATTAACATAAAAAATGTGTTAAATTGACTAATTACGTTTTAATTTTTACTGCACAATAAAATCTGATTAATGTCAAAATAGTAACATATTTTATGAGTTACTGATTGACTAAAGCGGTTTTAGTTAAATTAACAAAAAAACGGGAGTGGACTTTCTGGGACATAAAAAAAAAGTTAAATTTGATTCTTTTCTTTTAACAGTGCACTCACTGTTTTCTGCTATAATATCTATCCTTAAAAAGATGCAAAAAAATGTTAGTTCCCTATTCAGTTTTGAGTAGTATATTAAGACACCGGTATACGAGTATAGTGCAACCAAATAAATACCTTTAACGTATCGGACTATTGCAACAAAAATAGTATTCCTTTAGGTTAGAGAAGTTAAAAAGAACTAAAACTATTTGAAGTTCTCGTAGTATTATTTTAACGCAGCGATATTATAGATGTATTTTATCTAAAAAAAAAGTACCCACTTTAATAAAATTGTAATAATAATCATGCCCCAATATCGCCAACATTTTTCTTTAAATTACCCCTAAACACCGTGTCGCTTAGACACAAGCCACCACTGCTGTATAGGTACATGTTTATTTGTCATGTTACAAACAAATCTAATTTAACTTGTGGAATTATTCGAGATAGGAATTGTGTAATAATAGCTTTACTCCCAACATACGTCTTGAATCTGAATATTTGTCACCTCCAAAAATGTCTTGGCATTCAATATAACTTTTGAAACTGGGTTAGCTCCTTAGGAAAATTGCATGTAGCGTGGCGTAAGAAATGGCAGTCAAGCGAAGAATATAGTTTCTCTGAGCTCGTGGTATCATTTAAAGTCAATTTATTATTATAAATAGATACGCCTAGAAAAATAACTAAAATCGAGTACCACTCCTTACTGTTTATGCACCCTGTAGAAAAACGGAATGGTCGTTCTAATAATATGAAAGATTTAGCCAACTTCATTAATAATTGGCGACAGAAACGAAATTACTATAATTTTACAGTATGGTTCAAGATAATTAAAACAAAGGTTTAAAAAATTGGTTTTCAGTTAGAGTTTTATTAAGGCTAAAGGCCAAGCTAAATTAAAAACGAAAACAACAAAGGTAAGGTTAAAATGGTACAGTACAGTACAGTTTGTTGTTTGAAATGTGACCAACCATTTTGGAACAAATAAGAATGTATACTAGTTTTAAGTAAACTCTTGCGGCATTCTGCATTTCTATAGGCCAAGTGAACACTTCACCAGTCACTATAGATGGTGAACTTTTTATTTAGTGTAAGTGTATTTTGACCTAGATCTAATAAACTTTCTCAGTGCACGTAGTACGTTAAGTAAATTATGTTGACTACTAATAATTATTATGCAGCGAGTTTCCTTGTCGAAAGAAATATCGCACAGGAAGAAAAATAATAACTACTTGATATGTTTCACAAACTTATTCAGTTTCCTGACACGTGTTTCGGCCCTCTCGGGTCATTTTCAAAGAAGTACAAAAGAAGATCTTCTCTTGAAAATGACCCGAGAGGGCCAAAACACGTGTCAGGAAACTGAATAAATTTGTGAAACATAACAAGTAGTTATTATTTTTCTTCCTGTGCAATGGAACCACAGTTTCACCAAGTATGTGTAGCCCAACATAAATTAATTATATATTAAATGAAAGAAATATCATTTTAAAATAAGCTAAATAAATTTAAGAATTTATCAAATAAGTAAATTACCAAATTTTGTATAGTGACATAATTTGTCCCTTGTTCGCAAAGAAACTGAAAAAATAATTTATAGCAAAAAAATTAAATTTTGTATAGACTTTGTAAAACTATAATAAATTGCAAATAAACCTAAAAAAAATAAAATTCCCAAAATATTTGTGTTGTGTTTTAGACTTGGCCGGTAGTTAATTTCACTGAAAAAGGAATTAATAACATTATCCCTACGCGAAAATAATATACATTAAAAATTCGATTTATTAACACGAAGGGATGTCTGATTTAATTTAATTGATTATATTTTTGATTTAAATTTGAATAATTTGTAAATCAGTGGTATGATTTATCCTGTTATTTACACAAAATAATCACATTGGATTACGTTAAATCCATACTGATCAATTGCATAAAATATACCAACCTTTTATATAATGTTGGATTTGAGGGATTTGGCGCAAGATTTTAGTCAGTCGGGAGTAGGACTGGGCCAAAATTCGATATATCGATATATCGATAAACGATATTTAAAAAATAAAATATCGATATATCGAAATATCGATATTATCGATATTATCGATATTTCGACTATATCGATATTCAATTGTAATTTCAATATCGTCCACATTTAAGGACTAATATTTAATTCAATATTTTTTCTTCATGTTTTCATAATTAGAGTATCCCCTTGAAATGACGGTACGGAGTTTTACAGTGCACATATTAATATACAGTGTCACCAGTAAAGTCCGCATCTTATGGGATTTTTTTTTATTAATAGCTTTATTTACAAAATCAAAATTGGTCTATTAAAATTTGGTCGCATGTGATGAAAAGTTTATTTGTTTTTGACCCTGTATAAGGTAACTTCAAAAAATAAGTATTTTTGAAAACGTAGTTTTTGTCTAAAAGTAATACACCTTAATATTAAGACAAAAAAGAACACAGTGTCTTCAATAAAGTGTTTTTTAAGTGGAAAATAAATTTTAGTTTAACAACGTAATGTTTTTATTTTCAACCTCTATATTATAATTTATTATTAAGCTATGCCATAATAACGTTTTTGTAGAAAAACACACATTTAATATGGCGCTACTTTAAAGAAAACGTATCTGAAATAAAGCATTGTCAAAACTAAGAAGTTTTATGCAGGTTGCGTTGAGTATTATTTTGGAAAAGTGGTGCAATTTACAAAATATAGGTAAAAAATTTAAATTATCTTATGCAGCTGAAATTTTGCATGTGGGCTAGAAACTGCATTTAGAAAAACTGTTTCTAATAACTATTTTCGATTTTTTCAGAAATAACCAACCCCACATTTGAAATATTTTTTGAAAAAAAATAAAATTTGACAGATAATGCGAATCACGTGACTACTATTTTTTTGCTTAATTTTCATCTCGATCGAAGCAGAACTTGATGCCGAAGTAAAATTTTGAATAAAGCTATTAATAAAAAGAAATCCCATATGATGCGGATTTTACTGGTGACACTGTATTTATAATATAATATTTTTATGTTTTATCGATATATCGAATAACGATATTTAAAAAATAAAATATCGATATATCGATATTATCGATATTTATCGATATTATCGATATATCGACTATATCGATATTTTTTTAATATAAATATTCGATATTGGAATTTCAATATCGCCCAGCCCTAGTCGGGAGTACTACTACATAATTTTTTGTGGCACTTCAACAAGTTGTAGTCAGTGGTTGGATTTAAACTTTATTTATCGTTTGCACGGTACCTCTTCATTTTGTTTTTGTGTGTGACAAAAGGCAGTGGGTGGTTGTTAAAACACTAAAGGCGAGTTTTACAGTACTGCTACTGCAGCAAACCTTCCGGATCTTAATCTTAAATTTATATGTTTATGTGCAGTTGCTTCCAGTGTTTTTAAAACTACATACTTACCCATTTTCTGTAATAAAACTTTGTAGTATTTTGACAAAAAAAAAATCTCTATAATTAAAATTACAGTGATTATACAACTCAATGTACATAATTCCCATATAGCTCAAGAGACTTAATAAGTCTTAGTGATAAGCCTTTGGGATTATCGCTTTTGGTAGAACGATTGTTACTGTCATGGTAACACATAATCAAATTATTAATTATGACATAATTTTAAAAAAATGTCAAATCAAACGAGATCAGAAAATCGTATCAAACATGAGAGCAGAACAGAATGGAGCTTCAACATCTAGTTCTCTGGAAAATCGCACTGGAGTAAATAATATTTATTATAATAATTTTATTGTAACTTTGTTATCAATAATAATAAAAATGAATAATTATTTAAATTATGGTTCGTTATAGTCAGATCTGGTCTTAACGTGCGGGTCCAAAGGTCACTGATCATATGCGTCAAATCAGACAACACAGAGGCTATCAAAATGTTGTGAGATTATTTACAAATATACCGAAGGAAGGAAAAATAATTTCATTATTTTAGCTATCGCGAAGATAGCCACATATACCTAATATTATTAGTTTTGTAAAAATTATGTACAGGGGAGTTAAAAAAGTTACAAAAAAATTATATAATCGTTAAGTATATACCTACTGTACCCTTTAATTAAAAACGACAATAATAAACAGTGCAATTTATTTTAACAATTTTACTACTAAAACCTAAAAATACAATGGCATTTAGTCTGATAAACTATTTCGACAATGAAAGAAAAAGTGGAAATTCGCAAACCAATATGCAGGAAACCGTAATGAAAACACTGGGAATTAGTTTAAGGACTATGCAGAATAATGTGCATGAAAAAAAAGCATAATATAATACCCAAGAATACTAAAAAATGTAAACGAAAAACACCGTTTATAACTATCGCCTAAAAACTCTCATCGTCACTTATAAAATCTGAAAAGTCCTCGTCGTCTGAGTCGTTTTCGAATGGAGCAATTATCATTGGCGCTACTTCGACATCTAGTACTTGTTCTCGGTCCCACCAATCCCTTATTAATATTTCTGTATGTTCCACCGATTTCTTCCAGTACTCTTGTGCAATATGACCTAACGAATCTTGCCAAACTATTTGTACTTGGTCGGATTTAAGACCATCACCTACATGTTTTTCATAATAAGACTTTGCACCAGCAGATATTAATTCTATTGCGTTAAACTGGCAATGATATGGCGGCAGTCGTAGAACCTCATGACCATATTCACACAGTATTTCATCTACCGCGTATGTTTTGGGTTTTTTTAAGAGACTTTGCTATTCATAGGAGTTGCATATTTGGTAAAGGATTTTGGTTGTGTTTTTCCAGCCACTCATAAATATCACTTTTCCTCCAAGATAAAGTAGGCTGTTTATTTAAAATTCTTGAACGATATTGATGCATTATCTAATACAATTAAAGACGGAGCATCCAAATTTGGTATCAATTGAACTTTTAACCATTTTTCAAACATTTCGCAATTCATATTATCTTGATAGTCAGCACTTTTTGATGTTGAAGAAAAAATTAAACTCGCACCTGCAACATATCCTGTTGCAGAACCGGCATGCAAAATGATAAAACGCTTTACGTACCGCACCCCTTTTTCCTTTTAACACTTTTTACAGACTCATCTTGCCAAGATTTTAAACCACTTCCATTCGAAAATATCCACGTTTCGTCTAAAAATACCACTTTTCTAAATTTCGATTTGTAATTGTCCGTATATTTTTTTTAAAACTGAATACGCTGACTCACTATCTGTGGCTGCTCACATAAAAATCTTCGGTTACAGTATTTTTTATAGCGAAAACCTAAATTTTTTATTAATTTTGATAACGCTTCAAGTCCAATTTCCAAAACACCCCGAATTTTTAATGTTTTTTGTAAAACTGGAAGAGTTACATTGGTTTTTGATTTGTATAAATCGTAAATCACATTTCGAACTCCCATTTTAATATTTTCGCTTAAATCTTCAGTCTTTGGCTTTCTTCGTTTACACTTTTTAGTATTCTTGGGTATTATGTTATGTTTTGTTTCAGGCACAAGTTTCGGCACAGTCCTTAAACTAATTGCCAGTGCTTTGGCTATACTGTTTCCTAAATATTGGTTGGCGAATTTCCACTTTTTCTTTCATTTTCGAAATAGTTTATCAGATTAAGTACCATTTTTTTTGATTGGGGATGCAAAAACCCAGAAAATTGTTTCATTTTGTCACAAACTGTCAAAGTCACAAAACTGGCATATTTAAAATAAAACGTAGCTGGTGCTATTATAAGCTTTTTAGAATCGCTGGAAAGTAAATACATATTCTTTTTTTCATGTCAAAATGGAATAAGTCTGTCTCATTTATCTTACGTATTTTATTTAGAGGGTAAAATTAAACGCAAGTAAAGAAAACAAAAACTGAGAGTATGTCTTTCTTGAATCGTATGACCCGCACGATAAGACCAGATCCGACTATATTATAATCTTTTGAATACCACTCGATGTTTTGGGATTACCTAATACTTTTACCTGGCACTCAACTAGTTACCATCAGCAACGCCACTCCTCCTTCGGAGTCGTGGTGTTGCTGGGTAACACGTTTCGTGTCAGGTAAAAGTATTATTCGGTAATCCCGAAACATCTTGTGGTATTACATTCGATTACATTATTATAACTTATTCCAATTTTCAAATCCCAATACAAACATAGTAACCATATTATACAGGGTGTCCGGGAAAATGTGGGAAATCTCCCGGATATGAAAAAAACAGGTGAAACGAATACTACAAGTTCATATAAACTTCTTTCGTATCGGCCTCCTCTTCGGAGATATGGCCTCCCAAAGAGCTCCAATGGAGTTAAGTTTTTGATACATAATTATTAAACCAACAGGTATATTTAAATTTTTTTTTCATATGATCTATACCAGGTAAGACCCTTCAAATTACTATTCCAGAACGTGTTGCGAATTACTCACAGCTGCAATGATGGACTAGCTGTGACACTAATGTGCCCTTTCTTTTTACGCCCTGTATGATAAAAACTTTGGACAACGTTTTTTACATACCTTTAACTATTGACTAAAAATTAAGTACTCTTTATTCATATCGCTAATCCTAACCGTTTTCGGAAAAAACGTCATTTTTAATATATTTTCATCATGTATATTTAGCGTATTTCAATAAAACATACATCTTTGTTCCTATAAATTATAAATGTTCTTTTTTAACTGCTTAATATTAATACATGATCGCAATAAAATGACGTTTTCCGAAAACGGTTAGGATTAGCGACATGAATGAAGAGTACTTAATTTTTATTCAATAGTTAAAGGTATGTAAAAAACGTTGTCCAAAGTTTTTATCATACAGGGCGTAAAAAAATGGGCGCATTAGTGTCAGAGCTAGTCCGTCCCTGCAGCTGTGAGTAATTCGCAACACTTTTTGGAATAGTAATTTGAAGGGTCTTACCTGGTATACATCATATGAAAAAAAAAATTGAAATATGCCTGTCGGTTTAATAATTATGTGTCAAAAACTTAATTCCATGGGAGCTCTTTGGGAGCCCATATCTCCGAAGAGGAGGCCGATACGAAAGAAGTTTATATGAACTTGTAGTATTCATTTCACGTATTTTTTTCATATCCAGGAGATTTCCCACATTTACCCGGACACCCTGTATAAAACCTTATAACCGACTAAGACCAGTGCATTTGTTAGACAAATTTTAAGTTAAGTACACAATACAGATATTAATGTTAAGTATCCAATACAAAGCATATATCAGGCCCATTTATTTAAATAACCAGGATAAACATTAGTCTTTTGAAAACAGTAACAAACCTACGTTCAGTCGGAATTTATTCTCCCTGCAACCGGTAAAAAATGGGCAAGCTGCCGAAAATTCCCGCCATTTGCAGGAAACAGCGTCCAATAAAATACGTGTTCTATCACATCCTGTTACGGTTTTAACAAAGCAGGATTTCGTTTCTTAGCCGCATTAGTGGCACAGTTTGTTAAAATAAAACGGCCCTGATAAATTGGATACCCTTTGCTAACCGGTTCATGGCAATCGTAAGAAACGGGAAAGGGTTTGTTTAAATGTAAAACCCGATATTGGGTTTTATAATAGAATTGTATTGTTTAACATAATGGTAAGTTGTATATTTTGGTTAACAACCTTGGGACGGAGTTGTAAAATGCCATTTTGATATTATTTGTAACGATTTATAAATCCGTGGTCCCGGGGAAGAAGGAGATAAGTTCATTTTTATAGTGTTTTAGTAGATTGAGTTAAAGTTCAGCTCAGTAGTGCCAATCAGGGGAAGGGTTTAGAAAATTGAAATTTTTTTACTAGAATTATTGATACCTTGTATTTAATAACATCTAGAACAAAATTATGGTTTTGTGTTATTTGAGAAGTTAGATGCACTTATCCCTTTATGAACTAAGAAAAAATATACTTATCTCATTTGTAACATTTTATTTACTATTGCAAAAATAGAAATAGCCAGTCAAAACTAAAACTTTAATATTCTAATAAGAAATATAAATAATTAGGCGTAATAAATGAAGTTGAAAACTAATATTCTTCATCTGACGAATCCAAGTCAGGATGTGTCTCCTTAGCATCCTCTAGAGTCGGAAGGTTTTGGTAAAAATCTCAAAATATATTCGAAATACAAGGAAGAAATTGCATTAGGTTTTTCTTCTTAGAAATTGGTATTTATTAATTTAAATTTACTAAGGAGTAAAAAGTACAACCTAGTTGGTACAATTAGGGATATGTATAAGTTAATAAAAATAAAGTTAGGGATTTAAGGGGGTAAGTATGTAAACTTATTTCTTTATGACAATTTTTAAGTACGGGTTTATATTTGTGCGAAAGGGAATAAGTTTACTTATTCCTTTAAGTACTTTGCGGGGCCAACTTACAACATACCTCCAAAGGAACATAGCTTTATTACTCTTATTGACATAAATTAACTTATCTCATTTGGTACGAAGGTAGATGTAAATATTTATAACGTATACCCCATGATATCCCATTATGGCTAAATTTGGACTTATCTCCTTCATCCCCGGGACCACGGAAATATACAGTGTGTCCCCGGATAGGGTTGACAAGAGGAAAAAGATCTTTATTATTGATTTTACGACGAAAAGTTATTCTTTATAAAAAATTCTGCTTGTCGAGAAAATTAATTTACCATATTATAAAAATTTTAGATTAGATGTACAGGGTGTCCAGTTTTCGACACTTTTGACGGGTATCTCAGTTATTAGTACAGATAGAATGATGCGGTTTTCGCAAACCTGTGTCACTTTTTTGTGAAACAAACGATGCCCTTAACGGATTTATCATGGCCATCTTGGTTTTTGAGATACAGGGCGAAATTGAAAACGGTGCATTTTCAGACACCCCTTTTATTTTAATTATCTTATACCTTACTGAAAATATAAGAACGGGGTGTTATACGGTTTTTTACGTAGAATCCAGTGGCGTAGTTAGTATTTTTCCAGGTGTCTCCATTTTTGAGAAATATACCAAAGTTATGTTTTTTTAAATGGAACGGCCTGTATATTTTTTTATATTTTCATTCTGCTTACTGAGAGCTTTCCAAAAATATATAATAGTTGGCACTTTGTTTTAACAGGAAGGTTAAAATTCATATTTTTAAAAAAATTGGGAGCAGGCCTTGGATTTTGTTTCACTAGAACAATTATATTGTGGATTAAAATGCATACTTTTTATTTATAAATATTGTTGAAAATGGTTGCCATTCTCCCTAATACAACGCTGACACATTTCGGTAATAAGTCTCAAGGCGTTTAAAATTATTATAGGCCTGTGGTTTTGTAGAAATTGAAATGCTAAATGGGTAGCCTGTCGAAGTTCCTCTACAGTTCTGTGCCTGGTATTGTATATCTTGCTCTGCAAAAAACCCCAAAGAAAGAAGTCCAACACCGATAGATCGGGCGATCGCGGTGGCCATCTTACAGCTCCATTTGCGCCTATCCATTTTTGTTGAAAATAATTTTCTAGAAAATGCCTTACTACGTGAGAGTTATGACTCGGTGCACCGTCTTGCTGGAAATGTATAGCATTTAGCTGGGCAAGGGGAACGATTTCTAATAACTCGGGTATATAACCTCTTCCAAAATTTCCAGATATATATTTGCCGTAAGGCCTCCCTCATAAATACGGTAAGTTATTTGATTACCTAATATGAAGCAAGAAACACCAAATCCAAAGCGCCCTTGCTGCTCCCTTTCGTAAATAACATATTGATTTTCTTCAGACCAGTGCCTTGTATTATGCCGGTTAAAAATTCCAGCACTAGAAATATGGTTCTCATCGGACCAGATTACTAATCTTCCAAAATTGGCATTGGCCCGGATTTGTTCTGTATACCAACGACAAAAGATCAATCGCCGATCTGCATCTCCAGGATGTAAATTTTGCACAATTTTAAATTTGTATGGATGGTATTTATATTTTCTTAGAAATGGCATCCATTTTCAACAATATTTATAAATAAAAAGAATGCATTTTAATCCACAATTTAATTGTTCTAGTGAAACAAAATCCAAGGCCTGCTCCCAATTTTTAAAAAAATATGAATTTTGACCTTCCTGTTAACACAAAGTGCTAACTATTATATATTTTTGGAAAGCTCTCAGTAAGCAGAATGCAAATATGAAAAAATATACAGGGCATTCCATTTAAAAAAAACATAACTTTGGTATATTTCTCAAAAATGGAGACACCTGGAAAAATACTAACTACGCCACTGGATTCTACGTAAAAAACTGTATAACATTCCGTTTATATATTTTCGATAAGGTATAAGATAACTAAAATACAAGGGGTGTCTGAAAATGCACCGTTTTCAATTTCGCCCTGTATCTCAAAACCCAAGATGGCCATGATAAATCCGTTAAGGGCATCGTTTGTTTCACAAAAAAGTGATACAGGTTTGCGAAAACCGCATCATTCTATCTGTACTAATAACTGAGATACCCGTCAAAAGTGTCGAAAACTGGACACCCTGTACAGGGTGTTGATAAATTAAGAAAACATGAAAATGCTTTAAGACAAGTACCATTATTTATTAATTTAGACAAAATGTTTATGAAACAAAGTTGTTTACAACACCCTGTACATCTGATCTAAAATTTTGATATGGTAAATTCATTTTCTCGACAAGCAGCATTTTTTTATAAAGAATAACTTTTCGTCATAAAATCAATAATAAAGATATTTTTCTCTTGTCAACTCCATCCGGGGACACACTGTATTATAATATGGAATCAAAAGAGGATTGGTGAAAACAACAGAGTAGAGGGAGATCTACTCAATAGAAACAAAAAAAAATATTTATAATTTCAAAAAAATTGGTTCAATTCACCGAGACCAGTGCACCTGCATCAGATTACACCCAAGTAGTTTAAACAAACCCGAACAAACCCGAACAAACCCAAGTAGTTTACTACATGCGCAATACCGTAAAGTGAGGTGTCTTCGGACGGCGCAGGTGACTTCGGACAGCGCGTAGTCCTCGTACGGTTTCGTGTATACTCGGCTTACCGCGTCATAAAATCAAGTTCTCCGTGCGCTACGATTCACTGTTTAGTCTAGTTGAGAATGTAGTGGAAGCAGGTTGCACGTATACGTAAGTATTTATCTCGTACTTCGAATTTAATGGCGGCCATTGATTTAACGGATTTTGAAATATTGAAAAAGTAATGACGTTGTGACTTTTATTTATTATTATTCTAATTGTTGGTGTATGCTTTATTAAAACATGATGTTTAGTTAATGTTTTTAGCAAATAGAAAGAAAATAAATAATCGTCGTTTTTTTTTACGGAATTATTTTCAAAAAATTCACGAAACTGGGGGCGACTTGAGACAATGGTGCGGGTATTAATAACGTTTGTTTTTCTACTTTTATGTGTAGAATTTGTTTTTATGCTTTTTAGTATTTATATTGTTTATTAAAAAAAGTTGCAGTTCATAAAAAACGTTTTATTTTTAACCCATCTAGCCAAAAGTACATATATTTACCTCCAAAATATATGTATTTGGGGCTAAACATAATTTTAAAAAAAATGAGTGTCCGAAGTCGCTTAAACATGACCTTAACAACAGTTTTTACGTTATTTTAATGCTTGTCCGAAGTCACCTCAAAAATCGAGGTGACTTCGGACAGTGGAAAATATATTTTTTTTAAATTGGGGGGAAGGGGAAAAATTAAAATAAAAGTAAAAACCTAAACACCAATAGTACACGCATCTATAGTAATTTTTTCAAATTTTTAAAACAGTAATTTCAGTAGTTATTCAAAAAAAACATCAAAAATCGTCCGAAGACACCCCACTTTACGGTACTTCTCGGCGAATATCAAAGGTCACTTATCATCTGTCCCCTGCCATGCTCAGAACACCCCATATCTCTTTATTGCTTATCTATCCTTTGAACCAATCAACCTATCGATTTTGGGTTTTGTCCTAACGCCTTGGGATGCGCATATAGCTATTAACAGTAATCAATTGTACATAATATAACATCATTTATCAAACATTCTTATGTATGGAAGAGAAATAAACGTGGTAGTTTCCAAGCAGGGAGAAATTTATGGTCTCACAGTAAAAATGTATTTTTTCTAGTGCCAGTGTCTGAAACTCCCACCAAAACAGCGTGCAATAAAACTCGGAAGGATTTTAACAAAACAGTGTTTCATTTTTTTAGTCACTTAGGATAATAAAAACTTAATTTGCAATATTACCAAATACTTGTATGGTATGGTGCTATAATCGTTTTAAAATCAATACAAACCCATAAGAAAATGGGTGGTTCTATGGATCAACTAAGCTTTAGAAGAAGCATTACAAACACAATCTTGCGGCAAAATAAGAAAATATATTCCTATCAAAAAGGCCGTCCATCTAGTGAAAACATCCTAAGATATGATCGACTAGGACTAGATCATTTGGTTATTCTACAAAAGAAACAAACTAGATGTGGTCATTGTCATTACAAAACAACTACACGCTTGAGTCATAGAAGACGACTGGAAATACTTACCAGTTGAAAAGTTGTGATATGATAAACTAAAGGCAATGGAAGTCCAACACACATCTATGACTTAAGATACATCATTGTCTACAACCTTCAAACAAACTACACGCTGCAGAAAATGTGATGTATGTGTTGATGTAAAATGCTTTGTAGATTTTCATACACCTAATATATAAGTAGGTATGATATTTGCCTGATGTCCTATATGTAGGACACACTATTTATAAAAAAACTAAATAAAAATTACTAAAAAAAAAACTGGTTATTTTGATTACTTAATCTGTAAGAAACATGACTGTTTGAAGGTTGGAAACAATGATGTTTTTTAAATGATGAAAGAGTTTTGGGATTCCATTGTCTTTATTTGTTTTAAATCACAACGTTTCAACTGGTAAGTATCTCCAGTCGTCTTCAGGCGAATACTAAATAAGTAAAGTAACTACAAGACTATTTATACTAGCTAGGTGCATGGAAGCATAACTGAGGTGGGTGCAGTCATGCGTTTAGTTGGCACGCGATCTTATATTAAGATTGCATCTATCTAACAAAGGTTTCCAGATATTTCTTATGTCTAATAATGGTTTACTAAAGCAGCCTAGGTTCTGGTGAATAGCAGCAGCTTCCTTAAACTTTCTTTTTCTCCAGTGTGGTTCCTTATGTAGGATTTCAGCTTCTGACGACATGATATGGTGACCATGTTTCCAGGCATGGTCAAGTTAAAGGAAGCTGCTGCTATTCACCAGAACCCAGGCTGCTTTAGTAAACCATCATTAGACATAAGAAATATCTGGGAACCTTTGTTATGCTTCCGTGCACCTAGCTAGTATAAATAGTCTTGTAGTTACTTTACTTATTTAGTATTCACCTGAAGACGACTGGATATACTTACCAGTTGAAACGTTGTGATTTAAAACAAATAATGACAATGGAAGTCCAAAACTCTTTCATCATTAATGTAAGAAACATGTTTTATCGATTGTTATTAAAAAAAATGAAGCTTTAGGCATATATGGGTTAAAAGTAGTTCTGCTGGCAACAAAAGACCGTTTATTCCTCTTGCACATGCACTTGACATGAAGGAAACATACAAAAGTATGTCACTTATTCTAAATGCAATAAACTATGATACCTATAACTGGCAAATATTTGGGGACCTAAAAGTCATAGGACTATTACCAGGGGTTAAGGGTGGATTTACGAATTATTGCTGTTTTCCTTGTCTTTGGGATAGTAGATCAACAGAGTACCCAAGTACCAAGTAAAATAATGGCTTCCTAGAGATTATTATATTCCAGGTCAAGCTAACGTAAAAATATACATCTTGTCGATTTCAGAAAAGTTCTGTTACCTCTATTACACATTAAATTGGGATCAATGAAAAATTTCGTTAAAGCATTGAATAAAGAAGGAATTGCATTTAAATACCTTCAATTACATTTTTCGTAAACTAAATGATGCTAAAAACTTAAGAACGAAATATTTGTTGAACCACAAATTAGAAAAATACTAAGGGATCGATAATTTGATAAAAAATTAAGTGATGTTGAATTAAGTGATGTGGAGTTATTTTAAAAGAATTATTGTTTTAGAGTTTTTTGAAAACAAAAAACAAAAAAGCAAAAAACTATGAAAAACATGTAAAAGAACTACCGTGCGAGCAAAAATTATTTGCATCTAAGTACGTAATGCTTAGCCGTAGAGTTTAATACTTGTTAGGTGTCAGTAACTACCTGATTTAACAATAATAATAATAATAATAATAATAATAATAAATGTCTTTATTTCTGACTTCCACAGTACATATTATATGTATACATATTTGTTAGGACTAAAATAATGGTCCTCAGAAAAAGGCGAAGTTCAGATGAGGTATCCCAGGATACCTCCCTGATCAAACTCAACCTTTGTAGAAAAAAAAAATAAACAAATTTTGTGATGTAAAGGTGATTTAGGTCATATTTAAGAACAAAAGAACAATTATGAGTAATTATTAGGCAGAGCAGGATCGGCAATATAGGATATAAGGTCCCTATCTTACTATCTTCTATTCATTATATATTTAGTGTACTTTTTTCTAAAGGCAGATTGGGAAAGCTCCTTAAAAGTCTCTGGCACAGAGTTGTAGAATTTGGCTATATTATACGAAAAACTGCGCTCAAAAATGGCAGTTCGATGATATGGTGGTGTTATTTTATTTTTAGCTCTAATATTAAGGTTATGTACATGTGTTCGGAAAATAACTCGTTTATATAAATATGAGGGGCGTTTAAGATTTATAATTTTATGAAATAAACATAGGTGATGCAGTTCTCTTCTCTCCGCCATGTTCAACCACCGCGACTCTATTAGTTTGTGGGAGATATGCTGATATTTTCGTACTCCGTAAACAAGCCTTAAACAAGAATTTTGAACAAGTTGAATTCGTCGCATATCTTTAGCATTAATACAATTTCCATATAGGACGTCGCCATGGTTAAAGACAGAGAGTACTAGAGAATCGCATAGTAGTAACTTAACCCTTTGGGATAAGAAATGGCGCAGGTGATATAGCAGTTTAAGTCTAATAAATGACTTTTGTATACAGTTGGAAATGTGTGCACTAAACCTTAAATCACTATCAAAAATCACACCCAAATTGCGAACATTGTCCTTTACTGGCACGATCGTGTTGTCAATTTCAATCCTGATTTCGTCCTTAATTAAGTCCACGTCAGCCTTGCGGCCAAACACCATTACAGAACATTTCTTAGGATTAAGCTTAAGGGAATGCTCCAGTGACAATTTGCTTAGAGAATTTAGTTCTTTACTTATAGTTCTGCAGCTTACGGCAGCATCAGCCTTGTTAAAGGACTTGTAAATCTGCGTGTCGTCGGCATAGTATTGGTCCGAGCACTCCTCCAGCGAGTTGGAGAGAAATGCAGTATAAATAGCATATAAAAGGGGTGACAAGGTAGAGCCCTGCGGCACACCGTTGTGTATAGTAATCGGATCCGATATAACGCCGCCGACACGGACAGATTGCGATCTATTCAGTAAGAAGTTCTTAAAAAACATTACTGCATTATCAGAAAGACCTATATAGTGTAGAATGGCCAAAAGCAGCTCGTGGTTTATGGCGTCGAAGGCTTTGGAAAAGTCTAGCAATGCCAAGACTGTGACGTTTCCATCATCGGTGGCCTGAAAGATATTATCAGTAACGTTAATTAGGGCTGTAGCGCACCCGTGACCCTCTCTAAATCCCGATTGAGTTTCTGGCAAGATGTTATTTTTTTCAGTATGGTCAGTTAGCTGTGCATTTATTATCCTCTCCAAAACCTTCGCCATACATGGTAAGACACTGATAGGTCGGAGGTCATTAAATTCCTGTGGCGACGAAATTTTAGGAATTGGTGTTACTAGAGCTTTTTTCCAAATTTGAGGGAATTCTGAACAACGAATACAGAAATTAATAATGTGAGTAATATAAGGTAACAGGAATGGACATCCCAGTTTTAAAATGTCACTGCCAGTACCATCGACTCCTTGAGCTTTGGATCAATCAGTTATTCCGTCATCTTTGACCGTCATTACAAATAATTTGATTCATCGCTAATTTTTTCAATTTCTTGAACAATTCACTCAATCGGCTTTACGTAACAGCATAAAACATTCATGGTTGAAGCGTATTTTTAAATCGGGGTTAGAGTAAATGGTGAGTGGCAATATAATCCGGGTTTGTGCATAGACGATTTTCACGAACATTTTCCTAACGTTGCTTTTATTGCCGGGGATTTTTATTATTGCCTGAAAAGAACCGTGGCTGTGTTTAGGGAAACAGGTTCCATACAACACAAAAAAGGAGCAGGAAGATCATTTTTAAGAACAGAAGAACTTGTTGCAAACGTTCGTGAAATAATGCAAAATACGCCAACAAATTGTATAAGACGCCTGTCCTAAGAAGTGGGAAGATCTTATGGAACATGCATAACTATTCTCAAGAAGCAGCTAAATTTATTTCCTTATAAAGTGCAAGTATGAATTGTGTAAATACAGATTCAGAACAATTACAAGAAATGATTAGCCAAGAATGTGATAACATTTCTCCAGAGATGCTGGTCAACACTTTCGAAAATATAAAGAGACGTGTGAATTTATGCTTGGAGCATGGCGGTGGCCAATTTCAGCAATTTAAGTAATTATTTTTCTTTTTCTTTCTGTTTATTCTTACTTTGTTAATTTTGTAAACATCAAAAATAAATTTGTATTTGTCTACTTATTTAATTACTCATTAGTTTGGCATATCATGTCATAATATGAATTTGACAAAATTTTAACCTAGATTTGGTTAAATATATCGTCCCCATATCATTGTGATCTGAACTAAGCCCTACGTTTTTTAATCCAAGCCCTCTTTGATGCATATAATTTTTACTCGCGCAGTATGTCTCTTAAAATAATACACTTGTAATCTCACTAAAATTTTTCCAAAAAATTTGGGTCCGGTTAGTGACAAACAAGGAGGAAGATTCCACCAAGATATACTAATAATGGAGCAACGCTACCAAGGCAGATGGGATCTAGCAATGATGGGGAATTATTGTTGATTTTTTATGAGAAAGCGGTCAGGAATATCAACGAAAGTAAACATTTGCAAAAACTTATGTACAAAAGACTTACTATAATTATATTTTCATGTGCGTTTTTGTAAATAAATCCTGTTATTTTTAAAATATCTTGTATTTTTTTCTTGGTTTTTTAATCTTATGAATAAATATTATATAAAAATGTAGTGTTAAACCTAGAACTGTCAATTTAAGAGGGTTTTTAATTTCCACGCATTTAGTGAATACTGCTGTTAATTTTTGAATCATCTGTAAATTCCTAATACCTGGCTATGCCTTATTAACAACAATTGGAAGTTACAAGACTTTTTTGTACCAAGAGTAGCTAAGCTCGTACAATATTTATTTTATTTACTTGATTTAGATAAATTCAAAACGAATGCAATGTTAAGTATCCAACAATGATCATTCACTAAACTTCCAGCAAATATGATATGGCTTCAGTAAGATGGAGCACCGCCCCATTACCAAATTAATGTCCGGCAGTACCCCAACCGAGTATTTGTAAATCGATGGATAGGGAGGCGTGGATCAATGGAATTGGCAGCACGATCCCCTAATCTGACGCGATTAGACTTCTTCTTATGGGGTTATGTCAAAAATATTGTAAACAAAACTAAACCCCTCGACTTAGCTGACTTAAGAAGACAAATAACGCTTGCGATTAGATCGGTCACGCCTGAGATGTTCAGTAACATTAGAAGAAATTTCTATTTGAGAATTGGATGTTGCCAAGATGTTCGTGGCGAGCATATTTAACATCTCCTACATTAATGTTTTTTACATCTGTTATCTGTAAATTCCTAAGGCTCTCCTTTCACCTATTCTATATAATTTTTTTGAAATCCAGGAGACAAGACCTGGCTATGCCTTATTAACAAAACAATTGGAAATTACAAGAATTTTTTGTACCAAGAGTAGCTAAGCCCGTACAATATTTATTTTATCTACTTTAGTTAGACAAATTCAAAACGAATACAATGGTAAGTATTCAACAATGATCATTTACTAAACATATTTATTTAAGAAACCAGAATGAACATTAGTCTTTTGGAAACTGGAACAAACCTACTTTCGGTAAGAATTTATTCTCTTTACAATCGGTTAAAATGGGCAAGCTGCCGAAAATTCCCGCCATTTGCAGGAAGCAGCATCCAATAAAATACGTATTCTTTTACGTCCTGTTACTGCGTTAACAAAGCCAGATTTCGTTTCTTAGCCGCGTTAGTGGCTTAGTTTGTTAAAATGAAATAGCCCGGGGCTTTGATAAATTGGATACCCTAGCGCACCATTTCATTGTACCGTGCGAGCAAAAATTATTTGCATCAAAAAGGGCTTGGATTAAAAAACGTAGGGCTTGGTTTAGATCACAATGATATGGGGACGATATATCTAACCAAATCTAGGTTAAAATTTTTTCAAATTCATATTATGACATGATATGCCCAAACTAACCCAAACTAATGAGTAATAAAATAAGTAGACAAATACAAATTTATTTTTGTTATTTACAAAATTAAAAAAGTAAGAATATACAGAAAGAAAACGAAAAATAATTATATAAATTGCTGAAATTGGCAACCGCCATGCTCCAAGCATAAATTCACACGTCTCTTCCTATTTTCGAAAGTGTTGACCAGCATCTCTGGAGAAATGTTACTACATTCTTGGATAATCCTTTCTTGTAATTGTTCTAAACTTGCAACTGGTGTTTTAAAAATAGTGTTCTTTAAATAAGGAAAAGGGAAGTAATCCGAAACCGTAAAACAAGGTGATCTAGGTGGGAATTCAATGTCTGATCGAAAACTAATCAATCTGTCGTCGAAAAAATTGCGTAAGTAGTTAATAGTTTCGGCGGCCGTATGGGCGGTTGCACCGTCCTATTGAACATATCCAAAACGTAAGTAGATAAGCAATGAGAATAGTACAATCATAAGGGTAGTTTTTACATGTAAAATCCCATAAGAGAATTTAAGCTTCGATCTGCAAAAGTATGACGCTTTTAAGGCGTGGTCACTTTCCTACCCTTGGCCCTAACTACTATCGGCATTAGCTGCTTGGGCCTTAGCTGCCATTGGCACTAACTTCCATTGGCACTAGGTGCCATAGGCGCCAGCTCACCTATCATTGGTACTAGTTACTTGGTCAGACGTTATCAGGGATACGTCATCTATCACGTGTCACCCTAACCTCACCTACCAATGTATTACGTTCTGCGGGGGCCAGCTGTGATACGCCATCTATCATAATATGTTACTATAACCTCAACTACTTAGATATTCAATTTTGGGGCCATGCCTACAAGTCGGTACTCCGCAAGCCCTATCCCCAAGAACCGGTACCCCAATAATTTCTAAACTCCATCACGCGGAGACACCTAGTGGTCGTCGGTAGAACTCGCGGGGCCTCAGGGTCAATGCCCCCTTACTAGAGTACTAGTCTAGCTGTTGAAACGTCAGAGGGAGCCTGGTAATAGGGTTACGTCATCATGTTCTATTAATTTAATTTTCATTAGAAAAAAAGTTCCTTTATCCAGCGGGGTTCGATCCACCAACCATTAGTTTACTAACCAGTATCTCATACCACGGAGCTATTCGGGTTCTTACGAGACATTGTTATTATACTGTACTCTTACATCATCGCATTAGCATACTTGCTATAACAAAAGAATAATTATTACTCATAGATAGGTAATGCAATATTAATGAATTAAATTAGGCAGGCATACATTTGCAAGCTGCTATTTGTTGTATGTTTAGAAAATAGAATCTACCACAGGGGTATAGAATACGTATAAGAACATCTAAAAACACTTAGAAGTGTCCCTTAAACATATGAAAACGGCTGTTTAGCAGTCTATGAATGGGTAAAATGTCTACCACAGGAGCTCGAAACTATTGGGCGGTACGATAAAGACACCTTAATTGAGCTATTTTATGGTTTTACACTAAAAAACTGGTATAAATGGCCCCATTTAGCACCTTTTTACCATATCCCTAGCCCGCATTGTTAACAAATTATTTAATCCTATAACGAACAGTAGTACAACAATATAAGATAGACAAGGATAGTACTAACAACTATTTTGAATCGACACACTGCTGAAAACGTACAAGAATGGTAAAAAACGAAAGGTCAATCGCTTTATTTAGCATGTATTAACAATAAAATCGAAGATATTATGCAATACCTGACGTAAATACTCGTTTCCGATAGGAATCATTAAAGTAGACAGAAAATAGATGCTGTTTAGACCCTAATATAATAATATTTTTCAATAGAAAAATTGGAATAATATAAGAAAAATCAGTAATGTAAGGCCCAAATGCATTAAATAAAGTATGATTTATGCCTTAGTAGCACCTTTACGAATTATTAAGGTTTATAAGAAAAATCAGTAATGTAAGGCCCAAATGCATTAAATAAAGTATGATTTATGCCTTAGTAGCACCTTTACGAATTATTAAGGTAGACAGAAAATAGATGCTGTTTAGAGCCTAATACTACTGAAAAATTGGTTTAATATAAGAAAAAACTAGTAATTTAAGGTCCAAATGCCTTAAATAAAGCATGGTTTATGCTAGCCCCTAATATAGAAGGCTAGTCTCTTAAATCTTGCAATTTTAACACAAATGTTATACAGTTCAAAACCCTATAATTGCAACAAATATTGGCTTAATGTAGGTTGGTTAACCCTAAAAATGATCATATTACTGTTAAGTTATGCTGCAATATGAAGCAATTTGACGTCATTACACCTTAGAAGATGCTCCGAAACTTTCATAGGTTATAGTATTAGAACCTTGTAACTTGGCTGCAGGTATTCACGTATCTAAAAGGTAGGTAAAAAAAATAGACCACAGTGTTAATTTTAATAAATATATATTAAACTCCCAGCGCACCTAATGTAATTGGAACATTACTAAACGCCGCTAATAATATAGGAGGTAGTGACAGATATACAGGGTATAGATGTACAGGTCTTAAAAATAGAGAATTAAAAACAAGACTTTGTTGGTGTAATACTAATAATTTGTGATACGTGCCAAATAAACAATTGAAAAGACGCAATGAAAAAATAGTCGGTGGTGTTACGTTCCAAGAATTACGAGTGAAGAACCAATCCTAAATAGAAAATAACAACAAAATAGGGCCTTGTTAACCAAATTAAGTCTGTCACTTGTTAAAATGATAGCAAATAATTGAAAAACGAGGGTATGTGTATAGGTTAACGTAACAAGTTAATATGAAAATCCCGAGACCGGCAGGGTCGAGGTGTACTAAAGACATGCGGCTCGCTAAAGTTCTTAAGGATAATGTAACATGCGAAACGTATTTAGGATGAATAAGTTATTAGGAAAAATTCCGAGCCCTGCAGGGCGAGGTGTACTAAGGATATATGCTCACATACATAATACCAACAAAATTGGGGGCATATTGTAGGATAGGTAACCATATTAGGCCTGTTATATGGCATCAATTACGTACGATTGTACATAAAAAACCTTGTTTTTCACCAAAATATCTAATCCCATATACAGGGTAAGCTCGGAGTATCACTAGCCATAATAGCATAATATATATAGGACCAAGACTGATTTCGCACTAATTAGCATAGTAAACAAGGCGTTATACTAGATTGGTAGCATTGCCAAAGAATTGGACAACATTAATTGTATTATCACTAGGATGTATGGGTTCTTTATAGTCTAGATAACAAATTCTCAATATTACTAATATACCTAACTTAAAGCAACTACCACCGTGTTAAGGTGAGATTACCGATGCCAAACAGCTGATACTCATGCACAAAGGCAAGCACCGACGTATTGATTATCTTATAATATCATACGTCACCTGAGGCTTATTAGGTATATATATAAATGACTTAAAAATCATAGGTGTTTCGTTTAAATTATGGTAGGGTTCCTACGCCAAAAGGCCGTTTCAGTCACAAAACGAGAGAAAAATAGATAAAAATTACCCTAAATATCGCCTATAATTAATGTTAATGTTAATGCCCATATAGTCATATGTATAGTACACTTAATAAATTACTAAAGTATGGTCTCTGAAGCCGTAAAAGCATATTTAACAGCACCTACACACACTATGCAATAAAAAAAACCTCTCCGATAGGGTAAAACACATAATAATCCACCAAGTATGGCCGTTAAGCCTAAAAAAACCCCTATTTTTAACAGTGTGTATACGTGACTAGTATCCAAAAAATAGCCAAAAAGTAATACAAAAACAGTCTGTATGACAAGATTCTGCTAACACATATTTTAAGTAAGACTGTCATCTACTATATCCTACAAATACACGTTGCAAACATTCACCAACTTAAACATTGAGGTTATGTTAAGTAAATAAATTAATAAAAATGTTTGACTTATAGGCAGCATTTTTATACATACAAAGTTAGCACAACAAGCAATTAAATAGACTTAAATAAAAATATAATGAATTACCGAGGATATACACATCTAATAGTCATTGTCGAATCCTATCAGCTACGAAATATCAGCGAAATACCTAAAAACATGAATAAATAGGAAAAATACCTATTTTAGGCCCTATTGCTTCAAAGACCCGATAAGGTACATGTATTTATGTACCGCTAAACACCCACTTAAACCTTCACCAAATTGTTTCGTAAAAACCACATACCTAATACGTTGGTTTAAAATCTCGCTAAAATTACAAAGAAATGTTCGTACCGAAACGGGTAGAATGATACTTCATACGTTTTTTTGCAGCGGTTTTGTTCTCGAGATTACCGAGAAATTAAATATTGCAGCTTGGAGGAACCGTACATATTCATATTGTAACATTGTCAATTAGAAAATAATAAATGGAGTACCAATATCACCTTATTTTTAGAATCTAACATAGGTGTGTACGGCGGTAGTTTAATACTACAGGGTGAACCGGTTAAGGCTTTCAAACACAAAAATAACATCCGATTATTATCGTTGTGGAGAACAGGTATAGTTTTGACAGGAACTAGTTGAGGCAACGGAGTACGTTACTAAGCCAGTAAAAATCACCCCTGAGAACTATTGTCAGATAGAGGTACCCATCAAAAAAAAATATTTAGCACAATACTGGTTAACGTGCCTAGTTGATGAGTTGTTATAATATATAATCATAGTGTTAATCTGACAGCAGAAATATTGAGGTTATGTTAACTAATAAATTAATTCAATAAAATTACGACTTATTGTTTGCATACACATAGTACAGTAAGTAGAGGTGCAATTAAATAGTCTTAAATAGAAATATGATGAATTACCGAGTAAACAGTCAGAATAGTTGATGCCTAAACGAAAACCTAACCTATTATCTATATCATACAGTACTGTTTACATATACATAATCAGCCGCTAGAAACTTCTCCAAAAAGGGGAAAACATACAATAATCCATTAAAATGCCTAAAAATGTTCTTTGAACCTATAAAGCCCTATTTATACAAAACACTCAACCAATAACAGTTCTTGATAGGGTAAAAACATCAAACAAAATATTAAAGTACCTAAAAAATGACATTTGAACCTATACAAGTTCTGTTGTCTATTAGGGCCTATGCTCGACCAGGCCTTATACCATTTGAGCATATAAATATACCAATGTATGATAACCTATTTAACAGCCCCTTATACAAAATGTACAATCAACAGCCTTTCTGATGGAATAAAAAACATCAAACAAAACATTAAAGTACCTAAAAAATAACATTTGAACATATATACTCCAGTAGGTATGCCTATACAAGTTCTGACAGGTTGCTATATTGGCATATGGGCGTGCTTATTAGTACCCTAAAACCATCCGCTGATTGGGTAAAAAACATCCAATAATTCATTAATGGGCATAAAAAAGGGTCTTTGAACCTATAAACCCCTATTTATACAAAATAAACGATCAATAAATACTCCGATAAAACAGTCATTTATGGTGGATGCGCTGGAATTTTGTACATGACAATACAATTAAAAGGTACATCATACGTTACGGCGTCTTAAAGAAAGTTTTGCATGTGGTATATTGCTGGCCTTGTTTTATGTATGTAAATGTATATCTATCTATTTAGGTGCAAGATGGAAAACGTAGGTAGTCAGGTTAGTTCAGAGGATTACTAAAACTTGTTTATTATTGATGTGTCTATAGCACGAATAAAAATTCAATTAGAACAAAGAACGACAGTATAGAATGTGGGGTGATGACCCGCAGCATCGTAAGGGTGGCTCGATATATAATACAGGATGCACCGAACGTATCCAGCACAGTGGTAGAAAAAGAGGTAGGCAGACGTCGTGTGCTATTACAGTTATACCAATGAGAAATCAAGAAATAACATCCGAACCAGGTACATACAACTACCTATGATAGCCCGCCTAGCATGAAAATACTGAAATTTTCCGCTTCAACAGTAAAACAACTTAGGATCTGAAAAATTAATAGCTAAAGAACTCAATGAATACCCAGCTAAACACGACAAAAATTAGGATCGCCTACATCTAATTTGGATATCAGCAGAAATAATTAATAGGTGTTTAATTTAAATAGACTTAAATTGAAAGACATTACAGAGAACGAATAGCTGGTGGGTAGGCTCTTAGCCATCAAACATACCCTCCTTGGGGCTTAAAAATCAGAATAAATAGGGAAAAATGCCTAGAAATTCAGGGTAATTTTCCTTTTTAAAATCAGTTAACTCCTGCAAGATTATCTATATAACTCAAATGGCACAACAAACCTAACCCAACTTCTCGGGTGGGGTTATTCTGTATAAAGACCGGCTAACACCAAAAAAAAAAAGGGTCAAAAAGTATATATACGATCATCCTCTAATATTAGGAATACCGAAAATAACACTAGAGAACCACTAACAGGGGTTACATTAACGTTAAAAAGATAAGGATGTATACCATTTAAATTACCGAATGATCAGCCAAATAAATAAAATTCCCGTTTAAAATGCTATATTAGTTATATGAGATGAGCGTTAAATGTGTAAATTTGAGAAATTCGTTAGTCTGTATAAAACCATTAACGACATAATGGCGGAGATAGGGAATATTTTTCAATCTTGCCATCACATTAATATAGACATTAATAAAAAAGGAGAGAAAAAAGAAATTCAATACATTATTGTGTGTTAGTAAAGATTACTAGCTGAGCTACCGAAAGTCTCCTGATACCTTTTTTGCTGCTTCAGCTACCTGTCTATATGTAACGTTCCACTTCCAATAATAGGTGATTCTTATGGCGTTTTACCCCCGCTAACATGTTAATTATCAGTAAATTTTATAATTTATACAGATTTGTTCCAGGTTCATACTATGCTATACCCTTGTTGTATGAATTAGATGCCTAGAACGCCTAATTGACGACAGGAACCAACAGCAAGTATGTTGCTATTGTAAGATATGCAGGTATATAAGGTTGCAATATGATAAATTATGATAATTATTATTATCTAAAAGCAAGTAAAACACAGGTATTTTTTGTAATATATTTATTTTATAAAACCAAGTATTTCTTGAGAATAGTTCTATTACTACAGCTGCTAGATCAAAATCCATGTAACGTTGCCACTGCTATATACCAAGGCCGTATCATCAACTTCAGATTCACCCAAATTATCCTGCTTCGTCTCAGTAAATTCTACTACACATGGTTGCGGTTTAGTCGTTTCTACATGTACTTTGTCACATATTTCATCATTATTTGAGAACTTTCTGCTATTCGACACTCTGGGCCTCTTTGGTGGAAACAGTTTTGAAATTATATTTGTATATTTCCAGCTAGTGCTTGATTTAATGTGTTCATCTTTTTGAAAATGCCGTTTATGTAAACTTGTAAGTAATATTAATTCTTTGTACAACTTTAAGTCTTTCTGGGAATATGCTTCAGGACGCATACTTGTTAATAAATCCAGCAACCCATTAGTTAAAGTGTATGAGTCACTACCAATTACCAATTGATCATTTTGAAAGACGACAAGGGTATTTCCAAGAAACCAGTTAGTTCCATCTGTTCTAAGGCCAAAAACGTTTCCCCTAGGCATTTGCAGGAGTTTAAGTTTAATTTTTCTGGTTGCCATCTTAACCCTTTCACGTTGAAGGCACTAATGAAGTATTTTCCCTAGTATTTACCTATTTATTTACACCTTACCATTTATTAATGTTTCAAGAGAGACGCTACGATGAATTAAACAGCCGCCTAAGATGAAACAACATATTTTTATACTTATGTTGTCAGATGCTCTACTTCAAAGTAGCGTTCAAATACATCCAAAGCTCCAATCAAGCCACCATTATTTGCTATATTATGGACTTTGTCCATGTTGTCCAAATGGTTGAGGGTATAACAAGTAATTAGGACAGCACTCTGGCTTGAAATAAGACTGAGTGCTTCTGCTGATAGTAACTATGTCAACAGGCTTAATTACTCGGTGAAACCCGAATCTATAGAGGATTATACGGGTTTCGGGGTTACTCGGGTTCATTAGGATTCTAAGAATTTATTTTGCTTAACGTAATTTTTAAACACAGCCACGGTCTTCTCCCAAAATTCTGCAAATTTCGTGAGCCTTTGCCCGTGGCTGTGTTTAAAAATTACGTTAAGCAAAATAAATTCTTAGAATCCTAATGAACCCGAGTAACCCCGAAACCCGTATAATCCTCTATAGATTCGGGTTTCACCGAGTAATTAAGCCTGTTGACATAGTTACTATCAGCAGAAGCACTCAGTCTTATTTCAAGCCAGAGTGCTGTCCTAATTACTTGTTATACCCTCAACCATTTGGACAACATGGACAAAGTCCATAATATAGCAAATAATGGTGGCTTGATTGGAGCTTTGGATGTATTTGAACGCTACTTTGAAGTAGAGCATCTGACAACATAAGTATAAAAATATGTTGTTTCATCTTAGGCGGCTGTTTAATTCATCGTAGCGTCTCTCTTGAAACATTAATAAATGGTAAGGTGTAAATAAATAGGTAAATACTAGGGAAAATACTTCATTAGTGCCTTCAACGTGAAAGGGTTAAGATGGCAACCAGAAAAATTAAACTTAAACTCCTGCAAATGCCTAGGGGAAACGTTTTTGGCCTTAGAACAGATGGAACTAACTGGTTTCTTGGAAATACCCTTGTCGTCTTTCAAAATGATCAATTGGTAATTGGTAGTGACTCATACACTTTAACTAATGGGTTGCTGGATTTATTAACAAGTATGCGTCCTGAAGCATATTCCCAGAAAGACTTAAAGTTGTACAAAGAATTAATATTACTTACAAGTTTACATAAACGGCATTTTCAAAAAGATGAACACATTAAATCAAGCACTAGCTGGAAATATACAAATATAATTTCAAAACTGTTTCCACCAAAGAGGCCCAGAGTGTCGAATAGCAGAAAGTTCTCAAATAATGATGAAATATGTGACAAAGTACATGTAGAAACGACTAAACCGCAACCATGTGTAGTAGAATTTACTGAGACGAAGCAGGATAATTTGGGTGAATCTGAAGTTGATGATACGGCCTTGGTATATAGCAGTGGCAACGTTACATGGATTTTGATCTAGCAGCTGTAGTAATAGAACTATTCTCAAGAAATACTTGGTTTTATAAAATAAATATATTACAAAAAATACCTGTGTTTTACTTGCTTTTAGATAATAATAATTATCATAATTTATCATATTGCAACCTTATATACCTGCATATCTTACAATAGCAACATACTTGCTGTTGGTTCCTGTCGTCAATTAGGCGTTCTAGGCATCTAATTCATACAACAAGGGTATAGCATAGTATGAACCTGGAACAAATCTGTATAAATTATAAAATTTACTGATAATTAACATGTTAGCGGGGGTAAAACGCCATAAGAATCACCTATTATTGGAAGTGGAACGTTACATATAGACAGGTAGCTGAAGCAGCAAAAAAGGTATCAGGAGACTTTCGGTAGCTCAGCTAGTAATCTTTACTAACACACAATAATGTATTGAATTTCTTTTTTCTCTCCTTTTTTATTAATGTCTATATTAATGTGATGGCAAGATTGAAAAATATTCCCTATCTCCGCCATTATGTCGTTAATGGTTTTATACAGACTAACGAATTTCTCAAATTTACACATTTAACGCTCATCTCATATAACTAATATAGCATTTTAAACGGGAATTTTATTTATTTGGCTGATCATTCGGTAATTTAAATGGTATACATCCTTATCTTTTTAACGTTAATGTAACCCCTGTTAGTGGTTCTCTAGTGTTATTTTCGGTATTCCTAATATTAGAGGATGATCGTATATATACTTTTTGACCCTTTTTTTTTTTGGTGTTAGCCGGTCTTTATACAGAATAACCCCACCCGAGAAGTTGGGTTAGGTTTGTTGTGCCATTTGAGTTATATAGATAATCTTGCAGGAGTTAACTGATTTTAAAAAGGAAAATTACCCTGAATTTCTAGGCATTTTTCCCTATTTATTCTGATTTTTAAGCCCCAAGGAGGGTATGTTTGATGGCTAAGAGCCTACCCACCAGCTATTCGTTCTCTGTAATGTCTTTCAATTTAAGTCTATTTAAATTAAACACCTATTAATTATTTCTGCTGATATCCAAATTAGATGTAGGCGATCCTAATTTTTGTCGTGTTTAGCTGGGTATTCATTGAGTTCTTTAGCTATTAATTTTTCAGATCCTAAGTTGTTTTACTGTTGAAGCGGAAAATTTCAGTATTTTCATGCTAGGCGGGCTATCATAGGTAGTTGTATGTACCTGGTTCGGATGTTATTTCTTGATTTCTCATTGGTATAACTGTAATAGCACACGACGTCTGCCTACCTCTTTTTCTACCACTGTGCTGGATACGTTCGGTGCATCCTGTATTATATATCGAGCCACCCTTACGATGCTGCGGGTCATCACCCCACATTCTATACTGTCGTTCTTTGTTCTAATTGAATTTTTATTCGTGCTATAGACACATCAATAATAAACAAGTTTTAGTAATCCTCTGAACTAACCTGACTACCTACGTTTTCCATCTTGCACCTAAATAGATAGATATACATTTACATACATAAAACAAGGCCAGCAATATACCACATGCAAAACTTTCTTTAAGACGCCGTAACGTATGATGTACCTTTTAATTGTATTGTCATGTACAAAATTCCAGCGCATCCACCATAAATGACTGTTTTATCGGAGTATTTATTGATCGTTTATTTTGTATAAATAGGGGTTTATAGGTTCAAAGACCCTTTTTTATGCCCATTAATGAATTATTGGATGTTTTTTACCCAATCAGCGGATGGTTTTAGGGTACTAATAAGCACGCCCATATGCCAATATAGCAACCTGTCAGAACTTGTATAGGCATACCTACTGGAGTATATATGTTCAAATGTTATTTTTTAGGTACTTTAATGTTTTGTTTGATGTTTTTTATTCCATCAGAAAGGCTGTTGATTGTACATTTTGTATAAGGGGCTGTTAAATAGGTTATCATACATTGGTATATTTATATGCTCAAATGGTATAAGGCCTGGTCGAGCATAGGCCCTAATAGACAACAGAACTTGTATAGGTTCAAATGTCATTTTTTAGGTACTTTAATATTTTGTTTGATGTTTTTACCCTATCAAGAACTGTTATTGGTTGAGTGTTTTGTATAAATAGGGCTTTATAGGTTCAAAGAACATTTTTAGGCATTTTAATGGATTATTGTATGTTTTCCCCTTTTTGGAGAAGTTTCTAGCGGCTGATTATGTATATGTAAACAGTACTGTATGATATAGATAATAGGTTAGGTTTTCGTTTAGGCATCAACTATTCTGACTGTTTACTCGGTAATTCATCATATTTCTATTTAAGACTATTTAATTGCACCTCTACTTACTGTACTATGTGTATGCAAACAATAAGTCGTAATTTTATTGAATTAATTTATTAGTTAACATAACCTCAATATTTCTGCTGTCAGATTAACACTATGATTATATATTATAACAACTCATCAACTAGGCACGTTAACCAGTATTGTGCTAAATATTTTTTTTTGATGGGTACCTCTATCTGACAATAGTTCTCAGGGGTGATTTTTACTGGCTTAGTAACGTACTCCGTTGCCTCAACTAGTTCCTGTCAAAACTATACCTGTTCTCCACAACGATAATATTCGGATGTTATTTTTGTGTTTGAAAGCCTTAACCGGTTCACCCTGTAGTATTAAACTACCGCCGTACACACCTATGTTAGATTCTAAAAATAAGGTGATATTGGTACTCCATTTATTATTTTCTAATTGACAATGTTACAATATGAATATGTACGGTTCCTCCAAGCTGCAATATTTAATTTCTCGGTAATCTCGAGAACAAAACCGCTGCAAAAAAACGTATGAAGTATCATTCTACCCGTTTCGGTACGAACATTTCTTTGTAATTTTAGCGAGATTTTAAACCAACGTATTAGGTATGTGGTTTTTACGAAACAATTTGGTGAAGGTTTAAGTGGGTGTTTAGCGGTACATAAATACATGTACCTTATCGGGTCTTTGAAGCAATAGGGCCTAAAATAGGTATTTTTCCTATTTATTCATGTTTTTAGGTATTTCGCTGATATTTCGTAGCTGATAGGATTCGACAATGACTATTAGATGTGTATATCCTCGGTAATTCATTATATTTTTATTTAAGTCTATTTAATTGCTTGTTGTGCTAACTTTGTATGTATAAAAATGCTGCCTATAAGTCAAACATTTTTATTAATTTATTTACTTAACATAACCTCAATGTTTAAGTTGGTGAATGTTTGCAACGTGTATTTGTAGGATATAGTAGATGACAGTCTTACTTAAAATATGTGTTAGCAGAATCTTGTCATACAGACTGTTTTTGTATTACTTTTTGGCTATTTTTTGGATACTAGTCACGTATACACACTGTTAAAAATAGGGGTTTTTTTAGGCTTAACGGCCATACTTGGTGGATTATTATGTGTTTTACCCTATCGGAGAGGTTTTTTTTATTGCATAGTGTGTGTAGGTGCTGTTAAATATGCTTTTACGGCTTCAGAGACCATACTTTAGTAATTTATTAAGTGTACTATACATATGACTATATGGGCATTAACATTAACATTAATTATAGGCGATATTTAGGGTAATTTTTATCTATTTTTCTCTCGTTTTGTGACTGAAACGGCCTTTTGGCGTAGGAACCCTACCATAATTTAAACGAAACACCTATGATTTTTAAGTCATTTATATATATACCTAATAAGCCTCAGGTGACGTATGATATTATAAGATAATCAATACGTCGGTGCTTGCCTTTGTGCATGAGTATCAGCTGTTTGGCATCGGTAATCTCACCTTAACACGGTGGTAGTTGCTTTAAGTTAGGTATATTAGTAATATTGAGAATTTGTTATCTAGACTATAAAGAACCCATACATCCTAGTGATAATACAATTAATGTTGTCCAATTCTTTGGCAATGCTACCAATCTAGTATAACGCCTTGTTTACTATGCTAATTAGTGCGAAATCAGTCTTGGTCCTATATATATTATGCTATTATGGCTAGTGATACTCCGAGCTTACCCTGTATATGGGATTAGATATTTTGGTGAAAAACAAGGTTTTTTATGTACAATCGTACGTAATTGATGCCATATAACAGGCCTAATATGGTTACCTATCCTACAATATGCCCCCAATTTTGTTGGTATTATGTATGTGAGCATATATCCTTAGTACACCTCGCCCTGCAGGGCTCGGAATTTTTCCTAATAACTTATTCATCCTAAATACGTTTCGCATGTTACATTATCCTTAAGAACTTTAGCGAGCCGCATGTCTTTAGTACACCTCGACCCTGCCGGTCTCGGGATTTTCATATTAACTTGTTACGTTAACCTATACACATACCCTCGTTTTTCAATTATTTGCTATCATTTTAACAAGTGACAGACTTAATTTGGTTAACAAGGCCCTATTTTGTTGTTATTTTCTATTTAGGATTGGTTCTTCACTCGTAATTCTTGGAACGTAACACCACCGACTATTTTTTCATTGCGTCTTTTCAATTGTTTATTTGGCACGTATCACAAATTATTAGTATTACACCAACAAAGTCTTGTTTTTAATTCTCTATTTTTAAGACCTGTACATCTATACCCTGTATATCTGTCACTACCTCCTATATTATTAGCGGCGTTTAGTAATGTTCCAATTACATTAGGTGCGCTGGGAGTTTAATATATATTTATTAAAATTAACACTGTGGTCTATTTTTTTTACCTACCTTTTAGATACGTGAATACCTGCAGCCAAGTTACAAGGTTCTAATACTATAACCTATGAAAGTTTCGGAGCATCTTCTAAGGTGTAATGACGTCAAATTGCTTCATATTGCAGCATAACTTAACAGTAATATGATCATTTTTAGGGTTAACCAACCTACATTAAGCCAATATTTGTTGCAATTATAGGGTTTTGAACTGTATAACATTTGTGTTAAAATTGCAAGATTTAAGAGACTAGCCTTCTATATTAGGGGCTAGCATAAACCATGCTTTATTTAAGGCATTTGGACCTTAAATTACTAGTTTTTTCTTATATTAAACCAATTTTTCAGTAGTATTAGGCTCTAAACAGCATCTATTTTCTGTCTACCTTAATAATTCGTAAAGGTGCTACTAAGGCATAAATCATACTTTATTTAATGCATTTGGGCCTTACATTACTGATTTTTCTTATAAACCTTAATAATTCGTAAAGGTGCTACTAAGGCATAAATCATACTTTATTTAATGCATTTGGGCCTTACATTACTGATTTTTCTTATATTATTCCAATTTTTCTATTGAAAAATATTATTATATTAGGGTCTAAACAGCATCTATTTTCTGTCTACTTTAATGATTCCTATCGGAAACGAGTATTTACGTCAGGTATTGCATAATATCTTCGATTTTATTGTTAATACATGCTAAATAAAGCGATTGACCTTTCGTTTTTTACCATTCTTGTACGTTTTCAGCAGTGTGTCGATTCAAAATAGTTGTTAGTACTATCCTTGTCTATCTTATATTGTTGTACTACTGTTCGTTATAGGATTAAATAATTTGTTAACAATGCGGGCTAGGGATATGGTAAAAAGGTGCTAAATGGGGCCATTTATACCAGTTTTTTAGTGTAAAACCATAAAATAGCTCAATTAAGGTGTCTTTATCGTACCGCCCAATAGTTTCGAGCTCCTGTGGTAGACATTTTACCCATTCATAGACTGCTAAACAGCCGTTTTCATATGTTTAAGGGACACTTCTAAGTGTTTTTAGATGTTCTTATACGTATTCTATACCCCTGTGGTAGATTATATTTTCTAAACATACAACAAATAGCAGCTTGCAAATGTATGCCTGCCTAATTTAATTCATTAATATTGCATTACCTATCTATGAGTAATAATTATTCTTTTGTTATAGCAAGTATGCTAATGCGATGATGTAAGAGTACAGTATAATAACAATGTCTCGTAAGAACCCGAATAGCTCCGTGGTATGAGATACTGGTTAGTAAACTAATGGTTGGTGGATCGAACCCCGCTGGATAAAGGAACTTTTTTTCTAATGAAAATTAAATTAATAGAACATGATGACGTAACCCTATTACCAGGCTCCCTCTGACGTTTCAACAGCTAGACTAGTACTCTAGTAAGGGGGCATTGACCCTGAGGCCCCGCGAGTTCTACCGACGACCACTAGGTGTCTCCGCGTGATGGAGTTTAGAAATTATTGGGGTACCGGTTCTTGGGGATAGGGCTTGCGGAGTACCGACTTGTAGGCATGGCCCCAAAATTGAATATCTAAGTAGTTGAGGTTATAGTAACATATTATGATAGATGGCGTATCACAGCTGGCCCCCGCAGAACGTAATACATTGGTAGGTGAGGTTAGGGTGACACGTGATAGATGACGTATCCCTGATAACGTCTGACCAAGTAACTAGTACCAATGATAGGTGAGCTGGCGCCTATGGCACCTAGTGCCAATGGAAGTTAGTGCCAATGGCAGCTAAGGCCCAAGCAGCTAATGCCGATAGTAGTTAGGGCCAAGGGTAGGAAAGTGACCACGCCTTAAAAGCGTCATACTTTTGCAGATCGAAGCTTAAATTCTCTTATGGGATTTTACATGTAAAAACTACCCTTATGATTGTACTATTCTCATTGCTTATCTACTAACGTAGTTCGTGGTCAAGTAATTGCTTCACAAATGAATTCATATCGCTGTGCTGTAACTGTGTTATGGAAAAAAATAGGACCAACAATTTTTCTTCGGGAAACAGCTAACCAGGCACAAACGTGGGGATTTTCACTACTCTACATGCGTATATTCTGAGAATTCACATAACCGGAGAGGTGGAACCAGGCTTCATCCGAAAAAATGTCAGGTCTAATAAATCATTTCTTTCCAATAAATTTTGGGTAGACAATTGAGAGTAATTCCTGCGTCTTTCAAAATCTTCTTCTTGTAGTTCTTGGAATACTTGCACTTTATAAGGAAATAAATTTAGCTGCTTCCCTGCATGTTCCATAAGATGTTTCCACTTCTTGGGACAGGCGTCTTATACAATATGTTGGCATATTTTGCATTATTTCACGAACGATTGCAACAAGTTTTTCTACATGTTCCTACAGATGGTCTTCCTGCTCCTTTTTTGTGTTGTACAGAACCTGTTTCCCTAAACACAGCCACGGTTCTTTTCAGGCAATGATAAAAATCCCCGGCAATAAGAGTAACCTTAGGAAAATGTTCGTGAAAATCGTCCATGCACAAACCCGGATTGTATTGCCACTCACCATTTACTGTAACCCTGTTTGGAAAATACGCTTCGACCATGAATGTTTTGTGATGTTCCGTAAAGCCCTTTGTGTAAATTGTTCAAGAAATTGAAAAAATTAACGATGAATCAAATTACTTCTAATGACTGTCAAAGATGACGGAATAACTGATTGATTGTTAATTCAGGTAGTTATTGATACCCTACAGGTATTAAGCTTTACGGCTAAGCATTACGTCCTTAGATGCAAGGCCCTCTTTGATGCAAATAATTTTTGCTCGCACGGTAGTGGTGAGAAACAAAGACCTTCGGTATCGGGCTCTTTCGAAAGTATGACAATAAGCTAAAGCAATTTTTAGAAAACCAGCTTTTATGCAAAATTATCGATAATTTTAATGCACTTATGCTATTAACACCGAAAATAAACACGTAATACACATAACAGCTAAAAACAATAACCTTCCTACTAACCTTGTGTACAATTTAAACTTACATAAATTGTTTAATAATTTTTAAAAATTACAAGCAAAATTTATTGTTAAAATTTCTAATACGGTAAATATTGTTTTCCTTCCTTAAATTACAATAAATTAATTAAATAGTTGAGAACAAGTCCTGCTTTCTAAACAACCATCGCACACCCAAAGAATTATTTATGAGGCTTGGGTATTGTTTGGAACACATTTTGAAAACTTAGTTGAGAAGCAAATATTACATTAATAATTTTCATTTGAATATTGGGTTAAGTGGAAGCGATAGAATATAGGAACAAGGTTTTTGGTGATATTTGGAACAGCGTCTACATTCTCATTTTGAGGAGGTTTAAAAATGTATAAATAAATAAGAAGTGATGAACAAACCCGACGTATAAAGTCACCACAATACGAAGAGAGAATACCGGACTAAGAAAGAAGGACACTTTGTCTTTTGTTTTGACTATATTGTATTCTAACAACCATCCTATTGATAAAAACATTTTATATAGAAACGATTTAACAATTATTAAAAAAAAATTCTTGAATCTCTAACCGCAAGCACTTACAGGATTGCCAAACCTTTAGTGCAGGTTAAGACGTAGTACCCTGATACTTGTACTTTAGGATAAGTACAGTGTCCGCAAGAAAGTTCGCATCAAATGGGATTTTTTTTTATTATTAGGTATAGGTAAAAATTGAAAAAGGAGTTAGATTTTGCTTACCTAAAAACCAAAAATGACGTATACTGAAGCAGCTGCACGACTTGCGTTACCTGTCAAATTTGACATTTTTAATAAAATAGGTTCAAAAATGCCATTATTTATCAAAATATCGAAAAACTTTATTCGAGAAAGTTGTTTATTTGGACATTTTTAGCCTCTGTACGAAATTTTGACAGTCTAATACAATTTTTATTTTTTGTCAGGTTCTTGAAAATTTTGATCAACCCTCGTAGATTAACTTTTATACATCGATGTAAAACCATTTGCCTTTACTTCATTTGTAATCTTAATGCAATTTTGTGTAAAATTTTTGTTTCCAATTATTTATTTTGCTTCAAACACTGAAATTGTTATTGATCAGTATGTAATGTTTGATGCAAAGTTTATCTAATTACATCAGTTTTACCAAAACCGACGTTTTTGCAAAAGCAAAATAAATAATTGGAAACAAAAATTTTACACAAAATTGCATTAAGATTACAAATAATGTAAAGGCAAATGGTTTTACATCGATGTGTAAAAGTTAATCTACAAGGGTTGATCAAAATTTTCAAGAACCTGACAAAAAATAAAAATTGTATTAGACTGTCAAAATTTCGTACAGAGGCTAAAAATGTCCAAATAAACAACTTTCTCGAATAAAGTTTTTCGATATTTTGATAAATAATGGCATTTTTGAACCTATTTTATTAAAAATGTCAAATTTGACAGGTAACGCAAGTCGTGCAGCTGCTTCAGTATACGTAATTTTTGGTTTTTAGGTAAGCAAAAACTAACTGCTTTTTCAATTTTTACCTGTACCTAATAATAAAAAAAAATACCATTTGATGCGGACTTTCTTGCGGACACTGTATGTATATCTTAATTCTTATCCTGTCAGAAATTAGCCTATAGTTTTTCGACGACCGCCTCTTACACAGTCTAGAAGTAATACCCTGTATATTATGCTCCCTAAGGCATCACTTTAATTTAAATATGTATATAACATGCAAATAAAGTACACATTTATGTTACTGAATAAGTAAAAATGTCTAATTTGCATAGCATAAAGTAATATTTATAAAGCAACATACTTTGTTAAATATGAAAATGTATGTGTCTTTCATCAGTTAAAAATTAAGGGGATTTTAAGAATATATTTTAGCTTTCTTTAGGACCAGTAGTTATGAGTACAGGATAAATCTTAAAAGTGAAATAAATTTTTGGTTACAACTAATCCATCCACTCCTTGCAATAATCGAAACCACTAGGAATAATTTAATTTGTTTAATATTTTTTTATTTCCGTGATTTTTACATTTCTTTTACTTAGGTACTTTTCTAATGCAATCGCATATATTGTAACAGCTCGGAGAAAAGAGCATGAAAATAGAATAGGTAACCCAATATTTACTTTTGAATTTCTGTTACCTGATAAGCGAGAAAAAATTTAAGAAATGTGATTTCATAGATAGTTTATTTTTTGTAAATACTAATAGAAATTTGAAGAAATAGTCCATGCTTAAAGTGGACTTGAAAGTATGGGAAAAAAGAAAAAACTAAAAGTCTTCCTCCACAAAATTCATTAGAATAAAAAATTCTTTATGGGTCTCTACATGTTTCGAACGTAGAAACGTTCATCATCAGGAGACAGAAAATATATTTAGTGCTGATGGTTTTAGTAGAAGAGAAAATGGTGTAAAACCTTAATGGAGCTTCTATGGAATAAAAAAATTGATGTGTAGAAGCGACATAATATGAAGAAAATTGTGAAAAATTTTAAACATACTGATTATGTGAAAAAGTCAGTAAAAGGGGTCTAAACCAACTGGGCTTTAACCCTCAGTACCCCACAAAACACTTATTGGATAGTATTTTATTGTGATATCTTCGTAATACTATGACTAATTTTATCCTTCTATTTTACAGACATACTTGAAAAAATGTTTTATTAAAATTTTAAATAACCCTCGACACCTCCTTTTTAGAAGGGTTTTTTTCTTCTTTCCCAGTTTACTTGGTTGGTTTAGACCCCTTTTACTGACTTTTTCATATACTCAGCATGTTTTAAATTTTTCACAATTTTCTCCATATTATGTCACTTCTACACATCAATTTTTTAATCCCATAAAAGCTTCATTAAGGTTCTACACCATTTTCTCTTCTGCTAAAACCATCATCATTAAATAAATTTTCTGTCTCCTGATGATAAATGTTTTTTCGTTCGAAACATGTAGAGACCCATAAAGATTTTTTTCTATTTCACGTTCATAATAAGCTCAGTACGAACCGCATTTGCGGATCGTAATGAAGCTATTTCGATACGCGTTTTTTCTTTATTTGATGTTGGTAACATTTAAATGTTTTATTTCATTGACTTGCGCGGCCTTTGTGATTTACGAGAAAACCCATTTTTCGCAGAGGAAAAATAGCTTGATAACTTACTTTTTTATTCTGTGTGGATAACAGTCATGTATGTTGGTTGCATAAATCTATAAATCAATATTTTGTAGATGCTTCAAGCTATCATTTTCTGCCAAATCCTATCCAAAATTCAATCTACTAACCTTCTAATGTCGATTTTAACTTCAACTTTATTTGAATTTTCCATCTTCCCTATACTAAATTGCAATGCCGTGACGTAAAATCACGTCTTTTGAAATTCGAAAAAAAGTAGCAAAATCTCCCGAATTTCCGAACGCTCTGCATATGTATCGAATGTACAAGGATCACACAACGTATTCCGTCCAATTTCAAATCTCATATCGCTAACTTTAGAATCTCGTGGTGAAAATGGGTCAATAAATCAAAAAATGACAGTTTGCAAAATAATTTTTGTTGTCCAGAGGCTCCTATGATAAAAAAATAGTATTACCAACATAAAATTTAGACATAAAAATTTACAACATTTGAAGGATTTATTTTCTTTTTAAAATGTATTTTTCTTGATTATAAAAGGTGAAATAGAAAAAAATGTATAAAGCACATGTTTCATAAGGCGTTTTAGCGCCCGTGTCAATAAAAAAACTCGCCACTTCGTGGCTCGTTTTTTAAAATAGACGCGGGCGCTAAAACCGCTTCTTATGAAACTCGTACTTTAATATACTATTTTATTCTATCAAATTTTGTGGATGAAGACTTTTAGTTTTTTTTTCTTTCCCATACTAATAGAAATGTTGACAATTTTTTTCCTTGTAAAACCCTAGTCTAAACTAAAATTTATTTGTAAGAGATTGGATATTAACTATACATGAGTCATCCCACTTGACACATTTTAAGAATAAACGTTATTTTAATGCAAAATGCGTTAAAATAACGTTTATTCTTAAAAATTTTCAAGTGGAATAAGTCAGGAGACCTTTTAAATTTATATTAAACTAGCGTGTACCCGGCCTGCATTGCAGCCCGTCATTATACGACGTGAGATAATAAGGCGAACCTCAAACTCAACCGTTTGCCGGCCCGTCCACAATTTCCATGCATAAAACATAGTCTGTCTTCGTCTATTCCGGCTTCGGATCGATCGTTGAACGGGCCGGGGACCGGTTAGGTTGGGTCGTTCGTTCTCCCTACTCTAATTTATCAGTGTTTCTCTATAATATTATGCATGTATTATACATAAAAACCTTCCCCTTGAATCACTCTATCTATTAAAAAAAACCGCTTCAAAATCCGTTGCGTATTTACGCACATAAGGGTCATGAACAGGATAGCGACTTTGTTTTATACTATGTTAAGATAAGGATCTTAACTTCTATATTATATACCGTGTTGTGCACAGCCCGGCTGGTCATGGAAAAATCCATATAAATTTTGCCATGGTGTGTAATGGTGATCATTTGATACCTCGGTCAACATTCTACCGTTTTGTTGCCGTACGTGTTAGTATTTATTTTTTTAAATCATGATTGTGGTGTAACTTCTATATTGTTTTTTTATGTTATTTGTTTATGTGTTGACTGGGTGCGTCTCACTATGTGGCCCTATATGTAATCTTTCATATCTCTACGCCCTGATGATATATTTTGTAAGCCGAAACGCGTAGGCAATTTAAATATTATATGTAAGAAGGTAGAAAGGACTTTTTTCCCCAACAACCTTAAAACTATCCTAACAATAACCCTTCTAGAGAGCAGCTATAACTTTGTTTTGCTAATAGGGTACTTTACTATCGAAGGATTTTCCTATTTTTTGCCCGACCCTGTATGCTATTTGCCTTGAAGCCATTTTAAGTACACCTGATAACATTATCGAACACACTTTTAACGGTATTTAAACTTCGGTTGGGCACCTAATAAAAAAAATTCTATTTGCTTGCTTACTTAATTGACCACACTTGCCACACTGTTTAAGGGAATCTACGGGTATAATTAATTATTTAATTAAGGTCTAAATATACTTAAGTCTCGGAATATAATAAATTAAGGTTCTCAAACTCTACTGGACAGAAATGGCTTATAAAAGTTACGAGATCATCGTGCGACAAGTTTAAACTCCATTTCATAGCCTCCGTCATATTATTTTACAGCGTCGTATAAATTTCTTCAATAATCGAATATGACTAATTGGTTAAACTGTTTTATGATTCAAGCGGGTCAAGTGCTAATAAAATTATAATCAAATAAAAAAAAATATTTAGTAATTTCCCGGATGTAAAAGAAACCATTTTATTACCTCCGTTCTCATTGAATTTCTCTGAATTTAAACATACATTTTACATCAGTTTTTTTTTAATGAATGAATAAATGCTTTTATTACATACAAAATATTAATTAAGAGAAGCATATAAACATAGAATACCTTGCGAGCAAAAATTATTTGCATTAAAGAGGGCTTGGATTAAAAAACGTAGGGCTTGGTTTAGATCACAATGATATTGGGACGATATATCTAACCAAATCAAGGTTAAAATTTTGTCAAATTCATATTATGACATGGTATGCCAAACTAATGAGTAATAAAATAAGTAGACAAATACAAATTTATTTTTGTTGTTTACAGAATTAACAAAGTAAGAATATACAGAAAGAAAAAGGAAAATAATTACATAAATTGCTGAAATTGGCCACCGCCAATGTCAAGTCTAATAAATCATTTATTTTCAATAAATCTTTGGTAAACCATTGAGAGTAATTCCTGCGTCTTTCAAAATCTGCGGCTTGTATTTTTTGAAATACTTGCACTTTATAAGGAAGTAAATTTAGCTGCTACTTAAGAATAGTCCTACATGTTCCATAAGATCTTCCCACTTCTTGAGAAGGCGTATTTGAAGCATTTCACGAACGTTTGCAACAAGTTTTTCTGTTCTTACAGATGGTCTTCCTGTTACTTTTTTGTGTTGTATAGAACCTGTTTCCCTAAACACAGCCACGGTTCTTTTCAGGCAATGATAAAAATTCCCAGCAATAAAAGCAACGTTAGGAAAATGTTCGTGAAAATTGTCCAAGCACAAACCCGGATTGTATTGCCACTCACCATTTACTCTAACCTCGTTTCGAAAATACGCTTTAACCATAAATGATTTGTGCTGTTCCGTAAAGCCCATTGTGTGAATTGTTCAAGAAATTGGAAAAATTAGTGATGGATCAAATTTCTTTTAACGACGGTCAAAGATGACGGAATAACCGATTGATTGTTAATTCAGGTAGTAACTGACACTTAACAGGTATTAAGCCTTACGGCTAAGCATTACGTCCTTAGATGCAAGGCCCTCTTTGATGAAAATAATTTTTGCTCGCACGGTATATTTGCAGCATGTAATAAAAATAGAAAAGTTTTCAGAATTTGAGAACTCAGTTAGGTTTACTGACAAATCTGTCTTTGAGTTTAAGTTTAGAAAATAAATTTGTGCTAGTTTAATTAAATTTTATTGGTGTTATTTTATAGCAGCCTGAAAGTTCTAGTATAATAAAGTATAAATAGGCCCACTATAGGATTTAGGTTCTACCAATGAAATCTTTAAATGAAAATCCACTACCTGACGAATAACGTTTAAACCTTTAGCTATTCAGTAATAAGATATTTTGTACTGCCACTATTTTTCAAGTATTGAACTTAACATTAATTTTCAGTATTTTTAAATAAACAAATAAACCGTTAAATAAATACCATAGCTGTACCTACTTGTTTTTAAGTAAACGGTCTAAATGAGTGAAAAATCCAAAAAGCTATGGTATACCCTTGGTATAAATTATTTCATTAAAATTTTTACCGCTCTGTTCAACATAATTATGAAGAGGATGGAATTTGCGTGAATATGTTTTCTGAAATATTGTAAAAACAGATTTACTTTTAAAAGCACTAAGGAGTCATATTGTTTTTGCTCAAAGAATATATGGTTTACGGATTGATCACCTTTTTCCGGACACCCTGTATAACATTGATTTTTTTTACCTGGGTAAATATCATCTTGTGTACCGAGTGTTCCACCTAAGGAGGTAATCGGCTATATCTCAGAAAGTAATAACACTAGGACTTTGGGAAAAAATATGTATCGATAAAAGCGGCCAAGAGAAATTGCCGGAAATTATTTTGCAAGTTCGAAAAATGACCGCTAGGGGGCGTAGGAGAACTTGCAAAATAGAAATAGCTCAGCTTCAGGGAATTGAATAATAAGTTTATAGAACGCAACATAAACATATTTATTATATTATTAAATTTTAAATAAACTTATTATTATTATTATTATTATTAGAAATGCCGATTTTCTCTTGATTTTTCTTAATAAAAATATGTTAAAAATATAAGCATTGTATTCTTCATAAAATTATGCAACTTTATGTTAGGAATCGTTTTTTTCTATTTTCAATAATAAAGTGGTGCGAGAAGGTCAAACCTTTTTTCTTTTAAACGCTGATATATCTGCTTTGGATAAACCTATTTTCTTCAACCTGGTCTTGAAAAAAAAACCCTCTTTTCCTGTACACGTAGATCTATTAACTATACCATATTGATTCTGATGGTGGCCACTAGATGGCGTTTTTCCGTAATTCCTCAATGAATAAGGATTTCTCAAAAAAATGAAATGTTATGATATGCCTTTTTTATCATATTTGATTTTAGGCTTATAAAGGCTATTAAATAGTGGAATAAAAAATCCAGGTCCGTATTTAAAATAACAAAGTTGATAATGGTCGCTCGAATCCGAAACGTCGGATTAAAAAACTAATCCCATCAGCTTGTAGAGGAGGAAAAGTTACTATAAGGAACTGATAACTGCAACGTGATATCTTCTGTTAAACTAGAGAAAATCGAATGTTTTAAAAAATGGCCTATTTTTCCATATTAATAATTATTATCCCTAATTTCTCTAGTTTAACAAAAGATATCACGTTGCGGTTTTCTGTTCCTTATAGTAACTTTTCCTCTTCTACAAGCTGATGGGGTTAGTTTTTTAATCCGACGTTTCGGATTTGAGCGACCATCATCAACTTTTTTATTTTAAAAACGGATCTGGATTTTTTATTCCACTATTTAATAGCCTTTATAAGCCTAAAATTAAATATGATGAAAAAATAATATCATAACATTTGATTTTTTTGAAAAAATCTTTATTCTTTGAGGAATTACGGAAAAACGCCATCTAGTGTCCACCATCAGAATCAAAATGGTATAGTTAATAGATCTGCGTGTAGAGGAAAAGAGGGGCTTTTTTTTAAGACCAAGTTGAATAAAATCGGTATATCCAAAGCCGAGATATCAGCATTTGAAAGAAAATAGGTTTGACCTTCTCCCACCACTTTATTATTGAAAATAGAAAAAAACGATTTCTAACCTAAAGTTGCATAATTTTATGAAGAATACAATGCTTATATTTTTAACATATTTTTATTACGAAAAATCAAGAGAAAATCGGCATTTCTATTTTTAAAGTTTTCTTACGCCCCCTAGCGGTCATTTTTCAAACTTGAAAATAATTTCCAGCAAGTTCTCTTGGCCGCTTTTATCGACACATATTTTTTCCCAAAGTCCTAGTGTTATTACTTTCTGAAATATAGCCGATTACCTCCTTAGGTGGAACACCCGGTACATTAACACAAATAAATAAATAAATAAAAACCTACTAGAAATGTAGATTTTAATACTAAATAATTTATAAAACTTTAATACAAAATCGATGTTGAAAGTTTCGTTGATGTATGAGGGTTTTCATTTGACCACCGATGTTCATTGTGCATGGCAATTATTAATTCCATCACGAGTGAACTGAGCTTCATCGCTAAATAAAATGTATTTATGCAGACTTCGGTTTTGATGGATGCATTCACAAAATTTTACCCTTGATTCAGGATCGCCATCTAGAAGATGTTGAACGGGTTGAACGTGAAAAGGTTTTAAGACGTTTTCTCTAACTGACTCCCATATAGGTAGATGTGATGTTATATAAAGTTCATTTGCAACCCGTCTCGTACTTATACCTGAGTTCTCTGCGACAATATCCAAAACATTTTCTTCATTTTCCACATCTAGACCCTGCACTCTTCAGAAACAATTCTCACGCTTGGAAACATTCCCGTTCTTACATCTTACCATCGCACTTCCGTTACAGTAACAATACACGACTATCATGTCGGTATACTCCCTGTGACTGAATGTGTGGGGCATTGTAAGTATGAAAATATTGGTTCAAGTCGATACGCTTAATATGAAGCTAACTAACAACTACTAATGTCAAAACTATAAATCAAAATGTATTGGACGTTTAAAACTAAAGTCTCCTTCATTATTTCAATATAGGAAAAATTCAGAACTGATTATTTCAGAAATGGTTGAGAATGGAACTAAAACATTGGGTTTGTTTCTCTTATTTTCACCCTCTGAGCACATTCCCAAAATATTGCCTTTTCCTAACCAAACACCCGGTATGTGTACTTTCCAAGCAATTTGTTGATCAACCAATTCAACTTATCGCAAAGGCATTCTATTCGGCGGCTAATTTATCGTTTATATTGTAGGTACGTACTTTGCTTGGATAACCAGAAATGTTGTTATTAATATTAAAATATCAATCCATTATCTATTTGTGATTCAGTTTATCTATTGCAAAATCCCATTAAATTGAACCGGTATCATATGAATATTTTAAAATAGGAATCACAATCAACTTTTAGCAATCGCTTTAAAATTTAAATAAGCGACGTTATTATTATTTTGCGTGAATTGCGTGCTTGTATTTCTAAACACGAAAACAATGTTGAGGCTTTTATAGTTGTTTAGTTATTTATTTCGACAGTCGTTTGTTGTTTTAAATAAGTTAAAGGCTGCGATAAATATTTAATAGAAATATCCATTAACAATCTGATTTATGTAAATTGACCTTTAATAGGAAAACTATATTTTATAGAATTAAATAATTAATTAACGTTTGGAATAACATAAAGACTATACATAATTATAATTTTTCAATAAACCACGAAACAAAATTAAATCATTAGTTTTCTGAACTCACACAGGTGCTCACCTTATTTATATCCTTAGTAACTACTTGTGACTGCATTAATTAAATAGGTAAATTAAAAATATTATATTGCTTGTCTAGCCTTAAAATAAAAACACCCATAAAATTTATAATCTTATGCAACAGTAGTATTCTTCTTTCTTAACAATAAACCTAGAAAATATAAATATACAGTATTGACCGGTTTGTAAGAATTTTCTGTTTTCTTAGAGATAGATAGTTAAAAAATCAAAAACTCTTAATTTACTTAATACTGCTAAACTTTATATGGAAATATACCCATGTTTGCGAACAAACTCGAACACGGTAAATATATATACGTATATATATTTTTTTTTTATGATCGAGCACAAGCACTATAGGAAAAATCCTTTAAGGCGCTCTGGGAGCGGTGCGTGTGCGAAGAAAGCGATTCACGTTTTTCTTGAATCGTTGGAGGTTATATTCGGTTGGAAACACGGTCTCAGAAAGGCCGTTCCACAAAGATGACGTTCTCCAAAGGAAAGAGTTCTGAAACAACGATGTTCGGGGTGTACTAAGTTGAACCACATAGGGATGAACGGCAGTGGTTCGTCGTGTGTTTCTGCTATGCATTACTCTAGGTGGAATCGAGCGGGCAATATCTGTCGAACACTTGCCATGGAAATATCTGTAAAAGAGAGTCAAATCACCAACCTGTCTTCGATGTTCTAAGCTGTCGATGTTCTTAGTCAGCTCGTGGTCGCTGATTAGACAAACGGCTCTCCTTTGGATGGATCCAACAACCAAAGGGTATGCTTCGGTGCAGAACTCCAGATATGAGAGCAGTATTCCAGTGATGGTCGAATCTGGGCTTTATAGAGTGTCAACAGTTGTTGAGGTGTATACAACTTTTTGGTACGGAAAAGTATACCGAGCTTCTGAGAAGCTGCCCTGGCGATTGCCACAACGTGATTATGCCAAGACATATTTCCTCCCAGGTTGACACAATTGATTGATCAATATGGGACAATATTCAATGAACAGAAGAAATAATTAACACCTTCATGCTGAAGCGCATCTATCTTTGGTGGAAGCAAGGCCAATTATTTGGGACAAAACAAGTTCTATATATAAGGACAGAAACTGTACAAGAAGTGCCTGGAATGAAATATGTTTCGAGGTCAATTCTGATTTCGATTGTAACAGCCAACATTTCCACAGGGTGTATGCACTCTCTCATAAATGTACCATGACTTCGAAGCGATTTTTTTAAATCGTTCGCGTAGGTCAACAAAGCTGGATATGTAGGTACATTTTAAAATAGTTGAAAAAGTTTTTTTCGTGTTCCCTCAACTGACCAAATAGTACAAAGAATGTACCGAATTGTTTCCTTCCCATATTGATGGGATAAACCCACAAAATTCAGTATCGTGCCTTTCTTCGTTTTTTGATACGCCTGTAAGATATCAAAATCGCCACAGCACGTCTATGATCCATACTCGAATCAAACTGACGAAAACCGTGCATGTGTGCAAGGATAACACGAACGCGGTAAATTGCGTAAACAGTGCCTTTAGGACGGTTGCCGTGTAAGTGTGCAATAAGCCTAACTATCAATATACTTATTATTTTACCTGTAGTAACGGCGCTGTCACATTACTTTCATTTAAATATCTGAAATACGGAATTTTTAAAAACTATCATTAAAATTAATCTAAAATTTACAATACAACGTTTAAGTTGACCACCCTGCTTAATGGGCAATTAAGCAAAATAGTATAATGGCATGAGTTAATAATACTAATTACAACATAATATAGAAATCAGTACTGATAGATAGGGAGTTCACCAATGATCTGCTAGCTATAGATGAAGCAATAACAAACGAACCTATTGCCAAAATCGTATACCATTCTGAAGTAATTTTTGTTGCAAATTGCGCCCCTCCACTTTGTTTGCCAAACGTACCTCTTAAAAGTAGGTATTAACACTCTTAGAGTACCAATATATAAATTACGGCTATAACAATATTTTAAAAGTAATAATAACAACACTTATTTAATAATTTTACATATTATTCATCCCTAAAGCCATAAATCTACAGGTTTTACCTTCCAGAAGAGAAAAAATATGACGTTATGTGGTAAATTTAAATCTTTGTCTAAAAACCCATAGACATTTCCCTTAAAAATTATGCAGTTTGGCAACACAGAAGACGTTGCGTTCCTATTGGTCAGAGGAGAGCCTGCCTTTTTTCATTCATAATTTCTTTGACGTGTGGTCCACAGAGAAATTAAGGGTTTAGTTTGGTCGTTCTTCGTGCGAAAGTTGTTTGAAATTTGTTTCGGTTTATCGGTTTTGTGTATTAATTGCTGTGTTGTTAGTGTTTTGTGATATTTTTTTCAAGACTAATTAATATGGGTCACAGGTTTGAAGTGTGCAAGACTGCGAAATATAATAATAATAATAATTCTGCAGTTACTTTTCATAGGTGAGTACATAAAAAGATGGGTTATTTGTAGGTTAGGTTTAACTATTCATAGGCGTGGGTAGGTGGGGAAAAATAATTAAAACTTTACATTTTTATTTTATTAAACGTATTATTTATTTAAGGAACATTATGGATAGACTGTATAGGTATAACTTTTGCAAATGGTTTGGCTTATTGAATTCAACTCAGATACACTCTTAGTCGAAAATAAACAAGGAAGCCACTATTTGATCACCTTTAACCATAAACGTCATTTATGGCGTTTGTGGGTTCGTGCCTTTAACTCTTCAATTTTGCATGGGATTTCATAATATGTTGTAGGTACCAGACAAAATACTTGTGTAAGTTTTCCATATGCGGCCAAATTTTAGCCGGCCACTATATTATTATTTTTAGCCCATTATTCAAAAGCATGTGGCAACAAATATCGTATTTTGGAAAAAGAATGATTTTGTTTCATGGAATAGGACATTAATATAATAATTTACAGTTATAGTCTCACACGAATATTTATTTTCCAAACAGGTTACCTACAAGTTTCGCTCATACATGAGCATCATCAGACCAATGTTAGGCTTATTTTGTTCTGATGCTCAGGTACCTACGAGCGAAACATGTACCTAACCTGTTTGGAAAATAAATATTCGTGTGAGACTATGACTTTGTGAAATTTATTAGTTGTACTCAAATCAGGTCTCTTAAAGAAAACTTTTTTGAATTAGATATTTATGTAGGTATCTAGTACCTAGATAATGTTTGTTTTAATAAGTTGTTAATTCTTGAACCTACTTATTATTTCTTAAAAATACTTTACTTGGATATGTAAGTTAATTCCTGTAATAAACTATAGTTACTTGAGAATAAAGATGTATACCTACCTAGGTACCTATGATTATTATTATATGCTGGTTTTATTTCTAAATTTTTTAACATTAAGTTAGCCGACATACAAGTTTAGAAATATAACCGTATCAATAAATTGCATTTTAAAGAATAATTTCCATAAAAACCACTTTTGGGTATACGTACCTTATACGTAATAAGTCAAAAACTGTTAAAGTAGAGTTTTCACTGACAGAAAAATTAATCCCTGGCTAAATTGAAGCTTTTAACTTTATGTTAGCCCACATAAAAGTTTAGGAATGTAACTGTATCATAACCAACAAATTCTATAAAAACCGTATTTGGGTCTTCGTACCTTACGTAAGTCAAAAACTGTTAAATTGGGGTTTCCATTGAGAGAAAAATTAAATCCCTTTTTTGCATTTTCAATTACTTTTGTCATATGACAGGTCGGCCATCTTGCAGGTTTACTGGCTGAATCGACTTTACCTACCTTAAATTATAATATTTATAGAACAAAACTTTCAAAATAAATTATTATTATTATTTCGCAATATTAAAGCGGTAAAACCGATGAGACTATTGCATCAATTGTTTTAGAAGGTATCACATGTTAAATTTTCAGTCCAGTCCTGGAATTCATGCCAACTTATAAAAGTTTAATAGAGCAAAATTGAAAGAGTGTCACTTGACTTTACCTCCATCTTGCGAGAGTATTCAAAATTTTGACTTTACTTTCCATTTGCTGCTTTTAAACAGCTAAGCAAAGTAAATATCTTTGCTTAGCTATGTTAAAGGAACTTTGCGAACAACTTCGTATAGTTCGTAGGCATGATGGGAAATAAAAAGAGGCATCCTGCTTGAGCGCGGCTAGGGGGAAGAAAAAATTATTGTTGTGCTTTTTCGCTATTAAAAAGTACCTAACGTAAAAGGAACTTTGCTTTTCTTTTAAATTTCAATAAAACCGTAAAACCCGTGTTTTAAGTAGGTTAGGTTAGGTTAGGTAAGAGTGGCAGACCCTTGGTTCTGACCAAACGGTCTCACGTAGTCCTGGTTAGGTCCGTTGTGATACCACACGTGTTCCGTAGAACCCACCTTCATCAGATCACTGATGGTTTATGCGACGTAACCGCGGAAGGATTTTAACAACTCATTCAAACCAGCCACTACTGTTCAGAAATCTGCTCAGCCGTCCAAGTTGTAAGTTGTTTAGTTCCTCCAGGCTATCGAAAGATGATTCACCCAGAGTAGTGAACCTCCTTCTTGCGAGGCCAGGGCATTCACACAGAAAATGTTGAATACTTTCTTCCTCTTCCTCATCTCTGCAGCTTCTGCAGAAGTCGTTAGTGGGTATTTGCATAAGTTCGGCATGTCTACCGAAGAGGCAATGTCCGGTAACAACCGCAGTAATATTTCTCACGTCTTTTCGACTGTGTCTCAATAGCTCTGCGGTTCTCTTTTTATCGAATGTGGGCCACAGTTGCCTGGATGTACTACAGGTTGTCAACCCTGTCCATCTGTGTTTTAAGTATACATAGTGTAATTATTTTTAGGTCAGCTCAGTTCACCAAATGTTATAATTATAGCTATCCAAAGTTTCTCTTATAATAATTATTACAATAAATAGTTATTAACTTACATTAAATTTTACTGCTCCGCGGGCCATTTTTTCTATCATACATTAAACTTTACTCTTCTACAAACCCTTTTTTTCACAAACGTTAAAAAATATTTGATTTCAGATTGGATAATTATATTTTATTGTGAACCCTGACACGAGACGCCGCTGTGACCATATGATAGCGCATAGTAACGAGGTAAAATTCTAATGGCGGCAACGTAATCCCCACTCCCGGCCGGGGGAAGTACTTCACCTCCTCTCTCCTACAAACGATTTTGGCAGCAGATTTAAATAGCGTTTATGAATGGCGTGCGCAATCTATAGGTAGCAGATCATTGGAGTTCACCATCAGATTCCGGAGGTCCCTTTTGTGTATGCGCCAGCAGCAGGTGGACTCCCTTTACGGACGTTTGCTTAATAACTAGTATTCTCTGTAACCTCATAAACTATGCAGATGACATCAATCTGATCCTTAAGGCTGGGAGTATCTCGGAAATTTCTGAAGACTTCGGTAATATTATGAACCGGGCAGAGTTATGGTTTGTAGAAAACGGATTGGTTTTAAACAAAACTAAATCTAATTTTATAGTCTTTGATTCTAGAATTAAAAATCAATATTTAAATGAGCCACCAATCGCCAACTTTGATATTAAGCTGGAGGAATCCACAATATTCCTGGGTATACTTATAGAACAGACCCTAAATTGGGATAAAGATATTGAGTATGTGAGTGGTAGGCTATCCTCTGCCACCTATGCTCTACGAGTGATGGGTGGATACCATGCCCTACATGCTCTGAAATCAGTTTATTATGCTTACTTTTATTCAATTTTAAGATTCGGAATTATCTTTTGGGATTCAGGAGTGGGCGCTGAAAGACCATTTATTATCCGAAAAAAGCATTAAGGATCTTAATAAGCAGGTCGAGCAATGACACATGTAGAACATGCCTTAAACAACTAAATATACTTGCTGTAAGTGCTGTCTATATCTATGAAATGTTGTTATTTTTTTGCAAACATAAAGAATACTTTGTACCTTTCCGTAAAACACATACGCAATATGATACAAGAACATCTAACTATAATATACCTAATCATAGACTATCTCTTTTCAAGGGATCACCACTCTACAATGGAGTTATTTTTTACAATAAAATTCCAGACAATATTAAGTTGCCTGCGCACCAAATATTTGCTAAGTATAAAAAGGCAATTTTTAAACTTCTAGTGAACCTTACAGTGTTGATGATGTTTTAAACTCATAAAATATAACAACTATAAAAAATATACTTCGTGTATAAATCTTCACTAAATTTATTGTTATACCATATCAATTGTTTCGACACACAGTGTCTTCGTCAGATGGTTACAAATGAATGAAATATATTTTTTATAGTTGTTATAATGGATCTTCATCAAGTAACGGCTACCTCTATACAATTCATAAAATATATCAGATCGTATCACATATCATAATTCTTGTACTTCTTGTGCCACCAAAAATAGTGTGCTGACGAGGGTAATCGACACACAAATGCACAGTAGACTAGTCAAATTTTAAAAATGTGATGTAAACGCAATTGAGTGCATCTATTTTATTTTATTTTATTTTTATGTCTTTTAAATGTAATAAGTATATTCTCTGTTTTTTGAATGTGAATATGCAAACCATATTTTATTATATTTTATTTCTTACTTTGTATGTAAATTTTCAGTAGTGACGCTTGACCATTATACAGGGTGATTCATTAAGGGTGGCGACCGGCCATATCTCGGAAACTACTAGGCATAGAAACTTGGAGAAAAAAAAATTATGATTAAAGCGGCCATGAGAAAATTCTGGAAATTACTTTTAAGTTCCTTATTTCGCCGCAAGGGGGCACAACTAAAATTTTTTTTTTAAATTCTAAATTTCTCTGAAATTTCCCATATTAAGGTATAACTCTGATTACATCATCGAAGAGCTTAGACAATTCTGCATCATTTTGGTTTAAGACTCATTGGCGTACCGACCTTGATAAGAGTGGGGGAAGCTATTAAATGTGTAAACATTAAAATTGCTATAACTTCTAAACGACTTATCCGATTTTACTAAATTTAGGCTTGTTTGGAAGGGAAAGGTAAGTAGCTTCAATCGCCGTATACAACAGTACACGATAGTGTTTCATAAAATTGCTAGAGGGCGCAATTTGTAATAATAACAGTTTTTTCGATTTTATCCCGAAAATTCAAATCATACGGTATAACTATGACATCATAATCGAAAAGTAGATGAAATTTGCAAGAAAAGATGTAAAGACCGCAGTTCGATATCTTTGTTCGTTTCAGAGTTATTGCCAAAACAATAATTTTTAATACAAATTGTGCCCTCTAGCAATTTTATTAGGAACTATCTTGCACCATTAGATACGATAATTGAAGGTTCTTCCAAACAAGCTTAAATTTAGTAAAATCGGATAAGTCGTTTAGAAGTTACAGCGATTTTAATGTTTACACTTTCAATAGCTTCTCCCACTCTTATCAAGTGAAACTGTAAACATTAAAATCGCTGTAACTTCTAAACGACTTAACCGATTTTACTAAATTTAAGCTTGTTTGGAAGAGAAAGGTAAGTACCTTCAATTGTCGTATCCTATGGTACAAGATAATTTCTAATAAAATTGCTAGAGGGCGCAATTTGTATTAAAAATTATTGTTTTGGCAATAACTCTGAAACGAACAAAGATATCGAACTGCGGTCTTTACATCTTTTCTTGCAAATTTCATCTACTTTTCGATTATGATGTCATAGTTATACCGTATGATTTGAATTTTCGGGATAAAATCGAAAAAACTGTTATTATTACAAATTGCGCCCTCTAGCAATTTTATGAAACACTGTCGTGTACTATTGGATACGGCGATTGAATATACTTACCTTTCCCTTCCAAACAAGCTTAAATTTAGTAAAATCGGATAAGTCGTTTACAAGTTACAGCGATTTTAATGTTTGCACATTCAATAGCTTCCCCCACTCTTATCAAGGCCGGTACGCCAATGAGCCTTAAACCAAAATGATGCAGAATTGCCTAAGCTTTTCGATGATGTAATCAAAGTTATACCTTAATATGGGAAATTTCGGAGAAATTTAGAATTAAAAAAAAAAAATTTAATTGTGCCCCATTGCGGCGAAATGAGGAACTTAAAAGTAATTTCCAGAATTTTCTCATGACCGCTTTAATTATAATTTTTTTTTCTCCAAGTTTCTATGCCTAGTAGTTTCCGAGATATGGCCGGTCGCCATCCTGAATGAATCACCCTGTATAATAATATGTGCTGTATCTCAAATATTTTGGTAATATAGAAGTTTTTAAATTTGAATTTGAATTTTATTTTCGGAGTGGCCAGAGGGTCGTTCGGTCCCTTGTCTACTTTGTTATTAAATTTGTTTTGCCAATGGACGTTATTGTAATTTTATATAAAAACTGAACTTTGATTCGAATTGAAATTTAATTATTTTGAAGATTTTCCACTGAGAGAAAGACATTTACGCCTAATTAAGAAATACACGTTAAAACAAAAAGTTATAAATAGGAATTTTTTGCAATTCCAAATCCGAGATCATCGGTTTCAGTAAGTCTCTAATATTTCCCCATTAGTTCAATTACTTCGTTAGCAATGTAAATGATTGTGTTTTCAATGTAAAATAAGAGATTAGAAATAAAATATTAAGGTATAGCGTGTTGGCAAACGAGCTGGCTTTTATATTTATAGTTTAGATTAACATAGGCGTAAATGATGAAAAGATAATAACGAACATTTATATTTTCATTATTCTCTCTGGTTGTATCCCTGGGTTAAATCTAAGCGACTAATTATTCTGATAAGAAAATACACTCATAAGTTATGTTTTAAGGAGCAGTTCTTAAAGCTGAACTGCCGATAGTTGAAATTTAAAATTGATACTAAATAATAAAGAAAATTGCAAACTGCTTAGGTGGTATAATTTTTCCAAACTCAGTTTGATGACATAAAAAAGCAACTAACGGACTTCAAAAAGACCGACCTCACAACCAGGGTTGTCAGATCTTTCTTCTTCAATTCTTTAAGTTTTTTTTATTAAAAATGTTCCTTTTATATCAGTATTCAATTGTTAGTCAGTAACTCTCTTTGAAAGCTAGTTTGCAAATATACTTTAAACAGAGGAGTTTTAAGTGTGACAGAAAAAAATAACAAGCCATTCATTGTTATAATAATACATTCTTTAGTCCTTAAGAAACATTATAACTGAAATTAAAATAAAAAGTATTTTGAGTTTTAAAAAACAACTAAATAACAAACCCTTGTTTCACCTATACTTATATATTGTATTTACAAACCCGAAAATTTGGAAAAACTGGCAAGCGCACATAATTTATCCCCGTTGCGATAGAGACACGCGATAACGGCGTCGTCTCGGACAGTCTGTGAATAATACTAAGACAAACGTTATTGCAAATTTATATGTCCGAGACAAGAAAGGCGGAATATTTTTAGCGAATGAAGATGTTTCTTTATACCTGCTAAAAGTTAATTAAGCCATCACAGTGTCGCCTTAGTGATTTAAGAGTTAACATAATTGCTGTAATTTAGGTATTTTATTTTGGTTTTTACCTGTGTACTGTGCGTAACGTTTTTTTTTGCTTATATATTTTATTGAGTTGTGGCTTTAAACATAAAAAATTAGACAATCGAATGGTTATAATGGAATCTCGGCATATTGTGGAATTTCGACAGAAGTATTTGCGCTAAATAAAAGAGTACCCAAGTAGCATTTTTAGACACATTACGGTAAATGTGTCTAAACTATTGTTTCTGTTTCCGACACAAATTGGAAATTGTTGGCAACATGTATGAAAATATTTTCGAAACGTATACATTTTAAATGGCGCATTAGCACGTGTTTCCAAGTGGTTGGTACGGGCTGTGACTTTCGCTGTTTCGACGCAAAATCGAAACTTTTATCGAAAATGTTTCGAAAATTTTTCAGAAATGTTTGGAACATGTTTCCATAAATGTGTCGAGTGAGAGTTCATTTTACAAAGAGGGCGCTGTTTGTTGGAATTGTAAATTGTTAAAATGGAAACATTATTGAAACAAATAATTAGATATATAATATCTATCTTTCTGCAGGTTGTAAAATAAAAGAAAGTAAACAATATGATGACAGCATAATTTCGCCATAATGAATTTGTCACCAGAGTATTTTCTATAAGTGATACATTTTTTTCGTATGGTTTATTGCAGAGGAGATCCAAAAATCGTTGACGAAATAAATTTTATCGTGCAATTTAGTAATTTAGCTTTATATTCTTAAGACGCTCCCGGTATATTGACATTTACACACAAAATAAATACTTTGTCAAAAAATAAAATCTTAAATATTTTTAAAATTTTACTTAATTCTTCTTTCAATTGATTAAGCTAGCAAAATGGAACTAACGTAACCACTTTTTTACATTTCAAATGACGCAGGAAGTTAATTAAAGTCCATTTTAATAATATCAAAATGAATTTGTCAAAATGGCCGCCAGAAAGCGAGAATTATTCTGGTCTAAAATGGAGTCGACACACAATTTCTAGTATTTGGTTTCTATAATGTTTCGATAATCATGTAGCTATAATTCTTAGAAAATGTGTCGAAACATGAAGAATGTTTCGATATTGTACCGAAACCATGCGAAACAAACGTCGCTAAAGTAAAAAATGCACAGTCCCGTCAAGAGGAAGGTTAAGCTTAGAAGAATAAAACTTCTGTATACCGTCACGGTATACACTACCACTTTACACTTTCTGTGACATATAACCTACAAAATTGGTTTGTACTTTGTTGAACGTTTAATAAAACTTACTTATAACTTATTCCTAAGTAATAATCTAAAACATGTACTCAATTGTCGAGACAAAGGAAAAAAGTAGGTTGGTCCTAACGGCTGTGCCGACCAGCTGGATAGTCGGAGACCAGCTACTTTGGCCGATTGTCGATGGGACATCGCTAGTTAAAAAATCTGGTTGTGGTTTAATTTTTTCCTTTTGAATTTCAATTTCTTTCTTTTTCCTTTTTAGTGCCTTTAAAACCTCGAAGAATGTTTAAACTGTTGTTTTCTTTCCATATTAACAAAACAAAAATGTACATTTTATAGGTTATAATCGTTACAATCGAGGTTATAATAATTGTCCGGGTGCGGTAGTGTAAAGGTTTCTGGCAGTTTCGAAAATTATTTTCTGTGCAAGTTTCGTAATTAAATGGATATCACTGTTTGGTAAATATTTCAAAGCAGAAGAATACCAATTTGTTTTGAATCACTTAATTCGAAAATGTGTCGCTACAATTTGGGAGCACATGTGTCTAAACACAATTTTATAACATTATATAAAAATGTTTCGAAAAATTTTCTTTTGTGCGTTTCGTAAATGTATCGACACTGTAGTTTGGAAAGTATTTCGAAACTAACAGTTCTTAATCGTTTCTAGTAACTAAATTCGAAAATGTGTCGCAAAAGTTTCGAAACACATTTGTGTCTCCACACAATCTAAATAATTTTAATCGAAAATGTTTCGAAACGTTTCTCAGCAAAGAATTTGTGTCCAATTTGTGTCTATAATTGCTACTTGGGTAGGTACTGGGAATCAGATAAAAATAGAATTTATTTAGACGAAACATGGTTCGATAAGCATGATGTTGTGAAGTGTGGTTGAGTAGACAGTTTAAAAAACTGCGAAGCTCATGTTATAAACGTAGAAAAGGAATATCCTGTTTATGGCCTATAGCGCCAATAGTGATCTAACCTGAAAACGATTTTATTTTTGAATATTTTGATGATTCCAGCAATTAAATTCACACAGGAACTTAGTACACACATCACTGCACCCTTACACACATCTATACTAACATAAGTAAGTTCTTAGCTAGTAACAATATACACCCAATAAAGCTATCTTCTGCTCAGACTAGCGCTGTTGGTTCTCTCCCTAAAAACAGCGGGGTCCCCGTTGCGGAGATGCGTGGAACATAACATCTCATCTGAGCACAAACTTCACAAACGTTGCAAACGCAAACACTTACACAGTAAACAACAGCCTAAAGTCGATTCACTCAGTAAACCTGCAAGATGGCCGATATGTCATATATGACAAAAGTAATTGAAAATGCAAAAATTTATTTTATTCAGCTGGAATATGACTTTTGTCATATGACATGTCGGCCATCTTGCAAGTTTACTGAGTGAATCGACTCTACTACTGCTCAGACCAGCACTGTTGGTTCTCTCTCGTATTATTGGAAATTCAAAACCAAGAATACGCAATATACTATCTATAGAGCGATTGAGGGAAAAAATAAGGTATTTTAACTTATTGACCATATACAATCCATGAACAAAGATGACACTCCCAAAACGAAAAAGAGGTTTCCTCTGACCGCGAATAAACATTGTTCTCAGCAGTTTCAGAGGCAGCATGGCATTACAGCAACCATTTGATCTATAACCAATGCTAGGCGAACCGCTTCAAGTGACATCTGACATCAATGAGTCACTATTGATGTCACACATGTGATATTAGACACCAAAATTAAGATCAATCCCACACCTAACACCAACGGTTCTTTAACAGAAGCCCCGCACCTCCAATGGGACCTTCTCCCAGTTCCTTATGGCCTCTATTAAAGATGGTACGGTACACTCTCAGTACTTATATATTTCCCTTTTCAAGGAACACCCTGTATATACCTAATCTAATAATATTCATCAACAATGAAAAATATTAAAAGAAAAATATGCGACCTAAGAGAAAATATTTGCGAAAGGTATTAAATTAAGACGGATTTTATTTCCTTACTTTGCTTCTTGATTTAGAGTATAGGAATATAAATTTTTAGAGTAGTTCTAAAATTAGTTTTTAAGGGCTGAGTTACACGAGGCTTTAAAATAACGGGCGCTCGTCATGTGCAGCGTTTTATAGGCCGAAGTGCATGTGAACACACATTCTTAATTGGTGCAACTGGACGAGCGTTAAACACGCCAGAACCCTCTCATCTAGTTGCACCAAATAAAAATAATAGGTTTCGAACTCTAACGCTGGTTTTGGTCGTAATAAAAATTGGTATTTTATCGATCAATTTATCAAAAAGTTTTCATCCTGTTAATAAATATCTTTCGAAATATCTTTGTTAAAAACAAAACGACTCCGTTCAAATATGGGAGTGACCCATTCGCCCTGTTCTTTAATTATGTGAAATGGTAGCAGCGGTACTGGTACTGACTATGACAAAGAACCCAATATCGACCACCAAACGAGACAAAAGGGACTCTCCCAAATGTAATACCAGTAGGTAGTTCCAAAGAGCACAGCATTCGTATTTCCAAGTTTCTTAGTCGATAGACTAGAGGAAACGAATCTGACAAGTCCGGCTACGAAAAGGCATAAAGAGCTATTTCTACTACAGGGAAAACGAAGTTCATCGATAAACCTGCGTTACCGCAATCTATAAATTGTAAGTACCAGAAGTTGTCCAAAAAAATGTTCTTCCAATTTCTAATAAAACCTAATGTCTAACATTTTTAAGGCCCAATTGGGCTCTAGAATATTCAAAACAAAGGACTGTCCTATTTAAAATTCTATTTATCACATTTTAATAATAATCAGTTTCCCCAAAACTTCAGACTTTGACTATTAGGGTCAAATTCTCTCAGTGTGTCGCCCGGAATTAATTAAAACTTTCGAAAATTTTCCTTCACGCATGTTAGGTAACGGATTGCTTGACCTTTTTCCGCTTAAAATAAATTAACATTAGTTTAACACAATTCTTACATATGGAAATTAGGAAAATTTTAGTATGTTAAAGGTAACTCCGTATATTTATGATCTTTGTCTTGTCTTCAATCGTAAGGGTACCGGTTAACCTGGATGGTTGACAAGTTCACCATCCGGCTTAATACTAGTCAGCGCTCTACCGATCCTTGGTAATGAATAACACGTTATCGAGTTTGGGCTGTATTGTTGTTTAACATTTGACTTGAACAATTCACACAATGGGCTTTACGGAACAGCACAAAACATTCATGGTTGAAGCGTATTTTTGAAACGGGGTTAGAGTAAATCGTGAGTGGCAATACAATCCGGGTTTGTGCCTGGACGATTTTCACGAACATTTTTCTAACGTTGCTTTTATTGCTGGGGATTTTTATCATTGCCTGAAAAGAACCGTGGCTGTGCGTAGGAAAACAGGTTCTATACAACACAAAAAAGGAGCAGGAAGACCATCTGTAAGAACAGAAGAACTTGTTGCAAACGTTCGTGAAATAATGCAAAATACGCCAACAAATTTTACAAGACGCCTGTCCCAAGAAGTGGGAAGATTTTATGGGACATGCAGGATCCTTGAGTCTTTTAGTAGACTACTTAAACAATTTATTAAAAATAAGAGAGATCCTACAGCAATCTCATAATATAGGGAAAAGAAAAGCATAAAGTCTTTCTCCACAATTTTAATTCAGTAGCTAGGCTAGAATCGACATGTTTCGATTGTAGAAACACTCATCATCAGGAAATTGAAGCAAAAATAATTAACAGCTGATGTTGTTAGCAAAAGAGAAAATATAACAAAATTAAAGGTGGAACTAATCCATAATGGAGCTTTCAAAGGCACGCACGGGGAGTGAAAACCTTTGGCAGTCAAAAGGCGGGAAATATATCAGCACGCTGAAAGGTCAGGGACCAGTAAAAAGCCACTGTGGGCGGGAAATGAAGAGAAAAACAGGACATATCAAATAAAGGACTTTGTAGAAAACAGTTCAAGTTTGTGTGATAAAAACATTTTAGTTTGATTCAGCTATGTCGAAGAGGTGTGAAAGACGTTAGATATGAGGTGGAGAAAAAGAAAAAATGTGTTTTTTATATTGAAGTAGTGTAGATGCTTTCTGTAAAAGATAAGGAAAAAAGGGATGTAATGAATGAAATGTCCATCATTTGGAAAAAGATCAAATCCTCACTCTAAGACTCATAGATTCTTGTAAAGCTTTAAGAGAAACGCAGAGAATCTTTTCTGCAGTTGTAAATTTTTCTGAAAAAACTGAAATCATCAGTATTGAATTATTAAATGTGTGTGTGTATTGCGTTTTTGGCACTGGTAGAAACCAAATGGCCAGCTCTTTTTATTAAATGGATAAAATAGAAAATAAATTTATTAGTATTGTGTTTTCTACTGGAATAAGGATACCTTACATTTTAAATTTTGGGTGATTATTTATAATATTTGTTTCTAGTTGCGAATTGCTTAATAATAAATATATAAATATTATTGTATAAGTGTATTGTTTTTCTTTTTTTTAATTATTTTTTTTTCTTTTTTTTATACTTATTTTTTATTAATTATCTTTTTTTTTATACTTATTTTTTTTCTATTAAGTATATAATTCTATAGTGCCCTGTAAACATTTGTGTTGTTCAATGATATGAGGTGCTTTTATTTTATTATATTATTAAAGAGACAACTTTTGTAATACCCCTCGCCCCCTCGTATTTTAAACCTAAATTTCCGGGCGACCTCCTTTCCACGACAATCAAGTTTATATTAAAAAAATAATGGCGCAGGGAGCTGTTATTTAATCCCTAGTATTCCCCTATTGTAATATGAGGGTAAAACACTCTGTATTAGTATATTGTATTAGTGTTCTAATTAGTTATTATGATTAGCTAGTATAACAATACTGTCGATATAACAAATATGTAATATAAACATTTAGCGTAAGTGGAACAACTATGTATGTGGCGACATGGACTAAGATTGAGAATATAGTTTGATGTTGAATATGAAACACCGTTTTCTTTGAACCCTTTGCTGCAACCTATCTGAACATCAAATTATTACATGGCGATCCTGCCAGCCAAAAAACCATAAGAAGAAAAGCACCGATATGGAGTAAAATGGGTAGTGCCAAGTCTAAAGAGGAAATAGTTATCAACCAGGCCTCGAATGGAGACGCAAGGAGCGAAATATCAAACAAGGGGTTTTCGCTGTCAGAGTACCTTTTACTAACACTTGTAGTAGCCGTTATCCTGTATATCATATATAGTGGGATTCTTCGTTATCGTAAGGAATTACGAAAAACTATTCGAAGAGAAATTAACAGAAGCGAGTTAAGAAAATCAAGGGATGAATTAATGACGGAGGAGGCAGTATAAAATTTTTTTTTTTAGGTTCTTTTTAGGATAATTATAAAGATGGTTATTACACTTATGGGAAAAAAAAAACTGAAAATGGACATAAGAAACAAGGCGATATGTAAAGAATGGAAAAAATTAAGCAATTTAGTAATTAAAAAGAAAAAATGTACTAAGTAAGTTATAGAATTAAGTAAATTGTATTGAAATAGGGACCTCTTTAACAAGTACTTTGCTCTTAAATAATTAGATTTGCATATTTTTCATGGGAGATAACTTAAACATAATTTTAAGTTCTCTAGCAGATGTCAGAACTTATCTAGGAAAATTAAATTACGACAGACGAAAAACATCCATCGTTTCAACTAAAGTTAGGGAAGCAAAAACTATTTACTCTCGACTGAGTGAGGAGGTTTCTGCTATTAATCAAAAAATAAAAGATTCTGAACATCAAATTATTACATGGACGAAGCAGACATTGAATATTCTAAAAATACTATAGACAAAATTAAAAAAGTATATCAGGAAATTATAAATTTTGATAAACAATTCGCAGAAGGTTTGAGTAGTGATAACCAAGACGCGGAAAGTACAAATCGGGATAACCAGGACGCGAATATTATACATTCAGATATGTCGGCTTTTGACCTGAAAGTGGCCACGAGCCTCTTGCCTGTAATGGATGACTCGGAAGCTATTACACATAAACTAATCGACGCGGCAGAATTTTATCATTCTATGCTTAACGATGATGGCAAGCCTATTTTAATTAAATTCATTCTGAAAACACGAATTTCAAATAATGCGAAATTGAGATTAAAGTCTAGTTACGAGTCTATGGATTCATTATTAGGAGACATAAAAAAACATCTTTTAACGAAACAATCCGATACCGCCCTTCAGGCAAAATTGTTTTCCGCCAAGCAAGGCGATAATACTGTTTCTGAGTTTGGTAAAAATCTTGAAGATATCTTAGTAAATCTGACAATTTCTCAAGCAGACGGTGATTCAAGAGCTTTTGATATTTTAAGACCAATAAACGAAAAAATCGCTATAAAAAGGTTTACAGGTGGCCTTAGAAATCATAAACTCAGCACAATCATATCTGCTAGAAATTTTGAATTTTTAAAGGATGCCATTAGAGCGGCGCAGGATGAAGAAATTTCCTCTCAAAGCAGTAATCAACAAATTTTCAATATGTTTAGAGGAAGAGGAAACAACAGAAATTTTTCTGCAGGTTTTAACAGAGCTAGAAACTCTGGAAGACATTTTAATAACAATTTCAATAGAAACGTAACTAATAGAAATAACAATCATGTTTCTAATTATCAACAAAATAATTCTCGCTTAGGTAATGGTAATAGCAATCCGCAAAGTCAGCGTTTTCAGGGGGGACACCGAGGACGTTCGTTTACTCGCGGTTATCGTGGAAATTCGCGGAGACAAATAAATTTTGCTGACCAAGACATTAATGCAGGTCAGGAAACGTTGCCGTATGATGTTTCTAGGGAGCAAACATTTTTTCGTCCCTAAAGTAGAGGGGAATAGTCATAATAATATTTTTACTTACTCCGAAAATTACTCAAATTCAGTTTCTTTTAGAGTAAACAACAAAAGTTTAGGATTCTTAGTAGATACGGGAGCGTCATTGTGTGCGCTTAAGTTAGAGCATTTAGATGCAAGTATACCTTTACATAAGGAAAATCTTGAAATAAATGGCATAGGTGGTAGAGTATGTTCCGTAGGTTATGTATACTTAAATCTCGCTATAGGAAACATACAATTTAGGGAAAAGTTTTATGTATTTGATTCGTTGGAATGTCATACAGATGGTATAATTGGGAGAAATTTTTTAGGGAAGTATAAAGCTAAATTAAACTATGAGGAAAATACTTTAGATCTTTTCAATGAGGGAAAGAATGTTATTTTAGACTTAAATGCTTGTTGTAGTCATATATTAGTGTTACCTGCAAGGTGTGAAAGTATTCAGTACCTTGAGACAGGGTTAAATGAGGAATGTGTTGTTATGCCAAGTGAGTTATGCCAGGGTGTGTTTGTAGCAGGAGTGATTGCACAACCAGTGAATGGGAAAGTTCCGGTTAAAATTTTGAATACACGGGAAAGTGAAGTACGCTTGAGAAATTGCTTACCTAAAACTGAGAAGCTCAGCAATTATGATTGTTGTCAGTTTACTTCTCAAAATATTTCAGTTAATCGAGTAAAACAGTTATTTGACATGCTTAAACTTACCTACTTGAATAAAGAAGAGAAAGATTCAATAGATCAATTATGTGCTAAATTTGCAGACATATTTCATATGCCTGGGGATAAATTATCTGTAACAAATATTTATAAACAGTCAATTCAAGTCAAACCGAACACTCAACCAGTTTATATAAAACCTTATAGACTGCCTCAATCCCAGAGGGAGGAAATAAATAAGCAAATTTCCCAAATGTGCGATAATGATATAATTGAGAGTGCGCAGAGTGAGTGGTCGTCGCCTGTTTTACTGGTACCGAAAAAGAGTGAAACATCAGGAGAGAAACGTAGCAGATTGGTTTTAGATTACAGATTTTTAAACCGTAGTTTAGTAGATATCAAGTGGCCTATTGCAAATGTGGTTGATATTTTGGATTCTCTTGCGGGAGCTCTTTATTTTTCGCATTTAGATCTAAGTCAGGGGTATTATCAAGTGGAACTAGATGAACAAAGTAGAAAATTGACAGCCTTTACAACTGATCGGGGGCAATGGCAAATGAAAAGATTGCCCATGGGGCTAAAACTTAGCCCCAGTGCCTTTTCTAGGATAATGACAGTTGCAATGGCAGGTCTAAACTACGAAAAATGTTTTGTTTACCTTGACGATCTAATAGTATTCGGGAGAAATCTTAAGGAACACAACAAAAACCTTATGGACGTTTTTACTAGACTTCGTAAAGTAAATTTAAAACTAAATCCCTTAAAATGCGAGTTTTTAAGGAAAGAAATTCTTTATTTAGGTCACATTATTAGTGATAAAGGAATATCTCCTGATCCTGAAAAAATTAAAGCTTTAGACGAATATCCCGTTCCAAAAAATTCAGACGAAGTTAAACGTTTCGTGGCTTTTGCAAATTACTACAGAAAGTTTATTCCGAAATTTGCGGAGCTATCTGTACCCCTAAACAAATTGTGCAGAAAGTATGCAAGGTTTGAATGGACGGATGAATGTAACAACTCATTTAAAATCCTAAAGAACGCACTAAGTCAATATCCAGTTTTACAGTATCCTGATTTTGCAGAGAAAAATGAATTTATACTTCAAACTGATGCGTCAAAGTCAGCTATTGGAGCAGTACTCTCAAATAAAAATAATAGACCAGTGGCGTACGCCAGTAGAAGTTTAAATAAAGCGGAAATAAATTACCCTATTATTCACAAAGAACTTTTAGCTATCTACTGGGCTGTAAAGCATTTTCGGCCTTATTTATATGGACGCAGATTTAAAATAGTAACTGACCATAAACCTTTATTATACTTATTTAGCCTTACTGACCCATCCAGCCGGTTAACAAAATTTCGATTAGGCCTTGAGGAATATGATTTTTACGTTGAGTATGTGAAAGGAAGTGAAAATGTCACCGCGGATGCATTATCAAGAATTATCTTGACATCTGAGGAATTGAAAAGCATGAATAATGACATGATTGCTGTTTTGACCAGAGGACAGTGTAAGAGTATGAAAGAGCAAGATTGTGTGTTGGACAAGGATAACCTTAATGTTTGGCCTGATCAACCAGATATTGTGGAAGTTCTTAAACAACCTAAAAATTGCACTGAGTTAGTTTTAACGACATCGTCCAAAATAAAAACATTGTCAAAAGATATAACTGAACACTTGGGGAGTTTTTATTATGTTCCATTGCAACTTAGTTTGTACTTTAGTCAAAATACTCGATCGGCATTGGCGCGAGACGAAATGCTGAGAGATTTGGCCAAAATAACTAAGAAAGCAAATATAAATGAATTATATATTTTAAAAAATGAGAAAAATAAAATGTTTATTAAATGGATAGGTAAGGAAATAAATAGTAATCCTAATTGGGGGGGCCCCCGTATAAATATTGTACAAGGAGCTAGCAAAATAATAGATAATGATGAGAAACGAATTATTTTGAATGATTTTCATTTACTTCCCACAAGTGGACATGCAGGCATAAATAGAATGACAAATAATATAAAAAAGTATTACTTTTGGCCAGGTCTAGATAACGATGTTGCAGACTTTGTAAGAAAATGTGACACTTGTCAAAAACAAAAGCATTGCAATCGTTATACTAGACAGCCCATGGTTATTACGTCGACAGCCAATTATTCTTTTCAAAAAGTATATTTAGATATTGTAGGACCACTACCAACAGATGTAAATGAATTTGCATACATCCTGACTTTACAGTGTGAGTTAACAAAATTTGTGGAAGCATATCCTATAAAAAATAAAGACACCGTATCTGTGGCAAAATCATTTGTGGAAAATTTTATCTTACGATATGGAATTCCACAGGAAATTGCAACGGATAGGGGTTCTGAATTTATTTCTTCCACTATGAGTGAGGTTTGTAAGCTTTTAAAAATAAATCAAATTTATTCCACGGCATACCATCATGAAAGTATTGGTTCTTTGGAAAATTCACATAAGGTATTGGGTGCCTATTTAAGAATTCAATCCGAAAATAATGATGCAGCGTGGAGTACATGGATTCCTTATTGGTGTTTCTCTTATAATACTACAGTCCATACTGAAACTAAATATACTCCTTTTGAACTGGTCTTTGGAAAGAAATGTCAGATTCCTAATAATCTAAATAATATGTTAGAACCCATTTATAACTTTGAGAATTACCCTATTGAGTTAAAGTATCGGTTGCAAAAGGCTCATGAGGATGCAAGAGCTAACTTATTACATTCAAAATTTAAAAGAAAGCAAAGTTATGATGAAAAAATTAAACCCATTCAATACAAAAAAGGCGATTTAGTACTGGTAAAAAATGAAGTGGGAAACAAAATCGCAAGTCCTTGTTTTCTTGGTCCTTATTTAGTTATCGAGGATGAATCTCCAAATGTAAAACTAATGAAAGGTAATAAGGAGATTGTAATCCACAAAAATAGAACTAAGTTATATCATAGTTAAGTAATTTCTAGGTAATAATTTAGTAGTAAGGAATCGGCCGGCCCTACTTTCGTATTCTTCTCTATCTGCTATTTATTCTAGGTCTGACTACTCTAATTTTCTTCCTTTTCTTTCTTCATTTCTTGAATTCTTATTGACTAAGAAAATGTTTGTTATAAGTATAGTTATTATTTCACATGAGTTAATTACTTTCATATTATAATTAGCAGGAATTTCCATTTGAAAACAAAGTGTAAATTCCTTAAATTGCCCGGGGAGGTGTAATATGAGGGTAAAACACTCTGTATTAGTATATTGTATTAGTGTTCTAATTAGTTATTATGATTAGCTAGTATAACAATACTGTCGATATAACAAATATGTAATATAAACATTTAGCGTAAGTGGAACAACTATGTATGTGGCGACATGGACTAAGATTGAGAATATAGTTTGATGTTGAATATGAAACACCGTTTTCTTTGAACCCTTTGCTGCAACCTATCTGAACATCAAATTATTACACTATACAGCGCCAGGATATTTTAAAATAAACGCCCCAACTCAGAAATAGATACTTAAGAAGAGATATCGATAAAACATTTGACTAAAATTGGCTCTGCGGGAAATATATGGGGCCCAATTTAAACTCGGAAACCTAAAGATAATGAAGCGGTAAAATAGAATGTATTAATCTGAGGATGAATTTAATAGGTAACACGTGCTGGTAATGCTGCGAAGGTGTATTAAATTGCATAAGGAAGCCGTTGGGAAACGCTGATATTTATTGCGACGAGACGTGATGTGTGCGTAGCAAGAAACTTACCTGTGAGGCACCTCTTACGTTAAATTTATTGCGGAATGTAGCTGAAAGTGAGTTAAATAAACGTTTCTTTCCCCAAACACATTTTTTTTTATATTTTAAATAAACTTATTATTATTATTATTAAGCACCGAAAAGTAATTACATTTTTACAGTTAACAACAACAACAACGTAGATATTTATTTAAATTACATTAAAATTATTACAATACATTAGGTAACAAAAATAGTTTTAACTCATTAACGCCCAGTGATACCGTTTGGTATCCCTAAATCAGCCCTTAATAAGACATCGGCCATTTTGTGGGTGGTTGTGGGATAATAATTCTGACTAGAGCGTTAGTTGCGGAAAGCATCTTCAGTTGTGTTTTAATTGTCTTTGAGTACCATTTTCGATTTGTGAACAAAAAAATACGTGTTATTTTACCGTTCATTTTACGTCAATAGAAAAATATGGACTTTCGCTTGGAGTAAGTATAGTTTTTCAGTGATAATATGTTTTTTTTTTTAATACAAGTATTGATATTGACTAAGTAATATATATAAAGCCCTCTATAACGTATATCTTATTTTTCAAAATTCCCCTGACTTTACAAAATGGGCGCAAAACGTACTGATACCATATGGTATCACTAGGCGGTTTTACTATATATTTTTATTTTTTTTGACAGGCGTGGATTTTCATTGTCTGAAGCTTTAGACATAGCATACGCTAATGACGATGCGGAAAATTAAATAGACGAAATATTTATCGAGCCCCCTGATCCCAATGTCGACACCGATGAAGATTCAGCTGACGTTGTTGTGACAATGGCGACTGTAAATACAGGAGTTTCCTCAATGGGAACAGTAAAGCGATACTCCCAAAAAGAAAAAAAAGGAACGGTTAATTGCCCTTATTGTATTGCTCAATACAATAGTAATATGGGAGGAACTGACCTAATGGATGAATGTATTGATTATAGAATTGGTGTACGCAGCAAAAAGTGGTACTGGCCAAACTTTACCTGGATTATCGATGCAGCAGTAAACAATGCATGGTTTCTGTATAGGAAGAATCACAACAAAACCTCCAACATAGAGTTTAGCAGGAAGTTGGTCCAAGTATACTTAGCAACATCAGCAGGTCCTGCAAAAGCGTCGGTTTCACGCACACTTCTGCCAGGTATTTGATATGATGGACGCATCATTATGTTGCTCCATGTAATAGACACCGTTGCGCAGGAACTGGCTGCAAGAGTTTTGGTAGAACAATGTGTTCTAAGTGTGGTATAGGTCTTTGTGTAGTCTGTTTTGCTAATTATCACACAATGTAAAAATTTAATTTTAATAAGTCCATAAATAAATATGTATTTTAAAATTGTAAATACTTGTATTTTATAGTATCCTATGCGCCCAGTGATACCATATGGTAGCGGTCATTTTTTTAAAAACTGACGTAAGATATTTTGTAAAATATTTTTTTTTTGGTGAATTCCTACTCATATTAACTCAGAAAAGTAAAAATATCTTAACTAACTAACAAAAAATATTTCTGGGCGTTAATGGGTTAACAGAATATGTATATGCCTTATTTGCCTTTAAAATATGCCGTTATTTGCATTTTTTTACCGAATTTGCATACTGATATGCATATTTATTAACTTATTATAATAAAATGAAGTAAAGAAACACATTGGGTTTTAAAAAATATGTTTACAGTTAGCGGAAAAGTTTTGAACAATAATAGTTGAGTCTCTTAAACTTAAATTTCTACTCTCCAACGAGGATAATATTGTCAGAAGTATGTATTATAAATCGATATAAATACAATTTGTTAAGCAGGTAATAATAGCGCGTTATTATGTGACAATAAACAATCCCTAACAATATACCTACAAACCAGGAAAACCCACAATAAATACCTTGTGTATAACCAAAATGTTAATATAATTATTATAATCTTTAGATTGAAAAATCCCTGCATAAGTACCGAACAGGACATTAAGCCTTTAATTTTTTTATAAAGCCGAAAACCTAAAAATATGCTCTTAAAATAATAATTTATTGAAAATATGCATTTTATTATAAAATTAACAAAATATACAAAAAATGCATATATATGCATTTTGCATATATTCCGTCTTTTCATATGACCATAATAATATATTATTTTCACCATTCAACTTAATCTTTAAACCATAGAGGATTAAATTCCTTTACCAATTTTTGTTATGCTTTCTTCGATTTGAAAACCAATTATTTGGATTCAAGCCTTAAATCCTTGTAAAGTTCTCACCTTTCAACTTAATCTTTAAACCATAGAGGACTGAATTCCTTTACCAATTTTTGTTATGTTTTCTTCGATTTGCAAACCATTAATTTTGATTCAAACCTTAAATCCTTCTAAAGTTTTTACCTTTCAACTTAATCTTTAAACCATAGAGGACTGAATTCCTTTACCAATTTTTGTTATGTTTTCTTCGATTTGCAAACCATTAATTTTGACTCAAGCCTTAAATCCTTGTAAAGTTTCCGCCTTTCAACTTAATCTTTAAACCATAGAGGACTGAATTCCTTTACCAATTTTTCTTATGTTTTCTTCGATTTGCAAACCATTAATTTTGATTCAAGGTACATCTTAGTTTATTTATTCATAAGCTATTTTTTATTTATCTTTATTTTAACTATTTATATCTGTTACTTATCTCACTTACTTTTTTCGTTTCTATTATGATTATGTATTTGCAATGTATGACGTCCATCCAGCCAGTAATTTGCAAGGATTATATATTTTTATCAACAGTATAAAGTACCTACTATCAATCTTAATAAAGTGTTTGGCGAATGAACTCTACTGTAGGTATGCCAGATCTGTACGTTTGAAACAATGCGGCAGTGTGGGTTTATTTGTTGTTTTTGTGTAAAAGACAAATCCAAAGAAACCAACCCTCTTACGATAACCGATCTACGTGTCCGAGCTTCGTGACATCTAATACCCATAAAAATGCCAGACGAATTATTTAGTCGAGCGTGGATTCCGTGTAAAATATTAACGAATTGCGTGTTTGGTAACAGCTTGTTTAATTGGGTCATTTTGTCTTGAGTTAACGAATACGATGGAATTTATACTCTAATTTGTTTGCTTAGATGTTGTAATGCGTGTTTCGTATGGATAATATACAAAAAAGAAAAATAAGCTGTCAGAAAAGTTGGTTTCTTATGTGGGTCAAAAGTAGTGGGTATTAAGGGTAAGGAAAAAAAGGCTTGGAGCTGCCCAAAAATAACCTGACAAACTACGCTAAACTGTGGCGTTACCAGCATCTCCAAAATATTTCGTGAGCCCATGTTTTCGGTTTTCGAAAGGTTTTTAGTACTTCTGTTGTTTTGACTAATGTTATCGATGATATAATTCGAGCATCTGATAAAAAAATTAAATAGTGCTATAATAATAATTTTATTAGACTTTTTCAAAGCCTTTACCACCATTAATTACAAACTCCTTGTATTAAAATTAAATTTTTACTGCTTTTAAAAGGAATCATGTTCAATTATCGAGTCATAACTTTTAAATCGCTACCAAAAAATATTTTCTGATGGTAAGTATTCAGACCACGTTAGCATGTTTTCTGGTATGCCACAAGTCTTCATATTAGGGCCGTTACTTTTCTCATCTACACGACGGATATTCTTACATCTTTTAAATACTGTAAAGTACAAGCCTATGCTGATGACACTCAGATTTATTTTTGTTTTGATTTTGATGAATATTTGGAGTCTTAACAGCTCATAAATGATGACTTGCATCTTTGACTTTAGTATCACAGGGGTCATAAAATCGGCATGGAAAATATCTTAAACCTTCCTGCACTTTATTTGGTGATTAAAGGTGAGGAGAGAAGGAGACTGAGTAGTTCGTGATTTTCTGGTGGGCATAGAACTGCACTTGCACCCGCCATTCGCACTCGCGATTCCCTAGTGACACACGCACATGAGTTGAAAATGAGATCAGACCATATAAAGCCCAGGTGCGCTTTGACATTTAATACTTTAGTCGATGAACGAAGTTGTGTGGAAAAAAAAAACCGTATACTCTTGGGTATAGAGGCGACGCAAAAACTAAAGAGGGTACCGGGGAAGGGATATAAGACCGTATAAAGACGCTTACTTCTCCGTGGGTAAATTTTGAAGCAGAAATCTACGCATTCTACATTGTGAAAAACGCTTAGACCCGTCGATTTTGTTTTCGAGGGGGACACAAAACTGGCAATAGATCACGTTAACACGTGCAGCCCCCTGGGCGGGGGTGGCACCACCCCTAAAATCTTAAATGGAAAGGGGGGTCGAGTAAAATTCATGTACTTCCGTTCAGTAGTTTTGGAGATTAATTGATTTAAAGCTTAAAGTAGACTTTAATAGGTACATCAGATTAGTTTGTACTAATTTCAGAAGAAATTTGAGTAAAATCATTTACTTAATAAGTAAATGCTTTTCTTCACTACGCCCATGGTTTGTTTATCATTTTGGTGTTGAAAATAGCGATTGGAGCGTTTCTTGTGACAAAAAGTTGTTTCTTGAAGAAAGATAAGAAGGGAATGTCTCGCACTTATTTTAAATAAGAATTTAGTACATAGTTTGCGATTGATTTGACCAAACTTTGTTGTTAAAATACCTTTTTACGCTTTATACATAAATTAACCATGGTATATTCCACGGCAGAAAGGGTTGAAATTATCGAAATATTTTTCGGAAATAATCAGTGTGTAGATCCTACGTTAATTACCCGCAAATTGGATACTGTGTGTGGTGTTAATCGACGTAGTAGCCAACGGATTCTAAAGGCCCATAGTTTTCATCCGTATAAAATTCACCTTGTACAAGAACATAATAAAGACGATTTTGATCGGCGATTACAATTTTGTGAGGATATGAGCGAAAAAATTATAAACGATGAACATTTTCTATTCAACACTTGCTTTTCCGACGAATGTCCCTTTTTCTTAATGGCGTAGTAAATCGTCATAAGTGCCGATATTGGTCCGATGCTAATCCCAGAATTTATCATGAGGTACACACACAGCAGCCACAAAAATTAAATGTTTGGGCCGGTATTTTTTGCGATCCTTTTTTCTTACTGGAAATTTGACTGGTGAAATGTATTTGGAATTAGTGCAAGACGCCATAGATCCTGCATTAACAGCCATAATTGAAAATCAGAATGATCGGCGGTACATTGCGAATAGGTTGATGTTCCAACATTACGCATTACATGTTTGACAATATTTAGATCAAACGTTTTCAGGTCGATGAATTAGTAAAAGAGGTGCCATTGAATGGCACCCCAAGATTGTCAGATTTATCACCTTTGGATTTCTTTCTGTGGAGTCACTTAAAAAGCAAAATTTATGCTACTCAGCCAAAATCATTAGAAGATTTGCGACAAAGAATTATGAATGAGTGCCTTCAAATTACTCCTTAAATATTGCAAAATGTGCGGCAACGTTTTGAGCAAAATCTTTATTAATGCATGGAGAGTCATGGTGGTCATTTCCAACATTTACTTGGCTGACGGGTCAGTTCATTCTTCATTTTTAAAGTTTTATTTAGGCTTTAAATCATTAAATCTCCAAAACTACTGAACTGAAGTACATGAATTTTACATCATTATAAAGGGAATTGAAATACCTTTAAAATAAGGTATCACTCGACCCCCTTTCTATTTAAGATTTTAAGGGTAGTGCAACCCCCGCCCATGGGGCTGCACATGTTTTCGTGATTTTTTGCCAATTTTGTGTCCCTTTTGAAAAGATAATCGACGGGTCTGAACGTTTTTGCAAAAAAAACTGAGCTGCCAGTAAATGTCTTTGTTTCGTTTTCGATGCGCCACCCTGTATAATATAATATATTATAGTAAATAATAATAAAGATTTAAAAAATATGGTTATATTCAAAACATACAGTGTCCGATCCAAATCAAAATGCTGAACTGGCAAAATTTTACATAAATTGTAAAAGAGATAATTAAGTAAAAAAACTATTCTTTAATTGGCTTTTTCTTGAAACTATGTTTTTTGAGTTGTGACTCTTTTTTAGAGGGTTTTTGATATGTGAGTATAGATAAATACATTTTATATAAGTTATTGAGCTTAAAACTTAATTATTTAAGTAAAAGTGTTAAGCGTGTCCAAGATTCGTGAATCAAACATCCATAAATATGTCAAAGCGATTATCTATTTCGCAATAAATTCAAACAATATATTAAGACATAGCGTGTCCACGAACAGCTCATTTACTTCTCTGGTCGTTTTGTCTTTGGTTAACGGAAATCCCAGAATTTATTTCGTTATTTATTAACTTATACTATGCGTGCTTTGCCGGCCAACATGTAAATGTAGGAAAAAGGGAGCTGCCAAGATAGTCTTATCTCCTGAGACTTGTTCGCAATTTGTTAAAGTAATTTATGCTAATGTTGAGATGTGTCCCTGTACTTTTTCTGTGGACATGCAAGTTATTTTTAGTTTCTCATTATTATTTTGGTTTACAATGGTGTATGCAAACTACATAGGAGCAAATTATCGCCCCTTTACGCCCCGAAAGACGGTAACAAAATAATCACTCATTATACCGCTAAAGTACCGTGCGAGCAAAAATTATTTGCATCAAAAAAGGCCTTGCATCTAAGGACGTAATGCTTAGCCGTAGAGTTTAATACCTGTTGGGTGTCAGTAACTACCTGAATTAACAATCAATCAATCAGCTATTCCGTCATCGTTGACAGTCGTTACAAGTAATTTGATTCATCGCTAATTTTTCCAATTTCTTAAACAATGCACACAAAGGGCTTTACGAAATAGCACAAAATATTCATGGTTGAAGCGTATTTTTGAAACGGGGTTAGAGTAAATTGTAAGTGGCAATACAATCCAGGTTTGTGCATGGACGATTTTCACGAACATTTTCCTAACGTTGCTTTTATTGCTGGGGATTTTTATCATTGCCTGAAAAGAACCGTGGCTGTGTTTAGGGAAACAGGATCTATACAACACAAAAAAGGAGCAGGAAGACCATCTGTAAGAACAGAATAACTTGTTGCAAACGTTCGTGAAATAATGCAAAATACGCCAACAAATTGTAGGTATAACAAGCATGTCCCAAGAAGTGGGAAGATCTTATGGAACATGCAGGACTCTTCCTAAGAAGCAGCTAAATTTATTTCCTTATAAAGTGCAAGTATTCCAAGAAATACAGGCCGCAGATTTTGAAAGACGCAGGAATTACTCTTAATGGTTTACCCAACATTTATTGGAAAGAAATGATTTACGTACTAGACCTGACATTTTTTTTCGGATGAAGCCTGGTTCCACCTCTCCGGTTATGTGAATTCTCAGAATATACGCATGTGGAGTACACATTGCACCCTCAAGAAATTGGTGTCTGGTTAGCTGTTTCCCGAAGAAGAATTATTGTTGGTCCTATTTTTTTCCATGACACAGTTACCGCACAGCGGTATAGAGACAATATTTTGAATCCATTTGTGGAGCAATTACTTGACGACGATCTACGTTTTGGATATTTTCAACAGGACGTTGCAACTGCCCATACAGCCGCCGAAACTATTAACTGCATACGAAATTTTTTTGATGATAGATTGATTAGTTTTCGATCAGATATTGAATTCACACCTAGATTACCTTGTTTAACGGTTATGGATTACTTCGTTTTTCCTCATTTAAAGAACATTATTTTTAAAACACCAGTTGCAAACTTAGAACGATTACAAAAAAGGAATATCCAAGAATGTGGTAACATTAATTTCTCCAGAGATGCTGGTCAACACTTTCGACAATATGAAGAGACGTGCAAATTTTTGCTTGGAGCATGGCGGTGGCCAATTTCAGCAATTATTTTTCTTTTTCTTTCTGTATATTCTTACTTTGTTAATTTTGTAAACAACAAAAATAAATTTATATTTGTCTACTTATTTTATTACTGATTAGTTTGGCATATCATGTCGTAATATGAATTTGACAAAATTTTAACCTAGATTTGGTTAGATATATCGTCCCCATATCATTGTGATCTAAACCAAGCCCTACGTTTTTAATCCAAGCCCTCTTTGATGCAAATAATTTTTGCTCGCACGGTATAATCCATTTAAATGCCAATATATAGAGTGTCATCTTGTTAATGAAGGAAAATCGCCATACTCGTGGGTTACCCGACAACCGTATAACATATTATGGATGGCTAACAAACGATAGGACATTGTTTAAGGCTCAGAGGTGAGTTCAGAATGGGACACGCGCTCCCTCTCCATGTAGCAAGCAAGAAGATATAAGTATTCTTCTTAATTTGATAATTATTTTTGCCAACATTTTTATAAAAGAGATATTATGCTCAAATAAAGCAGATGAATATTTCTATGTAAACTAGAGACGGTGTCTACAAATGAGTAAATATATTTTCCATATTTTGATCAAGTAAACAATTGACTAAAGATGATACCAAAAAAATTTGCAAATACAGCCGTAAAATCGTGGAAAAAGCCGATCTTTCGTATTGTTTTTGTGACATAATTTATCATACCTCATGTGCAGTACGGAATACAAAAGTACGGGTTATTAGTGATTCAAAAGCAATAATTGCATATGGAAACTGTTCCAACAAAAAAGCGACAACCTAGACTGACGATGACTACATTATTAACTCTGAAATATGTAGTCTTCAGAAGGGAATTGCAGAACTTGAAGTAATGGTTAGCCGACTACGAGAAAATTCACATATTTTAAAGGAGAAGCTTGAGTATAAGGTAAATAAGGTTGTGTAAATAAAATATAAACAAACTTACGTCATCCGATACTCTGGAGACACGGATAATTGAAGCATCCGCTCCAACTCATCGACAATCAGCATATCCCCAGTATCCAAGCAATTAGGCTAAGAATTCATGCTTACGCGAGTCATCAGAGCGCATGCAAACGTTAAACACAAGCTCAAATTAAAATCAACAGTAGCTGAACCTGGATCCAATCTGCGTTTCCGTACCCAGGACCGTTTCTGGCCTGTTGGCCGCCCTTGTGCGACATATGAACTGGCTGCCCTTTAAATCAAATCAGTTACTATTTTACAATTACCTACCTGAAATTATGGCGCAAAGCAATTGTCAGAAAAATAAGTCTTTAATAGGTGTATATTTTTAATATTTTTCTTTTATTCATACTTACCTACAGAGGGGCTCAGCAATTTGGCTTTCAATGACGATAAGGGCCAAGCCACTAATCCTTTCTTGGGACATTATTGACGGCAAGTAATTTTTAATTAATTTTAACTTTGAAAAACTACGTTCGATAGATGCAACAATAACCGGCAGAGTAATAAAAATTCTCAGCGCAACACAAAGATTTGGAAATTATGAGATTAAATCTTTTTCAGCTATGAATTTTAGCGTATCTACAATTATTATATTGTACGTTTTATTGGAAAAATTTCTTGGAACGACAAAATTTCCTGGTCGAGCTCGAAGCGATCAATATCTTTGTTTGTGGGACTTCCTTGCTATTGAAGCGCTATATCGAGATCTTTGCAGGATTTTAACAATTTCTCGTCATTTATGGCATTAGCTTCATAGAAGTTCGACAAAAACCCAAAAGTTTCATTACACTTATTAAGTGAAACGAATCTCTCCTTAATTGATTCTATCGCAATAACCAAAGAACAAGTAACCGGTGCCCATAAAGGGTTTCCTCCCTGGCAAAAAAAAAATATCCAAAATCGAAAAATAAAAATTCACATTGAGTTTCAGTGCCAAATTCACATAAAGTTTTAATGCCAAATGTCAAGACTTGTCATTGTCTAGTTACTTTAGATTTCACCAACTTACTAAATTTCTTATACAGCTGAGATTGGTCAGTGTTTTTTCTTTTTCTTTTCTGGAATTGTTCGGCCAACTCTTTTTATTTCTATCTCTTTTTAATCGTATGAAATAATACAAGATAGACATACGTTGTGTGCAGTACAATTATACTAATTAAATTTAGCCATTAGAAATTTATATTATATGAGTTGCTGCAGTATTTGACAAGTATGGCAGAACTGAAATGTCACGGCATTAAAAGTTTATGTGAATTCAACTATACCTAAGACAACATGTAATTGACGTGGGTTGCAGGGCGGCCACCTCCGTTGAGAATTCTTTTATTTTTCCGATACTTATCTATCTATAAAAAGAAATCTCTAATTAACACAAAGGGCGGCTGCCTCATTCTTGACAGCTACTGCATAATTTTTTTTTGAAACCTGAATTTACCATTCTTATTTGACCCTTCATATTTATGAAAACTCCTAGAATTTTTTTTTACGTCTAACATTTTTTTCTGTGAAACTGCAGGCGGCTTTCGCCGCCCTATAACTTTGGCCGCCCTTGTGCGGGGGCACTCCCAGCACACCACTCAGAAACGGCCCTGTCCGTACCATCACAACGAGAAATGGCGAGATTAAGAACAACGAGGGCTTTGTCAGTGCCCTCAGAATAATATGGCTATTGTTAGGTATGACCGCTCGATTGATCACCGAATAAAGGGTATATGACTGAATCAAGACAAACAGTCAACTACAAAATGATGATTTTTTTGGTGGAACCTCTCCTATGGGTTGCCCTAAGGCATTCAAAGTAGGTGTCACTTATCACCACTTTGATAAGCACAATTCCTTTGATTTCTAGCCCATGAGAATTATATTCGGTCGATTTAAGTTTCGAAGATCTCAACAAGTAAGCAATAAATCCAATAGCAATTTTTCAATAATTTAAATAAACAATCCACACTTGTAACAATGTACTACCAAAATGTGAGAGGGCTCCGAACAAAGCTTATTAATTTTGCGAATAATATGGACATTCTAAGTGACAATAGTGCCAATTACTGAGACTTAACTCAAGCCAGAATATTAAGATACCGAGCTAAGTCTTAAAGACTACCACGTCTGATTCTTTCAGGATGACAGGGGTAGCTCATCAAATGGAAAAATAAGAGCAAAATTCATCTAGCAATTTCAACACAATTCAATGTGCTTGTTATGTGAACTGGAATCAATTTGGCTATTATTAAGTGAGTGGGGAAAATTCCTGTAAGGAGGTGAGAAAAAGTCTACTGGAATATAATGTTCCAAGTGCACAATAAGAAGGTCGCAAGCGTATAATATATTTTTCCTACGACCACCTATGAAAATGAGAAATAAAGGACGCCTAATTTGGCTAAAAAGTCCTTTATATCACACGCGTGTTGAAATATTTTCTTTCAATACGTGTGTTGAAATATAAAACAGCTGATGGCCGACGAATTTGACACCAAAACTATTTAAAAAAATAACAAACTTACGGGACCCGTGGAGCTAATTGGGGTACTGGGTGGTGTAAAGTACACTAGGGCCTTACTGCAATTATAAAAAATCCTTTTTTTTTCGTTATTTTTGGGAACCTAAGAGTATTTATAATAAAAATAATAATATTATATCAAAAAGGGAAAATATGTCAGGCAACCAACCAAACATGTCAGCTGAGTTGAATCACAGAAAAAAAAGGGGCAGCTATAGAGCAGAAATAGAATAACCAAGGAAATACCGATTTATAATTTTACAATAATTATCTCGGATAAAAATATCCATACAATGTTTAAGGATATGGGACAAGTGAATGTGTTTTATGTAAGTAAATTTATTTTAGCAATAATAAAAACAAATCGAATATAGATTGAACTTTTATAATTAACAAGCTATCGATATTTAACTCCATCTGTATCTTTCTATAATGTTGAGGTTATGTATTAGGTTTGTGTTTTGTTGTTTTTGTATGTATATTTAGGTACATTATTGTTTTATTAAAAGAATGAAAGTAGCTAAAAAATCAGAAACGAATTTATTCACTGTTTATAGATAGTAGGTATGATGTGCGTAAGCAGATATGATTAAAAGTTATTCTTTTTATTTAAATCTAGGTAAGTTAATATGTGTAAGTGGGATTATTTTAATTTTTTTCAACTCTAGTGTTGAAAAAATGTGTTTTAACACAATGGTGATACCTTTAAACTAATAAAAACAAATCAAACTTTTTGATTATTTTGTATGGTCGTAGGAAAAATTGTGTATATTACTAGTGTGAAAGTGATTTTCTCAAACTCGGAGAATTTCCCCACTCGGCTGACGCCTCGTGCTAAATACCTACTCGTTTGAAATATACCACTTTTAACACTTATTATGTAATATACTATTACCACACTTAATATTTTATTGGAAAGATATAACTCAAAAGTAGAAAAATTACAATTTCTAAATATTGGAATACCTGGTGTAAAATGTTTTGAATGCACAAATAATCACCTTAAAGACAATGCTCGAAAGTATCTACAGTAACAGCATATTATTAGCAAGCATTAAAAATGATACATAAAAGAAAAATTCCACCAATTCCGTTAACGAGTAAAAATATTTTTAAAGCTACTGATTTTTATATCACTCGGGATTTTGAGTAATAGATGTGTTTTGGACTTCCATTGCCTTTAGTTTTTCATATAACAACGTTTCAACTGGTAAGTATCTCCACTCGTCTTCTGGTGAATACTAAACAAGTTACAAAGCTACGAGCCTATTTATACTATGACGCATGATCGGGTGCAGTCGTGAGTCATCGGACTAAAGGCAATGGAAGTCCAAAACACATCTATTACTCAAGATGGGAAGATACTAGGGGTGGGAAAAAGCGTGATTTTCCTGTCACAGCTCCAAGCTGTGACAGCTTCATGTCTGAACCTGTGACTGAAACCTGTGACTTTGTCACAGCTCCGGACTTGCAATTTGCAGGGATGCTGGCTGCGAAAGCACAAACGAACGGCAGCGTACCAGCGCGGTAGCGGTTTCACACTTATTTATATTCCGCTCCGCCAACAAGCTCCTTCTGCGCTTTGACACAGCACAGCGCGTGATTAAATATTTTATAGAAGCGGCGGCGGCGACGCTCAAATGAATTATCCGAATTACTTTTTGAACGAGTTCCGCGAAATGTTTATTTTTCTTTTATTAAATTGGTATTTTCTATTTTATTATAATATTATACGGTGTGGTGTCTCTACCGCACCATTAGGTCTTTTTTATGCCGCACCGTCGGGTCCGCGAACTTCATATCCAGCGCGGTCACGTCGTCGCAGGTCCTTTAGTCGAAGCGGAAGCCGTAGCGCCCACCGGCCGGTCCGCGAACCTCATATCTAGCGCGGTCACGTCGTCACAGCTCCTTTAGTCGAAGCGGAACTGGTCGCGACTGTGACAGGCCCGGAGCTGTGACAATATCACAGGTCGTGAAATCACACCACACCCCTAGAAGATACATCATTGTCTACAACCTTCAAACAAACACTCGGGATTTTGCATGATTCAGGTTTTTTTAGATATTCTGTTCAATTTTAAAATTCGATGCCTTATGCCAAAATACGTTTTAAATGCGTTAACTCCTTTGCCAGACGGTTTTAGAATGCATTATTTCATCTTAAATCTAACTTTAAACTTTTTTTTATTTAGTTTTCTTTCGTTTTATTTACTTCATGGCAAATATATCACCGCTAGAATCGACACTTCAGCAAGAAAAACTAAGCGGATCTGGAGCTTGGTAATAAAAGTTGGGAACACTGTGCAAATAAGGCGGTCATTTACATAATGCCCTGGGCGGGAAAACTTTTCAGTGAAAATGCCAGAGAGGAAGACATATGCGTATTCCCGACTACTTGTTTTATCTTCGAACACGGCTTTGTCTAGGTTTTGCATTTTAAAGACGGATCACTTAAAACCATCAAATAGTTGGAGGTGAAATATACTTAAAAAGTTTTAAAATCTTTACATATGGAAGCAGCCTTAAATAAGCTAAGTCAAGATGTCATCATTTCTCTTTATTTACGATATGCTGAGATTTTTATGTATCCTGTACAGCTGAAAATTACTTTTTTTCACAACTGTCATGAAAACCATAATTTTGCATACGATTAGCATAACTTGAATTTACATTTTACACACGCTACGCTGATATCAAGTCCTCCTAAAACTGAGTTTAAAAAAAGGAATCACCAAGTTTGCTTCGTAACAACAAGGTCCATAGCTATCCATGTTGTTTTGTTTGTATTGTCAGTATCAATGGTCTTTTCAAAAAATATCTTAAGTAATTCAAAGTTTTTTGAAAAATATATAAAAACACTCAGTTGTAGGAAAAGTATAGCGAAAAACACGTTAGAAAACCTCTTTGCTCACTTGTTTCACTTGTGTACCTCGCCTTCGGCTCAGTCCACCAATGTGCCTCACTCGTGTGCAAACAATCGTTTTCGTTTTCATACCTTGCTAGTCAATGTACTATAAGCTAGGCATTTACTTTTAGTTAGTTTTTTTTTTACCACTGGGATCAGTCAAAGAAGAGATAGATCGAACAGCTAAACAACTTGCGCAAAGCAGATGGACAGGACTTACAACTTGTAGCATCTCCAGGCAATTGTGGCCCCTACTTGATAACAGGAAAACCGCAGCGCTATTACAGCACAGTCGGAAGGACCTAAGAAACATCACTGCCGTAATCACCGGACATTGCTTGTTCGGTAGACACGCTGAACGTATGCGAATACCAACTAACGACTTCTGCAGAAGTTGCAGAGATGAGGAAGAGGAGGAAAGTATTCAGCATTTCTTGTGTGAATGCCCCGGCCTCGCGAGAAGAAGGTTCAATGCACTGGGCGAACCATTCTTTAATGATCTGGAGGAAGTGAGCAGCCTGCAACTGTGTCGACTTACTAAGTTTATTAACAGCAGTGGCTGGTTTAAATGAGCTGTCAAGATTCTTCTACGATCGTGTTAACCATCAGGAAGCTGATGCAATAGGTTCCGCGGAACATGTGTGGTATCACAACGGTCCTATAGGACTACGTGTGACTGTTTGGTCAATTCCAGAGGTCTGCCACTCTAACCTAACCTAACCTAACCTTTAGTTAGTTTTAAACAACGAAAAATATTCTTGGCTAGCGGACTTTAAAGTGTGAAAAGACCTGTATTTTGCATTGAAGTACACAGGGATGCCAAAAACAATGGACTCCCTGGGGCCGAGTAGACATTGACAGCTGTTTTGTCCTTGTTAGAAACTCATCAAAATGCCACAACCCGAAGCAAATCCACTGATAACACTGCTTGCTTCGGGTTGTGGCATTATGATGAGGTCCTAACAAGGACGAAACAGTTGTCAATGTCTACTCCGCTCCAGGGAGTCCATTGTTTTCGGCATCCCTGTGTACTTCAATGCAAAATGCAGGTCTTTTTACACTTTAAAGTCCGCTAGCCAAGAATATTTTTTCGTTGATATAAATTATACGGACGCGATTACTCTACTTTTTACTTGTTAGTTTTAATAAAAAAACTATATTTTTAACAATACGTACATGAAAAGATTTAAACTTCCTTACTTCAAAAACCCGACGTTGTTAATTGAGCTGCAGACATATTTTGTTTAGGTATAAAATAACATTTAAAATTAATATGGTTACTATTTTCTGTGTTGAATGAATACTAGGTAGATCGATTAAATTTATTTGTTTCTTTCAATCAAATTGAGCTTTAAGTAATGCATATACTTGCTAACAGCATAAAATATGTTGCTATATATTCTATGTTACAATACTTTGAGGCGCCGCGCCGTAGGAATTCGATGAAATCGCAAGTGGATTTTGGTATATAAATATTACCATGACGGCAAAAGTCAGCTGTGCATACTAACATTCCTATAAAATAAATTAAGAATTACTCTTACTACTTAACTTTTACAGGTCCACTTTGCAACTGTTTCTATAAAATTTACGTCGAAATATCAATCGAAAAGTTATATTGAACTACTGCCAGAACATTTTTTTTATCACAGCCATATTACTACTACAGTGCGTAAATTCTTATACTGTAAACATAAAAGTGTTTTTATGGCTAAATGTAAATAGCTTTGTCTATGTTAATGGATCTGAGGCGGCAACGTTGTCGATGCCATTCTTAAATTAGGTTAATAACTCCGTAACGACTATGGTGCTAGCTCTATAATTTGGGTGCTAGTGCTAGGTATGGTCTATGTGGTGCTAAAAATTGATGCAGTTATTTGCACCTGGGGGGGGTAACGTAACGGACCCTAGATATGAGGGTTGTTTTAGAGGCAATAGTAATAGTACACGAAACAAAATATTGGCTAATTGGATGACGTTTACTTAAAAATTAATTTCCAGAGGATGCCCTGGTATGCTACACTGACGGGTCGCGCATGGCCGGAACGGAATCCTCAGGGGACAGAGTATACATTGAAAAGACTGACACCCGAGAAAGCTCTCCACTAGACCGTCTCACAACAGTCTTTTAAGCAAAGGTGTTGCCCAATAATTCCCATCTTAATGATGGCCAGCATGGCAGAAGTTAGGAACTGCGAGGATCGTGCTATGCAGGGTGTTCCTAAATATCATGTATATACGAAAAGGGGTAATTCTTTGGCTTATTTAATGACTAAAAATTCATATAAACATAGGTCCGCAAACGCTTCGTTGCCGATCTACAGGGTGTTGAAATTTCAAGATTTTTTTAGTGTTTTCTTTATAGCTCTTGTAGTTTTTGAGATATTTAGCTCTAATTTGGAATATAGGTTACGCTGTAGGACTTACATCATTGGGTATACATCAATGGTTTTAAGAATCTACGGGGAGATATTTTTTCAGGGGTCATGCCCCTTTTCTCCCCATGAACTTTTTTTCGGTGCGCCTATGTTTATATGAATTTTTAGTCATTAAATAAGCCAAAGAATTACCCCTTTTCGTATTTACATGATATTTAGGAACACCCTGTATATGTATGCTCCGACAGCCGAGCTGCCGTAAAATCCATCTGTAAACCAAGTCACAACCAACCTTGTCAGCGAATGCGTCGATGCCTTGGAGAGACTCTCAAGGAGGAAAGAGGTAAACTTGGTCTGGGTCCTCGGACACCAGAGCAACGAGACGGCGGATAAACTTGTCAGACGTGTAGCTGAGACCCCATTCCTACCTGATACCAGAGCCGGCTATAGGAATAACTAAAAAGCAGGTAAGATAATATGTACTAAACGAATGGGCTGAACGCCGCTCTAAGGAGCAATGGCGGATGGTTCAAGGCTGCAGAAAAGCTAAGAACTTTATAACTTGGCTGAGCAAGGCTAAGTTAGGATGGATTTTAAACAGAAGACGATGTGTCCTAAACTCCTTAATTGGGATACTGACACTGCAAGCTGAGGCAGTAGCGGATCCAGGATTTTGCTGAGGGGGGGGCGACTAAGTTTTAGAAATGAAGCGCCGCAGGCGAAAAATTTTCGCGACCACGCCCAAAATCAAAAATTCACTCTGAAAAGAAATGTTAAAAGTAAATTAAACTAAAAACTGTAATATCTACCTACCTACAAAGAGACGAGCAAGATAGTGTCGGGAGAAAAATTTTCTTGACCACGCCCAAAATTTCTCAAAAATTCACTATAAAAAACTGTTAAAAATAAGTTAAACTAAAAACTCTTTTTTTATAAAGTTGTACCTTAGACATAAACTATCTGAAAGATTATTTGGGAAATTTTCTGAAAAACTTAAAAAAAGATTTTTATTCATTAAGTCAAAATATTGTACCTAATTCATGCCAATCTGAAAATCTTAGTTCAATCTGGCCTTTTGTAGTATCTAAAATATCATTGAAAAGCTGCTTATAATGAAGTTTCTGCGAAGGTCTGCGTGTTTGGTTTGTTTTAATTTTAATGTTGTAAATGCCGCCCCATAATATTTGCCGCCCTGGGCTACAGTCCTTACAGCCCCCCCTCCTAAATCCGCCGCTGCTACCAGTTAAGCCATATGCATTTATCATAAAATAACAGTGTTGATCTTTTCTTTTATTTTTAAAACATGACAATAAATTTATTTATATCATTGGCTGGCTTGTTTTATAAAATATTCTATTATTTCTATTATTAATTATGTGAAGTTGAAATTAAGGTTTTTCTTATATTTATTTCACAGGAATTCGCGAATGACGTATTTGACTTTAGGTGTGGTTAAGAAGGCTCAGGGGGGGGGGGGGGCGAAACCCCCGTCGCCCCTCCCCTAAATCCGCCGCTGAGCTGAGGAAGCACCTAGCACTGATTGGTGTCGAAGAAGACCCAATCTGTGCCGGATGCTTGGAGGAGGAAGATACCCCGCTGCGTTTTCTGGGCACCTGTGCGGCTCTGGGAAGATTCAGGCATCAGGTGCTGGGATCAGCGGCTCTCCTAAAGAAATAAATCACGGCCCTGGCCTGGAGTGACATACGTGACTTCATAAAGAGGTCGGGACGTTTTGGCGGGGACCAAGGTGGTTAGAGTGACTGGGGGAAGACTCTGGGGTAGACAAAAAGGATCGCCGTTGCCAGGTTTCGAAACCTCCTCTCAATTACTACTAGTAATAATGAATTAAGAAATAATGAAAGGAGTATTAAATTAATAGAAAAGCAGCAACTGACACAAATAAAAAACAATCTCAAAAAATGGATTGAATGGACAGAATTAAATTTTTTTCTAAATGTAACAAAAATGGTATTATAAAGTGAAAAATTCAATTAGATATATATTGCATACACAATACACATAGTTGCAAAAAGTTCATTAAAATTATCATTGTTGTGTCAGACCGTCAGTTAATTGAAACATTATTTAATCTCTATTCCTGTAAAAATTCGCGACGGACGACATTCGGAAAAATAACAAACTATACTTTTGTCTAGCTGGCTTTATTATTCTTCACATCATGAACCTGGCACAATTGAAGTGACAGGGCGATATTCGTTAATTCGTTAATTACTTTATGTAGTTTATATTTTAAGAGACGAAGATTTTAAAATTCCATACAGTGTGACCAGTAAAGTCCGCATTATATGGATTTTTTTAATTAATAACTTTATTCGAAATTTGACTTTGGCATTAATCGAGATGAAAATTAAGCATAAAAATAGTAGTCACGTGATTCGCATTATCTCTCAAATTTTAATTTTTTCCAAAAAATTATTCCAAACTGGGGTTATTTCTGAAAATATCGAAAAAAGTTATTAGAAAAAGTTTTTTTAAATGTAGTTTCTAGCCCACAAGTAAGCTGCTGCATAAGATAATTTTGATTTTTATGCTGACTTTTAAGTAGATTCGGACTAAAAATATTTTTTCAAATGCACCTTTTTCCAGCCCCATACATGTCAATATGTTCCAAGCGAAGATTTGGTCTAAAATTTTTTACTCGCTTTTACTAGTGCACTTGCGGTCGCGTTGCAACTTACTCCCTCCATTTTTGCCCCCGAGGGGCCAAATTACCCAAAGCGACAAAATACGTGCTTCCTTATTTTAACACAAAAAAAATAGCTCCCATTTTTAGCAATACAGCATTAAATTATAGACAGTTTTGTGAAAAATTAATTTTTAACCAAATGGTTTTATTCAAACTTATATTTGCTCCATATAGTTTACAGTTCCATATAAATGTGTTTTAATTAAAATATATTACTGTCTTTATATTTTTTAAATTATAAAAATAAACTTATTGCCAAAAAAATAGTTATTGGCCATCTAATTATCACATAATAATATGGGGATTAAATATTATATAAAATACAGAATAATCAAAATAATACTTTAAACGAAATGCTGTTTACTATCAGCATTAATATAATTGCTCGAGACGTAGTTGAAGGCTGTAGTTGAAGCATTTAACAGCAAAGGTTGACCAAACGTTTCAAAATTAAGTTTATTCTGACTCCTCCTCCCATTTAAAGCAAAAATTAATTTTAAAACTTATATTTAAGAAAAATAGGTCACATAGCTTGAGTTTTGCTTCAGTAAGGCATGGTGAGGCAAATGAGTTTAAAATAATATACTATACAGGGTGATTCACGGTGGATGGAACGTTAGACGTTTCTGACGAACCAGTAAAGGAATCGTTCTGAAAATTTGGTCGCGTACATAAACGGACATGCTCCACCAACCTAAAATATTTTTAGCAATACAGTGTTGCCGCTTCCACACAAAAATAATAGTAACTTCGATTTTTTAAATGCAACATTATATATTTTATTTTATTTTCGAAACCCCCATTACTTTCCTTACAATCTTTATTAACTCTACTCTATACTTATCTCTTACCGTTTCTAAGATATAAATTAATTTCCGTTTTTTTTGTCCAAAACCGTCACTTTTAAAAATGCTGATAATTTTGAACTCTAAAACACTGACACCCTGAAATTTCGTAAATAGTTAACCAATACCATAGGGCTCTTTGCCCTAGTCCCATATCTTAGTTGCAATATACAGGGTGATTGAAAAATACACTTATTCTGGTAACTTGAAAAAGTTACCATAAGTCTTTTTTTTCAAATGTAATACCCTGTATATTATTACGGATTTGAAAAGCTGCTAAAATTTCACTTAATTCTTGTATATCATACCTGTACCTAACTAACTAGTTTAACCATTTTTTTGACATATTAAGCATGATTTGTAAAATTTTCTATACAATTCAATTTTTATTCGGTTATTAGTAAGTTAGCCATGACAAAAACTAATGTTTAAGTATGTTTTTATGGTTATCGTATCGTTTTGACATTTCATTAGGTTTAGATACAAGATAGAAATACAATTTAAAGTTATGAAAGAAAACTATACAAATGCAGTTCTTATGAATTTATTTATTTTATTTGGACAATGTGTGTTTGCATTAACATGCAAAAAACATTAAAGCTAAATTTTTCTTGAAATCCATGCAGTCAACACCCGCATATTAAAGTGTTTGGATGTAAAACAGCCAGCGTTTTTAACATCATAAAATAGCATTTTATTAGGTATAATTTTAGAAGTATTTTATTATTTGACTATACCCCAAACCCAAAAATATAGGCAGTGACGTAGCTGTCATAACCATGGAAACGGCCAAAATACTGTATTGTCATTGGTGGTTTGCATTGGTTTCCATAGTTATGATAGCTACGTCACTGCCTATATTTTTGGGTTTGGAGTATAGTTAACATTTAATAAAATTGTTCTGGATCCTTATAAATTTTCTAAGATTCATTGGCGGTAAATTAGAGTACATTTCGTTAAACTTTATACATGTCCTGCTGATAATTTTCTGAAATAGGGGTACTTTGTCCAAATAAAATAAATAAATTCATAAAAACTGCATTTGTATAGTTTTCTTCCATGGCTTTAAACTGTATTGCTATCTTGTATATAAACTTAATGAAATGTCAAAACGATAACCATAGTAACATACGTAAACATCAGTTTTTGCCATGGCTAACTTACTAATAACCACATAAAAATTGAATTGTTTAGAAAATTTTACAAATCATGTTTAATACGTCAAAAAAATGGTTAAACTAGTTAGTTAGGTACAGGTATGATATACAAGAATTAAGTAAAATTTTAGCAGCTTTTTAAATCCGTAATAATACACAGGGTGTTACATGTGAAAAAAATGACTTATGGTAACTTTTTCAAGTTACCAGAATAAGTGTATTTTTCAACCACCCTGTATATTGCAACTAAGATATGGGACTAGGGCAAAGAGCCCTATGGTATAGGTTAACTATTTACCAAATTTCATTGTGTCAGTGTTTTAGAGTTCAAAATAATCAGCATTTTTAAAAGTGACGTTTTTGGAGAAAAAAAACGGAAATTAATTTATATCTTAGAAACGGTAAGAGATAAGTATAGAGTAAAGTTAATAAAAATTGTAAGGAAAGTACTGTGGGTTTCGAAAATAAAATAAAATATATGGTGTTGCATTTAAAAAATCGAAGTTACTATTATTTTTGTGTGGAAGCGGCAACACTATATTGCTAAAAATATTTTAGGTTGGTAGAACATGTCCGTTTATGTACGCGACCAAATTTTCAGAACGATTCCTTTACTGGTTCGTCAGAAACGTCTAACGTTCCATCCACCGTGAATCACCCTGTATACTTATTTTTCAGAAGAAACTTTCGAAAAAGAAAATTACCGTGGCTTAGCGTTTATCTTACTTTACATTTTACTTTAAGTTGCAAATTTTGTCCATATTTTCCATTTACCACACACTGTGCATCAGGAACGTGACAAAATTTAAACTTACCTTATTCCGAGAACCCGCTCATTCCCACCGGAGCACTGGGCATATTTTGTTTATATTTATGCCCGTTGTAAGAGGGCGCTCACGTATGCATTGTTTATTAGAAAATAGCCAACAGACAGGCAATACTTTAAAGGTTACAATGCCCATGGAAATGTTTTACCTTGCCTTTAAAATTAGTCCATGAATTTCAAAGTTTAATACGGGGTGTTTGTATAGTTTTTGCCCTATCTGATATAATACAATAATAAGGTAGGTGAGGTGAATATGCCCCTCTTAAGCGCTTTCATTAATTAAAAATAGAAAAAAATACATGTTGTTTTTATTCTATGAGAGATAAATTAATTTTCTGCTATTGTAACAGTTTTTGAAAATAATTCTTAATTTTTTTTTTGTTTTTTACCCTTTTTACAACTTTTTTAAAAACAATCAAACTGGGCGTATTAGCAACCCATGTTGGTAAAATGCCCATGGGGTGTTGGTAATATGCGCAGCTCTGTAAAGGTCGCTTTAATCTTTTTTACTTATTAAATAAAAATCAAAGACACATAATAATATCATATAATTATGTAATAAACATCTGAAATAACCAAGTAAAAATTAGTACAGGTAATACGCCCAGGGGGCATAATAACTTCACTTGGGTATGGGCATATTACCTATTTGGTACGTGAACAACATTTTTTTTAATTTTTGGTATAATATCAAATTATTTTTAAGACAAATATATGTCAAAAGAATCATAAAGAAACAAGCTTTCCATTGATATATTTATCTGAATATAAATATTAGATTATAGCACATTATCAAGCGATTTAAACGAACCCTGTTTAATAACAGATACCTTCTAATCAAACACCATGCGAAACTCACGACTGTTTGAATGCAACTGACATCGGATTAGAGTTGTGTAGTTCGCGAACGAACTAGTTCAAAAGATCGAATCTGACAACTGAACTAAAAGATTCAATCAGTAATTACTGAGAGATTGAAACAAGGCGAACTAAAGTCTAAACGGAATGAACTACGCAAGCGAGAGCGAGACGACCGAGATTATAGGTTTTGTCACCTGACCGACCGATGCATGCCGCGATGATTTCGGACTATTTCGGTATGGAAATGAATAATGAATAAATCAATAAATGAATTTAAAATATTTCTTTTACTTCACTATGCCAGTATAAATCAGTGAACTAAATGAACTAAACGAACTAGTCTTTTAAACTATTCACTTTATTGAACGAGAACGAAAGATTGAAATCGGCAAAATGAACTAAACTTCCCAGCACTACATCGGATTCACGTAACTTTGGCCGTAAACAAAGACTTCTAATATATAAGGAGACAAAACATTTCATTCATGAAACAAGATTTGTTTACAATAAGACATAATTCTACAGTTTGAAATGAGTTAGAAGGAGATAGCTTTAAAAAATGGCAACACTGTAAGCTGCGCCTATATTTACAGCGTCGTCGCATGTGGTTTTTTTTAGGGTTATAAAAAATTAACTTATTTTAATCAAAATTTTTATTTATCTATGGATGCTGTCTTACAAAAAAAAACACGTGACCTTTTTGTAGAGTTCGAAGAAAGGCATTGTTTAATCACTTTATTTTTATAGTAATTTTAACTAAAAATGAATTGTACAAATTGTTCTAAAACATGTATTGTTATTTGTTGGTTACATAACTAAAAATGGTAAGGCATCGTTAACTTGTCGTTTATAACAAATAATATACAGGATGTTAAAATGTGGAATATTGCAAATATTTGAAAAAAATAATATATTTAGAACGATGAAACCGTTGTAGTTTCAAATCTTCAACTTCTGAGAGAGTGGATGAAGAGGACTGTGGCTCTACTATACTGTAAACAAAAGAATATAATGAAATTCAGTCTGCTACAAAGCATATCAAATATAAGTATCAGCTTTTTTCAATAAGTTTAATATTTTTAGAGTAAAACAAAATATTTTGATACAAAAATTTAACATAAACAGCATGAAGAAGCTGTAAAACTATAAAGCAAAAGACATAACATTATAGCTTTGATAAAAGTGTGTAGGTACCTATATCAGAGTACATATTTTCTTTATTCTACCGTGCCAATATAATATAGTGTGGTCGATTAAGTGTGCTAACTATACCGTACAAGTCTTATGATTAGATTTTGTATTTTTAAGCTAGTTTTAAGACAGGTGTTCTTGTGACTGGTTATTTCTTTAGGTTAAGTTTGACTTTTCGATGTCTACCAACAATCGCTACCATGCAGTCTTAAAAGTATATGCCAAAAATGGAAAAGAACTACGTACACCACAGATCTGTAATATGTGACTTATGTGTGACTTCCACCATGACAAATTAGGTGTACGGTTTTTAATGTACAGAACTGTAGTTTATTTAAGGTGGGAAAAGTAACTTAATCATATCAGCTTTAAAAAATATCAATTTTGTGTAACTATGTATAAAAAAGCACATACCGGTTAATTTCTACCTCGGTTTCTGAGGCAGTTTCTGTAGTTTGTATGTATAAAATAGAGTCATTCTTACAAATTTAAAGGACCAGTATAATTTTGCTCTTCAGTGGCATCAGGCAGATTAGAACATTCTGGATTTTTAAACGAGTCTTCAAAATCAACATCTGATTCTACAGATCTAAAAGTTATGCATAAATATGTTATTTACAACAAACATCAATATAAGTTTTCTTAATAAACGTGTAAACGTAGTAAAGTGTTGTGTTGAGATATGCAACGCAGAAAAATGTTTTAAATTGTTGGTTTTACTAAAAAGTATTTTTTAGTTCCTGAAAAGAGTTCCCATTATATCCTATGTTGCATGCCCTTGTGAAAAAATTGTAGAATATATTATTACTAGTTATACAATAAGATCAGTACAATATTTTATTGCCACCCAATACTTTATCGCTTGTGTAGCAATAAAAACACTTATATTTATGAAGGAGTCTAAAAAAATGCAATTTCTTAAAATTTGCTTACATAATAGATTTTCTTCCAGATGTGACACTAATGGTCCAGTCCTGGGTTCAGTCTGAACTAAAAAATAAATAAATATAGATATGTAGGTACCTAGTAGGTAGATCTAATTTTAATAATTAGTAAAATTACAATAATCAACTGGCAATATGTTTATTGTTTTACCTAAAAGACGAACGCTGAATAAAAAAAAACTGGTTTAAATTGTGGATCAGCATTAGGTCTTATTTGTCTTTGACCAGTTAGTCGAGTGCATATAATATTGCTCGGCTTAAAATGATCTGAACCAATTTGTGCATATTTTATATCATGCTGATTCTCCAAATCCAAAATTGATATCCATCTTTGCCTACGTTCAGAGTTTACAGGAAAGCTACAACAATAATTTATTATTACATAGTTATAAATAAATTGATTAGTTATTAATTGTATGTAGATATTCAAATTTTTAAAAAATGTTGAGGGCGAACAGTTAACCTGAGGCCCCTGAGGAAAAATCCAGATTTATTGTTTCTGCATTTTAAATAGGTGCAACAATAGTATATACGTACCGAGATGAAAAGTGTTTCATTACTGTCGAGAGATGAAATACTTTCTCTGAACACAGCATAACGTAATGAAACTTTTCACTTAGGTTTGTATACTCTTTTATTGGCATTCATCAATTTTTGTGATAAAAATCAGATTAATTTAGTGTTGACAGGTTCTAATTAGAAAATTTCATGTGAAGCATGACGTTTTGACACCAACACATTTACTTTTTTTGACTGTTACCTACTTTCCAAACGGTTGAAAAGTGCTTATATAGGTACATTTCACCCATTGGCAGAAAGTGCTTTCTTTCTGACCGGTTGAAAAGTTAATTAGATAATTTGGATCTACAAATAGACATAAAATAGAGGTAGTATGTTTTTAAAACATTTAGATATAAAAACAAATCCATGTAGTTTGCAATATATACTGAAAATATACAATTAGCTACTCCACTGCTTAAATTTAAAATAAAATATAACCTCACTTACCGCCGATATATTAATCCGGGGTTAGAATAATCCATTTTTTTACACACTACGCACTGGTGAACCATTATTGTGAGTTAATAAATAGCACTAAATTGTTATATTTTCACAAAAAGACACTATGTTACATAAAAAAATATTTATCACAATCAGCAGAGGAGCAACACTGCAACGTTTCAAAATGAATGAACCGGCGTCACGATGGTCGCTACAAGGCCACTGGAGTAATAATGTGCGTAAAACGGTCCTACGGTGTTGTCACATGATTTCCGTAAAACAAACGGATAACACAATATTATTCGATGTAACTTGAAAATAAATAATTTTACGAGTAGTACATTTTAAAAAACGCACACATATATTTAGTATGTTATTTTGACTTAAGGTACGCATCACAAATGAATCTAATATAATCAATATAACCTTTGTTTTCAAACACAGGCGGTAGATCTAGGTAAATCAGCGTAAATTTGTCATCATTGATTTATGTTAAAACGTTTTCTGATCGGGATCAAACGTAAACACTGGGGTCTCCTTGTATTAGAAGTCGTTGGCCGTAAAGGTTATCGTAAGCACCGTGTCAGCCATCTGTCGTCGAAAATTCAAACTACTTAAAAATACAGCGGCTGGGCATATAACCAACATGGGCGTATTCCCTTCACCTACCTTATGTAGTAAACTAAAAGATGTTTACTTATTTGTCACACAGTAATCTAATTACAGGCAGTGGCGGTACGTGACTTGTTAACTTGGGGGTGTACAAAAAGCCCGCTGCAGGCGAAATGCGCCGCAGACGAAAATATTTTAACACCACGCTCAAATTTGATCAATAATTTGTAGTAAATATTTTAAATATTTATGATTATCTACTTATTTTAATAAAAATGAAATAAGATTTTAAAAAAATAGAAAAGGCCAATTTATTTTTCATTAGTGTGTACATTGTTTAAAAGTAAAGTCCAATCTTCTGATTTTATTTGCAGCAAACTTATCAATAACAATAAAGTCCCTAGAACACTTTGTGGTCTGTGTTAAGTTAATTTCGGGTTTAGGACTTCCCTCAATTATAATTTAAATATTTTGCTCAATACTTAAGGAGCTAAAATTGTTTTTCGAATATTCCACCTTCATAGTCATTGTGGCATTAAAACTGTTCATTTTTATGAAAATAAGTCTTTACTACCCCAAAATAATAACAGAAATATAACGGAACACCCCAAATAATAAATTCATACAGAAATTAACAGACAATGAACTCAACGGCGCACATTTAAATTGTGCGAGTTTTCCTATTAGAATCGCGGTTTCCCCCACCACACCTGCTCGTACAAGATGCATAGAGAGACAGCAGAAACCCCGCCTACTTTAAGGCACGTGCGACTTTAGAATTCCTACGCGCCACATCGTCACTCTTGACAACCGACTTGGCGAGAGCTATTACACCACCTTTCGTTCGATTGGTCAACGGTACGTTAAAATAGGAGGGTTCTAACTAACTTATATTACGGTCATATATAAGAATATGGAGTATGGGGGTATACGTGCCTTTGTGCTCGTGTGGAGAAATCGCCACTGATTACAGGGCAATGTAATAAATATAATGTAAATTATATCTAAATATCAACAACTATAGACCTTTAAAAAAAATATATTAAGATAATGTTATATTTGATGGTTATTGAACCAGCGGTTCATTAAAGGTATGTTGACTATAGCCTTAGACATTTGAAGATATATAACTATCTCCTAATATCCTGTCTTTTTCAACGAGCACTCCGATTTGGTATGCAACAAAGAAATAAAGTATTTAATACAAACATGGTTTCATTTTTCCTCAAGTTAGGAACCTTTATTTTACCGTACCGAGTTACAAAATGATTTTATACGGAATAGATAATAATACTATAATCATACTAATATCTTTATTTATTCGTACCAGATAATAATTAATTAGAATTTGAAGAAATAGTCCATACTTAAAGTAGACTTGAACGCATGAATAGGAAAGAAAAACACAAAGTCTTCCTCCACAACTTTTAATAGAATAAAAATTCTTAGGTTTAAGGTCTCTATATGTTTCGAACGTAGAAACGTTCATCCTCAGGAGACAGAAAAGGTATATTGCTGATGGTTGAGAAAAAGAGAAAATGATAAGTGGCAGGCATAAAACCTTAATGGAGCTTTTATGGCATCAAAAGTTGTATTGTTGGAGTTACATTATGTGAAGATATAAAATGCAAATAAGTTAACACATATTACGGAGTATGTGGAAAAGTAAGTTAAAAAGAGGGTCTCGAGCAATCAAAAAGAGGGACGTGGAGTTAGAAAAAACACTTTTAAAAAGAAGATGTCAATAGGGTTTTCTTAAAAATATGTCTTGTAGACATTGTAAAATGTGGGAAACAATTTTATGTATATAAATTGCGCAATGTGGGCATCATGTATCAAATTGGAGTATTTTTCCAAAACGGTTGTTTGGGGCACTGAATTTTACAGTTATTGGACTGTACGTCCTTTTTTTTTTGGTTGCTCGAGACCCTCTTTTTAACTTACTTTTTCACATACTCCGTATGTGTTAACTTATTTTCATTTTATATCTTCACATATTGTTATTTCAACAATACAACTTTTGATGCCATAAAAGCTCCATTATGGTTTTATGCCTGCCATTTATTATTTTCTCTTTTGCTACAACCATCAGCAATATACCTTTTATATCTCCTGATGATGAACGTTTCTGCGTTCGAAACATGTAGAGACCTTTAACCTAAGAATTTTTATTCTATTAAATTTTGTGGAGAAAGACTTTGTGTTTTTCTTTTCTATTCATAATAATTAATTAGTTGGAGAAAACACCGTATTATTAATATAGTTTGTTGGTGAACAGGCAATTTTATCACACAAAGGGGACAAGCAATTAAAATTAGATACTTACATTAGTTGGCGATTTGTAATAATATTTGTCGTTGTAAATTGGGAGTACAAGATAATTTAATAATATATATAATAATATAATAAATTTAAATGTTAGTCCAGATAAAATAAGACTTATGTAGCAATTCTTTCGTACGTAAATGCAGTCCATCTTAAACAAGAATTTAAAAATTTTGTCTGGACATTCTCAAAGGCCATATCATGCGTATTTGTAAATAGGATATCAAGTCAATGAACAGTATTTTATAGCTTTCAGCGCACTAGCGAGCAAAAGAGGTTTTAAAATATTGCAAATCACTGAAAAGATTGCAATGGCTTAGAATGAATGATACAAAAGCCTTGATATATGTCACAAAGGTTAGCGGTCAGATAATAAGTCCAAGTCGTATCACAACGTGATAAACCATCTAGACTCTAGACAATAATATTCTAATAACTTATGCTCAGGCGAATATGATATACCTAGGCGCATTTAATTACACAATGTTTAAGATCGAGCCTTTTTAAAACATGCCAGTAATGCACTAAAAAAAGATTTTTGCTGTTGTTATAAAAATCGTTATACCGCTTTTAAAAAAATATACTTAAATAGGAGACAAAAGAAAAATTACCCGAGATAGTAAAATCCATTTGTCTGTAGTTTTTTTTTGCTGTCATAATAAAGTCATTTTATAAAAAATAATCACGTGTAACCCAAACAAACAAAATGCAATTGCAATGTCACTTACTATCGGTTATAAAGAGACATTGCCGGAACCACAAAGATACTTTCTTCCGCCTCCTTCAGCATCGTTTCTATTAAAAAGAAGTTACTTTTCTATATCAGTATAACACTTTGCTGCAATAAAAAAAATTTTATGTCCTGTATAGCGTTTTGCTTCTTATAGCAAAGGTCTTTGCTGGATCAGCATTTCTTCTCTCTACTAACAGATACCTTTTTTAGCTAAGGTAGCAAATAATAATTGCTGTCGTAGTAAAGTGGTCTGTACTGTGGCAGCACCACATATTTGCTAAAATATATGTTGTGGCCCGAAAAAGAAGCCGTATATTTTGTAGCGGTTTCTATATGTAATGTAGGAAGCATTATTCTATAACACATTTTGAATAGACAAACTTTTAGTGTTTAAGCTTATTTAATAGTTTACTGAAAAGTTTTATTCATTAGAAAATTTCACACCTGTCATTCTAAGCCAATCACACACTTTCATTTCGACAGTTACCAATGACAACCTTTAAATTTTTCGGAAATTTTTCTCCTCCTGCCAAGCTATAGGCGACCAAAATTAATAAGTGAAAATTTTTTCTTGACAGCTATCATATGATACGAAAATCAGTATTCAGGATCAAATTTTGGTATTTAATGTTTTTATTCATTTTATAATACTAAATAAATACAAATATTTATTTACCAAATATTTCTTTCATTAAGGCTAAATATTTTTGAAATTCTGGTTCGAACTCTTCTCTTCGTAATGAAGAATAACAAGGATAATGGTTATCTTCCCTTTCCACTTCTATCAGATGTCTATGTTTAATATAATAGATGTAATATTTGGATGCAATTTTGTTCTGCTGAATTCTGGTTTTTCTTAAAAAGGATGGGATATCTTCCTCCAAAATATTCTGGATAGCTGAGAAAAGGTTTGCTTGATGGGGATTTAATTCACTTTTTTCCATTAAACACTGCAAATAGTTTAAATTTTTATGAGACCCATTAATGTCCCCTATTTCAGAGCAAGATTTACAAACACCGTAGGGCTTAAAATTAGTTTCTTGATTATTTACTGCCATGATTTAATTATTGTGAACTAAAGAAGCACGTTTAAGAAATAACTGTCGACGTGACGTATAGCAGAGACGATTTTGTCATCACAAGCCTAAGCCTACTTGACTGTGGTATCTACTATCTACCTAGATTTTAAAAATTGTTTTATCTGGCATAACTAGCCTAAACTAGACTATACTATGCTTTCCCTTTGTTTTAGTAAATGAAATGTAGTAAAAATAAATAAAAAGGATAATTTTCACTTATATTTTTTGCATTTCGTTTAACTAAACGGTGAGGAAACTTTTTTTTGAAAGTTTAAGTATTCCCATAATTATGGATAATTTCAATAAAATCATTCAAATAAATTTTAGGTGTGAAATTTTCTTACCGAATCCCCCGCGTCCTTGAATTAATATCCGGAAATTCTTCCTCAGTCACGCATTTTTCTAGAAAAAATGCGTTTCTTCGGAAAAATTTCCAGAAATAATTCGAGCACTAGGGAGATTATAAGTGAAAATTGTTATTAATGCTTCCTATACTTACTATATTCACAATATAACAAAATATGAATTATTTTTCAGATAATTCTATATTTTACAGCATTCAAGAAATTTTTCAATACGGACATTTTAGTTATTTTAATTTTAGGATCTAAGGAAAACAAAAGTTTAAATTTTAAAATACAGTGTGGTTGTTTAAGTGTGCAACATATGGTTTCTCAAAAAATTTTATTCTTGATAAAAGTTGGTGCATGTTCGATAATCATAATAGGTGCACTTGGAATGGTTGCAAGTCAAACAGCGTACAGGGTAGGCCAAAAAATATAAAACTTGTACAGGAATAAAGTAGCCTTGTTTCAGAAAATTCAGCAAAATGTTACAAAAAAAAAGGTGTTTAGAATTAAATGTTATGCATAGATTCAAAAACATTAATAATTTCCCAAAATATTTTTTTTATATATTCATCATAAAGACCTTTATAAATTAATCAAAATCAAATCAATTTCACATATCTTTGTTCAAATTAAAGCATATTTGTAAAATTTACTTGAATTTTCAATTTATTAAGGAATCACAAACTCCATGTTTGTTGCAACGATATTAAACACAACTTTAAAATTTCCTAAAAATTATTTTTAACAAGATGAAACATTAGTAATCACAATAGGCAAATTAAAAAAAAAATCATTTAAATTGCCAAATTTGTATTTAAAAATGTTTATTACACAACTTTATTCTTGTACGAGTTTTATATTTTTTTGCCTACCTGTACGCGTTTGACTTGCAACCATTCCAAGTGTACCTAATATGATTATCGAAATTGCACCAACTTTTATCAAGAATAAAATTTTCTGAGAAATCGTTAATAAAAAAAATGCCCATATGTTGCACACTTAAACAACCACACTGTATCTATTTTTTTTATTATTGTTATGACAAAATTTAAACTCAACATTTAGAAGATTAAGGTGTTCTGTAATTATTATAACTGTAACAATAAAACACTGCAAAACAACACAACACCACACTGATCAGTAGTTGTCGTCTCGGCAATATCTTTGTCATTCGCGATAAAGAGTTTTTAACACGCGATAGCTTCAGAGAGATCGTAAATAATGGTTATTTATGTAAAGTGATTCTTTATCGGACGAGTCTGAAATTATGAGATGAGCGAGCGAGGCGAATAACAGGCGAGTCGATAAAGACACTTTACTGACGTGGTGCATACAAAATTTTATCGCCAACCGTTCAGAATTTATAATATAAAAAATTAAAGTATAACTCATCGCAATAAATCGCGAGAAAACTATTATCGAGCTGTCATAGGGAAAGGCATGACAGTGACAGGCGATTTTTGATTAATAAATGTCAAAGTCAGTAATTTGCGGAGGGTAAAAGTATTTTTCCATTTCACGTTCATAGTAAGCTCAGTAGGATACGCATTTGCGTATTGTAATGAAGCTATTTCGATACGCGTTTTTCCTTTATTTGATGTTGGTAATATTTTAATGTTTTATTTCATTGACTTGCGTGACTTTCATATACCGTATTTTATTTAATACAATCTATTGCTTTATTTTTCATATACAAGGTATTAAACTAAAACATAAATTTATTTCAAATAAAAATTATATTAAAATTCACTCCAAGAGGCTTTAATATAGCGTATATTAATTTCTACAATATTGTTGTTAATATAATTAAATATTATACCCAAATATATTATATAGTTGTCCCATATGATAATATAAATTATATTATAGTGTAATATAATTATATTTAAATTTAACATATATTTTCTCCGTGTATCTTTTATTACACCTCGAATACCACAAATTTAACCTATTAATATTTTTTAATTTAAACCAATGATATGGTAAATTTAATCCTTCTAATGGATTGTAACAACAATATCAAATTTTTAAAATGATACAAGGTTACAAGGATATGGTAAAAAGAACCCAATGATATTGTTACCTCAATCATATTATTTGCTAAATTATATCTTTTGTGTGGTTTAAATCAACCAAATATTCGATGGATTTGATCATACCAAGTTATACATTTCATAGAATTGATGTAACCAGATCATTGCTTTGTTGCTATTTAAACTGATTATTGGGTTAAATCAAACCTATTTGCGTTCATTCAATCTTTTACTTTTTTCTGTTTGTGGATAACAGTCATGTATGTTGGTTGCATAAATCTATAAATCAATCTTTTGTAGATGCCTCAAGCTATCATTTTCTGCCAAATCCTATTAAAAATTCAATCTGCTAACCTTCCAATGTCGATTTTAACTTTATTTGAATTTTCCATCTTCCCTATACTAAATTGCAATGACGTGACGTAAAATCACGTCTTTTGAAATTCGAAAAAAAGTAGCAAAATCTCCCGAATTTCCGAACGCTCTGTATATGTACCGAATGTACAGTACAAGGATCACACAACGTATTCCGTCCAATTTCAAATCTTATATCGCTAAAATAACTTTAGAATCTCGTGGTGAAAATGGGTCAATAAATCAAAAAATGACAGTTTGCAAAATAATTTTTGTTGTCCAGAGGCTACTATGATAAAAAATAGTATTACCAACATAAAATTTAGACATAAAAATTTTCAAAATTTGAAGGATTTATTTTCTTTTTAAAATGTATTTTTCTTGATTATAAAAGGTGAAATAGAAAAAAATGTATTCAGCACATGTTTCATAACGCGTTTTAGCGCACGTGTCAATAAAAAAACTCGCCACTTTGTGGCTCGTTTTTTAAAATAGACGCGTGCGCTAAAACCGCTTCTTATGAAACGCGTACTTTAATATACTATTATCTGCCGCATTTGCGGCAGGTAAAGTATTTTATTTTACAATAAAATAAAGTGTTCGTTTACTTCCGGAAATCACTCTGATAATGTACGGTTTACTGACGGTTGACGATAAATAATAAAAATGACAAAGGTCCTAAATTTGATCTTCGGGGAAGCGGTATACCGATCGAAGCCAAACCTTTTGTACCAAACAAATCATATTGTTGTAATAAGATATAAAATAAATAACTTCATAAGATAGGCACTTAAATCACGCGAACACATTGTTTTAAGTATTAGGTATAAGGTGATCTAAATGTGCGGTCAAATGCCTTCAACCCAAATCATCAGTGCATGGTATCAATTACACATTGTGTAAAGTTAGCAAGCTTGAAAAGTGTGCTTTGTGTAAGAAAGCCATGCTGCTCAGGTGATAAAAGTTTACGAACGTCAGGAATTGCTGTTATACAGTGTGTCCACAGATATAGTTTGGAAAAGGAAAACCTTTTTTCATTAGTAGGTATTGAAGAAAAAGTCATTCTTTATAAAAACATACGCTTGTGCTGAAACTACAATTTCGAATCTCAGATTTGCGATTACTATACAGGGTTTGTCAAAAACAACATTTTCATTTTTAGGATTTGTTTTCAATTCCTTGATTTATTAAATGAATTTTGCTTGTGCTGAAACTACAATTTCAAATATCACATTTGCGATTACTATACAGGGTTCGTCATAGACAACATTTTTGGTTTTTTGGATTTCGCGTAAAATAAATTTACCTAAAAACAAACAACTATTGTTGCTTTCTTACTTCGAATATGATTTTTTATCTGCCCGAGTAACGATTTTTTTTGTAAGAATATTATTTTTTATTTGACTACTTTTAAAGTATTCTATTCTATCATAAATTATAAAACATTTATGCAAACGTGGTACCGCCAAGTTAACGCATAGTTCAACTCCACATCTGAATTTTCGATAACAGTTTGTAACTTGCTGTATTGGGATATTTGCAATAACCACTCTTATTTTCTCTTTCAAGATATCTAAGTTATTATTGAAATTGATTCTAAACACATGTGGCTTCAGATATCCCCATAAATAAAAGTCGATAATTGTGAGACCGGGAATCCTACGTGTCAACTGATTTAGACCATAGGTACCTTCCAAGCAATTTGTTCCCAAAGTGATTATTGAGCCAATGAATTGAAAAAAGAATAAAAAAAAAACTGTTATTTCTTACGAACCCTGTATAGTAATCGCAAGTCTAATAGTTAAAATTGTAATTTCAGCACACTTGCGAAAATTAAAATTATTTTAGGTGCAATTGATATTTCATATTAATACAAGTGGCTGGCACTTTTCTACATCAGTTTAAGCCAATTGTACTCTATTTCTCTCTAATCTAAAACCGTATTTCATAAAATAAAGGGTTGACTTTAACAAATTACAGTGTTACATAACAAAGTTATATTAGGTTTTAAAAGTTATATTACATAATCTGTTTATTTGATTGGTTGGGTATTTTGTATACACTGTTAGTAGTTTATAAAACTCCTAAAATAATATGGGCGTTAAGTCAAAAAGTATAAATTTATCGAATATAATATAATATGTATGAATATTTTAAAAACTCTCCGGGAAAAATCGTTTTTAAATTCGTAATCTACGCCTCAAAATTTATTAACGAAAAAAAATTACCAATTTGGGCGTGGTGCGCGTAAACAACCGGAAATTTTATTATGAAATAATTACGTTTTTTCGTGTGCCAAATTTTACACTAGAATTAATAATCTTATAGCGGATAAAAGATTTTTACTTTTTTTTTATTTATTTTTCATTCCCAACCAACTTTACAAGTTTATTACAGGAATAAATAAGTATATAAACATAACTAACAATAATTATTACTCTAACTTAGTAGGTATATATAGGTATGTATATACAGGGTGATTCATTAAGGTTGACTACCGGCCATATCTCGGAAACTACTAAGCATAGAGACTTGAGAAAAAAAAATTATTATTAAAGCGGTCATGAGAAAATTCTGGAAATTATTTTTAAGTTCCTAATTTCGCCGCAAGAGGGCACAATTAAATTTTTTTTTTTAATTCTAAATTTTTCCGAAAATTCCCATATGTATGTATAACTCTGATTACATCATCGAAAATATTAGACAATTCTGCATCATTTTGGTTTTAGGCTTGTTGGCGTCCCGACCTTGATAAGATTGGGGGAAGCTATTGAATGTCTAAATATTTAAATCGCTGTAACTTCTAAACGACTTATCCGATTTTACTAAATTTAAGCTTATTTGGAAGGGAAAGGTAAGTCTCTTTAATTGCCGTATCCAACAGTACACGATAGTGTTTAATAAAATTGCTAGAGGGCGCAATTTGTAATAATAACAGTTGTTTCGATTTTATCCCGAAAATTCAAATCATACGGTATAACTATGACATCATAATCGGAAAGTAGATGAAATTTACAAGAAAAAATGTGAAGACCGCAGTTCGATATCCTTGTTCGTTTCAGAGTTATCGCCAAAATAATAATTATTAATACAAATAGCGCCCTCTAGCAATTTTATTAGAAACTATCGCCTACCACTGGATACAAGAACTGAAGGTACTTCCAAACAAGCTTAAATTTAGTCAAATCGGATAAGTCTTTTAGAAGTTACAGCGATTTTAATGTTTACACTTTCAATAGCTTCTCCCACTCTTATCAAGTGAAAGTGCAATCATTAAAATCGCTGTAAATTCTAAACGACTTATCCAATTTTACTAAATTTAAGCTTGTTTGGAAGAGAAAGGTAAGTACCTTCAATTGTTGTATCCAATGGTACACGATAGTTTCTAATAAAATTGCTAGAGGGCGCTATTTTTATTAATAATTATTATTTTGGCGATAACTCTGAAACGAACAAGGATATCGAACTGCGGTCTTCACATCTTTTCTTGTAAATTTCATCTACTTTCCGATTATGATGTCATAGTTATACAGTATGATTTGATTTTTCGGGATAAAATCGAAAAAACTGTTATTATTACAAATTGCGCCCTCTTACAATTTTATTAAACACTATCGTGTACTGTTGGATACGGCAATTGAAGATACTTACCTTTCCCTTCCAAGCAAGCTTAAATTTAGTAAAATCTGATAAGTCGTTTAGAAGTTACAGCGACTTTAATGTTTACACATTCAATAGCTTCCCCCACTCTTATCAAGGTCGGTACGCCAACGAACCTTAAACCAAAATCATGCAGAATTGTCTAAGCTTTTTGATGATGTAATCAGAGTTATACCTTAATATGGGAATTTTCGCAGAAATTTAGAATTTAAAAAAAAATTTAACTGTGCCCTCTTGCGGCGAAATTAGGAACTTAAAAATAATTTCCAGAATTTTCTCATGACCGCTTTAATCATAATTATTTTTCTCAAGTTTCTATGCTTAGTAGTTTCCGAGATATGGCCGGTAGTCACCCTTAATGAATCATAAAGAAAAGACTATTAAAGAAAATATTAGTTTTGTATAAACGTTTGATTAACTCATTAAAAAAGAAGTTTACATTTGAAAATATTTTCATAAATTAAATTTAAATAAGGGTAGTTTTTTTAATGATTTAATATTTTCGGGCAAAATATTATATAATATTAATTTATTATATAACAATGACCGTTTTCTAAAGTTGCTGTTTATTTTCATAGTTTGTAAAAAATTAGTTTGTCTAGGTCTAGTATTACGTCTGTGAAGATTATGAACGTTTGTGAACGTTACGTTAAAAAAAAAATTGTTTTAAAAGTAAGGAATGAATAAATAAGCAAATTTTTAAATTATATAAATTATGTAAATTATTTATATTTAAGTATTTATTCGGTTTATACAAATTTGTTGTTGGTTCTAAGTGCGGAAGTCTATGAATACATTTAATAATTTTATTTTGTAGTTTCTTTAAAGGTTTTAGTACTATCGAATTGGCTGAACCCCCAAATAGAAATAAGATACTAAATTTTTGAATGTACTAACGTATGAAAAATACTTTTTAAATAATTTAAAGATATACAACGACAAAGTTTAGAAAATATTCCAATTAACTGAGAAATATAAGTTCGAATTATGTTCTACTGATTTTCTCCAGCTTAAATTTTGATCAATATATAAACCCAAAAATTTTGTGTTATCTTTTCATAATTAATATTTTCCCCATTAAATATTATTGGTTGCTTCTCTATATCTAATATTTGTTTGGCAATGTACATAAATGAAGATTTATTAAAATTTAAAGTTAATTAATGAGATTCCAACCAGTTAAATATAATTTTAAAATCATTTTTGATATTTAATTTAATGTCCGTAATATTTTTAGCATAATAAATGATTGTTGTGTTTTAATTTGTCCATACAATTTTAATTCTGAAATATAATTGATATAAATAAGAAATTATATAGGTCCTAGAATGGAACCTAATAGTACTCCACATATTATTGTTTGATAGGAGCCAATATTACTTCCTATTTTAATGCATTGTTTTCTATTTTTTATATAACTTTCAATATTTAGATATAATTATTGACAATTCAACTGGTCTAGACTTAGGGTAAGTGCGGGAGAGATGCCGCGGTTGGAGAGATGCCGCATCTTGTGTAATTTGGCCACCCTGTAACAGATGGCGCTATAAAAAAAATTTGATAAAGAGTGCTGTTTACTTACGTGTTATTCTGTACCATGTACTTAAAAAACGGTTTGTGATTTATCAAACATTGTGCAAGCGTAAGTATTTAATTTAGCTAAAAAAGTTTATTGGCTACTTTAGATTATGGAATTACTAGGGGCTCATTAAAACTTTTACATGTTAGCGAGTTTAGATGTTGTTTGGGGCCTTTTTTAAAGATATTGTGCAAATATTAGGTTAACAATGTTTACAGTGATAAGTGGAAATCGAACGTGTCACATTGCCAAGCCAGGTCACTGATAAGTACTTAGAATCAGAAACAAGGGGACCTCACAATTCATTTTAAGTGAGGCAAGGAATGTTTGTGTAGATTAAGTTACTGCCTGGTACATGGAAGCACAGTGAACCAAAGGGGGGAAACCTGCCTGTATGCATTTAGCATAGGCTACTGTTTGCGATGCAATCGCTTCAGTCCCCAAATGATCAGTTTCTCCTATCTGTCTCACGTACACAAACATTCCTTGCCTCACTTAAAGTGAATTGTGAGGTCGTCCTTGTTTCTGATTCTGAGTACTCATTAGTGACCTGGCTTGGCAATGTGACACGTTCAATTTCCATTTATCATAATGATCCTCTAGACTCCTTAGCTCATTGTCGTCGGTGATATATTCGACACATGAGAGGTAGGCAGCTTGGCTGCTCCTGAGTTCCGGTTAAGGCTGTAAGCCTTCCCTTTAGTTCAATGTTTACAGTGCTAAGAATAATGACATGCGGCGTCTCACCTCACAAAAAGGATAGACGCCGCTCTAGAAATCGTTATAGAAGGAATTACTTCATTTTTTAGATAAATAATAAATATCAGAGACCCTCAACTGCTTTTAAAAGGTTCATTTGGACAGAAGAACAACTCCGTGAAGCTGTTCAAAAAGTTAGACATGAAGTGATCTGCAAAAGAAAGACGCATAGACAATATAACATTCCACCTCGGACATTAAGCCGTAGAATAGAATCAGGGAATATGACTAAAGGAAGTCTTGGACCCGAAGGCAAGTTTTTTTTGCAAGAAGTTTCACCAATTCCTGTCATACCAGCTCCCTTTAGCTAAAGGCTAAAACAAGGGGCGACAGTTCTGAATTCCCCACAAAAAATTGAAGAAAAGAAAAAAAAAGTATAGGAAAACAAAGAAGAAACAAAAAATAAATTATGAAAATAAAAACCAAAAACGTTAGGTAGAAATTAAGCATCGAAAATTAGACAATAACCAGGCTAAAACGAAAATGTCAACGATATCTGGAGTGACAGTGACGAAGAACCTTTATTAAAAAAGCGTAAAAGCGTTGGTAATGATGATTGTGTTTGTGTCGAGTGTTATGAGCAATATTCGAAGACGACCAAAAAAGTTGATTGACTTCAGTGTCTAAAATGCCAACAATGTGTAACATGTACAATGAACGATGACATTTGTAACATCTGTTCAAGAAAAGCGCTGCGCAGAAAGTATATAAAAACTTGATTGTAAGATGTGCGGCATCTCCTCTTTTGTGCGGCATGTCTCCTTTTTAAATGAGGCGTCTCACCCAAGGGTAAGGGAGAGATGCCCTTTGTACATGTTTTTTGTTTATATTATTTAATTTGTTTGTATAAAAGTTTAAATGTTTATTTTTGCAAATTTTAAAAGAATAACGGTTGTAATGGTTAATTAGGACCAAAGTTGGAATTATTATATGTTTTTAAACAAAAATTGTACATGTTTTTTGAAATGTGCGCACCGAGGTGCGCACTTACCCTATTTAAAAAGCTGGTTATTCATTTTGCTTTTTATGCAATACATATTATAATAAAAATTATTATCCACCAAATAAATAACCCAAAACATCGAAGCACTTTAATTAGTCCCCGCCAGGCCTCTCGCCAGTTGCGCCAACTTTGGTTTAATAAACTAAGATTCGGTTTAGCAAGTTAGCCGCGCTATTGAATATGTAATGGAAGTTTATGCGGCCCGGCCGGGCATTACATTCAAAATGTTGCGGAATTAGCGCCTAACCGGGCCCCGGCTTGCGGCGACTCGGTAATTAAGATGGTTATGTAATTAGCAACTTTGCCTTTAATATTAATAAAAATCCGCTGATATTGGGTGTTAAAATTTTCATTTTAGACAAAAATGGATATTTATGGGTTTAATTTCAGCGCATAGTATCATGAACGGACTGGCCTATTGAGCGTTTCGCTTAGGAAGCATATTCGATTCCGGAAAATGACCTAAGGGCCTTTGCACCTATTTTATTATTATACATATCGTCGTTAATTTGACTAAGTGGCGTATATCACTTTTGTTAACTTTCCAGGAGAGCCTTTTAAAGATTTTAGTATATTTGACTTGCTCGTAATTCTGGAACTAAACCGCATATAATAATCAGCTTAGATAGGTCGTAGGCTGATAGTGAAATCCGTCATTTTATGAAAAGCCTAGTCATATCATGCTGCACGCTAAAAGGTATATTGGCAACTGGTTTGTTCGTTATTCCCCAGAGCGTTTTTTTTTTAATTTAATTTAAATTTTATTTTTATAAAATAATATTAGTTGAAAAAATTTAAAAAAATGCTCTGCATGGGGAACAATGAACAAACCAGTTGCGATATACCTTTTAGCCACGCTTCATGATATGACTAGGCTTTTCATGAAATGACGGATTTTACTATCAGCCTACGACAGATATATCGATGAGTCCTTTGAACACTTTGGCAAAGGTATCTATGAAAATGTAATATTACTATATATAGAAGAGATATGGCTAAAAAAATGTAATACGCCACTCTGTAAAATTATTTTTTATTGCATTTTGATATACGCCTATTGCATTTACCAATATATACGCCTATTAGTAAAATAATTTATCGTTCAATTTTTATATAGGCCGGTATATTTCATATGTATCATACATTATTATACATTAAGACTACTGGTTTTAATATTTTTAAACCATTTAAATCATTGCCACATGAATGACCGATTTTTTCTTTAATTTCCTTACTTATTATCTCTTTAAAATGAATATGCGGTAACTCATCTTCCGAATCGTAATTATTTAAGTATATTTTCGACTGCTACAGCTGTTCCATAGTACCATTTTTTTTTATATAACATTTTAACCTGGCTCCCTTCTTGTAAAGTCTTATCTAACACTACCAACTTATTGAAATTGACTACATTTTGTGTCCCATTCCTCCACTTAACGAGTACCTACCTACATCCATTTTTTTATCAATATATCCGTGGTCCCGGGGAAGAAGGAGATAAGTCCAAATTTAGCCATAATGGGATATCATGGGGTATGCGTATACGCATAATTATTTATATTTCTTATTAGAATATTAAAGTTTTAATTTTGACTGGCTATTTTTATTTTTGCAATATTAAATAAAATGTTACAAATGAGATAAGTATATTTTTTCTTAGTTCTTAAAGGGATAAGTGCCTCTAACTTCTCAAATACCACAAAACCATAATTTTGTTCTAGATATTATTAAATACAAGGTAGCAATAATTCTAGTACAAACATTTCAATTTTCTAAACCCTTCCCCTGATTGGCACTACTAAGCTGAACTTTAACTCAATCTACTGAAAAACTATAAAAATGAACTTATCTTCTTCTTCCCCGGGACCACGGATATACTATGCAATAGAACACCAAAACAATGAAACTTTGTCACGTTAATTTAAACAGATATTTTTAAATTCACGATAAGACGTGTTTATTTACTCTCCCGTTTCAGTGATCATTTTCATCATAAATACGGAAATTTAATTTATTGTTTATGGTATGAGTGAAAGTAGTAGCGGCACTAACGACGCAGAAGAAAAAATAGCGAAGTTTAGTGAACAGTTTTCACGGAAAACGAGGTCTTTTTCGCTTGGTTCCAAAGAATATTCAACTGCAGAAATAAACAAAATAATTCATGGCACCGACAAAAAAATATCGTCGACGATAAAAACCAATTCAGGTAAATACGGAAAATTAAGTACTGATAAGGCGACGTACAATGATAGGAATGACCTGCAAATACCAGGGGAGATCAATAAGTTAGAATCAAACTTGGAGGCAGTTCATTCTCAGGATGAAAATAGTTATGTCTTTAAACCTAGGAAGTCAGTAATTCGTACACCTCCGTGGAAGCCAAAAAGTTCTACCGAAAATAAGGTAGAAAGTGGCGAAGAAAAATCTAGCAAAAGGTTAAGAGTGGAAGTATCTCCAGTAATAGAGAACCAAAACAAAAAACAATGTGAGGGACTAAATCTTAATGTTACTCATCACCACGAAGATGTTCAAGAATTATCAACACAAACTGATAACGCACCAAAACATAATGTAAACAAAGACCAACTGCCTATGGATAAGTTACTATTGGAAATATTTGAATCATTTGATAAGATTCAAAATGTCACCAATAAAGACGATGCAGAGATAATAAGAGCTGCTACGACCTTCATATATAAAAACTTAACACTAATCACTTGCAAATTTGGACAACTTGAAAAGGAAAATATGATATTAAAAGACAGAATACAACTACAAGACGTCAAGACAATGAATCCTACTCTGGAAAAGTCACCAAACCTACCCGTAAATCATAAAACATATGCAACAATAACACAAAAGCAAATACCACATAAATCAAATGAAAAAGTAATAGAGAGCTGGGAAACACCCAAAACAACAAAGAAACTGGAAACGATAATTAGAATAAACAATATCACATATCCAAAGGAAACTGTAAAGGAACTTAAAAAAGAAATCAGTACAAATGATATAGATGGAGGTTTTAAAAATATAAGACACCTAAAAAGCGGGGCGATAGTTGTAGAAAGCTGTAACGAAACTCAACACAAAAAATTAAAATCGACACTGGAAAAAAAAAGACAATATAAAGATAAAAGAAGCACAAAGCTTAAATCCAATGTTTATAATAACAGGAATATCAAAAGGCTACTCGGATTTGGAATTTATTGAAGAACTTGTCAGATTAAATAATGAAATAGAAGTTGACCTGCCTACACTCAATATACGTGAGAACATAAAGGTAGTAGCAAAAAAACAGTGTCGAAATCTAATCAAAGAAAATTGGATCCTAGAAGCACAACCAGCAATTGCCAAATGGTTCTTGAAAAAACAGACAATATATTTTGACCTAATGAAAATCTACGTCCAGGAACACCTAAACCTAGCACTATGCTTCAACTGTGCTGGTTTTGGACATGTTGCTAAGCATTGTGGAGAACAATCATGTTGTCATAAATGCGGTGCACATGATCATGAGGGGAAATTATGCAATGCAGCTATGTTAAAATGCCCTAACTGTGTGAAGATGAAATATAAAGCTGAAGATAGTCAACATTCGGCACGGGATGTTAAGTGCCCGATATACCAAAAAAGACTAATTAGATATAAAAGCCAAATAAACTACTCGGGCAATTTTTTATAAAAGATTATAATAACAAACAAAATTCAGTTACAGAGAGACAAACAAGAAACACAGTTAAAAATATAAACCAAATCAGTATAATACATCAGAACCTACAATCTATAGGAAATTCTGTAGACCTTTTGGAAGATTTTCTAAACATCCAAAATGACTCTAGTGCACTCTGCATTACAGAGCACTGGAAAACATATGAACAACTAGAGAACTATGGCATAGAAGGTTTCCAATTAGCTACAAGCTTCTGCGGGAAATTAGAAAACAGGCATGGAGGTAGTGCTATTCATATAGGAACGAATATTCAGTGTAGAGATGATATAAATGGAATGAGCGAAGAAAATAATTTTAAATGTTGTGGCTGTGAAATCAAGGTTAAAAACAATACTGTTCTTTTGGTTTCTTTATATCGACCACCAAATGGGGATTTTAGACTATTTATGGATAAAATGGAGCAACTTCTGGTATCATGTGCAAATAAAAACATTTTAATTGTAGCAGGAGACTTTAATGTGGACTTTAAATCAAATAGTAGAAACACAATGGACCTACTGTCACTAATTAATTCTTTTAATGTAATACACACTGTAACAGATTATACACGTATTAGTAATACCAGTAAAAGCTGCATAGACAATATATTAACAAACTTTGAGGGTGATAGGATATCTCGGGTTTTGCATTCTTTTATCCCAGACCATACGGCTCAAAAATTAACTCTAAGCATTACCAAAAATAAAAACATTTTTTTTGAAAGAAGAAATTTTAGTAAAAATAATAAAGTAAAATTTAAAAATATTCTTTCTGAAACAGATTGGCATTCAATTTTTTCCTTAGAAACGCATTTAGTAAATAAACAGTGGAGCACTTTCATGGACCTATTTCTGAGCAAATTCAATCAATGTTTTCCTGTACAAAAAGTACCGCAAAGAAACTTCATCAAATCCAAGTATAGGTTGGATAGTCCTGAGATAAGGGAATGTAGGGATCAGTTGGATGTTTTGTATGTTTTAAGAAGTAGAAGCAATCATTTCAAAAATCTATACAATTCTAAAAAGAAAGAATATAATAACTTATTATGCGAGTCAAAAAAATCTTATTTTGCCAATAAAATAAAAAATTCTGACAATAAATCAAAAAGTACATGGTGTGTTGTAAATCAAATAAAAGGTAAAAATATATCTAAACGGCCAATTAAAATAAAGGGGGATCTCACTATTGTTGCAAATGACTTTAATAATTTTTTTACAAATGCTGCTACATCTCTGCTTCAGGGCTTGGATGACATACCATTCAGTTCTGAGATAGAGTACAATGAAAACTCATTAAAAATGCGCCCTACTAACGCTAAAGAAATTTTTGAAGTAGTTAAAAAACTAAAAAATAAACAAAGTAGTGGACATGATGAAATATCATCCAATTTGATAAAATACGTTATAGGAGAAATTGTACAACCTATTTGTTATATAGTAAACAATTCTATGAAGTACGGCATATTTCCGGACAGTCTTAAAAATGCAATTGTTGTGCCAATCTTTAAAAAGGGCGATGAATCAGTAATAGATAACTACAGACCAATACGCTTGCTTCCATCATTTTCTAAAGTGTTTGAAAGTGTGATATCTGAACGTTTACTTGAATTTTTTGTGTCGAATAATTTGTTAGGTGATCAACAACATGGATATATAAAGGGAAAGTCAACACAAACTGCGATATTTCAATTTATCCACTATATACTGGATTCATTGGAAAAAGGACAAATCCCCCTAGGGCTCTTTTTGGACTTATCAAAAGCTTACGACACATTAAATTGTACCATATTGCTTAATAAATTAGATTCATATGGTATCAGAGAAACAGCCCTGGATCTAATTAAATCTTACTTATCTGGTAGGAAACAACAAGTGTTAATAAAACAGGACAATCAGAAATTTTTTTCGAATGAAGTGTCAGTCAATATCGGAGTACCGCAGGGTAGTGTTTTGGGACCCATTCTTTTTATTATATATATGAACAACATCTCAGAAATAACCAAAAGCTATAATGATTGGTGTAAAATAACAAATTATGCAGACGATACAAATATATTGGTAAGTGACAGTGATGTGATGCTGGTTGAAGAAAAAACTAAAAATATTATGATGGATGCAAGTGACTGGTTTGCAAAAAACAAATTAATATTAAACAATAACAAAACAAACACATTAATATTTAAAACAAATAGGTCTCGTGTGGTAGAACCACAAACAATAGAAGTTGGCAATCACACGTTACACTTATCTGAAAAAGCAAAGTTTCTAGGGGTTATTTTGGATGATGTTTTGTCGTGGGAGCACCATATTAATTATATTAGACAAAAATTGAATGCAGTTTGTTACAGTCTTCGTGTCTTAGCAAGATACACAGATTCTCAAACTAAGAAGGTTATATATCATTCGAATTTTGAGGCTCACATCCGATATTGTATAGTTCAGTATGGTAATAGCAAGGACGTAGAAAAATTATTTGTATGTCAAAAAAGGGCACTAAGGATTATGTTAGGGCTAAAATTTAGAGAATCGTGTAGAGGTAAATTCAGGGAAAACAAATTGTTAACTGTAACTGCTGTTTATATACAGGAATGTATAATATTTTTTTCCAAAAATAGAGAGTTATTTAGAAATAGTGCTCCACAAACCATATATCCATCTAGTCATACCAACTACAATTATCCTAGGCATAGATTAACAATTACTGAAAAAGGAGCATACTATAACTGTGTAAAGTTTTTTAATTCTTTACCAGCAACTATAAAGGCAATTGATAATATTAATAAGTTAAAAAAGAAATTATTTGTATTGCTGGTAACTATTGAGCCTTACAATGTTATGGAATATTTTGAATACGTCAGAAATTTGTAGAATTAGGAACGTTATTGTTGTTTTGGTTATTTATTCTTTTGTTGACGTTATTTCGTTTTATGTTATAACTTAATGTAACATACTTTTGAAATAAAGACTGTTTATTATTATTATTATTATTAAAATAACGGCTAATTTTAAGGTTAAAACCTTATTGGCATACGTCCTCAAACAGGCGGATATAGGCATATACGTCTCATAAAGTACAATGTTGCTATTTGACGTAGGTTTACTGATAGACGTATATCATATATTATGTCCGTTAGCGAAAGCGATCCTAGCGCTTATTAGTCGTACGAATAAACGAAAAAACAAAATAACTTTTAAACCGTTGGGAATTGAAATACGCCACTTAGCGAGCGCATGCCCCATGTCAATTCACATATACCACCGTAAAAATCGAAATATCGCATTTTTGCATCCTACTTCAATTAGTTAAATTAACGACGATATATACCAAATTTATTTCTTTAAAAACTACACAAACATTTTATAATGTGTTTGTTTGAAGGTTGTAGACAATGATGTATCTTCTTTTTTTAGTATTCACCTGAAGACGACTGGAGATACTTACCAGTTGAAACGTTGTGATATGAAAAACTAAAGGCAATGGAAGTCCAAAACACATCTATTACTCAATTTTATAATGTATTTTACTAATTTTTTTAATACATAGCAATGTTTGAACTAAAGTTAATAATTTGTTGGTAGCAATTTTAAATAATTTTAATTTGATGACTTCGACATGGGCATTTTTATAATACAACATTATGATAAAGAAACAAATCAGCCATTTATATAAAATACCACCCACTTAATCAATAATCGCTCGGACACGTCAAATTAATGTTTTTGAAATGCATTTCTTTGAGAAAAAGATATTATACAGGGTGGATTATAAAAATGCTACACGTATCCACTTAAATTTTTTAATGAAACATAATTGTATATTAAAGAAATTACCGTATCGGACTTCCATTGTCTTTATTTTTCTACTTAACACAACGTTTCGGTTAGTTAGTATCTCTAACCGTTTTCAAGTGTAATCTGAATTATAATTCAATTTACGTTAAGGGGATTTCTGAAAAGGTTAAAAGGATAACCAAAAACTATAATATCAAAACAGCCTTCAAATTCGGAAACACGCTTAGAAGCTTTCATACAAAAGTACAACCCTCCCCCGTAATGGAAACACAAAAAACTCTTTCAAATCCCTAGCGAGTTTGGCGAATCTTATGTACATTGGAGAAACAAAAATACCTCTTCCCGTACGAATTAAAGAACATCTGAAACATACTCAAAGAGGTGAAACGTCTAGATCAGGTATACGGTATAGCGCAACATGTATGGACCAACCAACATAATATACAGTGGTCAGAAACCAAGGTTTTGGACACGGAACAGCACTGCAGAAAACGAAAGTTCAAAAATCAATTCATGAATCAAAATACCCATATATTTAGTAAACCAAGTATAGATATCCCCAATATCTGAAAGCCTCTCCTTGTCCAAAACCAATAGCTCAAACTTCACCCTCCAATAAGCACATAGGCGGAGTCATCAAGCTTCATTGCACATGGATAGTATTTAAGACAGTAGCCTTAGAATTATAATTTAGTTTACACTTGAAAACGGTTAGATATACTACTTATAACTAACCGAAATGTTGTATTAAATAACAAAATAAAGACAGTGTAGTCCGACAAGGTTATAATTTTTTTGATACCTCCAAAGAGTGTTATCAAACTAATGAAAAGCACACAACAAAAAATTCTAAATTTAAAAATATGGCAATCCGAATGTGCCCGAGAAATATTCCACCTAATATCACTAAATATTTTCCCTCATATTTCGCCTGATAAAACGGTTAATATTTCAAAGAAAACTGCACTCCGATTAAACTGAAATAATGCGATCTTGAGAAACTTAAATTGGATCATATTTTACCCTCTTTAATTTACCTTTAAAATACAGATTCAGAGCAAAATATTTCTAGTCTACAGGCATTTATTATATCCTATAGGGACTTTTTCCAAATGCAGCGGAAACTTTTTTCTTTTTTACTGCTACAAATAATATTTTGTAGTAATAATATAGTAGAATTTAACAGCAATTATACGAATTAATTACTCGCAATTATGATGGATAATAAGCACAAGTTATAGAAATTAAATGAAGCTATAAAACTAGGGTCTGTAAATTCATGGGTATTTATAAAATTACGCTCTTTTAGTCGAAGTGCTTTAATTTTATAAAATTGCAATATACCGGGTGAGTCAACGATTACGCGGAGCTATTTTATACCTTGAAGATAAGATTTGTCGTAAAACTCTCGTGTTATAATATGGTTGGATATATTGCAGAATTTAAAAATAATTTGAATTGCCTACGCACACAAAGATACCTGTTACCAAGTGTTTTTTTTAATGGGATACCCTATAATTTAGTTGATTTTCAAATTCTACGTTTAATGACGTGGTATAAGATGGCAATTTAATATATGAAATGTTTATTTCTTGATAAAAGTGACATTTTTTAATTAGACGTTTTTTTACCTAAAAAAAACACCCTGCAAATTAAATGTGAAAATTTTCGTAGTTAAGAGGTTTTTACTTAAATTTAGGAAAAAAAATATGAATCCCTTGGAGTCAAAATTTAAGTAGCTAGTATTTTTATAACAATAGGAATATTAAGCGAATTACCTTAAATGTCTTAAAAACTTTTTCGTATTTAAACCCATAGTAAAAAGTTATAAAATGGTGAGTAGAATTCAAAAATTTACCCAAATATAGGGTGTTGCGGACTGTAAAATTCAAAATATACACTTCTCGTCAAAATTAGCGAATACTCTAAAATCTAGCAAAAGTTTGTTCTCAACTATCTTATGAACCGCTCATTCGATTTTGACGAACTAATTTTTTCAGTGTAACCTAAGATGTTACAAACCTTTTTAAGTTCCTAACGTTAATCTGTAAATCGATTTTATTGATATACAGGGTGTTATTAGTAGAGGCGATTTTGTGCTGTAAATTTAAAACTTTCTGTAGAGTAAACTGGTAAAGTTAGAAATTCCCGGTATGTGCCGTTAGTTAAATGACATCAATATCTCCAGACCTTTTTGCCAGTTTTTTGATAAGTGTCTTTTGGCAATATTAAACAAAAAATGTGTCAAATTTTTGTAGGATAATCCTTACAATGCTGTATCTTGGCAATGGTTGAACAGATTTTGACCAGATTCAAAATTTTGAAAGCTCTTTTCCTATAGATTTTGCGTGATATAATAGTGATTTTTAAATATGCCCGTTTTCTTATTATACAGGGGTCGATAAAATCATAAATATAAAATTTCGAAAATTATGGTAACTGGGTTTATTAAAGCTATGCCAACCGGGCTATATGCTTTTGTTTTATTTCAAAATTAGTCATTTGACACATTGGGTCAATATTTCGGGACGTTTTTTTTCTTATTTGATTAAGAGCTATTTTTCAAAAGATACACTATTAAACAAAAAATGTTCCAATTCTTCTGGGAAATCTGTAAAAAGCTGTAACTTGACATCGGTTAAATAGATTTCGACCAGTATTATAGATTTTAAAATTTTAAGAATATTAATAATTAAATTTAATGTATATAGGTATACTTACATGTTTTGAGGGACAAAAAAAATTAAAACGTCATTTGTAAAGCCAAATTTTATTAAATAAATTCACAAAAACATTGCAACATAAAAAACATAAAAACACAAAAATAACATTCTAATAATTATTTGTAACGGGTGTTTCCACCTCTTGCTGCAATAACATCATGACATCGTCGTGGCATACTCAAAATTAGCAGTTGAATCTCCCCTTGATCGATTTGATGCCAAATTCCATTTAATAATAATAATAATTTAAACTCACTGCTAGCTCATTTGACGCTAATCTGCTACAAACTAAATGACACCCGAATGACACATGTTTTTTCGTACACAGCATGCTAGATAAGTGATTAATTTGATATTTTCCACCTTCTAGATAGTTTCCTACGAATAATTTGACACATTTTTTGTTTAATAGTGTATCTTTTGCCAAATAGCTCTCAATCAAATAGGAAAAAAAACGTCCCGAAATATTGACCCAAAGTGTCAAATGACTAATTTTGAAACAAAACAAAAGCATATATTCCGGTTGGCATAGCTTTAATAAACCCAGTTACCATAATTTTAGCAATTTTATATTTATCATTTTCTCGACCCCTGTATAATAGGAAAATGGCCATCTTTAAAAATCACAGTTATATCACGGAAAATCTATAGGAAAAGAGCTTTCAAAGTCTTGAATATTGGTCAAAATCTGTTCAACCATTGCCAAGATACAGCATTGTAAATATTTTTCTACCAAAATTTGACACATTTTTTGTTTAATAATGTATCTATTCCCAAAAGACACTTATCAAAAAACTAGCAAAAAGGTCTGGAGATATTGATGTCATCTAACTAACGGCACATACCGGGAATTTCTAACTTTACCAGTTTACTCTACAGAATGTTTCAAATTTACAGCATAAAATCGCTTCTACTAGTAACACCCTGTATATCATTAAAATCGTTTTACAGATTAACGTTAGGAACTTAAAAAGGTTTGTAACATCTTAGGTTACACTGAAAAAATTAGTTCGTCAAAATCGGATGAGTGGTTCATAAGATCGTTAAGAACAAACTTTTGCTAGATTTTAGAGTATTCGCTAATTTTGACGAGAAGTGTATTTAATTTATACAGAATACCCCACCACACACTAAAACTTACTAAAGTCAAATTAATCTAAGAACTCGCCGCATCATTGTCATTAAAGGTGCCCTGTTGAAGTCTGGTATATTTTACGTTAAGCGGTTGGCTACAGAAACAGAACCGGAATAAGTTCTTTTACCTTTACCTTCGCCAGCTTTTAAATTTTTTAAGGGAGTCTTAATATTTTGTAAAGATATAGCGTAGGTACTAATTTTATTATTTATAAAATTAAAAGCAAAAATAGGTATTTATGAATTTATTATACAAGGAAAAAAATATTATATTTTGTACGAGGTGTAAGCTTTGAGGTGCACGTCTAATTAAAACATCACATTTGGTAATGTTACTTTTGTGGAAATTTTATGTTGGGCGTCCCGTCCCTAAGGGGCTATACAGCAACAGGACTTGAACGTATGTCATTTAATTTAATTTCCTATATTATGGTTAAAGAGATACAGGGTGATTCAAGTAAATATTTACTGTATAAAATTAACGATATGAACCAAATTGGGTGTAGTTATGTTTTTGAGGGCAAGAAGGAGGATTCCATATTGAGTTTTAAGATACGCCCTGAACTTAAGCTACACAATATGAGTTTGATAAATTCTCGCATGTATTTTTTGTCTCTTACATTTCTGAACTCTTTACCTCAAATTATGAAAGAGGTTGTAAAAAAATTGTACTTCATTAATCTCAATATTTCAATTGTGCGTTCTTAAGCACAAATGACATATTTTGAAGTCTACTATCTCCTGTTGCTGCCCCTTAGTTATGAGACATATAACGATAAGCTAATGGTTTAACTAGGCACTTTATTGATTTGATAATGGATTAGTTTACCAAAATGGTGTTTGTAATCATTAGTAAACTAAAAAAATAAACACCTGTCTCTGAAATATATAAAATCCAACAGTGAAATGTTTAAACATACACTACATAAAAAACAGCCACAAAAACACTTAAAAAACACCAAAATCGAAAGAAAATAATATGACACAACTTGATGCGTGAGCTTGCTACTGTCGAAACGCTTTGTTTTAAGAGAAAGTTAACTCTATTGACAAATCTTATCTTCAACTCATTGAATTACTCCACGCAATCGCTGACTCACCCTAGTGGATTATAAACACAGCCGCATGGGATGAATCAGGAGTCCAGATACTATTAGAATAACACCTCAACGTCATTAGTCTAATGTCACGTCCTCACTTAGCCAACGGCTGTTTCCTAGACTACTCTATCCTCTAGCCTGGGTTTTCCACAAGCGCGGTTTATTGATGCCGTCGTGTTATGTAGTATGGTTCTTTTCTCTATTTTTAGTCATTTATAACGGCGGCGGCGTCGCAGTATAGTCTTTTAGTTTGTAATATATAGTTTATTTAAGTTATCTACAATTAAATACAGAATATTATTATAGCACACTACGCCACTGAATTCAAGTAGGTATGTGAAGACCGAGAACAACCGTAATTGTCGAACGATGACGTAGCGGTGTTATTCTATAGTATATTACATAACAAGTGTTGAAAGTGGTATAACCTAAACGAGGAGGTTTTTAGCACGAGGAGTCAGCCGAGTGCGGAAATCCTCCGAGTGTGAGAAAATCACTTTCACACGAGTAATGTACACAATTTTTTCTACGATCATACAAAATAATCAAAAAGAGTTTTATTTGTTTTTAAAAGTTTGTATATAGGTATCATTATTGTGTTAAACACATTTTTCAACACTAGAGTTGAAAAAATAAAAACAATGCCCACTTACACATTTTACCTTATCTAGATTTAAATAAAAAGAATAACTTTTTCTCCTATTTGCTTACGCACATCATACCTACTATCTGTGTAGGTACAGTGAATAAATTTCGTTTCTGATTTTTTAGCTGCTTGCATTCTTTCAATAAAACAATAATATACCTAAATATACATACAAAAACAACAACACAAAAAACTAAAACATAACCTCAACTTCTCGAGATAATAATTGTAAAATTATAAATCGCTATTATCTAGGGTATTCTATTTTTGCTCTATAGCTGCCCCTTTTTTTTCTGTGGTTCAACTCAGTTGACAATGTTGACATGTTTTGTGGGTTGCCTGACATAATTTTCCTTTTGATATAATATTATTATTTTTCATAAATTTTACTCTTAGGTTCCCAAAAATAACGAAAAAAAGGATCTTTTATAATTGCAGTAATGCCCTAATGTACTTTACCCCACCCAGCACCTCAATTTGCTCCACGGGTCCCGTAAGTTTGTTATTTTTTTAAATATTTTTGCTGTCAAATTCATCGGCCATCAGCTGTCTTATATTTCAACACACGTATTGAAAGAAAATATTTCAACACGCGTGTGATATAAAGGACTTTCTAGCCAAATTAGGCGTCCTTTATTTCTCATTTTCATGGGTAGTCGTAGGAAAAGAGTATTTCTAGCCTGCCAATCAACCCTTCAAATATTTTGAATTTTCGATTTTGTACCGCAAAAATACTGTTTGGTAAATCCCTCCTTAAAATGTTTTTTTTTACAAATACTATCGAGATCCCAGGCATTAATATTAAAACCGATGGCACTGAAAATTCCAGCGCTTTATTCTATAATGAAATGTTTAAAATAGTTCGAAAATCTACAGTTAACGCTTTGAGCATAGTTCGCGACATAGCTTGAAGTTACCGTGAATTAATTAAAAGCAAATTTATCAATAACGATTTTGAAATTTTGGTTACAAGGGTTTTGTAGTTTTGTAGGTAAAGAAAAAGGCTGTCTGAAACACAAAATAGTTTATTAACAGAATTGTAGTACGTTACTACTTCATATTATGGTTTGTAAATTAGCGGAAATTGTTGGTTTGAAGGTAGTAAAAAGTAAAAAGGTGTGAATATAGTAGGTAATTTACGTTACAAGACCGAAAAGTAGTGTTTTCCAGGTCGAGACAAGCATTGCTGGAAGCTTGGAGAGACCTGCAAAACACTAATTTTCGGTTGCGTGACGTGCAATATTTTTTTTTAAGACCGACACTTCGATATACATTTAATTCTTTATTTTATTTTATTTTATTTTATATTATTTTTAAATACGTCCTATGACTTCTCGTAACGGGCTTTTGATTTTACTGGCAATATATCGTAAGTCGCTTCCCTTGCTGCTTCCAAAATTTCTTCTGGAATCTCATTTTCCGTGTCCGATAATTCAAAAGCTGAATTAATATTTTTAAATTTGCGCACTCGCGAAACATATGACATGACATGATGTCATGACATGACATGACATAAATAACAAATTAAAAATCAACGAACTATCACTCGACAATACATCGGAATGTCGTTATCATAGTAACGAAATCAAGATAGATTGTGTTATCAAAGAGCGATTGGAAAAATGAAAAAACAGGGACCGGAAAAATCTTTTGCCGGTTCCTCATGTCCATTTTCCGGTCTTGATCGACAAACCGTTATTTTTTGTACGAAAAATTGTCCAGAAAGTGTATATTTTTTGGTCGGTCTTAAAAAATAGTAATTTACGTTACAAGACCGGAAAGTAGTGTTTTCCAGGTCAAAACAAGCATTGCTGGAAGCTTGGAGAGACCTGCAAAACATTAATTTTCGGTAGCGTGACGTACAAATTTTTTTTTTAATGCCGACACTTCGATATACATTTAATTCTTTATTTTATTTTATTTTATATTATTTTTAAATGCGTCTTATGACTTCTCGTAACGGGCTTTTGATTTTACTGGCAATAAGTCGCTTTCCTTGCTGCTTCCAAAATTTCTTCCGAAATCTCATTTTCCCTGTCGGATAATTCAAAAGCTGAATTAATATTTTTAAATTTGCGAACTCGCGAAACAAGTTTGACATAAACAACAAATTAAAAATCTACGAACTGTCACTCGACAATACCTCGAAATGTTGTTGTCATAGTAACGAAATCAAGGTAGCTTGTATTATCAAAGAGCGATTGGAAAAACAAAAAACAGGGACCGGAATAGTAATTTACGTTACAAGACCGGAAAGTAGTGTTTTTCAGGTGGAGACAAGCATTTCCAGGGCGAGCCATAGGCGAGTCCTGGAAGCTTGGAGAGACCTGGAAACACTAATTTTCGGTTGCGTGACGTACAATATTTTTTTTAAGACCGACACTTCGATATATTTTATAATCTACGCGAAACAAGTTTGACATAAAGAACAAAATTAAAATCAACGAACTGTCACTCGACAATACATCGAAATGTTGTTGTCATAATAACGAAATCACGGTATCTTGTATTATCAAAGAGCAATTGGAAAAACAAAAAACAGGGTGACAGTGACATTAGAGACCGGAAAAGTGACATTAGAGCCCGGAAAAGTTTTTTCCGGTCTCTAATGTCACTTTTCCGGTCTTGCGATCGGAAAAACGTTATTTTCTAGACGAAAAATTGTCCAGAAAGTGTAAATTTTCTGGTCGGTTTTAAAAAAAAATCTTTTCCGGTCTCTAACGTCACTTTTCCAGTCTTGCGATCGGAAAAAGGTTATTTTGTAGACGAAAAATTGTCCAGAAAGTGTTTATTTTCTGATCGGTCTTAAAAAAAATATATTCTAGTGGGTTCGGCATATCTATAGAGTTGAAAAAAAGAAAAAATCTAATTAAACTTTTTTTGTAAAAGTTTGAAATCCATATAGAGAGGTTTTTTTGTTTGTTTTACCCCAGACACAAACTCCACAATTCTGCTTCACGGTGCAACATCTTAAACTAGTATAAAATTGAGTTTTGCCTAGTACAACTAGCTTCCACGAAAGAAACCTCGATAATAGAATAATATAATATGTAGCTGTTTATATTATATTTCACATTGAATGGTTCCTATCGGTTTTGTTTCTTTGAGGTTTAACTAAACTTACCTCTAACTACAAGTCGGACAGGATGACTAGTAAGGGCATCCTGGGTATGAAAGTCACTGGCCGTTACTTGGCACTCCCAACTGCCGTCGTCAAACTCGAGTTGGGATGCTCTAACCCAAATAGAGCAGTCGCCATTTTGTTGGTTGGGCGACGCCCATTCGTATTTGTGGGGGTACATGCCCATTGGCTGAAACAAAGAAATAATTATTAATAAAAACTTTAAAAAATATAATAATAATATTAATAATTTAAGGGCTACCGCTAAGAGGCCAGAAGTCTGTCTCCTCGTTGCAATGTTTTTTGGACTCTACATCGGTATGGAATAATTCGAATAATAACCTATTGTTCTGACGGTAAAGTTAAATTTCTCTCTGGCTACTATCCAACCCCAATAAACATTTAAAGCCTTGGCGACCTCTACTTTGGAGAAAATGACCTATTGAAGTAAAAAATAGCCTATTTTTTTACCTTCAAATCGGCTTTTTGGACGAAACGACCAAAGAGACTGTGTGTTCAAAGTAGGATAATATAAGAGGCTCAAGAGGTGGTCCAAAAGAGTAGATATTTACCTTGTAAATCGACTTGATAGGTAGGTCTTAGGAAAGTCAGTAATAAACTCCCAACCAGGTTATTTTTTACCGTAGATTGGGCCTTAAAGCCCAAAAATCTTTTAGGTTCATAAATGAAGAACAAATTACTTCGTTTTGTCTTTAATATATCTTCATGGTCAGGTTATAATTTAAACATTTTCTGAGGTGATGTATACTCTACATTACAGTGGCGCAGCCAGAATTTTGTATTAGGGGGGGTTTTCAAAAAAAAGAACAGGGTTTCAAAATTTTAAAAACTAAAATTAAACCAGGCTCGATAATTTTTGAAACCAAAAAAAATAATAGTAGTATGAAACCCATTGGAAAAGGAAGAGAATATAACAAAAATGAAAGAAAAAATAATTTACGGGCGATTCGAGGTCGGGAAGTGGAAGGGGGTGAGTTTTTAAGGGTAGAAAACGATTTATCTCGATTTCCGGCAAAACTACAAGTCCTATGGAAAAACGTTAAATAGCAAAGTTGTAGGTAATAAAAATTTTTACAACTTTTGTATTTACACTTTTTTCACATAACCTCAAAATTTATGTGAAAAATTCAAATAACCAACTTTTTGGTTTTTTATTTTTATCTTTTACAAAAAAAAAATTTTCACGAAATATGGTGAAAACTTACCTTTTTATGTCCCAAAACACTGTAATTTTTTTGATTTAAAATATTTATTTTTTCACCTTATTTTGACTTAATATCGAAAATGCACCCTAATTTTCAATCAAAAATTCTTGCGTCAAAATATCTGCTTTTTTAAAAAAGTCGGTGAGCTTTTTGTTCGTTGAAATCTCTGCTTTCTGATGGTGTAAAAAAATATACATTACTATGGTAAATGTTCTCAAAAAATGCAAAGAAACGAAAAAAACAAAAATTTTTTTAAAAATTATTATGTACAATTTTGAGCTATTTATTAAAATTTAAACTTTAATTACTCGAAAAACGTAAGATTCCATGTTATATTGATAAACAAAAAAATTACAAATCCATAAAACATAAAGATCGCAAAAAATATGCGAAAATAGTTGTTCTAAATATAATTATTAAAGGTAGGATTTAAAGGAGATTTTATCACATTTACCATAGTAATGTATATTTTTTTACACCATCAGAAAGTAGAGATTTCAACGAACAAGAAGCCCACCGACTTTTTTAAAAAAGCAGATATTTTGACGTGAGAACTTTCGATTGAAAATTAGGGTGCTTTTTCGGTATTAAGTCAAAATAAGGTGAAAAAATAAATATTTTAAATTAAAAAAATTACAGTATGTTTGGGACATAAAAAGGTAAGTTTTCACCAAATTTCGTAAAAAAAAATTTTTTTTTGTAAAAGATAAAAATAAAAAACCAAAAACTTGGTTATTTGAATTTTTCACATAAATTTTGAGTTTATGTGAAAAAAGTGTAAATACAAAAGTTCTTTCTTTCTTTTTATTACCTACAACTTTGCGATTTAACGTTTTTCCATAGGACATGTAGTTTTGCCGGAAATCGAGATAAATTGTTTTCTACCCTTAAAAACTCACCCCCTTCCACTTCACGACCTCAGATCGCCCGTAAATTACTTTTCCTTTCATTTTTGTTATATTCTCTTTCTTTTCCAATGGGTTTCATCCTACTATTCTTTTTTTTTTCACTTTTATCCATTTTCAAAGGCTTCAGCCCTGGTCTAAACCGTAAAAAACCATCTTAGTCTGGGCGTCTGGGGGGGGGGGGGTGTTTAACCCCTATTATATTACTATGAAAAAAATTAAATATTTAGATTTTCAATCCGCAATCTGCGGAAGCTACATAAAACGTAGGAGCTATACAAAACGCCGGAACAACAAAAAAAATGTTATGCGCTTAGATTCGAACTCGGTCAAAAAGTTAGGTTAGTTAGATTATAATGGTAGTGGCTATTAATCCATTGCGAGACATTTCAGCGACTCCGATAGAAACATTTTATGAAGTAATAGGGCGTACATAGGCCCTGCAGTATTCTTTAAAACCCCAAATTAAGCTTCATATACACTTATTATTAATTTATGCCATATAAACGAATATGTCTCCTAATTTAGACCAAGACAGAAGTTCCAAAATAGGAACCTTTCTCCTAGCATAACCTAATACAGGCTGACTTATAGGTCAATTTTTTTTAAAGCCCAAACCATAGGAAATCGTGACCTTTAGGAAAAATATTTTACTGACGTCATATATTTTCAACATGGTATGTTATTTTTAAATAATTTTGTTAAATTACTTGTAACACTAAAACAACAACAATTATATTACAAAAACCGAACACATAAACGAACTAACTTAGTCGTCCAAGCACAAAATATTGGACACATTTTAAATTTCTTGGGTTTTGAATTTTAATTAACCTGGTTTTTTTTAATTAAATCATTTTTTTTTTCTGGCGCGCGGTTAGTTTTTCAAGGTAAAATTGTAATCTATAGGAACATTTTTACGCGCACCTAATTTTGCACCTCACATCGATGAAATAATAATTATATAAGTACCTATCTATATACTACCACTCCATTTTAAAAATCAATAGTCTGACATTACATGTTCTGATTTAGGAAAACTCCTGCCTCCTGCGCTTTGATAAAAATAAAAGCGACATACTACTTTCACCTTTTTCTAAAATTGTGGTTATGGTTTTCATAACAGGCCCAACAGGCCCACAAAGGTTAAATACAGGTAAAAAACACCTCTTTACTACCAGAAAGTAGACTACTTGGCCTTGTCTATGAAGTCCAATTCTCCTAATGACAGGTGTTTTTTACCAGTTTATTATACCTTGGTTTTATTCCCCATTAGTTGATAAAGTGGTATAAATTACTAACTTCTGACTATGTGAAGCAGCCTGTCGGGCTTTATAGTAAAAAACTTAAGTAAAAGTCAGCTTTTTTAGACTATTTGTTTGTTGGGACAACTTTTCCTAAAATTATGCGCAGCCATAGCGCTGGTAAATTCTCAATAGTTACTTTGTCTTTGCATTTTTAGGCAACAGCGTATTATTCTAAAGTAAGAATTGTTGTGTTTTCACGTGGTTTCATTGTGGAACTCGAAGGGAACCTGTGTGGAACTCGCGAGGAACCTGGGGGACCTTTAAGTTTGATGTCTTGTCGGCTTGTTATGATAAAAAAAAAAAAATGAGATGTCTATATCTTGCTCTGTTGTCGTTGATTTAGGTCATCCTCAAGTTGTAGTTAAGCAAACGAAAAATTAAATTTTCTTAATAGTACCTACCAAATACTATTATATATCAGCACCTCTAACATGAACCTACTAAGTAATAAAAGCTCACGTGACAATAATTACAGGAGTCACTCTAGGCAACAATAAGCACGACGACCTTACAGTTCTCGAGAAAAAAACACGAGAGTGATGTGCAAGTGATATTTTTTAAATTTTGGCAGATCTATCCTTAGATAGCTACTGTTTTTTTTTTTATTTTACGTCGACCTATTTCCGCAACGAGGCCAATCACCGACGCTAGGGAATTTGTCATACACTATCTGGTAATTTTGCCGAATCCCTCTTTGTCGAGGGTAGGGTTTTTAACGTGCCAACATCCATGACACGGGAACCACAGTTTAACGTCTCTTCCGAAAGACGGCGAAGCTCTTAAACCAAATTCCAAATTTAACATCGACGTTATTTTTTGCCGGAACCGGGGAACGAACCCGGGCCTTCGATCTGAGAGGCCGCTGCACTGACCACTAGACCACAACGCCGATAGATACTGTTATAAAGATAGTTTTTGTGTTGTTTGGTAATTTTTGATTTTCAGGCTGAACAATATGGGTAGATAAATAATCTACTTAAATGTTAAATTAAAAGTTGCTATTAATTCGTTGTTGCGCGGGAAAATATTTTTAAGCCGCCTGGTAACATTGTTTTGTTCCTTAATTGGAGTAGTCACCGGACATTGCCTATTCGGTAGACACGCTGAACGTAGTCAAATACCAACTAACGACTTCTGTAGAAGTTGCGGAGATGAAGAAGAGGAGGAAAGTATTCAGCATTTCCTGTGTAAATGCCCAGGCCTCGCGAAAAGAAGGTTCAATGCCCTGGGCGAACCATTCTTTAATAATCTGGAAGAAGTGAGCAGCATGCAACTGGGTCGACTCACAAAGTTTATTAACAGCAGTGGCTGGTTTAAATGAGCTGTCAAGATTCTTCTACGATCGCGTTAACCATCAGGAAGCTGATGCAAATAGGTTCCGCAGAACATGTCGATGGCCTAACGGCAATAACGCGTATCATCTATTTTGACTTTTGACACGTATCATATTCAACTCCAACAAAAGTGAAGATGCGATATAATTTAAAATAACACGTATCATCAAGTCAAACTAAACATAACTAGTTTTTTGCAAAAAACTATCTAATTATTTAAAATAAGGTAACAAAAAGCAAGTTCAATATATTAGTTTTAAGATATATTACTCTAACTTTAATAAATATCAACATACCTTTGCTTAAAACAGCGTTTTCTCTGCAGCTTGAAGCAGCACCATGTGCACTCCAACTGTAAACTCGCGTTGATACGAGGTATTTTTTCAGAGAATTCCACGGATGATGATACGCGGTAATTCTACTAACCGTAATTGCTCGTTATCTATTGGTTCAGTTGATACGTGGGTTTTACAGAATGTGTATTATACTTACTACTTTTATTTATGGAAAATATCAATTTTAACAAATTTGATGATACTTGGTATTGCCGTTAGGCCATCGATGTGTGGTACCACAACGGTCCTTATAGGACTACGTGTGACTGTTTGGACAATGCCAGAGGTCTGCCACTCTAACCTAACCTAACCTAATTTGACTTAATTGGAGCGGTTAATCCGGCCTCCGAGTCTTCTAAAATATATTTTTTTCAGACGTGCATACTATTAATTTGTGTATTTGTTTTGCAAATTTTTTGTCATCAACTTTTTTCTACATTTGCACATTCTTAAAAGTGTTGGTTATCCCCATTAATTCTTTATATTTTTAGACGCCTCTGCGCTTTGCCATTTTCCTTTACTAATTTAAAAAATTATAATACAATATCCTTATACAGGATGGAATTTTTAACTGGCAGAAATTCAGTATTAGAAAGTCTATTTATTTGCTGAAAAAATACAGACCTACGGCTGCGTTTATTTTTAATTTGGCATAATTTTTTCGTCAAATAAAATGTACCCCTCTTTAGGGGATACAAGCTTTAGTACTGTGCTAAGGCTTCCAGTAAACCTATTATTTTCATGAAGCTGGGCTGGGCATGCAAGCTCTTCACGGTAACAAATTTTTCTACAGACAGTTTTACAAATAAAGTAAAATATACTTAATTTATTAGTAAAAAACATTACAGCTTCCTGATTCTAATGTGGCTTCTGGCTGTGTAACAAAAATAGTACGAACAAAAAAATATAGAACTCAATAATTCTGATGATGGGGAAATATGCCAATACACAAAGCCCTTTTCAGCAAACATGACAGTAATAAATTAAAATAATTGGTGTTAGTTACCTTATTTCCTTCGACAATATCAACACAATAATCATGATTCATAATTATCTAAACTCAAAAATAATATTGATATTTTAAGTATAATATATAAAAATAATATGGATAAAATGGTTTTCGTACTCATCATTAAACTTAAATAATAAGCACCAAGAAAATTTGTCTCTTAAATATATACAATCCAAAAGTAAAATGTTTAAAACACACACATAATACATAAAAAACAGCCACAGATACACTTAAAAACCGCCAAAATCGGAAGAAAATAATATGACTCAACCTGACGCGTGAGTTTTCTACGGCCCACTACTGGAGTGCGTTCAGAAACGGCTTAAGCCAAACCAAAACCAACTTTACCCCTACCCAACCCAACCGAAAAGCCAAATTTAGCAGAACTTGTGGACGACAAAAGCCACTGGTCAAAAATAAGAAGTGGCAACGAACAACCTAAGAATCTATATTTTTCAAAAAACTTTTTGGAATTATGGATATAAATATCTGTTGTTGGTTTGATAATTGTAATCACTAAAGTAATTATCTATGATTGTAATTAAGTTTTTGGTTGATTAGCGTTATGATGTTAGTGTGGTTACAGAATTTTTTTAATGATACAGATACTAAAATGAATCAGATGAAGATGATGAAATAGAAAATTTGTATTTGGGAGCTGCAGTGGCAATAAACAAAGCATACCACCAAGAATCCAAAATCATGTGGAACAGGTAGCTTCAAAATACAATGATGTTGAATTTAAAGAAAATTTTCGTTTAAGTGGAGAAGCTTTTCATCTAGGTAACAACGAACAAACCGGTTGCCAATATACCTTTTAGACGGAATTTGAAATCATCCAATCAGAATAGAGGGGTGCCGAATCCTATAGCGGAATGTCTAGATGCCTCCGGGGTGCCTCCAAATCGTACACTACTCCGGCAATTCGTGAACGCTAAACGCTGATCATTTGTGACAAGCTGCGGTTTATTTAGAACGCGTAAAGTAATTTCTAGCTTGGCTTAAGCCGTTTATTAAGAAAAAGTTAACTCTACCATCAGCTCATCTTACAAAGCGTTAATAAGTAGTGCTATCTAAAAGTGGAAGAATTCCTAGCACAAGGTTTGTGGCTTCCACAAGAGAGTTCTTTATAGGGAAAGTCGTCGCCATTGACCAGACTTAACTATTTTTATATATTATTAAACTTTTATATTTAAAAGAAGTTTTATATTTTTCTTTATGATGTAGGTTGTCTATAGGTTGGAGTAATGTGGTAGTATTTACGAAGGCTCGTCAAAAATCTTATACAATTATTTTGTAATATTTTTAAATTTGTTTTTTTTTATAATTTATAGTTTTATGATCACAATAATCTAATTCGCTTAAAATAATAGAATTTACAAGACTCATTGTTTAAGCACAATTTAAAATTATATAAAATTTTAAGTTAATACTACACATTTTTATATTATGTTTTTTATACAAGCTTTAAAGATTAAATATTGATCAAAAATGATAGGTACCAATGTTTCTAGCGGATGTAACCAACGGCATCCCATAATTGTTGCAACTCTTTCGGAAATATTAAGTGGTTTTAGATTTATTGCAAAAATTAACAACACACTCAAAAACTAATAAATAATACTGTTTATGTCTTGTTAATGTAAAAAACAATAAAAACATTAATGTAGGAGATGTTAAAAATGCTCGCCGAGAACGTCTTGGCAACATCCTAATCATAAATAGAAATTTCTTTTAATGTTACTGAACATCTCAGGCGTGACCTATCTAATCGCAAGCGTTATTCGTCTTCTTAAGTCAGCTAAGTCAAGGGGTTTAGTCTTGTATATGTCGTAGGCTGATAGTGAAATCCGTCATTTCATGAAAAGCCTAGTCATATCATGCTGCACGCTAAAAGGTGTATTTGCAACTGGTTTGTTCGTTGTTACCCAGAGCATTTTTTTCAATTTTTTTAAAATTTAATTTAAATTTTATTTTTATAAAATAATATTAGTTGAAAAAATTGAAAAAAATGCTCTGGGGAACAACGAACAAAGCAGTTGCAATATACCTTTTAGCCACGCTTCATGATATGACTACGCGTTTCATGAAATGACGGATTTCACTATCAGCCTACGACATATACAATCTAGAAGAAGTTTAATGGCGTCAGATCAGGGGATCGTGCTGACTATTCCATCGATCCACGCCTCCTATCCACCGATTTGGAAATACTCGGTTAAGGTACCGCCGGACATTGATTTGGTCCATCTTGCCGAACCCATATCATATTCGCTGGAAGTTGTGAGTTTGCCAGATCAGGATATAAATTTGTCAAAGATGGCAAGACATTATTTTGAAGCAGTGCCAAGTAATTATCGCCATTTAAATTGTGATTAACATAAAAATGTCTAAAGATTTTTTTTATTAACTCAAAACTTTGATTTATAAAAACTCATTTTAATTTTCGTCTCAACAAAATGGCGTTATCAGTCTAAGAATTTTTATTTTAGACGATTTAAACAAATCATTTTGTATCTTATGTGTCAAAAACCTTTTGGCAACGCAGTTACCTATACTGGATCAGATAAAAGCTTTAAAAGTAGCACATATTCTTTAATTAAATAAACTTCTTTGAAATTTCCATTTACGAGATATCAATTAATAAAAGTTAAAAAATAGTTGTCGTCCTGTATATTATAAAAATGTATAGTTTTTGCCGGTTTATCGAGTTTCTATTGGTAAAGAAGATTCATAAAAATATTAGATCTTATCAATTTTATTGATGGTTTTTTAGAAAAAAATTCCATACCATTTTTCCAGACTTTTAAATCCATCATAATTTAACTGCCTGTATAAATCCCGATTTAAATATTTCAATACGAAAACGATCCCCTTCAATTTACGGATTTATGCATCTTGTATTTACGGCATTTAAATTTAGACACAATAGCGCGAGCTATTGGATTCCATATTATTTATTCTTTTTAACTTACGTGCCTCGAATCCTGATTTTATTTTTCTTGTTCGTTATTTTTAGAACGTAGAATTTTCAAACACGTACCTAATATTTATTGAGACTTCTAGTACGATGGAATTTATGCAAATTAAAAATTCTACTAAGTAGTAGTGCCCTAGAAACATTTAAATACTGCACGGTTTTCTTGGGTTTTATAGTATTAAACGTTATTAAAATTTTCAACATAAACTCTTATAGCTTTTTATGCGCGTTTTATTATACTGTTGTTAAGACTAAATTAACAAAAGTAATTTTCTGTTAAGTTAGAGTTAAAACAGAGTTTTTGGTTTAATTTAAGGGGATTGGTATGGCAAAATATTTCTTTACAAAGATTTACATACCATAAAATTGCAGACGGCAGCTCTTATGTCGAAGAGAGTAGGTTCTGGCAATTAGCGGTAGTAGGTACATCTTTTCAGTATGGACGCCACTTACTTTAAAAATAATACAATGTACTCACAAGTGCCGAACAAGTTTAGTAAGAAAATTACTTGGAGTTTAGAGTTGTTGACAATTCAAATAATTACATATCCGGAACTAGCACCAATAATAATACAACACCTTTAAAAAACAAAATACTAAGATTCTGTTTATTTCGTGTTGAAATTCGGTTTTAAAAATGTATATTATGGAAACACGGATCTTGCATTCAACTTTTTATAAAATTTAACAATATACAGTGAGGAGCAGAAGTCCTGCATAAATTCGATAAAAAATTAGGGATGCAATTTTCGGAAAAATGCTAGAACATGCAAATTTTTATTTTTATTTACGCATCTTTTGACGTGAAAGTTTACTATACAGAGTGACACATGTTAAAGATATGATATAAATCGGTATTTTTTCTTATGGAACACCCGGTATATTTTTGATTTTTTAATTCTAATAAACATTCTAAACGTATCTGATATAGCATATCCTACGCCTAAAGTGAAAGATTATCGAGAAATTTTCGATTAATGCTATATTATAGCATACTGAAAGTACACGTGTTGCCTATCCAAACTAAAAAATAAAAAAAAAAACAACAGCCACAAAAGAAATCAAAGTAAATTTGCTCGCGTTTCACAATGGCCGGGCAGTATGTGAAGTTAAAACCGTCTCCCAAGGAGGTACTTACCTAAATGTAATAAGTCAGTTTTAAAACACCCTGTATACTTTAATATAAAGTTAACTTATAAAAACTATTTATAATAATTGTTTGTTAATTCTTTAATTACCTACAGTGTGATACATTTCAGGTGGGTAACAAACAAAACTTAGTAGATACCTCCCTTTGTAATACAATAATAAATACAAAAAATTCCTTACGTTATATTTCTAAAAAACTTAAAACTTTTCTTAACTTAAATTATTGGATTGATCCTGCAGAAAGACTCTTTGTTAAAACAATATTGTTACGCCCTTAAGTTCAAAAACAGATAATTAAATACTCCTCAAGAGTAAATTATGTTCATTTAAAACCAAGTTTAAACATGTAATAATAAGAGATTTAATTTTAACGGTCCTTTGTTGATTGTTGGTTTCTATAAAACTTTCATTACTTAAATTTATATTTATTTATTAATTTATAACAAAGTTATTCCCAAATGAAAGCATCAAGGTTCATATCCGTAGGGCTGTCGCTTAGAATGATTACGTTGGGCTCATTCTGTTTTTAGAATGTGAAATACAAAATGTCTATAACTTCCTAAATGTAAGCAGTAACGCAGCGTGCAGCTATTATATAATATCTTTAATCTTATACCGGATATCCCAAATGATGTAAAAAGTTAAATTCGTTGTCATAGCTTTCGACAACTTAGTAATAATTTACCGTGCGAGCAAAAATTATTTGCATCAAAGAGGGCTTGGATTAAAAACGTAGGGCTTGGTTTAGATCACAATGATATGGGGACGATATATCTAACCAAATCTAGGTTAAAATTTTGTCACATTCATATTATGACATGATATGCCAAACTAATGAGTAATAAAATAAGTACACAAATACAAATGTATTTTTGTTGTTTACAAAATTAACAAAGTAAGAATATACAGAAAGAAAAAGAAAAATAATTATTACATAAATTGCTGAAATTGGCCATCGCCATGCTCCAAGCATAAATTCACACGTCTCTTTATATTTTCGAAAGTGTTGACTAGCATCTCTGGAGAAATGTTACCACATTCTTGGATAATCCTTTCTTGTAATAATTGTTCTAAATTTGCAACTGGTGTTTTTTAGCTGCTTCTTAAGAATAGTCCTGAATGTTCCATAAGATCTTCCCACTTCTTGGGACAGGCGTCTTATACTATTTGTTGGTCTATTTTGCATTATTTCACGAACGTTTTCAACACGTTCTTCTGTTCTTACAGATGGTCTTCCTGCTCCCTTTTGTGTTGTATAGAACCTCTTTCCCTAGACACAGTCACGGTTCTCTTCAGGCAATGATAAAAATCCCCAGCAATAAACGCAACGTTAGGAAAATGTTCATGAAAATCGTCCATGCACAAACCTGGATGACTGTTTTGTGTTGTTCCATAAAGCCCATTGTGTTAATTGTTCAAGAAATTGGAAAAATTAGCGATGAATCAAATTACTTGTAACGACTGTCAAAGATGATGGAATAACTGATTGATTGTTAACTCTGGTAGTTACTGACACCCAAGGGGTATTAAGCTCTACGGGTAAGCATTACGTCCTTGGATGCAAGGCCCTCTTTGATGCAAATAATCTTTGTTCGCACGGCATTATTTTTGTTAAAAAATAATAATTTTTAAAATTGTTGGGTTGCACAACAATTGTTAGCAACAAATTAACTAACCAAGAGAATTTGTTCATAGTGTTTCATAGTAAATGGATAAATAATGTATACGTACTAAAAAATTTGCCTTAAGGTTGAATTCTCAACGTCATTCAATCTATTGCCAACCTATAACCTATTTCGCGTTGATTTTTTGAGTTTATTATTTTGATAACTAACATTTAAAGAAAATCAATATCGTCGGTACATTATTTAGGTAGTATCTGATATATTACAAAAATATCAATTTATTTCATTGCTAATTTTGGGAGAATTGTATAGTGAAAGAACAATAAGTGACAATGACATAATAATGTTAAAAAAAATCTTACCCGATATTTTTCGCTATACAATTCTCCTAAAATAAGTTATGAAATTCCTTGATATTTATTAAATATGTCAATTATTACCTATAGAATATCAAGTCGATAGTGATTTTCTTTAAATTTTGTATAAAAGCTAGAAAACATAAATAAATCTACGCGAAATAGGATATAGGTTGGCAAGCATATTGATACTCCCACCTTAAATCCAAATACTTTTAAAAATATTTAAGATTGAAATTTTCTAATATTTTATATATTCAAAAACGTTTTTATTGGTTTACGTCGCTAATTAGTAAACAGTTGCCAAATAGCTAACAATAATTGTACATTTTCAGCGTTGCCTAACTTTTCGCATTTTAATTGTAGAGTTTCTTTATAAAATGAGGTGTAAGAGTAGTTAAAATAATTATTAATAGTCATATCGTATGCAGACGACACAATTGTGGTATTTAAGGGTGAAACTTGGACTCAACTGAAAAAGTCAGCTATTGATGATATGAAAAAAATTAAGATCTGTCTGAATTTCTTTAAATTAACCTTGAATACTTCCAAAACTAATGACATGGTATTTTCTCTTACTTCTTCCAATCGTCCCAATTTTAACAACATAAGAATTGAAAATCTGTAAGAAGTTATCAGTGAGGTAACCTCAACAAAATATTTAGGAATTACTATTGATAAACATCTTAAATGGGGAGCACATATCAGTTATTTGAAAAACAATAATAGAAAATTAATTCATAAATTCTATATTTTAAGGGAAATTATTGGCAGAAAACTAGTACTCTTTATATATAGGACTTTAGTAGAATCTTTAATAAGATACGGTATAATTGCGTGGGGTGGGATCTACAAGAACTCGCTAAAACCTCTAAATATTGTTCAAAATTATATTCTAAAAATAATCTATATAAAAAAAACGCTACTCCACATATCGCACCCGTTACAGAACAGTGTCATAACACAAAATTTTTGAAAAGCTCGTTTTTCGCGTATTATTACTGTTCGGATTGTGATCTACCGATCAGTAAAAGTGGCATATTTCTAACTAGCATAGTTTCCGCGTGACGCGCTGATGTTACTTTGTATTTTGCCGCCTTTCAGCATATCTTGCACAGGAAGAGTGTCTTAAGTTAGTTTGCGACTGACCTTCGGCTAGTGATTACGTACCAGCATGTCGCAAGACTGTCCGAACACTAAATGTGACGCTGTTTCTGATCGAGGTAAGTACCATAGACAGTCATAACCTAACGTTGTGACCCCTGTGTTTAGTGATAGCGAAATTTCCAATACTATAGAGGGACCTATTATATGATATGACAGTGTTTTAGAATATTTTATGTGCATTTGGCGAAATTGTTAATCTTCAAAAGGGTCACATTTTATTTTACGACTGTTTAAAATATTGAGTTTTGGCTATTATTTTGAAAACTATTAACGTAAGTTAGCTTGCGACACTTTTCCTTGCCGATTAGCCAGAAGTTTACAAAACATTTGTTTTCATAAAGTATCTCATAGTTTTATTTTTAAAATATCTTTTAGTATTTTCGCATTAGAAATTAGCTAAAATAAAACAGCATTTATCTTAATAAGTAAGAAATTAGATGTGATTGTGCTCTAACGTTACAAAGGAATGATTTTCTTAATAATAAAAATTAATAAACAAGAAATTTTTTATATAAAAAAAGGAAATCCATTTCCTTAATACTTTAAATTGCGTTTTATCTCAATCTTTTTATACAGACAAATCAAATATGTTGGAGTCATCAGCTTAATAGATATAAATGAGAACAAGCATAAAGCAACTTTGATTAAAAGAACTAGGTACTTAAAAAATTAGTATTTTAAGTAATTTCTTATGCGAAAAACTTTACAGTATTATACACAGTAACAAAAAATTATAATGTAATTACAGACAGACTGGCAGGTGAAAAAGGGCGCGGAGCTCATTGTTTGCGTCTTACATTTCAAAAGCAAGACAATATTACGGGCACTTATTCCATACTTAACCACCCACCACTAATAAGTGAAGAGGTAGAAAAAGATGAATATGAAGGACCTGGATATATAGAATATTTACCAAACAGAGGTAATAAAAACATGAAACTTTAAACGTAAAAAATAATTGACTGAGTCGCACAAAGCAAAATACTGTGAAACCTCTTTCCATATTATTTGTTATAAATCTATACCCACTATCTTTTTCAGATGCAGTTGTGACTGAGAATAAAATGCAGAACGATACAGAACGAAAAGAGGCTGGGCAGAATAATCTAGATAAAACCGAACCAGAGGCTGTGAATACTAACTCGGAAAAGGCTGATGCAGAAAAGAATGAGTATTATCCAAACAAGACTGAACCAGAAAGGCCTATGAACATTATCCTAAATAGAACGGCATCAAAGGAGATTAAGATTATCCCCCAACAAAAAAGAAAAGCGATGTAATGAATCTTATAAACGCAATCCAGATCCCAAAAAGCCACGCACTTTACTATCGGGGTCTATTTGCTGAGTGAAGTAGTGCAGATAGGATGGGACTTAACCTTTGGAAGGCAAATTGTAGTGCCATTTTGTTTTAAATTTTTTGTTGTACCCTTTTCATTTAGCTTTGGTATTAAAACAATTTTTGTACATTAGTCACATTCTCTTCGTTGAAACATTGCCTTTTTATAAAGTTAAAGATCATGCCAACTTCTTTTAAATGCCGGAAACCAAACTCAAAAATTCCCATCACACTTTATGGCAGGAGTTATTTTATAAAATTTGTGACTTGACCTTTAGCCCTGTAATATAGGCCTTATAATACCCTTCCTGTAATTCTTTGATCAGACTAAATTATATCATTTAGTACCTATTTCAAACAGATCTCAATTAGGAAAAGTGTCATAACACAAACTAATGGGGACGACACCCATAATAAAATGAGAAAGATAGAAGGAGGAACAACCATTTTTTTTATTATAAGTTTTGATAGATTTCGAAACAACATAAGATATTGTAAATCGTGGCAGCGTGAGTAAAAAAACTAAAAATTGCTCAAGTCAGTATATAATTGAAAACGGCTCATTGGTCAGGATAAGTGTCATAACATACTAACAAGGGTAGTTTTAGGGGTTAAATATCAATTTTAATTAGATTTTAAGATGAGGCATCCAATAGTTAAACATGTTTTACCAAGAAACATATCTACTATTCATATTGTGCTTACAGTGCCAAGACCTGAACCACCTAAAACTTTAAATATTTCTACCACAATATTCAGGTTTTTGTAATATGACAGTGTTCTGTAACGGGTGCGATATTTACTCTAAAATTCAGAACTCATAAAACCTACATATCGCACCCGTCGTGGAATACTGTAATATCTCAATTTTTTTTAAGTTTGGGTTTGTTACGGCATTCAATTAAGAAAGTTAAGTAAATTGTTCGAGGAACAAGACGCCAAAGTTCGTTTTACGGTCGACCGGTAGATGGCACTTGTTTCAGTCTTTCGGTGGTGGGATTATTAAAGCCGCGTCTGCGAAAGACTGCAACATCTCAGTTACACTTAAAAGCTACCGGACAAGTCGGTCAAGAGACGCGAGATGTTACTGTTTTTCCCGGGCAACTGTCGTGACATTTTTTAATGTTACAATGTTGTTCAGACTAATTGTTTTTACTATATACATGTTAATGATGTATGTACATGTATTGTTTTCAAAAACATTACAACAATAGAGCATACATTTTTAATCAAGGGGCATACTCAGAATAAGGGCGATAGCGCTCATTCTGTCATTGAAAAAGGAATTAAGAGAACGTATTTATGTCCCATCCCAATACTTTCAACTTACGAGAACAGCGAAGAAGACGCCTCCATATTACACCGTAAACGAACTCAGTCACGAAGATTTCATCGATGTTAAATCTTTAGAGATTGAACAAAAAAAATGAGGCAGTTCCCTTCGCTAAAATTAAGATTATAAAGTTTAACCGGGAAAAACCTTTTGCTTTTTTGTACAAAATATCGTACCGCGCCGAAAATTTCAACGTTATCGATGTTTATCTTAACAAAAGCAAATTAAAAACAAGGGCATCTGCTACAATTATTACATTGGACGAGAAAATTGAAAAAAATTAAGAACTGGACTGTGAAAAAGCATACAACGCAACTATTCCGATTGCTTTAAACAAATTAATGTTCAAAATGTTCCTAGTAGGTAAACAATAACTACGTTAAAAAAACTTACTTTGATTTTTACAACAACTTGAGTACATAATGGTTGTCTGGTGAGTTACTGTTAAAAAATGTTTTGTGTAAGTTACCAATGTTCTTAATATTAAAATAAATACTGTTTTGCGTTCCTTTAAAAAGCTAATAATTTATTCCTTTATATACCTGTATCCATAAGCTGTAGATAATAATATTACTTATTCATCCTCATACTTAAATTATTAATATTATTGATAAATTATTTTTAATTAAAGAAATGTCGTTTGCACCATTTAAAGACATTAACCAAATCAAATTACATTCTTTTTACATGCGTTTTAATAAATAAGAATTAATTAACTTAAAATAAAATAGGTTCCACCGTCGATATTATTGTTTATAAAGTTATTACTAAATTATCATGACAACATGAACAATAATTAAGAATTATTGTCCATGAAACACTGAAACATGAACAATAATTAGGAATTACTGTCCATGAAACACTAAAACAAATTTAAAATTATTTTTGTTGTCCCTCGAATACTGTAACAACTACGAAATTTTAAACAAAATGGCATAGTGTGTCCTAATATTGGCGAAATACGTCTATTTATCAATAACAAAGCGCACTAAAGATCTTGACTAGTATATTTATCTTAAATCCCGGCAAAAAGATATAAACATAATCAGCAGAAAGCAAAATGCAAAAATAAAAAAACTTTAACATCCATTTGCTGAAAATTGATTATTTTGCAATGTTACAGTATTCCACGACGGGTGCGATATTACGGTGGGAGTATCAACATGCTTGTCAACCTATAACCTATTTCGCGTAGATTTATTTTTTCTAACTTTTACACAAAATTTAAATAAAATCAATATTGTTTTCATATTCTATAGGTAATAATTAACATGTTAAATAAATATCAAGGGATTTTATAAGTTATTTAAGGAGAATTGTATATCGAAAAATATCGGTTAAGATTTTTTTTAACATTATTATGTCATTGTTCTTTCACTATACAATTCTCCCAAAATAAGCAATGAAATAAATTGACATTTTTGTAATATATCAGATATTACCTAAATAATGTGCAGACGATATTGATTATATTTAAATCTTAGTCAATAAAATAATAAACTAAGAAAAACAAGGCGAAATAGGTTATAGGTTGGCAATAAATTGAATGACGTTGATAATTCCACCTTAAGAAATTATATTAATCACCGATATCAGACCCGCAATCATTTATAAACGGACAGTTGATAATTCCTAACAGTAGTAAACATGTTCATTTAAAATGTATTTATTATTTAGCTCCAAAAATTTATAATGCTCTCTCTTCCACTAAAAATAAGAAATATTCGAAACAGCGAAACGTTTAGAAAAAAATGTAGGATTTTTATAAGTAGCAATTTTAATGGATTTAGTGTATTATTTTAAAAATTAATCCTTCTTGCGTATTTTGATAAGACATTGAAATGCATATAATATACTACTTCACATTACTTTTATTCTTATATCATTATACAGGGTGTTTGGTGAGGAAAGAGCAATATTTTGGAATGTGTTCAGAGGGTGAAAATATGATCTTAAAGTGGATGGAGGCAGTGTTTCAGGGTTGGGTAAAATTGGTTCGCAAAATACTCCTTTTTTGTTCCCCGCGTTTTTGTAGAAATTGTATTTTTGGTTTTTATTATTTAGTGTGAAAATGATAGTCATTGTACCGTGCGAGCAAAAATCAGTTGCATCAAAAGGGGCTTGGATTAAAAAACGTAGGGCTTGGTTTAGATCATAATGATATAGGGACGATATATCTAACCAAATGTAGGTTAAAATTATATTATGACATGATATGCCAAACTAATGAGTAATAAAATAAGTAGACAAATACAATTTTTTTTTTTACAAAATTAACAAAGTAAGAATATACAGAAAGAAAAAGAAAAATAATTACATAAATTGCTGAAATTGGCCACCGCCATGCTCCAAGCATAAATTCACAAATCTCTTCATATTTTCGAAAGTGTTGACCAGCATCTCTGGAGAAATGTTACCATATTCTTGGATAATCCTTTCTTGTAATTGTTCTAAATTTGCAACTGGTGTTTTAAAAATAGTGTTCTTTAAATGAGGAAAAACGAAGTAATTCATAACCGTAAAACAAGGTGATCTTAGTGGGAATTTAATGTCTGATCAAAAACTGATCAATCTGTCGTCGAAAAAAATTGCGTAAGTAGTTATTAATAGTTTTGACGGCTGTATGGGCGGTTGCACCGTCCTGTTGAAAATATCCAAAACGTAGTTCGTCGTCAAGTAATTATTGCTCCACAAATGGATTCAAAATATTGTCTCTATACCGCTGTGCTGTAACTGTGTCATGGAAAAAAATAGGACCAACAATTCTTTTTCGGGAAACAGCTAACCAGACACCAATTTTTTGAGGGTGCAATGTGGACACTACAAAAAAGTGGGGATTTTCACTACTCCACTTGCGTGTAGTCTGAGAATTCACATAACCCGAGAGGTGGAACCAGGCTTCATCCGAAAAAAATGCCAGGTCTTATAAACCATTCCTCTCCTATAAATCTTGGGTAAACCATTGAGAGTAATTCCTGCGTCTTTCAAAATCTGCGGCTTGTATTTCTTGGAATACTTGCACTTTATAAGGAAATAAATTTAGCTGCTTCTTAAGAATAGTCTTGCATGTTCCCACTTCTTGGGACAGGCGTCTTATACAATTTGTTGGCGTATTTTACATTATTTTACGTTTGCAACAAGTTCTACTGTTCTTACAGATGGTCTTTCTGCTCCTTTTTTGTATTGTATAGAACCTGTTTTCCTAAACACAGCCACGGTTCTTTTCAGGCAATGATAAAAATCCCCAGTAATAAAAGCAATGTTAGGAAAATGTTCGTAAAGATCGTCCATGCACAAACCCGGATTGTATTACCACTCACCATTTACTCTAACCCCGTTTCGAAAATATGCTTCAACCATGAATGTTTTTTGCTGTTCCGTAAAGCCCATTGTGTGAATTGTTCAAGAAATTGGAAAAATTAGTGATGAATCAAATTACTTGTAACGACTGTCAAAGATGACGGAATAACTTATTGTTAATTCAGGTAGTTACTGACACCCAACTGGTATTAAGCTCTACGGCTAAGCATTATGTTGTTAGATGCTAGGCCCTCTTTGATGCAAGTAAGTTTTGCTCGCACGGTAAATTTAACCCTGTAAATAAACGCTGCTATTTTACCTTTTATTTTGATTTATTTTGTTTAATTGATACTAAAAACACGAGTAATATAATACAACATTTTTTATTGGTTCAGTGCCTGAAAAATAAATACTTTCCCATTATAATAAAATGAAACCATATGAATCGGTTTGCATTTATCTCAATGATATATTGAATTTTTTTAACTTTTATAATCACTGTAATCGAACTACCCATTTTTTTGTTTAATATTTCATAAATGTTTTATATTTATGTATCAAAAGCACATAAACGTAGCTGCCGTTTGTGTCAATCACAACGAAAATAAATCAATCGAATATGTATGAAAACTCATGGAAAATTACAGTGGGTAGACTAGGGACCTATCTAAACGCAAATAAACAAAGGGATTTGTGGGTGTTTTGATTGAAATTTATTGGACATTTCGTCCAGTATCTTACAGGTAGGTATGTATTTATGACACAGTATATCTATGGAAATGTGTACATATACAGTGTGTCTACTATATGCTATATTTTTATATTCGTTCCTTTAATACACATAAATTAACATTATAAAAGATTCAATCACGGTCAATTACTTAAAAACAATTACCTTGTATGTGGGTATAGTTAATTGCAAAAAATTTAAATTCAATCAATAAAAAACAATAATCTTGTCTGAAATGCACAAACAATAACAACGTATTAATTGTGTTAAATAAATGGTAACAAAATTTTAATAGTTGTTTATGTACCAAGGCAGTGAAGTGATTCTTTATCGGACGAGTCTGAAATTATGAGATGAGCGAGCGAAGCGAGCGAGACGAATAACAGGCGAGGCGATAAAGACACTTTACTGACGTGGTGCATACAAAATTTTATCGCCAACCGTTCAGAATTTATAATATTAAAGATTGAGGTATAACTCATCGCAATAAATCGCGAGAAAACTATTATCGAGCTGTAATAGGGAAAGGCGTGACAGTGACATACCATTTTAGATTAATAAATGCCAAAGTCACTAATTTGCGGAGGGTAAAAGTATTTATCGTCAACCGTCAGTAAAGCCGTACATTATCAGAGTGATTTTTGGAAGTAAACGAACACTTTATTTTATTGTAAAATAAAATACTTTACCTGCCGCAAATGCGGCAGATAAATACTTTTTTCTCCAAGTTACATTAAAAGCGGTCTTTTAATGACACCTGACAGGCTCAAAAGATGTATTTTTTCTGCCTAGTCAGAAAAAGTGGACTTTTTATGCCTTAATAAATGTCAAAGTCACTAATTTGCGGAGGGCAAAAGTATTTATCGTCAACCGTCAGTAAAGCCGTACATTATCAGAGTGATTTTTGGAAGTAAACGAACACTTTATTTTATTGTAAAATAAAATACTTTACCTGCCGCAAATGCGGCAGATAAATACTTTTTTCTCCAAATTACATTAAAAGCGGTCTTTTAATGACACCTTTTGAGCCTGTCAGGTGTCGTTAAAAATTAAAATTTAAAATGACAAGTAAACACAACAATTCAATAAATGTCATAAATAACATACATAAATATAAAAAATACGATTTTGCGTGAAATTGGAACAAATTTGGAGAAAAAATTATATGTTTTACTAGGCAGAAAAGCACAAGATTTAATGCCGCGGCTGGTGTTTCATAGACGAGGCGCAGCCGAGGCTAGGAAACCAGCCAAGGCATTAAATCTGCTTAATAATAAAATAAAAATTAATATAAATAAAAAAATAAATAAAAAAAATATTAATAAAAATAACTATTACCCTCCGCAAATTAGTGACTTTGACATTATTAATTAAAAATCGTCTGTCACTGTCACGCCTTTCCCTATTACAGCTCGATAATAGTTTCCCCGCGATTTATTGCGATGAGTTATACCTCAATTTTTTATATTATAAATTCTGAACGGTTGGCGATAAAAAATGTTATGCACCACGTCAGTAAAGTGTCTTTATCGACTCGCCTGTTATTCGCCTCGCTCGCTCATCTCATAATTTCAGACTCGTTCAATAAAGAATCACTTTACTGCTTTGGTACATAAATAACTATTATCTGCCGCATTAGCGGCAGGTAAAGTATTTTATTTTACAATAAAATAAAGTGTTCGTTTACTTCCCGAAATCACTCTGATAATGTACGGCTTTACTGACGGTTGACGATAAAAAATATAATTTTACACCTTCCACAGATTTTTATTTTAACTCGACATGTTTCGCAACACAGCTGCTTCTTCCAAGTCGTACTTAAAAATGGTATTTTAAAAGTTATAACTTAGGTCTTACAATAAAATTGCTGGTAATTTTCAGGTTGTTTAAATTGTTGGAAAAGCCAGTAATAATGTTTACAGGCTAATTAAAGAGATTCAAAAGAGGTGATCCGTTTAAATCCAATTGATTATTAAGAAGAGTATTGTGTTTTTTTTAGCCTATTTATTTCTAAGGATTCAAGCAAATTTAATTTTGTACTTTTGTTTTCAATATGCAAGATGTCGTAGTTATGATTAAATATAATATGATTTATTTCTAACAGATGGTTAGAATTGTTAGAATCTGTTTTGTTTTTTATAAAACTAGCATGATGTTCATTTATCCGTTTTTCGAAGTTTCAGCCTGTTTGTCCGATATAAACTTTAGAGCAATCATTACGTTTAAATTTGTGTTTCCCTAGAGTTAAAAATAATTTTAAGGATATTTTAAAGTTGTGTTTAATATCGTTGCAACAAACATGAAGTTGGTGATTTCTTAATAAATTAAAAATTCAAGTAAATTTTACAAATGTGCTTGAATTTGAACAAAGATATATGAAATTGATTTGATTTCGATTAATTTATGAAGGTCCTTATGGTCAATATAAAAAAAAAATTTGGGAAATTATGAATGTTTTTTAAAAAAATAATTTTTTATTTTAGGAGGTCACGTTTTTGAATCTGTGAATAACTTTTAATTTTAAACAACTTTTCTTAATAACATTTTGCAGAATTTTCTGAAATAGGGGTACTTTATTCTTGTACAAGTTTTATATTTTTTGGCCTACCCTGTACGCCGTTTGACTTGCAACCATTCCAAGTACACCAAATATGATTGTCGAACATGCACCAACTTTTATCAAGAATAAAATTTTCTGAGAAATCAATAATAAAAAAAATGCCCATACAGTGTCACCAGTAAAGTCCGCATCATATGGGTTTTTTTTTATTAATAGCTTTATTCAAAATTTGACTTTGGCATCAAGTTCTGCTTCGATCGAGATGAAAATTAAGCAAAAAAATAGTAGTCACGTGATTCGCATTATCTGTCAAATTTTAATTTTTGCCAAAAAATAATTCAAGTGGGGTTATTTCTAAAAATATCGAAAAAAGTTATTAGAAAAAGTTTTTTTTAATGCAGTTTTTAGCCCATGTGCAAAATTTCAGCCGCATAAGATAATTTTGATTTTTTACCCAGCACTAAAATTTATTTTCCACTTAATGAACACTTTACTGATGACTCTGTATTCTTTTTTGTCTTAATATTAAGGTATATTACTTTCAGACACAAACTACGTTCACAAAAATACTTATTTTATGAAGTTACCTTATACAGGGTCAAAAATAAATAAACTTTGCATCACATGCGACCAAATTTTAATAGCCCAATTTTGATTTTGTAGAAAAACACACATTTAATATGGCGCTACTTTAAAGAAAATGTATCTGAAATAAAGCATTGTGAAAACTAAGAAGTTTTATGTAGGTTGCGTTGAGTCTTATTTTGCAAAAGTGGTGCAATTTACAAAATATGGGTAAAAAATCTAAATTATCTTATCCAGCTAAAATTAAAATCGAAGCAGAACTTGATGCCAAAGTGAAATTTTTAATAAAGCTGTTAATAAAAAAAAAATCCCATATGATGCGGACTTTACTGGTGACACTGTATGTTGAACACTGAAACAACCGCACTGTATATTATGGTTAACGGATTTTTTTTCGGACACCTTGTATATTATATATCGTCTGAAGTTGTAAAACAGCATGAAACATGAAAAAAAAAACTACTAACTAAATGTCACTTAAGTACATGAAAATTTTAATAAATTTCACGACTATCCTACATAGAAGCGCGTTAGTTACATCATAGGCGTACCACACTATTAGTCTGCTAAAAACAATCTTTAAACTTTGCAAATCGCTTTAAAATCTGTGACGTTTTCAAACTACATGTAATAATGGCGTTAAAAGAACAATTTTTCGAACTTTGTGAGAAGCAGTTTATTTAAAAAGTGTCTTGGGCCAAGCCACCCAAAACAGTTCCATCAACTTTCAAGTTATGTTAAGGACTTTACCCTAATTTGTATTCAAACATAATAGCTTTAAACATCTGTCACTCCTCCAAGAGACTTTTCCAAAGTAATTACCGTATAACAATATACTTTAATTGCTTTTGTTATCGGGTATGCGAACTCGTTAATTTGTTTCATAAAGTCATTAATAAAGAAAACTGAATCGTCAGTTTCGGACGAAACAGAAGTATTTGAGGAGGAAAAGGTGGAAATGACTAGAACTTTCGTAATATGAACTAAAGGAAGCAATTAAGAAAATGACAATTCTTTCCGATTTGAAAAAATAAAAAGGTTCCTCATTCAACATCACTTTTTTTGGTATAATAGTTTAGTTATAGGTACCTATATCGACTATTCCAGATACGTTATGCTAATTTCTATTTTCTGTTTTTTATTAGTAAAAATTAAAGGGCTGATTATATGCACTTAAATAAAGCCAAAATATGGGCATATAATATATACAGGGTGTTCCTTAAAGACGTGCTAATATTTTAGGGTGTGATTCCTAAAGTAATTTTATGAAGACTCATATAAACATGTGTACGAAAGTACTTTAAATAATATTTTCAATTTTGGCGTGTGCTTACAGGACATAAAACCATATGTTTTAGTTAGTTATAAAAGTATTTTTTATCCCACCAGTGGCGTCCCTGCAAACATGTCCTGTGATATTTTTTAGAAAAAAAGTGGTACCTACGCCAACAAACTAATTTACTTTGGCAGAAGCTGTCGACATGTAAATTTTCTTTAAGGCATGATTTTGTTTTATCAGTTTTGCTGGTCACAGGCTACTTGATGCATTTAAATCTAAATTTATTCTCAAATGATGCTTTATTTTAGGAAAGTTCCAAGTTAACTTTTTAAAGTTTTTTAATGGCACCTTTTCTAAAACCTATAATAGTGTCAGGTATCAAAATAATCGTAATAAAATCATCTTTTTTTCTTAACTTGACGAGCCACCTGTCAAAAAATGCAGTTTTATGTCGTATACAAATCCCCCGAATTTTATTCCATTATCTTAAAAAATAAAAAAGTTGTGTGTACACCCGGTATATTCTGTGATATCTATAACTAAGTTCGGTAACTTAAAAACTTGATAACCTATAAATTAAGATATTTAAGCTATGAAAGGTTTTTTTGATTTAGTTGATTTCTCGAGACGTTTTTTCAAGTTTTTTATTGGTAAAACAGCTGCCTGTCAAAAAATTAAAATAAATAGGAAAATAAAGTTTTTATAAATTAGCAAAAACACAATGTAAATAACTTTCGACAACAGAGGGCTCTGAAAATAAATTAGGAGTTGGATCTTTTTAGGAAAATTCCAATGGTAAACGTATGTGCGTCGCTTGATGCCTTTAACTAGAAATTTGCGATTTCTGGTATGGTTTCCATTGGAAACAAGAAGGCTGTATAAGAGGTAAATATTAACGTATACTCGTAAGCGTTTCTCGGGGTCCAATCACCAATTCAAGATGTCATTTCAATGCCATATTATAAGAAACACTTTATGTAACTTTTTTAATAAGGCCTTGCCTGTCCATTAACAAATTTCTGAATAAGTGCGGTAAAGAGATTCGCGATCATCACTGCCGAAATTATTTGAATATGAAATTAAATTCCTCAGTACCATTAGGTTTCTATTATACAACCTGTGGACCAGTTTATGGTACAGTATAATGGTTCTGAATTTTTGATAATTAAGGTATTTAAAAATTTGCATCCGAGCAACTTCAATATAAGGCCCTCTTAACCGCTCTAAGTGGAAACTTTTTTATAGTCTGGCAAGGTCTGAGGACCGCTATTTTTCTTTGACCATTTTAAAGATTCCGTAGAATATAATATAATGCAAAATTTAGCATTGCTGCTTTGACGTTATTGACCCGAATTATGTAACAAATTTGTAACTGTCTAGCACATTATAACCAATGATCTGCTACCTATAGATGGAGCAATAACAAATGAACCTACTGACAAAATCGTATTCCATTCTAAAGTAACTCCTGTTCCCAATTGTGCCCCTCCACTTTGTTTGCCAAACGTATGCTCTTAAAAGTAGTTATTAACACTATAATGATAGTAATAATACTAAACGTCTTTTATTGAGAACAAATAAATAATCTACAATTTCAAAAATATAAATAATATATCATGATACCCATAATAAAGGCAAAGTTTATTAATTAGTTGTTATAGGGCTATTCTTTCACTTAACCCTTAAAGTAATATATAAATTACGGCTATAATAATATTTTAAAAGTAATAATACCAAAACTTATTTATTAATTAACATATTTATCCCCAAAACCATAAATCAACAGGTTCTACCTTTTTTCAAAAGAGAAAATATATGACGTTATATGGTAAATTTAAATCGTTGTCTAAACCCATAGACATTTCCTTAAAAATTATGCAGTTTGGCAACGTAAAAGTGGCAGCGTTTTTATTGGTCTTGACGAGATCGTGACGTTTTTCATTCATAATTTCATTGACGTTTGGTCGTTCTTAGAGAGTTGTTTAAAATTTGTTTCGGTTTATCGGTTTTGTGTAATAATTGCTGTCTTTTTAGTGTTTTGTGATATTTTTTTGAAGACTAATTAAGATGGGTCGCAAGTGTGAAGTGTGCAAGAATGCGGAATATAATAATTCTGCAGTTACTTTTCAAAGGTGATTACATAAAAAGTTGGGTTATTTGTAGGTTAGGATTAACTGTTCATAGGTAACAAAAATAATGTCATTTTTTTTTTAACTACTTTTTCTACTTTTTAAGCATCCCTGGCAAAGATCTTAAAATTAGTAAACCTTAAATGCAACTTTCTTCGTAATAAAATATTTTTTTTTAAATGATTAAGGTGTTAAAAGGTGTTTAGTCACTCAAACATAATAATAATAATAATAATAACAATAATAATAACGTTGAATAACTTTAAAGTTTAAAAATGTGACATGACACCTTTATCCACTAACATCTTCAATTAATACTTTACATTTTTGGAATAAAATTGTAATATTTAACGTATAAATGTAAAAAAAATTTGTATGCATGCAAACCTTTTTAGCAACTTAATTTTTAAATAATTTACTATAAATAATTTCAACTTTCAAATTATCCCCATGGCCATGTCTCTTTTCTGCAATGATATGGTACCAGATCATATATTTTTATTATAAGCATGCCTGAAAATCCAGAGAAGAGGAATATTTGGTTCGCTTTCTTAGGATTCGATAAAAACAAGCCTTTGCCCAAGCGTTCCCGCATATGCTTGGATCACTTCCTTTTAGTAGTTAATTCCTGTAATAAACTATAGTTACTTCAGAATAAAGATATATAATATGATTATTATTATTTTTGTTTTTATATGCTAGTTTTATTTCTATGCGTTACTTTTATAGGAATATGTAACCGTATTGGTAGTGTGTAAATATTGGTTTAATAGCTTTTAATATTAGACCAAGATTTTTATTTTATAATGTAAAATATTAATATATATATATATAACGCGTCTGGGGATGGGTTTGGCAGAAGGAAACAGACAAAACTCTTTTGAATTAATATCTTAGGTCCGGCACTTGTACCGCTTTTGTGAGCGCTCTTGCAAAATTTTTTGTCTACAGAATAACCCCTTTACGACTGACCTTTTCTAAGGTACCGTACTGGGACCCACCGGGTTCTATAATTCCCGTCGATAATCGATCCTGACAAGTAATTTGTCTTTGAGCCCTGTTTCCTTCTGCCAAACTGAGCCTTACTGATGAGCCGTAATAACGGCGAAACGCGTCTGGGGATGGGTTTGGCAGAAGGAAACAGACAAAACTCTTTGATTTAATATCTGTGCCGGCACTTGTACCGGTTTTGAGAGCGCTCTTGCAAAATTTTCTGTTTTTACAGAATAACCCCTTTACGACTGACCTTTTCTAAGGTACCATACTGGGACGCAAGATGTCCCACCGGGTTCTATAATTCCCGTCGATAATCGATCCTGACAAGTGATTTGTCTTTGAGCCCTGTTTCCTTCTGCCAAACTAAACCTCACTGATGAGCCGTAATAACGGCGAAACGCATCTGGGGGATGGGTTTGGCAGAAGGAAACAGACAAAACTCTTTTGAATTAATATAGATGTTTACACTGATCAGTTTTTGTTTTCTTTTACCTTTACCAGTAAAAAAAATATTTAGACCATAGAAATATTTCGATTTATTTCCTTATGGGTATGGTCCGAATCATTTTCAGCAGCCACGACAGATTAACCATAAAAATCTGGTTATATTCGGGACGACAAATCACCGTGTTGGTTAAAAACATAACATCTAATTTTTAATAGATTTATTACTTACAGGAATGCTAATACACTTACCATTAGTTTAAGATTGTTTTTCTGCATAAAAATAATAAATTACCAGTCAAACATTTTGAAAACAAATTCATAACAAAAAAAATTCATAATGACAAGTGACAGAGAAATCAGTAACCAGGCTTCTAATGCCGGTGAGCATTTTGACACTTGAATGATCACATTTCTGAAAACCGTGTTTCGAAATTGACCTTTTTTTTTGTTACCATTACCATTTTCGGGCCATCCCCTTAGTCAATCATTGCAAGTCAATAGGTAATTTCCATTTGCTCCTTTTTAAACAGCTAAGCAAAGTACCTAAATATCTTTGCTGAGCTAAGTTGTTAAAGGAACTTCGCTAACAACTTCGTATAGTTCGTGTTCGTATGGGAAATAGAGAGGGGCATCCTTGACCGCGGCAAGGGGGAAGAAAAAATCTTTGTTGTGCTTTTCTTCGCTATTGAAAAGCAACGTAAAAGGAACTTGGCTTTAGTAAACTTATTTCTTTTAAATTTCAATAAAATCTTACGGACCGTGTTTTAAGTAGTGTAATTATTTTTTAGGTCAGTTCAGTTTACCAAATAATGTTAAATTTGTAGCTATCCAAAGTTTCCCTTATAATAATTATTACAAACAGTAATTAACTTACATTGAATTTTACTGCTCCGCGGACCCTTTTTTCAATCATGTATTAATATTTACTGTTCTACAAACCTTTTTTTCACAAACGTTAAAAAATATTTAATTTCAGATTGGACAATTATATTTTATTGTGAACCCTTAAATGAGACGCCGCTGTGACCATGTGATAGCGCATAGTAACGAGGTAAAATTCTAACGCGACCAACGTAATCCCTACTCCCGGCCCACACCAAGCTCTTCACCTCCTCTCTCCTACAAACGATTTTGTCAGCAGATTTAAATAGCGTTTATGAATGGCGTGTGGCATCTATAGATAGCAGATCATTGATTATAACCACTTGGTGTCTGACATTACTTGTATGTTGCATTATATAAATCGATTTTTTGAAATTACGTGAAACTATTTCCTTTTCTGCAGCCTCTTTGTGGAGTTGGGCCGACTAAGCCAGCCATTTTTTGGTTTTCGACGTTTAAATTGGAAAATCTTATAAAAATATAGAGATTGCCGAAATGAGGTAATTAAAAATGTTCCTACTTTCGTTGGAAGTTTATCGATCGGAACGACGATGTAAACTTATTTTAATCAAAACGTAGGCCCTTTTTTCCCTAACAAATCGATTTATTGTCCGGTAAGCTCTTAATGCTGTACCTTTCTCTCTTTAATAAATCTCTTGTAATCTCAAACCCTCCTTTCCTTAATACATTTTTATGCCCCATAAGTCTTAGGTATTAATTTATGTGATTTAATATACCACTAAGTATCTAACAGATTCCCCCGTGTTCTTTTTTCCGCTGAAATATTTGCAAAAGGTGCCTGCCTTATCTACTTGAATAACCTTTATAAATTTACCCAGTTTTTCTTTTCCCGACTTTTATTCCAAGACGCTCGTTCAGGTGAAGTCTTTAGACAAACAACCTTATAGGTATAAGAAATAACTTATTCACGTTTTGTCGAAATTTTATACTAAGGGTTTTTGAAAGCATTTTTTGTTGTTTTGGTTTCAAATAAATAATATTTTGTTAAAAAATATATTACCAACATATTTTTCACGCTAGATAAATACATAAGTACAGAGTGACCACGTGACCAGTGTACAACGTTTATCACAGAAGTTGCCAAAATAGGGTTCTCGAGAAAGGTAGATACTTTTTCGGGAAATAAAATGCGTATGCTCAGTGGCGCACTGGGGCACGTGCCCCCCCCCCCCCCCAACAAGTAGCTCAAAACCGGAGTACTCGATTGTTGAAATACGTAACCGACATCACTCGGTCTAGCACTGTGCGCAAGTTCTACTATTTGCTTACTAATAAAGTAGCGACTACTCGATCGATTAATAATTATAGTTTTTTTCGTCGCAAAGTAATATAAATGGAATGAGGTGGTTGCAATAATTGTCGGGGAACTAAGACCTAACATTTTGCTTTTAGATTTTCGTATTTTCTTTAAAGAGAAACACTATAAAAATAAACATTTAAAGTAGCCCTAGTCAAGGAAAGGTAATTTCGTGATAGGATATCTAATTTCGTGATATGGGGTAGGTATTTCTGAGTCACCTACCAGCTTCTATTAATTCAGATATTTCATAACTGCGATATTTTCTTTTGCTTGCTTGCATTTTAAAGCTGAAATTAAAAACAACAATAGGTAACTTCGTGATAGGATATCTAATTTCGTGATATGGGGTAGGTATTTCTGAGTCACCTACCAGCTTCTGTTAATTTAGATATTTCATAACTGCGATATTTTCTTTTGTTTGCTTGCATTTTAGAGCTGAAATTAAAAACAACAATAGGTAATTTCGTGATAGGATATCTAATTTTGTGATATGGGGTAGGTATTTCTGAGTCACCTACCAGCTTCTATTAATTCAGATATTTCATAACTGCGATATTTTCTTTTGTTTGCTTGCATTTTAAAGCTGAAATTATAAACAACAATAGGTAACTTCGTGATACTAGGTATAACTTCGTGATATGTTCAATTACGTTTCTTTTGGGTTAGGTTCGGGTTTGTTCGGGTTTGTTCGTAAGCAATGATAAAAATAACATAAACTTGGAATACGGGATAATTTTACTGCATACAAAAAAAAGATATTTAAAATTGAACAACCATTGAATTTTTTCATCTTTAATAGAAGTCAGAAATCATAAGAAATTAGCTCCACGGAATAATCAATTACGGTAAAACTAAGCCAGAATTTGTTAATCGGATTTGACAAAAAGATTCCCAATCTAAAATACTATAATTGATATAAATTTCATAGGCCTACCTTTCAGTTAATCCTGTTGAAGCGGCAGATCTCTTTTTAATTGCAAAACCCGCGAAAAAGCACGTAGAAATACGCATGATATGGAAACAACGTTTTCTTAATGTCTGGTATGTTCGTGATATCGAAACGCGACAAGTAGCGCCATCTAGTAGCATTGTATGCTTTCCACTAGCCGAGAAATCATCCATCTAAAGCAACAGGCAACTTGCTGACAAATTTTTATAATTCTATCACGAACTTACCTCCCAGACAGCACAAAGACATCTTAAAGATATCCAAAAGATGTCAACAATAGACATTCATGACGTCTTATGGACGTTTCTTAACGCCATCAAGACATCTTATGGATATCTTAAAAAGGTCGTATGTTACAAAACCCAACGTCTATACCACATCTTATGGACGGCTTACAGATATCTTATGGACACCTTATAGATGTCTCATGGATACCTTATAGATGTCTTATGAACATCTTATAGATGTCTTATGAATACCTTATACATGTCTTATGGACACATTAGATACATTTTATAGGCCAAACCGCAGAGCCCTAAAACATTTTGTTTTGTTTGTTAAACATGAAACATCATATTGCTTAATAATTGATTTTATTAACGTATTACATAATTAAAACTTTTTTAATAATGAATTTCGCCTATCTGTGGCCCTTCTGAGCCACGTCGCGATGGCATCCTCGGCATCTTTTCTACTGTTTTGAAGCCATGTTTTGTCAGCAGATTTATTGACACTGCATCCACTGATTATAGACCAATTTTGATTATTCGAAAACTAAAAACAAACACCACACCATAGAAAAATACGTACCATAAAAAACGTTTTTTAATCTACAATTCGTTTTCTTTTAATGGTTCACTAAGTAGAAAGTAAAAAACTGCAAGTCATCATCAGCAAAACTATCAAAAATCAAGCTCTTCGACAGTTGACAGTGTTGACCTTGCGTCAATTTCAAATGGCAAAGGGGAGCGCTTTGTTGCCAATCCTAAGTTGTTCGCGATGTTGCCAAATTTACCGATTCTAAAATTTAACTCTATTGTTTGTCGTTTACAAAAAAAAAACGATTCAAGAAAACGTCCGAATTGGTAACAATCATTTAAATTCGATTAGACAAGTATACAAAAAAATAATAAAAGTTCTGAGAACGGCGATGGTCGGGTCTGTTCGGGCTGACGATCCGAGATGGCGGCAATCCAAAGTGTCCATTTAAAAAATATATAAGCTAGAGAAAGACAGGGATACTACAAAGACAGAAGAGAGACAAATCTCTTTCTGTGCTATAACCTAAAAAAAAACACGAACGTCATATTTACGATATTTTAGCGACATCTTATGGACGTCATCTTACAACATCTTATGTATGTCTTGAAAAAAACGTCTTTAAGATGTCTTTTGTAGGTCTGCAGGCGTTCAGACATAATTAAGACCTAAAATCGACGTCTTTAAGACATTGTGTGCTGTCTGGGCTATGCCACGAAATTACCTTACTTCACCCTACCTAAATATACATACAAAAACAACAAAACACAAAACTAAAACATAACCTCAACATTATACAAAGATAGAGATGGACTTAAATATCGATGACTTTTTAATTTTAAAAGTTCTATCTATACTCGATTTGTTTTGAAAATTTCTAAAATAAATTTACTTATTTAAGGCACATTCACTTGTCCCATATCCTTAAACATTGTATGGATATTTTCATCCGAGATAAATGTAAAATTATAAATCGGTTAGGTATTCTATTTATGCTCTATAGATGCCCCTTTTTTTCTGTGGTTCAACTCAGTTGACATGCTTGGTGGGTTGCCTGATATATTTTTTCTTTTTGATAATTATTATTTTTATCATAAATACTCTTAGGTTCCCAAAAATAACGAAAAAAATATTTTTTTTATTTGCAGTAATGCCCTAGTGTACTTTACCCCACCTAGCACCCCTATTTACTTCACGGGTTCCGTAAGTTTGTTAATTTTTAAATAGTTTTACTGTCAACTTCGTCGGCCATCAGCTGTTTTATATTTTAACACACGTATTGAAAAAACATATTTTTACACGCGTGTGATATAAATAACTTTCTAGCTAAGTAAGGCGTGCTTTTTTTCTCATTTTCATAGGTGGTCATAGGAAAACGTACGATTCATAATGTATTAAGTAATAGCTTTACATAATAATATGTTAAATTTATATGCTGTTAAAAGTAAACCATTTTAACATCTCTGGCTGTTCAAGTGTTCTTACCGGGCCAATTATATACTTGGCAGTATTGATAATTACTATAAAGTTTCCATAGAATAAACTAATTATTATTTCAGGTCTTTGTATTAATACCTACTTATTTTAGTTCCATGGTGATAAAATCTATAATTATAGCGGCAACCTTGCTTTTCTTTTTCACGCGTCGGCCATTCACGGATAGCAATAAGAACGAGTGTAGTTATCGAACAAACTCTTTTTTCTTCTGTGAGCAATAGTAGTATTTGTTTTTGCGATATCGTGGTTAGTTGTCGGAATACTCATAGTTGTACTTTCTATGTTTTTTTTTGAGTTTTTTGTAAAGGATTTATTATTTGATTTTTTTTTTTTTTTTTTTAAACATCCTTTATTCAGATAATTGACAATCTTTAGATTATACAGTCTCAATAAATATAACATCTAAATCAAGGTAGCCCTCAAAACAATGCTCTGAAGCATTGGTACCGAAGGCAATTTTTTGTTATAATATTAACATCATTGGCAACCAACATATCCATATATATACTATATAATACATGTTAAGTGTATAGAAAATACTCCCACTTAAAGACTAGGTACATCAAATATAATTTTTTTCACTTTATTTACAAATACCCGTTGACGGCCTTCTTTTTTTATTTTAGGCGGTAAGTTGTTATAGGTTTCAGAAACCGCATTAATCGGGCTGCGTAATGCCTTATTTGTCCTTGCACCATCCAAACGAATATCATCACTGTTTCTTATGTCATGCCTATGAATCTGATTTACATATTGAATTCTACTATTATTGCACTTTGATTTATTATTTAATATCTTATATATTAATTTTGATTGTTCAAGAATTAGAATTTGGTGTATAGGCTGAAGTTTAAGCACTTGGTAAACAGTCTCTGTATGAGTGTAATAATCAAGGTTAAATAAAATTTTTAGACTTTTTTTGAAGTGATTTGATTTAACTAAAGTTGGTGAGATTGCATGTTCCACACACTGGTATCAGGTACCGCAAAATTGATAAGAAATACTCATTACCTATATATTTAATACTTGGCATTTAAGGATAAAAAAGTGTCTACATCTATATAGTGCTCATATCAGAGAGATTATCTTTTCTTTTACTTGATCAATATGTGCTGCCCAGTTTAACTATTCATCAATTACCAAATCCAAATATTTTATTTTGTTAGTTTTTTCTACAGTGATACTATTTATCTGAATGTGGACATTCTTAATTAACCTATTTTTTTGACTAAATATCATAAACTTTGTCTTGTCTATATTTATTTTTAATTTATTTTGCAATAACCATATGAAATAAAGTCTTAAGTCACTGTTCACTATAATTTCCAAATCCGTAAAATTTTTAAATTTGTAAATAAGCACCGTGTCGTGTCATCCGCAAAAGTATAGTATTCCGCTATTAGGCTCGCCAAGCTCAAGCTTAACACAAACAACGTCTACAATAATGGACCCAACACCGAGCCCTGAGGGACCCCGCAGTTAGTAACACGTGTTGTACTATTGCAATCATTTAAGCATATGTATTGTCTTCGATTACTTAAATATGATGCAACAATATTCAGAGCAACACCTCTAAATCCCATATTTTCAAGTTTACTCAGAAGCAGTCTATGATCGACAACATCGAAGGCCTTTCTTAGATCTATAAAAACTGCCAGGGCAATAGTTCCCTTGTCCAAATCACCTGAAATTGAGCTAATCAAATCCGCCGTGGCACTCAGTGTGCTACTGTTACTTATAAAACCATATTAATAAGGGTCGGGTGTAATATATTTAGACATAAATGACATAAACCTTTTTTTTATCACAATTTCAATGATCTTAGAGAAAACGCTAATGAGAGATATCGGTCTATTATTGTTCTTCGATGTTCTCGATCCCGACTTAAACACTGGACAAACCTTAACAGTCTTCAGCTCTTCAGGGAATATGCCCGTGGTAAGTATATTATTTATTAAAACTGTTAGTATTATTACGATATTATCCATAATATCAATGATGTTGTGGACTGTTATACCATCCCCACCAGGAGCAGCATCCCTTTTTAGATTCATTATGATATCATCTATCTCCAATTCATTAGTAGGTTCCAAGTAAATGCTTTTATCACATGTAACCTCATTCAGCATTACACCAGGACCAAAACGAGCTTTCTCCGCTTCAACCTCTTTTACTATTTCTAAGCCTATCTGTGAAAAATGTGTATTCAATGTATTTGCAATCGTCTGAACATCTGTAACCACTGAGCCAGCAACCTCCAATTCATCAACACTGTCCCGACAGACGTTACTACTCATAAAGGAATTAATAATATTCCATTGTTTTTTTCTATTCTCGCCCGCCTGTTGCCATTTGTTTCGAAAATACTTATTTTTCAACACTTTTATCCTATTTGTTACACTGTTTTTTAATATTTAAAATTTTTCTCTTGATTCATTACTTCTGGGATTCTTTTTATGATATTTATATGCATTATCTTTATCTTTTGTTAATTTTATAAGATCCGGTGTGACCCAATTATTATTTACATGACACTTAATGAGTTTGGTCGACTGTGAGGATTGCTTCGCCTCATTGATTACCTGTATCAATTCTTGAAATTACTTTATTTCTAAATCGTTAAATTTTTGTTGAAAATTTATCTTAAAATTTTTAGTGCTAAAATACTGTTTTTGAATACACACTTTTGTTTAGAGAATACTAATTTCTCCTCTACTCTTAATACTATCCTTTGATTGTTATAAGTAATCACAAAATGGTGCCTTAGATTTTTTTAATCCGGAATTATCTTTTCACAGGTTAGGTTATAATCTGTATTATTTGCCCATTCAGGAAAAGTGTAAAAAAAAATTATTCTTGTTAACATTTTTATCTGTGGGATAACTTTTAAGGATACCATTATTTCAACAATTAATATTGTCATGGGTTCAAGCAGGATATTAATAATTTGGACCTTATGCATATATTTTACTCATTTTCTCTGAAATTTGAAACATTTCACCAAACGGTTCCGATATTAAACCGGGGAAATTATAGACAGCTCAGATAATTATTTAAAAATATTTTATACATATTTTAGAATAAATTTTGGGTCATGGCAAGACATTGCGATACCCCTGTATTATTATCTACTATGTAGCCCTAAGAACGGTAGTAGATCATACTTCGGAAACGTAGACGAAACTCATATTCATTGGTAGTAAAAATAATTTAAAAAAAAAGTAAGAATGACAACTAAATTGCTGCAAAATTACACAGGCCTGCATTTTTTAACACTTTGAAAGTTGATTTAAAAATTTTAACTGTTTTCTAGTAATTGGGTAGCGCTGATTTCAAATCTGCTTTCAGTTTTTTTATATCACGTAAGGTTATTTTTCAAACCGGTAAAATCCAAAAATATAGAAAAAACACGATTTATTTCATTTATAAGCTAGTTTTTTAATATATTAAGGAAAAAAAAATACAAAAATATACAAAATATACACATATAAACTATTATAAATGATTATTTATTTGTTACGCTTCTTCAAAAAACGTTTTCTTTTTTCAGAAAAACTTCTTTTGGTTGTTTTTCTGTTTCAGCTAAAGGAAGATCTCTTCTCAATGTCCAACAGAAATCATTTTCGTGTGCCAGCGTCCCTGGTATCTTTTTTCCATCTCTTTATTATATTAATGAAATCTTTTACCTTGCTCTTTACCCACGTCCCCAAGATTTTCCGGGAATTAGTCCGTAAAAAGTGAATTTTTATGATAATATTCTGAAATTCCTGAAAATTTCCAGCATATTTTCAACGATCTCAACATAGTAGTAATGTAGGTTCAACTTCTTTAAACGCATTCCATGCATGTTTTTCCTTATCTTCCATTACCTTTTCAAATTCTGTATCTTTCATCAAGCTGCTAATCTGCGGCTCTACAAAGATTCCCTCCTTTAATTTTGCCTCTGACAGAGCCGGAAATGTTTTACACAAATATTTAGTACAATTTCCTTCTTTGTTAAATGCCTTAACAAATTGTTTCATACGTCCAAGTTTTATGTGAAGTGGTGGAAGTAAAACTTTTTGAGGGTCAATAAGACTTTCGCGAATTACATTTTTGTTTCCAGGTGTTGAAGTCTCTCTTTGTGACCAGTCCCTTTTTATCCAATGCTGTTCTCGATTCCTGCTAGCCCACTCACACAGAAAACATGGAAATTTAGTAAATCCAGACCGCTGACCTAGGAGAAGACTTAAAATGTTTAGATCTTCACAGACTTCCCAGTTGTGATTTTCATATTGTATTCTTAAAAGTAATTCCTCTAAATTTTCATAGTTTTCCTTTAACTTAACTGTATGGCCGACCGAAACAGAAGCAAAAACATTGTCATTATGTAAAAGAACAGCTTTAAAGTTCCTTTTTGAAGTCGATAAAAAGTCTCCAGTCGGAAGGTGTGTAGCACCACAGAAAATCATTTTTTATTCATCAATCATTTAGAATTTGAAGCACTACATTCATTTTAAAATGTATTAAAACGCCTATTATAATTTTTTTTTTAATTTTTTCTTTTTTTTTGCAAAAAAAATCTGTGGGTGAAATAGATCAATTGTATTTTAATTAGTTATTTCTATATAAAAACTGAACTCAACAAACAAAAATCACGTCATCACAAATTTCATGCAGGCCTGTGTTATTAACATCGAATAATTTACGGAAAAGAATACCCATTGCCATAGTCATTACGTTCCACCAACAAGTCACAAGAAATATTACTTCCCTTTTATTCCAAATTTACAACATTCCCTATTTTAGAAAGTTTTATTTATCAGGAGAAATCCGTTCTTATCCTCAACAAATAATAACTGAAATATGGTCCAAAAACCAGGCGCGCAAAGACAAAGAAATATGATAGCATTACGGAAATTTCAATATTTAGTCTCGAAAAAATATTACCCAAAGGAACATTTGCGTTTGAATAAAATATTGGTTAAAATAAATTACATGGTAACTTTGGCCGTTAAATGGTAAAAAAATTTATCCTCAGAGTGAAATAGAGCACGTATTACTATGTCTTAAATTATTACACTGAAAAGGTATCCTACCTAGAATAAAAGTGAAGGTAAATAGAATAGAAGTTTTTATTTTTAAGAAAATTACATTTTTATTTGCACTAATACCCTAATGTGCTCTAACCCCACCCAACAACATTTTGTCAAATTTATGTGCTCACCAATGTTTTCGATTCTGTAAAATAAAGAATTAGAACATGTTTGAAAAAAGTCTGTTCTTTAGTTAAAATTTATAATTTTAGGTTCCTTGTTGAATATGTCTTTTTTTAAATTTCGCATGGTGCAATGAAAATGAATAGTTATTTTTGTATTAAGTGCGCAAAATAGGTGTTTTTTTAATGGTACACGAGATTGTAAATTTTTACCGAGACCGTTAGGTCGAGGTTAAAAATTCAATCAAATATGCCATAAAATCACTTTTGCGCGCGAAATAAAAACAACATTTTTTCTACAACTGTTTGTTGTTAACTATTTTTTATCGTGTTTGGAAAAAAAATCTAAAATCATAATTCATTTAAGGTATTATTTTTTACACCTATTCCCATTACTATGGAAACCTAAAATTGTTTAAATTTTATTGATTGTCAAATCTATCGTTTTTCGTGTCAAAAGTTTATAGTTGTTTGCTCAAGTTTGATACCATTTAAATGTCTGAAAGTGATAGTGAGACGCCTCACGAAATTACGGATGCGGCAGAAATCGTTATATCAAATCTTTTGCCCGTGAAATCAAGAATCAAATATGAGAAAGTGTACACTCAGTTTCGCGAGTGGTGCAATATAAAGAAAGTAAAAACAGTAACAGAAAATGTTTGGCTCTATTATTTGGAGGAAAAGTCAAAAATTTTAAAGCCACCTACACTATGGAGTATTATACCTATTCGATGCTTAAAAGTAGCCTAAACATAAAGGAAAATTAACATCTGCAGCGGTTTACTAAATTGGTTCCATTTAGAGCAAATCCATTGGATATAGAGGAAAGAAGTTTAAAGTATTAACAAAGGAGGATGTAACAAGATTTATAAAGGAATCCGATGATGAAATACATTTACTTATGAAGGTATACAACATTTACAAGCAAATATTTAAGTAATTTAAATACATTTAACTATTTTATTGTAGGTTGTTTTAATCTTCTGGATAAGTGGCGCTTGCCGTCGCGAAGAATTAACCAAGATGACCATTGATAACATTGAAGATGTTGGAACTATATTAATTGTAAAAATACCAGATACAAGAACCTATTGTGAACGAACCATTATTATACCCAATTTGGAATATATCGATATCTACAAAAGGTATAAATCTCTGCGACCGTCCCACACTTCAAGTAACCGATTATTTCCAAAATATGCTAAAGGAAAATGTGTAAATCAACATGTTGGAGTCAATAAAATAGGAGAAATGTCAAGTCTTATTGCAAAATGGCTCGGCAAAGAAATGTTCAAAAGTTATACAGGCCACTGTTTCAGAAGAAGTTCTGCGACGCTACTAGCTAATGCAGGGGGCGACCTGATTTCTATCGAACGTCACGGAGGTTGGAAATCTAGTTCAGTGGCGGAGGGTTACATAGAGTATAGTTTGGTGAACAAAGTTGAGATTTCCAATAAAATTTTAGAAAGTTCTTCCAATAAAATCTTAGAAAGTTCATCTGCAGTAAATGTATCGCACAAAATATCTAATAGTTCTTGTATTTCCGACCAACAATGTGTAACATCGCCTACTGGAATTAATATAGGGAACAATTACTCTAACTTCACCGTTAATTACTATTCTAATAAAGATTGTTAATTTAATTCACTTTAATCATAAATTTTTTATAAAAAATGTTTTGGAAATTAATTTTTGCATTTTTATACGAAAACATCAATCAGCTGAGCTTGCCGTGAAAAAATATCATTTTTTTACGGTGAAAAATTACATTTTTCTCCAAATGACATTAAAAGCGGTCTTTTAATGACACCTGACAGGCTCAAAAGGTGTATTTTTTCTGCCTGTGGACTTTTTATGCCTAGGCAGAAAAAATACACCTTTTAAGCCTGTCAGGTGTCATTAAAAATTAAAATTTAAAATGACAAGTAAACACAACAATTCAATAAATGTCATAAATAACATACATAAATATAAAAAATACGATTTTGCGTGAAATTGGAACAAATTTAAAGAAAAAATAATATGTTTTACTAGGCAGAAAAGCAGATTTAATGCCGCGGATGGTTTCCCAGCCTCGGCTGCGCCTCGTCTATGAAACACCAGCCGCGGCATTAAATCTTGTGCTTTTCTGCCTAGTGAAACAAATAACTATTTTTTACGGTAAAAGAAAGCGACGTTTTGTGCATCCATAGTAACCAAAAAAGTCATCTTTTTTTGACAGTTGTAGAAAAAGAACTTTACATACATTTTGTTTTTTTTTTAATTATGGGACCACTAGTTTTTTTATGATGACAAATCTAAAAAATAAGGGCAATTAGGTCAGGCAACTCAATATAAACATGTCGACTGGGTAGAGCGGAAATGGAATACCGATTTATAATTTAAGAATCTCTACAATCTGGGACAGAATATTAATATACAATATATAATATTTAAGGATAGGGGGTAAATAAATGCGTTTTATGTAATGAAGTTTAATATCATGATAATGTGAGCAAATCACATGTAAACTTTTCATAATTATTAAGATATCGATATTATTCAACTTTATCGCTATCTATAATTATTGAGGTTATGAGTGTTATTTTCTTGTTTTTTTTTGTTTTTCAGGTACAGGGTGGCCCTTTAGTGTGGCAAAGTACAATAGCTCCGTTACCATTTCAAATACATTAAAAATATTAATACAAAAGTTGAAGGGCAGTAAGTGACTTATAACGTAAAATTATTTTTAACTCTATAGGGTGGCTCAAAAAAGTGGAACAATAAAAAATGTACTTTTTTCAAATGGAACACCCTGTATATTTTTTCATTTTTAAATTCCACATAAAATTATAATTATTTTTTATTAAATACATTATTAGTCTATACTTTATAGTTTCCGAGATATTGACTCTTGAAAAGTGACATTTTTGAACTTTGACAGCTTCTAGCTTTCTAACAGTACGTCTTAGAGCAAAACGGCTTACATGTCCCTATCTTTAATTTTTATTATCTTCCCAAAAAAATCAACTTCCGGTTAAACCGGATGTTACTCGAAAGCAGGAAATATAGTTGTTCCGGTTTAACTGGAAGTTGATTTTTTTGGGAAGATAATAAAAATTAAAGATAGGGACATGTAATCCGTTTTGCTCTAAGACGTACTGTTAGAAAGCTAGAAGCTGTCAAAGTTCAAAAATGTCACTTTTCAAGAGTCAATATCTCGGAAACTATAAAGTATAGACTAATAATGTATTTAATAAAAAATAATTATAATTCTATGTAGAATTTAAAAATGAAAAAATATACAGGGTGTTCCATTTGAAAAAAGTACATTTTTTCTTGTTCCGCTTTTTTGAGTCACCCTATAGAGTTAAAAATAATTTTACGTTATAAGTCACTTACTGCCCTTCAACTTTTGTATTAATATTTTTAATGTATTTGAAATAGTAACGGAGCTATTGTACTTTGCCACACTAAAGGGCCACCCTGTATATATTATTCATTTGGGGAAAGGATCTAAAGAGCTAAAAAAATCAGAAATAAATTTTTTTTATTTTTTATTAATTTGTTTATTTTCATGGTTGTACATTGTGTAGCAGTCTGGGAATTTTGAGGTAGGTTAGGTTAGAATGGCAGACCTCTGGCATTATCCAAACAGTCACACGTAGTCCTATAAGGATCGTTGTGGTACCACACATGTTCTGCGGAACCTATTTGCATCAGTTTCCTGATGGTTAACGCGATCGTAGAAGAATCTTGACAGCTCATTCAAACCAGCCACTGCTGTTAATAAACTTCGTAAGTCGACCCAGTTGCAAGCTGCTCGCTTCCTACAGATCATTAAAAAATGGTTCGCCCAGGGCGCAAAACCTTCTTCTTGCGAGGCCGGGGCATTTACACAAAAAATGCTGAATACTTTCCTCCTCTTCTTCATCTCTGCAACTTCTACAGGAATCGTTAGTTGGTACTTGTATACGGTCAGCGTGTCTACCGAACAGGCAATGTCCGGTGACTATGGCAGTGATTTTTCTTAGGTCCTTCCGACTGTGCTGTAATAGCGCTGTGGTTCTGCTGTTATCAAGTAGGGGCCACAATTGCCTGGAGATGCTACAAGTTTTAAGCCCTGTTCATCTACTTTGCGCAAGTTGTTTAGCTGTTCGATCTATCTCTTCTTTAACTGATCCCAGTGATCTAGCCACAGTATTATCTGCTAGTTTGGCAGATATGCTTGCGCCCCCCCCCCCCCCCTGGCGAGCGCATCAGCAATCTCGTTGCCATATAATATGTTGCTATGTCCAGGAATCCAATAAAAGGTGATTCGATGTTGAGCCTCAGAATAAGGACTATACAGAAGCGACAAAGCGCATCGGCCCAAAATTTTTAGGAGGGGGGAATGAGGGACAACTGTCAAATCAAGCATCCGTCTGCTAAAAGTCTACTGACAATGACAATGACAAATGCTCATTTACGACCTTCCAATTTTGAAAAAATGAAAGTTCTTAGCCACACCGTGGCCAGTAAAATGAACACATATATGACTTTAGGTGCTCTACCTGCAGACGCGTTTGGTACAATTAAAGTCATAGAAAGGTTTAACAATTTGTTTGATATTTTAAATTCATTTTCCCTAAAAAATCCCAATACTTACCTCTTTTTGTGTGCGTAATATCATTTTCTTTATTATTTTATAGTCTTAAATATAGTTTATTATTTTTTTTGTTTGATGGTTGCGTCGAAGAACATGAATTTGAACGTCGCCATCGCTTTATAACTATTTGTAATGTTTATTTTATTTATTAAAAAAGACATTTTGTATTGTATTATTGTAATTAAGGCCGCATGAATTTATGTATCTACTTATTATGTAAGAAATGTATGTAATAAAAAATTTCATAAATGAAAAACAAATTTTGAAACGGCAACATTTTAAAACATATTTATCTCTTGATTTTAAATGAGTATTGTCTAAACTCACTTAAAATTAAGTTGAAATATTTTTTTTACATTTTCTTACATTATGCGGATATTAATATTATTTTCCAGTGTACAACCCGAATTGTAAGAGTATACTGAGTTTCTCTCAGTGTAAAATGTAGGATATGCGCCACACACGTCAAGCGTGACGTCACAGAATCGTTTCCCATATAAGGAATGCTATTGAGAGCTCTTTGTCGCTTCTTTATGGTCATTTATTCTGAAGTTGAGCACCAAGTGTGCAGAGATTGTTGCCACAGCGCCTTACTAATTATGACTTAGTAAGTACTGCTGGACCAATCACCTTAATGGCTGCTTGCCAGGGTGATTCCGCAGGATATTGACTGTTTTATCCACTGCAAAAATTTCCGCCTGGAAAATGATGCAGTAGTCTATAGTAGGGAGTCTATACTATACGACCTCTGTGGTAGGTTTAATTTTAATTTTAATTAAACAATTGTACAACTTACCAATTTTGATCGATGAGGAATGAGGACGGCGCATTATACCTTATTAAATTTGACAACATCGCCACAAATCCAGTACATATTTTAAATGTTAAGTCAGTAGCAGCAAATGTTAAGTTAGCATACCCAATAAATAGCTGAATTTTCTCGCTTATTATAGCAAAACGACATTTAAAAATATTTTTCATTCTCCCCTCCACGAAAATATACTTTTCTGTTTTAAAAGGGCAAGCGAAAGCGAAAGTAAAACATGCGAGGTGATCGGTTGCTAGGTATGAAAAACTTTCGTGCCCTGGACGACGAAATAAATAAAAATGTCAAATTAGTAATGTCAACACATCTTTAGTTGTACACCATTTAATGAAACTTTCATGAGTTTGGTTGTACCGATCTTTAGATTTGTCCGGTAACAAACTTCTACACGCAATATTCGCTGTTTCTTAAATAGAATTCATGTTTTGTCAAATTCTCGGCAAATACAAAACTTATCAACTATCATAACATCACTATTCAATAATATTATTTGATAACTGCCAAAATATTTTTTTTTATTGACAAGAAGGTTACCTTAGTAACGTTAACAACCTGGCTGTTTTTATAAGAGTAAGCCGCCTTTACCCATTTTATTACAATCGATTGAGGATTTTCAGCATCAAATTTGAATGTGTGTGTTTTAGGAAATCGAGAGGGAAAAATGAAAAATTTGATACATTACACGTGCAAAAGCCCTTTAGGTGCTCGGAGTATTTAAATACCATCGGCTACGCTATGCTTCGCCTCGGCTATTTAAACACACCTCGCACCAAAAAGTGAACTTTCGCAGCTTGTAATGTAAATAAATTATTTCTGTGACGTGCTTTCTTATCAGGACAATATACGGGTTTAAATATTTTAAGGTTTCCCCAACACACCGTATGTATAATGTATCAAAAACTTTCGAATGTTTCAATATTTATTTTTCATAACTTCAACATCTCATTTTTCTTTTGATTATTTGCCCCGGGCCCATTTCCTTCTCTCAAACTTTTTAATGCCTAAATTGTTTAAGTCCCTTTTCGATGGTAGACGCTAAATCAGGTTTGCCGATGCGGCCTACTGATAAAAACTTTTTTTAGGAAAGTTCGTTTTTCCAAAGTTGTACTTTTCAGTGGGTCTTTTAAGTTACTTTTGGGATATTTGATTTTTTGTAGAAAGTTTGATATATTTTTTTTCAGAGGAGAAAAGTTAAGCAACCGTACACTTTTTAATTTAGACTTATATTAGCATAATAGAAAATTTTAACTTAGGGAAAATAATGCGGTGTAATGTGTATCCCAAATTTATTGTTTACCATTCGTACACTTACACGAATGTTTAAATCAGGAAAGTTTGGTTGAATTTATAGCCGGTCTTAATTTATATTATCCCTTAGAAAATTGAACTTATAATTATAAATTAACAACTTTGCGATTTGGTAAGTTATTATAAGTATAGAAGAAAGAAAAGCACAAAGTCTTTCTCCACAATTTTTATTAGAAAAACTAGGTGAACCTAGAATAATTCATAATATCGACATGTTTCGAGTGTAGAAACACTCATCATCAGGAAAACAAAGTGAAAATTATTTATAATGCTGATGTTGTTAGCAATAGAGAAAATAATAGTGGGATTGAGCCGTAATGGAGCTTTTAATGGTGTACAAAAGGTGTAAAATTGAATAGTCAAAAGACCGATAATCAAGTCTTCGGCATACTGAAAAATCAAGGGTTAGTGCAGAGGCAGAAAAATGAGGAGAGCAAAAGAAAAATTAGGGAGTTTCAAAAAGAGTTATCTGTGAAAATCATTATTAAGTAGTGAACAATCTTGAATTTTATTCAGCTTTGTCAGAGACATGTGAAAGTATTGAAGTAAGATGGAAAGAAAAGGCCCAGTACCCCAACAGTATTTTACTTTAAGCTAAATGGTAAGCTAATCTACCTCATTTTATTAAATTTCATTTGCTACATTCCCCTTGCTATTTTTTACAGATGCTTCGACTTTTATGAAAAATAATTTTTTTTCTTTTTCTTTCCATCTTACTTCAATACTATCACATGTTTCTGACAAAGCTAAATAAAATTCAAGATTTTTCACTATACCTAATAATGATTTTCACAGTAATTTTTTTTTAAAACTCCCTAATTTTTCTTTTGTTCTCCTCATTTTTCTGCCCTGGACAGTACCTTTGCACTAACCCTTGATTTTTTAGCATGCTGAAGTCTTGATTTTCGGTCTTTAGACTATTCAATTTTACACCTTTTGTACACCATTAAAAGCTCCATTACGGCTCAATCCCACTATCATTTTCTCTATTGCTAACAACATCAGCATTATACTTTTCACTTTGTTTTCCTGATGAGAGTTTCTACACTCGAAACATGTCGATTTGTATTATTATGAATTATTCTAGGTTCGCCTAGTTTTTCTAATAAAAATTGTGGAGAAAGACTTTGCTTTTCTTTTTTCTATATAATTTAACTCCACTTTGAGTATGCACTACTTCTTCAATATTATAAGTATATCAACTATAGTGTTTCATAAGGTAGAAACAGAAAGTAAAAATAGATAATTTCAATAGTAAAACAACTACTTTAATTTGTGGTGTTCCTCAGGGTACTGTTTTATTTTACTTTATATTAATGAATTTATTTATAATTTTTATTCTTACTCTATATTAATGAAAATATTAAAATCAGAGTTAAATGGAAAACTATTTTCTATGTAGATGATACTGTATTAATAATACCAGCTAATACTTGGAATAAATGCGTTTTAAATTCAGAACTAGACATTTCAATAATAAAAAATAATTTGAGTTATCACCTATTAAATTTAAATTTAATTAAAACAAAATTTATTACCTTTTTTTTATAATAATACTAATCCGAATAATTTAAACGAAATTAAAATTCAAGATTTAAATTGTTTAGAAATATCAGATATAGTTAGAATTTTAATTATGCTAACTGTACTTGCCAAAATAAAATTAAAAAAGTTAAACTGCTACCTCTACAATAATAAACCATTTAAAAAAATTACAAAATAAACTTATTAAATGTATTTACAAGCTTCCTTTTTTAGAACCAACAATAAATTTATACAAACCACTAGGATATTTAAACTTGGAAAATTTGTATAAATTAAAAATATGTGTAATTATTCATTCAATATCCACTCATCAAAAAAAATCAAAAATCACATTCCAAAAATTAAATACCGTACATAATCATGACACAAGGCAAAATGAAAGTATTTTAGCAGTAAATATTAAAAGCAATATTGGTAAAAGATCATTATTATACAATGGGGTTATAATTTATAATACCCTACCAAATATGTATAAAAATATAAAAAAATTGACACTCTTTAAAAAGAAAACTAAATTGTATTTAAAAAAAAATAAAAGCACTCTAATTTTATTCGGAAAATAGTTTTAAAATTGATTTAAATTTGACTATTTTATTAATTTTATTTGTATTGTAATTCTATATTTTCGTAAAAATTTTTGTTTATATTTGTTTATTTTTAAGTTAGTGTAATATTTTTCCTGTAATGGACTTCTAAAGTTCGTTGGGAATTATTTAATAAATAAAAAAAAAATAAAAATTTATAAATTATTAAGGAATATTAATTGACCAAAATATTTAATGGGATCATCAAATTAACATTCCTACAAAAAAATTAAGAAACACTTTATGTAAATTTAGACTATTGGATATTATGAATCAAAAACTTTGTTTAATGTTTTATTATGCACTTTTTCAATCAATTCTTTCCTATGGTATAATTGTTTGGGGAAGTGCATACGACTCGAATTTGAAACCGCCTATAACAATACAAAAATATGTTTTAAAAATAATATTTAATAAACATGTTTTCTTTCCTTCAAAAATATTATTTGTTTAAAATAACATTCTGAGTTTAAAACAACTTTATTACAAAACTTCTCCGTTTTGTTTACGTTACTTATAGAAACGGGAGATTGTCGCGATAATTTTGTTAGTTCCTATTAACTTAATGAAAGAAATAAGTAATAATTTTTTTGTCAAAAATGAAGTGCTTTATTTCTGTTGGCAAAAGTCACTCAGAATAAAATCAAAATACATTTTGTTGCTAACTTATAATTTTTATTGATACTAACCAACTTGCTTTACATATCGAACACTGGGGCTAAAAGAGACACATCAAAAATTTAACTAAACGCATCGGAAATATGTTTTCTCAAGTTTCATTTGAAACTATATAGACATGTAATATCAGATGTTATGGTTGAAAACGAATTAATGTTTTTAATGTTCTGAACTTTTAGTAATAAACCTTAGTTACTAACAAGTAAAATCAACTTCTATTGTAAAAATACAGTGCTTCATATTAAACAAAACTCATCGGAAATATGTTTTTTAAAGTTTTATTTGAATAATAAACTATAAAGACATTGGATTTTAGATAACGAATTTGTTATTTTTAATGTTTCTCACATTTTAGTAATAAAAATGAGTTACTAACGGCTAAAATGAACTTTATTACTAAAACTCTAATTAGTGACAATTAACTAAAGCCGCCGGAAATATGTTTTTGTAGCATTTTAGCAAAAAAATTACAATAAGAAAAAACTCCAATTTATGAAATTTTCTTACCGAATATCCCACGCAGCAGAATAAATTCCCGATAATTCTGCTGCTAGGGAGATTATAAAGTGAAAATTTTTCTGTCGCTTTAAATGCCAAAATGATGACACGGAGTGACATAATTGAATAATCTAATTTTGTCACTATAAATAACTTATATTTGTCAAGGCAAAAAATTGCATAAAGTAATTTCAAATACTCACTTTAGGTTTTTCAGTGTTATCCGGGGTTAGGTTTTGAACTTCTTTCCTAATAATATCCTGACTTTTTTTTACCAACACTAGATATTTTAAAAAACAATAGACTTTTTATTTGTATCAGAATTATTTATTACACTGACGCCATGGCAGTCCGTTGCCAAGGAAACAACCTACATAATTTTTTCTTATTTATGGATCACCATGTTATTTCAAATGTTTTTTATTCATAATAAAAATGTTAAATTTTGGAGTAATATTTTACTAGGCGCGAAATTTTCTTACCGAATCTCCATCGAGCTTGAATTATAAAACCGGAAATTTTAATGCTATAGGGAGATTATAAGTGAATCGGTGAGAATAAGAACAGTACAAGTCCAAATGTTACAGTTTTGGGAAAACGAAAAAAAATCTCTGCAAAGTTAGTTGTTATGAATGTTACGAGTTTCGTTTGCATATAAAAGTTTTAGTGTATCATTTTGTACGTCGTTTAAATAAAAAATAAAATTTGTTGGCTTATGAATTTTCCACTGATACACAAACAACTAACTTGGACTTGTACTGTTCTTAATTTCCATCTGCGTATTGTTAAAATACTTGACCAACTTTTTTTTGTAAATAAACAACAACATGTGAAAACACACTTTTTTTTATATATTTTATATCAAAACACAGAATAATAAATCTTAATCTCCTGCAGGATTATCATTATCTTCCGCTGAGAATAATCGTCCCCCGCTGAGAATAATAACCGTACAAGTCAAAGGACTTGTACTGTTCTTACGTTACGCTCAATGCTTACGCCATACGCCTTAATATAGTGATATAGTACTGTTTTTACACTCATTTGATGCAACCTTGTATTACAGACAAAATGGCTATACCAGGTCGAAATGTCCAAAATTGGACTTGTACTGTTCTTATTCTCACTGATTCAAGTAAAAATTTTATAAATGTCATTTTTAGGCATTTGCATTACAACATGTCGCTATGAAAATTTCTTAAATTTATTTTTAACCAATTAGGACTTCTTTTTGTTTACGTTGCTTATAGCGACAAGATACTATCGCGATAGTCTATAGCCTATTAACCAAATGAAATTAATAAGTAATAATTTTTCTTAGGTATACTACTACGACTTAATTTTAATTCAAATGTCAAGTCATTTCGAAGTGACAGGTGAGACAAACCAGCAAGTAACAATCAGTTTTTTAGTCGTACTCGTGATATTTATTGTTACAATAACATTGTGTAAAAAATGATTCGTCGGTAATAAATCAGCAAGTTCGATTGCTAAAGAAATTGAGTCGTTAGTAGGTAACTCATTTTTATTACTAAAATGTGAGAAACATTAAATAACAAATTTGTTATCTGAAATCCAATGTCTTTATAGTTTTAAATTCAAATATAACTTTAAAAAACATATTTCCGATGAGTTTAGTTTAATATGACGCACTGTATTTTTACAATAGAAGTGGATTTTACTTGTTAGTAACTAAGGTTTATTACTAACATTTCAGGAACATTAAAAGAAACTCCAATTTATGAAATTTTCTTACCGAATCTCCCACGCAGCAGAATTAATTCCCGATAATTTTTTTCTCGGTTTCACTCAAGTTTTTGTTGATAGAAAATTTCCCTCGTCTTCGACTCGGGATAATTTTTTATTAACAGAACCATTCGTGACCTTAACGCTGCGGCGGGCGCGCATTTGAAAATCCCACCAGCGGTCGCACCGCGGTACTCTATGCCGGAAAAGAAATAAATCTCGATTTGCTAGTAAAATTAATTTTATTTGGAAAATACATAAAAAAAACTCAACAACTATGATTCTAACCAACGATTTTTTGTGAAAGAAATATTGTAACTCAAAATAACTACAAAAAATATAAGATTAGTTATAAAGTAGGTAGTAGAAATAGAAAATACATTTTTACAAGTAACCCATATACAAAATAAATATATCAAAAGGCACATTAAAATGTTTAACAACTACTCTTCCTCCATTGGTGGATAAAGGCAACTATTGCATTGCACCAATTTTTCACTGTGTGATTTACACACAAATTTTTTTGACCGGTCGCGTTGCGGCACGGAATACCGCCGATCAGCGCACTCTGCGCACTGGCCACTTTGACGCCTCAAAATGTACTAACAAAAGCACAACAGGAAAAGCCGTGCATGTCAGGCACTTCTAAAAATAGTCAAGGTTACATACCTAGACGGCCAGGGGAGTAGGGAAAATATACTGATAGAACAATTAATTAAATTTAAATTGCGGCATAGAGTACAGCTGCGCGACCGGCGAAGGGTTAAAAAAAATTATCGGTAATAATTCTGCTGATAGGAAGATTATAAGTGATAACAAAAAAAATTTTTGGAAATCTCCCTGGTTTGACAGCTGTATTAGAAACAGTGACATTCGTGTTATTATAAGGCGGAAATTTATCGTTCAATTTTTACGCGTTATTATTTAATTTTTTTAATACTTTTGCCTTATTTCTAGTAGTATAAAATTATGGAACGTATAAGGAATAATATTTATTTTAGATTATTATTTATACATTGGTTTGCTAGAGCATGGGGAAAGTAAAAATAATGCAATTTAAACTGCTTCTGATTTACCAAAATATAGTGCCCACTATTGTTTTTTTCAGCACAGGGTTGTATTATGTCTTTTATATCGGTATTTTACCAATTTATTTCTATTTTTAAATGGCTTTCCCATAAACAAATTTTGCCGAACCTCCCGCAAGCTTGTATTAAAATTCCGGAAAAATTTTACAGAGGTGAGAATTTCTATAAAATAATTCATGCTCTAAGAAGATTATAAGTGAGAATTTTTTCACAAAATATATAATTTTTACAAATTAAATTTACTAATAATAATGTTAAATTAGAGAAAACTCAGATTTCTCGTTATTGCATAATTTTTGTCTCGTCTCGGTAGATTCGGGCAGAAAATTAGACCACTCTGATCTCGCGAGAACAAGACAAGGCTAGAAAAAGTGAGACAAGAGAAATTCTAATCTCAACAAAGTTTCTTCATAAACGTAATACCTAACCAATTTTTTTTAACATACCGTTTACATGTTTATAAACTAAATATAGAAGAAAATGTTTCCTTCGGTTTCGTCACATCCATTCTTACACACGTTCCGTCATAGCATGGCTCATCAGTAAGGATATAGCATATATAGCATAAAGCACAAGTTGTGTACTATTTAATTGTAGTTAAGATGGCGATTAGCCGAGAGGATGAAGCATTGAACTAAATGTCTTCTAGAACAATTAAATGTGGGAAAAAATGTTTCCATACAAAACTAATTTCTATTAACTGAAAGAAATAGGTAGTCCATACTTTAGTGTGTAAATTTCAAAGAAAAAAATGAGACACATTAAGTTTTCCTCCACTGCACTGGTATATTTAATTTAAGAATTTCAAAGGACTGTAGGTATATTCGACACATATTTTAACTCTATTTATCCTCAGAAGAATAAAAAAATATTACAAATTCCACAAATGCACCTCGTGTTAACAGAGCTTTCAGATGACAAAAATGGCTTTTTGAAGTAAAGTTTCTTGAAGAAACTTGATAAAATGAAACTACCAAATGCAAAAAATCTATAAAGGAGAACATTTACAATGTATAAGGATATTGTGTATTGAAGCAAAATATGTGTAAATATAAAAGAATTATTTTTGTTAAAATCAAAAGAAAATTGTAAATACTTAGAGGGAGATTTGAACTGAATTGAAGCAAAAAAGTTAAATATCTATTTAAAGAAAGAAGCGGAGAGCTAATGAACTAAGTCAAGATTTGAGTCGCATCATTGCTATCGGCTGCTCAAGAGCAGATAGTGCAGCGCAAAATACTGGCATAGTATCGCTTGCTAGTATGTCAGAGTACTAATTATCATTTAGCAAATAAAAAGACATGTTTCTGTACATTTATCTGACCCAGAATAAAGTAGGTCATGTAACTACAGCAAAAATGCCACAATTAGTTTGAGATCACACTGATTTTAAGGGAACGAATAGGGTAGGTACCCACAATGATCCTAAGTTAAGATTATAGTAAGATGCTTTACTTTAAGGTATTTATTTGTACCGGGTGGTCAAATAAGCGAGGACGTCGGCTTTATCTCGGAAACCATTAATCGCACAACTTTCGGAAAGATTTTCTTATGAGTAATAAAGTGGTCAAGAAAAATTGCTGGAAATTACTTTTAAGTTCCTCATTTCGCCGCAAGGGGGCACAATTAAAAATTGTTTTTTTAAATTCTAAATTTCTCCGAAAATTCCCATATTAAGGTATAACTCTGATTACATCATTGAAAAGCTTAGACAATTCTGCATCATTTTGATTTAAGGCTCATTGGCGAAGCGACCTTGATAAGAGTGGGAGAAGCTATTGACAGTTTAAACATTAAAATCGCTGTAACTTCTAAACGACTTATCCGATTTTACTATATTTAAGCTTGTTTGGAAGGGGAAAATAAGTATCTTCAATTGCCGTATCCAACAGTACACGATAGTGTTTAATAAAATTGCTAGAGGGCGCAATTTGTAATAATAACAGTTTTTTCGATTTTATCCCGAAAATTCAAATCATACGGTATAACTATGACATCATAATCGAAAAGTAGATGAAATTTGTAAGAAAAGATGTAAAAACCGCAGTTCGATATCTTTGTTCGTTTCAGAGTTATTGCCAAAACAATAATTTTTAATATAAATTGCGCCCTCTAGCAATTTTATTAGAAACTATCTTGTACCATTGGATACGACAATTTAAGGTACTAACCTTTTTTTTCCAAACAAGCTTAAATTTAGTAAAATTAGTTAAGTCGTTTAGAAGTTACAGCGATTTTAATGTTTACACTTTCACTTGATAAGAGTGGGAGAATCTATCGAAAGTGTAAACATTAAAATCGCTGTACCTTCTAAACGACTTATCCGATTTTACTAAATTTAAGCTTGTTTGGAAGTACCTTTAATTGTCGTATCTAATGGTACACGATCGTTTCTAATAAATTTGCTAGAGGGCGCAATTTATATTAAAAATTATAACTCTGAAACGAACAAAGACATCGAACTGCGGTCTTTACATCTTTTGTTGCAAATTTCATCTACTTTTCGATTATGATGTCATAGTTATACCGTATGATTTGAATTTTCGGAATAAAATCGAAAAAACTGTTATTATTACAAATTGCGCCCTCTAGCAATTTTATTAAACACTATCGTGTACTGTTGGATACGGCAATTGAAGATCCTTATTTTCCCCTTCCAAACAAGCTTAAATATAGTAAAATCGGATAAGTCGTTTAGAAGTTACAGCGATTTTAATGTTTACACTTTCAATAGCTTCTCCCACTCTTATCAAGGTCGGTTCGCCAATGAGCCTTAAATCAAAATGATGCAGAATTGTCTAAGCTTTCCAATGATGTAATCAGAGTTATACCTTAATATGGGAATTTTCGGAGAAATTTAGAATTTAAAAAAACAATTTTTAATTGTGCCCCCTTGCGGCGAAATGAGGAACTTAAAAGTAATTTCCAGCAATTTCTCTTGACCACTTTATTACTCATAAAAAAATCTTTCCGAAAGTTGTACGATTAATGGTTTCCGAGATAAAGTCGACGTCCTCGCTTATTTGACCACCCGGGACATTTAAAAAAATATATTTCTTGAACTTTCAAACTTATTGAAGTGCATTATCTTAAAAGAAAAAAAAAACAGGTTTTTGTAGACAATATAAATAAGCAAAAAGTAGTTTCCAAAGCCGGCTAACAGAAAGATATGAAGACATTAGGGAAAATTCAATAAGAGCTGGAGAAATTTGGTTGGGTTGGCATCTGCTTTCACACTTAAAAAGAATAACGCAATTTCTTTGCAGTTAGATCTTTTAAAACTGTATAAGGTAATGCACGAATATGTAAGTAAACTTTTTCAAATCGTTTTTCCTCTTTACTTCGTTTTTTTTCATTGAAAATATGGCTTTAAAAAAATTTTGAGATCCAGAATTTTTCTTACTGTCTACAATCCTTTTGCTATTGTACCGTAAAGTTTTCCTGCAAAACTATCGCAAATTTTTTAAATTTGTTATTATCCCTTTCCATTTTCCACTTCTTTCCTCTATTACTTCCTTAATTTCGTCTTACCAGGTTCTTCTTGCACTACTTCTATATTTCTTTTTCCGTATCCCGGCCTTTACCTTTTTAGTTTGTTGTTCTCTATGTCTTTTTCTTTTTACGTGGCTTAACCATCACCACTCATCATTCTCTCTGTTGTTTAGGCGGCCTTACATTTTTTGAACTTTTTCTGGTATTTCCGGTTTTTTTTTTTTTGTTTTATCCATTATTGTTCAACGTTCTATCTTCCTTCGATAATTTAAATTAATTATTTTATTCTTGTTTTTCTAGCTCGTGTGCATGTCCACGATTCAGCCTATGGCTACAGACATTTTTACTCAACTCGTATTGGTTCTACTATTATTGCACTCCAATTCCAAATATTGCTGATGCCCCAAAGGTGACTAGGAAGATTTAAAAAAGGGATTTAAAAAGAGGGATATTTACTTTAAAAACACATAATCCGATTTATTCTCTATGCAAGGGCCTACGTTTTATACTTCTGATTACTGGTGTCACCAGGATGTTGAAAAATGGAAAAAAAATTGGACCATTCCAAAATGGTCTATTCACTTTTAAAATAAAACACTGTGTGATTCTGCGGTCTAATTTTGCTTCATTTCAAATATATTTCGAAATAATTTTTCATAAGCCTATTACGAAACTCTCTATATATTATATTTAAAATAATTTTTCAAGACTACTATCACAAATAAGTTGTAGTATTACCAACATAAAATTAACTCATACAAAATTTACAAAACTCGGATGGCATATTTTTATTTTAAATATCGCTCACGGTGCAATAATGGCACGTTAAAAAATTGTAAGTTTTGAGAAAATCAACAATTTGTAATCTGGAAATTAAATATATTGAGTTTTAAAGCAGCTGTATTATTTAATTAGAAAAGTAATAATAAATTATGTTAAATATTTAAGGTCGAACGGTATTGCACTTTATTTTTTTATTCAAACTGTATATATTTTTTTTTAAATTGGAAAATATTAAGTTGGGCCATTGTTGACTTTTACGTACATACGTCACTTCCTTAAATAAAATGGTCTATTTTAATAATTAATTTTGATTAAAAATATGTTTTTCTGTTTTAACAATATTTTATTGCAAAAAGGAACAGAAACAGGTTAAAAAATAAAACATGTTGTTTATTTAGTTTGAACATGAACTAATATGACTAACCTTAAACTGAATACTAAAAAATTGAATGAAAGGTTGGGCTTCGGCGGCTGTTTGTGCTTTTTTCAGTCCAGCTTTTAACAATAAATAATGACACATAAATAAAAAAATTACAATTGAAAAGGCAATACTGGCACAACTAAACTTATTCCACGAAAATTAGCAATAAAATATAAAATAATAACATGCAATATTGGCACCACCTGTAATATGCCACTGTTGCATTATTAAAAATGTAAAATTTGTTCCAACTTATCGTATTATAATTCAAGTGCCACTGTTATCTACGTACTCGATCAAGAAGGCGCGAAATTCAATAGTGACACTAGTGCCATCTAGCGAGTTTCACTAGAGATAACTTTATGCCACTATTGTTAGTGTGACAAATAAGCTAGGTATTCAAGATAATATGGTATCACTTACTCAATATGACCAATTATTGAGATGTGCCACTATTGCACCCAGTGAGCGATATGTTCTTTAATATTAAAGGATGTAAACTAAAAAAACAGTGCTGTAGGCTATAAAATGGTGCTTTATAAAACGTGTACTTTAATATACCTATTTTAAAATTAAAAATAAAAACACTTGTTGATTGTAATGTTTTAAAATTTATTAGAACATTACTCTACATGTTATTAGGCTTCTTTACGGATTTTTAAAAGCACTGTTACCATACTATGATATAAACGTTTTTTTCTGCAATTATATTCTTCGTCAATACAACAAACCCGAACAAACCTGATTGTAAAATCATACCGTGCGAGCAAAAATTATTTTTATCAAAGAGGGCTTGGATTAAAAAACGTATATAGGGCTTGGTTTAAATCACAATGATATGGGGACTATATATCTAACCAAATCTACGGTTAAATTTTGTCAAATTCACATTATGACATGATATGCCAAACTAATGAGTAATAAAATAAGTAGACAAATACAAATTTATTTTTGTTGTTTACAAAATTATAATACTTGCACTTTATAAGGAAATAAATTTAACTGCTTCTTAAGAATAGTCCTGCATGTTCCATAAGATCTTCCCACTTCTTGGGACAGGCGTCTTATACAATTTGTTGGCGCATTTTGCATTATTTCGCGAACGTTTGCAACAAGTTCTTCTATTCTTAGAGATGGTCTTTCTGCTCCTTTTTTGTGTTGTATAGAACCTGTTTCCCTAAACACAGCCACGGTTATTTTCAGGCAATGATAAAAATCCCCCTTTTTAGGGAATGATAAAATCCCCAGCAATAAAATCAACGTTGAGAAAATGTTCATGAAAATCGTCCATGCTCAAACCCAAATTGTATTGCCACTCACAATTTACTCCAACCCCGTTTCGAAAATATGCTTTAACCATGAATGTTTTGTGCTGTTACGTAAAGCCCATTGTGTGAATTGTTCAAGAAATTGGAAAAATTAGCGATGAATCAAATTACTTGTAACCACTGTCAAAGATGATGGAATAACTGATTGATTGTTAATTCAGGTATTAAGCTCTACGGCTAAGCATTACGTCCTTAGATGCAATGCCCTCTTTGATGCAAATAATTTTTGCTCGCACGGTACAACTTTCCGTGCACTTCCGCCATGCTCGTTCAGAAAATTTAGAATCGTATAGTAAACTTTTACGTTAACCAATCACCTTTTCCGGTATGGTATAACGCGAACAACTATTAAAAAAGTATATACTTTATTACATTATTTAAATAGAACAATCTTTCACACAGGTACAACATTAAGTTTGATAACATGACTCTGAATATTTATTCCGATAAAACATTTTTGAACCAGGAAAATACATTGCATGTTAACACAATAGATGCATAAAACTGGCGCACCATCATTTTTAACTTATGGTGTCATAAACATTATGAAACAACATAGCATGTAGCACCATAAGCATTTATCAGCGTAACCAATGCAATACACAATAAAAAAAGATGTGTTTGTATTTATGCTGACGCATGATGCCAAATCGTATATTACTTTATCCGGTAGCTATTTTTGTTGCTGGTTTGAAACTGGCAATGATAAATGATCACATACAGTGCTTATCAACGCAATAAAGTGACGCTTTTTTGTTAACATCCCTAATTTTTTACGTCGAAGAAGTTTTGCAGGAATCCATGTCAATATTGAATCCTACATTCGTTGCCAGGCTGTAGCATGGATGTAACCATAAATTATTTGCAAACATGATAGAAAAAATTACGTTTTTTAAGTTCCCTAAATTAGTAATTTTTTTTTTTTTTTTTTTTTTTTTTTTTTTAATTTATTTTAATTTCCCAACCAACTTTACAAAAGTTTATTACAGGGAAATTTCTAAGTAAAAAAAAATTTAATTAATTAAGATTAGGAGTCAAAATTACACAATAATTATAGTATCATATATAACAACAAAAAAAAAAGAAAGAAAACAATAATATGTTATATTTTTAATAAATGTTTTTTAAATTAATATTTGAACTTTTTTATATTGATTGTATTTTTAATTTGTTTTGGAATATTAATATAAACTTTTATACCATCATGAAGAATTGATTTTTTTCCAAAATTACTTTTTATTTTTACAGTTTTTAAATTTTTATTTTTTCTTGTATTGTGTTCATGAATTTTTGTGCTATCAATAAATTTTATTTCAGAATTTTTAATCTTTTCATTGATTGAGTGAATTAATATACCTACTTTTAATTTATATAAATTTTCTATATCCAAATAATTATTTGGTTTATATAAATTTACAGTAGGCTCTAAAAATGGTAATTTATGAATGCATTTTATGGCTTTATTTTGTAATTTTTTTAAAGGATTGATATTTGACAAACAGGCAGAACCCCAAGCTGATATTAAATATTGCAATTTTGAATATATTAATGCAAAGTAAATATTTCTTAAAAATTTTAATGGGATGTAATATCTTACTTTGTATAAAATACCAATTAAAGGAGAAATATTAGTTCTTAAATTATTAATATGTGTTCTCCAACTTAAATTTTCATCTATATGTAAACCTAAAAATTTTATTGTATTTGAATATTTTATAATACGTCCATTAAAAAGTAATTTAAATTTATATCCAACATATTGATTTGTTTTAGTTATTATCATAAAAGAAGATTTTTCAAAATTTAAAGTTAATTTAAAACTTTTAACTCCATATGACATTCTAAATGCAACGATGTGTCACTTGTCACTTTTTGTCACCAAGAAAATATTCTTTTTCCAAATTTATTGTTTTATCTAAAGGGCTATGAATACCTTATTAAAATCACTTATTTCGGTTCTTTAATCTTGGGAAAAATACAACTTTACTATTTTTGGTCTAATGCCATGTGCTATTTAAAATGTAATCTTTAAAGTTGTATAACTCATTTTTTTCAAATGGCAACATGGTGGCTCGTCGGGTTAAGGAAAAAGAGGATTTTATTACGATTATTTCATAACACACACTATTAGGTTTTGGGAAAGCTACCATTAAAAAACTTTAAAATGTTAACTTGGAACTTTCCTAAAATAAAGCATCTTTTGAGAATAAATTTAGATTTGAATATATCAAGTAGCCAGTGACCAGCAAAACTGATAAAACAAAATCATGCCTTTAAGAAAATTGACATGCCAACAGCTTCTGCCAAAGTAAATTAGTTTGTTGTTTAAAAAACATGGAAAATAATAGTTTTACAAGGAGTGAAAAAGTTGATATGTTATTAGTGTTTGGAGAATTTAGAAATAATTCAACCCATGCTGCACGACTTTACGCACAAAAATATTTTAATCGGCGTCATCCAAAACTATTAGGTACCCAAAACTGGTTCCGAAAATGCGAAATGAGCCTGAAAATAATAACATATCAACTTTTTTACTCCTTGTAAAACTATTATTTTCCATGTTTTTTAAACAACAAACTAATTTACTTTGGAAGAAGCTGTTGGCATTTTAATTTTTTTCAAGGCATGATTTTGCTTAATCAGTTTTGCTGGTCACAGGCTACTTGATGCATTTAAATCCAGATTTATTCTCAAAAGATGCTTCATTATAGGAATGTTCTAAGTTAACTTTTTAAGGTTTTTTAATGACAGCTTTTCTAAAACCTAAGAGTGTATGGTATCAAAATAATCGTAATAAAATCCTCTTTTTTCTTAACCCGACGAGCCACCATGTAGCCGTTTAAAAAAAATGAGTTATACAACTTTAAAGATTAAATTTTACATAGCATAATATAGCATTGGACCAAAAATGGTAAAATTGTATTTTTCCCAAGATTAAAGAACTGAAATAAGTGATTTTAAGGTATTTATAACCCTTTAGATAAAATAAATTTGGAAAAAAAATATTTTCTTGGTGACAAAAAGTGACAAGTGATACATCGTTGTATTTAGAATGTCATAATATGGAGTCAAAAAAAGTAAAAATATACCAGGTGTCCCATTTAAAAATCGAAAGTTCATGTCACTTCCGGTTAAACCAGAAGTTCCATAATGTTGAGTCACATGCGAAAAAATGCAGTTTTATGTCGTATACAAATCCTTCAAATTTTATTCCATTATCTTGTAAAACAAAAAAGTTAAAGGGGCCAACCACCTTTCGTGGACACCCGGTAGATGCAAATTATGATGAGGAGCAATATTTTCCTTTATTTTTTTTCCTATCTCTATAAAAAATGACACTTTCGTCAGTTTGAAACTTTTAAAAGACATTTGACAGGTGTAACGCACGTCACAAGTCAAAGCTTTTATTTTGTTTTTGCTCATGCAGAAACTAATGCCAAAAACAGATTTGCAAAAAAAACGCATAAAAAAGTTTTCCATATGGTGCAGACTTTTCCGCGGACACTGTATATTTTAGAAATTTTGCAATATTTTCCGCATTAAGCCTTTTAAAACAAATGTTAAAAATATTTATTTGAAAGGCCTGTTACGTTTTATAATTTCTTCTTAATCCGCGATGTAGGGCCAATAAGTACCCAAATCAAATTTACAGTAGATTCATATATAAAGATTTGGGTAAGTTAAGATTCTAAATTAATCAGAAATTTTTTATGTAATTCAAATAGAACAGCAGTACTTTTGTAGTAAACTTAGTCAGAATTCTATATTGGACTAATATTATTTTAAATTGACAATAAGTTGCTTTAAGGTGGAATTATCAACGTCATTCAATCTATTGCCAACCTATAACCTATTTCGCGTTGATTTTTTGAGTTTATTATTTAAATAACTAACATTTAAAGAAAATCAATATCGTCGGTACATTATTTAGGTAGTATCTGATATATTACAAAAATATCAATTTATTTCATTGCTAATTTTGGGAGAATTGTATATTGAAACAACAACGACATAATAATGTTAAAAAAAATCTTAACCGATATTTTTCGCTACACAATTCTCCTAAAATACTTTATGTCATTTTATGATAATTACTTAATATGTCAATTATTACCCATAGAATATGCAGTCGATATTGATTTTATTTAAATTTTGTGTAAAAGCTAGAAAAATACTCCCACCTTAAAATACAATTTAGTTAAATATGTAGGTAGGTACTGGGTTTTGATTAAATGTATGTAAACACACTCCTTTGGCAACTTACAACTTTATTTTAAATTAGCATTGCAGAGCTTTCACTGAAAATAACCTAAAAATGCAAACAATAAGCTGCTTAAATTTCAAGTAAACATGGACAACAACACGATGTAAAACATTTATCTGCTTTCACTCGTCACTAATTTTACAAAATACATAATATGAACGCAAAAAGAATATTCAAAAAAATCCTTTTAACGGACCAAATACCAAAAACAATTATAACAATTATAACATATTAATATAATAAAATTATTAACACATTGGCTACCATATAATAATACATGAAGGCTAGTTCTATATTGTACCAAAAATACTCTCAAGGGTACGATTGTTAAGAATTTAACAAATGTCTCCACAGGGGTTAGATAATAGGCGTATGAAGGATGCTTTGCCACCATTAATGCTATGTGTTCACCTGTGATTCACATGTGAAGAGAAATCCTGAACGAATAAAATTAAGATCGGGGTAAAGTTATGAGAAACTGGAAATACAAACGAAATATTATATTTATTATATAAATAAGTATTATTAACACAAAGAAAAAAAAACGTAAAGGCGAAAAGATTTATAAATCAGAAGTTATTGTATTTTACAATAAGCTTAAAATTGATACTGACCTTTCATACCAGATGACAACTTACTTTTCCGTTCCACTTTGCTTTATGAGATGTTACCGTGTATGGTTGCTTTTAAATACGTCTTATTTAGTGCGTCAGTTAATCAGGGTGTCCGGAAAAAGGAGGTCAATCCGTTAACCATATATTCCTTGAGCAAAAATAGTAGGAGTTTTATCAATAAACAGAGCATCAAAGTTTGAGATTAAAAACTGCATTTTTTCAATAATAAGAGAATTTAATATGTACCTATATAAATTTCACATTTGGTACATTGCTTCACCATAAAGAGTTACATTTTTTAAGAAAAACGAAACAAAAAACAATTGTCAAATATTCAAAATAGGAGAAATTCAGTACCCGCCGACCTACCCGCCCCAGGGTATCCATTAAACTTGGATCACTGTGTATTCCAATGTAAAAACATACTTGTCCGATATGCCACAATATTTTCTTTTAATTTTAGTTAACATTTATTTTGACGTCAGGTGTTATCAAACGTTGTAGGCACGTATTTTCTGGACACTTTGTATATTATAATTATTTCTAACACATCTCTTAAGCTTTTTATACCAAAAATATGACTCAGTCGCTTAATATAGGTTTTATCTTAATAGATATTTTATCGCACCCCTACAGCTGACATCGACATCATTTTTTAACATTTACCTCTATAAATATTTTAAAACAACGCCAAAACACAAACATGTTTGGACATTTATCAACGAGATATACAATGAAAAAGGTGTGCTCATATTTATGTTGACATATGTATGTATGTCCAAACGTATATTACTCTAACCGGCCACTTTTTTGCAGAATGCATTTTACCATACATATAGTAAGAATTGCGTTTTTGAAACTTTCGGAACTATGTCAAACAAAATCTTTAATAAAGCTTGCAAATTAACCCGATAAATAATAAATCAGAAGTAGGAAGTTAAAACTTGGAGGATAATTTCTAAATCGATAAGATGAAAACAAAAAAATATCCACAGTACACGGATGTTTTTCCGTTGAAACGTTCAAATTATTCCACGCAGTCTTGGTCAAAATGGAGATTTTTCTATATCACACTACATTGGGTTTTACGGCCGGTTTTTATTAAAAGGGTAAAAATCGACTAACGCCTTTGTCATGACAGTCACAATCACGTATGTTGCCAAGTTGGAGTAAAGTAACTATATCGGTAAGTATTGTGTCATGCAATAAAAAATTTTTACCTCATTTGTCTGATGAGAAATAGTTCATTATTAACCTTTTTAAAGAAATTGACTGAAAATTTATGATTTAACGAAGTGAACATGAAAAATAAACTCTAGAAAATGTCCTAAAATAATGAAAATTTTTAAAAACTATAAAAATCATTTAAAATAATAGTTGATTATACAATACAATACAATACAATACAAAATGTCTTTATTTAATATCAAAAAAATTTATAATAGAAAATCTAAATGATAAGTGATGGCGACGTTCAAATAAATGCTCTTCCACGCAACCATCAGGTATAAAATAAAATAATAATTCAATAACTGCTAACCTAAGATATATAGGTACTAAGTAATAAAGTAAACAATTAGAAAATAGAAAATCAGAAATAAATGAATCGCCATATCAAGTTACACAATGACATAGTTACAAAATCACACACGCTCTCCCAGAACAAACTTACCCACCTTACATTTAAAAGCTTGAAAACTTGGGGAACTCTTAATAACCTCTGGAATATTATTATAAATTTTTGCCGCATTATAAGAAAATGATCGCCGAAACAAGGAGGTGTAGTGCCTGGGAATATTGTAAAGGGATGATGATCTTGTTGGACGGTTATGTATGTCCGTTCCTTTAAAGAGTTTTTGATATAGGTAAGGAGGAGTTTTAGTCTTATTAATTTTATAAACCAAACAGGCCATATGTACTTTAAACCGTTCATCCAGGTTTAGCCAGTGGGAATTCCTAAAACATTCCGAGATGTGATCAAATTTACGTAAATTGTAAGAGAATCGAACACAGGAATTTTGTAGTTTTTGTAAGGAATGCCGATCTTGCTGACGTAACGCAGGCCAGAAAACAACATCACAATAAGAGACAAATGAAAGAATTAAAGAGTCACATAATTTTAGCTTGATATCAGTAGTAAGAATATCCTTATGCATGTATAGCAGTTTAAGTTTAAAATAGGACTTTTGAAGTAAATTATTTACATGGCCTAAGAATCTTAGGTTTGAATCAAACTGCACTCCTAGATTACGACAACTATCAGTAAAAGTTAAAAGAGAACCATTTAAATTAAGTACAAAATCATCATTTTGTTGTAGCAGATTACTGTTTTTCCCAAATAACAACACTTGTGTTTTGTTTTCATTTAATTTAAGTGAGTGTGCCTGTGAGACTCTAACAATAATGTCAAGATCTTCATTTAATTTTAATGCCGCTGTGAGGAAATCTTTAAGGAAAAATGACAAGTAGATCTGAGAATCATCAGCATACAAATGAAGAATGCAATGCTTTAGAAAAGTATAAAAATCAGAAGTATAAATCAAATACAAGATAGGGCCAAGAATACTACCCTGAGGAACCCCCTGAGTAATAAGTAAAAATTCTGAGTTTATTCCATTGCATACAACTCTTTGCTGTCTTCCAGTCAAATAATTCCTAAAAAATGTCACTGCCGTCGGTGAAAACCCAAAGTAATACAATTTATCACAAAGTAAGTTATGGTTCAAGGTATCAAAGGCTTTACTGAAATCAAGCAATACCAGACAAGTGTTCAACCCTTTGTCAGAAGCCGTAAAAATGTACATATACAATATACAGTTATTCATGTGCACCGCTGCATTTTCACTATTAATAGAATAACCATTATTTATTATAGGTAAATTTACTTCAGTGTTATGAATAGTTTTGATAATTTGTGAACGTTCATTACCACTTGGTACTAAGTCATCAGTCTGGTCAGATAACGCTCGTGTTCGAAGTGGGTTATCAATTAAATGGTTTCTTATGGACGCAATAACTATTTTTATTTAAATTAGTTCTTTAAAAAACAAATAAGGACTTTTATATTTTACACCTACTTTGTTATACTTATTAGTAAACTCGGCCTGTATAAAGTTCCAACGATGCTTCGTTTTTAAAATACAGGAACATTCTAGCTAGAGGGTTTTACCTTTGGAGCTATAAAAAGAGACTTATTTGGCTGCGTTTCCTCTCTGAAGAAGATCCTCTGTCTTACACCCCGACACAAAGCAAACTCTATTGTATTTATACCAGCGGGTTGCAACGCATGCCGGATACACGCTACTTCATTATAAATATGGAAATCAATTACAATACAACGTTATTTGTCTTGTCTTGTCTTCAAACGTTATTTGTTGTTATTTCCAAAATAAAATGTCAATTTGTCAAAGTCAAAAGTAAAAGTAAAAAACGAAGAAGAAGAAGACGACACCAGCCCACTTGCGACGCGAGAGCATCTATCGGCCAATAGCGAACTAACCAAAAAACCGGGACAAAATTTGAGAATGCTGCCATTGTCGATCGGCCTCCTACCCTCTAGTTCTCCATAGTTTGAATAATAGGGGGAATGGCTTATTTTAAAATAAAAATTAGGGTTTTGGGCAATCTATAGGACTAAAATTTTACTATTTGACTATTATACCATAATATGTCAGTAATGTCACCAACTGTCAAGTGCTGACGTTATTTTTTTTTTAATGGAACACCCTGTATATTTTTACATTTTTAAATTCCACATAAAATTATAATTATTTTTTATTAAATGCAATATTAGTCTATACTTCATAGTTTCCGAGATATTGACTCTCGAAAAGTGACATTTTTGAACTTTGACAGCTTATAACTTTCTAACAGTACGTCTTAGAGCAAAACGGCTTACATGTCCCTATCTTCAATTTTTATTATCTTCCCAAAAAAATCAACTTCCAGTTAAACCGGAACAACTATATTTCCTGCTTTCGAGTTACATCCGGTTTGACCGGAAGTTGATTTTTTTGGGAAGATAATAAAAATTGAACATGTAAGCCGTTTTGCTCTAAGACGTACTGTTAGAAAGTTATAGGCTGTCAAAATTCAAAAATGTCACTTTTCGAGAGTCAATATCTCGGAAACTATGAAGTATAGACTAATAGTGCATTTAATAAAAAATAATTATAATTTTATGTGGAATTTAAAAATGTAAAAATATACTCCATTCCATAAAAAAAAAAATAACGTCAGCACTTGACAGTTGGTGACATAACTGACGTATGGTATAAAAGTCAAATAGTAAAATTTTAGTCCTATAGATTGCCCAAAACCCGGATCCGATATCACTTTTCGTTCGCCTGTAATTTTAAGCCGTTCCGGAACATTTGCCCAACCCTGCATATATATATATATTTTTAATGATTTTTTAAGAGTCTACCATCGCTTCAATCGCGACATGACCATTTACTCGAAACCCTCTAAACCTACCGCATTTATTTCAAGATTTATTTGTTTATTTAGAAATAATAAAGTAATTTTTGTACATTTGACTTCTACAATATTACCCGATGCGCAAAGATAAATACTTCAAAAATAGTTGGAGGCATTCGGCTGTCACTAAAAATCACTAGTAACTTTAAATAAAAAAGTATAAACTTTTGTTTGTCTTGTAACGATTTTTAAGTTAGGCCTCTCTATGGGAGACAATAATTTTATTAGTTGGCCTATTTATGCTAATACAATTATATTATAAATATGTTAACAAAGAGAGACCAATCGAAAAATCTGCTATAAGAGAAAGAGAGTTTACGTTTTTAAATTAAAGTACATCGTATGCGCTGTTTCGAAAAACAATGATTTTAATCAAATATTAGTTTACCAGACTGGGACTAAGACATAAATAACATTGTCAAAAATTAGAGTAATTGCGTCCGTATAATTTATATCAACGAAAATTAACCCATTAAGGACTGAGTTTTTCATATTCGAAATTTTAAGGAGCAAATTATATTTTAATATTTTAATTAGCAACACAAATACGTTTTAGGTCAATTTGTACAATGTTATTTCGTTATTTTCAAGGACACTTTGTATATACTTGTTTCTAACACATCTCTTAAGCTTTTTATACCAAAAATATGACTCAGTCGCTTAATATAGGTTTTATCTTAATAGATATTTTTTTATCGCACCCCTACAGCTGACATCGTTATCATTTTTTAACATTTACCTCTATAAATATTTTAAAACAACGCCAAAACACAAACATGTTTGGACATTTATCAACGAGATATACAATGAAAAAGGTGTGCTCATATTTATGTTGACATAATATGTATGTATGTCCAAACGTATATTACTCTATCCGGCCACTTTTTTGCAGCATGCATTTTACCATACATATAGTAAGAATTGCGTTTTTGAAACTTTTGGAACTATGTCAAACAAAATCTTTAATAAAGTTTGCAAATTAACCCGATAAATAATAAATCAGAAGTAGGAAGTTAAAACTTGGAGGATAATTTCTAAATCGATAAGATGAAAACAAAAAAATATCCACAGTAGGTACACGGATGTTTTTCCGTTGAAACGTTCAAATTATTCCACGCAGTCTTGGTCAAAATGGAGATTTTTCTATATCACACTACATTGGGTTTTACGGCCGGTTTTTATTAAAAGGGTAAAAATCGACTAACGCCTTTGTTATGACAGTCACAATCACGTATGTTGCCAAGTTGGAGTAAAGTAACTATATCGGTAAGTATTGTGTCATGCAATAAAAAAATTTTACCTCATTTGTCTGATGAGAAATAGTTCATTATTAACCTTTTTAAAGAAATTGACTGAAAATTTATGATTTTGAAGATGGCGGCCGTTCCTTATATGGAACGCTAGTCCTTTAGGGTCCGTAAAACTTCTAATGGAAAAAAATTAAAAAAGTGATTCAAATATTTATTTAGATAAAATAATCAATAAAACAAGTTTTTTTTTATTTCATTTAGTATGAAAATCAACAAAGCAGTCAATACATAGTCCTACGTCACATTTGCGACACTGTGTGTGCACAGAACTACCTTTACGATTTTGTCCGGAGCATCGTCGGCGTTTGTTGTTGGGGACATATTCCACCAAATGATTTTTTTCATCAAGCCGTATATCTGGAGAGATTCTAGAATCCCCATCCATCAAATTTTTGTGCTATTTGAAAAGATGTCGGTATGATGGAACTGGAACGATATGGGAAAACAGGCTCCCAAAAAATTGTCCAATTATAGTTGTTAAAACTATGAAAAAATCTAACCGCGGCCATTTTGATTGTGCTGCGATTCAGGATAGGAGGATCATTGTTTCTTGGCGGATGGACAATTCAGTAGTCACTGTAGCTTCAACAGTACATCCGGTTTTTCCATTATCAAATGCACAACGGTATTCAGCAGCTCAGAAGAAGAAAATTGCCATGACAAGACCACAATGTTTTGAAAAACATAATGTTTATGGGAGGTACAGACCAAATGGACGCCAACATCAACTTATTATATAGAATGGGTGTAAGAGGAAAGCAATGGTGGTGGCCGATTTTCACTTGTCATTCAAAATGCGTGGGCCATTTTTACAAAATACATAATCCACAAACCGCCAAATTGAATTTTAGGATAGAAATTAAACAAGCTTATCTAAAAAATTTTCAAAGCTTGCCAAAATCAGATGGAAGACCCAGCTATTTTTCAACATATTCTAGAATCTTTCCAGATATAGGGCTTGATGAAAAAAATCATTTGGTGGAATATCATAAAGGTAGTTCTGTGCGCACACAGTGTCGCAAATGTGACGTAGGGTATTGACTGCTTTGTTGATTTTCATACTAAATGAAATAAAAAAACTTGTTTTATTGATTATATTATCTAAATAAATGTTTGAATCACTTTTTTAATTTTTTTTTCATTAGTAGTTTTACGGGCCCTAAAGGATTAGCGTTCCATATAAGGAACAGAAGAATAAAATGCGAAACTAAGAAAAACAAAAATATTATAAATTATTCTGTCAATAAAAATCAATGTTAGGTACACCAAAATTTACTAAAACATTACTAGTTTCAGTATAAATATTTGTAAAACCACTAAAATCTGTACCTACCCCTCTTGACGCGCCATTTTCGTGTATGCACCAGACAGCCGAATGGAGCAAATAATTTTTAAAAAACTATTTTTGTTTACTCGACATTAAAACTGATATGAAACATTACCGAAATACTTAACAACCTGAAAACATCGACCTAAGGAGAGTTTTCCAATTACACTATTTGTTAACAATTTTATGATGCGTTGTTTTGCGTTCCTTATATGGAACGCAAGTACTTAATGGGTTAATCTCGGCTAGCGGACTTTAGAGTGTGAAAAGACCTGCATTTTGCATTGAAGTCCATAGGGATGATGCCAAAAACAATGGACTCCCTGGGGCCGAGTATAGACACTGACAGTCTGATGTGTTCCTAACGAGGACGAAACAGCTGTCAATGTCGACTCGGCACCAGGGAGTCAATTGTTTTTGGCAACCCTGTCCTGTGTACTTCAATGCCAAATGCAGGAATACGGACACGATTACTCTACTTTTTTATTAGACACGGCATTGTAACGGATATCACGCTGGTGGATAATTCTAGTGCAATCTATTTCTGTATTTGCCAATCAAGCAGACTGATATGGAGAAGTTAAAAATATTTTAAAATAGTGGCAGGTTCACAATCGTCATTTAACATACTAAATGTAGAATGTTTTACTTGCCGACACTGCGTCATGCGATAGAGAGGTGCGATGAACTGTGGCGACGAGGATTGCGAGTTTGCGAAAAATGTGTGTTTTACCATGCGACACTTCAGTCTAAAAAAGGTCCGAACCAAACTCGCAATCCTCGTCGTCACAGTTCATCGCACGTCGCTATCGCATCGCAGTGTCGGCAAGTAAAACATCCTACCTTATCTACTATTGCAAATGCCGTCAGCCGGCATATACAGCGTTGCCATATATTTTACTTTTTAAATTATTTTCATTTAGTTAAAAAGTGAACAAGTCACAAAACGTTTTTTTTTTAATTTTTTAAAGCTTTTATTGCCAGCTATACTTAATGCTGATTAAACATGCGAATATTTGGATTCGGTTCCCACAAAATGCTAGAATTTGAATCGAAATTCTCTTTCTACTGACGTGTGACGCATGTGCCAAGATTTTGGGGTCTAAAAAACCTTTTTTTTAATTTTGTCTCGAAACAGATCTATTTCGAACGCGCTAACGAGTTCGTAATAGATCTATTTCGAACTCCGAATTTTATTATTTAAAGGTTGGCCCTACATGACATGTTTTATTTCACCGTTTAGCATAGCATTCTAGATAACTAATATTTTTTAGTCCAAATATGCAAAATACTACACGAACCCACGTATGTATGTTTGGTTGCCTAGATCTACAAATCTGTATGTATTGTTTTAGTTAATTAAAAAACACATATTAAATAATAACTTTATTGACGGAGAACTATTTTGCTTTTGTAGATGCTTCAAGCTATCATTTCTGCCAAATCCTATCCAAAATTAAATCTAATAACCTTCCAATGTCGATTTTAACTACATCTTTATTTGAATTTTTCATCTTCCCTATACTAAATTGCAATGCCGTGACGTAAAATCACGTCTTTTGAAATTCGAAAAAAAGTAGCAAAATTGCCCGAATTGCCGAACGCTCTGTATATGTACCGAATGTATAAGGATCACACAACGTATTCCGTCCAATTTCAAATCTCATATCGCTAAAATAACTTTAAAATCTCGTGGTGAAAATGGGTCAAAATGGTCAAAAATGACAGTTCGCAAAATAATTTTTATTGTCCATATGATAAAAAATAGTATTACCAACATAACATTTAGACATAAAAATTTACAAAATTTGAAGGATTTATTTTCTTTTTAAATATGTGTTTTTTATTGAAAAAGCTACAAATTAGAAATAATAGTATAACGTACGTGTTATATAAAGCAGTTTTAAGCACGTGTCCCGTTATAAAACTCGCCGCAAGCGGCTCGTTTTTTAACATGGACGCGTGCTATAAAATGATGCTTTATAAAACGTGTACTTTAATATACTATTTAGGCGGTCAATTAAAAAAACATGACACATGACATATAAAAAACTTTAACTTTAAAACATCTTCTGTGCCAATTTTAACACACACTAGTATGTGACTTTTCAGTTACTCTTCATTTTATTAAAATACTTTTTACTACTCCACTATTCCAATTTTAAGTATTCTTCTCCTCACACTTACGTTGCTGGTTCACTACTATGTGACTTTTCAGCTGCTCCTCATTTGATTATGAATGAACTTTTTGTAACATCTGCCATTCCAATTTAAATGTTCTTCTCTCCTTACACTTATGGTGCTGTCTCACTAATATGACATATAGCTTAATGCTATGATAACTTTATAACTGATTTTTTGCCAATACTTCACGAATGGCTTCTCGTTAGGTCTATCATTACGTTGGAAGTTTTTCCAAATACGTTGCTTGTTTTTTCCATCATCTCGTAGCTCCGTTAGGACTGTTTGCACCCATTGTATTTCTTATATTCCTTATTCTATTTTCCTAATGATGAATGTATATTATACATTCGAAACATGTAGAGAATTTACCCTTTTATAAACCTTAAAACTTATTTAATATACCAGTGGAGGAAGACTTAAAGTGTCTTATTTCTTTCCCTTTTAAAAAAAACCGTTTTGGACTCTTACATTTTTCGTTTCAATCCAAGCATAGTAACTAAGACAAGCGGAAATGGCAACGTAGCATGACATAATATTTGGGACAGTCAAACTTTAGACAAAAGTGAAAAATCGGCATAGTTGGCTTTTGTAGCCCGGAATAATAAAAATTGCCTACGGAAGGCCGGGGAAGAAAAAATTTAATGAATTGGTTTTACGAACAGCTATAATTAAAGCGTGTTTATAAGGTTCAAGGATCATTTTTATATTAGTTCTTATTATGGTTTTTTCATTACTTCTATATAAAGTTTAGGTACACAGAAAGAAAAACTGTCGTATATTAATTATTTAGAGTTTTTTACTAATTTAACAAATAATAATAAATCAAAGCAAGAGATGAAGGAAACGTTAGTTTTATTTAAATTTTTTTGGAAATTATTTCAAGATATAGCAGTTTATTTAGAAATACTAAGGTAATATTTGTATTTTGTTTTTCAAAAAAATCCTTTTTTTAGACAACCCCCAATAAAAGTATCTTAAAAGATCAAAGATTTACATAAATAAATAACTTAGGCATCAACAATATAAAGGGTTTTCCAATAAGAACGATATGATTTTGAAACGGTATGGTAACCATGGTAATAAAGTTATACCTGTAACCAGTTGTCAGTTATTGTCAGTAAACTATAACAATTTATTATGGCTAAATACGCGCTTCAAGAACGTTTGGTTATTATCCAAAAATTTTACGAAAATAGACGATCTTTTGTGAACACGTCGCGAAAACTTTGGTGTAAATAATCGTCCTCCTTTGCTTGCCATTTGTCGCATCGTTGAGAAATTTGAAAATAAATTTACTCTTCACGATGTAAAAACACCAAGAAGACATCGAAACGCAAGAACTGTTGAGAATATTGCTGCTGTAAGAGCTAGTGGTGCAGTGGATCCAAATTTATCAATTTCTCGTCGTGCTCAAGAGTTAAGGATAAAAAAACGACAACTTGGCGTATTTTGAAAGAAGACTTGAATTTACACCCGTATAGGATTGTTTTGACCCAAGAACTTAAGCCACTGGACCATCGTCGGCGCAGAGAATTTTCTGCTTGGAGTTTAGAACAACTTGAAAGGGATCCTAATTTTGCCAAAAAAATTATCTTTTCAGATGAAGCTAATTTTTGGTTAAGTGGATACGTTAACAAGCAAAATTGACGTTTTTGGTGTGAAAACAATCCACAACAGATTCATAAGAAGCCTTTGTATCCGCTAAAGGTAACTGTATGGTGTGGTTTATGGTATGGTGGCATCATCGGACCATGTTTTTTCCAAAATGAGGCAGGAGATGCAGTTACAGTGAATGGTGAACGATATCGACAGATGTAAAGAAATTTTTTGTGGCCAAATTTAGATGCACTTGATTTGGAGGATATGTGGTTCCAGCAAGACGGTGCCAAATGTCACACTGCTCATGAAACTATCGATATACTGCAAGAAAAGTTTGACGAAAGGATAATTTCAAGGAATGCTAATGTTCAGTGGCCTCCAAGAAGCTGTGATTTAACTCCTTTAGATTACTTCTTGTGGGGCTATTTAAAATCTAAGGTTTATGAAAACAGACCACAAACACTTGATGCACATTGAACCCTGCATTCGTCAGATCACGCCCGATTTATTGCATAAAGTCATCGAAAATTGGGTTCGTCGAATTCGCTCGTGTACACGAAGTCGCGGAGGACATTTAAACGATGTGTTATTCAAAACATATATAAATGTTATCGACTATACTTTAAGATAAAATAAAACGTTTTGTTGTATCTGAAATTATTTTAATTTTATTTCATTTTGAATTCATATCGTTCTTATTGGAAAATCCTTTATATTTATAATTTGTTCTCAAATACCCCTTGCCGGTCTTTATTTTTTTAGTTCTGGAGGTAAACTTTTAAGACGCATTTAGTGGAGTGCGCAATGCTTTATTTTTCAAAAATATATCTTATTAAAAACTGCTTTACAGCCTTTTTATTATCATGGCTGGTTTGTCTTAGGAGATAATTTATGTATCATCGTATTATCTTTTTGATAAATTTAGCATAATGGACGTAAAACTATTTACTAGCTAAATCACGGCTTTGCCAACGGATTAGACTGCTAAATGTCATTCCCTATACTAGATACGTGATTCACCGGTGATTTATGTAACATGTCTTTCTAGTGAATTACCTTTTGCATTAAAGTAAATATCTGCTAGATATATTCTTTCAAACTTTAATGCAAATCATACAGTCCCCGACTTGTCCGGTAGCCGCTAGGATATCTTTTTATTATATTTTTTCATTTATTTAATCGTACAGTATAATATTATGTATCAGCCAAATGGAATAAATTCGATAATAAATACATGGGGGCGTTTCTGAAAAAACGCTCGGATAGGTCGATTGGTATTTCTGGTTGCGCATTTTTTTAAGAAAAAACTTTTTATACTGGATGTGTCATGAAACAGTGGCAAATATCAAATTTCTTATTTTAAATACAACACCCCCCTGTTATTAATTAATTTTTGTATTCTCTAGAAAATTTTAGGCATATTTCATGTACAATATCCTAAACCTATCTTCAATTGTTTGTTTGAAGGTTGTAGACAATGATGTATCTTGAGTAATAGATGTGTTTTGGACTTCCATTGCCTTTAGTTTTTCATATCACAACGTTTCAACTGGTAAGTATCTCCAGTCGTCTTCAGGTGAGTACTAAACAAGTTACAAAGCTACGAGCCTATTTATACTACCTAGGGGGGGCGGAGCTAGTGACGAATTCGGGTGCAGTCGTGAGTCATCTGCTTACGTCACCATGATTATTCATCTGCTGACGTCATCCGCTTACGTCATCACGTTTGCATCACTACTCAATCTGAGCCTACACCTATTTAACAAGGGCTTCCAAATGTTTTTTATATCTGCAGAAGCCTTACTGAAACAGTCAGGGTTCTGGATCATGACAGCTGCTTCTTTGAATTTTCTCTTCCGCCAATGCTCTTCTTTAAGTATAATTTTTGCGTTTTCCCATTGTAAATGATGGCCGTGGGTCCAAGCGTGGTCTGCTGCACCGGATCTGTTTGTTTCTCCTTTCAGTGTGTGGTTTCGATGTTCTTTGATCCTTGTTTGGAGAGGTCGTAGAGTTTCTCCAACATAGGATTGTCCGCATTCGCAAGGTATTCTGTATACACAATTCTTCGTGTCCTTTTGATTTGTTGGTTTTGTCTTCGTCAGGTGGCTTCTTAAGGAATCTTTGAAGCTGAAGACTGTTCGGATGTTGTACTGTTGTCCTATCCTTCGATTTTTTTCGGAGATTCCCTTGACATAAGGTACATTTATGGTGGGTCCAGCTTCATTATCTTTGTTCGTTCTAGTTTTGTGATTTTGACGCTTTTTGATGGCCTGATCGACGAGTTTCGTAGGGTAATCATTCATGCCAAGGTCTTGCTTGATGTTGTTAAGTTCTTTCGTCAAAGTCCCCTGCGAGTTGCAAAGTGTGAATGCTCTATCGACGAGTGTTTTGACTATTCCATGTTTGGTGCTGTTTGAATGGTTTGAGGCGTAGTTAAGATATTGACCTGTGTGGGTTTGTTTTCTATATACCGATGTTTGGATGGTGCTCCCGATTTTCTGTACTACGACGTCTAAAAACGGTAATCTGTCGTCATCCTCCTTCTCCATGGTAAATTTAATTGTAGGTGCCAGGTTGTTCATATGTTGTAGAAAGGTTTGAAGTTCGTCATCGCTTCCATTCCAAATGATGAATGTGTCATCTACGTAACGAAGCCATAGCTTTGGTTTGATATTCGCCTTGTCTATCGCCTGATCCTCGAACCATTCCATGTAAATGTTGGCTATTACTGGTGATAGGAATGAGCTCATTGGTAGTCCGTCCTTTTGGCTAAAGAATCTGTTCTTCTCCTGAAAGTAAGAATTATTTAGGCAGCATTCTAGAAGCTCCATTATGGCATTGATGGGTAGCGACGTTCGTTCTTCGAGTGTTCGGTCTTCCCCAAGTTTTCTTCTAATGATCTGCTGTTTCCTTCACTGGGACGTTAGTGTAGAGACTTTCCACGTCGAAGCTTACCAATCGGTCCTCTGGTTGAATTTCCGTTCCACTTATCATCTCGACGAAATGCTGTGAATTCTTTACATATGATGCGCTGTGTCCTTGGAGCGGTTGTAATATTGGAAGCAAATACTTGGAAAGTTCGTAAGTTGGAGAGTTTCGGGAGCTTGTAATGGGTCGTAGAGGCATGTTGTGTTTGTGTATTTTTGGCAATCCGTATAGATGTGGGGGTTTGCTGTGGTGCGGTGTTAAACGTGTTCGTGTCCTTTCCGGAATGTGTCGTTCATGCTTCTTGAGTGTTCCGTATACTCTTCCCTCAATGGTGGTAGTGGGGTCCTTTGGAATGCTCTGGTAGTTTCCTTTTTTCAAGACTTCTTCGACTTTTTGGTTGTAGGTGTCCACATCCATCACGACGGTTGCATTTCCCTTGTCTGCGGGTAGAATCTTGATGGTCGTATCCTTCCGTAATTTGGACAGGGTGATGGATTCTTCCTTGGTAATGTTTGGCTTCGGAGGTTTTGATTTCTGTAAAACTTCTCTCACTTTCCATCGGAATTCCTCTGCTTGGGTTGCTTCAATGGTTACTGCGTCTGCCGCGCTTATAATATCTAATAGTGGGATTTCTTTTGGGGCAATTGTGAAATTCAGGCCTTTTGCGAGCAGCGATTCGTCCGTGGTGTTCAATTGTTTGGACGAGATATTGACGATGGTTCTCTGACTTTGTCCTTGAATTATTGTAGGTCTTTCCTGTTGATGTTTTCTTCAATTATTTCGTAAATATTAGGTGTTTTCAGATTTATTACAAAAATTAACAACACTCTCAAAAACTTATAAGTAATACTATTTATTTCTTAATAATGTAAAAAACAAAAATAACATTAATGTAGGCGATGTTGAAAATGCTCGCAGCGAACGTGTTGGATACTATTTATTTCTTAATAATGTAAAAAACAAAAATAACATTAATGTAGGCGATGTTGAAAATGCTCGCAGCGAACGTGTTGGCAACATTCTAATCTTAAATAGAAAATTCTTTTAATGTTACTGAACATCTCAGGCGTGACCGATCTAAACGCAAGCGTTATTTGTCTTCTTAAGTCAGCTAAATTGAGGGGTTTAGTTTTGTATACAATATTTTTAACATAACCCCATAAAAAGTCTAATGGCGTCAGATCAGGGGATCGTACTGGCCATTCCATCGATCCACGCCTCCCTATCCACCGATTTGGAAATACTCGGTTGAGGAACCGCCGGACATTGATTTGGCCCGTCATGCTGAAACCATATCATATTCGCTGGAAGTTGTGGGTTTGCTGGATCATGATAAAAGTTTGTCAAAGTTGACAAGACATTATTTTGGAGCAGTGCTAAATAATTATCGCCATTTAAACTGTCATTAATAAAAAAGGGACTTATGATATGATCTCCAACTATTCCTCCCCAAACATTACCTTTTCAGGATATTGCGTATGTTTTTCTCTAATCCAGTCAGGATTTTCCCTGGACCAATAGCGGCAATTCTGGCAATTAGCATGACCGTAAAGTGTAAAGATGCACTCATCACAAAACACAACATGTTCTAATTGGATCACATTATTATCTAACATTCATCATCATTTGTTCAAAAAAATACGTCCTCCTATCAAAATCGTCTTTCATGAGCTCATAAGTAGGTATCTTTTTATGGGGATACATTTTATTTTCTTGTAAGGTTCGAATAATCGATGAATGACTAACATCGAACATTGGCGCTGTTGTTCGACTAGAAGTATGTGGGTTTGTCATACCAACTCAAGCATAATATCTCATTTGGTATCATCACTTATTGCATTGGCAGCTACTTTTTTTATCTGCTTTACATGCCCAAACTGGCAAAACTGCTTTTCTATTTTACTAATTTTCCCTTGAGTTTTAGTCGACAAATTTTTCATGAAATAGGCGAGCACCTTTCATTTGTGTCCGTGTTTAGTCTCCATAACCAATCATCTGTAGAATTGTTATTTTCCGCACTTCTGTTAAATAAACCATTTTGCTGATATGCAATTAACGAAAGTCACGACTGTAACACTGACAACTATTGTCATGCAGACAGACAACAATTTGTTAAGGTCAGGAGTTTTAAACAAAAGTAAATAAAACTTTTTATTCTTTTTTTTTTATTTCATATCAGTAAAAAGAAACGCTGAAATGCAATAAATCTGAAAACACTTAATATTTCCGAAACAGTTAAAGATAGATATAGCAGCGTTTCTCAACCTGTGGTCCGCGGACCCCTGGGAGTCCGCGAGCATACGTATGAGGGTCAGCAGCCTCATCTCTGGACTAACAAAAAATAAATAAGTCTCGCAATCGCGATCGCTACGCTTAGCACGGCGAACAGGTGCTGACGGGTGATGCGGACTGATGCGAGTTGAAGGAAGTGCCAACGGCGAACGGGCTTTACGCTGAACTTGAGTCTGCAAGGGAGAGATAACAACATCTTCCAAATTGAAGATAAAATTGAAACAATGATAAAAAAGATTGAGCTATGGATAAATCGTGCACTTCAAAAAAGTTACAATTACTTTCCTACAATGTCAGCGTTTTTGGAATCCTCTGGTGGAGAAATGTCAGATCAAGTACAAGAGTAAATTATTGAACACCTCCGCGCCTTGAGGTCTTCGTTTCGAGATTATTTCCCAGTACCCGACAAAAATAAAAACTGGATATCAGACCCTTTTAACACAAATGTTACTGATATTACTGGCTTGACAACGACACAGGAAAACCAATTAATAGAAATATCCTGTGATTCGGCTTTAAAACAGAATTTCAAAGAATCCTCCTTATCAAATTTTTGCGTAAATTTAAAGAAAGATTATAATGAAATATCAGAAGAAGCACTGAAACATTTACTGCTTTTCTCAACCACATACCTGTGTGAAAAAGAGTTCTCTGCTCTTGTATATACTAAAAACAAATACAGAAACAGATTACAAGTGGAACCAGATTTAAGAATACAACTTAGTAGCAACATCAATCCGAATATCCCTGATTTAGTTGCAAAAAAGCAACACCAACCTTCACATTAAGAATTGTACCCATTTATTTTGTTTAAAAAGTTTTTTTATTTGTATTTATGTTTGTATGTTATTGCTGCTTTTTTATTAAAGGGGTCCTTGACAATTGTCCTTGGTTTCCTAGGGGTCCGTAGCTGAAAAAGGTTAGGAAACGCTGAGATATAGGATATTGTACATAAAATATGTCTAAAATTTTCTAAAGAATCCAAAAATTAAATAATATACAGAATGTTGCATTTAAAATAAAAAAGTTGGTATTGGCCACTGTTACATGACACACCCTGTATAAAAAGTTTTAATTAAAAAAAAATGCGCAAAAATGGAAATATTAATCGACGTGTCCGAGCGTTTTTTTCGGACACGCCCCCATCTATTTATTATCGAATTTATTCTATTTGGCTGATATACAGGGTGTTTCATTTAGGTCGAAGAGCGGCCATATCTCGGAAACTACTGGGCATAGAAACTCAGGAAAAGAAAAATGATAGTAAAAGTGACCATGACAAAATTCTGGAAATATTTTTCAAGTTCCGGATTTTGCCGCAAGAGGGCGTAATTGAAAAGTAAATTTTTAAATTTTACATAACTCCGAAAATTCCACATTAAAGTATATGTTTGATAACACCATTTTAAAGCTTGGACAATTATGCATCATTTTGGTCTTATGCTCATTGGCGTACCGACTTTAATAAGAGTGGGGGAAGCTGTTGAAAGTGTAATCATTTAAATCGCTGTAACTTATAAACGACTTATCCGATTTTAGCAAACTAAATACTGTTTGGAAGAGAAATGTATGCACTTTGACCAATCGTATTTAGTTGTCCATAATAGTTCTAAAAAAAATGCTAGTGCGCGCAATTTGCAATAACAATACATTTTTTGATTTTCCTCCGGAAAAATAAAACATACGGTATAATTATGATACCATAATCGAAAATTAGATGAAATTTTCTAAAAAAAATATTAAAACCGCAGCTCGATATCTCCGTTCGTTTCTGAGTTATTGCCAAAACAATAATTTTTATCACAAATTGCGCCCTCTAGCAACTTTATTAGAAACTATCTTGTACATTGGATACGACAATTAAAGGTACTTACCTTTCTCTTCCAAACAAGCTTAAATTTAGTAAAATTGGTTAAGTCGTTTAGAAGTTACAGCGATTTTAATGTTTACAGTTTCACTTGATAAGAGTGGGAGAAGCTATTGAAAGTTTAAACATCAAAATCGCTGTAACTTCTAAACGACTTATCCGATTTTACTAAATTTAAGCTTGTTTGGAAGAACCTTCAATTGTCGTATCTAATGGTACAAGATAGTTTCTAATAAAATTGCCAGAGGGCGCAATTTGTGTTAAAAATTATTGTTTTGGCAATAACTCAGAAACGAACGGAGATTTCGAGCTGCGGTTATAATATTTTTTCTAGCAAATTTCATCTACTTTTCGATTATGGTATCATAATTATACCGTATGATTTATTTTTTCGGAGGAAAATCAAAAAATGTATTGTTATTGCAAATTGCGCCCTCTAGCATTTTTTTTAGAACTATTATGGACAACTAAATACGATTGGTCAAAGTGCATACATTTCTCTTCCAAACAGTCTTTAGTTTGCTAAAATCGGATAAGTCGTTTATAAGTTAAAGCGATTTAAATGATTACACTTTCAACAGCTTCCCCCACTCTTATTAAAGTCGATACGCCAATGAGCATAAAACCAAAATGATGCATAATTGTCCAAGCTTTAAAATGGTGTTATCAAACATATACCTTAAAGTGGAATTTTCGGAGTTATGTAAAATTTAAGAATTCACTTTTCAATTACGCCCTCTTGCGGCAAAATGCGGAACTTAAAAATTATTTCCAGAATTTTCTCATGGCCACTTTTATTATCATTTTTCTTTTCCTGAGTTTCTATGCCCAGTAGTTTCCGAGATATGGCCGCTCTTCGACCTTAATGAAACACCCTGTACAATGTATAATACTGAGAGTAATAGTTTATTAAATATTCATACTTATCTTAACTTAACTTTCCTTCTGTTAAAATACTTCCAACAACAATTATTGCTCAGCTTTATTTTCCACCTAAATAATTTTGTACACAAATATAATTCAAACTTAAACAAACACTAACTGAAACTTCTTGCATCATTAGACTGGCAAAGTAAACTACAATGTCTGTTGGATTGTTTACCGAGTTTATCTTCGGGCAGTTTATTATAATTAACATATAATGTAAACGAGCGATACGATAAAGTTTGGAAAATGTTGAATATTTTGCCATATTGTTATAAAGTTAGAATAAACAGTCCAGGGTTTAATAGGGCAGATCTTCATATAAATCTTTATAGGTCGAGATTCTTACCCTAAGAAGGTGATGATTTAAAAAAAAATATGTTGCTAAGGTAGGGAGTTTTATAAAGAATTAACATTTTTGACGACCTCTTCTTGGATTAACAGTGTCATTTAAAAAAATAATTCCCTGCCGCGCACAATATTGTCAACAGTTTGTTTATATGCCACCGTACGCAATATATCTAAAGTAAGGCTGGTAGAACAGAATATATAACTACGCAATGCGTAGCTATATATTCTGTGGTGGTAGCTAATGAAAAGAAATATTACATTTCGCCATTCTCAGCGCTCCGCTTATCGCACTGAGAAAAAGCCTTCTATTCCTTATTCACATACTATTTATACAACTGTTTATAATTATTAATGATACTAGTTCGATATGAACACTATAATGAAACGTGTGCAACTTTAAACGTAACGCAACGTAAACACGTTTAATTGCACAAGTTTCATTAACAAAGTTCATATCGAACGTGTATCATTCAAAATTTAATCTACGACAGTGAAAATAGATTTTATTCCTCTAAATTTCATTGATATCAGATAACGTTTTCGTAATTTTTAAAACTTTTAGGTGTCCATATTAGTCGATATCATGGTAACCGCATTTTTGATTGTTTCAATTTCGATTTTGACAACGTCATTATTGCCGTCTAATTTTCTATTGTATGCAAAGTATTGGCCAAAAATAATTTAAATATGGGAGATTCTGAATCCGAAAGTGTCCCTTCGGATGTCGAAATGTTTACAATAAATAAATTCAATCCGTTATTCTAAATAATAATAACAAATAAATATTTTGCACCGACTTTCTTTTTGTTTTAACCTTTGGATGTTATTATAAATTCATAATGACACAGTACTATATTATGAAGGTCATAATGACATCTAAATGATAATGCTAAATACGTCATAATGGCACCGTCGTAGATTAATACTATTATATGTGATAGCAACGCGCTTTTCTACTGTAAGACAAGGAAAATTGACTAGACCGTTGTGTAGTGATAATATCACGGTAATTAAGCGATGGTTTAGAGCCATTGTTGCTCTGAATACTCGCACTAATTATCAAGTTCCATTGGAGGTGTAATCTGGTTTTATACAATGTATTAATTTCGGCTGGCAGTTTTAATGAAATTTGACATTAATCATAATAATAGTTTTGCTTGCTACGGTTAATAAAGTATATTATAGGTACTCACCACTTAAAATCAGTACTGTATTCTCAAAAATTTAAATAGCTTCTAGTGTAATATTGTTCTTGTCGTTTAACTTTGCATATTATTATCTATTATTTATTTATTTATTTTACACCATTTCACAGTTACAATGAATCAATTAACAAATGGGTATATAGGCTATTTAAAATAAAATAGGTAATAATATAACAATAATTCAAAAATTTGAGATAACAATTTAGACTTAAATTATTATATTGATACGGAATAATTATGCCTAAAAAGACACTAACACGCTAATTTATATTTATACTGGATAAACCACAGCTAAAAATGTCAAATCTATTTTGGTGCAGATTGTATGTGTTGCACAATCGATAAATAGGGGAGTATTTACAGATATTGGTACGCGCGGTTGGTACATAAAAAGTGTGGGAATGACGTGTTCTAGGGACGAGGAATTGTAGGTTTTCTAATATATCACTGCATTCAACTCTATTATGCAAGATGTTGTGAAGAAATTTAAGTTGGGAAACTGTACGTCGATCTTCTAAGGAGCAAAACGAGTGCCTTTGCAATAGAGCTTCTTCTAGAATACCGATTTCAGGATACTGACCATCAATTTTAAAATTTAGATATTTTAGAAAACGTCGTTGGACCCTTTCAATGCGATTAAGGTGCACTTGATAATATGGAGACCATACAACCGAAGCGTAGGTACTCCAATTTAGATCTTACAAATGCATAAAAAAGTATTTTTAGTGTATGACAATTTAAAAAATCACGATAATGTCTTATTATAAATCCTAGGGATCTATGACAGGAGGCAACAAGGTCATTTATGTGGGGAACAAAAGATAGTTTACTGTCAAATAATACACCCAAATCGCGAAAAGTCTCAGCTCTGTCAACTGTAATGTTATTAATTTTGTAATCATACACAATGGTATGTCGTTTTAATGAAAAGGTCATTATGTTACACTTACTGATATTTAACGGCAATTTATTTTGAACACACCATCTATATATCATGTCAATGGACAATTGAAGTTTTTCACAGTCTGCCAGGGTACGAATGCGAGCATAGATTTTCTTGTCATCGGCATAAAGAAGACCATCACTGTCAAGATTATTAACTATATCATTAATAAATATTATAAACATAAAAGGACCCAAAATGGACCCCTGTGGTACACCCGATGTAGCATCCAATGGCACAGACGATTGGCCACCGTACTCCACTATTTGTTGTCGTTTATTTAGATAAGAATGGAAAAACTTTCTAAGATTATCTGAGATACCAAACGAGCTGAGTTTATTAAGTAAAATTCTATGGTCCAATCTATCAAATGCCTTGGAAAAATCTGTAAAAATAACATCAACCTGACAGTTCTGATCAAAGGCTTCAGCCACAAATTGTGTAAAACAAACTAAGTTGGATGTTGTAGATTTGCCCTTAACAAAACCGTGTTGTTTATCCGACAGCTTACTCTTAACTTGGAAGTACAAATTTTCATGAAGAAACATTTCAAAACATTTGGAAAAATTATTGATGATACTTATTGGTCTGTAGTTCTCGATTTTGGTTTTATTACCTTTTTTATACACAGGAGTTATTTTGGATTTTTTCCAAGTATCAGGATAGCATGAGGTTTTTAGGGCCAAATTAAATATTTTACAAAGAGGTTTTGCAAAGACGTATGCACAATCACGTAAGAGGAAAGACGGTATTTTATCAGGACCCACAGTTGCTTTAGGCTTCAACTTTTTCAAGCAACGCAGAACATCATCCTCAGTAGCACTGTTAATTGAGAGAGAATCAGTGGAATTAAAAGTTACCCCATCGGCGACCGGAGTTGGTAAAACATATGAATTCTGAAAGAATTCGGCGAAAGCATTTGCAATTTCACTATGATCTTTAAAGTTATTATCACCCATTGTCATTACTTCTGGAAGTTGTTTATTATGTTTCTTATTGTTTATTAATTGCCAAAAGTTAGATGGGTCAGACGAGATACGATTTTCCATATTTTCGGAATATTGTTTATATGCATATCTTATATTATGTTTAATTTGTCGCCTTAGCTGCCTGAAATCTAACAAATCCGTACGAGCCTTCGTTAGTTTATAGACATATACATATACATACACATATATATATATTATGCAGTATGGTTTACTGAGATCGTAAAATTCGTCCATGGATTATAAAGTCCAATAGTAATAATGATCTAATAGGAAAACTTTAAAAAAACTCATATACCTTTAAAAATAAATTAATTGAAACAGGTATTGGTACGATCAATAAAATTCAAATTCAGACAGGACAGCTAGAAGACTCCGAACAACGATGTGACCTGCGCAACAAATACGTTAAAACCAATACTACGGCGTGCGGCGATTGCCGACAGCTACGAATCCCCACCAACGTCTTGTGGATTGTATGTTCTAACGGATACAATTCGTTTGTAGGAACGCTGTTCTGCTTTCTTAATTGCAGAGAAAGCGCTTTACTGGGAACAAAATGCGACGCATTGAGAAGATACAATTTACTTCTTAACAAAATTGCTGTATTAAAAGTAGTTCTTTATTCAACAAGACTGTGCTGCTAATGGAACGGCTTTCTACCAATAAAAACACTGTTCTAGCAAATTTGGAATTGATATAACGCTAAAGCGGGTTTGATACATAGCAATTTATTTAATATCGGGTAATAAAAATAAGCTATCAATACAAACTATGTCTTAGCAAACCTGTTGTATTAGATCATTTTCCTCAGTGCGACTTTATATTTTTATTGTCGCATCGTTAGTTGCTTTGCGCCGGCAGAGGGCGTATCAGCGCTTTGTTAGAAAAATCCTACTTCCAGGATTATGGACAACGTTCTTCATTTTGACTTAATTTTTTTTACCAGTAAGTAAGTCTTAATTAATAGAAAACCACAAGCATCATACAACGTCTGAATTTCAAAATTTGTAAAAATAAGACTTCAAAAATTCGATATTACAATTTTTGGCTCTATAATGCCCTAGATAAAGGAATTTTCTGTAGCTTTTATATGTAAGCATTTTTTGATATTTTGCATATTACCGAAGAAAAATTGAAAGTAAAAAAATGATTGGTGTTCAATCGTATATTTTTGCTAGATAACTCAATGGTGTATGCCGCTATATTGTAGCGGCTCCCCTCTGCCTCTAAACCACCACAACTGAAAATGTTGCTCCACAAAAATTGCTTTAACGATTATTTTATGTAATAGCCGTAGCAGAAACTGTTTAAGATAAAAACTATGAAACGAATTTAAATAAATTCAACATTTATTACACCTATAATAGAAATCTGTAGGTACATAAATAATTTCACTCCATCCAACACAATAGAGCTATAATTATTTTTGTTATTAATGCCGCCTCTGCATGACACCTCAGCGATTCTGCAACTATCGTACACAAAATTTATTATCTAGCTACATAAAGAGAATAATAATTAAAATGTAAAAAATAATTTATTACTTGCCGCACTAAAAGTAATAAATTATCCTGAATGGCGTTAAGTCCGAAGCAGGGAAATAAATGCGTAGAAAAGGACGTCCGTCCGTCGGGTCACCTTAATTTCGGAATCTATGGTAAAAAATGTCTTTTCGGAATGTTAGATCGTATGGAAAATAGTACGAGACTCTATACTATAATAGTAGAGCTGGTCCAAAAAAAAACAGATAGAGGTGTTAAGCCTCGCTCTTAAGTTTAATGTTATCTTTCCTCTATGGTAACAACCACCACACCAAACTAATGAGTAATAAAATAAGTAGACAAATACAAATTTATTTTTGTTGTTTACAAAATTAATAAAGTAAGATTATTCAGAAAGAATAAAAAAAATAATCACATAAATTGCTGAAATTGGCCACCGCCATGCTCCAAGCATAAATTCACACGTCTCTTCATATTTTCGAAAGTGTTGACCAGCATCTCTGGAGAAATGTTACCACATTCTTGGATATTCCTTTCTTGTAATTGTTCTAAATTTGCAACTGGTGTTTTAAAAATAGTGTCCTTTAAATGAGGAAAAAGGAAGTAATCCATAACCCTTAAACATGGTGATCTAGGTGGGAATTTAATGTCTGATCGAAAACTGATCAATCTGTCGTCAAAAAAAAGTGCGTAAGTAGTTAATAGTTTCGACGGCTGTATGGGCGGTTGTACCGTCCGGTTGAATATATCCAAAACGTAGTTCATCGTCAAGTAATTGCTTCACAAATGGATTCAAAATATTGTCTCTATACCGCTGCGCTGTAACTGTGTTATGGAAACAAATAGGACCAACAATTATTTTTCGGGAAGCAGCTAACCAGACACCAATTTTTTGAGAGTGCAATGTGGACTCTACAAAAAAATGGGGTTTTTCACTACTCCACATGCGTGTATTCTGGGAATTCACATAACCGGAGAGGTGGAACCAGGCTTCATTCGAAAAAAATGTCAGGTCTAATAAGTTATTTCTTTCCAATAAATTTTGGGTAAACCATTGAGAGACTGCGTCTTTCAAAATCTTCGGCTTGTATTTCTTGAAATACTTGCACTTTTTAAGGAAATAAATTTAGCTGCTTCTTAAGAATAGTCTTGCATGTTCCATAAGATCTTCCCACTTCTTAGGACAGGCGTCTTATACAATTTGTTGGCGTATTTTGCATTATTTTACGAACGTTTGCAACAAGTTCTTCTGTTCTTACAGATGGTCTTCCTGCTCCTTTTTTGTGTTGTATAGAACCTGTTTCCCTAAACACAGCTACGGTTCTTTTCAGGCAATGATAAAAATTCCCAGCAATAAAAGCAATGTTAGGAAAACGTTCGTGAAAATCGTCCATGCACAAACCCGGATTGTATTGCCACTCACCATTTACTCTAACCCCGTTTCGAAAATATGCTTCAACCATGAATGTTTTGTGCTGTTCCGTAAAGCCCATTGTGTGAATTGTTCAAGAAATTGGAAAAATTAGCGATGAATCAAATTACTTGTAACGACTGTCAAAGATGACGGAATAACTGATTGATTGTTAATTCAGGTAGTTACTGACACCCAGCAGCCAACAGGTATTAAGCTCTAATGCTAAGCATTACGTCCTTAGACGCAAGGCCCTCTTTGATGCCAATAATTTTTGCTCGCACGGTATATCTACTGTTCTTAGTGTAGGGTTAAATTTTGGATTGGCTGCCAGCTTTTCTTAAAACCGGCATTATGCGTCGACATGTACTGCTAAATCCCTAATAGTTACAAATTGAGTTAATTTAAGCTTAAAAGTTTTTGTTAAGTAAAAAAGTTGTATGACTCCGCTGGGATTTGAACACGGCAGAATCTCTCGAATGCCAGTTAAACGCTCTAACAAGTTGCTACGGATACAGGGTCCTGCACCTCGCCTGCCGTCATCTATAGAGCTAAGTTATTTTTCTAAGAATTTTTTTTTCTGTCTCTTTTTTATATACCAGTAAAGTTCGCATCATATGGTTTTTTTTTAATAATAGCTTTATTCGAAATTTGACTTTGGCATCAAGTTCTGGTTCGATCGAGATGAAAATTAAGCAAAAAAATAGTAGTCACGTGATTCGCATTATCTGTCAAATTTTTTTCAGAAAATAATTCAAAAGTGGGGTTATTTCTGAAAGTATCGAAAAAAGTTATAAGAAAAAAGTTTTTTTTTAAATGCAGTTTCTAGCCCACATGCAACTTATACAGTGTGTATACAGGGTGTCCCGAAATTAGCGTGCAATATTTCTAGGGCGTAAACTATATCCAAAAATATGACAAAAATGTCCTATAAACATACCCCAAGAAATGCTCCTTTAGGGGGCTAGAGCCCCTCAAAGAGGGTCGGGAAGGAAGTATTTTTTTATAATAGTATGGAAACCCTTAAAGATAATGACATGAAAATTGGTACGTGCCTTACAACCGATAAGTTGTACATAAGAGTTAGTTTAGAGTGAAGATATTTCTTCCAGTGGCGTCGCACGGAGTGGGGCTGAGGGTAAATATTATCCTTTATTTTTTATTTCTCGGATTTTTTAATTTTAAGGACAATATTTTAAGAACCTCGAGTTTTTTCTTTAAAAAAATACCCCTTGTTTTATTTCGATAGGAGACACCGTTTTCAAGTAAAATTAATTTTAAAATAAAACGTATTTTTCAAAAGAAAGGTTAGTCCATATGAGTTCAGGTAAATCCGAAAGTTAGCGTGCAATATTCCTAGGGCGTAAAATACATCCAAAAATATCACAAAAATGTTCTATAAACATACCCTCAGAAATGCTTCTTTAGGAGACTAGAGCTTCTCAAATGGGGGCAACAGAGAACTCACAGATATTCATTTTATATTTTATATTTATTTATGTATTGTGTATTGATTTTGTAATGGTAGTTCTACTGCCGCTGTAATAGAGTACATGAGACGATTTCCGCATAGAAGAATACCTAGCCGTAGAAGATTTGCTACGGTCCATCGAAATTTAATAGAAAATGGATCATTTCAAAGACTTCATGCTATTACGAAAAAAAAATTTGCCCCCCTTTGAGAGGCTCTAGTCCCCTAAAGGAGCATTTCTGAGGGTATGTTTATAGAACATTTTTGTAATATTTTTGGATGTACTTTACGCCCTAGGAATATTGAACACTAACTTTCGGATTTACCTGAACTCATATGGACTAACCTTTCTTTTGAAAAATACGTTTTATTTTAAAATTAATTTTACTTGAAAACGGTGCCTCCTATCGAAATAAAACAAGAGGTACTTTTTTAAAGAAAAAACTTGAGGTTCTTAAAATATTGTACTTAAAATTAAAAAATCCTAGAAATAAAAAATATATGATACTATTTACCCTCAGCCCCACTCCGTGCGACGCCACTGGAAGAAATGTTTTTACTCTAAACTAACTGTTATGTACAGTTTATCGGTTGGAAGGCACGTACCAATTTTCATGTCATTATCTTTAAGGGTTTCCATACTATTATAAAAAATACTTCCTTCCCGACCCTCTTTGAGGGGCTCTAGCCCCCTAAAGGAGCATTTCTCGGGGTATGTTTATAGGACATTTTTGTCATATTTTTGGATATAGTTTACGCCCTAGAAATATTGCACGCTAATTTCGGGACACCCTGTATACCTATTAAGTTAGAGTAATAATTGTTAGTTATGTTTATATACTTATCCCTGTAATAAACTGGTTGGCAGTAAAACTATTAATTAAATTAAGATTTTAATATTTTGTAGACTTTACGTGTATCATTGAGCGCCTTTCAGGAAAATATTTTTGTTTATACGGGTCCAAAAAAGTGTGACGTCATCTTAATATACTTTTAAGATTACATGCCATATATTATGTTACTTATTAATAAAATTTTATTGAAATCTGTTCAGTAATAATTATTGGCGAAAAAAAACTAAATAGTATCAGGTTTTGACTGGTTTTAAAAATTAATAAGAATAAAAATAGTTACTCGTTAATAAGATAATGCAAGGTATTTATTAAATAAAGTCTAAAAGTATTGTAAGCCGAGTTACATGAATTGATATGAGACCTCTAAATAGTGGGTTACAATCCCAGCGGAGGAATAAAACTTTTCAATTTAAAAAAAAATTGTCTGCAGGCGTCATGTCATTGTAATGTTGTAGTTACATATTTTATTTAGCAAAAAGCTACAATTAAATATTTTTTAATACATTTTTTAATCACATATTTATAGATTTATTTGTAAATTTTAAAACGCAACTTTTTTTTTACAAGAACAGACAGAAAAGTTAAACATTTTGCAAATTGTATCAAATATTACGTATCATCTTATTTTTTCATTAAATGTAATTTTAAAGTTTTTTTAAATAGTTTTAATGATATTTGAGATTTAATAGAATTTTCCAAATTGTTATATCCTATCAAACCTTTATGAAAAATAGACTTAGAAGCTAATGTTTTGGACACTCTATTCACATAAAAATATTGATTAGTTCTTGTTTTATTATTATGATGGTAACAATTAAAAGAACAAAAAAATTTTAAACAGTTAGGCAATAAATTCTTTTTAATTTTTTGTATAAAGATACATACTAAATAAAAAATTAAATTTCTGACATTCAACCAATCTAAATTTTTTAACATAAAATTTATTTTTGTGTATTGGTCACAATTTAACGCATTGCCTTATTTTATAAATATTGTAATTTATCAAACATTTCCTCACTAGCACAATATAAAATGGAAGAACAATAAAGAAAATGTGGTAATATAATAGTATTAAATACAGTTTTTTTAGAAAACAAACTTAAATTAGAACTGATTCTTTTAAAATAACCTACTTTTCCGGCAATCTTCGATATGATACTTTTAAAATAATTTAAAAAGTTTAATTTTGAATCATTGCTTATCCCTAAATATTTAAAATTGTTTACTAATTCCAATTTGTCACCATCAATTATTATAACATTTATATTTTGACAATTTAAATTATTACCATTATCATTCGTCAGACGTTATCTTCTTCTAATTATAGCCCTTTGTAACTGAGTTTCTCAAATTATTAAATTTCTTGCAAAATCGTTTCTTAGGAAATAAAAACAAAATCATTATATCTAGAAGAAAATTAACATTAGTATTTACTTAGTTTAAATTAATACCTTCAAAATTTGCAGGTTTATAATATTTCTAAAAGGTCCAAATGAGTTTAATTAAATTGGTAATTACAATAGACCGCGTACTATTATACTAAGAAGTAAAAAATAATCGTTGGTTTCTCCAAGCGGATTTGCCATATCACTAACTAACAGGATTTGTCTCTTTTAGCTATTTATTTTAGAAAGGCCGTTTATTTTTTTTTAGAAATCGTTTATCGTTTACAATAAAATAATAAAACACAAGGAATAAAAATACTGCTCTAAAAATTTTACTTACAGGGTCTTTCGAAACTCCTTTTTAACCCTAGTTTGCAGATGCAAGAAGGCATTTGTTGGAAGAGTGATGAGCGATGGTGATGCAGTAAGGACATGGAAAGTGTTGAAGGATTTAAATGTAAAGAAGTGTACAAAGCGTGACATACCTTAATATTTGCTTGATGTTGATAATATAAATGCATACTTTGCATCAGTTGTCAAAGATAGCAGCTGTGAAGAGATGATACAAAAATACAAATATTCAGACCCGTTTACTAATAATACCTTTTCTATTGTGCCAGCCACCATTGATGAGATAAGTAAGGCTTTACAGAGTATGAGGGCAAATGCCTTTGAAGGGGACAACATTACAAGATCAATGCTCCAGTACTTTACACCGTTTATATGTCGTATTATAACTCACATCGTTAATATTTGTTTAGAGCAAAGCCATTTTCTGGATGCCTGGAAAAGTTCAATTATCTAGCCAATCCCTAAAGTAGCGAACCCCAATTCCGTTGAAGATCTGTCCCTGTTATGTTAAATATTCTTGGGAAAACCGTGTACTCTCAAATTATTGTGTACGTTAATGCTAATAAGATAATTTCCACCACACAGTCTGGCTTTAGAAAGAACCACAGTACTTTTTCCGCTCTCTTTGGAGTACTGGACACGATTAGGAGATACCTGGATGATGGTAAAATATTTGCGCTGGTGCTGCTTAATTTCTCTAAGGCGTTTGATACAATTAACCATGCTCCGTTATGCTCATAGCTTAAGCATTACGATTTTCAGCTCGCCGTGGAATTTGTTTTTTCCTATCTGAGTATAAATGAGTAACAATCCAAACAGTAATAGGTCAAGAGACCTCTTCTTTGGAAACAGTTGTTTCATGCTTATCCCAGGGTTCAATTTTGGGACCCCTTTTGTTTATTCTATATACGTCTGATATAATTCGAAATATTGAAAATTGTTGCCACCACGAATATGCCGATGACACTCAGATAATTATTTTTCCCTAGTAAGCATCATATAGTATATCCTAAATTAGAAACTTAATAATATTTGTAACATCTCAAAAAACCATAATTTCGTACTAAATACCATAAAATATATGGTTGTTGTTGGTGGACACAAAATACCTAACATCGAGAGGGTTGTGCAGCTGCGAATTGAGGGAGTTCCTTTACAGGTAAAGAGTGTGACAAGATCCCTCGGAATTCTGGTTGATGAATGACTAAAGTTTGTTGATCAGGTGAATAGCACTATCAAAAAGGCTTTTCCTAGTTTGAGAATGCTTTATGAAAGTTAGGATATATTATGATCTATAAAGCATTTGAAATATTGTTTTTATTAAAAGAAAATATTGTGGCATATCGGACAAGTGTGTAACTATTTTTTATATTGGAATACACAGGGATCCAAGTTTAATGGATACCCTGGGGCGGGTAGACCTCGACGGCCGTTTCATCCTTGTTAGGACTCGACGGGCAGCCATAACCCAAGCAATTCCAAGAACGACGGAAAAATGTACTAAAAGCCTCCTTGCAAAATCAAGGCGGCCATCAATACACCGTAGCGCCATCCCAGCGGAATTAACTCCAATATAAAAGGTAGTTACACTGGTTATTATCGAAAGGTAGAAAACTAAATGAACCACGAAGTGCATCACAATCTAGTATAGGGAACGCTATTCGCGTTTTCACCAAAAACATCTGCCATTTTGCAGACCATATGCCACAATAATTTCATTTAATTATTTTCGCGGACACTATATCATCTTCTAAACATTTTTATGGCTAAAAACTCAAACGGGTTGCGCGCATTCTGGTGGGTTCTAGCGTTGATCTGTTTTCTGGTTTGCAAAATGGCAGATGTTTTTAGATTGTGATGCACTTCGTGGTTCATTTAGTTTTCTACCTTTCGATTATTACCAGTGTAACTACCTTTTATATTGGAGTTAATTCCACTGAGATGGCACTACGGTGTATTGATGGCCGCCTTGATTTTGCAAGGAGGCTTTTAGTACATTTTTCCGTCGTTCTTGGAATGGGGAACTTCCCAATTCTTTTTTTTTCAATAATATGATTTAGTTGGGCCTGAAAAAAGTATTCCCCAATTATTACTCCTTAAAAATCAAAAATAACTTGGTAAAAATTCTTTAAAGTTTCGCGCGTGTCGAAAGCATTTCAAACGATCTCTAAAGCGCGCGAAGCCAGATGACGTCAGGGGGTATGACTTTTGGTCATCCATCATCCTGACACTCCTGACAGGTGCCGAGCGACCCAATTTGCATTTGGATTGCCGTGTGTTATTGTTATTGTATTGTTGTTTTAAGGTCGTGTCGCTTGACGCGTGGATGTCAAATCTGACCAATCATCAAATTTATTGAAAACCTATAACCTATTTCGTGGATGTCACACACAAATCTGACAAATGATACCCCTTGACGTCACGACTACTAGCAGCGCGTTTTTACCCGCTTGGAATAATTTGAATTTTGGGGCATTTTTAAATCTTTCTAGCGGTCTTTTGGGACGAAATATGTTGTTTTTTTGCTGCCATATGTTTTGTGACAATATGTACTTATGATTTATAGAATTTTTTCCGCATTTAAAATTGTTGTCAAGTTCCCTATTGCTTGGGTTATATATAATACATAACAAGGACGAAACGGCCGTCGTGGTCTACCTGCCCCAGGGTAACCATTAAACTTGGATCCCTGTGTATTCCAATATAAAAAATAGTTACACAGTTGTCCGATATGCCACAATATTTTTTTAAATTATTTTCGCGGACACTATATCATCTTCTAAATATTGTTCTTATGTTGATGAGGTAAAATCTACAAGAATTACTGCAATATCTCTCAAGAAACAAATATAGCTGGAAATACATTCGACAACGTTACATCTTTTATATTGAGTTACTAATGTTAGTCGTAAGAGGAATATACCAAAGGCGATCATGGGTCATTATTTACTTATACTAGCGATTATTCTGGCCAATAAAGGATTAAATTAAATGTATATGATAAAAATAAGATAAGCATACGCTACGTAATAATTTATTTTATTTTAATTTTTGGAATACATCGGCGGTTTGTGGAATAGCAATTAAATTTTTAATAGTTTTTTCCATTCGATTAACTATTTCTCGCTAGTCAGAAACTTTTAAAGTGTGTTAAATTAGAAATACTTGGTCGTCTAAATTACAATTTCCTTTTATTCTTCTTTCAACCGCTCGTCTGAAATCAATTCCACCGCGCCGTTACGAGCCATAAAACCAGGAAATAAAGCATTTTGTTGTTCGCTCAATGCGGTTGCACTTGGTGTATTGTAAACTTCTTGTTCTTGAGACAGAGTAGGTAAATTATACTACCAAAAAAGGTTTCTGAAATAAAATTTTATATATGATCTGTAAGGCATCCGAAACACATTATATAGCATTTTGTGGTTTAAATGGAAACATAATAAGGTAATTCCGGGAGAGCTGCCCCACCGGGATAGACGCCCCACTATGTAGAAGTTGGTCAAAATGTCGGTAGACAGCGTGAGTGCCTGGATTTAAATATTGTTTACAAGCCGTAGCATCGAGTGCGTGCCACATTTTAATCGCCAAGGTACCTATTCACGTTCAGTCGGCCGTCAGTCCATGGACTGTCCGTCCTGGCCGGCCGGCCGTTATCGAAAGTCAAACTACACGTACAGTTTTATTCACCGATTACGGCCGGAGGATTTCTGCCGGATTCGATAGCGGCCTTCAGTTTTTGTTATTTCACCATACACGCGCAGTTATTTCGACAGGTCAAACATGTCGCAAAAACGGTGCGCAGCGGCAATTGTTGTTATTTCACATGAACAAAGAAAAAGGAAAAGAAAAACAATTTGGATGAAAGACTGGCTAAAAAGACGTTGCACTTTCTCCCACATGAAGCTTGTACGAGAACTGAGGCAATCGAGTGCAAGTGATTTAAAAACTTTATTAGGATGAATGATCATTGTTTCGAGTATTTATTGAAACCGTATATCACAAGAAAGGACACCGTAATGCCTTTTTCAGTTATTTTCTGAAAGCACTTTTCATATTATTTATCTTATGTTTCACCGAGTCTAAAGTTGCTTCGACATCTACTGTTTTATATTGTAAAAGTAATTCTTTATATTATGCTTTAATTTGCAAAGCCCTATTAGCATATATGAAGAGTCTTTTATTTTCCACAAATATTTATGTTTGCGGTACAACTCAATAAAATTCTTGATGAAGGTGGGTTGGTTTGCGATTTTTTTCGGCGTTACTGAATAAAATCTATAAAATTTTAGAAAGGAGAGAAATAAGACACTTAAAGTTTTCCTCTACTGGTATATTAAAATAAAGTTTTAATAAATGGTAAATTATCTACATGTTTCGAATGTATGTATATATACATTTGTAAATCTTGGCTCTCGACATTACTTAATTAGAAATTAAAGTTTAAAAAGTTTTAAATGTGAACTGGAGCTGACAGTTCTGAAAAGACAAGGTTAAATGGATGTCTCTACATGACATGACATGGCCTGCAGTCCAATGCCGGCCGGTAAACTACTACACACGTTAAGTTTTAACAAACGACAGGCCGCCGGCAGAACGCGACTCGTCATTTAACTGCGTGTGTGTAGTGAGTACCGGCAGCCCGGCCATTATCTCTCCGGCAAAATACGGCCGACCGACTGAACGTGAATGGGTGCCTTTAACGTATTTTTGCTTGCAAACAAGACAAAAGGTAAGATATCTTATTTTTAAGTGTCTGTATAATATAAACGGATGTGATTGAGCTGTTATTTAGCATTGGCATAAATTTGTAACATGATTACGTTTTAATACGGGTCAAACTAGTTCTAAATTGAGGTTATGTATATGGACACTAATTTCGGTTAGGCTGTTCCAAGCTAACAGGTGGGGCATCTATACCGGACAAAAAGGAGAGATGCCTTAGGGCATCTAACCCGGACAAAAGTATAGTTGCCCCACAACATACATAACAAAATATTACATAATGGTTACAAGATGATAGATAGATAATGTTTTTTTGCAGTAGTTCAATGCCTACAAGGTATAGCCGGAAGATTACTGCTCCACTAAGGCGGCAATGGACGCAGGAAAATTTGGAAATGCACTTAGAAGATTAAATAAAGGAGAAATAGGAGTGAATAAAGCTTTACGCGTTTATGGGATCCAATCTCGAACTTTGCGGCAAAGAAGGCGTACAGGGGCACTTGCAGAGTTGACCTTAGGTCGACAAGGGTTATTGGGAGTCAAGAACGTGAAAACCAATTTGACTTACACTTTTTAAACATAGGGCGTCTCTCCCGTTTTGGCGAGGCAACTCACCCGGACGTTCCGGGTGAGATGGCCATATGCAGAGTTTCAAGTTTTGTTTTTTTTTACTGATTTATGAATAACATTTATGTTTGATATCAGAGTTTATGTTAGTTTATTGTATATTCAATATGATGTGTATTTTTTCAAAATAAAAAAAAGATAGTTTGAGTCTATGTTTCAATTTTTACCTTAAGTATGGCATCTCTCCCGGAATTACCTTATCCAATTTGGAAATGGAAACGCTAAAATGAATTGAAGTAATGTCTCAAAAACAATCAACTTATTACAGAATTTTATAAACTCCATGTTAAACTACTCTTATTTATTCTAATGCAAATGTAATGGCTACCAGTAAAAAAACTGGTAAAGACCTATGTATGATACATGGTGTATGACAATAAAATTCCTTACCCCTAAAACCATTTTTTTTTTGGCAAACCCTGACTGTCTTTTAATTTTTGCATGAACATTTTTCTGTGTTTGAAGAAATAGACCCATGCCATCCCAAAAACTACCCTGTATAGAAGAAAAATTTGGTAGACTTGTTAAAATTTCAACAGCGATTTCGGTGATTAATCAACTATTAGTCAACTTTTTACGCAATTTTATGCTAAATTTTTATGCATTATTACTAGAAAGAGTTTGGAGTTCCTATTTATATACCGTGCGAGCAAAAATTATTTGCATCAAAGAGGGCTTGTATTAAAAAATGCAGGTTTAGATCACAACGATATGGAGACGATATATCTAACCAAATCTAGGTTAACATTTTGTCAAATTCATATTATGACATGATATACCAAACTAATAAGTAATAAAATAAGTAGACAAATACAAATTAATTTTTGTTGTTTACAAAATTAACAAAGTAAGAATCAGAAAGAAAAAGAAAAATAATTACATAAATTGCTGAAATTGGCCACCGCGATGCTCCAAGCATAAATCCACACGTCTCTTCATGTTCTTCTGTTCTTACAGATCGTCTTCCTGCTCCTTTTTTGTGTTGTATAGAACCTGTTTCCCTAAACACAGTCACGGTTCTTTTCAGGCAATGATAAAAATCCCCAGCAATAAAAGCAACGTTAGGAATGTTCGTGAAAATCGTCCATGCACAAACCCGGATTGTATTGCCACTCACCATTTACTCTAACCCTGTTTCGAAAATACGCTTCAACCATGAATGTCTTGTGCTGTTCCGTAAAGCCCATTGTGTGAATTGTTTAAGAAATTGAAAAAATTAGCGATGAATCAAATTACTTGTAACAACTGTCAAAGATGACGGAACAACTGATTGATTGTTAATTCAGGTAGTTACTGACACCTAACAGGTATTAGGCTCTACAGCTAAGCATTACGTCCTTAGATGCAAGGCCCTCTTTGATGCAAATAATTTTTGCTCGCACGATACAAGATGTGTGTCAATTTATTTATTTTAAGTTTAATATCACATGAAAAATTTAAAAACGTGTTGTTATAAATTTCAAAGTTCTTAAAAATGCCTTAGTTAAGACGCATAGAATTAAAACATTAAGATTTATAATAAAACATCTTCTTTAGCCTCCAAGAAAACCCGGTCAGTACAGTTAGGCTTATTGCACACTTAACACGGCGACCGTCCTAACGCACCGTTTACGCGATTTACCGCGTTCGTGTTATCCTTGCACACATGCACGGTTTTCGTCAGTTTAATTCTAATTTGATTCGAGTATGGATCTTAGACGTGCTGTGGCGATTTTAATTACTTACAGGCGTATCAAAAAACGAAGAAAGGCAATTATATTATATACCTATAACTAGTTTTGTCCCAAATAATCGGCCTTGCTTCCACCAAAGATATAAGCATATCCATATCTATATCTACTTCCATTGCGAAACATATGATTATGATAAAATATACTAAATAAAACAATGTTCCCACCAATGAACCAAGAAAATGTCATAAGCGCGGTACATGTGCAAGCACCAATTAAATCTTAAAACCTACTTAGGCCATTGATATTAATAATAATAATAATAATAATAAATATTCTTTATTTCAAAGGTATGCTACAACAATTTGTTACAACATAAACTGAAATAACGTCAATAAAAGGAAGAACAACAAATACTTATAAATTTCTAACAAATTGAAAATACTCACTAACATTGTACGGTTCTATGATTACTAACAAACTAAATACTTCCTTTTTCAACTTTTTAATACTATTGATAGCTTTTATATTTGCAGGAAAATGATTAAAAAACTTTATGCAGTTATAATATGCTCCTCTTTCAGTGACCGTTAATCTGTGTTTGGGATAATTATAGTTTATTTGTCTAGAGGGGTATGTATTCTGAGGAAAGCTATCACTAAACATATGTTTGTTCTTATAGAAAAATATAAGACACTCCTGAATATAAATAGCAGTTAGTGTTAACAATTTATTTTCCCTAAATTTACCTCTACATGATTCCCTAAAATTTAGTTCTAACATAATTCTTAAGACTCTTTTTGACAAATAAATAGTTTATCAATGTCCATGCAACTTCCATACAAGATTATGCAATATCGAAGGTGAACCTCAAAATTTGAATGATAAATAACTTTTTTAGTTTGGAAATCCGTGTATTTAGATAAGACTCGGAGACTGTAGCAAACTGCATTTAATTTTTTTACAATATAATCAACGTGATGTTCCCATGATAGAACATTATCCAGAACAACCCCCAGGAATTTTGCCTTCTGTATTATACTTAACGAGTTACTGTTAATTTCTATTGTTTGAGGTTCATCGATTCTAGACCTATTTGTTTTAAATATTATCGTATTAGTTTTGTTACTATTTAAGATTAATTTATTTTTTGCAAACCAATCACCTGCATTCATCATGATATTTTTGGTTTTTACCTGAATTTGCAACAAATTTTTATCACTAATCAAGATGTTTGTGTCATCAGCGTAATTTGTTAGTTTGCACCAACTTTCGTAACTTTTCGATATTTCTGTAATGTTATTTAAATAAATAATAAACAAAATTGGTCCTAATACACTACCCTGGGGTACACCTATGTTTATTAGAACTTCATCTGATAGAATTTTTTGATTGTCGTGTCTTATTAATACTCGTTGCTTTCTTTTTGATAAGTATGATTTAATTAGGTCTAGGGCTTTTCCTCTTACTCCGTAAGAATCCAATTTTCTGAATAATATATTATAATCTAGTGTATCGTATGCTTTTGATAAATCTAGAAATAACCCTAGGGGAATTCTCCCCCCTTCTAAGGAGTCCAGGATGTGTTGAATGAATTGAAATACGGCAGTTTGTGTAGATTTTCCCTTTATATACCCGTGTTGTACATCATTTAATAAGTTTTCTTCCACAAAAAATTCAACTAAGCGTTCAGATATTACACTTTCAAAAAGTTTAGAGAATGATGAGAGCAGGCTAATTGGTCTGTAATTATCAATAACCGATTCATCGCCTTTTTTAAAGACAGGCACTACAAGTGCATTCTTAAGATTATCCGGGAATATACCGAATCTCAGAGAGTTGTTTAATATATAACAAATTGGGTCAACAATTTGTTCTATAATATATTTTATTAGACTGGACGAAATTTCATCGTGCCCACTGCTGTGCTTATTTTTAAGTTTTTTAACTATTCCTAAAATCTCTTCAACATCGGTATACCTCATTTTTAAATTTTCTTTATGATATTCTATAGTAGTGTTGAATTCTACGTGATCCAAGTTGTTGAGCAGATCAGGTGCTGCATTGGCAAAAAAATTATTGAATTTATTCGCGGTAGAGTATATATCTCCATTTACTATGATCGATGGCTTAGACATATTTTTACCCCTAATCTGATTAACAACAGACCACGTAGTTTTGCTTTTGTTATCAGAGTTCCTTATTTTATTTGCAAAATATCTTTTTTTGGACTCTGTTAACAGATTATTATATTCTTTCTTTTTAGCATTGTATTGCTCCTTGAATTGATTACTTCTACTTTTTAATACATATAATACATCTAACTGATTTTTACATTCTCTTACCTCAGGGTTAACCCGTTTATACTTAGATTTATTGTAATTTCTATGTGGTGCTTTTTTTAAAGGAAAACATTCATTAAAATTTTTTTGAAATAAGTCGATAAAAGTAATCCACTGTTCATTTACTAACTGTTCTTCTACAGAATACACTGCCTGCCAATTGGTATGACGAAGGAGATTTTTAAATTTTAATTTATTACTCTCACTAAAGTGTCTTTTTTCTTCTAAGGGAGTTCTTTCTTTTTTAGTACATAATGTCAATTTTTGAGCCGTATGATCTGATATAAGAGAATGTAAAATTTGTGTTTCTTTTTTACCTTCGAAATTTGTTAAGATATTATCTATGCAACTCTTACTAGTGTTTGTGATGCGTGTATGTTCTGTTATGGTGTGAGTTACATTAAATGAATTTATAAGTGATATAAAGTCATTGGTCTTTTTATTATTTAGTGTAAAATCCATGTTAAAGTCTCCAGCTACCACTAAAATATTTCCATTTATACACAATAATAAGAGTTGTTCCATTTTATCCAAGAATTGTTCAAAGTCACCATTGGGCGGTCGATATAGGGAAACCAGTAGAATGTTAGAGTTATTCACTTTAATCTCACATCCACAGCACTCAAAAATGTTTTCCTCACTAAGTTTATTTACATCATCTCTCTTTTTACAACGAAGTCCGATCTTTGTATAGATTGCACTACCACCATGTCTATTTTCCAACTGCCGACAGAAACTTGTCACCAAGCAAAAACCATTGATGCCATAGTTTTCCAATTGTGACTGTGTTTTCCAGTGCTCTGTGACACATAGTACACCGCAGTCGTCGTGATTATTTAGAAAGTCATCTAGCAGGCCCACCGAGTTGCCAATGGACTGAAGATTCTGATGGATTATGCTTAAGTGATCAGTACAATTAGACATTGATTGATTTATTATTTGTCTGTTTACGATGTTATCTTCTTTTATTTTTGTAAAAAATCTTTAGTATAATTTACTTGATTTCTGTATCTATCAAGTTTCCTTTTATATACAGGGCAGTTTGTGTCTCGTGCAGAATGTTGACAATCTTTCTCGCTATATTTCATTTTGATACAGTTTGGGCATTTAAGATTAGTCCTTATACAATCCTTGGCGGTATGTTCCTCACTACATTTATGACAGCATTGTTTTTCATTGCAATGCTTGGATACGTGCCCAAAATTACAGCATCGGAAACATATAGCTAAATTTAAATGTTCCTGTACAAATACTTTTACTAGATCAAAATTGATTTTTTCCTTTTTAAGAAACCATTTTGCAATATTTGATGGTGCTTGCAGTATCCAGTTTTCTTTATTTGGGTTACGGCATTGTCGTTTTGTTATAACTTTAATCCTATCCAGTACTTTGCAGCCTAATTCAAGTTCAATTTCATTATTTAGATAAATAAGTTCTTTAATAAAGTCCTGATCAGAGAAACCTTTTTCAATACCGGTAATTAAAAACATTGGATCAGACTGTTGGGCTTCTTTAAGTTGCACATTTTCTTTGTCTTTAAGTGCCAGTTTTAGCTTATCTTGTTGTAGTTTGTTGTGGGATTCTACCACTATTGCTCCATTTTTTAGGTGTCTAATACTTTTAAACCCCCCATCTATGTCCTTTGGATTAATTGTCTTTTTTAGCTGTTGCGTTACTTCTTTGGCGTCATTTATGTCTCGTATTCTAATTACTGTCTCGTGTTTTTGGCTTGTTGGTGGCGTAGTCCATTTTTTAGAGTCGTGTATAGGCAAATTTTTTTCTGTAGGGGTGTTTTTTATCGCCGTTGTGGTAGCATAGGTTTTTGGTTTGATCACTGGTGTTTCTATCATTGCTTTACATGTATCGTTCTGTTTTAATGCTGCCATTTGGTACTGTAAAGATGTATTAACCGTTTCTAAGTTGCCAATCTTATGAACTAATAAAGTAAGGCATTTATATATAGTAGTACTGGCTATTCTGATATCTTTTTGGTCGTTTTTTGAGAAAATATAGCAGTCTTCATCTTTGTTTGCCAGTTCTTGTATTTTGTCTAGGGATAAAAAAGTATCGGAAATTATTTTGTTTGTAGAGAAGGTTCCTTGTTGGTCTGTTTCATTACTTTTCATGGTTTGTTTGTCGTTATGACATTGTCTTTTATACATATTTAAGTTTTCTGGGCTGGTTTCTGATCTTGGTCTCTTATTAGCACTGTCATTTATTACAATTTCCTCTTCATTTGTGTAGCTCAAGCTAACTTTGGAGTCTGAGGGTGGGGGAGTATGCTGTATCGACGATCTTGGTTTAAAAATACTATTTGGGTCAATAAATACTTCATCTTTATTTAAATTAAGTTCATTCTTATTGAATTCCCCTGGTAATTTATTGTTGCCTTTCTTATCAGTGGTACTTTTTTTCTTATGTTTATCAACATAGGTTCTTAACGACCTTGGTTGTGTACCGATAATTTTGTTTATTTCTTCCAAATTTACATTCAATGCACCCGAGGAAAAACTCCTTGTTCTTGCAGCCACATAAGATTTTCTTTCATTTTTTTCTATATCTTCCAATAGTCTACCATCACTTGACGCGTCCATATCAATTTAACCAAATATTTCACACTAGTTTTTAAGCAATTTAATAAAATTTGCAGAGCTCAACAATACGATGCTGCACGTAAAACTCGCGGGTAGTATTAGTATTATATTAGGAAAAATAGGAGAAAAAAATCATAAACTGTTGCCACTTTGGAATTAAACTTGTCAAGGGATGTACTTTAAAAATCAAAAAAGTTCCCAAGCCCTAAGGGCGAGCTTCATCCCCTAAACCCACCCCAAACGTACAATTTGTCAGTTTTTTCCGTTTTTCTCGAATACCGTTCATCCCGCACAAAAAAATTACTTATTAAACATGTTCCCCATAAAATTCTGCATAAAAAATGTTCTATAATCTAAATTGTTTAAACCAGAGGTTTTCGAGAAATCAGTCATTAAATTCAAGGGTTGTTTAACATGGACCAACGAATACGGTATAATTACGTATTAAAAAATAATTAATAAAATAATTTAAAAAATCGTCGCTCTACGATATTTTTAACAAAGTCGCTGAGCAAGAAGTAAGCACAGCAGGTTATCATTTCGTTCTTTATGGTGGTTGCCTTCTTTATCGCATGGTTTGGCCAAAAGAAGGTACCATTGGAGATGTCTACTCTGCATATACCAATTTTATTTATAAACGCTATGGCAACAAAGTTACTGTTGTATTGGACGGTTACTCCGAAAATAGTGTCAGCACAAAAAGTGTTGAACGTCAAAGAAGAATGTTAAAACGCTCTGCGCGTGATATTCTTTTTAACAAAAACACGGTATTAGTTTAAACGCAAAGTAAATTTTTAACTAATCTTAACAATAAGGAACGACTTATTTCACAGATTGCTGAACATGGACAACCAAAATGTAGGCAAATGTATTGCAGTAGATGATGCTGATGTCGAAATTATTACCACTGCTATAAAAAAAATCACATTAAAACGAACAAGTCGTAGGTGGTTGGTCAAGACGTCGACCTACTTGTTTTAATAATTGCACTTACCCAAGAGGACACAGATATCATATTCCAAAAGGAGGATCAAGGTAATGTTAAAAAACGGCTGTATAGTTCGAAGAACTTACAGTCATCTAATATTGTCCGCAATTGTAAAGAATATATCTTACTCATTCATGCAATTAGTGGTTGCGATACCACGTCAGGATTCTTTGGAAAGGGCAAACAACAGTTTGTACAACTATTTAATCAGAAGAAAGACCTCGATAGTGTATTTCAGATTTTCAATAACGCTAAGTCAACTCCAGGCCAAATTGAGCAAGCTGGGGAAAGATTTATAATGGAACTTTATAAGGCTAAATTATTAGAGGGCAGTCTCAGTGAGCAAAGATTTGCTTATTTTAATAAATTTGTTGCCCAAGCGGGCAAAGCCGTGTTTCTTTTGAAATTACCTCCAACGTCGGCAGCACTACAACAGCATTCCCGTCGTAGTTACCTTCAAGTGCAAATATGGCATGGACAACATTTGCAGCCTGAGTTATGGGGGTGGAAAAAAAACTATAATGCACTGTCACCTATCTATACCACTGAGCCACCCGCCCCAGCTTCTATTTTAAAATTAATTACCTGCAGTTGTAAACAAGGTTGTGGAAATAGATGCAGCTGTACTAAGACAGGCTTACGTTGCACAACGATGTGCACAAATTGCCGTGGCCAGAGCTGTATCAATAGAGATTTTACAGATGATGTGGATACTACAGAAAAAGTATGATTTATTTTTACTTAGTGGATTAGGTCTTCAGGAGAAACCACTTAAAAAAAACGCGCCGATAACTCTACCTCAATGGTGGTGTGGAAACGAGTGCTCTTGTATTAGTCGTAAAACTTTTTTAAAAATCCCTTCTCCACCCTAATTCAACCTTCATGAAATCACATAGTTTCGAAATTAAAAGTAAATTACGTGATTATACCGTGTTCGTTGGTCCATGTTAAACAACCCCTAAATTTAATGACTGATTTCTCGAAAACCTCTCGTTTAAACAATTTAGATTATAGAACCTTTTTTATGCAGAATTTTATGGGGAACATGTTTGATGAGTAATTTTTTTTTTGTGGGATGAACGGTATTCGAGAAAAACGGAAAAAACTGACAACTTGCACGTTAGGGGTGGGTTTAGGGGATGAAGCTCGCCCTTAGGGCTTGGGAACTTTTTTGATTTTTAAAGTACATCCCTTGACAAGTTTAATTCCAAAGTGGCAACAGTTTATAATTTTTTTCTTCTATTTGGCTATTTTAATACTAATATCAACGGCCTAACTTGGCATGTCTCTCCGTCATCGTCAGCACGGTAACGGTCGCCGTGAATTGTAGTGGGAGCTCACGGTGACATCGCGCTGAAACGGAACCGTGTACACGGTGACATCGCGGTGGAACGGAACCGTGTACACGGTGACATCGCGGTGGAACGGAACCGTGTACACGGTGACATCGCGGTGGAACGGAACCGTGTACACGGTGACATCGCGGTGGAACGGAACCGTGTACACGGTGCCGGTGCGTGTGAAAGGTCACATATCGATGGCTAAATTGCAAAATCTCTTAAGTCGATTTATTGAAATTTTACAGGAGGAAGGAAAAACGTCTATAAGGTTTAAATATAATATTTGAAAAGCAATTTTGGTTACAAATTTGACTAAATAATACTAGTTTTTGGATAGTTAATAACATTTTCAGTAATAGTTGTGTATTAGAAAAATAAACGACTTACGTGGTTTTGACATATTATAATTGGTCAAATTTGCTTGACCTGCGAGGTTTCGTTCACCGCTAAACTCACAATATATTTACCACGATTGGCTGACATAGTTATTTGAATTTAAGGCTTAAAAACTACACCTTGCCGAAATCCGACTTAACTAACACGTTTCAAGTAGTCGACGAAACCTCGTAAGTTCGTATCAAACGATATTCACAAAATGGCGTAACATACTTAAATGTTAAAACCTCGTAAGGCAACTTTTTTCCTATTTTAACTATTTTTTATAATAGAATTACTAGCTTTTGAAAGATGGAGCTACAAGTATTAAAACTGAGTATTAACTAACAAGATTTTGCAGGTTCAAGGCAATCACTACTTTTAAACTTTTTCTGCAAAAAACGCATAAATGACAAAAATCGACTTATTAGATTTTGCAATTTAACCATTAATATGCTGCCTAATCCCTTAATCGTATAATCGGTGCCGTAAGGATGGTGGCCGTATAAATGTGCAACGGGCCTTGGCAACTGACAACAGATAAAAACGTAAGTCAATAATCTTCATTAAAGTCAATAAATGCACCCATATTACCGTTAAATCTGGGATATGGAGTTATCTGATGTGATATAGGTACTAATAATTTAAGTTATAAGTCTTCTTGGAATAGTAGGCATGATTCCCAAAAAACAGTTTCCGGGCGACTTGGGTAAACTATTTTTTCGGTCGGGAAGTGCTTACTTCCCGAACGCTTATGTATTTTTCGGACTAGCCCGGAAAGTGCCACTTTTTTTAAGAAAAAGCGTTCGGAAAGTGGTTACTTTCGGGACAGGGCCGAAAATAGTAATTTACGTTACAAGACCGAAAAGTAGTGTTTTTCAGGTCGAGACAAGCATTTCCAGGGCGAGCCGTAGGCTTGGAGAGAGAAAGTGTATATTTTCTGGTCGGTTTTAAAAAATATATATTTCATGATAAATAGGTATTTAACCGATGCCCTTATGTCATCAAAAAGGGAACAATCCATATTCTATGGTTAAAGAGTATACAAGTTAGAGTTTTTAACTGGAATAAATTCAGTATTAGGAAGCCTCTTTATTTGCTGAAAAAAAAAGACTACGGCTGAGTTTATTTTTGGTTTGGAATACTTTTTTCGTGGCTTTATGAAATTTTCCCCTCTTTTAGAGGTAAAACCGCCCTCAACTTTTTTTTAAATGTAAATATATGTATTGCACTCGTTGGAAAGGACATTAAACTGGGAATATGACCCACTACTTACTTTTGCATTTCGGTAATGTAGACACCATTTGTTTTATTGGAAAAATTGTTGGAAATGTCGCCCATTTTTCCTTGACAAACCCCTAATCAAAAGTAAAATTTAATCTTGACATTATGTACCAAATCCCGGGTTATTTGACGAATTTCGTGTATAAGTCATTGCCTAAGTTCCTCTAAATTTTCGGCTGTTGTTACGTAAACTTTGATTTTTAGATGACCGCAAATGAAATAATCGAGAGGATTAAGGTACTGCAACAGATAAGTATTGACTTCTTCTAAACCGAAAATAAAGTAATCTTTGGAATGAGGCATCGACACAACCTTATCAATAATATGTTTCTTTTTTTTTAAACAGTCTGCGCTGGCAAAACCCAAATTGTAGTATCAATTGTTGCTAAAATGACCAGTTTTTTTTTTCTGGCTTTTCATATTGCCAAAATTCGAAAGTAAATAGTGAGAAAATTTTTCCCTTTTTTATGCCCTTTCCAATGAGCTAACACAATTCATACCTTTATATTTGAATTCAACACTATTTTTTAGATCGAATGTCGTTACTGAATGGTATCTGTATAACTCTATAACCCCCCTTATATATATATGACTTAGGATTTGCTTGCCCCCCCCCTCCCTCCCACAGACCAATTCCTAAATCCGCCCCTGGAACCCTATCGAGGTTTGCTTGGTAGTTCATCCGTCAGGATTTACCCAATTCAAACCTGAGACGACTGTTATAATATAGTAAAATTTTACGGAAACTTTCGTAAAAAAAACAACAAAACACGTAAAATATACAGAAACATACAAATTTCTAATTTATAACATACCTTGTCAACTCTATAAACTTTACAACCCACTTTATCCACCAATATCTTATTAAACGGCTTTTAATAAGATAATCCATAAAACCAAGCTCAAGTCATAAATATCACGACAAACTTATATCACAATTTATATCACAATGGCGGGCCTCTACTTATAGCATGTAACAGGTGTAGTAGACAACATTAGGCAGCTTGTCTTAAATTTAATGAAATTTTAAGGATGTTGTAATGGAGGGATATAACAAACCTGATGTTAGTCCTTAAAGGATATTTTAGGGGTAATGCCCTTATTAAAGACGAGATCAACATGGATCAGGAATTAATAAATTTGGCTTATAAAATATGTTGCTTTGGGTGCTTGCCTTTATTTTAAAATTATTAGGTTGTAAAATAATTTTAATTCCTTTTTTTTAGCTGAGATGCATAAAAAATCACCGAAATCGCTATTAATTTTTTAATAAGTCTACACAACAAGGTAATTTTTTTCTTCCATATAGGGTTGGTATTATTTATTATGACATGTGTCTGTTTATTGAAACACAAAAAAATGTTGATGCAAAAACTAAAAGACAGCCAGGATCTGTCAAAAAAATTTTGGTTTTAGGAGTAAGAAATGTTATTGTTATAGCACACCATTTATTGATATGTCTTTACCAGTTGAGCCAAAAAATGCAAATATTGTTAAATTTAGTCAATATATCATAATACAAAGGTCCCAAAGACCTCTTATAAATAGACCAGATTGTTTACATATTAAAGCAATCAAAGATCCCAGAGTTCACAATTTGTCTGGTTAACTATATGGTCAACTTTAATTAACCACATATTATGCATCAAAAGAATAGCTGTTGCCAAACTTACTGAAACTTACTGTTAAGTCATATATTTTTAGATTCATAAAATTAATAAAATACATGTTTTAGAATTATAAAAATGCATAAATATGCATTTTTTTTTGCATATTTTTATAATATTTTTCATAAATTGTTATTTTAATAGCATATTTTTATGTTTTCGGCTTTATCAAAAAATTTAAAGCGTTAAAGGTTAAATGTCCAGTTCCGTACTTATTTTAGAGTTTTTTTCAATCTGAAGATTATATTTAGGTCCATTTTGGTTATACAGAAGGTATTTATTGTGGGATTCCGAGGTTTGCAGGTATATTGTTAGGGGTTGTTTATTATCACTTAATAATGCGTTATTATTACCTGCTTAACAAACTGTATTTATATCGATTTGAAGTTTAAGTTTAAGAGACTGAATTAGTATTGGTGAAACTTTTTCCGCTAAATGTAACAACATTTCCGGTAAAGTAGGTCGAGTAAGGATCAAATTGGATGTAACTGTAAAAAAGAATGAAGAATTTAAATTACTAACTGCAGTTAAAAGCATTTAGGAAGGTAAACCATCCAACGAAGTTGCAGTATTGCCCGATCACATCAGTAAATGTTGAAAGAAGGTTCTCTTTGTATAAACATATTTTTACTAATAGAAGACAATCCTTTTCAGTGGAAAATTTTGAAAAATTTTTACTAATAAATCTTCGAAATATTTTATTTGTTGATGTTTTGCGTTTTTTTGGGGGAGTTTTTTGTAAAGGCTGATGCGCACCTATGCATTTTCACCCAGCATTTTTGAATCATGAATCATGGTTGCCACAGCTGATTTTAGGATGTTTTTAACGCATAAGTATCAAAGTCCTAATATGTCCGCATTAATGATTTTTTTAATTTGAAATTTGGTTTGTGGTAATTTTTTGTTTTGATATTGGCGCACAGAATACAAAATCGGTTGATGTTGCTACAGTTCTATAAGTGCAATGCAGTAATCTTTGCTCCAGATAAGTCGACCCCAATTCCAAAAAGCAGCAGAAAAACGCGGTTAAAACCACATATTATGGTTAAAACTGACAACTCACAGATGTCCACCAACAACTGCAATCGAATGATATGTTTTAAATTACTTCGTTGAACTTAAGCCACGAGTAGTAACGACAGATCGTTGTTTTAAGTTAGTTCGTTCCTCTTTATTCCGTTGTAGTAAGGGATAGACTATATAGCGCTCGCTGAAAGTTACCCAAACGATTTTTCCATATTTTAAAAAAGGAACTATTTAGTTCCTAAAAAGTTATATTTTAGTTATGAAAAGAGGGTTTATTTCTAGTTTATTTTTTGTGATAATTAGATAACGTTGTACGAATTAAAAAAAACTATTAAAAATATTTTATCGTTAACCGGCAGTAAAGCATTCAGAGTGATTTCCGGAAGTAAAGGAACACTTTATTTTATTGTAAAATAAAATACTTTACCTGTCGCAAATGCGGCAGATAAATACTTTTACCTGCCACGCTCGTGGTCGGCAGAAATTTTCTGACATGTCATAAAAAATCGTCTGTCACTGTCACGCCTTTCCCTATTACAGCTCGATAAATAGTAGGTAAAATTTTTTGAGGGGTGCTTTGGAATACGCACGTGGTTAGCCCAAATTTTCTGACGTGTCATTTTTGACGTGTATATTTGCTGTTTTCTTTGTTATAATAAAATGCGATGAGTTATACCTCAATTTTTTATATTATAAATTCTGAACGGTTGGCGATAAAATTTTGAATGCACCACGTCAGTAAAGTGTCTTTATCGACTCGCCTGTTATTCGCCTAGCTCGCTTCGCTCGCTCATCTCATAATTTCAGACTCGTCCGATAAAGAATCACTTTACTGCCTTGGTACATAAATAACTATTATCCAACACATGACAGTTATGACTATCATTATCAATGTCATTTTAGACAAGTAAACTATCAAATAACTCACGTTCATATTTAAAGTAGTATTCTATTTATTTATATTACAATTATTACAAGCAGAATTCACATTGATATTGAAATTAAAGGAAAACGCTAACAGTTTATTCGAATTTGAAGTCATTCGTTGGTTCATTGGAACCAGACGCTCGCATATCTATAAGCACCGCTAATCCCCATTATGGAAGCCACTTTCATCAACAAGTACTCGTCGTCGGGAGCTTCGTTTAAAAACTTCTCTATTCAGGTCGTTCTAATGCCTTGGACTTCTTTGGTTTGTATCCCTGTAATTTATTTTTCAAAAAGCTCGTTAGTTTGCCATATTTTGAAATGTCGATTTTTTTATAAAGGTAAATAGTCGAGCAAAGCATCGAGACTTTGGTCCATAGCGACGATGGGGCTAATTTTTTTTGCAAATGTAAAAAATTAGCCAATAGAACATTTTCATGGATACCTTTTATCTTCCGTGAATTCATCCAAGACTCAAACATTTTGAACTCCTTATCGTATGCATCTCGGGACTTTTCTGGCAAAATCTGCATCGCTGCTTCTTCCGCTTCCGTAAGGATTTCCTCAGGAACGTAATTTTCATCGGTTTACTCCATTTTCTATAGGACTTAAGCTATTAAGCTACCCTTTTCTGCAGGGAAAACTGACAAGTGTTAAAATTTATTTTCCGTCGACCGTGTATTTACAACCTTAATTATTAATGTATAAAAAATCATACATTAATGGCCCCTATTAATGCATGATTTTTTTTTATTAATAAACGATTTTAGGCAACCAAACATACTACAAAGCACGCACTGATGTCAATAAGTTTGAAATTCAAAAATTTGTTATAATATGTAGTTTGGTTCTAAATAAAAAAAAATATATAATCTATTAACAAGACAATCGACGGAAAAATATTGTAACTAACGCGTATATTAAATAGCGATTAATACACTAGTTTGTTAAATTAATATTAAATATTTGCTAACAATATATTATCCTGCCCGTGGCAACAAAACAATCAACCAACTTTGACCAAAATGTAAAAAAGTCAATGTCAAGTTATTCTGACATTTATAGGCTACTGAGACGCAAGTAGCTTTGATTATTTTTATTTTGATTATTTTGAATATTAAATATTATCTCATAAAAAAAACGATTTCTTTCACTTGTTGGATAAAACATTATATGCCACTCGTGTGTTATGTTTCCTAAGTCACTTGATAATTTATACCACTCGGCCTGTTTCTCGCGTGACTAATTTTCAACATATTACACTAGTACCATAAATAACTATTATTCCATACATATTTTAATGGTTAAACGGTATTTTGTTATCGGAAAAAAATATCGAATAGACGGAAAAAATAACGATCTCGTTGTGTCTAAACGAAATATTTTTTGATTGCGGAAAGAACCATGGGAAATAAGACTGGATTGGTTTGATTGGCTGAAATATTATCAGTAATACTTTTTGATTTTCTTAAAATTTTTAACAGCATCCTTAGCCATCAATACCGATTTTATTTGGTTAGAGACAAATACAGTGCAGTGGTCGAAATTGAATGATATATCGTTCGAGAACGAAACAAATCCCGGACCTGTCAGTTTCATTAAGTGATATATGGCTTATTAGATTCTGGAAAGTTTTTCTTAGTCTTCGAGTTTTTCAATTGCCTAATGAATTCACTATACAAACTTTTCTCTTTTACTCCTAATACGAAAAGTTTCTTATCAATTTAAAGTTTTATTTTGGAAATAAAATTATTGTTGAAAGCACTTTGTATGGTGAGTTATTGGATTTCCATTTACTGATTTTACATTAACAGAATCTCGTTATGGAGAACATACCTGGCAATGTATTTGTAACGTAATGGATTTTCAGATATCTTTCGATTCTAAGTTGTACAGGATATCCGGATAATACCTGTACAACGTTAGATGATAACCTCCTGACATCAAAATAATTTAGTTATACTAAAATATGACCGTATTTAGCCGACGAACGAACTCGTGCCAATTAATTTTAATAATTTTTAGTGTATAGTACATTATAAATAACCGGAAGTGTTATACATTCTCTCTATACAGGGTGTACCAAACTCAGTGGCCTATATATACCCTGTATAATATTTTACTTTTCGATTATGCTTAACAATACGAAGATATTTTATGTATACTGTCGTATGCCCATCTCTGATAGTTTTTGAAATAATAATTTATAAGTATTATTTTAAGGGCAAAACATGTTCACGAGAAAGTCAAATATTTTTGTTACCAAGCTCACCAGAAAGTTAAAATGTCTACACAAGTTTCCTAATGTATGGCCATTTTGGAATTTTAATGAATTATTACAATATCTTTACATAGAGTGGCTCAAAAAAACGTTATCGTCGTAATAAAAATAAATGCAGGAATATTAACTATTTTAAATGGAACAGCCTGTATTTTATTTTCTTAACGAAGACTCTTATAAATGACCTACCATGTAGTATAACATCATCCCATACCTATCTTTAACCGTTTAGGGCTTACAATACATTTTAGAAAAATTATTAACTAAATAAAAATGTTTAAATATTTAATAGTAGGTTTTGCCAGAATTTGCTCTGTAAAAAATGAAACAGAGAAAATGTCTAGTTAACTGATTTTAAGAAAAGTTGTGTTTTTAAGTTCAAAAATCGGGTTCTTCTTGTGTTCGCACTAATATAGTTTCACAAAATTCTAGCCGTTTTAAAGGATCATTTTCTTCCTGAAGGGTAATAAGTTTGTAATCATGCATTTTATGGTTATGTATCAAACATCATGGGGTCGAGTCGACCGGTCCGACGCAGTGCGCGGGGTCTAATTTAATTACATGAATATCAATAATTTCCGAATGCTCTTTTCCGAGTCGACCGGTCCGAGTCGATTCAATGCGTGTACTCCTTAAGAATACGAATTATTTGCCATTTTACTTGAAAATTTAAAAACACTTTTCTCAAAGTCCGTTAACTTGACATTTTCTCTGTTTCAATTTTTATAGAACAAATTCTGGCAAAGCCTACTATTAAATATTTAAACATTTTTATTTAGTTAATTATTTTTATAAAATGTATTGTAAGCCCGAAACAGTTAAAGATAGAATGATGTTATACTGTATGGTCGGTAATTTATAAGAGTCTTCGTTAAGAAAATTTAATATAGGGTGTTCCATTTAAAATAGTTAAGTTTCTTGCATTTTTTTTTATTACGACGTTAACGTTTTTTTGAGACACTCCAAAATGGCCATACATTAGGAAACTACTGTAGACATTTTAACTTTCTAGGGACCTTGCTAACAAAAATATTTGACTTTCTCATGAAAATGGCCTTAAAATAATACCTTAAATTATTATCTCAAAAACTATCAGAGATGGGCATAGGATAATATACATAAAATATCTTTGTATTCTTAAGCAGAATTAAAAAATAAAATAATATACAGGGTATCTCATTTAAAATTCCCAAGTTGCTATGACTTTCATGATGATCTAGCAACACTGCCTCTTTGCAAATATTTTAGAATGATAGAATATCAGTTCTTGTAACCACATCCAAATTTTCATAAAAATGTCTTTTGTCGTTTTCAAAATATTTCTAATAGGCCACTGAGTTTGGCGCACCCTGTAGATAAAAGAGTTGGTCCTGACTGACTGATCGACGACTAATGACTGACTGATTAGTATATTAACTAGAGGTTGAGAATCATGAGCTTTATATGATGTCTTCCCTTATGATGTCACCACTAAACTAAGAAGTATGTTTTTCAAAATCAACCCCTAAAATCGAAGGTTGAAATATTTATAGGAATTTCTATATCTATAGGAGGAATTAAAACTGGTCTAAAAATTGTTATACTTAGTCTCGCTTTTTCAAGACGAGAGTGGTCTGGTCTCCTGCGAGACAAGACGAGAGATTTTTCTGCGCGAATCTCGAAACAAAAATATGCAACAAATCTCGCAAAATCTCACGGTTTTCAGGAGCTATGTTAATGTGATTTGCATCCTGGAACACTGCAAGTTTTGTTTTTGGCACGATTATTTTAAAACAATGCCGTTGTCAATTAAAACAATCTAACTTTGAAAACATACAGTTGGTGTGTGTGTATAAAGGTTAAGTCAGTTTTTGCCTCTAAAGATGTTCCCCCCCCCCAAATCATTACTAAGCCCACTTCATAACTAATGGTGTTTTTTAAATTACACTGTGCAAATCTTTCACCAGGCCTTCGAAACACTTTTTGACGTCTATCATTACTGTACAGGCAAAACCGGGACTCGTCGCTAAATAGAACGCTAACCCACTCACCTTCACTCCAAGCCACATGTTCCCTAGCATATTCCAAACGTGCACGTCGATGTACTGGTTTCAATTTAGGGTGTCTGCCTCGTATGGCCTAAGTTGAACCTCTTTTAAGCGATTTAGGATGGTTTGCTTGCACACTCGCATAGGACGATACGTATTTGAAAACTGCGTCTGCAACTGAGTGCTGGTGGTGAAACGTTATCTTGTATACTGCAGACGTATAAACCTATCTTGGTGATGAGTGTTTTTTCTTGGTCGACCTTGTCCTTGCCTTTTTTGGTTGGAGCCAGTTTCTCGATATCTACTTAAAATTTTGCATATTGTCCCCTGAGTATTGGCCAAAATTCTAGCAATATCTGCTTGAGAAAATGAGAAAGACCCTGTTCATACAACCCCCTAGCATAGGAACATTGTTCTGGCTTTAAAAATCGATCAGGGTTCATAATTACGTAGTAGGGTAAATTTAAACAATTTTTAATGTCAAACATACAGACATAATTTATTTACCATATCCTTGATTACTTAATAACGATGCTGTATCTGAATTTGTATTTGTATAAATTTCCTGCGAACGAATTAAAAGGATAGGTTTTTGCGTGCCACCCTGCATTATAGACTTTATTTGTTGACATGTTTTTTATTCTAAATTTAGCAAAAGCTAAAAGTGATAAAATGACTCATTGATTATTTACGAAACATCTTTTCGGCAACAGAATTTATTTCGAAGAAATGGTATTTTTTTCTTTGCCTCTAGTGGCATGGCGAAGTTTTTTGGCCAGTTTCTAGCGCAGATAGATATCTAATTGCTTTCTTTTAAAAAATAAATTAAATTCAATTATGTAAGATTTGTCAGTTTTAAATTTAAGGAAATTTACATGCATCTAGAGTTTATGCGCTACCCCGTACAATAAGACGTGTCAGGACGCAAACTACTCTGCCCTAAACCCTAGAATCTTATATCTATCATTTAAAAAAAAAATTCAAAATTGGTTCATTATTAACGAAATTACAGCTTATTAATTTGGGAGTGCATTTTTGAATATTCGATAATTATTAATGGCCGTAGTGTATAACAAAAACTATGCAGTCAAACAATATTTACCAAAGTCTTTTGTTTCATTTCTGAAAAGCACCCTCGTCTTTTTAGCTAGAAATATAACACCCTATATATTACAGCATTTCACTTGCGTAAATGATTTATAATTCACAGAATATATAGCCGCGCTAGTCTGACGTGAAGTTATCTGCATTCACCCGTTCCCATCAGATGAAGATATTATGCAGGAGTACGAAAATGCAATTCATTTAAATGCAAAGCTTCCTAAGTGAAATTTAAATTAATTGAGGTTTTAAATAATGATTTAATTACCTTTGTTCATTGTTACAAATTATACCAGGTTGCGAAATAATTCAGGTTCTAGCTAGGCAGCTAAAACCAATGCAGGTTATATTTCTTATAATTTAACGGAGCTTGTATTTTGACGACGGGTCGATTTTTTATTAGCAACTAAGAAAAATATATTTTTTTATTCGATGCAGTAACACATACCGTGCGAGCAAAAATTATTTGCATCAAAGGGGGCCTTGCATCTAAGGACGTAAGGCTTAGCCGTAGAGCTTAATGCCTGTTGGGTGTCAGTAACTACCTAAATTAACAATCAATCAGTTATTCCGTCATCTTTGACAGTCGTTACAAGTAATTTGATTCATCGCTAATTTTTCCAATTTCTTGAACAATTCACACAATAGGCGTTACGGAATAGCACAACACGTTGATGGTTGACGCGTATTTTCGAAACAGGGTTAGAGTAATTTGTGAGTGGCAATACAATCCGGGTTTGTGCATGGACGATTGTCACTAACATTTTCCTTACGTTGCTTTTATTGCTGGGGAATTTTATCATTGCCTGAAAAGAACCGTGGCTATGTTTAGGGAAACAGGTTCTATACAACACAAAAAAGGAGCAGGAAGACCAGCTGTAAGAATAGAAGAACTTGTTGCAAACGTTCGTGAAATAATGCAAAATACGCCAACAAATTGTATAAGACGCCTGTCCCAAGAAGTGAGAAGATCTTATGGAAGATGCCGGACTATTCTTAAGAAGCAGCTAAATTTATTTCCTTATAAAGTGCAAGCAAGTATAAATTGTGTGTGTAAGTCAATGTCACAGTCCAAGTGGTCTGGTTAGTTAATCATCTTTTGAATTCTTTGTGACACCATACGTTAAAGTTATAAAATACATAAAAAAATATGGATTGCGACATATAAGTCTTTACATATCTTTACACATTAGTAAAATAAAACATGGGGTTTCATTTGCCAAAATTGACTGATGCAGAATTATTTCCAGTGTTACTAGTAAAGTCCGCATCATATGAGATTTTTTTAATAGCTTTATTCGAAATTTAACTTTGGCATCAAGTTCTGCTTCGATCGAGATGAAAATTAAGAAAAAAACTGTAGTCACGTGATTCGCATTATCTGTCAAATTTTAATTTTTCCAAAAAATAATTCAAAAGTGGGGTTATTTTTGAAAATATCGAAAAAGTTATTAAATTTTTTTTTTTAAATGCAGTTTCTAGTCTACATACAAAATTTCAGCTGCATAAGATCATTTTGATTTTTTACCCAGCACTAAAATTTATTTTCCACTTAATGAACACTTTTCTGATGACACTGTCTTCTTTTTTGTCTTAATATTAAGGTGTATTACTTTCAGACACAAACTACGTTTTCAAAAATACTTATTTTATGAAGTTACCTAGGGTCAAAAATAAATAAACTCTGCGTCACATGCGACCAAATTTTAATAGCCCAATTTTGATTTTGTAGAATAACACACATTTAATATGGCTCCACTTTAAAGAAAATGTAGGTATTTGAAATAAGGCATTGTCAAAACTAAGAAGTTTATGTAAGTTGCGTTGAGTCTTATTTTGCAAAAGTGGTGCAATTTACAAAATATGGTTAAAAAATCAAAATTATCTTATGCACCTAAAATTTTGCATGTGGGCTAGAAACTACATTTAAAAAAACTTTTTCTTATAACTTTTTTCTATACTTTCAGAAATAACCCCACTTTTGAATTATTTTTTGGAAAAAATTAAAATTTGACAGATAATGCGAATCACGTGACTACTATTTTTTGCTTAATTTTCATCTTGATCGAAGCAAAACTTGATACCAAAGTCAAATTTCGAATAAAGTTATTAATAAAAAAAAATCCCATATGATGCGGACTTTAGTGGTCACACTGTATAGTGTATAATTAAAAAAAAAAGAGTGTGAAAATGTGAAGCATTAATTATTATGAATTCAAAGAACATAGACCATGTTCTCAGGTCAAAAGCTAACAAAATTTTAAAGGTGTTTTAATTGTTAGGCTCATGTTCTACTAATTTACTACAGTCACCCACGTAAAGATAAAAGATTAGGTATCCCCTCCAGGGACACCACGGTACTACTATATTGAACAAATTTTCGAACTTTTGTGCTAAAATTCGAATTCTATAAAGAAAATTTTATTTAAAACAAGTTTTAGTTTATTTTACAATATTTAAAAGTTTGTTTTGTGTATTTAAATCCCTACATGTAAATCGTTTCTTATAAAATTTTAAGCTTAATTTTTCTGAATTAAGGGTAATTTTATGATACTTTAGGGTACCCAAAAGGTTCATACCTCACCTTGGCTAAAATGGTTAAATAGCTTTTACTACGTATATTTGTCTATAATTTTCTGGTTGCCGTTTTGCACCAAAAAATAGATAATTTCTTCAGATTTGTCAATTAAAGTACAAAAATCAGCAAACAAATTTACTATAAACCTTAGCAGGGACTTTCATGACAAATACGAATTGCTAACTGCATGTCACACATGGCAAAACTATTTTCTTAGCCTTGTTTAGTTTTTAATGAGAGCGAAAAAATGCCATGTGACTCCAGAGGTTTTTCGTACGTAAACAAATATCCACAAAAAAATATAATTTTTTGCAGCACATTAATATCCCTCTACACGCTACTGCTAACAACTAATTAAATGCTCTGAAGCTCTTACCAGGAAAATATCATTTCCTCATTATTTTCTGTATGCAATTAATCCAAATATGTTTGGATTGATTCTGCTAATATTGATGATAATAATTGGCAAAATGTATTGTTATTAGTTTCACAATGTTGTAGAGTTGATTATAGTTATCCGACTACGGAACTATTTGTTGGTTGTTATTACCATAGTGAGAAGCTGAAGAGCTGAAGAATTAAATTAAAAATAATATTCACACGATTTAAACTTTTTGGAATCTGTTGATATGGGTTTTAAATAACAATATCCATATTTGTTTTTTGGTTTATAGTTTAACTAGCGTGTACCCGGCCTGCGTTGCAGCCCGTCATTATACGACGTAAGATAATAAAGCGAACCTCAAACTCAACCGTTTGCCGGCCCGTCCACAATTTCCATGCATAAAACATAGTCTTCGTCTATTCCGGCTTCGGATCGATCGTTAAACGGGCCGGGGACCGGTTAGGTTGGGTCGTTCGTTCTTCCTACTCTAATTTATCAGTGTTTCTCTATAATATTATGCATGTATTATACATAAAAACCTTCCCCTTGAATCACTCTATCTATTAAAAAAAAAACGCATCAAAATCCGTTGCGTAGTTTTAAAGATTTACGCACATAAGGGGACATGAACAGGATAGCGACTTTGTTTTATACTATGTTAAGATTCTCATTTGCTTGCCTAAAAAATGCAGCCGAACTAATTTTGGTTGGTTTAAATTACTGCTTTTTGCTTGGTATATTATATTGGTGTAATTTTATATTTGCGGCCTTTCGACATATCCACGATTACCAATTTATGTCTACAGTATTTTTTTCTTCTTTTAATAATTATTTTTTGAATAAAACAGTTGCTTTGCATATAAATTTGGTTAAAAAAAAAACACGTGGATACAGCTATGAGGTTAATCTATTTATTAAAAAACCAAGTAAATTTTTTTAATCTTAAACTGAGGTTTAAGCACTAGAAAATCAAAATAATACAAGCGATTTTTAACTATGCACTATCCAAACACACAGGAATATTCAACCATATTTATTGATATATATGTCGTAGGCTGATAGTGAAATCCGTCATTTCATGAAAAGCCTAGTCATATCATGCTGCACGCTAAATGGTATATTGGCAACTGGTTTGTTCGTTGTTCCCCAGAGCATTTTTTTGCATTTTTTTTTAATTTAATTTAAATTTTATTTTTATAAAATAATATTAGTTGAAAAAATTGAAAAAAATGCTCTGGGGAACAACGAACAAACCAGTTGCAATATACCTTGTAGCCACGCTTCATGATATGACTAGGATTTTTATGAAATGACGGATTTCACTATCAGCCTACGACATATACAATACATATTCTCAATAAATTTCCAGTTCTGTTAAGGCCTTAGAAGTCCATTCAATATTTCACGTTGAATTTAAAATATGGAATTTGTATCTGAGAAAATTCACATCAATAATCTTCTTTATTATAATTTTATTTTTATAAAAAGAGGGATCAGCTTTTTATTTAAAGCAAGATCTAGAGATTCTTGTAAACCTTTGTTTACCTCACAAGACATGTTAACACATATTTATTTTCACCTTTCATATTGAAAGCAGTTTGTTTTGAATATAAAAAACATACAAATATAATATTGATTTACCGGCTTTAGACAAGACTTTATTATGCCTATTATGTTAACCTATTTCTTTTTCAAATTTTAAGCGTTTTAAGGAAATATATAATTTACGATTCTATTTTTTTACTATCTTCCATTTTATGGATATAAAAAGAGTAAAAATTTTTATGTTAATAAAACCGTTAAAAATTTAATATTGGAAAAGTTTACTATGCCAAAAATAAATAATTTAATATAATATTATAGTCTGTCCTATTTGCTGTTTCTATTATACTATTTTAAATTTTACTATACAGGGTGTTATTTAAGTACGTGGCCAAACTCCAAGAAGTGCTTCTTTACGTGATTATAAGAAGAAAAGTTCATATAAAGATGGGTCCAAAAATGCATAGTTTTTACGATACAGGGTGTCAAACTTTTAAAGAAAAATCGGATGTTCGTAAATATCTCAGTGCTCTTTTATTTGATTTTGTTGAAATTTGGCAATTATTCTGTATGTAATAACAAGGGAATAATTTAGCCTCAATTATTTATTTATTTATTTATTTATTTATTTGCAGGTTTGTTTATATTAATATTAAAAATCGATAACATTGCTTTTTTTTTAATGAAAATAAATTCAATGAAAGCATCATTACAAAACCATAGATTAACAAATCTGTCCGATTTAGTAATGAAAAAATATACACCCATATAGATTATATTAATTTTAATCAGATCATAAATATAATATTTAAAAATATAAGTAAATAATTCAAAAATATTTCATCAAAACAAAAAAAAAGGAAAGGAAAAATTAAATAAGGAAGAAATTATAATAGAAAAATTGTAATAAAAAAATTTTAACATTTAGTATTACGTATATATAAGTTGGTTTACCTTTACATCATTTTGCATATTCCATGATTTTAATTTTCTTTTAAATGTCAAAAAACTCATAGTTTTCAAATCAGTAGGTAATATATTATAAATTTTGATGCCAACAAATAAAGCATTATTTTTTAAAAGTGTTAAATTAAAATTATCATAACATAAACATAGATTTGTTTATTGCATGTCCCCGGGACAATAAGAGTAAAAAATTTAAACTACTTACCAAACTATTAATAATTTATTACTGCAATGTTTTAAAAGAAGAAGAGTGCTATGGAAGGAAAAACAGTTGTTATTCAAACAAATTTGATTTTTACATAAACTGTCATAACTTAAAAAAGTGCCAGGTAATTATTTCATCGTAATTATTTGAAGTGTTTTTTTTAACAGATTTAAGATTATAAATTTACTAATTGTTGGAAACTGGTTCAATTTACAAACTCAGAAATGGCCGATATGCATTTTGTTTATGAAATGGCCCAAGAACAACAGTTTAAATAATTACGATGAAATAATTACTTGGCACTCTTTTAAGTTATGACAGTTTATGTAAAATCAAATTTGTTTAAACAGCAACTGTTTTTCCTTCCATAGCACTCTTATTCTTTTTTTGTTACTTTTAAAACATTGCAGTAATAAATTATTACGTTATGCGATTATTTTATGTTAATTCCTTTTATCGAAAACAGTTTTAATCTGTGCGAAAAAATTCAAAAGAGGACTTTCGTGTAATTTCAATTGCTTAATAGTTTGCTAAGCAGTTTAAATTTTTAACTCTTATTGTCCCGGGGACATGCAATAAAGTGATTTTTGTTTTTTTTTTCTTGAAAACAAAGCAAGATATGAAAAAAACTTATGAAATAAAATAGTTGTATTCGTAGTTGCTTAATTCGGTAAAAATACATAAATTTAAAAAGTCAGTGGCGCGCAATTTTTTTGTCAAAAATATTAGTTGGACTGTCTTCCGGGACGCCACTTGACTTAATAATTTTAATCTAATTAAAGCTAAATTATCCTCTTGTTATTACAAACAGAATTGCCAAATTTCAACAAAATCGAATAAAAGAGTATTGAGATATTTACAAACATCCGATTTTTTTTTAAGTTTGAGACCCTGTATCGTAAAAACTATGCATTTTCGGACCCATGTTTATATGATGTTTTCTTCTTAAAATCACTTAAAAAAGCACCCCTCGGAGTTTGGCCACATACTTAAATAACACCCTGTATTATTATATTTTATTGTTAATTAAATTTTTTTTAATTTTTCTCGATTGTTGTTATTATCGGTTTTTTTCCTCTTCGTTTGCTGCCAGGGCCATTCCCGAGGGGACCTACGGTTTAACGTGGGATCCGAACTACGATTCTCAGTCATTAGAAGCACCCTCCAAGGGCTATCAACCCTTGATTTCGGGCATTCTATGACCTGAAGATTGAGGAGTGTGTTCCTTCCCCCGCATCCCACGAGATATCTTATCCGGCCTGGTTACCGGGTTTGGGCGATGATACATATTTCACTCTTCCCTAATTTCTTCCTTGACGACGCTGGACTTACGTCAAGACTTATACTACTAAAATCCACCGGGCGCGAACAAGTTTGCCGGCAGTGGGATACGAACCGACAAACTCTCGTCCTAGACTTCTCAGCGACTGCCGCATTAACCACGGAGCCACTGATGCCGTGATTTTTGTCGATAAAGATGTTTTTCTACTACCGTGCGTAAAGCACTAACTTTACACACTATGGAAGATGTCTAAAATTTAACTTTTTTTAACTAGTGCATAAAGTAAATTACTTTACGCACTAGTTAAAAAAAGTAAAAAACATGAATAATTACATTGATATGGATACCTGCATTTTTACTTAAAATTGGTCTGGTTGGCCATGGACAAATGGCGATTTCTGTTTGACGTATCTGAATGTTGACAATTTGTGATTTATGCCAGGCAACGAAATAAGAATACAAAGGAAGTAGGATTTTGCATAAACCGCCTAACAAACCGACCGACGGAAGTCGGCCATTTTGAGACACCACAATATGACTCCATGTTTGTTTTGGTGTTTGACCGTGGTTGACAGGTCGAGCTGTGATTTCTGCTTTCTTGGCCGTTTTTGAGTTATTTTGCATTTTAATTAGTTAACAACCATATTTAACGAATACTAGTAAACTTATAATTACTTTAGTGTGACAGTGGAGTATACTTTTAGCGCTGGACAGCGATTAAAACATTTTAATTAGTTGTTATTCTGGGTTAATTAATAAGCTTTTAATATGGTTAGTTGTGCTGCTTGTGGGTGCTCCCAAACGCTATGAAGTAAAAAACTGGGCATTACATTTCATCGGTAAGTTTATGTTGTTATATATAAACTTTTTTAATCTGTATAGAAAAAAAAAAATTTTAATTTAATATCAAAATACACATAACCTCCGAACCTCGCATGTCATTCATGGGCGTTCGTCTTATAAAACCAGAAAAATATTATTTATTTATTAATCGACTGGGTTACCCCATTTCTACAAAAAAGCAAATTAAAAATACTTGTTGGTTTTTAGTTTTCCAAATAATTACCTAAGAAAAAAGGCGTGGTTGAAAATTGTAAACCGAAGTGATTGGGATCCTACACGAAATACAGTTCTTTGCTAGAAGCATTTTCCTGAAGATTGCTTTGACAGAACCTCAAGATTGAAAGTTAGATTGGTCCCAACTGCAGTAGTGCCTACTTTTGAAGTAGCCAGGTTAAAAAATGTAAGTTTTTAAACTATTGTATCGGGTCATTACATAATATATTGGAAAATATGTAGGTAGGTACTTAAGAATATGAATAGAAATAATTCTGCATTATTTATGCTTCTGAGGAAGCTGCTTTGTCACTTTTTCATAAATTATGTATCGATAAAAGTTTTTAGATGTTTTATTGGTTTAATCTACTTTTAAAATTTTAAACCCATGGATAAAGAATGTAATAAAATATGGAAGTGTAGGTACGATAAACAAAGAAATTCATATTTAAAGACTGAAGACAATGATGTTTCTAGAATGATAGAAACGTTTTCTCAATATTCAGGACGACTGGAGATACCATTGATTAAAACAATAAATTCAAAGCAAGTCCCAAACCTTCTATCATTTAAAGAAATTCATATCAAAATATAAAAAAAAAATTTTACAAAGAGAGTTAGTATCACGTTATAGTTACTTTTGTGTCATTTGGTAAAGGTGCCAAACAAATAATTAAAAAACTTATATTTTTTTGGCAGGTACGTTCCTATGCAATATCTTATAAGACACCCTGTCAAAACCTGCCTGAAGATAATTATCCTACTGTGAATCTAACTGGAACACCTTCTGGTTACAACATATATTGGACACGGCTCTTCCAGGATATGCCTCTTCCAGGACATGGTTCTTCCAGGACATTTTACTATCCAACAACACACCTAAGATTTTAGTATATTCCTTTAATCTTATATGACAATCATTAATGGTTACTGTTTCCGGATTCTCCAAAGTGTATGGGTTAGTCTTAAACAAGGTGATAACTGTCTTTGATTTATTTATTATCAGTTTATCTTTAGAAAAAAAAAATTATTTACTTCAATCATAAATTGTTAAATATGTTGCTCGAGAAGCTCATGGTCTTTATATGCTAGGATTTATAATAAGAACTTGTAAATACTTTAAAAATGTTAACGCCATAATAACTTTATATAAATCCCTGGTAGCTACAAAACTTTAGTATGCATGCACTATTTGGGATCCTCAGTATGCCAATAAGATTGCTCTTTCAAAATCTATTCAGCGTAAATTTTAAAAATTTTTGTACTACAAGTCATTTTCAGTTTATCCGCCAAGAGGTACAGATCAAGGGCTTTTGTGTAATTTGTTTAATTTCCCTTCTTTAAGACTATTGTGTATAGAAGCAAGAATTATTTTCTTATATAAAATAATTAGAGACAAAATAGATAATAAAGATATAAAGAAATTAAACCCACAGTCGTCTCCACAAATACTTATATTAAAACAGTTAGATTAACTTGGTGTACATGTTTCGGTACTAGGGAGTACCATCATCAGCACCGAAGGGCTAAAATAAATATAAAAAGAATAGAAAGAGGAAGGACAAGTCAGATTAACGTACTTACCCCAAGTGCCACTATTACAAGCAATGTAAACGAAATGTAAAAGATTTAAAAAATAAAAATAAAAACTAAAAACTTGAATAAGACGAGGACATTTTGATTGTTGGACGAAAACAGATTAAAAAGTTTAAAGTAAAATAAAATTCTAAAGGAATTAATTTTCTTTCTCTGCCCTACATCGTAAACAAATAACAAGCTGATTGTGATTGTACTGAAAGTCAAACGGAGGATATAAAAGGTCAAAGTAGTGACATCTAACAAAGTCAAGTAAAAGTAGTAAGTACCCAATAATAATGGGAACTGACGTCAAAAGTGTAAAACGTGGTTCTTGGAGCAAGAAACGGGCATCTAGTGGCGATAGTAAAACGAACAAAACACAGTTGTCGGCAAGAAGGCGAGTAACCCGCCATGACAAAGGTAAGGTTTCAAACCGCAAGATGGATGGGCGGCGCGCCATCATCCAGAACAAGTAAGGTCAGAAACAAACTAGTAATTCCAACATTCGACAATAGAGGGAGTAGGAGGAGGGTATAAAATTAAAGTGGCCATCTAGAAGTCAAAGTCCAAATTAGAATTCGGAGAGAAGGAAGGTAACGGTTATTAAAAAAGTTCATGTGTTAGTTAAATTGAAAGCTTTCTGGTGGTAATAGTAGATGGAGTAACTTATGTTATTTATATTTATTTCTAAATAGAATAATTTTTACAAAGACAAAAGGAAAGGGTTAAAAGTGGTGTAAAGGAAAAACCTAAGAGATTCAAGGTAGGGAAGACAAGAGAAGATAACTTGGTCGTTAACACAGTTGAGGTTTTTATTGAGAAGAGCCTTATGGATTTCCATCATTTCAAGAAGGTTAAGTTTGCCGCCCTTGTTACAGGAATGAAGGAGTTTAGTGTTATTCAATGGGTCAAAAGAGTGGTTATTGCAGAGGATATGAGAAGCAAAACTGGATTTGAAGTTGTGGTTAGAGAAATCAGTATTTCGGAATTTATTTATTTCTTTAAAGTGCTCGTTCACTCGGGTTGAAAGTTTGCGCCCTGTTTGGCCAATATAGCAGACATTACAGTCATCACAAGAGAGTTGATAAACACCCGACTTATCTAGTAGAGAAATTTTATCTTTGGAGTTGATCAAAAATTGACCAATATTGTGGTTAGTTTGGAAAGCAATAGAAATGTTGAACTTATTTAGAATATTTTTAGCTGTAAAAGAAATGTTACCCAAAAAGGGTAAAATGTAGAAACTTTTTGGTTCTCTAGGGGTTGGAGTCACTAAATTTTTGTTAACAAATTTAATAGTAAATTTGTAATAAATCTTATTAATGATCCTAAGGGGAAATTGGTTATTAACAGCAACTTGTCTAATGTAGTTTAATTCTTTTTGAAAATAATGATGGGTTAATGGTAAAGAAAAAAGTCTATGAAAAGCTGTATTGAAAAAGGCAAATTTGTGTTGAGGAGGGTGGTTAGAATTAAAAGGGATGATAGAATCAGTGGTGGTGGGTTTATGAAAAATTGAAAACTGAAGACTGTTATTGACTTTATGGATTGTTAAATCAAGAAAGTTGATAGACTTATTTTGTTCAATTTCTAAAGTAAATTTGATGGAGGGGTGTAAAGAGTTCAAAAATGAAAACAAAATGTGGATATCACCAAGGGAACCATCAAATAACAGCAAAATGTCATCGACATACCTGTAATAGAATAATATTTTAGGAGAGAGGCGGTGTTGCTGTAATATGGACTACTTCCGCAAAAAAGATAATAAAGAGTTCTTAGGACTGCTTCCGTTTAGAATAGGCTTAGTCAATACTAGATCCGCACATGTATTTTATATTCCTACACCGAGGACAAATCTATACAAAAACTCACCACTGTGACTGTGCTCTATTTTAATAAATATTGTGGAGACATTGACATATATAATTTAAACTATCAAAAATTAAAATTAAGGAATGAACTGCTTAGGGAAATGCTAATTGAATATTTATTATAGCTTAGGATAGCTTTTAGAAATGGGGTTTATGTATCTATAATTAACTTGTTAAGTTGTTGATACTACAAATAAATAAAATGTTTGTATTATCTGCATAGTTTGTCATTTGACAATTTTCTTGTATACTAGAAATCTCATTAATAATATTTAGGTACATATTATAATAAACAGGACTATATTATATTATATTTTATTATTTTCTTGTGATTTGGTTCATGAAGAAAGAGTAAGGTTTTTTTAAAATTTTATTTTTTAACGTAGACGTTTTGGCAATAATTTTGCCGATTATCTGAAACAATTTGTCTTCTGCAATTTTTTTTTAATGTATAATAACAGGTGTTTTTTAGTTATTTAACCAGATATTTACATTACCCTTTCACCTCCGTTACCTTATTTAAATAAATAATTAAAAGAAATAGTTGTATTGTTTTATTACACCAACCTTACCGTATCTTATAGCTATATATGAATCTAAATATATTTTTTTATTTTTTTCGTCCAAATAAAATTTCATTAATCATTTTGTTATTACCATTTTAATGATACGCCACAGGTAAACCGGAAACGCGCGTGCGTTAAATGTTGCCGCCATCAGACCCCATCCCGGACAACTGTCAATCTACCATACCCTACTTCCTTTGTATTCTTATTTCGTTGATGCCAGGTGTTTTAATGATTTTAGGAATTAGTGAAGATTTTAATACGGTAAGTTTTGAGTTGTGATATCAAATGTGTTATATTGTTATGATTTCGTTTAATTTTATTTCAGATTTTTAAATCTCAACATTATGGACAGTGATTTATCGGATTTTGAGAACACTCCGCCAAATATTGCATATTCTGCACAGGAAGCTACTTTGAATTTGCTTCCCAACAAGTCTCGGTTAATTTACGAGCAAAAATATACATTGTTTATGAGTTGGTGCAAGAAAAATAAAGTGACAAGGTACTCAGAAAATGTTTTGCTAGCTTATTTTTCAGATTAATTAAAAAGCTATACTTAAATCATCGACAATGTGGTCAATATTTTCCATGCTAAAGGCTACCTTGAAAATTAAAAATTCAGTAGATATTTCAACCTACCACAAGTTAATTGCCTTTCTTAAACAAAGAAGCAGAGGCTACAAAGCAAAGAAATCAGGAATATTTGAGAAAAGTCATTTCATCAAGTTTTTATTTTGGAGGCTCCCGATTCGAAGTTTTTAATGATAAAGGTAACTTTACATCAATTTAATTCTATTGGTAAGGTAAAATATCATATCAAAATTATAGAAGTTTTACCTTAGTTCTTAATACTTTTAGATTCTCTATAAAATGTTTGTATTTAATAGTTATTATAGATTTTATATCGGCACGATTTATTATTTTAGGTTGAATTTATTATTGGCATTTCTGGGGCTTGTCGCAGAGAAGAACTGATGAAAATGACAATAAATGATGTTGAGAACAAGGAAATAGTCCTTATTATAAGAATTCTTGATTCAAAAAATGGTATGGAAAGAATTTTTACAGTTCTAAACCCAAATAATTCCATAAATTATTTATCGTACATTATAAAATATATGACATTAAGACCTCCTAATATTGAATCATCCAGATTATTTTTAAAATATGCCCAAAATAAATGTTCGAAACAACCTGTGGGCATAAACACGTTTGGTAAGATGCCTTCTGTAATAGCTGAATATCTGAAATTGCCAAATCCAACATGTTATACTGGTCACTCTTTTCGAAGGTCATCTGCCACTATGTTGGCAAATTCTGGAGGAGACCTTATAACAGTAAAGAAGCATGGGGGATGGAAATCATCTGCCGTCGCTAAGGGTTACATTGACAGTACACTGAGCAAAAAAATTGACATATCGAATAAAATATTAACAAATGATGCTTCCTCTTCTAATTCCACTAGTTCGTTTGACAATATTTCTGAAATCGAAATAAGTAATATTACATCAAATTTGTCTTCTGAAGTTTCAACCAATATAAATAAGCTAACTGATACAAAATTTCCCATTCGTAAAAAAATGCTACTTTACACCCTTGTTGCATAAATAACTATTTTCTCTGAAATTAAAGCAAATTTTGACTTTGACAATAAAATAATTCAATAAAACAAGAAAGCATTGATCCATGGCTGATTTATACCTCAACTAAATTAAACTAAACTGATCTAAACTAAGAAAATTAAATTAAGATATTAAGGCGATGGTTTCTACTTCTTCAACTTAAGCCACTTAATGAATCTACGAGAGCAGAAGAAGGTGCTCCTAATCTATCTTATTGGTTTGTTTTCGTTATTTAATGAATATTATTGTTTTAAAACATGAATAACAAAATTTATTAATTTTGTTATTGATGCTGATGACAGTCTACCTATTCAAGAAAAAAACTTCTAGACGGCGGATTAGACGATACGGAGTAAAACCAATTAATAGATTCAGAACAGAATGTGGAATGTTCAACAATTTGCTTAAAATGACCGTAGATATATTTTATCACTTACAATCGTGAAACTTTTTGGAATAATCAAAATATCAAAAATATAATTCTAAAATTAAACAAGAATTCAGGGTTATGTGCAGAAATTCTGCTTTATTACATTCACCGAAATGACAAATGACATGACGGGAATCACGGATTATGCCGATCGCCCCACGAACTATGTCGATTCAACTAAGAAAGTTAAAAGTTCGGCAACTTCTTAGTTTAATTTAATTTAATTTAATTCCTTAATTGTATGTATAAATGCGTCCATATGATGGTGGTATTTTAAATTCTTAATTTCTTAGTTTAGTTTAGTTTAATTTAATTAAGGTATACATCAGCCATAATACTGCATCAGGTGTTTTTAAAATGTCTAAATTATATGAAAACAAAATAAATGATGTTCTTAGGATTCTCAAGGAAATTTTAATTCCTTCATGAAATTCAAACAAAAATTTATCATGTGCCTGCGCATATTTTATCCGAGATTCAATGTGATTTATAATCAGCGGGATATATGCCAGGACGCTTAATGAGAACAAGTCTGTAATTATGCGCCCATTGTAGAACACATTTGATAAATCAACGTTTAATCTAAGTTTTACTCCGTTAAGGCTGAGTTGGTATGCAGGCGTCCGTATTTTTAATCTAGTTTAATAAGCGGGTTAGTAAAATTTAATTAAAATCTTCCTTACATAATTTTTATTAATAATGTAATTCACCCATTTAGTATTTTAAATTTTGATGGGTAAACGCTTATTATATTATAAATGATTTATTAATAAGTAAAGGGCGGAATATATGCAATATTATTATGCATTTTTTGCATATTTTGTCAATTTTATAATCAAATGCATATTTTTTTATAAATTAATAACGTTAAAGGTTTAATCTACGACAGTGCCATTATGACGTATTAAGCATAATCATTTTGATGTCAATATGACCTTCATAATAGCACTCAGTGCCATTATGAATTCATGATAACATCGCAATGCTAAGATACAAAAACAAAAAGAAAGTCCGTGCAAACTATTTATTTGTTATTATTACTTAGAAAAACGGATTGCATTTATTTATTGTAAACATCCGAAGGGACACTTTCGGATTCAGAATCTCCTATATTTAAATAATTTTTGACCAACACTTTGCATACAAGAGAAAATTAGACGGCAATAATGACGTTGTCAAAATCGAAATTGAAACAATCAAAAATATCGACTAATATGGACACCTGAAAATTTTAAAAATTACGAAAACGTTATCTGATATCAATGAAATTTAGACGAATGAAGTCTATTTGCACTGTCGTAGATTAGATTTTGAATGAGACACGTTCGATATGAACTTTGTTAATGAAACTTGTGCAATTAAACCACTCGGCTGACGCCTCGTGGTTTAACGTTGCACACGTTTCATTATAGTGTTCAATGTTCATATCGAACTAGAATCAATAATAACTATAATGTTCAGTTCGGTACTTATTTCAGGGATTTTCCAATCTGAAGATTATAATAATTATATTGTCACGAATTTCTCTTCGTGTGTCGGGGACGTAGATGAAGGAATAAAAGTCTGGAGTTACAAAACGGCGTCTATTGTATTATTCTTGGTTTTTATCCTAGCAGGCGAACTAGCATGTCTCTTATTGCTCCGCGTAGGTGCGTCACTTGGCCTAGACCAAGGCTTGTCACCTATTGATAACTGTATGAGCAGATGCGTCACTTGGCCTAGGCCAAGGCTTGTCACCTGTTGTTGGTTGACCGGGCGATAAATACCGATGCCTGCTGCTTGAGCTGGCCCAGTTTATATAGCCAAATAAATGATGAGGTTGCGACGCACTTGACCCCGATTGGCGTACAGTGGGTCGCGACCTTAACAACGTACAGTGGTCGAGTATCCAAAATATACCGGACCACTGTGAGTTTTAGTTGACATGCCCCCCCTACGATAAGCATTGGCCTCCAACATACATTACTATCATCTCTAGTCCAGGATACTCCTCTTAGTCAGCTAAGGGGTACGCAGCTAACATGCAGAAATAGCATCATGGAAACCGCTACCTACCACACGCGCCTACGAGGAGCCTATACCATTAAATCACAAACCCTTCCGCATACGTCATGTATAAATACCTGGCCTCTGCCATATCACGGGCTATTGGCCGTTGCAACCAACCTTAGGGAGTAGAACAGAGGGTTAAAATAAAGTCAGTAGTAGAAAAACATATACAGATTTATTGATAAAAAGAAGAGTTAAAATTTCCCAGAGTTAGAGTTTAGTGGAGAAAAAAGTCTTCTAAAAAGCTTGTACAAAGATTATTATTTGTGAAAAGAAGTTCCAAATTGATCAACATTCGAAAACACCGCTGCATACCTCAAAGTTACAAAAAATTAAATCTGAGCCACTTCAGCTGAGTGTAACAAACTTACTTCAAAATGTTGTCGAAATCTGAAAAGGACATTTTTCAAGAAGACTTATGAAAGGCTTTGGTCGCAGCAAACATAATAATAATAATAATAAACTGTCTTTTTATTCACAAATGTAAATAGATTACATTTGCCCATAGGGCGAAGATTAGCTAGAACTACTCTTTAACTCTTAACCCTATATTACAAAGAAATATACTTATAAAATGCTTATAGTTAATACAATATCACAATTAACTTAAAGTTAATGCAAATTAAAAATAAATACAAATTTAAAAAAATAACTAAATAAATAATTTAGATAATAAGGCATAAAGATACCTACTACATTAAGAATAAAATCAACCAAAGTAATTGCTCCTCCAAAAATAGGTGTTTATACATACACAAACCTTTAAGAAAATTGCAAAATCCGCAATGTAGGGGATTTTTGCAAAAATTACCTGCAGAACCTGTAATTACCCGGTGGGGAACTTGGATTAAGGCCGCAATATTCTACGCAGAGCATTTTTTGGAAGCCATTAAATAACTAATTTTAGATTTAGATGACGATTCGCAGTATGTTGTGCAAAGTAAAGAGTTGTTAAAAAGTGCAAGCGTAGCTTAAGATCTTGTTTTTATTAAGGTTAATTTCAGTTTTATACCGTACATAATATCCTCGTTGGAGAGTAGAAGTTTAAGTTTAAGTGACTCAATTAGTTTTATTGAAACTTTTTTCGCTAAATGTAAAAACATTCCAGGTAAAGTAGGAGGTCAAATAAGGAACAAATTGGGTGTAACTGTAAAAAAGAATGAAGGATTTAAATACTTAACTGCAGTAAAAAGCATTATGAGGGTAAACCATCCAAGGAAGTTGTATCTTGGCCTTATATTTTGCTACCTAAGTTGCAGTATTGTCCGATTACATCAGTAGATGTTGAAAGAAGCTTCTTTTGTAAAAACATATTTTTACTTATAAAAGAAAATGCTTTTTAGTTGAAAGTTTTAAAAAAAATTTAGTAGGTAATAAATTTTAGGTTAAAAAATTTTTTACTTTAATTTTTTTTGTTTTTTTTTTTTAATTTTTTTTTTCAATAAACATATTTTTTAGAACCCAATGTGTTTATTTACCTCATTTTACTATAATAAATTAAGAAATATTGAATACCAGTATGCATATTTGGTAAGAAAATTGCAAATATCTACATATTTTAAAGGCAAACAAGGCATATATATGCTCATATCTTTGCTGAATTTTAGTGCATACAGGGTGTTATTTATGTATGTGGCAAAACTCCAAGGAATGCTTTTTTAAGTGATTTTAAAAAGAAAAGTTCATATAAACATGGGTGTGGAAATGCATAGTTTTTACGATACAGGGTGTCAAACTTTTAAAAAAAAATCGGATGTTCATAAATATCTCCATAGTCTTTTAGTCGATTTTGTTGAAATTTTACAATTCTGTTTGTAATAACAAGAGGTTAATTTAGCCTTAATTAGATTAAAATTATTAAGTCCAGTGGCGTCCCGGAAGACCGTCCAACTAATATTTTTGACAAAAAAATTGCGCGCCACTGACTTTTTTTAAAATTATGTATTTTTTCCGAACTAAGCCACTACAAATACAACTATTTTATCTCCTGAGTTTTTTTTTTATATCTTGCTATGTTTTCGACAAAAAAATAAAAACCACTAAGTTGGGTTAATTGAATTTTGACAAGACGTCTTAAAATCCGTCAACTTAAAACTAAAAAAAGCGACCTTTAAGAAGTCAATTCAATTAAAAGGAGTTTGATATGAGTCAGCCAAAGAAGAAACGAAAAGATGCAAAAAATAGTACTAATGAGGATATTTTAGAAAATGATATATTAAAAATTCAAAATAATGAAGTGGAAATTGTCAATACTGACACATTTGTCAAATCGGAAGAAAATCTATCAAAATGTGATTTGTTTTTAAAAATTATTGATGGAAAAGATGAACTAATAAAAGCTAAGGATGTTATAATAAATGAACTTCAAGAAAAAATTTTATTACTGAAGGAAAAAATAAATTATATTACCAAAATTCCAAATACAATTTCCGAAAATAGTACAAGTGGTAGCAAAATTATAAATAATTTATCTTACAGTGATTGTCTAAAAAAAACTGAAGAAACAAATAGCATTAAGAAGAAATCAGAAGTAATTGCTAATAATAATTTTATAATAATTAAGCCAAATTCTATTCAAGAAAATAAACTAACAAGAAAAGATTTGGGAAAGTTTATAAATCCTGCAAAATTAAACGTAAATATTACAAAAATTGAAGATCTAAGAGGTGGAACAGTAAAAATTCAATGTAAGAATAAGGAGGAACTGGAAAAAATTGAAAATGAGGTAAATAAAAAATTAAGAAATAATTATGTAGTAACTCCAAAGGAAAATAGAATACCCCGAATTAAAATTATTGGAATAGAGGATGAAATAAATGAAGCAGAATTAATTAATGCTATACTAGAAAAAAATGAATTTTTAAAAGATGCAAAAATAAAAGTTATAAAAATAAAAAAAATGAAAACAAAGTTTATGGCGATATTGGAAATTGATAATATTAGCTTTAAAAAGGCAATAGATAAGGGAATTATTTTTGTAGATTTCTCTGTATGTACTGTGTTTGAACATCTAGATATTTTGAGATGTTATAAATGTACAGGGTATTATCACTCTGCCCAAAATTGTACTAAATCTCAAATTTGCATGAAATGTGGAAACCCGGACCATAACGCTATGTCGTGTATTACAGATCAGGCTCATTTAAAATGTTCAAATTGTTCTGAGGCAAATTCAAAATTTGATGCTGGTTATTTTATCAACCATAGCCCATTTGATAGAAATTGTGAAATTTTTCAAAGACATGTCAAAATTGTTCAATCTAAAACACAATATGATAAAGAAATATAGCCATTAAAAAAGCAGGAAATACCAAAACCGAATGATGAATTTAATAAAATATTTCATATAAATATTCAAGGATATTTTAGTTCAAAAGATGAAATTAAAATGTTTTTATTTAAAGAAAAACCTGTTGCATTATGTCTCTCAGAAACCCATATTACCGAAAAAACTGATGAATCAGAATTACAAATGGAAAATTATAACCTATATATTTGCAAATCCAATTCAAAACATACAGGTGGAGTTTTAATTTACCTACATTCAAAAATTTCAATAAATTATTTTGAAAAATTCTCTGTTGACTACCAGTTTTGGTGTATACACATTAAATTTAAAATTTGGAAAACGTATAATTTATTTGCATATTATAGATCACCAAATGGAAGTGTCAAAACTTTTTTAGACTTTTTTGAAGACAAATGTGAAAGTGTGTGGGATGTTAATAGTATTAAAATACACATTGGAGATTTTAATATAAATTTTTTAAATGATGATAACTACGTTAAGAAATTTAAACAAATTATTAATATAACTGGAATGAAACAATTAATAACAGATTTTACAAGGACTACAAACAGAAGTAAAACAATTATAGACCTTATTATCACCAATGAACATTCTCTAAATTCTGGGATAATGAATGTTCCGAAACTAAGCGATCATGACTGGACATTTGTTCAAATTGAAAATATTACTGGAAATGAAAAACAAGTAACAAAAATGACATTTATTGACTATGAAAAATTATCAAAGAAACTTATTTTGTACAATTGGAACTATACTATTACAGATGTCAATATTATATTTGAAAACCTGATAACCAATGTACAGATTGCAATTAATAAAGTAAAAGAAGAAAAAACTATATTTCTAAGAAGACATCCAACACCTTGGCTTAATAAAAATATTATGGACATTAGAAAAAAAAGAGATAATGCATACAAGAAATTTTCAATTTCAAAAAGTGAAGAGGATTGGAATGTTTATAAGAAAAATCGCAACATTTGTGTTTCAGTATTAAGAGAAGAAAAAACAAATTATTATGAAAAACAAATAGATAATAATAAAAAAAACAGTAAGAAAATGTGGAAAACCTTAAGGAATTTAGTTAAACCAACTACAAAAATAGATATTAAAGAAATAATATTTGAAGAAGGTAAAATATCAAACAAGAATATCATTGCTGAAAAATTAAACTCATATTATGTTCAGAGCGTTGAAGATATTATTGCCTCAATAAATGTTGGAAACCATTCTATATGTCCTAAAATTTCTAGAAATAAAAACATTATGGAAAATTTTTCTAAAGTATCTCTTAATCATTTAAGAAAAATTATAAATGATTTAAATTCAAATGAAAATTACAACGAGGTTTTAACTAAGAAATTGATGAAAGAAACATTTACAGTTATTGGATATTATCTTCTTTACTTTATTGAAGTTTGTTTAAACAAAGGAGAAATTCCTGTCGAACTTAAATGTTCATATATTACTCCGGTTCCAAAGATTAAAAATTCAAAACAATGGAATGAAATGAGACCAATAAATGTATTATGGGATATAGAAAAATTAATAGAAGAAGTAGTTTATGAACAAGTTATGGATTTTTTGAATAAAAACAAAATTTTTATTTATTCTCAAGCTGGGTTTCGAAAAGGATATTCTAGTGAAACAGCCATACAATATGTAGTAGAAAATTGGAAAAGAGCCTTGGAAAGAGAAGAATATGTAATAGCAGTATTTCTTGATTTTAAGCGAGCTTTTGAAACGATTAATAGAGATATATTATTAAAAAAATTATTTGAATATGGTATAAGGGGTAAAGTTTATCAATGGTTTCAAAATTATTTAAATAATAGATCACAGAAAACTAAATTTGGTAATTTTTTTTCAACAAAGAAATTTAATAACATAGGAGTACCTCAAGGAAGTATTTTGGGGCCTTTACTTTTTATTTTATATATTAATGACATGCCATTAGTCCTAAAATTTCTTAAAATACAAATGTTTGCTGATGATACTCTTATCTATATAAGCGGTAAAAATCTTTTGGAAATTTTGGAAATTTTAAATTCAGAACTGATTCTATTGTCAAACTGGTTAAAAGTTAACAAATTAAAATTAAATGTTTCTAAAACAAAATGTATGGTTATGGGTGTAAATTTAAATAATTATACAAATATAAATATTTTAATTGATGGTGATAAACTAGAAATAGTCAATTCTTTTAAATATTTAGGTATATTGATTGATTCAAAATTAAAATTTAATAACCAATTCGAAAATTTAATTTCCAAAATTGCGGGAAAAATTAGTTATTTTAAAAGAATAGGTTCAAATTTAAAATTTTATTCAAAAAAAATTGTATACAATACTTTAATTTTACCACATTTTCTTTATTGTTCTACAATTTTGTTTATGGCGGATGAAGGTGTAATAAATAGATTACAAATTTTACAAAATAAAGCAATGCGTATTTTACTTAATATGGATAGATATACAAAAATTAATGTGATGTTAAAAAAATTAGAATGGTTAAATGTAAAAAATTTAGTATTATTTTTGGTTCTAATATTTATTTTTAAAATTCAAAATGATTTGTTACCGCCACATTTAAAGCAATTGACTGTTCTAAATAGTGATCAACATAATTATTTAACACGAAATACCAATAATTTTTTTCTTAATAATTTTTCAAAAAATATTGCATATAAATCAGTTTTTCATAAGGGTCTTATTGAATTTAATAAATTAAACAAGTCAATTAAAAATCAAAAAAGTTTAAAATCTTTTAAAAAAAGTTTAAAATCTTTCTTATTAACTCAACAGGACAAATAAAGTTTCAAAAGGTCATTTAATTCAAAAAATAAATAAAAAAAGGGTATAAAATTGTTAAAATGTATCATGTAGCCACGTGCTAAATAAATCTTTTTACTACTACTACTACTACTTTATTGCATGTCCCCGGGACAAAAAGTAAAAAATTTAAACTACTTACCAAACTATTAAGCAATTAAAATTAGACGAAAGTCCTCTTTTGCATTTTTTCACACAGAATAAACTGTTTTCGATAAAATAAATTTACATAAAATAATCGCATAACGTAATACTTTATTACTGCAATGTATTAAAAGTAACAGAAAAATAATAAGAGTACTATGGCAAGAAAAACAGTTGCTGTTCAAACAAATTTGATTTTTACATAAATTGTCATAACTTAAAAGAGTGCCAAGTAATTATTTCATCGTAATTATTTGAAGTGGTTTTTAACAGTTTTATGATTATTAATTTACTAATTGTTGGAAAATGGATCAATTTACAAACTCAGAAATGGCCGATATGCATTTTGGTTATGGAATAGCCAAAGGCAATTCCAAAGAGGCTGTGCGCATTTATCAAGAAAGATATCCACATCGTATTGTATCAAGTAGACAAACTTTTGTGAGAATACATGAAAGGCTCTGCGAATCAGGCACCTCTCAAAGGTTGTTAATTACATAATTAAACATTGCAGTAATAAATTAATACGTTATGCGATTATTTTATGTTAATTTCTTTTATCGAAGACAGTTTTAATCTGTGCGAAAAAATTCAGAAGGGGACTTTCGTGTAATTTTAAAATAGTTTGGTAAGTAGTTTAAATTTTTTACTTTTTGTCCCGGGGACATGCAATAAAGTGGTTTTTATTTTTTTTTTGTCGAAAACATAGCAAGATATAATATAAAAAACTCAGGAGATAAAATAGTTGTATTAATTAAAAAAAAAAATACATAATTTTTAAAAAAGTCAGTGGCGCGCAATTTTTTTGTAAAAAATATTAGTTGGACTGTCTTCCGGGACACCACTGGACTTAATAATTTAAATCTATTTAGGGCTAAATTATCGTCTTATTATTATAAATAGAATTGTCAAATTTCAACAAAATCGAATAAAAGAGTATCGAGATATTTAGGAACATCCGATTTTTTTTAAAAGTTTGACACCCTGTATCGTAAAAACTATGCATTTTTTCGCTATACTTTTCTTCTTAAAATAACTTAAAGAAGCACTCCTTGGAGTTTGGCTACATACCTAAATAACACCCTCTATATTCCGCCCTTCATTGAAAAGTAATTATTATTTTCAGTGCCATCAAACAGGTCATACAAATTTTCGTTTCAATATCCAACCCGTCGTAATATGACCAAAAAAGCGATCTGTGTAAAACGGTTTTTACGGTTTGAATTGACTGCTTCGTCCTGTGTAATAAAATACCTTCAAGACGCCGATATCCGCCATTTTTTGTCATATAAAACACATTTTCCTGTCAATTTTGTCGATAGTGTTGGTAATATCAGTCCTAAGTGGCCATCGACTGAAGCTTCTCTACAATTTGGATATTTTTTTGTAGTAGGTAGGTATGTGGTTAAATTTTATTGAGAAAATTAAAAAAAAATTCTTTTCACGCTGTAACCAAATGTTTAAAGGTTAATTTGTGTGGTGCTTGAACATAAGAAGGAGAACACCTTATGAGTCCTGATAAAAACAACTCGATTTTAGTTAGTTTCTAACTTTGGGTTTTATAAAATATTTTACAACAAAACTTAAGTTTTTTTTTTTTTTAAATAAACCAAATAGTCATAAAAATATTTACGAAAAAATAATTGCAGTAGTATGAAGAGGAAGCATCATTTTAAATTAGAAAATAAAATATTGTTTAAAACAATTTTGGTAAGGTCGTTAATTCAATAAAGAAGATCGAAGAATTAAAATACATTTGAGTCAACAACTAATGCCTAAAGGAAATTAAGACAGATGGTGCTCAAAGATTGTCATTAATAAAAATGTACTATTGAAAAACCATTTAATAGAAATGAATGCCAGTTTTGTGCCGATCAGCCAATAAGAACATAAGCTGTTTCAGGCTCGTTCTGATCGCTTGCCTATGGCACACTACCCGTTAATAGTTACATCGGCCTATCTTGGAAATAAATAAACTTTAGACATAAGAAAAGTTCCAGTAAGATTTGCTCCAAGATTGTTGACATCCACGAGTAAAATTCTCAAAACCATTTAAAATATTTTAATGCGGACGTAATTTTTCTCACTTTTCTATAATAATTATAGTGGAGTACCTACCTATTCTTTTTCAGTTAAGTTTTACAGTTTATTTAATTTTTTTACGTTCTTTGCTATTTTACAGGTACTCTAGTGTTATCAGTATAGCAGAAATTGTAAGGAAATTAACAGTATAAATTAAAAATAAGGAAAAAACCGTATTTAAGTTGTTTAAAGTACTTTTATAAATATCGCGACGACAGTAAAAATTAAATTTTTTTACAACCGGAGACATAAAAACACTTGCCATTTAGGCGAGATAAAATAAACATTATTTACGTCTCGAAAAACGCCATAAATAAAGCATCTTTTTAAGAGATTAAAGAATATATTTCAATCGTTATGTTTCTTTAATGGCAACCCTAACTTTTTTATTTTCCTTCCAGGCAGCGTCTTGGTATAATTATGTTTGTTTGTACACACGAGTCTTCGTAAATATTGCAAAGTCTTTTTAAAAAAAAATTGTAAATTTTTATGAAAAGTTTTTTTACTACCGTGCGAGGAAAAATTATTTGCATCAAAGAGGGCTTGGATTAAAAAACGTAGGGCTTGGTTTAGATCACAATGATTTGGGGACGATATATCTAACCAAATCTAGGTTAAAATTTTGTCAAATTCATATTATGACATGATATGAAATACTAATGAGTAATAAAATAAGTAGACAAATACAATTAATTTATTTTTGATGTTTACAAAATTAACAAAGTAAGAATATACAGAAAGAAAAAGAAAAATAATTACATAAATTGCTGAAATTGGCCACCGCCATGCTCCCAGCCTAAATTCTTGCAGTAATTCCTGCGTCTTTCAAAATCTGCGGCTTGTATTTCTTGGAATACTTGCACTTTATAAGGAAATAAATTTAGCTGCTTCTTAAGAATAGTCCTGCATGTTCCACAAGATCTTCCCACTTCTTGGGACAGGCGTCTTATATAATTTGTTGACGTATTTTGCATTATTTCAAGAACGTTTGCAACAAGTTATTTTGTTCTTACAGTTGGTCTTCCTGCTCCTTTTTTGTGTTGAATAGAACCTGTTTCCCTAAACAAAGCCATGGTTCTTTTCAGGCAATGATAAAAATCCCCAGCAATAAAAGCAACGTTAGGAAAATGTTCGTGAAAATCGTCCATACACAAACCCGGATTGTATTGCCACTCACCATTTACTCTAACCCCGTTTCGAAAATACGCTTCAACCATTAATGTTTTGTGCTGTTTCGGAAAGCACATGGTGTGAATTGTTTAAGAAATGGAAAAATTAGCGATGAATCAAATTACTTGTAACGACTTTTAAAGATGACGGAATAACCGATTGATTGTTAATTCAGGTAGTTACTGACACCCAACAGGTATTAAGCTCTACGGCTAAGCATTACGTCCTTAGATGGAAGGCCCTTTTTGATGCAAATAATTTTTGCTCGCACTGTATATATATACGTATATAATACTGAAATTGGGGGGATGTCCCAGATGTAGTACTGACATACTCAATTTGACCACTTTGAACTAATGTTAATAATTAACATAAATTTAGTACGACTAATAATTCCGAAAATTGCATTTTTTCTTCTGAACCGAAGTACATGAATTTTACATCATTATAAAGGGAATTGAAAGACCTTTAAAATAAGGTATCACTCGACCCCCCTTTCCATTAAAGATATTAGGGGTGGTGCCACCCCCGCCCAGGGGGCTGCACGTGTTAACGTGATTTTTTGCTAATTTTGTGCCCCCCTCGAAAACAAAATCAAAGGGTCTGAGTGTTTTTCCAAAAAATAACTGAGCTGCCAGTAAATGTCCCTGTTTCGTTTTCGATGCGCCACCCTGTATGTTGGTCATAATTATTCACAAATTTTATCGCTACCATTTTAAATGCGCGATACAAATTTTAAAAATCGCAACGACTGATTGTTTTTTGTCGGTGTCATAGATCGCCTTCACAAATTTTTACGGATGTGTAGAGAACCCGTTAATATGGTATCTAGAAAACAAAATATTTTATTGTAAACTGCTCTTTTCATTATTTTAGAAAAGCAAGTCAGGTTACAGATTGATCTATAATGATCTTTTTATTAGATATTCGTGTAGAAAACCGAAGAAACTTAAACACTTTCCGAGTAGTGCAAATGTTGCTACTTAGACCAAGTATGTATGTACATCAATAGTTTTTTTTTATTTTATAATTAATTAGCAATGATTATATTTTATTTTAAAAGTAAACCACTTTCTCCTTATTTTAAGTAGGATAAAATATTCTTTAGACAAAGGCGATTATCGGACAATACACAGTTTGTTTTTCTCCTCTTTAAATAAACTTTTTTATTACGTTATTCCAAACGAAATAAATCATATCAATGACTGACGCCCCTCATATTACACTGACCATTACCGGACCGCACTAAAGTTGCCCTAAGCCTAACCAAGTACTTCATAAATATATTCAGCCAGGCATATTACCCTTTCACCCCCCTGTAGTATTTTGTGGAACAGGGGCGTCCGATGTATAAAAGTTTAAAAAAATATCATAAATTATTTTTTCTATTTCACGTTCATAATAAACTCATGCGTATCGTAATGACGCTATTTCGATACGCGTTTTTTCTTTATTTGATGTTGGTAACATTTAAATGTTTTATTTCATTGACTTGCGCGGCCTTTGTGATTTACGAGAAAACCCATTTTTCGCAGAGGAAAAATAGCTTGATAACCTACTTTTTTATTCTGAGTGGATAACACTCATGTATGTTGGTTGCATAAATCCATAAATCAATCTTTTGTAGATGCTTCAAGCTATCATTTTCAGCCAAATCATATCGAAAATTCAATCTACTAACCTTCCAATGTCGATTTTAACTTCAACTTTATTTGAATTTTCCATCTTCCCTATACTAAATTACGCGCCACTAAAAACAACAGTTCACAATTTTATTATTATTGTGCTGTCGAATTGTGGAACGATCTGCTAAGTAGCGCAATTTTTTGTGATTTTATGCCACATTTTGGGATTATTATCGATTATACTAGTGTATCAAAACAATATTTGTGGTTTAAAAGAGTGCATGGTTTTTCGTTTACATAGTATTTTTCCGTCAGATTGAAACATGGAGAAACTGCGAACAGAATTTGCCCATTCTGCGAATTGGAGTTTTCTACAGTTTATACAAAAAATAAACACATCCGAAATATCCATAAAGAGTCGACCCCGATTCAGAACAATAGAACATGTCTCATAATTTGTCCCCTTTGTAAAGAAAATCAATTTATGTGTGGAACCTACAATAATCTTCAAACACATTTAGAGGTAGGTCATAATATTATTACAATAGAATTAGCTGCGAGCTGTTAATTTTTCTAGGCAACAAACGTGCGAACAGTGATGAAAGAGTATAAAATTGAATCAAACTATGCAATACATAGAACAACTAGAATATCTAATAGTGTGGAAAAATAGTAACCGAAGTAATGTGACTGATGACTATATAACGTAATATTATTCAGAAAAATCTGTTAAATTTTTATGAACACTATATTTTTAGGATATAAAAGCAGCTATACCAAAAGAGAACTGAAAAAGCTGGAGGTACTATAAAAATTAATAGGGTATGTCCTTCTCCCTTGACAGTAAAAATTTTTGAAACAGGTATGTAAATAAATTATACTTTATTACTTCTCTCCTGACAAATTAAACGTTTTTAAATTACCATGTATTATAAAAATTAATAGTTAATACAAATATTAAGTTAATAACAGTTAAACAAAATTTTAAAAAAACACTCCTTTATGCTGACTGCACAGCAAGAACAATTTTTTTTAAATTTTAGGTCATGTCAGTGCATGTAACCTTCTGGAAAACTTATGTCGGTCATGATGAGAAAATCAGAAGCCAACACCTATCCAATGAAGAGAAAGAAGTTATGGTTCAAAAACTTTTTAGTGGTGTAACTGTAGAGAGAGTTATTTTAGATGCGAAGAAAATTACTACAGATATAGTCTTCAAAGAATTAACACGGTTCAGAGAAAAGACATAGCCTATTTAGTGAAAAAACACAATATTAAAAGATGAAGCATGAAAATACTATCATAGCTGTTAGCTTAAAAGTTAGTGAATGGAATGCTAATGGAAAAAATTACTGTTGTTTTTTAAACCACAAGGTGGGTAAATGCATGACTGTTGAACACTATTGTAATAATAGGTAGGTATAGCCATATTTTGCTTTTCTTAACAATTAAAACTGTTTTGAGGCTGGGAAAACCTTTTATACATATGACGTGTATCAAATTTAAAGTGAGTAGGTATGTTAAATAAATTAAAATGTATTTATTTAAAATAATCTTAAACCTACACAGACAGACATAAAAAAATCATAGAAATGTTCTTGCAGTGTTTTTATTTAAAGTTATTCCAAAGTGAAAAAAAAAATTTGCTTATAGTAGATTTGCCATTCATTTCATGATAATATGGAGTAAAGGACTTTTGGCTGAAATAATAAGTATATTTTTATTAGGTGAAAATCATCCACTCCTAAGTGTACAAGATTTGTGAATGAAAACCTGGAACGTAGACTGAAGGACGTCAGCACAATAATATCCATGGATGGGACACACTGTACAAACCAAAAAGGAATGGATTTTACAATCGTGCTCGTGAAGGATGACAAAAATATGGGTTTTCCTGTGGCATTTTTTTAAATAATAGACCAGCTTGTACAAGAAATATTTTTAGGTGCTTTTCGAGAGAAGATTGCTGGGGTAATACAACCAAAGTATTTTATGACGGATGATGATCCTAAATACTACAATGCCTGGACGAAAATAATAATTTATGAACTATATTGTATTTTACTTTTAAAGTGGGTGGTATTTAAACTTTTTATACTTTGTTTTTTATATTCTGAAAAAATATTTTTAATGTGTATAATAATATATATTTTTAACTGTCAGCAATAGTAGGTATAATATAATGTTCTTGTTAATTTTAGTTTATTTTATATTGTTAAAAAAATACTTGCAAGTTTCTTACAGTCTCTTCTTGCAAGGAGTAATCGAAACTGCGGATTTTTCATATTAAATTATTTTTTCAAAATCCTAAGTGTTTTTTTTTCAAGCCAATTATCTAAGTATAGTCCGCAAAGTTGTACAGAACAAAATATCCCACTTTGGGAAATAAATATCGCTTTGAATAAAAAGTAAAACACCTATAAGTAGTTAGCATAATTAATTCTAACTAAGTATATCTGATACTTATTTCTAAACAATTTAAATCATAAATTTTAATTTCTTTAAACTATCAACATCTTGTAAATATCGTCTACCCTTAACACACCTGTGTGTTAGGCCGGTAGCCTACGCGGCCACTCACAACACAGAGAAGAGGTAGGCTCTCTGAACATAAACCCTGTATTTTTCTGTGCTCTGAACACTGGCGTTTACCTAATGCGCATGTCCGGGGCTTACAATATCCCGACGAAGAACGAAAGCGGCCGAGGCCAACTGTTGTTTTTAGTGGCGTCTTACTAAATTGCAATGCCGTGACGTAAAATCACGTCTTTTGCCTCACGCCTCTATTCATTATAATATAAAATATTTGTTTTTTAGGTCTAGTTTATTTTTCTCACCTGCTATCAACAAGATAAATAAATAAATAAATAAGGTCTTTATTTCCATTGTAATTCATAATACAACCTAAAAGTAAAGTGCACCTAATGGAAAATGCCGAAGGTCAAATGGAAGTGTGAAAACCTGAAGGCAAGACACTCAGTGTTGCCAGGTCCAAAACTTTTTTTTCCCTAGATAATTTCTTAAAAATTCCCCAGATTCCCCAGATTTTCCCCAGATCTTTTAATTTGAAGAAAAAAGTAGTAATGGGAAAAATCGGGTTATTTTTAATAATCGACTTCCGAGTATTCGAGTATAAAAAAAAGTAGTAAAAACCGGGGTTTTTTTTTTATTCACTTCAATATTTTTTACGCTTCTAAAAAAAAAAAAAAAGGTCGCCAGTTCCGTAAAGCAACTACTTTGTGTAGCCGCAATGAGTATTCATGAATGCCATGCGGCTCGTTTCAAAAAATGCGTGGTTCCTCTTGTGTGATTCCCCTTAAAATACAATACCAGCGAACGGAGGCCTGGGATTTACCGAGTTTCTTGTTGTTTATATCTTCAGAGTCAGGTTTCTAGTAAATTCGACCTGCCTAAGATTCTGAGTTGCTAGTAGTAAATCGGACTTAGAAAAGATAGCGTTTTTGCCATGGGCCAATCGATTAATAATAATTTTTTAAGTGATTACTTAATATATTTTTTACAAATATCACAAAATCAAAAAAGAATAAAAATTCCCTAAATTATAGAAAATTTCCCTTTTTCCCTACTGATTGCAGATTTTCCCCAGATTTAGGGAAATTTCCCCAGCAATGGCAACAGTGAAGACACTCCCCCTGTTCTTTACCTTAAGCATGCACAGCAGATAGGCTATGGCAAGAAAAAAAAAACTATGATTTAAGTGAAAAAAGTTACTTTTTTTAGGAGCAAATAACCGTGAGGCGTGGATAAAATTAATATTATATTATTGAAATAAAGATATATTATAAGGAATGGACCATTAAAGTTTATATAAATTAATATTTTTCCCAATAGTGGCAAAATTTATAAAATTTATTGTTGACTTAATAAAAAAAGCTTTTTATATGCAAACTTAAATGATATGGGACTTTTGGACTAAGTAAGTAAGTAAGTAAGTAAGTAAGTAAGTAAGTAAGTAAGTAAGTAAGTAAGTAAGTAAGTAAGTAAGTAAGTAAGTAAGTAAGTAAGTAAGTAAGTACGTAAGTAAGTAAGTAAGTAAGTAAGTAAGTAAGTAAGAAAATGATTTTTTGAATTGTTCGGTTCTATGGGCGGGAGGTGTTAAACGATCCCTAAATCTGCTATTCAGGGAATGAACATCTGACCTTAATTTTTTGCTTAAATAAGAAGGTGATTTAGTTAAAAATATTCGATGAAACAGACAAGCTGCATGAAGTAAACGCCTATTGCCCATGTTCAACCAGCCAAGATTTTTCAGTTTATGCGAACTATGATTTCTACGGCGAATACCAAATATTAGACGAAGACATGAATTTTGTAATACCTGAATGCGGCGTTTATCTGACGAGTCTATCGAAAAACCATAAGCACTGTCGCAGAAAATAAATCTGGACAAAACCAATGCCTCACACAAGATAACCCTTAGCTTTTGATTCTAGTAGTTTCTACAATTGAAAAGCATTTTTAAATTAAAATAAGCTGCTCTAATACAGTTGCTCTCGTGAGCTCTATATTTTAGGTTGGAGTCTATTGTAAGACCTGTTTCTACAACTGCCAAGTATGGGCAATTCATCAGTATTAATTTTTACTTTAATCGATGGTAAAAGAACCTCTCGAATCCTTGCAGGACCAAAGAGCATGACAGAGCTTTTTTTATTTAATGGATAGTTCCGAGACTAACCTGGATAGATCATCATTTATCTCCTACAGAGATGCGTCTGTATCACAAGGATCGAAGATAAGGTAAACCTGCGTGTCATCGGCATATAGATGTACCTTACAATGTCTTACCTGATTTATAAGTTGGGAGGTATATATAGAGAATAAGAGGGGTCCCAGGATCAAGCCCTGGGGAACACCACAAGAGATAGGAAGTGACCCCGATTGAACACCAGCAACAAGAACAGACTGACTCCTTGCGTTCAAAAAGCTTTGCAGTAATTTTAAACTTTCGTTACCGATACCAATAAATTTCAATATGGAACAAAGGAGCTGATGGTTTATGGTGTCAAAGGCTTTAGAAAAGTCAATCAAAGTCGGCACGGCAAGATGCCCCTGATCTACACCCCTTAATATATCGTCGGGGACCTTCAAGAGGGCAGTTTCACAACTGAATGCCAATGACAACGCAATAAGCGAAGTGATCAGAAAGTGTTAAGATAGACATTTTTCTCTTGGTATGACGTTACCAACGCGATAAAAAAAATCGAACTTTATTCATGCAAATGTAGAATTTTAAGCTTGTAGGAAAAATACTATCGTATTTACTTATTTATTTAGCATAACAGCCCAGCGGATATTATTTAAAATTTAAGTGTTTTATGGGGAACTCCCTAAAAACTACCCACCACGTCAGGTAAACCCTGGAGGGGTGGATCTAGACTGGCGAACGTGACAAACATTAAATAGAATCAGAACGGAAGTTCCAGCTGTGAAAACCAACAAAATTAGATGAAACCAAATGGACTATCAAGACGGTTTCTGCGACTGCGGAGAATTACAAGACATGACGCATCTCACGAACTGCAGAAAATGCTCTAACACCTGCTCCCTAAATGATTTATGGAATGCTGAACAGAACGCTATTGACGTCGCCCAATACTGGGCGCAAAGAGTGTGATTTGGACACGAAAAAGTAAGTAGAAAAAAAATTACCGTGTCGGACTACACTGTCTTTATTTTGTTATTTAATACAACATTTCGGTTAGTTATAAGTAGTATCTCTAACCGTTTTCAAGTGTAAACTAAATTAAAATTCTAAGGCTACTGTCTTAAATACTATCCATTGTGCAATGAAGCTTGATGACTCCGCCTACGTGCTTATTGGAGTGTTAAGTTTGAGCTGTTGGTTTTGGACAAGAAGAGGATTCCAGATATTGTTGGTTTACTAAATATATGGGTATTTTGATTCATGAAAGTTGCCTTTTTAAATTTTTGTTTTTTCCAGCGTTGTTCCGTGTCCAAAACCTTCGCTTCTGACCACTGTATAATATGTTGGTTGGTCCATACATGTTCCGCTATATCTTGAAGTTTCATCTCTTTGAGTATATTTCAGATGTTCTTTAACTTGTACGTGAAGAGGTTTTTTTGTTTCTCCAATGTACGATTCGCCACACTCGCAAGGGATTTAATAGATACAATTTTTTTGTGTTTTCATTACGGGTGGGTTTTACTTTTGTAAGAAAGCTTCTAAGCGTATTTCCGAATTTGAAGGCTGTTTTAATATTATAGTTTTTGGTTATCCTTCTAATCTTTTCAGAAATCCCCTTGACATAAGGTATTGTAAAAAATGCTTGCTCCTCTTTCGTTTTTGTATTAGTTTTTACTTCGGGCCTTTTAAGTTTTGAGATGGTATTAGTTACAAAGGTTTCAGGGTAACCATTCTGTTTTAAATCGTTTTTGATGTTTAAAATTTTAATATTAAGGTCTTCCGGATTGTTGCAAACGTTAGATGCTCTGTGATAAAAAGTTTGAATTATGCCCTGTTTTATGAAGTTTGAGTGATTCGATCCGTGATTAAGGTATTGCCCCGTGTGAGTGGGTTTCCTGTACACTGAAGTTTTTATGTTTTCAACACTTCGTTTCACGAGAACATCGAGAAAAGGTAGAGTGGAATATTTTTCTGTTTCCATGGCCAACTTAATGGATTGCCTTATACTATTAATATGTTCCAAGAACCGTATCAGCCCTTCGTTGCTGTATATCCAGATAATAAAGGTATCATCACATATATTAAGGTATCATCACAGCATATCTAAGCCAAAGTTTAGGGTTAATCTTAGCAGTGTTAATAGCGTGTGACTTCACACTCCAATAAGCACGTAAGCGGAGTCATCCAGCTTCATTGCACATGGATAGTATTTAAGAGAGTAGCCTTAGAATTATAATTTTGTTTACATTTGAAAACGGTTAAAGATGTACACATCAAAACTTTGTGTTAAGTAACAAAATAAAGACAATGGAAGTCCGACAAGGTATTTTATTTTGATATTACTTTATTGTCTACCACTTTCTATAACAAGATTTACAGTCGTGTGTTACAAATAACGAGTAATTTTTAATTAATCATTAATTTTTGGTACCAATAATAATAAATAACAATAATTAACATATACGAAAACTACGATATTTTACAGACATTAAAAATACATTCACGTTACCTCGTGAATAGAACATACAAACATATTAAAAAATATATGCGGCATTCTACTAAAGTTAGTACCCATTAAGGAAATTGGAGAATTGAGATGTAAATTAGTATGCGCTCTACAACAATAAAATAATATAACGTTTCTAGACTTTAGTCTTGGTACTAAAATATAAATTTGTTCGGGTAGCTCGGTCGGTAGGTCACGACAATCAGTTCTACGATGCATTAAGTTTTGTTTGTATAGTAAGGTAGACGTTTTCAAACTTAAAATTTAATGCTAAGAATTTTAAAAATTAACGTTGTACGTTTTTTATACTGGATAATAAAGAAATACAGCGTGTCGACTTAGTTGGAATCATATAGAACATTTTTTTGTAATTAATTCTAAGAAAAAAAAATCTTTATGAAACATTTTGCATGGTCTAAAACCTAAAATGAAATAATCTGGTATCATATTCTTACAGTCGTATACGAGGTTTGTCAAACAATATAAATTTTCTCAAGAGTAATGCACCTCATTTTTACAATACCGAAGGTTGTTGTGAAAAACGTTGATCAGAATTTAAAACAACAGCTAAATATGAAATTATATTTATTTTCGATTAAAATGAGTTTTTATTGTATAATTAATTTAGTGTATAATTAATTTGTGTTGGGCTACATGCTTGGTGAAACTGTTGTTCCATTGCAGAGGAGGTAAAAATAATAACCACTTGTTATGTTTCACAATTTTAATCAGTTTCCTGACACGTGTTTCGACCCTTGCGGGTCATTGTCGAAGAAGTACAAGAAGATATTAAATTCTACGTGACATTACAAAGGTATTTATATCATATTATGGTAAATATAAACATGTCATAAAATAAAAATTAGGATTAGAAGATTGAATGGTCAACTTAAGGGGTTTCCTAATTTTTAAAGGTACAGATACAATATGTAGTCCTAAATAAGTGTGCTATTATGAATTAGGGAAGCACCTGAAGGTAATTCGGTTTGATTATTAACAACATTACATTTGTTTTTTATGGCTTTTCTGATAGCTATTGTTTCTAGTAGATTTAGTTTCCTGGTTTTATTGTGTATGTGTATAAAACTTCTTTACAAAGAACATCCCACTCCAATTATTAAGGACAAATACTGCTCAATAAGATATACAGGGAACACAAGCCAAAAAATCTCCAATAAACTTAAAAATCATTCCTATACAAGTATCATTCCTATACAAGTCAATAAAAAGAACTTACACAAACACATATCCAATGCTAAAATAGAAACTAAAAACAAACTTTCACAAAGTGGGGTCTACCAAATAGAATGCGACAACTGCGATGCTATCTATCTACATTGGACAAACAGGTAGACATTTTGACACCAGGCTTAAAGAACACAAAACATCTATTTTAAAAAAAACAAAATAAAACAGGTTTAGCTGATCACTGCATATTACACAATCACTCAATCTCTAACAACATAAAACCCCTATACATACACAATAAAAGCAGAAAACTAAATCTACTAGAAACAATTAATAGCTATCAAAAAAACCATAAAAACAAATGTAATGTTGAGTAATAGATGTGTTTTGGACTTCCATTGCCTTTAGTTTTTCATATCACAACGTTTCAACTGGTAAGTATCTCCAGTCGTCTTCAGGTAAATACTAAACAAGCTACAAAGCTACGAGTCTATTTATACTACCTAGGGGGCGAAGAGGGCGGAGTCAACAGATTAGTGTTTTATTACTGTAAGTAAAACACTTTTTTACTTAAATTCCACTTTTTATCCACATTACCTGACGAAGCTGCAGTGCAGTGAAACATGTCGTATTGTCAATAAAAAGTGGAATTTAAGTAAAAAAGTGTTTTACTTACAGTAATAAAACAATATTATTATGGATTTCCACCAAGTAACGACCAATAATATTAAAGATTAGTGTTATTATACTAAAATTCAATTCATAAGATACTTCCTATGTAACATAATCCTAATAAAACTTTTTGAGTGCACTGGTTAGAGCCATCAGGAAAAGAAAACAGATATCCAGTTGAACCAAATTTGAAAGCGTATTATACGATTTACAGCAACGATTCAGACGCGAGTTAGAGTGATAATTTGTTGTACTGGGTTGTATATGGAAAAAATCTGGTTTCGCGTGTTATAGAATGGAACGTTTATATTTAATAAATTAATAATTGGCGTTGAAGGGGGCGGAGCTAGTGACGTATGATCGGGTGCAGTCGTGAGTCATCTGCTTACGCCACCATGAATATTCATCTGCTTACGTCATCCGCTTACGTCATCACGTTTGCATTACTACTCAATCTGAGCCTACACCTATTTAACAAGGGCTTCCAAATGTTTCTTATATCTGCAGAAGGTTTACTGAAACAGTCAGGGTTCTGGATTATGAATGAATGAATTTTCTCTTCCGCCAATGCTCTTCTTTAAGTATAATTTTTGCGTTTGCCCATTGTAAATAATGGCCGTGGGTCCAAGCGTGGTCTGCTGCACCGGATCTGTTTGTTTCTCCTTTCAGTGTGTGGTTTCGATGTTCTTTGATCCTTATTTGGAGAGGTCGTAGAGTTTCACCAACATAGGATTGTCCGCATTCGCAAGGTATTTTGTATACACAATTCTTCGTGTCCTTTTGATTTGTTGGTTTTGTCTTCGTCAGGTGGCTTCTTAAGGAATCTTTGGAGCTGAAGACTGTTCGGATGTTGTACTGTTGTTCTATCCTTCGAATTTTTTTGGAGATTCCCTTGACATAAGGTACATTCATGGTGGGTCCAGATTCATTATCTTTGTTCGTTCTAGTTTTGTGATTTTGACGCTTTTTGATGGCCTGATCGACTAGTTTCGTAGGGTAATCATTCATGCCAAGGTTTTGCTTGATGTACGTCACTAGCTCCGCCCCCTAGGTAGTATAAATAGACTCGTAGCTTTGTAGCTTGTTTAGTATTCACCTGAAGACGACTGGAGATACTTACCAGTTGAAACGTTGTGATATGAAAAACAAAAGGCAATGGAAGTCCAAAACACATCTATTACTCAAGATACATCATTGTCTACAACCTTCAAACAAACAAATGTAATGTTGTTAATAATCAAACCGAAATACCTTCAGGTGCTTCCCTTATTAATAGCACACTGATTTAGGACTAAATATGTATCTGTACCTTTAAAAATTACGAAAACTCACAGTTGACATGTTGGCATAATTGTAATATTATGTCATTTTATACTATACAGTGTCACCAGTAAAGTCCGCATCATATGGGATTTTTTTTAATTAATAGCTTTATTCGAAATTTGCCTTTGGCATCAAGTTCTGCTTCAATCGAGATAAAAATTAACCAAAAAAATAGTAGCCACGTGATTCGCATTATCTGTCAAATTTTAATTTTTTGTAAAAAATAATTCAGAAGTGGGGTTTTTTTCTGAAAGTATCGAAAAAAGTTATTATAAAAAGTTTTTTTAAATGCAGTTTCTAGCCCAAATGCAAAATTTCAATTGCATAAATTAATTTTGATTTTTTACCCATATTTCGTAAATGGCACCACTTTTGCAAAATAAGACTCAACTCAACCTACATTAAACCTTTTTAGTTTTGACAATGCTTTATTTCAGATACATTTTCTTTAAAGTAGCGCCATATTAAATGTGTGTTTTTCTACAAAATCAAAATTGGGCTATTAAAATTGGGTCGCATGTGATGCAAAGTTTACTTGTTTTTCACCCATAAAATAAGTATTTTTGAAAATGTAGTTTGTGTCTGAAAGTAAAAAAAAAAATAAAGGGGTTTTAAATTAAATCATTGAAAATAGATAAACTTTACGTTAAGTTAAACTAAAATTTATTTTCCACTTAATGAACACTTTACTGATGACACTGTGTTCTTTTTTGTCTTAATAATAAGGTGTATTACTTTCATCAGACACAAACTATGATTTCAAAATTAATTATTTTATGAAGTTACCTTATACAGGGTCAAAACCAAAAAAACTTTGCATCACATGCGACCAAATTTTAATAGCCCAATTTTGATTTTGTAGAAAAACACACATTTAATAAGGCGCTACTTTAAAGAACATGTATCTGAAATAAAGCATTGTCAAAACTAAGAAGTTTTATATAGGTTGCGTTAAGTCTTATTTTGCAAAAGTGGTGCAATTTACAAAATATGGGAAAAAATCAAAATTATCTTATACAGCTGAAATTTTCCATGTGAGCTGGAAACTGCATTTAAAAAAAAATTGCCCTATAACTTTTTTTGATATTTTCAGAAATAACCCTACTTTTGAATTATTTTTTGGAAAAAATTAAAATTTGTCAGATAATGCGAATCAAGTGACTACTATTTTTTTGTTTAATGTTCATCTCGATCAAAGCAGAACTTGATGCCAAAATCAAATTTTGAATAAAGTTATTAATAAAAAGAAATCCTATATGATGCGGACTTTACTGGTGACACTGTATAGTATACAATGACAATATTACAATTATTTTAAATTTATTTATTTATTTATTTTACATTAAGGAATACAAACGGGACAAACCCAGGAACAGTATTCACTAAATATTAATTTTTATTTATATTAATTAATTACATAAAAAAATAAAGGTATATAAAAATATGTTTTTAATTTAAAAATTAAACAAAATGTCAACAGATTAGTGTTATTATACTAAAATTCAATTCATAAGATAATTCCTATGTAACATAATCCAAATAAAACTTTTTGAGTGCACTGGTTAGAGCCATCAGGGAAAGAAAACAGATATCCAGTTGAACCAAATTTGAAAGCGTATTATACGATTTACAGCAACGATTCAGACGCGAGTTAGAGTGATAATTTGTTGTAATGGGTTGTATAATATGGAAAAAAATCTGGTTTCGCGTGTTATAGAATGGAACGTTTATATTTAATAAATTAATAATTGACGTTGAATCGATCATGTTGTTGAAAATTTTGTGGGCAAATTTTATGTCGTACATTTGCCTTCTATCCTCAAGTGATAATAACTTTAGATTTCGTTTGATTGAGGTAAAGTTGTCGTTTAAATAACATTTATAGCACAGATATTTTATAAATTTTTCTTGGACTTTTTCAATTTTACTGATATATACATCATATTGAGGATTCAAATTACCGATCCATATGAAAGTACACTATTAACATGTGACATGTATAATGTGCGAATAGATTCTATTTGTTTAAAACCCCTGCAAGTTCTAATAATAAAACCAAGTGATTTTTTAGCTTTGGTGGTAATTGGCTGGATATGGTGATCAAATAACATTTTACAGTCAAACAAAATACCTATGTCTTTTACGATTAATTATTTTCTTTAAAATCATTATTGTTGTAGTAATAATTACAAATATAAATCAAAATTAATTCAATAGTTTTAACTATCTCATCTAAAATATATGATAAATTCTCAATAATCAATCTGGATATAAAGGGTTTTCCAATAAGAACGATATGATTTTGAAACGATATGGTAACCATGGTAATAAAGTTATACATGTCACCAGTTGTCAGTTATTGTCAGTAAACTATAACAATTTATTAGGGCTCAATACGGGCTTCAAGAACGTTTGGTTATTATCCAAAAATTTTACGAAAATAGACGATCTTTTGTGAACACTTATCGCGCACTTCGCGAAAACTTTGGTATAAATAATCGTCCTCCTTTGCTTGCAATTCGTCGCATCGTTGAGAAATTTGAAAATAATTTTACTCTTCACGATGTAAAAACATCAAAAAGACATCGAAACGCAAGAAATGTTGAGAATATTGCTGTTGTAATAGCTAGTGTTGCAGTGGATCCAAATTTATCCATTCCTCGTCGTGCTCAAGAGTTAAGGATTAAAAAAAACGACAACTTGGCGTATTTTGAAAGAATACTTGAATTTACACCCGTATAAGATTGTTTTGACCCAAGAACTTAAGCCACTGGACCATCGTCGGCGCAGAGAATTTTCTGCTTGGAGTTTAGAACAACTTGAAAGGGATCCTAATTTTGCCAAAAAAATTATCTTTTCAGATGAAGCTCATTTTTGGTTAAGTGGATACGTTAACAAGCAAAATTGCCGTTTTTGGTGTGAAAACAATCCACAACAGATTCATGAGAAGCCATTGTATTCGCTAAAGGTAACTGTATGGTGTGGTTTATGGTATGGTGGCATCATCGAACCATTTTTTTTCCAAAATGAGGCAGGAAATGCAGTTACAGTGAATGGTGAACGATATCGACAGATGTTAAGAAATTTTTTGTGGCCAAATTTAGATGCACTTGATTTGGAGGATATGTGGTTCCAGCAAGACGGTGCCACATGTCACACTGCTCATGAAACTATCGATATACTGCAAGAAAAGTTTGAGGAAAGGATAATTTCAAGGAATGCTACTGTTCAGTGGCCTCCAAGAAGCTGTGATTTAACTCCTTTAGACTACTTTTTGTGGGGCTATTTGAAATCTAAGGTTTATGAAAACAGACCACAAACACTTGATGCATTAAGGTTGAACATTGAACCCTGCATTCGTCAGATCACGCCCGATTTATTGCATAAAGTCATCGAAAATTGGGTTCGTCGGATTCGCTCGTGTACACGAAGTCGCGGAGGACATTTAAACGATGTGTTATTCAAAACATAAATGTTATCGACTATACTTTAAGACAATATAAAACGTTTTGTTGTATCTGAAATTATTTTAATTTTATTTTATTTTGAAATCATATCGTTCTTATTGGAAAACCCTTTATAAGCTGATTTAAATAAATTTAAACTTTTACCGCTAGACTATGGTTAGAATAGTTTTAAATCATCTAAACTTCATACGGGATTAATT